>OW052236.1:12396587-13646587 GCA_932527175.1 Operophtera brumata
ACTATTGAAAGAAACATACAGATTTCTGACAATGCAATTGCTGTGCAACTCATTGGATTTGCTGATGCGTCAAGCACTACTGGTTATGGCTGCTGTGTCTATCTACGGGTGGTGGACGACTCAGGTAACGCTTCAATTTCTTTACTCTGCTCTAAATCTCGAATCAACCCCCGCGATAACAAGGCACTCACCATACCGCGATTAGAACTAAATGCTATGCTTTTACTAGCGAGGCTTACAAACAGAGTCCACGATACTCTAAGCCTCAAAACTAAAATAAACGATGTCTATCTATTTTCTGATTCACAAATCTCGCTTGCATGGATAGCCACAGAGCCTATGAAACTTAACGCCTATGTTGCAAACAGAGTAAGGTTGATTCGAGAACTGACTCCTAGATGGCGCTGGCTGTACGTGTCTACGAAAGAGAACCCTGCTGATTATGTAAGCAGAGGAGCTGATCCAGACGAGCTGATCAACTGCGAGTTATGGTGGATGGGCCCCCAGTTTCTACGGAACTGTAGGTACGATTTCAAAAATATTACTCCACCATCTGCTACAGACGACTTGCCTGAAATGAAAAGACTGCTGAAATTCTCTGATGCTAAGGTATCCCTTGTCACTCGAACAAACGATGATACATATCTCTTTCTCGAGAAATTTTCAGATCTCAATAAAATGACACGAGTTATGGCATACATACTCAGGTTTTGTCATAACTTAAAAAATAAAAATGAACGACTTTCAAGTACCTCGTTATCCCCTCTTGAGTTACAAAACGCTTTACATAAAATCATACAACATGAGCAGAGCATTCATTTCAAAGATGAGATAAAGAGTTTAAATAACAAAAATGAAAATGTCAAAGGTTCATTGAAACCCTTACACCCATTCCTTGATGGAAAAAATATGCTAAGAGTAGGTGGTAGAATCGAGCATTCCACTGTGACATTCTCACAAAAACATCCTATCGTCCTACCTAAAGAATCTCGCATCACTGATCTTATTGTTAACCATGAACATATTAGATTATTACATGCTGCACCTAGATTATTATTATCTAGCTTAAATCAAAAATACTGGATTGTAAATGGTTACAAACATATAAAAAAGTTAATACATAAGTGCTTACTTTGTTTTAGAATGAAAGCTGATTGCGCTAAACAACTAATGGGTTCCTTGCCTCCCGAGAGAGTAACAGCTTGCCGACCGTTCCAAAAGATAGGCATAGACTTCGCAGGTCCCATTACAGTTAAAAATTCTCGCATACGACGTGCTATACAGACAAAAGGATACATATGTGTATTTGTCTGCTTTGTTACAAAGGCCGTCCATCTAGAGCTTTCATCAGATATAAGTACAGAAGGTTTCCTTGCGTGTTTTAAACGCTTCATAGCACGACGGGGCTTACCCACAGACGTGTTCTGCGATAATGGTGGTTGCTTCAAGGGAGCAAGGAACGAATTAGTTCGTTTATATGAACTTCAGGCTTCTAAGGACCATCAAACACAAGTGCTAAACTTTGTAACGCAACAAGCAGTTACCTTTCATTTCACGCCTAGCTACTCGCCTGTCTTCGCTGGCCTGGCAGAAGCAGCTGTAAAAAGCATGAAGTTTCATCTAAAACGCATAATAAAAAACTATGTCCTCACATATGAGCAGTTAAATACAATTTTATGTCAGATAGAAGCTGTCTTGAACTCAAGACCTTTGTTACCAGTAACAGCTAACGATATAAACGATTTCAGTTACCTTACACCAGGACACTGGTTAATAGGCACTGCATTAACCTCTTACCCTGAAAAAGAAGTTGTAAATATCCCTGATAATAGGTTGAAGTTTTGGGAACTATGTAATAAAGTCAAATGTAATTTTTGGAACATTTGGCACAAATACTACTTGAATGTTCTCCAGTCCCGCCCTAAGTGGCGTGACAGTGTACCCAATGTCAAGGTTGGAGACTTAGTTATATTAAGGGAGCCTAACTCCCCACCCCTAGCATGGCCCATGGCTAGAATCATAAAGATCTATGCTGGCCTAGATAACAAAGTGCGTGTGTTGGATGTTATTACACCCAACAAAAGGATCTATAAAAGATCACTAAGTGGTATATGTATATTGCCTTTAGAATAAGTATGTATGCTACCATTATAATAAGCTTAGGTTTAGTTACCTTCGGAATAAGTTTGATTACCTAGATTTATTAGTACTTAAGTACAATCTTATTAGAGACGTTTATGTTTTTACAGCACAGTTTTCTTATATGTAGCAAGAGTATTATATACAAAAGACTGTAAAATATGTACTCTTATTGTAAACATACCTAGATAGTTAATTTAATGCAAAATTACTAACACCATACTGATAACATACTAATGTTAAAATGGCTACTAAGTTTTTCAGTCATAGTCTACTTAAAATGTATAAGTTTTAATTTAGTATATTTCTTTAGTTTGTTCTATTGTGATCCTAAATAACTTTCATATTTGTTAAAAGAAAAAGGTATAAAAAAAAAGACCACATATCCTGTTCATAAATTTATTTTATTTCTGATATTGTAATTACCAATATACATCTTGATGGTATTTAGAAAGTAAAGCTCATACAAATATTTTGCTTAATCATAATAAGATACTGTCTCTTAAATCTCTGGTGCCCCCAGCATGTTGGTAACCCACCAAACAGTATAATCTACATCTATGGTCTATAAAAACTATATTGTTTATGAACGGAAGTTCGGACTTGTCTTGTGATCGAGAGATTAACTCGAGTAACTAAAACCATGTAAAAGTTGGAATACAGTGATTAATAAGTAAAAATACCAGCCTGCAGTTTTAATGTTCATCCCACAACAGAACTAGCCTCAACACCAACATTGGCACAACTACACATTCCATCCATTCCATCCATTCCATCCATTCCATCCATTCCATCCATTCCATCCATTCCATCCATTCCATCCATTCCATTCATTCCATTCATTCATTCATTCATTCATTCCATTCATTCATTCCATCCATTCCATCCATTCCATCCATTCCATTCATTCCATTCATTCCATCCATTCCATCCATTCCATCCATTCCATCCATTCCATCCATTCCATCCATTCCATCCATTCCATCCATTCCATCCATTCCATCCATTCCATCCATTCCATCCATTCCATCCATTCCATCCATTCCATCCATTCCATCCATTCCATCCATTCCATCCATTCCATCCATTCCATCCATTCCATCCATTCCATCCATTCCATCCATTCCATCCATTCCATCCATTCCATCCATTCCATCCATTCCATCCATTCCATCCATTCCATCCATTCCATCCATTCCATCCATTCCATCCATTCCATCCATTCCATCCATTCCATCCATTCCATCCATTCCATCCATTCCATCCATTCCATCCATTCCATCCATTCCATCCATTCCATCCATTCCATCCATTCCATCCATTCCATCCATTCCATCCATTCCATCCATTCCATCCATTCCATCCATTCCATCCATTCCATCCATTCCATCCATTCCATCCATTCCATCCATTCCATCCATTCCATCCATTCCATCCATTCCATCCATTCCATCCATTCCATCCATTCCATCCATTCCATCCATTCCATCCATTCCATCCATTCCATCCATTCCATCCATTCCATCCATTCCATCCATTCCATCCATTCCATCCATTCCATCCATTCCATCCATTCCATCCATTCCATCCATTCCATCCATTCCATCCATTCCATCCATTCCATCCATTCCATCCATTCCATCCATTCCATCCATTCCATCCATTCCATCCATTCCATCCATTCCATCCATTCCATCCATTCCATCCATTCCATCCATTCCATCCATTCCATCCATTCCATCCATTCCATCCATTCCATCCATTCCATCCATTCCATCCATTCCATCCATTCCATCCATTCCATCCATTCCATCCATTCCATCCATTCCATCCATTCCATCCATTCCATCCATTCCATCCATTCCATCCATTCCATCCATTCCATCCATTCCATCCATTCCATCCATTCCATCCATTCCATCCATTCCATCCATTCCATCCATTCCATCCATTCCATCCATTCCATCCATTCCATCCATTCCATCCATTCCATCCATTCCATCCATTCCATCCATTCCATCCATTCCATCCATTCCATCCATTCCATCCATTCCATCCATTCCATCCATTCCATCCATTCCATCCATTCCATCCATTCCATCCATTCCATCCATTCCATCCATTCCATCCATTCCATCCATTCCATCCATTCCATCCATTCCATCCATTCCATCCATTCCATCCATTCCATCCATTCCATCCATTCCATCCATTCCATCCATTCCATCCATTCCATCCATTCCATCCATTCCATCCATTCCATCCATTCCATCCATTCCATCCATTCCATCCATTCCATCCATTCCATCCATTCCATCCATTCCATCCATTCCATCCATTCCATCCATTCCATCCATTCCATCCATTCCATCCATTCCATCCATTCCATCCATTCCATCCATTCCATCCATTCCATCCATTCCATTCATTCCATTCATTCCATTCATTAATTTCATTTATTTCATTCATTCATTCATTCATTAATTCCATTCATTCCATTCATTCATTCATTAATTTCATTAATTTCATTCATTCCATTCATTCCATTCATTCATTCATTCATTCCATTCATTCCATTCATTCCATTCATTCCATCCATTCCATTCATTCCATTCATTCCTTTCATTCCATCCATTCCATTCATTCCATCCATTCCATCCATTCCATTCATTCCATTCATTCCATCCATTCTATCCATTCCATCCATTCCATCCATTCCATCCATTCCATCCATTCCATCCATTCCATCCATTCCATCCATTCCATCCATTCCATCCATTCCATCCATTCCATCCATTCCATCCATTCCATCCATTCCATCCATTCCATCCATTCCATCCATTCCATCCATTCCATCCATTCCATCCATTCCATCCATTCCATCCATTCCATCCATTCCATCCATTCCATCCATTCCATCCATTCCATCCATTCCATCCATTCCATCCATTCCATCCATTCCATCCATTCCATCCATTCCATCCATTCCATCCATTCCATCCATTCCATCCATTCCATCCATTCCATCCATTCCATCCATTCCATCCATTCCATCCATTCCATCCATTCCATCCATTCCATCCATTCCATCCATTCCATCCATTCCATCCATTCCATCCATTCCATCCATTCCATCCATTCCATCCATTCCATCCATTCCATCCATTCCATCCATTCCATCCATTCCATCCATTCCATCCATTCCATCCATTCCATCCATTCCATCCATTCCATCCATTCCATCCATTCCATCCATTCCATCCATTCCATCCATTCCATCCATTCCATCCATTCCATCCATTCCATCCATTCCATCCATTCCATCCATTCCATCCATTCCATCCATTCCATCCATTCCATCCATTCCATCCATTCCATCCATTCCATCCATTCCATCCATTCCATCCATTCCATCCATTCCATCCATTCCATCCATTCCATCCATTCCATCCATTCCATCCATTCCATCCATTCCATCCATTCCATCCATTCCATCCATTCCATCCATTCCATCCATTCCATCCATTCCATCCATTCCATCCATTCCATCCATTCCATCCATTCCATCCATTCCATCCATTCCATCCATTCCATCCATTCCATCCATTCCATCCATTCATCCATTCCATCCATTCCATCCATTCCATCCATTCCATCCATTCCATCCATTCCATCCATTCCATCCATTCCATCCATTCCATCCATTCCATCCATTCCATCCATTCCATCCATTCCATCCATTCCATCCATTCCATCCATTCCATCCATTCCATCCATTCCATCCATTCCATCCATTCCATCCATTCCATCCATTCCATCCATTCCATCCATTCCATCCATTCCATCCATTCCATTCATTCCATTCATTCCATCCATTCCATTCATTCCATTCATTAATTTCATTTATTTCATTCATTCATTCATTCATTAATTCCATTCATTCCATTCATTCATTCATTAATTTCATTAATTTCATTCATTCCATTCATTCCATTCATTCATTCATTCATTCCATTCATTCCATTCATTCCATCCATTCCATTCATTCCATTCATTCCTTTCATTCCATCCATTCCATTCATTCCATCCATTCCATCCATTCCATTCATTCCATTCATTCCATCCATTCTATCCATTCCATCCATTCCATCCATTCCATCCATTCCATCCATTCCATCCATTCCATCCTTCCATCCATTCCATCCATTCCATCCATTCCATCCATTCCATCCATTCCATCCATTCCATCCATTCCATCCATTCCATCCATTCCATCCATTCCATCCATTCCATCCATTCCATCCATTCCATCCATTCCATCCATTCCATCCATTCCATCCATTCCATCCATTCCATCCATTCCATCCATTCCATCCATTCCATCCATTCCATCCATTCCATCCATTCCATCCATTCCATCCATTCCATCCAATCCATCCATTCCATCCATTCCATCCATTCCATCCATTCCATCCATTCCATCCATTCCATCCATTCCATCCATTCCATCCATTCCATCCATTCCATCCATTCCATCCATTCCATCCATTCCATCCATTCCATCCATTCCATCCATCCATCCATTCCATCCATTCCATCCATTCCATCCATCCATCCATTCCATCCATTCCATCCCATTCCATCCATTCCATCCATTCCATCCATTCCATCCATTCCATCCATTCCATCCATTCCATCCATTCCATCCATTCCATCCATTCCATCCATTCCATCCATTCCATCCATTCCATCCATTCCATCCATTCCATCCATTCCATCCATCCATCCATTCCATCCATTCCATCCATTCATCCATTCCATCATTCCATCCATTCCATCCATTCCATCCATTCCATCCATTCCATTCATTCCATCCATTCCATTCATTCCATTCATTCATTCATTAATTCATTTATTCATTCATTCATTCATTCATTCATTCCATTCATTCCATTCATTCCATTCATTCATTCATTAATTTCATTAATTTCATTTATTTCATTCATTCATTCATTCATTCATTCCATTCATTCCATTCATTCCATTCATTCATTCATTAATTTCATTAATTTCATTTATTCATTCATTCATTCATTCCATTCATTCCATTCATTCATTCATTCATCCATTCATTCCATTCATTCCATCCATTCCATTCATTCCTTTCATTCCATCCATTCCATTCATTCCATCCATTCCATTCATCCCATTCATTCCATCCATTCCATCCATTCCATCCATTCCCATCCATTCCATTCATCCTTTCATTCCATCCATTCCATTCATTCCATCCATTCCATCCATTCCATTCATCCCATTCATCCATCCATTCCATCCATTCCATCCATTCCATCCATTCCATCCATTCCATCCATTCCATCCATCCATCCATTCCATCCATCCATCATTCCATCCATTCCATCCATTCCATCCATTCCATCCATTCCATCCATTCCATCCATTCCATCCATTCCATCCATTCCATCCATTCCATCCATTCATCCATTCCAACCATTCCATCCATCCATCCATTCCATCCATTCCAACCATCCATCCATCAACCATTCCATCCATTCCATCCATTCCATCCATTCCATCCATTCCATCCATTCCATCCATTCCATCCATTCCATCCATTCCATCCATCCAACCATTCCATCCATTCCATCCATTCCATCCATTCCATCCATTCCATCCATTCCATCCATTCCATCCATTCCATCCATTCCACCATTCCATCCATTCCATCCATTCCATCCATTCCATCCATTCCATCCATTCCATCCATTCCATCCATCCATCCATTCCATCCATTCCATCCATTCCATCCATCCATCCATTCCATCCATTCCATCCATTCCATCCATTCCATCCATTCCATCCATTCCATCCATTCCATCCATTCCATCCATTCCATCCATTCCATCCATTCCACCATTCCATCCATTCCATCCATTCCATCCATCCATCCATTCCATCCATTCCATCCATTCCATCCATTCCATCCATTCCATCCATTCCATCCATTCCATCCATTCCATCCATCCATCCATTCCATCCATTCCATCCATTCCATCCATTCCATCCATTCCATCCATTCCATCCATTCCATCCATTCCATCCATTCCATCCATTCCATCCATTCCATCCATCCATCCATTCCATCCATTCCAACCATTCCATCCATTCCATCCATTCCATCCATTCCATCCATCCATCCATCCATTCCATCCATTCCATCCATCCATCCATCCATCCAATCCATCCATCCATTCCACCATCCCATTCCATCCATTCCATCCATTCCATCCATTCCATCCATTCCATCCATTCCATCCATTCCATCCATTCCATCCATTCCATCCATTCCATCCATTCCATCCATTCCATCCATTCCATCCATTCCATCCATCCATCCATTCCATCCATTCCATCCATTCCATCCATTCCATCCATCCATCCATTCCATCCATTCCATCAACCATTCCATCCATTCCATCCATTCCATCCATTCCATCCATTCCATCCATTCCATCCATTCCATCCATTCCATCCATTCCATCCATCCATCCCATTCCATCCATTCCAACCATTCCATCCATTCCATCCATTCCATCCATTCCATCCATTCCATCCATTCCATACATTCCATCCATTCCATACATTCCATCCATTCCATAATTCCATCCATTCCATCCATTCCATCCATTCCATCCATTCCATCAATCCATCCATTCCATTCCAATCCATTCCATTCATTCCATCCATTCCATCCATTCCATCCATTCCATCCATTCCAATCCATTCCATCCATTCCATTCATTCCATCATTCCATTCATTCCATCATTCCATCATCATTCCATTCCATTCATTCCATTCATTCCATTCATTCCATTCATTCCATTCATTCCATCCATTCCATTCATTCATCCATTCATTCCATCATTCATTCCATTCATTCCATTCATTCCATTCATTCCATCCATTCCATCCATTCCATCCATTCCATCCATTCCATCCATTCCATCCATTCCATCCATCCATCATTCCATCCATTCCATCCATTCCATCCATTCCATCCATTCCATCCATTCCATCCATTCCTCATCCATTCCATCCATTCATCCATTCCATCCATACATCATTCCATCCATTCCATCCATTCCATCCATTCCATCCATTCCATCCATTCCATCCATTCCATCCATTCCATCCATTCCATCCATTCCATCCATTCCATCCATTCCATCCATTCCATCCATTCCATCATTCCATCCATTCCATCCATTCCATCCATTCCATCCATTCCATCCATTCCATCCATTCCATCCATTCCATCCATTTCCATTCCATTCCATTCCATTCCATTCCATTCATTCCATTCCATCCATTCCATCCATTCCATCCATTCCATCCATTCCATCCATTCCATCCATTCCATCCATTCCATCCATTCCATCCATTCCATCAATTCCATCCATTCCATCCATCCATTCCATTCCATCCATCCATTCCATTCATCCATTCCATCCATTCCATCCATTCCATCCATTCATCATCCATCCATTCCATCCATTCCATCCATTCCATCCATTCCATTCATTCCATTCATTCCATCCATTCCATTCATTCCATTCATTCATTCATTAATTTCATTAATTTCATTCATTCATTCATTCATTCATTCCATTCATTCCATTCATTCTTGTTTTATGTGTGTGTTGTGCGTGTGGTAAAATAAATTAATTTCTTTCTTTCTTTCTTTCTTTTCATTCATTCCATTCATTCCATTCATTCCATTCATTCCATTCATTCCATTCATTCCATCCATTCCATTCATTCCATCCATTCCATTCATTCCATCCATTCCATTCATTCCATCCATTCCATCCATTCCATCCATTCCATCCATTCCATCCATTCCATCCATTCCATCCATTCCATCCATTCCATCCATTCCATCCATTCCATCCATTCCATCCATTCCATCCATTCCATCCATTCCATCCATTCCATCCATTCCATCCATTCCATCCATTCCATCCATTCCATCCATTCCATCCATTCCATCCATTCCATCCATTCCATCCATTCCATCCATTCCATCCATTCCATCCATTCCATCCATTCCATCCATTCCATCCATTCCATCCATTCCATCCATTCCATCCATTCCATCCATTCCATCCATTCCATCCATTCCATCCATTCCATCCATTCATTCCATTCCATTCATTCCATTCATTCCATTCATTCCATCCATTCCATCCATTCCATCCATTCCATCCATTCCATCCATTCCATCCATTCCATCCATTCCATCCATTCCATTAATTCCATTCATTCCATCCATTCCATTCATTCCATTCATTCATTCATTAATTTCATTAATTTCATTCATTCATTCATTCATTAATTCCATTCATTCCATTCATTCATTCATTAATTTCATTAATTTCATTCATTCATTCATTCATTCATTCCATTCATTCCATTCATTCATGCATTCATTCCATTCATTCCATTCATTCCATCCATTCCATTCATTCCATTCATTCCTTTCATTCCATCCATTCCATTCATTCCATCCATTCCATTCATTCCATTCATTCCATTCATTCCATTCATTCCATCCATTCTATCCATTCCATCCATTCCATCCATTCCATCCATTCCATCCATTCCATCCATTCCATCCATTCCATCCATTCCATCCATTCCATCCATTCCATCCATTCCATCCATTCCATCCATTCCATCCATTCCATCCATTCCATCCATTCCATCCATTCCATCCATTCCATCCATTCCATCCATTCCATCCATTCCATCCATTCCATCCATTCCATCCATTCCATCCATTCCATCCATTCCATCCATTCCATCCATTCCATCCATTCCATCCATTCCATCCATTCCATCCATTCCATCCATTCCATCCATTCCATCCATTCCATCCATTCCATCCATTCCATCCATTCCATCCATTCCATCCATTCCATCCATTCCATCCATTCCATCCATTCCATCCATTCCATCCATTCCATCCATTCCATCCATTCCATCCATTCCATCCATTCCATCCATTCCATCCATTCCATCCATTCCATCCATTCCATCCATTCCATCCATTCCATCCATTCCATCCATTCCATCCATTCCATCCATTCCATCCATTCCATCCATTCCATCCATTCCATCCATTCCATCCATTCCATCCATTCCATCCATTCCATCCATTCCATCCATTCCATCCATTCCATCCATTCCATCCATTCCATCCATTCCATCCATTCCATCCATTCCATCCATTCCATCCATTCCATCCATTCCATCCATTCCATCCATTCCATCCATTCCATCCATTCCATCCATTCCATCCATTCCATCCATTCCATCCATTCCATCCATTCCATCCATTCCATCCATTCCATCCATTCCATCCATTCCATCCATTCCATCCATTCCATCCATTCCATCCATTCCATCCATTCCATCCATTCCATCCATTCCATCCATTCCATCCATTCCATCCATTCCATCCATTCCATCCATTCCATCCATTCCATCCATTCCATCCATTCCATCCATTCCATCCATTCCATCCATTCCATCCATTCCATCCATTCCATCCATTCCATCCATTCCATCCATTCCATCCATTCCATCCATTCCATCCATTCCATCCATTCCATCCATTCCATCCATTCCATCCATTCCATCCATTCCATCCATTCCATCCATTCCATCCATTCCATCCATTCCATCCATTCCATCCATTCCATCCATTCCATCCATTCCATCCATTCCATCCATTCCATCCATTCCATCCATTCCATCCATTCCATCCATTCCATCCATTCCATCCATTCCATCCATTCCATCCATTCCATCCATTCCATCTGTTGAGGATTAATATGAAGAACTTCTTGTATTGAATCTACGTTTAATATTGTATTTCTAGTGATTTACAGATAGGTTCTAAATATAAATATATTAATCTGGTGCCGATATGTCGGCGGTCCACGGCTAAGTGCGTTCTAGTCCCCCCGCGCAGGGAAGCGAGGGGCGAGGCTTCTCGTGTGTATTTGTTTGCGTAAACAATCTCCGCCTCCTTGAAAAGTGAAGATTCCTGTTCCTTCTAGGGAAGATCCATGAGAGGGCAAATTCTGTTTGTTGCTCGTCTTACGATTCCCTTGCTGCTTGTTTGAATGTCTGCTAAACGACAGGCACCATCAGAGCCTCTGTAGACGGCTGTGATCCTTCCTAATGGCCACTTCATGGGTGGGCTGCATTCGTCTCTGATAAGCACCAATTGATTGGGTTTGATGTCAGGTTGTCTGTTTTGCCATTTTGTTCGCTGCTGCAGTTCGCATATATATTCGCGGCTCCATCTGTTCCACATGTGCTGCCTCGCTTGCTCTATGAGGGCGTATCTGTGGAGTCGGCTTGGATTAACATCTTTTAGATCAGGGGCAGGTAATGACGTGAGCGGTCTCCCTCCCTAAGTGCCTTGGGGTCAATGGACAAAGGTTATTTGGATCGGAGGACATAGGAACTAGCGGTCTCGAATTCAAAATGGCCTCTATTTGGCAAAATAGTGTAGTGAGCTCTTCGAATGTGAAATGAGCGTTACCTACGACCCTTTTCAAATGGAATTTAGATGACTTCACAGCTGCTTCGTATAGACCCCTGAAATAGGGCGTGTATACCGGCGACAATTTGAATTTAATGCTTTCACTAGCTAAATCTGACACAGACTCTGAACAATTCTTGACAAGGGCAGCAATCTCTCGGCTTGCACCGACGAAATTGGTGCCGTTGTCACAAAATATCTCGCGAGGCTTTCCTCGGCGAGACATAAAGCGTCGCAAGGCCAATATAAACGCTTCTGTGGTCAAATCACTAACGAGTTCTAGATGAACCGCTGTAACCTTGAAGCATATAAACACACAGAGATAGCATTTAATTAGCCTGGCGCCACGACCCTTTTTGTTGACGATTAAAAAAGGTCCTGCATAATCAGTTCCTGTTATTTCGAAAGGAGAACCTGGTGATAATCTTACAGAAGGTAAGTTACCCATAATCTGTTTTGCAACTGCTCCTTTCATTCGTTTGCATCTTAAACAATGCTTACATACTCGTCTTGCTAAGCATCTCCCACCAATGGGCCAGTATTGTTCTCTGACGACTGAAAGAAGCAATTGCGGCCCTGCATGCATTAATTTCATATGATAATAGTTCATGATGATTTCCGTATACCGATGTTTACTATTCAAAACAATTGGATGACGTTTTTCAAACTTGTAATCTGAGTTGTCCAACCTCCCACCAACACGAATCAAGCCGGTTTGTTCATCAACCGTGGGGGTTAAATTATGCAATGCAGGTAATGCTTTAAAATTATTTTTGTAAATAGAAAAACTTTCTAGTTGTGAAAATTGAGCTAGCTTCAACTCACTGTTCTCTAATTCTTCAACAGTGAATGGCCCAATTATTTTCACCTTCTTTCGGCAAATAACAATAAATCTACTGACATACGCGAATATACGACGTAATTTTATAAAACTTGAATATCGCTCAAAATCAATAACTGACTTTGGATTTGTATCAATATTTGAAAGGTGAACTCTCACCTCAGGTAAGTTCATATTTTGTGTTTCACCGCGCCGCTGGTCAGGCCACTGATCTTGTGGGCTTTTTAGGTATGTAGGCCCACTACGTCGCTCTAATGACTCGAACCTCTTGCGTGCGATATAACATGAATGGCCTACCGTTTCAGGCTTTGCTTTTAAAGGCAACGTGACACAGAACCTCCCGTCCTCAAGCCGTCGAGTGTGCTGCTCGAAATGCCGCTCGCACTCCATCTCATCCAGAGACCTGACGGGCTTTTGAGGAACTTCTTCGGGTTCCCAAAATTTACTGAGTTGACTTCGAATTTCATGACTGAAATTACACACCAGTTTAGTTTGATTATTACTATTATCGCTACACATGACTGGTCCCGATACCAACCAGCCAAACATGGAATTCTGTAAAATAGGCAATTGGCTGCCTAATTTGATTTGTTCTGTACATAATATGTCCCAGAACACGTCCGCTCCTAACAACAAATCAATTTTCGCAGGCATGTTATACTTAGAATCAGCAAGAGTTAAATTTTTTGGTACTTTTACCCTAGATACATCAACTTCATTACCTGGAATCAAACTTGTTATATTGTTGATAACAAATGCATTGACTGACGTGCTAAATGTATTTGTGCGCGACTGTACTTTAATGTGACAGCGCTGTAAAACTTCGAACGATATGCCGTTAATGCCTGTTACGCAAACCGAGTCTACATTCTCAGTTGGAAGGCACAGGTTTTTTATTAGTTCTTGATTGATGAAAGACGACTGGCTTCCGCTATCTAGCAGGCAGCGTGCTTCCACAAAATCATTTGAATTGATACATGAAACCTTTACAATAGCTGTCGATAATAAAACTTGATTAGCATTGCAAGTTGACAATGAAATTGGACTACTAGTAACCTCTTGCTTGTTCTCTGCAATCGGTTTGTCAAAATGCAAAAGCGAATTGTGTTTGTGACTGCATATTTTGCAAGTTAAAGACTTGCATTCTGGGGCTAAATGTCCGCTACGTAGACAGTTGATACAATATCTATTTTTCACGATTAATTTGAATCTGTCTGACGGTGACATCGCCAAGAATGTTTTGCAATAATAAATTAAATGCTCACCATTACAAACTAAGCATTTGTTGTTATTTTTGTTACTCTCATTGGAAACTGCGGCGAATGACTTTTGTTGTTTATTCATGCGCTTATATTGCTGCAGCTGTGGTTGTTGGTGCGCTTGTTGCTGCCCAGAACCATGCTCGCTGCTACTTGCTGCTGTCGCCTCGAGAACGTCTGCTCTCATACGCAAAAATGCATAAAATATTTCTAAATTAGGTACCTCACTCAGAGATCCTTTATATTCCTCCCATTTAATACTTGTTAGGCTATCTAATTTCGCTGAAAAGAGATATATAATCAGACTGTCCCAATTATCAGCTTTTTCACCTAACGTACTTAATGCTCTCAAATGTTTTGCAATATGGTCGGCCAGAGAACGCAGCGAACTTGCTTCACTGGTAATCGGCGCGTCGAACATAGCCTTAAGGTGAGTACATACTAGCTTACGCTTATCATTATATCGGTCACACAGGAGTTTCCAGGCGATATCATAGTTACGGCTCGATAACTCTAAGGATGCTATCACAGAGGCTGCGGAACCGGTAAGTGCACTTTTCAAATATTGATACTTGTTTATGCTTGCAATGGAATCATTGGTATGAATCATAGAAGTATACGTATCGTGAAATTCCAACCATTTTGATCCGTCACCATCAAAATTAGGTATTTTAATTTGAGGTAACTTAATATTCGAAGTTTGTTTGGTTGTACTCGAACATGAACTAAGCGCGTCAGACTCAATAACATTTTTATATTTATCTATTATTTCTTGGGCCTCCGCCATACATTTATAAAACCGATTTTCACTAGATTCCCTCTCGATCTGATTTTCTGGATTTTCCTGCTTAACTTCTATGCTAGTTTGAATTAGATCATACTCTTCAAATAGGCCTTCCAACTTTTTTAATCGTGTTTTTGTTTCATGGCATCTAAGTTTACTTATGGTAACTAATGGCTTCAATTCATCTAAATATTTTTCAAAAGTAGTTAGCCTTCCTTTTATGGAAGCCCTTTTAGCCTTAAGATCCTTTAACTCGTCTGCGCCAGTCATTGTAATGAAGACAAAAAATATCAAATGTATAAATACCTTTACTCGAAGCAAACCTTCAAAACAGCTGTGATGTCGAGCGAAAACAATAGGTAATATGCACGGAATACGTCGTCACCAACAGGTAGATAAGAGTGCATAGATTTAGGTAGGTATCTATCAACTGATTGCGCTTGCACTCGCTTGATTAACCTGGAATTGACATGAAATGTGATTAATTTCACTAGCTTTCACTGTTTACAATCAGGACCTTTTATTTTACGTAGGTATTTGAATTAAGTAGGTACCTATTTTCCGACAAAAACATAAAATAAAGTTGAAATGATGTGATAGATAGGTAAAAAACAATATGTTTCACCTACAAGAGGATAAATAACGTTTAGCAAGCTTAGCGTAGCATATACCTAAACATGTAGGTAATATAAAATAATGCCACGCAGAAATGGGAAGATATTTTCTCTATGGAATGCTATAATACCAATGTATTATTGGTATATTGAATAGAAAAATATATAAGTATCACTAATATTTACGTGAATATGCTACTATAGCATTGTTGTAGTTTGACTTAGCCGAAGAAACTCTGCTCAAAGCGCGTAGGTAGGTATTTGATGGAAGCCTTTGCGAAACAAAATTGTTTTGGAACTCGAGCAAGCTAGACAAAAATGAATTAGGAGAATAAGTTAAGGAACGGGCAAACCTCCCTTTCAGAAACCAACTTCACTGTCACACACTGCAAATCCTTTAGTATTTTCTTTGTTTGTTCCAGTCCAATCCAATATTCATCGTTGCATTCCAAAGGTCGTTTTCCAATGCTCCATACAAAATGTCCACCGGCCGGCAGCTTGTAAATTGCAAATTCGTGTTTTTCTTGTCAAACGGTCGCCAAAACTTGTTGAGGATTAATATAAAGAACTTCTTGTATTGAATCTACGTTTAATATTGTATTTCTAGTGATTTACAGATAGGTTCTAAATATAAATATATTAATCTGGTGCCGATATGTCGGCGGTCCACGGCTAAGTGCGTTCTAGTCCCCCCGCGCAGGGAAGCGAGGGGCGAGGCTTCTCGTGTGTATTTGTTTGCGTAAACACCATCCATTCCATCCATTCCATCCATTCCATCCATTCCATCCATTCCATCCATTCCATCCATTCCATCCATTCCATCCATTCCATCCATTCCATCCATTCCATCCATTCCATCTAAATGAAGTTTTATTTATCTATTTACAAGTAGGTATGCACATTAATATCATCAGCCTGGATCAAGTCTTCAAATGAAGTCCACAGCCGACTGCGTGACATTTATGATAAATGCAAATCATTGAAGCTGCCGTGCTGTCCCAATTTCTTGAGTAGGCCTTGGCATTACAGGCTCCAAATCACCACGTATTACCTCAAATAGCTCTTTGCCAACTCTGTAACATTTTTTGAACTCGGCGTCGTTCATGGCAAAATCTTTTTCGGTGTACCGCGACATTCTTCTTAGGTTTCGCCTTTGCCTTATATCTACTCCATGAGCATTGTCCAAAATATCAAATACAAGAGCTAAACATGCCATATTTTCTTAAAAATCACAAAAACTCAAGCTAAAATCATACCACTCGAACACAAAAAAGCTGACTTGGATATGGATATCCCTCTGATATGGAAGAAAGCCTTTATTATTCCCATACCCAAAAAGACTACTATAACTGGACTTAAGGATTATCGACCTATTTCTATTCTCCCTTTTCTTTCTAAAATTCTTGAAAAAGTAGAGCACCGCCAGTTTTCATTTTTTCTTCAAAATAACAATCTTCTTAATCCATTTCAATCTGGCTTTCGCTCTGCACACAGTACCTCTACTGCCCTTATAAAAATTACGGATGACATCAGGTTCGCTATTGACAATCGTAAACTCACTCTACTTTCCCTATTAGATTTCAGTAACGCGTTTGACTGTGTGGATCACGATATTTTGCTGGCCGTCTTGCGCTCTAATAATCTGTCTCAATCTTCTATTTCATGGTTTAGGTCTTATATCAGTGGGCGCCAACAATGTGTTAGGATTGACGACGTATCCTCTGATTGGTGCAATATCGAAGCGGGGGTACCTCAAGGAGGTGTTCTTTCACCTCTCCTTTTCTCTCTTTTTATTAACACCCTTGTATCTGTAATTTCTTACACTTCTTATCACTTGTATGCAGACGATGTCCAGTTATATCTCAGTGTTGATCCTGATGATATTATTGATGGTATTGAAAATCTTACCAAAGATCTAAGCGCTGTGTATGACTGGACTCAACAGTTCGGTCTTCTCATCAACCCCAATAAAACTCAGGTCATAATTGTTGGCAGTCGCGGTCAGATCTGCAAACTCGATTTCAACACCCTTCCTTCAGTTAAATACAACAATGTCGCGATAAAGTACTGCAAGGAGGTTAAGAATTTGGGCTTACACATTACCTACAATTTGTCATGGGACTATCATATTACCCAGATTAGCAGGAGGATGTATGGTACCATGCATTCTCTTAAACGGATGAAAAATTTCCTACCGCAATCAACGAGGCTCACACTAGTTAACGCGTTACTCCTTCCCATTCTAGACTACGCAGATGTCTGCTATTCTGATGCTACGGAAGACCAACTGAATAGATTGGAGCGTCTGCTGAACCTCTGTATTCGATATGTGTTTGGTCTACGGAAGTATGACCATATTTCAGTCTACCGTCAGCAACTTAAATGGCTTGACATCAGAGCCCGTCGAGATGCGCATGTACTATCTCTTCTCTTTAATGTACTAAACAACCGATTATGTCCCATTTATCTAAGAGAGCGGTTTACTCCCCTAATTACGCCAGGACGTCCTGTGCGACCTTCTCAACGGTGTAAGTTGAAGACTCCACCGCACAATGCGGCTTCATACTCTGACTCCTTCACGGTAACTGCAATTCGTCTGTGGAACCATATCCCTCTCAATTATCGCGAGTCTACTTCAGTGGAGGTGTTCAGGTCTAGAATCTATAATCATTTCCTCAGTAAGATCGATTAATGAGCAATTTTATTAATACATTTCATTTAGAATTATATTAATGGTATGTATTATAATATTAATGATATGTATTAGTTTATTTTATATTTTAGGCAGTAATTTAAGTACTTATATTATTATTATTATTGTTTTTTTTTTTTTTAATTTTCTTATACTTATCCAATATTTCCCTTCTTGTGCACTACCGATACATATTTTTTTCCGCAATACACCAAGGTTATCTGGAAGAGAATGCTTTCTAGCATTAAGTTCGCCTTTGTACTTCTTTGTTTTATGTGCAATAAAGAATTTTCTATCTATCTATCTATCTAACTTTTGTAGACTGTTAAATCACGATCTCAGAGTCAGCTTTTTTGTGTTCGAGTGGTATGATTTTGGCTTGAGTTTTTGTGATTTTTAAGAAAATATGGCATGTTTACCTCTTGTATTTGATATTTTGGACAATGCTCATGGAGTAGATATAAGGCAAAGGCGAAACCTAAGAAGAATGTCGCGGTACACCGAAAAAGCTTTTGCCATGAACGACGCCGAGTTCAAAAAATGTTACAGAGTTGGCAAAGAGCTATTTGAGGTGTGGCGTATACTACATTATTGTTTATTACCTGTGGGAATTATTATCTGTGGTTGTTCAATATATGATTACTCTCTGTGCTGTTCTACTCGATGGACGAAGGTTCTAGATTGCTTTTAACTAATTTACGGTTGATACAATATAATCTAACCAGTGTATGTATCCCATTAAACGCTTTGGACAAGACACATCTGGTTTTCACTCTGCACTCCACGAGCCAACCTCCTCGGACTCAAGATAGGCTCCCGAAACAATAGAGCCCATATTGGTGACCCCGAAAAACACGCATAGTGCTGAAAGTTCGAGTGCTCAACCTGCTAAAGTGCCGAGAGTCGCATCACATATCTACATACGACGCACCTACCTCGTCAAACGGAGCCCTTCTCCTGGTTATCAAGTTCATTTGCCATCTTCGTGGGATGAAAGGCGACTCATCAACTCAACACGACAGGTTCCATGGAATACAATGTGAAACCCTCCACTAATCACTGAAGCAGCCAAGCAGTCGCCGTGCGACGGACACCGCTGAGTAACAACGAGTCAGCTTCCGTCCGGCGGCAACAAAGTGGCAAACCCACAGCAAGTCTCAATCATCAACAACGGTCAGTGCGTTCCATACCATCTTATTGAGAATTTTTCCCTTGTGGCCTAGTCACATACTCTACCCACCAACGATACAACGAACACTACTACAATCAATATTATACTTTTCTTGAAATCAAATGACTAGTGAACTCTGTAGGATTGTGTAAAGTGACATTGTGTGCTAAGTAAGCAAAAATATAAGACTATCTATGTGTTCAGAAGAAAAGTTCATAGCCTCGAGTTGAAATTACCTAATACTTCAATACTTACCCTACCATAAGTTTACCCTTCAACGGCTGAGGTTGTTGACCTAGTACTACTTAGTTTTCAACTGAATGTGTATGTAGTAGGTATGCACATGTGTTTATGCAGTTTAAATTGTTATTTTTAATTGGTAGTTTTTTATGCATACTTACTTATATTTGTGTTAGTGCATAAGTTATTGTTTGTGTTGTAAAGCTCTATTTTGCACAAATATTAGTTTTAGGGTGCTAGTTACAGGCCACTAATCTAACCCCATACGGAGATAAATTCAAGTCTTTTTCATAGAATTTTATAAAAAATGGCTGATGAGGACAAAAAGGATCTCGATAAAGCTGCAGATCCACCTCTTCAGGTGCACCGTGTTACCATCCGTACCCCTCCCTTCTGCAAAGACCGTCCTGCACTGTGGTTTGCAAGTTTAGAAGCACAGTTTACTATTAACCAAATAACAGTAGAAGCAACCAAGTTCAGCTATGCAATCTCATTATTGGACATAAATTGTGCTTGCGAGGTTGAGGATATCATAATTTCTCCTCCCCGAACCAATCCTTATACCACACTAAAGTCTGCAATAATTTCCCGTTTTTCTGATTCATATGCAGAAAAAATTCGACGGCTTCTTGAAAAGGAACAGATGGGGGACCGAAAGCCATCTTCCTTTCTCCGCCATCTTCGGTCACTTGCAGGACCTGCATTCCCGGACAACCTGCTTAAGTCCATCTGGTCAAATCGACTACCCAGGCAGTTACAGATCGTGTTGGCTGCTCAACGCCTAGAGCAACTCAGCGAACTAGCAGACCTGGCTGATACTCTCATGGATATTCAATCACAAGCACCAGAAGTATGTACAACATCACAATTTAATTTACCATCACCAGAACAAAATGCTCTTGTCGCTCTGCAAAAACAAGTAGCCGAACTAGCGCTTTCCGTGGCCTCTCTCACGGCTACTGGTAGACAGTCTGGTAATAGATCACGATCGCGTGGTCGTAGCGCGAACCGCTCGCGCAGCCGCAGCCGCTCACGCCCACATAACACCGACCTGTGCTGGTACCATGAACGATTCGACAAGAAAGCTATAAAGTGCACACAGCCATGCGCCTGGAACAACAGCGGCGATTCGGGAAACATGTCCAGCGGTCGGTAGTGGCGAGTACCGACCGCCCACTTACAAGCCGTCGCCTCTTCGTACAGGACCGATGCACCAATCATAAATATTTGATTGACACCGGTTCCGATATCTGTTGTTTTCCACGACGACTCACTAGAGGCCGCTTCAACAACAGTGGGTATGACCTCAGCGCAGCGAATGGCACTTCCATCAAGACATATGGCAGTATTTCCCTAAATTTAAATCTAGGCCTACGCCGTGCCTTCCAATGGAATTTCATCATAGCCGATGTCAGCACCCCTATTATTGGCTCAGACTTTTTGAGTTTTTACAACCTCTTACCGGATTGTAGGCATGAACGGGTGATCGACGGCACCACCAAGTTGTGGACACCAGCTTCTACAGCGCAGACCTCCCAAGATAGTGTCAAAGCTGTGACATGTGGGAACTCACCATTCGAGCAGCTGCTCGCTGAGTTCCCCGACATCACGCGTCCTCCTGGAATAGACAGAGACGTCAAACACTCCACCGTCCATCACATCAATACCACTGATGGCCCGCCGGTAACCTGTCGTCCCCGCCGCCTCGCCGCGGACAAACTTCGCATCGCGCAGCAGGAATTCGACGCGATGGTCGGCTCCGGTACCGCACGACCTTCCAGCAGCTCGTGGTCGTCGCCCCTGCACCTCGCCCCTAAGAAAGACACGACATGGCGTCCATGCGGCGACTACAGAGCACTCAATGCCCGCACCATTCCGGACCGATACCCGGTACGTTACATAGGGGATTTTTCACAGCATCTAACAGGCTCGACTATTTTCTCTACATTAGACTTAGTAAAAGCATACCAACAGATCCCGGTAAATAGCTCTGACATTTGTAAAACAGCTATAATCACGCCGTTCGGCTTATATGATTTTCCGTACATGAGCTATGGCCTCCGGAACGCTGGCCAAACCTTTCAAAGATTTATCGACGAAGTGGTGCGCGGCCTCGACTTTTGTTTTGCGTATGTGGATGACATCCTGGTGCATTCTACCGACAGCTTACAGCACATACAACACCTCAAAATTCTTTTCCAACGCCTACAACAGTATGGGGTGATAATCAACCCGGCAAAATGCGTCTTCGGGGCAGCTGAAGTGTCTTTTCTTGGATACCGTATTAACGCACAAGGTACTCACCCACCCGAAGACCGCATCCAAGCATTGCGCGATTTTCCACCACCCAAAACCGTGCAAGGTATGCGTAGGTTCCTTGGAATAATAAATTTTTATCGCAGGTACCTACCCAACGCAGCGAAATACCAGGCGCCGCTCATCGACGCCGTAGCCGCCACAGGGAGCAAAGGTGCAAAACCTTTCCCCTGGACACCGGATCTGCAAAGAGATTTCGAGGCTTGCAAACAAAGCTTGTCTGCGACTACCATGTTGTCACACCCTGACCACCAAGCGCAACTTGGACTGTTCACTGACGCGTCAGGTACGCATATCGGCTCCTGTCTTCAACAGCGCCGAAAAGAAAATGAAAGCTGGCAACCTCTGGCTTACTTCAGCAAGAAATTAACTATGAAGCAAACAGAGTGGCCTACCTACTATCGGGAGCTCCTCGCCGTGTATGAAAGCGTGCAGCATTTCAGGCATATTTTGGAAGCTCAGCACGTGACTATTTACACCGATCACAAACCGCTTGTGTATGCCTTTCAACAACGGCGAGAAAAACTTCCACCGGCTCAACTCAACCAGCTCAGTTTCATAAGCCAGTTTTCAACGGACATAGTACACATCAAGGGGGAAGACAATGTTGTAGCGGACACCATGTCTCGTATAGAGGCTGTTTCTCTGACAGATGATCACGCTGCACTTGCTCAAGCCCAATCTGTTGATGAAGAGATGGAACAATTACGTACAAACTCTTCTTTAAAATTGGAATTGCTCCACGTTCCAGGAACGGACATCCAGATCACGTGCGACACTTCCACGGGCAAGCCGAGACCTTATCTACCTGCGTCACTTCGTCGCCCGACGTTCCAGAGGCTCCACAACCTCAGCCACCCCAGCGCGCGCGCAAGCGCACGCCTGGTGTCTGATCGATATGTGTGGCCCCGCATGCAAAAAGACTGCATGGCCTGGGCGCGCTCTTGCGTCGCATGCCAACGCTGCAAAGTCTCTCGCCACATAACGTCGCCGCTAGGTAATTTCTCTAATACATCAGCCCGTTTTCAACATGTGCACCTGGACGTCATTGGCGCACTTCCCCACTCTGGCGGTTACACTTACTGCCTGACAGCCGTCGATAGGTTTAGTAGATGGCCGGAAGTGTGGCCGATGACAAGCATCACTGCAGAGGAGACAGCCGATACATTCGTCTCCGGATGGATCTCACGATTTGGCGTTCCGCTTGTCATCACAACGGACCAGGGACGTCAGTTCGAATCCGCCCTTTTCGCTCAGCTATTAAAGATCTGTGCGACTAAAAGGATCAGAACGACGAGTTACCATCCTCAAGCGAACGGTATGGTAGAGAGATTACATCGTCAACTAAAGGCAGCACTTATGTGCCACGGCAGCTCATGGAGCAAGGCTCTACCGCTCGTGTTGCTTGGCATCCGCTCAGCACTGAAAGAAGACTTACAATGTTCTTCTGCAGAACTCCTGTACGGTGAACCTCTGCGGTTACCCGGAGAGCTCCTCGTACCGGCAGCGGATAACCACAACAACAACACAGAGGACTTCATAGCCCGACTTCGCTCCAAGATGGCCAGCCTACGTCCCATCCCCGCATCACGACACGCACAAACGTCGACATTTGTCTTCAAAGACCTGCCGACGGCTACACATGCGTTCTTGCGAGACGACACTGTGAGGCGCTCACTTCAACCACCGTACACTGGGCCCTACAAGATCTTGGCTAGGAGCCCCAAGACTATATCCTTGGACGTCGCAGGCCGGAATCACGAGGTCAGCGTCGATCGCGTGAAACCGGCACACATGGAAGTCGAGCAAGCCCCACAAACATCAAACACAGTTCCGTTCACTCCAGCTCCTGTTATCACACCTCCAACCGCTGTCCCACCTCCGGCTCCCGCACTGTCCGCCCCATCTGGACAACCTGTCCCTCCAGTTGTTACACGCACAGGTCGAAAAGTTAGATTCCGTGACATCCTAGATCTACGAGACAGTTATGTCACCTATATACTAAGTAATTTTTAGTTTATTTGTTTTTGAACTCCGGCTTATTTTTCTCCGTAGGGGGGTGATGTGGCGTATACTACATTATTGTTTATTACCTGTGGGAATTATTATCTGTGGTTGTTCAATATATGATTACTCTCTGTGCTGTTCTACTCGATGGACGAAGGTTCTAGATTGCTTTTAACTAATTTACGGTTGATACAATATAATCTAACCAGTGTATGTATCCCATTAAACGCTTTGGACAAGACACATCTGGTTTTCACTCTGCACTCCACGAGCCTACCTCCTCGGACTCAAGATAGGCTCCCGAAACAATAGAGCCCATAGAGGTAATACGTGGTGATTTGGAGCCTCTAATACCAAGGCCTACTCTAATCTCGAAACAAAACGTCAAAATCGCGTCAAGAGTACCAAAAGATCGAGTAGGTAGTCGATTTCATTTAGTTCCATAAAATTCCACCAGGTTCGCATCCGATCGTGTTGCAGGATTGGATTTAAGAGTACCAAATGGCACGATTTGACAGCAAATCCCAATAGGAATTAGGATTGCGATCGAGTGTCAAGGGCAGCCACCCTGATTTTGACAGTGACAAAATGAATTGACATTGGAATAATTTGGACATTGACATTTGACAATCAACAAAACCAAAAAAAACCTGAAGCTGAATAAAATTACGTAAAATAAACAAAGAACTTTTTACTCATACGACAAAAGAACAACATTTTGTTTTAATAAATTACTCAAAATGTCCTCTACCTTATTGTTAAATACGGTAAAAGCTAACTCTGTTGTAAAAGGTAAGTGTTATAGTATCTTTGAGGTTAGGTACCTAAAAGGTTAACAAATCTAGATATGTAATTAATTACCTTGTTTAATTTCAGAGTTTGTCCGTAATGCCAGTAAAAAAACCGGGGGTAGCACACAGAACACCAACTGCAAAGTGAAGCCGAAGCATAGGGGCTGGAAGGTTCAGGATGGGCACTCCGTCAAAATAGGTCATATGCTTGTAACGCAGCGCACTACTCGGTTCCACCCGGGCTTGAATGTACGTACCTACAGTTATAATTAAACATATTAAAACGCACATAGGAACTTCTTGATTTTTTTTGCTGGGTGACTCACTCATTGGTTTTGTCTAGCTGTGCAATCCTCGGTTCATGCTGATTTCTGTAGCTTCCGCTGATGATACTGTGACGCATTCTTAACACGTTCATATTATTGTGGAGTAACAGGTGGGATGCTTCTGGTAAGTTGGAAGACGTTTTTAAATCGAAAATCCCAAGGTAGTGGTCTGCCCATTCTCACTTATGGAGCCGAAATAATATGACCACTCACAAATGAGCATGTATATACTAAAAGAGTTGCTCAAAGAACCATGGAG
This sequence comes from Operophtera brumata, assembly GCA_932527175.1. Classification (NCBI taxonomy): domain Eukaryota; kingdom Metazoa; phylum Arthropoda; class Insecta; order Lepidoptera; family Geometridae; genus Operophtera; species Operophtera brumata. Next base: position 12,422,664 of record OW052236.1, read on the forward strand.
CAGGCCATGCTAGGTATCCACCTCATGCAACGTATACCAAACGTCGAGATTTGACGCCAAACTAAGGTCGAGGATGTAGGTATACAGATTGCAAGGGTGGAGACTGGCTGGACACTTGGCAAGGCGAGAGGATTACTGATGGACCAAAGTAGTCACCAAATGGGGACCGAGGGATATGCAGCAGCCTCAAGGCAGACCACCTGCCCGATGGTCAGACGATATTGTGCAGGTAGTAGAAGAGCGGTGGATCCAGCTGGCAGAAGACCGCCAGAAGTGGCGTTATAGAGAAGAGGCCTTTACTCAGTAGTGGGTGTTACCAGCTGGATAGATAGATAGAATTATTCTGAAATATTGAGTGAATTTTAGTATTGCTAAAATGTTTAAATCAACACCAAATCCTAGCTAGACATATTCTATAACTTAGTCTAATATTACGAGAGTGGTAGTGAATATCCTCCAAAATCATTACTTATAGGAAAATAGATGCCTTTGTTTTGGATAGTCATCAAATTATAGCAGTAGAAGAAAGTCCCACTCGATAGACCAAAGACATTATAAAAGTCACAAGGAATCTGTGGACTGAGGTGGCAAGTCCGTTCATTGTGACATTCTATGGGGAAGACCTATGTTCAGCAGTGTATGTCTGCAGGCTGTAGATGATTATGTGTCGAAAATGACGTACCTACTATGTATTTCAAACGTAGAACAAGCCTAGTAGGTATTTGAAAATATTTTGTTAGTTTTCATCAATGGATTTATTGTTTTCTAAGTAGGTTAAAACTTTAGATCTACATCAAACCAATAAAAATCCACCGTAAATAAAAATATTTATATTCCAGGTTGGATTTGGCGGTAATGGAACTCTATTTGCAATGGAGCCTGGCAAAGTTGTGGTCACTTGTGAAAAGTTTGACCCGAACTGGGACCACACCTGGGTGCAGAGATTGTATGCGGGCCGAACACAGCAAACCATACTGAAGAAATACTTCAATGTTATTCCTGAACCTCAGCATCAGAGATTCAGGCTTGTTGATGAAGTCTAATTTTTTTTAATTTTGTTATTGTTATACATAGAGTTAGAATAAATAAATAAGTATTGTAAATGTCTTCTCTTGTATAATCTGTGCAGCCACAAAACCAGTAAGGACCAGACAAGTTTGCATGGGCTATTTGGATCCTGTTCTTCATTATCAACAGCTTCAGATAGGTACACTTCAAATGAGCAGGAATTGAATGCTCGGTTTATTTAAAGAGTCCTTATTGAGAGTTTTTTCAACTACAAGCTTAGCTAGCTATGTTTCTTGCTACAAATCTTTTGAAACTTGAAATAGGAAACTTAATCTAAACATATTTTGTTGTAATAAGCGCCATCTATGCCATGGCTGTTAAACTTAGTTCTGAAGTGTGTAGTTCTGGCTTATGGTGGCAGTCAACAACTAGTTCTAAACATATACGAAAGATGGCGCGGCGCTAACCATTCCAAGTCCAAGTAAAAAGTTTTTTACCGAGTATTCACAGATGTATTTATTCGGGACGCATATACATACACCTTTTTCCCGGAAGGGGTGAGCAGAGCCTCAATGGGCATATCTAAGTTTTGTAGAACCACCAGTAGAACCTCTTGGAACAGAGGTTTATTTTCGTAGGCTTTTCCACAGATAAAATAATACTATACGCTTTTCCAAAGAATTAAATCTTGACATACGAAAATCTTTTGCATTCTGGCTATTTACTTACATAACTTAAAGCTACGGTACCTTCAGGCTTCGACCAAAATTTTACTTTGGTCGAAGCCTTCAGGCACAGATAAAATAATACTATACTACTAAAATATACTAATAATACTATACTTATACGTATATCATAATTTCATCATTATCATCATTACCCGCCTACGTACGTCCACTGGTAGACGAGGTTTCCCCCATTGAATACAATGGTGGGGATTTGCCATAATCACCACGGAAGGCGGATTGGTGATCGCATTTTGGTAAGTATTAGGTGGGTACCCAGGCGGATGCTGCTGCCCATCCGATGATGTAATGCCATAGTAAGGTTTTTTTTTTTTCCGCGGGAAGAGACATAGGGGTCTATTCTTAGGCCGGACACACCACGGCCAAACGGTCGTAGAACCCCGGTAAGGGTTCTCCATAATTTTGCCGTTGATGAACTGTGCCTCTCTCTCATACCTGCCTCTCTATTCTGTCCCTTCTTTATAATATTCTTTTCAATCCTTCTTCTCCCTCTTATCTCAAAGAGCGTTTCAGTTTTCTACACCAGGCACATAGTCTATCCTTACGCTCTAGCGAAACTCTTCAGCTTCTGACTCCTGTCCATAATACACATTTCTATGGCAACAAATTTACTGTTCAAGGTGTTAGATAGTGGAATGCCTTGCCTTTCTCAATAAGATCTTCTAAATCTCTTCCTATATTCAAAACCAAGGTACCTATTCAATCACTATCTGTCCTTTTCGTGAACTGCTAGGTCATTGTTACGTACATACGTCATTGTTATTTATTTATAGTAGTAAATGTAGTTTATGTAGATTTAAAACTTGTTATATATATTTTTTTTGGTTATTATTAGGTATAAGTAGGTATATTAGTTAGTCGTAGTTTAGTTATTAGTATATAGCTATAGTTGGGTCTAGGCACAGATAAAAGAATACTATACTAGTCTAGGTATATATTTATGTAGGTATGTTTTGTTTGCGTACCGCCGTCTTTTGATTTTGTATTAACCTGTCCATCCAAAGGTTGTCTGAAAGAGATCGCTTTTAGCGATAAGACCGCCCATTGTACATTACTGTTATTGTTTTGGTTATTTTATCCTTTTTATTTTTTATATTTGGTGTGCAATAAAGTGTTAATCTATCTATCTATCTATCTATCTGAAGACTATAGGCTAGGTAGAGGTAGGTACCCATAAAATAAATTACGCGAATACACACCTGGGCAGGGAGCAGAACAGAAATATTTTCCTTTTAAAATCCCTTGCCGTTTCTAGCTGGCAATATAATTCATGATTTATCGTACCGAGATATTTATTGGTCTAATAAAATGTCTCCTTGGCTCGGAGGCTCTCCACTTTCTTGATATATCATGCACCCAGTTCGCGAGGTGTGAGTGTTAAGGTGATTAGTTTTGCCGAAACTCAAAATAGACCTTTTTAGAAAGCCTACTCCTCCTACAAAAATGGCCCAAATAATTTTAAAAAAATCATTTAATAAGTATAATATAGTCAAGAATAGAACTATATGTTTACATTTTTTAAATTGCTGTTGCTTTTGACAGGAAAAAATAAAACATTGTTCCCTATAATTTACGCAAGAATTCCTACTCCTTCCAAACGCCTGCAGCTATTTTAATGATTCTTTCACAATATTATAGACAATTTACAGACTTTACACATGATATGTTTACATTTTCAAAAATAATTATCATTTTTAAACAATAAAACAAAAACTGTAAAACGAGCTGCCACGGGCGGTTCGGCCGCGGAAGTCAGTCCGGCCCAAGCGTTCGCACGGGGTACCCGCGTCACTTTTTTGCTCCGCTCCTATGAGTGCCACCGACTGGTTCGGGCACAATAAGACACGATAGCAGTTAGTGTACTCATCGTAATTTTTTATATGTGCTTTGTGTTCCTTGAACAAAATATTGTAAATATTGATCGTTATCGTTTAGATATCTTGTTTGCGCGAGGACGCTTGTTGATTTCTTATCTTTGACGACCTCTGTAGCGCGTCGGCGAGTAGCCGGCTGAGATGCGAATGGTTGCGGGTTCGATTCCCGCTGCGGGACAAATGTTTATATGATCTGCAAATATTTGTTCCGGGTCTGGGTGCTATGGTACCATGGTACTCGTAGTTTCTGATACCTACAACAAAGGGATGCCTTGTGTGGGATCAGGACTATGTATGTGACTGTTAGGTGTAATGTTATGTTATCTACTATAAGAATTAGTACGTATATGAAAAAACACGAATCTCGAATCTCAAAAATCTCGTAAGAAAAACCTTGGTTGAAAAATCTCGAATGAAAATCTCGAACGAAAAATCTCGAATGAAAAATCTCGAATGAAAAATCTCGGATGAAAAATCTTGGAATGAAAAATCTTGAATGAAAAATTTCGGATGAAAAATCTCGAATGAAAAATCTCAAATGTAAAATCTCGACTGAAAAACCTCGAATAAAGAATTACGAACGAAAAATCTCCAATAATATTATTATTATACCACTCATTTATTAAAAATCTCTTAAAAAAATCTATTTTGCACTATAAAGGAATACTATCTACAAAAAATAAATAGTAAAAAACATTATAGTAAAAAATATAAATCAAAATGGGGAACCACCGACCGCGGAGCGAGGCCCAATCGGTCGGGGGCTAGGGCTGCAGAGAGAGGAACCTCCTGACTATACGTGCCAAGTCCAGGAGTACCGCCTTCTGAATCTGACCCTTGATCCAACTATTTAGCGAGAGCTTCTTAAGGTGCTGGTCGAAGCTCTTCGCAATCAGTCCATTCACTGAAACGACTATCGGGACGATAATCGTTGAATCCACATCCCACATGGCGGTAATCTCGTGAGCCAAGTCAAGGTACTTGCTTAACTTGTCTTTCTCGGCCTTCACGAGATTAGCATCATGCGGGATAGTGACATCAACAAGTATCGCCCGGCGTTCCGACCGGTCTACCAGCACGATATCAAGCTTATTGGCAACGATAGTCCTATCCGTGATGATAGACCGGTCCCAGTAGAGCGTGGCACGGCTATTTTCAAGAACCGGCTGAGGCACGTACTTATAGTACGGCACCTCAGGTCCCACAAGGTCGTATCGGAGGGCAAGTTGCTGGTGAATGATCCTGGCTACTTGGTTGTGTCTGTGCAGATACTCAGAGTTAGCAAGATGCGAACAACCCGAAAGCACATGCCTGAGGGATTCTCCGGGACGGTGACATGCTCTACAGATATCAACCGTCCCATCCTTCATGAGGGCCTTGTAAAACCGCCCGTGCAGTTCCTTGCTCTCCCATACGGTCTTGCGTTCCTGAGTGCTCAGGGCTGATGGTTTACGCCAGTTCTCTTTTGCTAAGGAGAGCGGGGTAAAGTTCTTATCAACTGCAACGACATCGTGATGCATCCCGTACTCGGCATGGAGGAAGTACTCCCTGAGATTGCACACCTCACGGTCGTGGAGAGTCTTGGCATTTAAAAAGCCTCGACCTCCATCCTTCCGCGGGATGTACATTCTCATAACCAACGAACGATATGATGATATATGTGCGAATGATATGTGTTGCATGCGATGGGTCGTTAATAGTTGACGAACTCTACAATCCAGGGCATCTAACTCTGTCTGTGTCCACCTTAATATGCCGAAGGTGTATATGAGAAGAGGCATAACCCAGCATAAACGCGCGAACCTTTTCGTTCAAGATTTTTATTCGACATTTTAATTCGAGATTTTTCAGTCGAGATTTTTCGTTCGACATTTTTAATTCAAGATTTTTCATTTGATAATTTTCATCCGAGATTTTTCGTTCGTGATTTAACATTCGAGATTTTTCATTCAAGATTTTTCATATACTTACTTATTCTTATAGTAGATAACATAACATAACACCCAACAGTCGCATACGTAGTCCTGATCCCACACAAGGCATCCCTGTGTTGTGGGTATCAGAAACTACGAGTACCATGGTACCATAACACCCAGACCCGGAACAAATATTTGGTCCATTGGTGTTTTCCTGGTTGGGTATTCAGGAATAAACCGTTATGAACCAATAAAACTACTAGGTATGTAAAAAATAGGTACTATTATTCATATTTATATTTATGGGCTCTGTCTACACTTTCGGAAAAAAGGCGTGTGTCGTCTATGTTTGTATGTATGTATGTATATTTATTAGTTCATTCGTCCATAATGGTTTTGTCTGACTTATAGTAAATATATTTTATTGTATATATTTTGATTTTTCTCCCAAAAACCTGTTGTCTTTATTTATTAATCCAAGGGACAGTGTACCTTTTTAATTATCTACCATACTAGGTCTAGACAGGACTAACAAACAAAGCTAAGGAAAATCAACAATGCCGCCAGGCATATACTATACAATAGCGCATAATTTCCGATGCTCTAAATCAAAAGTGCGCGAGTTCTCAAATACAACGAACTAGACAACAGATATGACTGCATGACTAGAGCACCTAGTGCCAAACCGCGGCTGCCGCCTGCCGCGCGCCGCGGTCTGCATGACTAGCGCGACGCGCTCCACGCCGCGGCCGGCGCCCGCTACCGCGCGCGCCGATCGCCGCGATTATTCATTGTTTCTGAATATTGTGCCAATGTTTATGCATAGCGTGTGGTGCGGGCTCGGGATGCAACATTTCCTAGGCTCCGCCCAGATGCCCAAGGTCGTTCAAGGCTATAATCACCTTAAGGCATAATTTTATTTATTAAGGCACAGATAAAATAATACTACCTACAATTTAAGTTGGTGCACTGCGCAGCCGTGGTCACTATGCCATGCCTGTGCAGCCTGTAGCCCTTCCATGGGAAGATGATGAATGATTGATTGAGATGTCGGCTAGACGGCCGCCCAGACTGAGAGGGATTATATATGATATCGCCAGTCGGATCGCGGAAGGATTTCGTTCCCGTGATCTGGCAAATATGGCGCGAGAGGAACACCAGAGTAGTTTTAGCCGACATAATTCAGGTCCTCCCCGGACCGGTTTATTCGTAAATGAATTTTATACTCTGAAGACAAAAGGTAAGTAGGTATACCTACCCATATTTAAACAACCTACTCGAAAGTATGTATGCCTGCCTGGTATACCTTCGTATAGTCACAGATAAAATAATACGTAGGTATAGTATTATTTTATCTGTGACTATACGAAGGTATACCAGGCAGGCATGATGGATACGACTGATATGTATGGGTGCTTTGCCCGACGAGCGGAGCTGACTGGTAGTCTAGAGCCAAATTTAATTCATAAAATATAGGTAGGTAGTAATTGTATCATGGCTTCTACGATATCATCTGTGTCAGGTAGGTAGTAGGTACTAACAAACCTCCTATGCGTAACTCTTTCCTGTATACATTCAGCAACAGATGTGAGTGTAAAATAAAGAAAAACTCGACTTTAGTCGGTAGGTGATATTTAGTTATTCTTTACCTGGGCTGAGCGGAGATTGGGCATTTTCCGGTTGTGAAATGACGTCCGGCTGGTCCGGATGTTGACCGTCGCAGGTACCTACTGGCCGGACAGTCACCAGTCACTGAATAAAGGCAGAAATTGTCTGCTTGCAATTCAATTTGTCGAAAGACTACGGTTACTTTTTCACGTGCGACTCACCTTCTCACGGCCTCCTCAGACCAGAGAGATGATAATAGTAGACTGGCCGTGTTTAGTTAGACTCATTTCGATCAGCACACGATTCCGATCACTAATTTTATAAAAGCTTGTAGGTATTGAAAAATATATTTTGATAAAAAACTTATTTCCTGTTGCGACATCTTGTCGTGAATAGAATAATTCGCTTCGGGGCCATAGATCATGCGTGCTAGACCGCACTGGGCACAGTGAGAAGGCCGGTCAGAGGTGCCCGATGGGCGAGGTAGAGTACCCTTGTTTGCGACTGGCGTCACATTCGAACCATCGAGCGTGACGCCACTCGCAACGGGGAGGAGCTGCCCTCTCATCACCCAGGCAGAGTGGCTCCCTACTATGCCTGGATGATGAGACAGCAGGGAAGGGCTGTTTGTTCCCTTGTTTGACTTTGGGTTCATCCAAACTCAAATGTGGGAATAAACGGCGAAAAGGTAGTTTGCCCTCTCTACCTTCCGGGTGTAGCTGGTGACACTCCCGCCGAGCTTACTTCATTAGGTTTTACGTATTAGAAGTTATGACTTAGGTACCTTACTATTATTAATTTAAAATGATCATGTTTTCTGTTTGTTTTAATTAATTTCAATTTATTACATTATTTTATATTATTATTTTTGACCTGTAACTATAATCAGTTATTAATAAAGAAACTATGAACTATGAACTATGAGCTATGTTCGGAAGATAGATGATGGCCAGGTAGGAAGTGACATCTCTCTCTCTTGCCACGATGACATGAGTTTTAAGACAAAGTTTTTTTTTTAAGACTTTATTATCCATTCTTGTGAATTATTTTCTCATCACAGAAGCCAGGTTCCTAGCTCACGGGACCCCGACATTCTGTTAACAATATTTCTAGCAGGTTTATAGGTGAATTAAAAGGTAGATACCTAGGTACGCAGATTATCAAGGAAACGCGGTTTGTTATACATATTTATTCTAAATACATTTTTCATAATCGTATTCCCCATATTCTCGTCCAGAACTGGGTCCTTCACTAGGTATTTCCGAGTAGGTATCTAGGTATGTTTTCCTTTGCTTTTACGAGTATTGATTAATTTTTGATATAACAAAATAAAGGAACATTTAAATTGTATAATAGTTTGAATGGTAATTTTTATTGAATCATTAGCCAGGGATGAAACATTTGAATACGTAGGTTTGTATGACTAAAAGGTGTTCACGTTTTCTCTCAAGGATTATGTAACTTTTAGTGTTCTGAGTTTTGAATGAAAATGCCACCTCTCCCCACATCTCATTTCTAAACAAATTCGTTTCTTAACGACTCGACACCGAGATGCATTAAGTTAGAACTTTCGTCGCTCTCCATAGTACTTATTATGAGGGGTGATCGCAATGGGAGCACTTGGCACCTACTAGCCGTTTACGATCAAACCTTTCGAGATGCTTTCGTGAAAGCTGTAAAATCTGATGGTGATATTCGGCGGTTTGCCTGTCTGATTAAATTACCCATGTGAGACATTCGCACCGAATTTGCTAAACGGAAAAATCTGATATCAAAACCAGACTCCATCGGTATATCGACGACCTCTTTGTTGCGCGAGGTTGCGGGATCGATTTCCGAGGATGTTAGTATGATCTATAGATATCAGTTCCGTCTGGCTGTTGTGGTACAATGGTACTCGTAGTTCCTGATACCCAAGACACCTAGTGGGGAACAGTGAGTGCCTCACTGATGAGTGGGATCAGTGGGGCTGTTGGTTGTTATGTTATTATCAGTTTTAGATGCGTACCTATATCAATATATTCGTTATCGTATAGTATTATTTTATCTGTGACGTTACACAAGTTTACCTATCAATGAAATTGACAAGAGATTCCTACAATCAAAATCTCACCAATTTCTCTACCGTTGAATATGAAATGGAATCTGTACCTACTAAAGTCAAAAATAGTAGGTTCTAGCACAAAATAAATTGTAGTTCCTCTCCCCTAGGTGTGGGAGGATTCCACAGATTTCCCGCTTGTAATTTTTCAGCAACCGTGCGGCAGTTGTTTTGCTACACATCCGTTGCCAATGTAGCAGCTTTTCTTCTATAAATTATTATGTTAAAGATAAACCAATATAAAACTGAACACGCCACTATTTAATTAAGACAAAACAAAACATTAGTTAATCCGTATACACAAGGATCATTTTGAAACGTCAAGCTTGTGTCAAGTGCCTAGTGCAGTAGAAGCGGTAAAGGGGCGTTCAGTTTTTGATTGGTTTATCATCTTGATCGGAGACCTGCAATGCTCTAAGTCTTAATTGAAAAAACCGGGAATAACTCACGTAGGTACTTGTTCCGAGTCAAACACCCGACTCGAGTTTCTGGGACTTAATACCCCCTTCCTCAAGGAGTATACGCGACGGCTTCCCGGCAGTGCTGCCAGATCATAAATGCGATTGAGCGCTAACACGATTATAAAAAGCGCTAGATATCTAGAAAATGGCGCTTTAAAAAAGCAATAGATTTAGCGCTAATTTATTTCTTGAATAATAACATTAATAAATATCCTTGGACATTGTTACACAGCGCCATCGAGTCCCAAACGAAGCAAAGCTTGTATTATGGTAACCAGACAACGGATATAAACATACTTAATTACTTTTTTTTGTAAATACATCATCATCATCATCATCACATATTGCAAATATAAAACACCCAGACCAATACAAACAGATATGTTCATGCACATAAATGTTTGTAGGTATTGTGCGGGAATCGAACCCGCGACCTATGGCGTAGTAGCCGAATTCTCAACCACTGCGCTAATTAATGCTCTAAAATGTTTATAGGTACCTACTCCGCATCTATAGGGTTTCATTCTAGGAGCCTCCTCTAGTCATTTCTTCACAAGATCACGATCTAGTTGCAGTTAGACTGGACTTTCTTATTTAGGTATTACCTATATTTCTAGTTATATAGGTATATTTCTAGTTATATAGGTATATTTCTAGTTATATAGGTATATTTCTAGTTATATAAGTATATAACTTTTGAAACTATCATGGTTATGTACATAATTTTCAATAGAAACGGGATATTTACCATGATTTTTGAGTTTTATATGTTCCCGATATTTCGGCACAGTTGCATGCATGCGCCATGATCACGGGAGAACTGACTAAAGTCTTTGCGAGTAGATGTTATTGGCAGATATATCGATCTACCCTCTTTCTCACTCTTTTATTACGAACGATACCACTACCATCGGTTTCATTGTCACAATTCACACCAACTCGACACACAACACTAACGGTGTCCGGACGCGTAGCAGGTACCACACTTTTTTGATTCTTACACATTCTTACCACAGGCTTCCATACTACAGATATTTGAAAACCATCTTCTCTATTGAAGTTTCTGTACTTAGTAATCTCAATTGCCTCTTGTACCATTCTCTGCCGAAATATCGGGAACATATAAAACTCAAAAATCATGGTAAATATCCCGTTTCTAGTGAAAATTATATATAGGTATATTTGCAGTTATATAGGTATATTCCTAGTTATTTAGGTATATTTCTAGTTATATAAGTAAGTATATTTATCTAGGTCTAGTTATATAGGTATATAGACAGGATAGGTTACTTACTTCAATATACGATGAGTTTCACAAGAGGATAAGAGTACCTTTGTATTTTCATTTTTCATCCTCGTTCCGATTCAAAAGCGCTCGAGTCTCCACTTCGACTGTGTTTTTAAAAGCAAAACATTGTTCTCTGTGATGCTCAAACAAATACCAACCAACCAAATGTAGTTTTTAAAGTTGTTATTACCTTCTGAGGATAATAATCTGGAATTCCTCGCTCCAATTACTAAGGTCTCGACGTAGGCGTTCTTGTACCTAATGAAAGTCTCGCCTCACGTGGCCTTACTGACTGTCGACACGCATTATTCTACGAATGGTCCAAAACCGTTTACAAACCGAACCAATCTCGGTGATAGAATAATATATTATATAGAATTTCATCACTAGTGTTGTATTTTATGTAAAAACAAAATGTCAATTACGCAGTGTTATTGCTTGACCGATTTTATAAAATCGGCCGTTAAATGGCGCCACAGCGAATTTTATGGCGCTTTTTGGGGTAAATAACCCTCCAATCAAAAATGGCCGACGCGCGACGTTATCAGAATTCTATGAAATTTCTGAACCGGTATATCAAGTTCCTTCAAGATTAGAAGAAAAATACGACCTGTACGCGTTTACGAACATACATACCTACATCCGGACAGATGAAAGAAAATTTTGCCAGTTGTTGGAAGGACGATTTGGTCACTCGGTCAAAAAGTTGCAATTTGCACCTACCATAGCTTAACGTTACGTTAAAAGTCAACATACCTATACCAAAGCTTAAAAGTCAACATACCTAGCTATATCTTTTCGGATTGGTGCTAAACCTATAATCCTAGTAAAATTATGGCAGATATAAAATATTAGATGACAGCGGCTGCAATCCCCCAAAACCTCCCTTTAAACTTCGGCGTCCTTTTTTAATCCACCTGTGCGTGTTTTACGAGCGTCAACTTTTCCGGTATAAAAAGTTTTAACACTGAGCCATGGTGTAGTAATAAACATCATGAGGTAGCCTCATGGGCTTAGACCAGAGGAAACGGTCTAAAATCAATTAATAAATTAGAGCAGAAAATAGTAATTTTCAATTACACACTAGATTCAGGATTTAAGTTTATTAAAATTTAAAAAGTGGATCTTATCGAGGTTAGTGTTTTTTTTATTCTACTGAATGACGGAACAAGCAGATGGCCCAGCGGTAACCTCTGCGTATGAACAGTGCATTATTACCTCATAGGTCACGTCCACCTAGGACGCACCCTATGTGGCATTGCCCTGCGCCCGCCACCCTGAAACATAAAGATGAAAAGTCTCATGTGCCTGTAATTTCACCGGCGGTTTTTTTGTTTTTTTGTGTGTTCCCTTCAAACCGGAACACAGCAATGCAAGCACTACTGCTTTGCGGCAGAAATAGGTATGGTGGTAGTACTTCCCCGGACGAACTCTTTTACAAAAAGCTCTACTACTACTAAAACCCTACTCTTTTTGTAATTCTACGGCAATCTAACATACGTAGCGGTCTACTACGCTACGGTCTACGAACAAGGCACTGTCGTAGAAGTTCCACTATTGTAGGGTCGTTGAGGACAAAAAATTACACATCTAAAACTTCCACAATTATGTCAAATCATAGATCAAAAGTGGAACTAACCTCGCCCTTTTTAATTAAGGTCCCTATTCGAACACTCCATTTGATAACAGCGAAGAACAGCGACGCCGTAACTGGGCCAGATAATTGGGGGTTGTAGTTAATACAGTCATTGATTAGGTACTACTAAAGTATCTAACATTACTATTACGAAAAATAAAAATATATCGTAAAAATAGTACGACAATATTTAGATTTAGTTATTATAAAAATTGTCCTTTCTAGTTTTGTCGAGAGTATGATTAAGTCATAATTATTGGATCTTGTAGCCTCTCTACTGTTATTTTATGACGTCACTTATCTAAGCTGGTGTTCCGTCGTCCTCCGTAGAGGCAGATTAAAAACTTTTCACGGAAATGACCCCACTTAAAACTTAATCTGCCGTGATGTGAGAAATAATGAGATGCTGAGTTAAAGTATTTTTAATTAACTGATTACCTTGTTGTTGGGAATTAACTGAAGCTCCCCCTTTAGTTCTGATAAGATGAACAGGGTAGGCATTTTACAGGGAAAGTAAAGTAGGTAGGTAGATATTTATATTCTCGGAATCTCTGAAGGCGTTGGCTGATTGATATTACGTAGGTATATACCATGAGTCTGTACAAATATTTCTTATACAAATCTGAAAATAAGCCAGGGCTTCATTTAAATATTCCTTACTAGTGTCCGCCTGTGGTTTGCTCGCGTTTTATCAGAATATAAAGTAGGCTTTAGCTCAATCCTGGTTATAATCTATCTGTGTACCAAATTTTATCGAAATCGGTTCAGTCGTTTCGGCGAGATTGAGTAAAAAACAAACAAACATCATAAATTTTACATTTATGATGATGGGATGAGGTGGAAATAAATTTAATTTTTAACAATGGCGATATGCTTGGAGTTTCACTACCTACTTGCTATAATCCGAAATGAGGATATCCGTAGTAGTACCTAGATCACCGACATAGCTCTCAGAATTAGCAAGTTGAAATGGCAATGAGCAGGCCATAACGCTCGTAGAACTGAAAACCGTTGGGGATTCAAGGTTCTCGAGTGTGGACCACAAACCAGGCAACGCAGTAGAGGAAGCCCATATGGATGGACCAAAGACATGATAGAGGTCGCAAGAAGGCGGTGGATGGAGGGTAGTAAGACTGTTCGTCGTGGCATTCAATGGGGAGGCCTATGTCCAGCAGTGGACTTACTGATGATGATGACTTTAGCCATTTCAGCTTCGAAACCTAGATCGTTTACATTGAAAGTATTAGGGATATGGATTGGAATCGGACGCCGGTGATTTACATCGGCACTCTGTAATTCGTTGGCTGAGTGACGGGCCAGATAAATCAACGTTGGACCCCCGCTAACCGGATATTTATCTCGGCTCTGCGATAAAAAACTACCGTCGAAGCCTCGCCTCGAGCCTCGAAGGGACTGAGCCATGCACGGATGCAGTGCTGTGATTATTCCTACCAGGTTGATTGATGGCACGGCTAAGGGTTCGGTGGACATTATTAATGTACATGGAGTTTTTACTTCTACGTCTTCTAAAATAGTGATTTGAATAAGAAAATACGGCACGACTTATATTCGACCGACTCGAATTTATGACTAGTATTTTGAAAGAAGAAAGCAGATCGCTATTATAACATTTTCAGCCGAACGAAAAATTTATAATCAAGATTCTCATATAATATTGATAGTAATATACCTACATATTTTTTTTTATGAAAACTTTCGTGAGTGGTTTTTTTTTTCTTTTTACTACCAAGGTAGCAAACAAGCTTTCGGCCCACCTGTTGGTAAGCGGTTACCGTAGCCTATGAACGCCTGCAATACCAGAGGCATAACACGCGCGTTGCCGACCCTTTAAAAATTTCCAAACACCCCTTTTGAAGAACCCCATACTGTAGTCGCTCGGTATCTTTATTTATATTTATTTTCCGGTTAAACTTACGTTGGTATTTATATGACCTGAGGTTTCGAGCTATTTAGATGCCTGTCTACAACTACAACGTCATTTCATATTTATTTATTTTAAACCATTAGGGACCTTGAGAACTCTTTGTTTCGTCAATTTGCTAATACATGGAAAAATATAATTAGGCAGGTAGCTAGTACATCTTTAGTTGCAGCTGTATAGGGGCTTTGTCAGATTGGTACTAATCTAAAATTAAAATTATGGTTAAAATGTCTCTACAGATGAGCCAAAACAAAAAACTTTTATACAAAATCATTATAATAAAGCAGCCGTAAATAAGCCTTGTCAAGAACTATTAATCTACTTACTAACTAACATGTAATTTAGTTGCAGCTGCACAGAGCTTATATCAAATAAGTTTGGAAGTGTCAGCACATTATGGTGTGTGCCAATCTCTATGGATTCGAGGTCAATAACGGACGTTATAATGTTTTACAGGTGCAAGTACCTACTCGCTTCGCTCGTTCAATTACTTGACACTTCGCAGCAGTTCGCAGCCTGATATAAATAGATGGCATACAGTCTAATATTCATGGAAGACATCATTTAACTTGCGGAGACAGTATACCCGCCTTCCAGATTAGAATCTCTCGAAAAACGTGATGAAGGAAAACACGCGTTACAGAATATGAAAATATATGGATGTGTATTTCTTCGTTTGTAGCAAGATGTAGTATGGGCGTTTATTTAGGCTTATGAGGGTTTATGAGGTTTAACACGCTATATTTCCATGAGGAATTATGATTACGAAGGAAATATACATTATTTTAGCGTCTAAAATGCTCTTGTGAGAGGAAAGGTTAAGGTGTTTCTTGTTAGACGAATCTCACACTTCTTCTTCAGACGCGAGATCGAAAGGCTTGAAAAACAAGAACTAATATGAAACGCATTCATTAATTATTAATTGCATCTGAATCTGAAAAATAGCAAATGTTAAGAGGATCGCTTAGGGCTTGAGTCCTTTAAAACAGTAATTGAGTCTTTTTTTAGGGTTCCGTCCCCAAAGGGTAAAATGGGACCCTATTACTAAGACTCCGCTGTCGGATAATGCCTTAGTAGGATTTTACGACATCCACGGGAGGAGACAGAGGGGTCTATTCTTAGGCTGGACACACCACGGCCACACAGTACCTACTCTAAATAATGATCCTATAAATAATAATGTAGTATTCTATAGAATTTACCTATACCCTTATCTTTACCACTAGATATTTCCAACACAAGTTAATTACTAATTATCCAAGAGTTTAATTAATTCTACAATACTTTGCATCTGAATCCGAAACATAGCAAAAGTTAAAATGAAAACCGTAAACCAAAAGTAAACGAACAACATCGCATCAAGAAAGGGTTAAGTAGGTAAGTACTGTACAGGTTAAATTAATTAGTTGTTATGGCTGAGACGTAACGTCAAAACTTGGATTTCTGTTCTAATAACTTTGTAAAAAGCCTATTCTTATGTAAGACTTCAGGTTTTTTTTATCTTCGTGTTTGATGGAACAAGCATAGGTACCTACCTATGGCCAGCTGATGCAAAGCGGTAACCTCCACATAAATCACGTCCACCTTAGGGCGCACCCTATGTGGCATTACACTGCGCCCACCACCCTGAGACATAAAAACGAAAAGACTCTTATTTATTTTTCTTGTTTTTTTTTAATATTACTTGATTGACGGAACAAGCAGATGGCCCACCATGTTAAGCGGTAACCTCTGCCTATGAACAGTGCTTACCTCATAGGTCACGTCCACATAGGACGCACCCTATGTGGCATTGCACTGCGTCCGCCACCCTGAGACATAAATATGAAAAGTCTCATGTGCCTGTAATTTCAACGGCACCCATACCCTTCAAACCGGAACACAACAATGCGAACACTACTGCTTTGCGACAGAAATAGCTATGGAGGTAGTACTTCCCAGCACGAACTCTTTCACAAAAAAGCTCTAAGTACTACTACTCAAACTAAATTCCCTTGGCCACGCCATAACTTGAGAACGACTGCACCAAATTGGATAATTCTTCTTTTGTTGTGTTCGTTACTGTCAAGAGTTAAAAAAAAAACATTTGTATCTTTTTTTTAAACTCTTTATATGGCTCTGCAGTCGGTTTACCGTTACCGATACAACGCGAACGAAGTCGCGAGCGGGCCGCTAGTTCTTCATAGTACTGGCTAGACACAAACGCAAGATTTTAGTTTTACAAGTCAAATAAATAAATTACAAAAAATAGATTCAAATTGGTACAAAGATAATGCAATTCTTTTTAGTTAAATACATGCAATTTTTAAATGAAATAAAAAAAAAAATGCTGTAAATAGAATATAAAATTAACTGGTGTTAAAATGGACATTGTTTTTTTTATTGGCAATTTATGTTTTATCGTGTTTTGAACCAGTCTATTAACAACTGCAAAGCATGCAGCTTGCTGTTTATTTAAGCAACTGTGACATAATACAAACCGTTTTCCACCCCGAAGGGAAGAAAACGATTATTTTAGGTCAGGCCGAGGCTAGACCTCTAGGAGATATCTATCTTACCTTCGTTTGCCCATGTCCATACAATTAACAGTTCTAGCCATGTCTTCGAGTGTGATTCGGTAGCGGGGAGGTGCGGGGAGTAGTTACCTCACCTCCCCGCGCGCAGGTGCCGGCGGGGGTCACGCGCGTCGCTAGGAAGCAGCGCGCCTTTCTTTAGTACCTTCCGATAAGCCGGCTAGGCCTTACCGAGGTCTAGCCTCGGCTTGACCTAAAATAATCGTTTTCTTCCCTTCGGGGTGGAAAACGGTTTGTATTTGAGGTCGCCGAGGCTAGACCTCTAGGAGAAATGTTTGTTTTCTGCCGGCACTATAGTGTACTGTGACAGAATAGAGATATACTCGTACCTGATGATGGATGAATACAGAATAAAAACTTGGGGTTGACCGGTTTTAAAAAAATAATCAGTCAGTAATTAACAATTATATATAGTAGGCTCATAATCATCATCCTCCTTAGCCTTAAAATTCACAAAAGTAAGCAATTGTAGGTAGAATCTACCTTTTCAGATAGGGTGAAAACCCGTTAAACACGTTAGAATTAGGGCCTCGTGGCTTTTCCACGAACTTACAGTAAAGCTTAAATAAATTCTCCGCCTCCACTACAGTTCCCTCGGCTGAGGATCTGATCCAACGGAACATTATTTTGGAAGTAGTTTGGTGCAACTGCTGATCGTGCTCCGCAAAAGGTGCTTTTAGCCAACCTGTAATTATATTCTTGGTGCAGCTTCCACTTCCCCTCGCGTAGTTATAAATATATTGTGCAAATTATTATTATTTTCTTTGCCGAATTTTGGATCAATTGCTTCAACCATATTACCAAGCTCAAGGCAGGGTCCTCTAAACAGTCCAAATGCCACCCTGATTGCCAATGTGTAGCACTATCGGTTTTTGAGCCAAATGTCGGCCAAATCGTGACCGACTTCTCTGTTATGTGACAGTGTTGCGCGTCGATGCAGAGAATAGTCAGATCGTGAATACGCCTACAGCAGAGGCTAAAAGAAGAAGCAAAGCCACGTGGCGGGATACTTCAAAAATTATATGATAGGAGAGTATGTTAGCTCTTAACCACTCTAACATATCTTCTATATTCCAAAATAAGGTCATTTGCACCATGTTTAAAGATCTTTGAATAGCTATTACCTTGAGCATCTTTGTGACCAATGGATGGGAAGACAGACTTCGTTCTTGGATTGGATCAGATAAGGAGACTATCAACGATTTATGTACTAAAACCGTGGAATATGCTAACTTTTTTATCCGTGATGAAAAGCCTATAAATGTTGTGGTCGAGGATTACCGGGATTTGCCCCATTTTGTCTACACCACTCGACCCACGGCTTCCAAGCCGAACTATAAGTGAGCCATGTCGAATCTCGCCAGGCTGCTTGAAGAAGTTCGACATCATTCGGATCTAAGTTCATAGTTAGTTTACTCCACCCCGTGTCCTCCAAACCTCTAACAAAAACCTCGCACATTCGGTGGGGGCCGTTTGGTTGAGAGGTTGACTAAGTGATGCCTGAGATTAAATATTTGAAACGGTGCCTCTTAAGGCTCTCCGCTTTAGGTCGGCTCTCGAAAATAGCTTCTCCCAACGAGGGACTACCATTAAATAGATCCCCGACGACTTGTTGAAGTACTGCAGCATTTGGGAATCAGAGGAGGCGGGGAAAGCCCCCCGCCAAATGAAAATGCCAGGGTCGGCTGAAGAAGTTTATGAATAGCGCTCCCACTTCCTCAAACTCTAATGACACGTAACCTACCGGCCTAGCCAAACGGCATTCGCTACCAAACGATTATATTTCTACATTCGTAATACAGAACACAGTTCAGTCAGATACAGAACAGCAGAACACATGACATGTCGATAGCTTACGTCAATCTCATACATTGTTGGCTTTTCTACTAGCATCATCGCTAATAGCCTCTAATTTGTATAAGGCCTCTGGGGCTACATTTTAATAAGTCGTGGCAAACAGATCGACTTGAGGAATTCCGAATCTTCCCGAAGATTCGACTGGTTATTTCCTTTTTCGAATGCCTGTCTGGAAGTAGATTTCCTCTTAACAGACTATCTGCAATCGCGTAGTAACGAACCGGAATATAAAAGGGATGAAGCTCTACTTCTAAGCTTTCCGCCAATACTAAAAATTCCTTTGTCGTCTCCAAAAGACCAACAAACCTCGTTCCGCTTGATTCCGGATGTACGATACCACAGTTTTGTTGTCCGTCTGCATATACCACTAATTATTTCCCTACTTTGTGTGAGAGCTGTCAATACTACAAAGAGTTCTTTGCGGTGTTTTTGCGTTATATCCTGTTTGATCTACTGTCCACATGCTTAGATGACGATCGCCTAGATGAAACCCCCCAACCTTCGTCTGACGCACCCGTTTTCAAGAACATTGTGCAGTTCTGAGGGATAATTCTGCCTGGGTTCGTTACATTTTTCAACCACTGACAGCACTCCGCTAGAGCCTGTGCAGGAACCTTGACTTTTTGAAGACAGCAATCTTGTCTCAGTTTTCGGCTCGCTGTCCGTATATTTCTCGCGTCCTAGAGGACCGTCAAGTGACGCGAAACCCAGCCTGCCTATTAGCAACATACCTGTCCGCCGAGACCATAGATACTCTCTTTGAAGTTCTTTTAAGTCGTTCACTAAGCGGCTTATTTTTTGAATTCGGTAACCTCCTTTCGTTCTAATCTATATCCCACATAATTCTAAAGAACTCTATCCGTGTTTTGGCCCTGAGGATTGTTCTGCATTTATCGACCAACTTAAGCTTTGAAGTAAATCTATCAAGTAAGATACCCGCGCCTCGAGGATCAGAGGGTCCATAAGCAAACAGAAAATTGTCTACTAGATAAACGAGCAACTATAACCAGTTCTCTATCAGAACTCTCGCTACCCAATTGCTGACACGTGGGACACTGGACAGCCCGGAAGGGAATGAAGTCAGTTTATACAGTTTCCCTTTGAAAGCAAAAGCTAAAGTGACTTATCTTTATCGGAATATGGAAAAAAAGCCTGACTGATATCCAGTTTCACCATATAGTCACCCTCCTGTAGAAAGGTCTACGGAGCTGGTTGATTAACCGGAACTTCTGTGGTTTTAGACAAAAATTGAGGCGGCGAAGGTCGAAAATTTGTTGCATCTTTCCGTTTGACTTTGAAATCAAAAACATTTGCGACAGAAACCGGAACTTTCTACTACATCTGACTTTAAGCAAGGTTTTTAACTCTTCTGTCATCGCCCAAGGGAACAGAAGGTGGTTTTACTACCAACAGTATTGAATATCCTGAGATTATCTTCAGAATTGGAGCTGGTGCGCTCAATTTGTATGCCACTGTATCAGGTAATCCTTCAGTTGTCCCCCTCGAAAAAACGTCAAAAACACCTGGATTTTATGAAGCTGACTTGCTCCGTCTCACGATCAGACTTATGGTCTTTCTTGGACTGGGACTCCGCATTTGACGCACCCATGGAACGCTCTGCTTGGGTTGCTGCCCTTGTCTCTTCTTCTTCTGTCGTGTCGATGGTTCTCTGTCAAATTATTTTAGACCAGTACTCTGCCACGGCTATGGCATTATGAGTGGCTTCGTAAACGTCTTTCAGGGTGCAGGTGTGAGGACACTGCGTGCGCGAAAGTAGGTGCACCATCGAGAACACTAAGTCGGTTACTTGGATTTGGATTAAATTACCGGCTTCCGAAATAAATTACCTTTTGCTCCTTTACCGGCTCTCTTATCTGGAAACATCCCGGCTCGAGAAGGAAGTATGGCTGATATGCCACCATGGTCTTTTATAAAGGTTGGCAGGATTTTTCCGTCAAATAGGGTGAGTCTTTGATGGTGGGATTTGCTGCAAGGCAGCCTTGAAAGCAGCCATCAAAGCATCATTCTTTGTTTTGAAGGATTTTTGATGAAATTCGATAGATTTGGCTCGATGGCCACATGCAAACTGAAGCAAGGTGTCGGATGCAGTATTAATGTTTGAACCCTCTGCGAAGACATTCACCAAGTCCTGAGCCGCCTCAGGATATTTAGCTGCCACGCCTTTGAGTTGTTCCGCCAAGGACTTTCTTTATATCAGCAGCCTATACACAAAAAACACCATGCACGCTCCATCGATTGTGCTTCCAGATGATGACCCTCATGCTGCCTCTAGTGTAGGCAAATTTTGCCAATCGCAAACCAATTTAGATGGCTACCACGACCTTGGTGGGGGCTAACATGGGTGAGGAGTCCCTGGAAGGGGTATACTCACTCTCCTCATCTGAATCCAACTCAAAGGATGTCACGCCATTTCTCGCCCACTTTTGCGCTATCGAAGGCTGTTTCGGCTGTAGAGATGTGAGAGCAGCAAGGGTTTTAACGAAACCACTGTCTTATTGAAAATTTAAGTCTGGGTGGCTGAACCCTTGATCTTATTTGCTATCGCTGGAGGCCCCATGATGAGCGCCCTTGCAAACGCCCAGCCCAGCAGCTTAATTTTAATCTTCCGAAACATCTTCTCTGAAACATATGCCGCATCCGGGAAGAAAGCTTAAATCAACTCTATTGTAGGTAGGGTGAAACTCGTTCGGCATTTGAGGATCAATCTCCTCTCCAAATAATTCCTCCTTAGCCATATGTACGACCCTCCAACACGTAGGTACATGTATCCGGCAGATGCTTCTGGGCCAGGAGCTTTACCCGTTCTAACAGCGCGTTTTACTCCTGTGACTTTATTTCCTCCTTTTGCCTCTTCGTGATACGATCACCACTCAGTGCCATGTATCAAAAACAATTAAAAGAAAATTCACCAGCAGGAGGTACTTGCTCTCTCTGCAGGGTGGTGAGAGAATATAAAACAGCGCGATTGCCGAGCCAAGAAGTTTAATTTAGATAGGACGGCTGCGGCTGCGGCTGCGGCTCGCGAGGCTTCCTTCGAGTAGGCGCGCCGCTCGATTTAGACGGCAAGGGCTGCGGCTGCGGCTCGCGAGCCTTCCGTCGAGCCGTCGCGCCGCTCGATTTAGGCGGAGACAGCTGCGGCTGCGGCTCGTAGGCCATCACTCACCTGCGACGGCTGCCGCTGCGGCTCGCGAGCCTTCCGTTGAGCCGTCGCGCCGCTCGATTTAGACGGAGACAGCTGCGGCTGCGGCTCGCAAGCCGTCGCTCACCTGCGACGGCTGCCGCTGCGGCTCCTGAGCCGTTGCTGTGGCTGAGCCATCTGGCGCGTTGTCTCACGACAATTTGCTTACAACAGTTGTTGTGAACGAACTGTGTAGCCTTACTAGGGAGCTGTACAGCTACGCCTAGGTAAAGTGGAGTGCATGAATGGAAGCTCCAAACGCGGTAGGTGAACACAAGAAACAGAAGAACTTCGTGCTCCTCACCTTTATTAGCTACGTAAAATAAGCGCTTAATAACACAGGAATTCTGAAGTAAATAGATAACTTCGTGGTACGTAAAATAAGCGCCGAATAACACAGGAATACCTGAAGTCAATAGATAGGTACCTCGTTCCTAGTAGGTGTTAAATCGAACACAAAGTTCTACACACTCAATTTATGAAGACACGACTGAAACAAAACATATTAAATATCACTTACGGATTATCCGGTACGTGAACGAACACTACAACAGTGTTAATCAAACACAAAACCAGTGAAAAGCGTTAACTTTTAAAACACTTTTATCATGGACATGCGCACACACTCGGTAAAAATAGCGTACTAAAGAAAGGCGCGCTGCTTCCTAGCGACGCGCGTGACCCCCGCCGGCACCTGCGCGCGGGGAGGTGAGGTAACTACTCCCCGCACCTCCCCGCTACCGAATCACACTCGAAGACATGGCTAGAACTGTTAATTGTATGGACATGGGCAAACGAAGGTAAGATAGATATCTCCTAGAGGTCTAGCCTCGGCGACCTCAAATAGTACATTATGGTACAAGTATGTAATGTTAGTGATTAACTCACACTACTGTGATTAACGCTGAGGCACCATTGAGACCCGAGCCGTTAGGTGAGGGTCTTAAGAGAGCCGAGGACGGTAATCATCAATACACACGTGTATCATACGACGTTTTTCAACACACTTGTGAAGAAAATAATAATAAAACGACAACCTCTGTGGCGCGGCGGGCGAAGGGTTGCCTGCCACGCTGGAGGTCGCGGGTTCGATTCCCGCCTCGGAACAAATATTTATGCGATCTGCAGATATTTGTTCAGGGTATTCTGGGTAGTTTCTATGCATAATAAAAAATATCTATCTATGTAATGTACTGTATTAAGTATATCAGTTATCTAATACCCATAACACATGCTCTGCTTAGCTTGGGGCTAGATAATGTTGTGTGATATGTCCAGCATTATTTATTTTATTTTTATTTTAAAACAGAAATACACACTCTGTGTAAATGTTCAACTGTCTCTACAACTCACTAGTGAATAATAGCAATGAAAAAGTCACAGTTTGATTACAGGTGTCTTTATGTGTCTAATTGCGGTGAATTTAGAGCCACTTTATGAGCAAGTGTGTTGAAAATATATTTTTTGCAAGCTATAATATTTCAATTTCAATTTGACTGTTTATGAATGAATGAATTCTCAAAGAGACAAAGTCGATGTAACCCCCTTTAATTGACCCCATCTTGAGAAGATCTCGGCATTTTACCTGAGTACCAGAAAAGCAATTCACATAGACAAGGTTGATGGATGGATGGGTGTAGGTACGAATCCAGAAAATGAAATTGTTTCTATCTACACCTTTGAATTTAATAAATAGAACCTTTCTCAGTGACAGTACCCCCCAAGCAAAGTATTCTGATTGTGATAAATTCGGAAATAAATCAATCAATAAATGCCAGCCCGTGTACCTACTGGGTAAATTAAATTTCTCCATAATTCAGGGAATTCCTGTCATTGATCAATTGGCTGATCCCGTTCGCTTCGTCCCGACAGAAAGGATTATTAGATTTCCCGACAACACTTAAATTTTATCGCAATCTCCGTTCGTGCTCTGTGATAGTACCTACCCAGAATATTTATTATTTGAATTTGTGTGAGTGAACTTCATACGAGGAAATACTTATATACCTACTGATTTAATATTTATCAAAATATTTGTGTTCTAAATCACAGGTAAGAAGATTTTGATTTTCAAATAAATTATTTTTTCAAAAAATATAATGCAACTTGCGGATGAATCAAGATTTAGAAAACTTAGATTAGCGATTGCGGATTTTCTTTCCCAATAGCTAGGATAACAGGGAATAATAGTAGATTGTATCATAAGGGAGCAACATAATATTTTTACGGCGAGGGCGCTTTTTTGAATCCAGAGCGAAGTGAGGGATTCTTTAGTAGAATCCTGAACGTAGCGAGGGATTCAAAGTACGTCGCCCGAGCCAAAAATATATGTTGCGCCCGTGTGATACACTCTGCTTTTCATCACCCACTATGAGAAAATAAAAGGCGCCTCATATGTTATTGTAATATTATTATTTAATAAAACAAATGGTTGTTTTTTTGTGTTTTTGTGTTTTTTTTGTTGTGTTTTTGTGTTTTTTTGGGTGTTTTTTTGTGTTTTGTGCTTTTTTTGTGTTTTTTTTGTTTATTTTGTTTTGTGTTTTTTGTGTGTATTGTGCTTTTTTGTTTTTTTTGTATTTTTTTTTGTGTTGTGTTTTTTGAGTTTTTGTGTTTTTTTTTGTGTTTTGTGTTTTTTGTGTTTTTTTTTGTGTTTTGTGATTTTTTGTGTTTTGTGTTTTTGTGTTTTGTGCTTTTTTGTGTTTTTTTTTGTTTTGTGTTTTTTGTGTGTATTTTTTTTTTGTGTTTTTTTTGTATTTTTTTTTTGTGTTGTGTTTTTTGTGTTTTTTTTGTGTTTTGTGATTGTTTGTGTTTTGTGTTTTTTGTGTTTTTTTGTTTTTGTTTTTTTTTGTGTTTTGTGTTTTGTGTTTTTTGTGTGTATTGTGTTTTTTTGTGTTTTTTGTGTTTTGTGTTTTTTTGTGTTTTTTTTTGTGTTTTGTGTTTTTTTGTGTTTTGGGTTTTTTTGTTTTGGGTTTTGGGCCGTCGTACCAGCCAGTATTTATTCAAACAATATTTGCATTCGAATTATTTGGCGCTGGTTCCAAATTCAATAAGTGCGCCGCAATTATCTTTGCCGCGCACTTTTTGAATTAGGAACTTAATAAGTGCGCCGCAAAACTCATTACTGCCCGCTAAAAGTTTCTCATAGAAAACACCACCGTTGGGTGCACTTAAAGGCGAACCCAGTCGTCCTTTTCGAATAGATGGGATGAAAAAACTTTTACGTCACCATTGGTGTCAATCGCTAATATATTCATCCATTGTCACCACTGGTGGCAACTGTATTTTTCTCGTAAATGCTCCTGTAATAGTTTTATTTTCTTTACTTAGGTAGGAAACGGAATTTATTTAGTCCAAGAAACTCGGTCCTGGGCACTGACAACAGACTCCTGATTTACTAGGTTGTACTGACTGAAGCTTGACGTATGACATACAACTATGGGGATCAGCGTACATGCAACTCGAATTTTTGATCATAAAATAAGCACAAAATGGCATCTATATAATGCACCGTGGTTCTTGATGAATACTGAGCTTCATAGCAAACTGAGATCAACACAGTCAACGACGAAATACTGTGATGGAATCCTGGTTCCCATGTATGTTGCATCATCTGGCAATACTTTTGAAGTACCTATTCTGTATTTATTCTGAGAGCGAGGGTTCTTGGAATATCGAAAAGAAACTTAAGCACAGAAGTATATGCTTTGCCAGGTTCCACAGGAACTGTTAAAACTAAGGGGAATCCTGTGCTGAGCATATAAGGTTCGAAATAGAAGCTACTTTGTAAATTTGTTGATTTCAGTGTTGGTGAAAGGAGAAGGTGTCTCGTTTCGGTCTAACAAGGCAAAGCTGCTATGGCAACTACCTCGCTCGCACTCGCGGAGGCGGCTCTATAAACAGCGAAACATACAGGCACGCGGAGATGGACACCGAGTACACGATGAAAACGGAACCTTATGGCCTAGATATTAAGAGCGATTATATAATAAGCGATAGTATTGTGTTCAAATATGTAATTATTAGAGATTTTTAACTCACTCGAATTTTGGCTACGAGACTGAATGGTCGATACATTTGAAGCTTGGATTTAAAAATAAACTCTACAATTAATTGATAAATTGTACATAAAGAAACACTGATTGGACGATTTTAGCAAAAACGCCAATCCGTTTAAAATAAGCCTTGTGACTAAACATTATCCAAGTTCAAAGTTTATAACACAAGCAGTTCTTGATACATACAAAAGTATGGTTTTAAATTCGGAACGAGTGCAGATACTGGAATACTTAAGTTAAGTCTTATCTATAATTGAATAATGTGTCTTCTATAACCTAGATATCGATATAGATTTCTAGACCCTACAGGTGACCTGACTCGGAGCCTAAAAATCAGCATAAAGGTATCTAAATGCATCGCATTTTGATAACTCGCAGATTAATCTAGCTCGCTGACCAGACGACGTGACGCTCTGTATATAAATGTACAGGACTGAAATATGCATTATGGGTAATTAGCATCTGACTAATTCAACGATACTGTTCTAGCCAAAAGCACATAATTACAACGTGTAATTATGTACTAGCTATGGTACAGGAGTGAGACGACAATTGATTTGGACTTACCAATTGTTTGAAGCGGAATTTCTAATACATTAAGGTGTTAGTTGTACCTAGACTAAGCTAGCTTTAATCAACCCGAGGGGGATTTTTTATTTGTCCTTGATTCATTTTAACCTCCTCATAGGATGGGTTAGGAACTAAATCAAGGGTTTAAGATCTTGCTTATCAGTAAGACTTAATCTAATTAATCGAGTGTTTCGTTAGACTTTTTTGCGAGTTCTAAAAATACAAAACCACGTGAATTCGCTAACAGAAATTTATTGAAACCTTCCTACATCGTCCCATTAACTCATAGGTAGGTAAATCAGTAATACTTTACCAGCCAACATTAAATACAGATTTATCTCAACTAGGCTTAAGCCAGAACACACCTTGTTTCTAGACTAACCCAGGACTAAGTACCTTTAATTGTTAATGAATTTAACTCGCTTGTTAAGTTTGCGGAATTGGCCCTAAGGCGTTCCGCTAAAAAACTTTGATCCCTGAAAGACATAAGATACCTGTACCCTATAAGACAGGCTATACCTGAAACTTGAATGGAGTCAGCAGCAGTGATGTTGAGAAGAGTTAATAATCTGAGATACCTAACTCTTGATTAGAATTGAAACAAGTTGGCCTATAAATATTTATTGCACACTGATTAAATCAATACAGTTGGTTGGCATATGTATTACTACTTGCTATACTCTTAAACATACATAGAAGTGTATGAGACTCCAGGCTTTCATCGGCCTGAATACATTATACATGGTGTTGGACAATGCAGACAGATATACATGTCATGCATTTTTGCATTGGATAAGTAGAGCAGACTCGACATTTATTGTTGGGTGCTCTCACCACTCCACATACGCAGAGCAAGGAAGGAAGGACTCGCGAGCGAGCGAGCTTGCCACAGCTTGCCATATAGCGTGTCAGCGCCACATAGACCTAGACCTAGCTAGTCTAGCTAGTCCAAGATAAGCCCATATAGATATAGAGAGAGCAGTCCGGCAGAGCCAGAGAGCGGAGTCCATATGCACAGAGCAGCGCACACAGGGGGGGGCCATCTCATGTGTTGCCTTGACCGAGGATCTAGTCAATAGGTTATTGCATAAGGCTTTAACCACTAGAAAAATTATCTGAGTTACTTAAATTTAATTCATTCAAATTCAAAACACAACGTAGAATTCATAATCATTTTAAACACATGTCAATTTAAAATGAACCAACTTAGACGATCATTTAAATAAGTTTACCAAAGAAGTAACAAAGGCAAAACCTTTTGGCAAAACCCATTGTCCAAAGATTGTATTGTTCATATATTTTGTTGGTAAGGTTTGTCGGACAAAAAAAGCCGACAATACTTTTATTGCAAGTTCCAAATAAATTCCGAATACCATGTTATTTTAAAAGGCAATAAAAACAAAAGGGATTGTTTCTTACAAATAGAAAGAAAAAAAAAACTACAGCCACATGCTTCGTTTAGAAATCTGGGAGAGGCGAATATCTTTACAACCGGATGCAAAGCGGACAGTAATATAAATTGTATTTATTGTGTTTTTGTGTCATTCCACAGGCTAAAATATATTAGGGGTTTTTAGGGGTTACAGTTAGGTTAAATTTTAGTTACTAAGGGTGTTAGGATATTTTATTATTAAGAATATGACTAAATTAGTTATAAGTAGGTATTGGATAGGTATCTAGTAGATTATTTAGTTATTGCGTGTTAATTTTAGGATAATAATGTCAGGACGGGTTGCGAGTAGAAAGATGCGAAGGCAGGCGAATAGTTTAATGGCTGGGGCCGAACCGAGAGATAAGAAGCAGGTAGAAAGTCGAGAGACACTTAAAGACCACGCGAAATCAACATGCACTATTAATAATATCACACGGTTTGATTTTGCTCAGATAAAACCCTAAATACTTAGGCAGGCTTATCAAATACATTTAGCACTCAGATAGTGCATACAACAGCTAAGAATAAGTAATTTTAGCCTGGATCCCGAGAGAGCAGATGCTGAACGCAAGTCATGAATATGCTAATTAATTAACAATATATTTAATCCTTAAATAGGCTCTGATTGTTTGCACAACGAATTCCCGCTATAAGCGAAGGTGGTTACAAGCGCTATATAAATATCTAAGCGATCTAATATCGGAGGCCTCCGTTTTACAACAACATCAAGATCAGCTACTGCAGACACGAGTTGTCTTAACCACGCATAGGACCAGGAACAAGCTTGTCCTGAAGAATCCACAGATGCTGACTTAGGACCTGGTGCCATGTCGAACCGTTCACCATAGAGGTCATCAGGCGGAGGAGACGATCACACAGAACTGATAGCGGTCCATAGAAACCTGGCTGAGGTACAGCTCGATAATCACCAGCAAGTATCCATAAAAGTCAAGTCTAGAACCCTGGGGGCCCGATATTGATCGATCTAGCTCTCAAAGGTTCATAGACTTTCGTTAGAGTGCATATACAGCAGGAGTCCGGTTCTAATCTCTAGAAGGATGGGTTTTTTATAAAGATCAACAATTCACAAAACCAACTACGGACTCAAAAGACTCAATCCGGACAGAATTGAACCTTGTTACTAAACACATGACTAGCGGACACACACTGCCTTAAACATATCAATTTCAAGTAATACCAGACTGGTCCAAATACAGAGAGATATATATATCCGTTTCTATTCTAAGCTAAAAAGCAAGTTGTAAGTAAACCGTTCTGTTCAGGCCAATTCATGACCAGCTCTGTTCTGGTGAGCTAAGGTCAGCAGTCTACTGAGAGAGAGAGAGGGGAGGAACGTTCAATTGCTCCACTAGGGTCTAGATGGTATCTAGACCGATACTAGGTAAGGAGGGGGAAACGTCACATTTGGCGTATGTGTCATACGACCAACGAATGCTAAGCCGATGTTTAACGGTAAAGGACAGGTCACTCCGATGAGATTTTTAAAACGATTGAAAAATTATATTAAGTTGAACGCACAAGACACAGTACAGGTTGCTTTAAGCTGTTTAACTGGGCCTGCACTTACAATATTGGAGTTATTTAGTGATTCGTGGAAATCGTTTGATGACTTTGAAGTTGATTTTCGTTTTAATTACTGGGCGGAATCACACCAGGAAATTGCTAGAAATAAATTAATAAATGGCGTTTATGATGAAAGTAAAGAAATGTCTATGAGTGAACATTTTGCGGATCAAATTGATAAAGTATATTTACTAACGATAGCTATGACTGAGCGAGAAAAGGTGAATTGTGTTATGAGACACTTTTCTGTTGATATTCAACGACTATGGTTTACTAGTTTGGGAGAGGTCACTATATTTAAGGCAGCTACGTTCCTTAGAAATATAGAACAGAATGTAAGAAGTGAACATCACGGAGTTCTGAATGATCTGAATGCATACGAAAGTCCATCAACGCAGTCTAAACTCAAGGGAGTTTCTAAAATGAGTCGTAGAGCAATGAGGAGACAAGGTCGCTATAAGGCAATTTCTAAAAAGACAATATAATAAGACTTGATGTACCAACGAATCTAAATTAAAATTAATAAATTCGTGGCATACTCTCTGACAAACAACGGTTTAAATTCACCGCATTCTGAAACAGGACCTTAGCTTATAATAATACCAAATAAGTTATAAAAACCGAGGTATGCGGGTCGACTCATAAAAGAGGGACAATAGTTTCACTTTCAAAGGATGAAAGTTACCATTTCGACGAAAGTGAAAGTTATAATGCAGTTTACCACGAAAGAACCAGTGACATGATTGATTGATTCATGTAAAACCTACACTATTCATAAGGTTACGAGGAGGAAGCCAATATAACATTAAATAAAAATCGAATATATAATTGTAAGAATTAACACAGAGACACACATTCCACAGACGAAAAAAAAGGTTTGCGAGGCGTCGCGAGGACGGATACCTGCGAACCCAAGTTTTTTTAGGTGAAGCTTCGTGTCTGTTGTTAACGAATTTTAAAATGATGTATATTTTACTCATATGAATAACGTGTAATTATTTATTCCAAGGTTGATAGATAAAGGGGGTGTTTATTCGGACGGAATAAAGAAGCAACAATGGATTGATTGGTTTTAAATGTTCTACAAATTTAAAAATGTATTTGCATGCAAATATAGTGTTTTCAGCTATGGTAATAGTATGTTTAAATGTATGAAGGAGACACATTTATCTTCACACCGTCAGTAGTGTGAATAAGCGTAAGCAATTACGTAATGATGACGATTATGGTGGATGCAAACGAATAAGCGTAAGCAATTACGAAAAAAAATCGAGGACCTCTTTCATCATTTTGATGATGATGATTATAGGTGAAATGGTATCCTGAACGATGACTGATAAGTTATTACGAAAAATCGAGGACCTCTACATTTTGATGATGATGATTATAGGTGAAATGGTATCCTGAACGATGACTGATAAGTTATTACGAAAAATCGAGGACCTCTACATTTTGATGATGATGATTGTGATAATGCAAGCTAATAAGCGTTAGCGATTACATAAGAATCGAGGGCCTCTACAAAACGAGACGTGACTTGATGGTGATGAAGATGATGATGAAGTTGATAATGGAATCTACTGTTGAAAAACGAAAGTTTTCGTATTGGACATTTACTTTAAGATGAAAAGTTGAATAAATTTTTTCTTGTTGGAATCTTTTAAACATAGGCATAAGGGAGCTGATGGAATAGAAATTTCCTAAAGGAGTCATATCAGATATTGAAGAAATATATAGTTGCTTACAACTTTAAATGTCTTCAGGGAGAGGAATGTGATGGAATCCTGGTTCCCATGTATGTTGCATCATCTGGCAATACTTTTGAAGTACCTATTCTGTATTTATTCTGAGAGCGAGGGTTCTTGGAATATCGAAAAGAAACTTAAGCACAGAAGTATATGCTTTGCCAGGTTCCACAGGAACTGTTAAAACTAAGGGGAATCCTGTGCTGAGCATATAAGGTTCGAAATAGAAGCTACTTTGTAAATTTGTTGATTTCAGTGTTGGTGAAAGGAGAAGGTGTCTCGTTTCGGTCTAACAAGGCAAAGCTGCTATGGCAACTACCTCGCTCGCACTCGCGGAGGCGGCTCTATAAACAGCGAAACATACAGGCACGCGGAGATGGACACCGAGTACACGATGAAAACGGAACCTTATGGCCTAGATATTAAGAGCGATTATATAATAAGCGATAGTATTGTGTTCAAATATGTAATTATTAGAGATTTTTAACTCACTCGAATTTTGGCTACGAGACTGAATGGTCGATACATTTGAAGCTTGGATTTAAAAATAAACTCTACAATTAATTGATAAATTGTACATAAAGAAACACTGATTGGACGATTTTAGCAAAAACGCCAATCCGTTTAAAATAAGCCTTGTGACTAAACATTATCCAAGTTCAAAGTTTATAACACAAGCAGTTCTTGATACATACAAAAGTATGGTTTTAAATTCGGAACGAGTGCAGATACTGGAATACTTAAGTTAAGTCTTATCTATAATTGAATAATGTGTCTTCTATAACCTAGATATCGATATAGATTTCTAGACCCTACAGGTGACCTGACTCGGAGCCTAAAAATCAGCATAAAGGTATCTAAATGCATCGCATTTTGATAACTCGCAGATTAATCTAGCTCGCTGACCAGACGACGTGACGCTCTGTATATAAATGTACAGGACTGAAATATGCATTATGGGTAATTAGCATCTGACTAATTCAACGATACTGTTCTAGCCAAAAGCACATAATTACAACGTGTAATTATGTACTAGCTATGGTACAGGAGTGAGACGACAATTGATTTGGACTTACCAATTGTTTGAAGCGGAATTTCTAATACATTAAGGTGTTAGTTGTACCTAGACTAAGCTAGCTTTAATCAACCCGAGGGGGATTTTTTATTTGTCCTTGATTCATTTTAACCTCCTCATAGGATGGGTTAGGAACTAAATCAAGGGTTTAAGATCTTGCTTATCAGTAAGACTTAATCTAATTAATCGAGTGTTTCGTTAGACTTTTTTGCGAGTTCTAAAAATACAAAACCACGTGAATTCGCTAACAGAAATTTATTGAAACCTTCCTACATCGTCCCATTAACTCATAGGTAGGTAAATCAGTAATACTTTACCAGCCAACATTAAATACAGATTTATCTCAACTAGGCTTAAGCCAGAACACACCTTGTTTCTAGACTAACCCAGGACTAAGTACCTTTAATTGTTAATGAATTTAACTCGCTTGTTAAGTTTGCGGAATTGGCCCTAAGGCGTTCCGCTAAAAAACTTTGATCCCTGAAAGACATAAGATACCTGTACCCTATAAGACAGGCTATACCTGAAACTTGAATGGAGTCAGCAGCAGTGATGTTGAGAAGAGTTAATAATCTGAGATACCTAACTCTTGATTAGAATTGAAACAAGTTGGCCTATAAATATTTATTGCACACTGATTAAATCAATACAGTTGGTTGGCATATGTATTACTACTTGCTATACTCTTAAACATACATAGAAGTGTATGAGACTCCAGGCTTTCATCGGCCTGAATACATTATACATGGTGTTGGACAATGCAGACAGATATACATGTCATGCATTTTTGCATTGGATAAGTAGAGCAGACTCGACATTTATTGTTGGGTGCTCTCACCACTCCACATACGCAGAGCAAGGAAGGAAGGACTCGCGAGCGAGCGAGCTTGCCACAGCTTGCCATATAGCGTGTCAGCGCCACATAGACCTAGACCTAGCTAGTCTAGCTAGTCCAAGATAAGCCCATATAGATATAGAGCAGAGCCAGAGAGCGGAGTCCATGCACATAGAGCAGCGAGCGCACACAGGGGGGGGGCCATCTCAATACTTCTATATTAATCGAAACACAAAGAACTTCTGAATGTGCATGCGAACCACTTCGCCTCACAGCTAACTACCTCTTGTCTATTTGTAGCGTGTCTATTACCCGAAGAGGCTAAAAATACAACAGACCATGGAAATCGATGAACATAAGAAAAGAAGAGGTGGACCACTTCTGCCCGAATACCCACACCAAACCTGCTCATAGTCTGAAGACTGATCGCACATGAAAACAAAAAAAAACTGTCTAGGTAATAATTTTTTAGAATATTTTTTTTTACCTTCAAATGAAAACGTTCACAACATCAAATCCAATATAGCCTGTGATTGTAAAGCTACAGATGAAATATTTCAGTGTGATATTGTATTTTCACGTTGTTTATCGTCGGCAACTTGTTACCCGCACATACATATCTATGTAGGTGACAATATTTCCACCGCACCGCAGGCGTTGTTTTAATTTTCCGCTATCCTTTAAATTTATAGTACCTACTCCCCGAATAACTCTTTGGCTTTTATTTTCGGAATTCAGCCAGAGAGGTGTAGATATGGTCCATTCCCCGCTTTGTTGGTACAATAGTTTTGTGGTTTGAATAGGTACGTTATTTAGGTTGTCGCGCAAAGCGCGAGGTTATAGACAATAAGTAAGTCTTATTGAACTACCTGTTTTTGTAGGTCAGTTTTGCGCTGTGTTCTGTGTAAAATATTAACGGTGATAATTCGTTGTCTGCTATAAACATTGACACCATATTTTTTGTGTCTACCCTAAATATGCCTACCCTAGAAAAGCTATAGAAAATAGTACTTGGCTGCGAGCCGCGTGTTACGCGGCAGTGGTTGTTGAGCCGTCGCCTGAGACGAAGGTGGACTGTGAAAGCGAAGGTTTGGCCTCGAGATCGAGAGTCTTACAGTCACGTGGTAAGTGCTAGATGATAATTAACTATCTTTCTTTGAGGGGCTATGAGATATTGGAAGACTGACTTTCGCGATTAAATCTTGCCTCCGCGATGTTAATTATAAAGTCCACTTGTGTACAGATGTACAACGGACTAGTTCGGTCGACTGAGAGTGCTTGTTGCACTGGGGTGACCTGGGGTTCTGATGTAGTTCAGAACCCATCGAGTAATGCTCGAGGATAGGGGGTCTGAGGTACAGCGTATCTCGGGGCTCCTGGCATAGCCGAATGGAAGTGTTCTCATTCCCGCATGAGTCCACTTGATAGCCCTTAGGGCGTGGTCGATCTTTCGAGAGGAAGAGGGGTTGCTCTTGGGGAAGGCAGGAGTGAGCACTTGGTATTAACATACCAAGCCCGAGTGCCGGTTGCCCCTAGGGGGCTGGAAAATCCGGGCACAATCAAGGAGACGCTGAGAGGAGGTTGATCCTCGCGTGGTTGTGTATGGGACCAAGATCGACCACAGGGGTCTGCCTCCGTGTCAGACCCCCGGCCTTCAGCCAGCTTAGGGCTGTAAACTCATTTGCGAAGCAGTATATAAGAATGTCAATGGTCGATCCATAATCTCAACCCCATGTCTATTTTGTCGCAAGGGAAGATCACCATTTTGTGATAACCCTGGCGTACCTATGCTGAAATGCGCGACATAGGTATTAATTAAGATAACTAACATGATAGTGAATAGTGCTTAAGACTGCGCTCCCGCCAGGCAGAAATCTTCATACAAAAAAAAAACGCCTCGCGCCGCTCGAAAAGCGGTTTATATTGAATATCTCGTGAAATATAGATAATTTTAAAAAACCCCGTGGGTGAACCCTTTATTTTATTGTATTGATTTTATTCATCCAAGTTTTGTTCCAATAATCTGTACCATATTGACAAACAATCGATTCTAGCCAAAAAATAGAGGTAATTTTGTGTTTTTTTTTATCAAGAAAATTTTGTCCTATCGTGTTTTTGTCAGGGTGATCTCTCAATATTATAATGTTGTATCTGTGCATATTTGTAATTTGAATATTGTACTTGATTTAGTCAGTTAAAAAAATAATCTAAGATGGGTAATTTTGCGTTATACCTCACTTTAAGATATTCACTTCTATGTTCGTCAATTTCACTTATGTAACTCTTTTGTAATAAATACAGAACGAATAAAACAACGAATACAAGAAATGTAAAAAAAAAAAATGGTTCGCCGCGAACCTCACGAATACATAACGCAATATAATACCTAAGTTTTCTTACTGTAAGTAAGTAAGTAGTGTAATTACTGTCTTTAGCAAACTAACCAACTTATACCAATTATTTTCGTGACCACCTCGTGATCATTCTGTACACAGAAACGAAATAGTATTAAGATTGGCCACGAAATAATTGGTAACTTCCAAGTGTATGATGATAGTAACTAGTATTGCACGAAAACTATGCAATATTTTTAAGTTTAGCGTAGCGAAGAAATTAGTGTCCAATCTTACGGGTTATATCCATTCAGTTCACACTATTGCTATGCAAATTTTTAAAATTAAACTTCTTTTCTTCCACTGCCGACCAGTAAGCAAAAAGTACAAATTCCATGAAATGAGAGCTCAACAATTTTGTTTTTTATTTTTATAGACCACAAACACATAGAGCAACACGGGAGACCGTATTGCTCTATAGATAAACATTTCGAATTTATACGACTGGAGTTT
The DNA here is from genome assembly GCA_932527175.1 of Operophtera brumata. Taxonomy (NCBI): domain Eukaryota; kingdom Metazoa; phylum Arthropoda; class Insecta; order Lepidoptera; family Geometridae; genus Operophtera; species Operophtera brumata. The sequence continues at coordinate 12,459,015 of OW052236.1, forward strand.
TTCCTGTATTTTGTCACATAAGGTACTAGTTTTCGAAATTTTCACATTGTGAAATTGGACGTACATACATACGTTAGCGGTAATTAGAAAAGTTTTATCAAAAAAGGTTTTTGTATGAGTAACACCCTATTTTACCCATAGATTTAGTATATGTACTAGATCTACAATCAGAGATCGAAGATGGAACCAAAAAAAATATGTGCACGTGTTGGTGAAAGTCTATGTCTGAGTTCAAAATAGTGTTGTCCTCGACCAACACTTTTACATTGTCGATAGAATTCATCATCCGTCCGTGATGTGTATGGTAGATAAATACATCTTAATGCAGATTAAGTCTTTCATGAATAACACAGTTTGGCAGATTTGACGTCATAAAGAGAATAAGGTTCTTATTCCAATTTTGAATACAGTTAATAAATAAACCTTTATTATTTATAGACCCCTAAATATTACGGTTTTATTTATAGGTGGGATCTTAGAGTTTCCCTTTTAAATTTAAACTTAAAAAGTTTGCTGCATATACCTAGTGGAGTTCTTATTTGAGTCCATCCCACTCTTCTTATAACCGATAACCATTTTTCTCGTAGCAAAGGATTACTTGGAAATCTGAAAGCACAAAAACATTTTATATCGGCCGTGCTACGCCCATATAATTTTTCACTCTGTTACTTTATCTATAGACAATTTGTTACCCCAAAGTTTATTATTTTTCAAGTGTAAACCACGCTTTATGGATAACATTAAATTTAAATGTAACCCAAAAATGCCGTTCTAGCGGGACTCGAACCCGCACCCTCGCCTGTCGTCGGCGATGCCTTAAACAATTTATCCATAGATCGAGCTATGACGCTGGAGACGAAATTTGTGGGCACTATCAACTCGGCTATAGCGCAAAGTTGATAGTGCTGTATCTACAGGTGTTTCATTGGAAACCTTCTGTTCAAAGTTCGAAAGTAAAGGCATCGCTGATCACAAGCGAGGGTGCAGGTTCGAGTCCCGCTGGAACGGAATTTTTGGGGTATATTTAAATTTAACTTGTTACCTATTATTTTATTAAGCAGAAATAAACAATATTTATTTTTTAATAATCAACAACGTAAATATTTACTCCAAAATATCTACTACACAAACTGCAATAAAAACACCCGTGGTGCTTTAAAGTTACCTTTCAATAGTCAATACAAAAACACACACCTCAATGTCCACCTGGTTATTATAGATTTTTAAAAAAACGGTAAAATGTTAACAGAGCACACATATTTACTCCAAACAAAGTAAACCTCCATTCTACGATGGACAAAAATTTAATTTATAGGTAGGTATAGTGCGCTTCATGTAAAAAGAACGCTGGTGGTCAAACTTCAACAGGCGTTCCAGCGTTCTTTTTACATGACGCGTACTATAATTGTACATTAATTGTAGTAAACTAGGTAGGCACTCATTCAATGCATACGTATACATCTCTTAAATAAGTATAAAAGTAAGTAATCTCTTCGTTTCGTTTCGTATGAGGTAGTGCTGGCCTCTGGTGTCGGAGTTTGTCAAGCCGCCCGAGGGCCTCTGACATGGCTTATCGACTGCTATTAATCAATAACAGCCGGGACCGAAAGCTTAACGTGCCCTCCGAAGCACAGAGCGATGGGAATCCGCACATAACTTAGAAAAAGTCATTGGTGGCGGAGCCTAAGGATCGAACCCGGTATCGTTGGATTCTGAGTTGCACTATTGAACCGTTGGGCTACCATCGCAGTAATCTCTTAAAAAGAACGCTGGAACGCCTGAAGAAGCTTGACCGCCAGCGTTCTTTTTACATGATGCGCATTATACAACGATATAGACTGCAACAGGACTATCGATATTTCTGACGTCATCACTTGGTCAAGCCCTATCGTAATCAAACATTTTTATATTTTACATAAAATATTGTTTATTTCTAGGTGCAGCAACGAAATATTATTAAAAAATATAAGGGAAAGTCCTAATCTACGAATGAAACTGGTTTTTAGGCCATTTACTAAAGCAGAATTGATAAAATAAGCAATGCAATCGAACTACCAATAATCTCTTATTTACCTGTGAAACGTGTATTTTCCCGGATAATTACGTCTTTTATCTTCACAGTCACAAACTGAACACGACACCATTGTCATACAAAGTAATATTTGTTATTTAATAGTAAGATTACTAAAATAATTACAAAATTAGTTAAACTGCACAAGAGACCGTCCGGTATGCGCATGTACTCAAGCAAAATATGTCACATTCAATACATTGTTGCTGTCACTTTTCTTCTTGCACGGGGTACATTTAAAAATGACTTCTCTCTCCCACGCTTCGTTTGTCTATTTAGCGTAGCGAAAAAATTCTACGTCTATGATTTTACCTGACATCTTGCCTAACTTATTTTTGTCTCTCTTGGACCCCAATATAGCAACAAAGGCTACTAAATTAAATGATGATCGGATAAATGCCTCGAAAGTTATCCTCAGACTAACATACATAGTATGGGTACAATCGAAGTTGTCTTAGATAACTCGAGAGATAGTGCATAGGGAAGAGAGTCAAAGAAGATATGGTAAATCACGGCTGCTAGGTCAGTAAGTAATATGGCGGAAACGACTATTCAAACAACTATTGATGGAGTCATAAAGGACTCCGTATTGCAAGAAAACGTACTAAGTCCTGTCCACATATTCACCCCAATCACATAAAAGAGAAAGTCCTTCCATTGCTTATCGGACGTCAATTTTTTACGGTTGTTGCTGGCTGCATGCGTTTAAGAATAAATATTTTTAAATTTGGAACAACATGGCCGACAGCGGGTTGCTATAAATCTCAAGATGGTCGTAATGCGCGAATGCACGACTGGAATTCTTTATGAAGGGATACTAGAATCGGGGGATATAAATCGCCTTTCTTTATTTTATAGACTACGTGCATAAAGAACATTGAGCATGTTCCATTTCTTTTGAGATAAATCAAGTGGAATCTGTTACATGAATTTCACATTGATACTTCAACAAAACTATTACTTCAATAACATGAAGTAGATAGTATCTTGGTAAGGAGCCTACGTCTCTAGGGTGTATAATGGTACCGGTATGTGGTACCTACCTACTAATCTGTAGAAAGTGGGTGTACGAAAAAATCAACACTATTAGGGGCCTTATAATAATAGTTTGTGCTAATGAGCTAATATCGAGACCCCTACGTTTGTAATGGTAACAGTGCAAACGCATTACGGTATCATTAACCAAAACGATGTTATTCCAATACACAATGCTCGAAAACAGAGCTGGATATTGGATTAGAGTGTCGTTAAGCTTCACCATTGAAGATTTTCAGGAAAAAACTTTTGTGTTGTTGATAAGAAATCTTTCGAGCCTTCTTTTCGTTTGCCATTCAAAGCAGACTGAAAGGGGAGTTGTTTTTGAATCGCGATTTAAGAAGTAAGTAATTTACGAATTCTGTGACTCATAAACGAAACTTATCATACACTACAGTAAGTAGGTACATTTGTTTGAAGGTACCAAGCTGGTGGGTCCGATTTAAGAATGTACCCCTCTGTCTCTTTCCGTGGATGTCGTAAAGGCTGACTTAGGGATTGCACCAGGGGATGGGCATCAGCATCCACAGCAATACTGCAATTACCAATCTGCCAAGCGTGGTGATTATGGCAAATTGCATTCTATGGAGGAGGCCTCTTCCGGTAGTGGATGTCTAAAGGCTGTTGTTTTGAAAGTAGTTTTAAGTTATTGTAGTTTTTATCCTAGACGCAAAAACGACGGGGTGTTATAAGTTTGACGTGTCTGTTTGTGTCTGTGTGTGTTACTGTGTGTGTGTATCTGTGTGTGTGTGTGTATGTGTGTGTGTCTGTGTGTGTGTGTGTGTCTTTGTGTGTGTCTGTCTGTGGCATCGTAGCTCCCGAACGGATGAACAAATTTGTTTTTTTTTTTGTTCGAAAGGTGAATTAGTCGGGTGTGTTCTTAGCTATGTTTGATCAAAATCGGTTCAGCCGTTTCATTGCACTGAGGGTTTTTAAGTTTTTACAAAATTAATTACTTGTAAAGTGTGTATTGACTTGGAGCTAAATTATTTCAAATTAGCTTGCTAATCTATCAACTTGATTCTTGATAATCAGAATGTTAGTTTTTATTTCACGCAGCGACCTTACTTTAGACGCAAAAGCTATTTTCGATTCCAATTTCATAGCTTCCCTTCCTTCCTGGCCGGCGAGTAGTCAATTGAATTTTAAATCAAAAGACTGATGTAAAATAAGGTAATGAGAGATCGGTTGATTATTTCCAGGTTGAAAAGTGGTTCGAAATGGTAAAAGGCAGTTTCCACAGATCCGTCGCCTCGGGTGCCGTTTTAATTTTCCGCTAGCCTTCAGATTTATATGTTTTCAAAACGCCCGTCAATTCTCGCGATTTTTAATTTGAACGCCACACTGCCTCTGAAAAAGCAGTCGTTTCAATTTTTCTTTTATATTTTAAAGGCTCGGGGATTGATATTTTGGATAATTTAATGACAATGGCTTTTCAATTTCGACGTCTGGCTTTTACAATTTATAAAAGAGTTTGGCAACCAAGCGTTTATTTTATTTACATCGTCGTTCTTTATTGTTAGCAACACTAGAATTGTGTATATAAATGTAAGGCTGGTGTTGATTTTTATAAACTCTTTTTTAGGGTTTCTCTGACACTCATCTGTAGGTGTGTCTGTTATCAAATCCTATAAATTAAATTTGACCCTCTTTCCGGTATTCGATTAAGCTGAAATTTCACATACCTGTCAAGTTCCGACAACGATACAATATTATGGAGATAGCGAGCTGAGCTGATGATGGAGGCGCAAGATAGTGGAGTATATGTGGGGATAATAGTTGACTGGCAGTGTTTGGGCTCATTTTGATCAGCTCACGGTTCACTAATAAAAGCTTGTGTCGAAAAAGATATCTTTCAACAAAAAACTTGTTGATGCTCATAATGCTTACAAGTACATTTAAATATTTAATAAAGTGGCAATGAAATTCAGCGTGGCAATACAGCCAGTAGTTTCTGGGGGATCTAAAGATAGCTAACTGATCCAGACAGAAGACTGGATCAGTTGATCTGTCTATAGATCGTTTGCAAATGGTCCACAGATGGCTCCATTTTTTTACTTTTATTTAATTTTATATAATGTTTTTACATAGATTCCTATTAGTTGTATTATTACTTATCAAATACAAGAATACAAAGACTGGTTGTATTTGTAATCAATTCATATCTCATTAAATTAATTGAATGCATATACAATTAATTAGACCATAACATTGTACGCATTTCTCAATAAGCTAGTTTGAACAGCATAAGTGATAGTTGTTGAAGCGTAGGCAATAACAAAGATGTTACTGTCTTAGTCTTAAATTGGTAATATCGAACAATCACTGGGTGTGTCCGCCGCACACTTCAGTGCCGTACCGTTCCGTACCGTGACGCGTGCTATTCGCAGTCGTCAGTGCTGACAACAACGCGTGCCGTGATTGCTTGTAAATTTATATAAGGTGATAAGGTTGCCTGGAAAAGATCGCTCTCACAGATAAGGCCGCCCATTGTTTTGCTTGTTTTTGAATGTTATTATTATTATTATTTTTTGTATTGTTTCTGTGAGGTAATCAATAAAGAGTTAATCTATCTATCTAAGGCCGCCCATTGTATGTACTGTAGGTATTTCTTGTAGTTATCCTAATATGTTTATTTTTTTGTTGTACGTACAATAATATTTTAATCTATCTATCGCAGTCACGTTTCAAGAATAGCTCGGTATTCAAGAGCTCAGTTAGCTGCGATCGCCATATTATTAGACGAAGACGAGGAATGGGTGTGAAGAGAAGGCAATAGGTTCATAACGCGTTCTTTCATTACATCTTTCACATCTTACACACACATTTATGATTCTTCGCATAGAAAGCTATGCGAAGAATCATAAATGGCTGAATAACCAATATAGGAGTACCAATTCCATCTTTGAATTCTGTGACAGTTTTAGGCAAATTAGTCTCCACTGGAAATCACGTCAGAACACTGAAAGCATCGGAGCGTCACTGATGTGATGACACTTAACGGCAGCGGCACTGATGTGTGCGGAAAGGCCTAAGTTGTGTGCTTACTTTTTAGGGGAACAGTTCAAAATAAGAATGTTTTATCCATGGGTCTAAACCTACACAATCTTTAGTTATAACACGAACTGTGACGAATAAATATACGTAGAGTCGAGAATTGATTTTAATATATAACTCTGAAAAAATAAATCCATAGTTTATTTATTTATTTAAACTTTATTGCACATAAAATAATGTTACAAAAAGGTGAGCTTAATTCTAACAGCATTTTCTACATAAAATATAGTTGTACACAAGTAATTAATTTTGTAAAAATTAAAAAAAATCCCGACGCTGAACGGTTGAACCAATTTTGATCAAAAAAAGCTAAGAACACTCCCGAAAAATAGCCATTTCAAACAAAAAAAAACGAAGGTTGTTCATCCGTTCGGGATTTTCGATGAGACAGACACACACACACCCACGTCACACTTATAACACCCCTTCGTTTTTCGTCGGGGTTAATAAAATATAAATAAATGATGACAACACTAATGGTACCTAAGAACGATGATGGTTGAATGTGTCGTCGTGCTTTCGCGCCTAAATATTATTGTTAAAATTTGGAAATTTAACAGGGATTAATAACTTCTCCTGAAATCCTCCTTCCCTTGGAAGAATAACGCGAGTCTTAGCGTTAATCTTACGTTACATTGTGCGTGTATCAAATACTTACCTACGTATGTTTAACCAGTGAAGATTCGGACTTTCACAGTAACACAATATAATCTCACTCAATTCAAGTGGAATTGCTCCTTTGATCTCCATCACGCATGCACGAGTGATTTCAATGGCGCCTATTAGGTATTGGCCACTGACCACTAAGTATTCCCAGTATTTCTTTTTTTTCTGTGTTGTACAATAAATGGTTTTATATCTAACTATCTACATCACATTTTTTATTTTTACGCTTTATATATAATTTAAAGTGTCTTTTGGATTATTTTATTTAGGTTCTTAACGGTGCATATATCTAAAAAAACTGTTTCTGTAAATAATATAATATTTATTTTATACCGTAAATGCCTTCAATGAACTATCCTCACGAACTAACGAACTTTGACTTTACAAACTCTTCAGAAACGTAGAGAGCGCAGGGACCTAATAGAGACTTACAAGATCCTAAATAAGCACTACAGTATACCAGATTTATCACAGACACTATATACCATGAACAATAATATAGGACGCAGAGGACACTCGCTAAAGCTGCAACGCAGGCCAAGTACCAGCAATCCGAGGATGCACATATTGCCCAATCGCGTTGCGCGCACTTGGAACCGGTTACCAGACTCAGTGATCAGTGCCCCCTCAGTGAATTCTTTCAAAAATATACTTGACAAACATTTAAAGTGCACTGATAAGAACTAAGATATACACGCATCAGCTCCGAGAGCTGCCTGTGTATTATAAATAAATAAATAAAGGTATATATCTAGGCAGATTTCTTTATAACGACAGAAGGTACGAGTACCTACGTTGTGCGAACGTTCATTTCAAGGTTCGAAGGCTCTTGGGGGAGTCAGGAAAATTGCTAACATAAAGTTTCTAATCGACGGATCTTTTATTCCCTACTCGAGATACAGCCCATTAGCTTCGTAAATGGGGATGTTCAAATTTTATTTTATCATCTCCTGGCACGTGATGTCTTCATTTCAGATACTAACACAAACAGACAGACGGTTGTAAAGGTATAATTCGTTTGTAGGTATAATACATACATACAATAGACACACGCCTTTTAACCCGAAGGGGTAGGCAGAGCCTCAATTGGCCTCTTTTCACAGTGGGTTGCACCATCGTGGAATATAGACGTGATAAGTGGTGAGCTCATCGCCGCCAATGCTTCGCACGACTGACTCGGCGAACGTTATCTTCCAGTAATAACTCATTCCATAATAAGCTAGCAGCCAGGACGAATCTTATCAACAAGTCCGGGTAATCCAATAGTCGGCTTTTACGACATCCACGGGAGGAGACCAAGGGGTCTATTCTTAGGCCAGACACACCACAGCATATGTGGTGATTTATCCAGCAACGTCGAAAATTACTATTCCTATGGCTATTATACTATACTAGTGACCCGCCCCGACTTTGCTCGGATGTAATTTAGAAAAAATATCTTAAAAATGTGAAGATTCCCGTCCGGCACGTGCGAGGTCGCTAGTTAGTTTGAGGTGTTTGTTAGTATATACAAACCTTCCGTGAAAAATTATCTAACTGATGTCGAAAACTACATCAAAATACGTTGCGTGGTTTAGGAGGAGCTAGCGGATATACAGACAGACGCGGAAAGCGATATTGTTTTATACTATGTATGTAAACACATTACGCTCGTCGTATAGTCAAGATAGAAAATTACACTACATATTAACTGAAAAGTTTTATCGATCGTCGTCTATCGTTTAATTTCTAAACAACAGGGAATCTATTTCGACAAGAACCTCAGCAATTTACAAGTTCTTAAGATTTTTATATCGTGTGCATGCATAAACAATTTCTGCACGAAACGTTTGCATTGAAAACTTGCGAAAAATACTTCTCCAACTGCGAGAAGGTTCCTGCAGTTCCTGGTGATTTCCATTCAAACAGTTATACGAACTCAGCGTGTAAATACTAGGGTCTGACTAAAGGGCCACTAAGGCCGAAGCCGGCATATGTACTCTTAGTTTCGGCCTCATGTAGAAATCGATCTTCTCCGAATAGGTACAAGTAGTCCTCTCTAATACATATAATCGTTTTTCCTTGATGTCTCAACATCAGTTTCTTGTTGCGTTACTCGCTGGATACGCTTCCAAACAGTCAAAGGAAGAAATGTTCTCAAGTGGCGACCACAAACCGGACAACGCCCCCCCCCGTTCGATGGACCAACGACATTATTTAGAAGTAACAGGAAGTCGGTGGATGGAGGTGGCTCAAGAACGTTCGTCATGGCATTATATAGAGGAGATTTATGTCCAGCTGTGGACTTCTATAGGCTCATACTAATGTAATGATGATGGTGAATTATTATTTTGGTTTATCAAGTTTGTTATAAAGGAGGTCTTGAACAAAAGTGGACTTCTGTAAGCCATTGATGATGATGAGACTGCCAAAGACTCAGCCCTATTTTATCCGAAGCCGAATATTTAGCCGAAGCTTTATCCAGCACTAGTAAACAGTCTCGGTGCCGGCATGGATGCATTCGTATGCAATTTATAGGTCTCTCGCAGCGGGTGTGGAGCCAGGCTATCATACGTTACAGGCATTAGAAAACCACGACAGTGTGTGAGCTAATTTACGCCTCCGTTTGTTTCAGTCGTTAGGTCCCGTGGTTTTGTTTGCAGGCATTATTATAAGTACCTACATCCATGAAGTTATAGGTAAATCCAGGTAAATCCCTACATCGTTGTACGTTTTTTTTTCGATGCGTAACATATTTTATTCTCTCACTTTCCTGCAATCTGTGGAGTGATTTCGTGAAAAGTGTAGAGGAAAAGAGACGGAAGTGTGTAACAGAAAGCGCGCATTTTCCGAGAGGTTGGTACTATCAGCTATGTTGTTTATTACGAAGGAGGTGAGATGTCAGATGTTACCATTACAGTAGTCGCATATTGGCGACTACTGTAATGGTACGTTTACACACACGCGTTTAAAAAGACATTCAACGGGCGCGTGCACGGGCGCAAGCATGTGAACGGGCTGTTTGTGCATGCGCCCGTGTTCGTGCTCGTGAATGCACCGATCGGGCTGACTGTCGGTTTTTCGACACACTTCAAAGGATGAATGTGCATGCGCTCGTGTGCTTGTTCACATGCGCGCGGTCGGTTAGTATGACATGCGACTTCGTGGCGATTTATTTGTATTTTTATCATCCACCACCTTCTACGAACTCATCTTCTGTTTTTCGCTCGACGTTGATCTTTTATTTTTATTTTTGATAGTAATAGGTAGGCCGCTATGAGATCGATGTCCGCTGTGTTCGCCATGCGTGTGAACAGCTTGCTTGGACCACCGCGCGCGCCAGGCTGCATGCCGGGCTGCACGGCCAGGCTGCATGCCGGGCTGCACGCCAGGCTGCTTGCCAGGCTGCGCGCCGCGCGTGTAAGCGCGTTATAAGGATTGTTAGTTTTTTATAGTCCGATGGTTCTAGTGGTATTATGACTGTTGGGAGGGAAATTAAACTTTTTGGTATAATTGTCAAATAAATGGACCAGATTCTAAGGATTATTTCCTATGGCCCTTCCTCAAGATCTAGAACGTTTACCTTCTAATTACAGAAAATTATATTCTGCCTTTTGTTTCACTCTCAAAATATTCAGGCCAGGAAGGACGTTACATCTAAACTTTTTCTTTTACTAAGATTGACTTGGAAGTTGTGTATAATTTAGGAACCTATACAAGCATTTCAGAAATATTACTCGCGAGTCGGCCTTAGACGTGGCGTTAAATTGGCTGCTGCTGGAACCGTGTCGAGGTCTTGCCTCATAAGCGGAATGATGAGGCTATCAGAGATGCAATATTGTACGTCAACTAGGTTTGTGTACTATTATTTATTCTGTGGTATGTGTGTAACAAATTGTCATAAGGCTGTGACAACCATAGACGTAGAATTTTTTCGCTACGCTAAATAGACAAACGAAGCGTGGGAGAGAGAAGTCATTTTTAAATGTACCCCGTGCAAGAAGAAAAGTGACAGCAACAATGTATTGAATGTGACATGTTTTGCTTGAGTACATGCGCATACCGGACGGTCTCTTGTGCAGTTTAACTAATTTTGTTATTATTTTAGTAATCTTACTATTAAATAACATATATTACTTTGTATGACAATGGTGTCGTGTTCAGTTTGTGACTGTGAAGATACAAGACGTAATTATCCGGGAAAATACACGTTTCACAGGTAATTATGAGATTATTGGTAGTTCGATTGTATTGCTTATTTTATCAATTCTGCTTTAGTAAATGGCCTAAAAACCAGTTTCATTCGTAGATTAGGACTTTCCCTTATATTTTTTAATAATATTTCGTTGCTGCACCTAGAAATAAACAATATTTTATGTAAAATATAAAAATGTTTGATTACGATAGGGCTTGACCAAGTGATGACGTCAGAAATATCGATAGTCCTGTTGCAGTCTATATCGTTGTATAATGCGCATCATGTAAAAAGAATGCTGGCGGTCAAGCTTCTTCAGGCGTTCCAGCGTTCTTTTTAAGAGATTACTTACTTTTCTACTTATTTGAGAGATGTATAACTATGCATTGAATGAGTGCCTATCTAGTTTACTACAAATAATGTACAATTATAGTACGCGTCATGTAAAAAGAACGCTGGAACGCCTGTAGAAGCTTATTTATTTATTTATTTAAAAACTTTCACACAAGACAATAGTGCAAGGAGGACTTAATGCTAACAGCATTATCTGCCAGTCATCCTGGACGTGCAGAAAGATGGTGAGGCGTGCCTTACAAACAAGTACCACAGAAAATAATAATAACAATACAAGTTAAAATAAGCTTGACCACCAGCGTTCTTTTTACATGACGCGCACTATACCTACCTATAAATTAAATTTTTGTCCATCCTAGAATGGAGGTTTACTTTGTTTGGAGTAAATTTGTGTGCTCTGTTAACATTTTACCGTTTTTTTAAAATCTATAATAACCAGGTGGACATTGAGGTGTGTGTTTTTGTATTGACTATTGAAAAGGTAACTTTAAAGCACCACGGGTGTTTTTATTGCAGTTTGTGTAGTAGATATTTTGGAGTAAATATTTACGTTGTTGATTATTACACACGCCTTTTTCCCCGAAAGGGTATATTTATTTTTTATTTTTTATAAATAAATATTGTTTATTTCTGCTTAATAAAATAATAGGTAACAAATTAAATTTAAATATACCCCAAAAATTCCGTTCCAGCGGGACTCGAACCTGCACCCTCGCCTGTGATCAGCGATGCCTTTACTTTCGAACTTTGAATAGAAGGTTTCCAATGAAACACCTGTAGATACAGCACTATCAACTTGGCGCTATAGCCGAGTTGATAGTGCCCACAAATTTCGTCTCCAGCGTCATAGCTCGATCTATGGCTAAATTGTTTAAGGCATCGCCGATGACAGGCGAGGGTGCGGGTTCGAGTCCCGCTAGAACGGAATTTTTGGGTTACATTTAAATTTAATGTTATCCATAAAGCGTGGTTTACACTTGAAAAATAATAAACTTTGGGGTAACAAATTGTCTATAGATAAAGTAACAGAGTGAAAAATTATATGGGCGTAGCACGGCTGATATAAAATGTTTTTGTGCTTTCAGATTTCCAAGTAATCCTTTGCTACGAGAAAAATGGTTATCGGTTATAAGAAGAGTGGGATGGACTCAAATAAGAACTCCACTAGGTATATGCAGCAAACATTTTAAGTTTAAATTTAAAAGGGAAACTCTAAGATCCCACCTATAAATAAAACCGTAATATTTAGGGGTCAATAAATAATAATGGTTTATTTATTAACTGTATTCAAAATTGGAATAAGAACCTTATTCTCTTTATGACGTCAAACCTGCCAAACTGTGTTCTTCATGAAAGACTTCATCTGCATTAAGATGTATTTATCTACCATACACATCACGGACGGATGATGAATTCTATCGACAATGTAAAAGTGTTGGTCGAGGACAACACTATTTTTAACTCGACATAGACTTTCACCAACACGTGCACATATTTTTTTTGGTTCCATCTTCGATCTCTGATTGTAGATCTAGTACATATACTAAATCTATGGTGACAACAGACAAATTACTCACTAAAGTTTCATGAAACGTAAGGTGAGGGAAAATCTTGAATTAGACAAATATTAAATGTTGCTGGGTAATTGAAAATGAAAAAAAAACAACTTGGTTATTTAAAATTAATATTATTTGTTAATCATTTTAATTTTATCATCGTACGTTGATAAGTACCTTATAGATATATTTACGTTAAGAGGGGTTAGTTCACGTTTTTTTATCGATAATATTTATAGAAACCGTTATTCCATATAACGGTTTTTATAAATTTTGTTGCATGCCCTTGCAAATATCATGAGGATTAACTTTTTTATGCTGACGTACACTGTAAATTTTGCAAAAATACGTTTAGTTAAATGATACCTATTTAACTCTTGGTAGCGCCTTAATTTAGGTATTTTTCCTACACCACACTTAAAAAATTTATAATAATTTGGTAAGAAAAACTTAAAGCAAAACTAGTAGGAAATGAGAAAGACTCAGGCAAGTGATACAACAAATTTAAAGTGCAATCTTCTACTAGAGCAATATCAAAACATACCTAATAGGTACACATAATTGTACAGACATCTATAGAAAGTGTAAAAGGTAGGTACTACTCCGTAGCACTTACGCCCACCATAATCCCAAGCCTAATCGTTCGCAAGAAGCAAAGTCGAACCACAAATTGTTCCGTAAAATATTCATTGTTCCAAAACGGGGCGAGAAAATTTTAAACGTGAACAATAAATAATTCGAATATTGAGGTTTTTATAAGTCCGCGTGAAAAGGCGAAAGCTTTCAGGAGCAATAAGTCTTGACAAAGGAGATTACGGCTCCTACCTGTTAAAGCGTTAAATAACATTGAAGTTACTTGGTTATTGTTTTATTCCTCAGCGAAGAATGACTGAAGACCATCAATTCTTTTGTTTTTATTTCGAAGAAATAATCCACTAAAAGCTCGCAAGGAATGAAATCCTGAATCTCTTCTTCACCAAAATATTTGAAAATGTCTTTTAATTTATTCATAGGAAGTATGCGTTTAGCTAATAAGCTCTCACAAGAATTGAATGGATCCTTGCTAATCTAACATAACGAGCCCATGACATTGTTGATACATCTCAAAGCTCGTAGCCGTTTGAGTTGTTTGCTTTCATACAGCGTAAGATCCTTCCTAGCTACTGTCTACTTTGTGTCGCAATGCAAATTAGAAGCAGTAACTCAGCTAAAAAACGCTGCATAATGTCAATTAGGTACTTTTTAAAAAGATTTCTGTGAAAAAGTCATTTAAAAAATATTTACATGCTAGATTATGGTCATAGTTATTGTGTTATTCTCACGGACTTCTTTTTAAGATTCGTTGGTACAAGATTTGTCCTGGCTGCTACATACATACATAGACACACGCCTTTTTTCCCCGAAAGGGTGGCAGAGCCTCAAATGGGCCTCTTTTCACTGTGGGTTGTACCATCGTGAGAATAGACGTGACAAGTGGTGAGCTCATCGCCGCCATTACTTCCCACGACAGACTCTGCTAACGCATTCTTCCAGTAATAACACATTCCTTAAACAAGCTCGCAGCCAGGACAAATCTTATACCAACGAATCTTACAAACAAGTCCTGGCTTCTAGATTATTTAAAAATGTGTTATTACTGGAAGAAAGCATTAGCAGGGTCAGTCGTGGGTAGCAATGGCGGCGATGACCCCACCACTTGTTACGTCTATATTCCACATGGTGCAATCCACTGTGAAAAGAGGCCCATTGAGGCTCTGCTTACCCCTAAGGGGAAAAAGGCGTGTATCTATGTACGTATGTAAGAACAATAAAAATCGCTAATCTACCTTATATTTGTACGAAGGTTGTATACTTATATTAAGTTTATCGTTCAAAATTGTACGAAGCTAGGCTACTGATTCCAATTGTTACAGTTGTCTCAGTGCGTTGAGTTTCATCTATTTGCCGTATAATGTTACATTTTATTTCCTTTGTTTGATATTGCCATTTTGTTGAATTATTGACTAAATTTAGGAGTTTGTGGAGAGGTTGTGTTTGCGAAGAGATGGCGTCGCCTCCATTTATCCAGGCTTACTGAATGAGAGGGGTTGAGATTACTTTAGCTTTAAATTATTATTAAGACTGCGATACCGCCATGCAGAAATCTTCATACAAAATAAAAAAACGACACGCGCCGCTCGAAAACGCGGTTTTTATTTAATATCTCGTAATATATAGATAATTTTAAAAAACCTCGTGGGTGAACCTTCCGTTTTATTTTATTGATTTTATTTATCCAATTATTGACCTAATAATCTGTACGTGTCATGTAAGAAAAACGCTGGAACGTATGAAGAAGTATGACCGCCAGCGTTCTTTTTACATGACGCGCATTATGACAAACAATCGAATCTAGCCAAAAGTTAGAGGTTAGTTTTGTGTTTTTTTTTATCGTGTTTTTTTTTCCAGTCGTGTTTCTGTCTGGATGATCCCTCGGTATTTTAATGTAGTATCCATGCATATTTTTAATTTGAATATTGTACTTGATTTAGTCAGTTAAAAATCTAATCTAAGATTGGTAATTTTGCGTTATACCCCACCTTAACTTATTGAATACGATGATAATTTTGTAGAACTAAAACCAGAAAATTTACATTGGGAAGATTTTTGTTTTAAAATGTAAGTCAAACTTACGGAGAAAAGTAAATTAAAATGTGTCACCGAAAATCTAAGCATGACTAAAAACAGCATATTTACCGTAATTCTAATCAATTCTAACAGTATTTCTGTTATTTCAAAAGTATTTTTTTTTGTGTTTTGTTTTGTTTTTGTGTACTTTAGTCAATGCACTACCTAGGCTCAAACTACCTAGAACATACGAAAATAATGCCTCATGCAAGGTTCACAAATCCGTATTTTAAAGAAACATTACAAAAGCTCATTTTTTTTACACACTTTTATTAGCTTTACTTGTGTTTATCAAACTAACAATGTACTAATCAAATTTTGGAATCGAATTTTAGACCACTTCCCGATATCCGAATGAACTTAAATTTGGCAAACCTATCAAGTTACGATGACAATACAATATTATGTTGACAGCGAGCTGATGTGATGATGGAGAACGAAAGAGGACATCAAAACTCCTCGAGATTAATAGTAGCCTGTCAGTGTTTTGGCTCATTTTGTCACGGTTCCGATAACTAATTTAACAAAAGCGTTTTTTTAAAAATATATTTGTCAATAAAAACTTATTATTTCCTTTACCATTTCATACAATTCTAATATGATGATTTTGACGACCTATGTGGCACGGCGGGCGAAGGTTCGCCTTCGACGCAGGAGGTTGCGGGTTCGATTCCCGCCTAGTAACAAATATTTGTACGATTTGCAGATATTTGTTCAGGATGTTCTGGGTATTTTCTATGTATACCAAAATAAATATCTATCTATGTAATGTATTGTGTTAAGTAAATCAGTTAACACAGCACATAACACAAGCTATGCTTAGCTTGGGGCTAGATAATGTTGTGTGGACTGTCCAGCATTATTTATTTTGTTTATTTATGATGGGACATCACTATTTGAAGAAATGCCTAATTATTCGCCAAGTTGAATATGGAACTTCTTTCGACATTTTCGTTCCGAGGTTACGAGTACTTAGGTACTGGCTTTGGCGGAAATTGAACGATAAAAAAGCTATATTTCTACTGGAATTATTTAAAATGCATAATCGGAAAATGCAAAATGCATTTGGCCGTATACTTTGCGTAATTTTGTATTGTATCAATCTCTTTTATTGGTTATCGATTGGCATAAAGCTGCCGTTTACATAACTTCATTGCTGTTTAACATGCAATCATTATGTTAATGTGCAACTTTTTAATGGAAAATGATTTGATTCTTAAATAACTAATAATTGTTGACGTACTATATACTTTTTGTATTCTGCCACAAAAAATAAAAATAAAAGGAAAGCTCTCACCGTTCTTGAAAATATTTACCTAAACCTGCCTGACTCATTAGGGGGGTTTGCTACTGTATTGATTCTGAATTTTGAAATGGAGTATGTAGGTATTTTTTCAAGAGATGGGCAGAGCTTCAAAGTGCTTTTATTACCGTGGGTCATACAATCGCAGAAATGAAGACGTGACAAGGGTGAGCTCATCGCCGCCATTGCTTTCCCGCCACCAACTCGGCCAACGCTTTTTTCCAGTAATACAAACCTAAATAAGTCAGCGGCCAGGACAAATTTTAATATTCTAGGACATACTGTAGGATAGCATCATACTAAAACACAGACTAAACACCGCCGTCAGGTAACCCCTGATAAACTAAGGTAAAACTAACTTCTCTATTACGCGCCTGAAACTTACACCTGAACGCAGCTTACCTAACAGTTACTACGTAACTTAAACAAAACTTAGGCACCTTGTACTATTATTTATTCTGTGGCACTATTGACTGGAGCCCCACACGATCATCTCTACTAAACAGTTATATGACGCAACAGTCCTATAGAACAAATGGGAGTTACTAAATATTCCTTGAAGTATCTCAGTATTCAGTATCCTTCAGAATCTGTTTTCACTGTTACTCGTTCCTAAGGACGAATTATGCACTGATATTTAATAAGTCAACTGATTCAACGGTCGCCATTCCGATGAAATATAAAAATATGTTTTTGTTGAGAAATATATTTTATTTACATGGTTTTCTGAAATTTGTGATTGGAAACGTGTGCTGATAAAAATGGGCTTAAACGGCCAGGAAGTATATGAAAGTGGTCGAAAGTTCGAACACCAGGATTGTCTCCGCAGACAGACAGTTCCGTTGTTCACCTTCCGTCTGTCCCTGGTGTGAATTATCGCTTTACCTTATTCAGGATACCTAGCTTCATGGCAGCTAGCAGGAAGTCAGTGGATGGAGGCGTCTCAAGTCCGGTCGTCGTGACATTCTATGTGGGAGCAATAATGTCAATGCGTTAAACTTATTTACGCTGATGATGATGATGCATTTTAAACACTATGTTACTAACTGCTATGTAAACAACTGCATACAAAGTGCACTGATAAGGACTAAGATATACTCGCATCAGCTCCGAGAGCTGCCTGTGTATTATAAATAAATAAATAAATACACTATTATTCTTCACCTCAAACCAAATTTCACTGTTGTTAACTTTCGCACGTTTGGATTCCCCCTTAAGAGCCAGTAAGAAGAGTCACGAACATTAAGACTGTCCCACGAAATGTTTATGTATTTAAACGTTTATGAATATGCAGAAGTTAAGCCATTTCTGAATTTTAACGATAGTTTTGACGACGTTTCGGAAACTGAGTAAAAAGTTTCCAGTCGTTAAAACAATAGTGTGGCACGGTCTCTGCATAATGACTTGTATCTTAGGACTTCACTATTATAAATATCGATCTGTAAAATAAGGCATACATTACGCCAGGGGATGGGCAGCAGTATCTACCTGAGTACTCAACATCAATACTGAGATCACCTATCCGTTTGCCAAGCGAGATGATTTAATCAGAACCATTGTATTCTATGGGAGAGGCCTCGTGCAACAATGGACGTCTTACGGCTGATGACGGTGGAGACAAACCTTTTCAAAAGTAAGGATTTGGTGCCGTGGTGTTTCCAGCCTATAAGAATTGATGTCACTTCACATCACTTCCCGTGGATTTTTAAAAGCCGACTAAGTGATTACACCTGTAGATTTAGCAGTAGTAGAACTTTTTTGTTAAAGAGTTTTTCCGGGGAAGAACTACCACCATACCTATTTCTGCCGCAAAGCAGTAGTGCTCGCATCGCTGTGTTCCGGTTTGAAGGGTATGGGTGCCGGTAAAATTACAGGCACATGAGACTTTTCATCTTTATGTGTCAGGGTGGCGGGCGCAGTGCAATGCCACTTAGGGCGCGTCCTAGGTGGACGTGACCTATGCGATAATGCACTGTTCATAGGCAGAGGGTACCGCTTATCATCAGGTGGGCCATCTGCTTGTTCCGTCATTCTAAGTAGTATAAAAAAAAACAGGGGATGGGTAGCAGCATTCTCATTGAGAAACTCAACACCAATATCAATCCGCCTGCCAAGCTTGGTGATTATAGAAAATTCCCCATTGCATTCTATGAGGGAGGCCTCGTCCAGCAATGGACTTGTAGAGACTGGTGATGATGAGGGGTTTGGTACTAAAGTATCAGGTAATCAATCAAAATTGCCTTCAAAATAAACACCAACAAAAAAATTGTACAATTTTGTATTTTGGCTTTCACATCCGTAAAAGCAAATCAAAGTTAATTCATAACTGCCTCTCAAAATAAATTAAAATACCCAAAATTAATTACGAAATAAAAACGGAAGGCCCAATATCCGACATTATCCGGCCCAATAACGACCTCCGAAACGAAATTCGCGATAAAATTTCAAATTCCATTGTTTATCCGACAAAAATTGGGCCATAAAGTGGAGGGTATCGCTCCCTAAACCCCAATCACAATTTCAGTTGGAAGATACATAGCATATTTCACTTCGGCCTTTTCTCTTGGATCCTAAGCGTTTTTATAAATACAAACAGCTTTGTGGTTAAAAGGTCGCCGATAAATTATTCTGAACATATGTGCGGTGTATGATTTTATGTTGCTGCTTAGCGAATATCGGAAATCTATGCGTTATTGTGCCCCAATTTTAAAATTCTAAAGGGAGATGCTGGTAATGCCTGAATGAGTCCTTGTTTTCAAAGACTTTAACAAGTTGTTATTAGATAAAACTAGTTGCAGGCTTTTCCTGATTTGCCATACATTTCTCATGTTAGTCAAACCACGTTTTCTTCTACATTTTAGATCACTTCCCGGTACCTATACAAACATACCTGCCACCATTATTTTGTTTGACATTGTTTAATGCTTTTTTCTACGGTTCCCTTTTGTAAAAGAATAAGACAGATATATAAACAGCTATAAATATATAATTTCAGCCGCTTTAGCCGTTATGGAAGACGTATAAATCCCTTTGTTTTCACAAGCAAACCTCAAGGTGGAATCCAGTATGTAGGTCGATTATATTCCGTGAGGATTTGACATTAGCGTGTAGATTCCGCGAACATTTTTCACAAAACCCCTGTCGCCTTATAGCTGTTTTATGCATGCGAAATCAACTGATTCCAAGGAGACATTTTCTGTACAGGCTGCTCAATATTTTCCCCACGCCTGTATGTATGCAGAGTGTAAGTTGTTGACTGTAACTAATTAGTACAGGCAAATTAGGTGATTTTTAGCAAAAGTGTGGAAGTAATTAGATGTAGTCACAAAACCTTTTCTAATTGTTTTGTTTGGCTTGAAAATCACCTCTAATATAACTTTCAGCAAATTCACCCCCCCGGAACAGGGTGAAAAAGGGTGAAAACCTTATAATACCTGTAACTTAATGGGGAAAATAGATGTAGTCGGTGCAATTTGGCATACACTTAAGACCGTTATGATCTACATTTGCACCAAGTATTTTTTTAATCCGACTTAGGGAACATAAGAAAAAAAACACATTTCTAAAAAAATCTTTTTTTGAGTATTGCGGCTCGGGGGAAATTGAAGTAGTCGGTGCAAATTGACAGAACTACCAGAAAAATGGGCCAAATAAATAACCAGGTTTGCACCTGGGTAACTCACACGGAAGTCACTTTTTCCATATTTTATTGTCGCTCTTCTTCGGGGAAATTTCAGGAAATTCTGGAATTTCACTTAAACTTATTCATTTGATTAATACTACATTCGCCGGCCATTTAATACTGGAATTTATATACGGAACATGCATTTTTTAAGTATTATATATGTAAGTTCAGTGCGGTGCTAAGTAACTAATATATATACTGTGGCGCTGCACTGCTTACACTGGCCCCCAACCGCGGGGTGCATCCGTATTGATCCCAGAAAATCATCCCACGAGCTGAAAGTAATAATAATTATTCCGGATTCATACCATTAATATTAATTTCATTTTAGAGTCCGTATTTATCCCACCTAGAAATACCTACATCTAAAGCGAGTGAAAGTAACGTCAGCAAAAAAATATGTTATTATGGAACATCTATTTATTTCATAAAATTGTTGGTATAAAATAATCAACAAGGTAATAATAATATATATACATTGTGTCGCAAAAAGTAGTGTCAAGTCGAAGTCCAAAGAAAGGTTACCCCCAGAGGTACCCGAATCGTTCCGCGATTTTTAGTAGTTTTCGAGTTACGTGTTTTTAAGACAATCGGAGCTCTTACACTTTTTTGGCCATTGTGACTCGATTCGTTGAGGTAGAGGCCTGTTTTTTTCGTTGTAAATAAGCTAAATACTAGGGCTACCTTGTCTGATAGCATTTAAATCAACAGCATCTACTATTACATTAAAATAAAAATAATAATATGAAGATATTTTTTTTTTGTTTAATCTCTTACTTAAATGAACGTTTAAAAAAAAGTCACATAATCTTTTTCATCAAACCTATCTTGGAAACATGGCTGATGTGTCATTATTCATGTAACTTTTTTTCAGATTATTGCACAGGATCATAATTTAATAAAAGTTAGTTCAAAAAGGAGTTTTTGAAAATGTTCTGCAAGTCGGGATTAAAAAGAAATCTGGCAGTCTGAAGACACAAGCACATAAGCAAGTCTGGCACATAAGCAATAGTAAAATAACCCATCTTTGTTGTTCAAGGACATTATTTTCTACCTACGAGGCAGAAACCTGCGACAGATGGTGGGCCCATTCCAACTGCCAGATCGTCTAAATGGCGAGTCATACTTGAACTTTTTAAGAGAAGATTTAAATGGATAATCCACAGACATTATTTTTCTAACACGCCGAAACATGATTTTTCAAAATGATGGCGCACCATGTCGCTTTGCGTCAGTAGTTACACAACATCTTAATGACAGGTTTTTTTATATACTACTTATATACTAGATGGTCCACCTGATGATAAGCGGTACTCTCTTCCTATGAACAGTGCATTATCACATAGGTCACGCCCTCCGTGCGCCCTATGTGACATTGCACTGCGCCCGCCACCCTCAGACATAAAGATGAAAAGTCTCATGTGACTGTAATTTCACCGGCACCCATACCCTTCAAACCGGAACACAACAATGCGAGCACTACTGCTTTGCGGCAGAAATAAGTATGGTGGTAGTACTTCCCCGGACGAAGTATTTCACAAAAAAAGGCAGCCAAGTGCGTGTCGGACTCACCCATGAAGGGTTCCGTAGCAGCAAGTAACATAATATAAAAGTTCTTGGATGGATTACGATAATGACGTATTAAAAAAAAACTACTTACTAAATCTCGTTCAAACTAATTTTGAGTGAAAGTTTATATGGTAATGTACATCATATATTTTTTTTAGTTTTATCATTCTCTTATTTTAGAAGTTACGGTGGGGGGGAAACTTTTTACCACTTTGGAAGTGTCTCTCATGCAAACTATTCAGTTTAGAAAAAAATGATATTAGAAACCTCAACATCATTTTTGAAGACCTATCCATAAATATCCCACACGTATAGGTTTGATGGTTTTTTTTTTGTGAGTTTCAGTTCTCAGTAACCCCAAAAATAATTGTTTTTTTTTTATTTTTGTGTAAAAATCTTAATGCCGTTCACAGAATACATCTACCTACCAAGTTTCAACAGTATAGCTCTTATAGTTTCGGAAAAAAAAGGCTGTGACATACACGGACAGACAGACATGACGAATCCATAAGGGTTCCTTGTCTTTGACTACGGAACCCTAAAAAACTCTACTAAATATGATACTTGGTGATAAATGGATTGGCCGAGGCGGGCCTATCGCATGGCCCCCACGATCTCTCGACTTAAACCCCAATGTCTTTTTTGTTTGGGGATATTATAAAGAGATTGTTTACTCTCGAGAGTGCCGAAATGTGCAAGAATTGCGAAGAAGGTTGACCCAGGCAGAAGCAACAATCAAAAGCAACATAATCGCTTTTCTACGCTTTAAAGATATTTTTTTTAGACGATGCTGATTATGTATTGAGCAAGAAGGTCGCCATTTCGAAAATGTATTGTGATGATTCACTGAATACATGCAATGCTGAAAGTTATTATTTAGTTTTATTTTCGATTTCACTTAATCTTAAAAACTAGAATTTCGCATTCAACTGTAAATTGAATATCATGAATGATCCCGTAAAAGATTTTCAATCAAATTTACATGATACATAGCTGAAATAATAACCAAGTTTTTAAGATAGGTTTGGATGAAAAAGTTTATGTGACTTTATTTTTAAAATGTCCTTTGAATGTAAGGGACTAAACAGATTTTTCAATTTTTTAATATTTTTATTTTATTTCAATGCAATGGTTCGTGCTGTGGATGTAAATGCATTTTTTTGTTACTATTTCGATTACTTTAAAAATCGATATCTGAGATTTACTGTCATCACAGAACAAAAATAAGTATACAACATTTAAAAAGAAAGTGGAAGCCATTTTTTTAATTTTTTTTCCGGAAAATCGCGGACTAGTGTAGAAATCGTTTCAGAGAATCAGAATTTTACAATTATTTATAACACAAGCTTTTAGATAACATCAATAATTCAATATCCTATACTTCGAGCAAAGATTCGTATATTATATAAATATTTGTAATGGCACAAGAGGCAATTGAGATTACTAAATACAGAAATTTCAATAGAGAAGATGGTTTTCAATTATCTGGAGTATGGAAGCCTGTGGTGAGAATGTGTAAGAATCACAAAAGTGTGGTACCTGCTACGCGACCGGATACCGATAGTGTTGTATGTCGAGTTAGGGTGAAGTGTGACAATGAAACCGATGATAGTGGTATCGTTCATAATAAAAGAGTGAGAAAGAGGGTAGATCGATATATCTGCCAATAATATCTACTCGCAAAGACATTAGTTAGTTCTCCCATGATCAGATACTATTAGAATACGATTTAAAAATATTTTTTATTGCACTTAATCCAACCTCATACCGAATTTGTGCAATTTGTAAATAAAATGTGCAATTACTAAATAAATAATGAAATTCCGATATTAATATCGGAATTCCAATATTTAATATCGGAAATCAGTATAGGAATTGAAAACCTTCCGATATTACATGCCCTAAACGTGACAAACAAGCAGACGGCCCGCCTGATGTAAAGCAGTCACCGCCACCTATGGACAACACCCACGGTATTGAAAACGCGCTGCCTACCATTAAGAGCCCTATTGATATCTCTCTTGAATTTACCCATATTGTATAATTTATAAATATTTGTACTTTCTGCAGATATTTGTTCAGGATGTTATTTATGTTATGTTATATGTTTTCGTCGGGTATTTTCAATGTATAATAAAAAATACCTATCTATGTAATGTATTTAATTAAAGTATATCAGTTATCTAGAACCTATAACACAAGCTCTGCTTAGCTTGGGGCTAGATAATGTTGTGTGAACTCTCCAGCATTATTTATTTATTAAATATTTATTTATGATGGTGACAGCGAGCTGATCTGATGATGGAGACGGAAGGTGGACAACGGAACTCCTCGATGGATGATAGTAGATTACTGGAAAAACTGTAGAGGTTATTTATTTTTACTTCTTTGCTTATATCCCAAAAGTTACACAGTCTAAAATAAAATTAAAATTAGTTTTGAAACGTCTATGATAGTTTCACTTTTTTACCCTTTCTTTGGCCCAAATATCTTCTACAACCCCCGAACCAATTTAGCTCATTACCTTACACAAATTGTAGTACTAATACTATATACCCATCCATCAAATTGTATAAAGAAAACTAGTTTTATAAAGAATATATAAACAGTTCGCAAGTTATCTTCGGACAAACATACATACATACGAACGCCAATTATTAATAATTTGCATCCAACAAAAATTTATGAAAATTATAGTAAGGATCTTGCATTTTTCTGTCTGACCGTACTAATATCCATTGTTAAAGGCCGTGGCGTGGTATCAATCCGGACTACATTTTGCGATTAATACGGACAAATATACAATTTTACTATTCGTGTGATGAATACGGCCTACATTTTGGTATGAATCTGCACCCCACCCACGCCGTTGATTTCTTATTGAGATTTATTATTAAGAAGTACTTCCGGTACGAAATTTGTGTTTTTTTTTACGTGCGAATGTGGTAAACTGATAGTATATACAATAGTAAAATTTGCACGACTACATAAATTTCCCCCGAAGTACAATTTACAAAAAAATAAAAAAAACTATGTTCCGTAATTCGCTGAGGTGTGCAAAACTAATATAGTGTTTATAATACTTATAGAAACCTTATGTAAGTTTGCACCGAGTACATAAATTTACCCCGAGCCACAAACTAAAAAAAACAAATTCTCAGTGTTTCCCACTATCATGCACGTAGATTTAATTAAAATCATAACGCACTAAGACTGTCTCTATAAGTAATTGAACTTGCACTTAAAAATTTTTAGTTTTTTCAAAAGTTACAATGTTTCAAAGCTTGTACCTAATTAAAAGCCTTCCGTATGTGCCAGAAACGGTGCAAACCTGGGATAAGCTTCTATTCGTGTCATCTATCGATTCCATAAGAATCCACGGCTACTCGACTTAGGGCCACACTTTTTGCTAATTTGCCTGTACTAAATGCGTTTGGTTTGGTATCTCTAATTCATATGAAAATCTTAACATTATAAATATATGAATTGATAGCAGCTTTGACATTTCGTGTGAATTTGAGAGATATGAAAAACCGAGTGTTATGAGAGCGCTGTGGAATGGAAGAAGACGTAGGGACAATGATTGAGAAAAGTATGTATAGTTGGTATGGATATACTGCAAGGATGGACGACAGAAGATTGACAAAAAGTACAGAAGACTTTTACGGGCGAAGTTATTCTGAGTATTAATTACGAGACGTATATTGGAGAAAGGCCAGATCATGAATACATCTGCCGTGGTGTGTCCGGCCCAAGAATAGACCCCTCCATCTCCTCCCATGGATGTCGTAAAAGCCGACTAAGGGATTACCCGGACTTGTTAGTAAGATTTGTTGGTATAAGATTTGTCCTGGCTGCTAGCTTATTATGGAATGTGTTATTACTGAAAGAAAGCGTTAGTTGAGTCAGTCGTTTGAAGCAATGGCGGCGATGAGCTCGCCACTTGTCACGTCTATATTCCACGATGGTGCAACCCACTGTGAAAAGCGGCCCATTGAGGCTCTGCCTACCCCTTCGGGGAAAAAGGCGTGTGTCTATGTATGTATGTATGGATACCCTAAACAAAAAAGCATTTATGATGAATGTTATGAGAGTGAATGAAACAAAAGAGGTCTAACAGGATTATAGCAAGTGGATCCGTGGTCTCTGCACACCCTTCCGGGAAACAATGCGAGTATTTATGTAGTTCTGTATGTCTAAATTGTGACTGTAACGGCTAGTTTTAGCAACACATTTTGCCCATCAAAAAACTCTATAGAATGCAATGATCGCACACTGTTTCCCTAAGATTAGGTTGAGATTACATATTTGCAGGGCACTTTTACTATTGAATTATTATAGTCAACAGAAGATATGAGAACTATACCACTCTTAAAAAATAGTAAATTTACCGCGACTTTACAGATTATCTGTAGATTACTAAAGATTTCCATAAAAACGAAATTGCAAAATATTAAGCCAACGATTTCGAAAATCCTCCTGTACAGATATTAAACTTACGTAGCACTATGGCCTACTTTCAACCATAGCGTGTTCATTCCGAGAAAATTGGGTTTGTTGTCAATTCGTTATTCCTTCACCTATTTCGGTATTTAGGTAATAAACAATAATTGGTTGCGGGTTCGATTCCTGCCTCGGAACAAATATTTGTGCGATCGCAGATATTTGTTCAGGGTGTTCTGGGTATTTTCTATGCATAATAAAAAATATCTATTTATGTAATATATTGTATTATGTATATCAGTTATCTAGTACCCATAACACAAGCTCTGCTTAGCTTGGGGCTAGATAATGTTGTGTGAACTGTCCAGTACTATTTATTATTATTATTATACCACTCATTTATTAAAAATCTCGTAAAAAATATATTTTTCACTATAAAGGAATATGTACTACCTATCTACAAAAAATAAATAGTAAAAAACATTATAGTAAAAAATATAAATCAAAACGGGGAACCACTGACCGCGGAGCGAGGCATTATTATTATTATTATTAATTACGATGAAACGTGCGTTGGAGATCGATGTCGTATTTATAAAATGCTCTTTGATTGATATCCTACCATCAATCTAGTATTATTGTTTACCTGCGTAGGAAGGATAGAGCCAAGATGACCGACATAGCCCCCAGAATTAGCAAGGCCATGTACCTCGCAGAACTAATTACCGTTATGGCGAATAAACATTGTCGAGCGGTGGCCATAAACTGGACGACAGAAAAGCTCTCGAGAGACCAACGACATTATATAGGTTGTAGAAAGTTGGTGGATGGAGGTGGCTTGTCGTGGAATTCTATGGGAAATTCTATATCCAGCATTGGATTTCCTGTAGGCTGAAGATGTTGATGATGAGGTAGGTCCTGAAATCCTAGACCTTTTGCCATCCTTTCCGTGTCTCTCATTCATTAGGTATTATACTCCGCGACTGAGTACGTAGTCAACTGGTACCAAGCACCGGTTATCACAGAAAATTGGCTTCGTAAAATTAGATCATCAATGGTGTGAATTGTTTTCGTTTTCACAACCAATCAATTTTCAATGACGTCAATATTTTGGGCGGATCGAGTTATGGGCTAAAAATGAATTCACCACATCATCCATCACTGAGGGTTCACTTGATTTGACGAAGTGTCATAAATATTGTAATTGATTTTTAGATTAAATAATTGTTTGATGAAAATCGACATCATGCGTTCGTCGTGGCATTTTACGATATTCTATATCTAAAAGCTGTGTATGTCTATCGCCTGATGATGATGAGATCACGATCCTAATCATCAGACGAAAGAAGTGCGTACACTGCTTGACATATAGGCTTCCCACAAAGAATCATACGACGTACGGTCTGACCGCCTATATCCACTTAATTTACAGAGACAATAATATCGAATAGTTTTTGTTACAGGATAAAATCAAAAGTTGTACCAAAAAAACCTGGGTAAAAGGTTGTATTCAGAGATCTGTGATTCTGAAAAAATTACTACAAGAATAATGGGTTTAATTTTTCCGACACGTAGATTGTTTAAACTTTATTTCCTACGTCATATCATTGCATCAATTCTGGCCTGGCTACCAACCCGTTTAAAATTATGAAAATAAAACGCGTGCCACAAGAATTTCCTACACATTTTAAAATTTAATAAAAAAAAAGTGTTGAAACGGTAGGTATTTTTTATTCTGTGATTAGTAGAAGATATCTTCGGGATTTCTGAACCGATGGGGAAGCTTTTTTATATTATTGACACACATCTAAGGCTAAGTAACTAATGATGATATTCCAAAATATTGCATTTCGGTGTATGTTACTCCTATGAATAATTGCAGTGGAATTCCAACTACAACTTACCGATCTATTTCCAAGATATTCGTAACTTGCGGAACTCCGTGTGGTATTTTGTAGAGATTGGAGCCAAATTAACTAGTAAATTAATCAATTAAATTGCTAACAGTGCAAGTTGGAAAGTAAAGGGTGGATTTACTATTCATGATAACGAAATAGTTTATAAAAACAATTAAATAAAATAAACCAAAAAAATGATAGGAACCAATACAAAAAAAATACACTTAAAATAAGTTTTTTGTGAGCGATATGTTTTTCAATACAAGCTTTAATAAAATTAGTGATCGTAACCGTGTGCTGATCAAAATGAGCCTTAACAAGGCCAATCGACTATTATCCATCGAGGAGTTACGTTGTCTCCATCATCAGATCAGCTCGCTGTTACCATCATATTGTATTGTCATCGGAACTTGACGGCAAATTTCAGCTCAAACGGTTGAGGATAACTGCTTCAAAATTCAGTTGCAAGATTCCACCCGGACATACATTGCAAGTTAAATAAAAGCTTGTAAAAAGTACGTAACTATTTAGCTCTGGCGATCTTGATAGAGGACAAACAGACTCTCGAGTGATATGATCGTA
Organism: Operophtera brumata; assembly: GCA_932527175.1. Classification (NCBI taxonomy): domain Eukaryota; kingdom Metazoa; phylum Arthropoda; class Insecta; order Lepidoptera; family Geometridae; genus Operophtera; species Operophtera brumata. Next base: position 12,488,075 of record OW052236.1, read on the forward strand.
AATAAGTCAAGTCAGCATTTAATTTTACTTGCGTAACAGTTTGTGTTCAAAACCCGTTTAGAGACTTATCTGTTAGGTACTTCCACGCACTTGGCTTGAAGTTCATTCAGAAAATAAATTAAATGAGACGCCTCCGGGGTCCGCGGAGTTGGAAACAAACTGGCGAACCTGCAGAATAAAGTTTTAAGAGCTGTTTAGATTAAATTTCAAAGGTTTCCCGCATGCTCTGACAGCGAGGTTTTGTTCTTATAATTTTACCTTTAGCAACGGGAAAGTCGGAATTGTTGTTTTATCTGTTATGTTATGATCGCTAAATTATGTCTGTTTAGTGGTGCCGGAATAAAAAGTAGAATAGAGCATCGATCCAGGTCAAAATATATCTCTCTACTCCATAATGTCAGTACCTATGTAAGATTGCAGCTCTTTTTTAAAACTCCATACCAAAAACGATAGTTAAGGTACGTATGCATAATTTAATAGTATAAAGTTCGAAAAATGATTGTTTTTGGAAAGCACAATACTGAATTTCTGGGAAGGGGTTTAGTGTCGCTTTTTCAATTTTAAATACTTTTTATTTTGGTTGAAGTTTTAAACATAAAATAAATTAACATATACATAGAACTTGACATCTAATTCTATTCATGTAATCAGAAGAGACTACATTTTTACGTACACAATATTTTGAAAATATTTTAAAATATTATCGGATTATTTATTTATCTGGTGATACAATCACTCTTATTGTGTTTTTGGTTTAATATCTGGTATGCATGTTATAGTGTCGTATTCCTCGGTATTTCGGTTAGACGAGGTAATTTACCTATTTACACGCACATTTTTACCTGTGTATGCTATACTGGTAAAAATATGCGAATATGTTAACATCTTTGCACTACATTTTTATAAAAAATAATAAATTATATGTATAATATTTATACTATATTCAATTAGGAAGTTCTTCCGCCTAACCAGTAGTAAACTGGTATTTATAGCAACCGCCATACGAGTAAATAATGGGTGCAGAACCCACTTTCAGTGACAGCCATTTTGCGCATTTCCGCCGAATCTAATTTGGAGTGATACATGCCACCGTCTCAGCCCACAATTACGTTAGTGTAGGGTGCCATAAATTTGGCAATTACAAGCTCGATGGCAAAACAGGAGCGCTAAAATGATGCTGCCTAATCACAAATCGCAGTCTAGTGATTTCAGATGAAAATATATTACTGGCTTTCAAAATGAGTATCGCACTAGCAACAGTATTAACCACATCTCTAGCTTATTACTAGGTCATTTACATTATGTCTGATTACTATTTTACTCTACACCAACTTCTGACCTCTTTACAATGTCGTCGGTCCATTAGGCCTTCCTACACTCATCTTACAGTGATGGTTGCCACTCAAGAACCTTCATTCCCCAGCGGTTGTTGGTTCTACGATCATTATGTTCTGTGCCTTACCACTTCAACGTGCTAATTTTGAGACCTATGTCAGTATATAATTAAGATGGCTCAAACGGTATTGAGCCGCCTCCATTCAGTGACTTCTTGCGATCTTTTAAATGTGATTGGTTCATCGAGAAGGTGGCTTTCCTACACTGCGTCGTCGTCGGGTTCGTAGTCGCTATTCAAAAACTTTATTGAACGAGCAAAGCGAGTTCTCGGAGTAAACTTGGAAGAATTGGTGTTTGTATGTATGTATGTATGTTTGTCCGATTAAAACTTCCGCATCGTTAATCCGATTTTCATGAAATTTGGTATGAAATTTGGTTGGAATATTAGTAAAAGTTATGAATATTAGTCAGTCGGGGGATTGACGAGATATTGGGATAATAAAAGAGAGAGAGAGGAGACATTCCAAGAGAGGATAAACAAAATAAAAGTAAGACAGTGGGGTGTCATGTAAATGCACCTTTTTTAAATGAATTTTAGACTATGTAGTTTTTGAGATATTAGGCAAATCAAAATTATAAAAAAAACTAACCATTTTACTATAAAACGCAAATTATCCTTAGAACAGTTACACAGTGTTTTGTCTTTTGCAATGACAGGTAGTTTGAGTCAGAATTACATAGTGGCATTTTAGGCCCGCAAGTGGAGCAACTTAAATGTCGTTGTGTGGCGACGGCTAGTCGGGACTGCACCAGACGCTTAGCTCCTAAGGAAACTGCAAAAAATATGTTTTGGCAAGCGCGCGGATTTATTGTTAAGAGAATATCTTTATTCTCACATTTAAGATAGAGCTTTCGAAATATTTACCCTTTAGACTTGGGGTGCAGACTAACTAATAGCACAGAATAAACATAGAAACGCGCCTTTATCCCCGAAGGGGTAGGCAGAACCTAAAAAGGCCTCTTTTCACCATGGGTTCCAGAATATAGATGTGACAGGTGGTGAGCTCATTGCCATTATTACTTCCTACGATTAACTCGGCTAACACTTTCTTACAGTAAAAAGCATATTCCAGCAGCCAGTACAAATTGTATACCAATGAATCTTACTAACAAGTAATCCCAATAATAACATAAATTAGAGCAATACACAGGACAAACGGAGTAGGCATAGTATTCGGTTCCCATTCGCATACCTTGGGTACGAAACCATCAAAATGGCGGGTACCTACTCAAATTATGTGATTTTGTACATCTTCAAACAACACTGCCGTTCGAAAGCCTTTACAATGTAGGTAAATTGCAGATTATCGCAATTGATATCACAATTGATTGCAAGTGATATCACTCAATTTGCGACCGCTTGTTCTCTGATAATAAACGTCTGATACGTCTATATCTAAATGCCGCAAGTCTTGGTTTTTTGTTGTTAATTGAAAACATAATTGCATCGCTACAGGAATATTTTATATAACAATTCGTTAAAATGATTAAAGATAATCTAGTGCGCATAACGACCGTCGAAACCACCTTTATTGTTATTGGGCCGATAACCGCGACCCGATTATAGAACGACGGCTCTTTGAGGCCGTATCTACGCTAGCATATAATAAGAAAATATTTTTTTCATCTTATAATATTCGCGACGAAATGAACAATACTGTTTTCGGGTATAATAAAGAGGGTTTCTTTTGTATGAGATGTTTTATGGTTTATAAAATATTATCAAGTTATAAGGTACTAAATCAAAATATGTTAGCCGCTGAAATAATTTGCCTTCCACTAATTTGTCAATTGATTGAGTGGTCGTAAATATCCAAAGACCACGGTCGTCTGAGATTTTTTTCCAGTTTTTCAGATTAATTTTAATAGATAACATGTCCCGTAACTTGATTTGCTTGATCGTCTATAAAAAAAAACTTGTCAGTAGGCCTACGAAGGACCCTTCTACTGTCAAAAGTGACCCCTGACGTACGCGCTTACGTCTATCTGTTTGGATCACAGCTCTACGTATGTAGGTACTATGCTTGGATTGATAACCGGTAACTGCCACTCTCTGTATTGTTTCCCACTCAGCAAGCTGTAGTGGGTGAAGTGACCTCTCCACGGACGCTGCATCGCCTGGAACGTGACTAAGATAGTGCGTGAAGTCATGCCCAAAACCTACACCACTCTCTTGACCTCAGCGACTTGACCCGCAGGAATTACAAGTCATTACGTGCGGAGTCGGCTTAGTTGCAGGTGCTGACGGCTACACCAACACCGGCTTTCTTGCAGCGATAACACATTCCTAAACGAACCAACCGCCAGGACAAAATTAAATCTTCACTCTAAAACTGTCTCCTTAAGCTCTACGTTATAGAATGCTTCCATGTTGAAATCTTAGTATTCTACGATGTTAATGGTAACAGCAAATTATTTTCTGGAATGAATTTAATGACTTATGGCATCCGTTCATCAGACTCTTGAGTTACCATTATGGACCTACCACCTGCGTTACCATATCTTGTCAAGTACAAGAAAAGGTTAAAGGTAAAGATTCGCTTGCTCGACCGGGCAGTAATGAGAATGCCTTATGAAATCCATTCAAACTTTATCTGCCTTCTTCATTCCACCCGCATTCATGGACCATGCAAGCCAATTGGGTATATTTAGCCCCTGTAGCTATTACTTTAAAAGCCATTACATTTTCTATTTTCGTAGCTCGGAATCTCCGGAAGTAGGAAGTCCCGTGCGCGTCTAGCGCTTTGCGGTTTGGCCACAGAGCAAGTAGCGTACAGAGACCAAGCTGTGGCAATGTGTGAAAGATCTCAAAGACATGTCCACTGTTTTTTTTTTCAATCTATCCACATTTCTGAATTGCGGTGCATTAGAATATTTCCTCCGTAATATTAATCAAATGAAAAAAAAACATTTGATATGCATTGCTTAAAAAATTTGGAATAGCAATAAAAAATATCAGAAATATAATTGTAAAGTATCCTCTGTTTTCGTAGTTTACATACCTACCATTTTTTTCCTTAAGGTGGTTGCTTTTTCATACAAACGTATTTGCACAAATATGGGCGAACAGAGTATAATTTTACACTGAAATGACTGTTGTTGGCTTTTTTAAGAAAACAGTGGACTAATAGCGAAAATAACATCGAAATTTCAGTCCAACAAGTAATTTCGATGTTATTTTCGCTATTAGCCCATTGTTTTCTTCAACCAAATATGATTTGCCGCAAATAATGACCAATATAAAAGCCAACAACAGTCATTTCAGTGTAAAATTATACTCTGTTCGCCCATATTTGTGCAAATACGTTTGAATGAAAAAGCAACCACCTTAACTATCAATCACAAGATTTTTGATTGCCATCTGTAAGTATATTATAAATGAGTGGTAATTTTCTTTCATTAGTGCTATTTTGTTACTTTCTAACTGACTTGAATCTTAATGAAATAGATAGTAACATTATTCTGTCTGTGCTTTAATATGGGTGAATGGTATCGGGCCGCGGCCATCTTATCCACCAAGCTGCGCTGTTTTCCAAATCAGAATTGGTGCCTCACATTGGTGTTCAATTCTTGTTTTATTTTCAAAAAGTCCGTGTTATTTGTATTATTAAGAGGAGCGATGACGACTGAGTCATGCTTGGTTTTCTCACCCAATTGTACAAAAAATACACACGACTTGAGAACCACCTCCAATTTTTTGAAGTCGAAAACTTTGACTGCACTATACTTACTTACTCTGTGTTTTGGCCAGCTATTTTCAGTAGCATCACTTATTCAGGGCACATTATCACTGGATTCAATGTTCCGAGGTTCCTGTCCGATTGTCCAGCGATTACCGCCCAGCGTCTGCCGAAATAGAAGCACCACTGTGTGGTTTGGTGATAAATGTCTATCGCATGAGCTATTTTTGCCGTAAATTCTACGTGCATGTCATAGCGTAAAGCCCCTTAATCCTAGATGAGGGTTAAGTTTATGAAGACGTTACTCACTATGTGATAGAATACGGAATGAGGAGGTCCGTAGAAGCACTACAGTGTAACAAGTAATTAATTTTGTAAAAATGAAAAAAAACCCTCAACGCAATGAAACGGCTGAACCGATTTTGATCAAACATAGCTAAGTCCCAAAAATTCACCTTTTAAACAAAAAAAAACCAAAATCTAAATCGGTTCATCCGTTCGGGAGCTACGATGCCACAGACAGACACACACACACACACAGACACGTCAAACTTATAACACCCCGTCGTTTTTGCGTCGGGGGTTAAAAATACTCGTAGCTCTCAGAATTAGCAAGTTGAAGTGGCTATGAGTAGGTCAATTTGGGAATAAAGGTTCTGGAGTACCTCGAACCTGACGACGCAGTGTAGAAAGGCCTTTTCGATGCACCAAAAACGCTTTAAAAGTCGTTGCGAGCGTAGATTGGGTTGCCTCAAGATCATCCGTTGGGCTATTCTATGTGGTAGTCCTAGCAGTGGACTTCAATAGGCTGATGATGATGGTGAAGACTTCAAGCATGAAAACATAAAGCCAAGTCTTCTAGTTATTGGACAGTGCATCCAGAAAGAAATTGCCAATCCCACTAATATCATAAATGTCAAAGTTACGTAGTTTGGATGTTTGTTACTCAATCACCGATTGCGACCAAATTTGGTACACAGATAGATTATGATTTCGATTGTGCTATAGGCTACTTTTATTCTGGTAAAACGCGAGCAAAGCCGCGTTCGGACACTAGCAGTTAAAACAAAATTCCTAAAAAGAAATAAATATCTAAATCTACATCAGCTAAAACCAATACTTCAAAAACTGAAACCAATATTTCTAAGTTGGTTTACCAAGAAATTTTCTAGTTGTCAATTTGATACTTTCATAAAATAAGTATCAAATTGTCCAAGATGTACTTGTCATTATTTCCGATAAGCTTAACTCTCATTGGGAGTGCAATCGAAGAGAATTGAGACTCAAAATAAAAGACAACATTGTGGTATTGGAAATCGAAGACGACAAAGAACAGCTATTAATAGGATTTGGCTTTGTCTCATTGGCTCAGTAATAAAAGAGCTGAATGTTGCTTTTTTTCTTAAAAGATTAGGTAAAAGCTAAATAAAAACGACATCTATACTAATCGGCGCTGTAGCCAAGTTGATAGTGCCCACAAATTTCGTCTCCGGCGTCATAGCTCGTTCTATGACCATGCGGATTCGGGTCTCGCTGGAACGGAATGTTTGGGTCACATATAAATTTAATCTATATTAATATCATAAAGAGGTAAAGTTATGACTTTGTATGTAATCTCTGGAACTACAGATCTGATTACGAAAACAACAGGAAGCTACAATATCCCTGAATGCTATATTGGTTATGACTTTAGCTTATAATATGTGTAGTTCCACGCAAGTCCATAACAGTTGGGCGGATTTTGATGATGTTTGGTGTTTGGATGGATGCTGAGAAGATGGGCAGGGCAGAAAGGGGTATGGGAGAGGAATGAGAGGAACTGTTTGTTACTTATTCACGATGAAACGGCTAGACGGATTTGGATGTAATTTGGAATAGGGATACTGGTCTCCTAGAATAACATATAGTCTATTTTTTATCCCGATATTCTCACAGGTTAGAGATTTATGCGGGTAAAACCGCGGGCGTAGCTAGTAAAAAATAAACGTAAGGAGTTTTAAATTGTATTTTATGTACATACTTTCTTTTTAATATTAGTTTTATTAATTTATAATTCTTTAAAAACCTCGACTATAAAAATATTTGTATAAATTAATATTTGTGCGATCGCAGATATTTGTTCAGGTTGTTCTGGGTATTTTCAATATATAATACAAAATATATATCTATGTAATATATTGTATTAAGTATAATATCAGTTATCTAGTACCCATAACACAAGCTCTGCTTAGCTTAGGGCTAGATAATATTGTGTGAACTGTCCAGCATTATTTATTTATTCATTTAACCAAATATGTCTGCTTGTTGAAATATGAAATGACGTTCCTTGTATAATCCACGGAGTGGGGCACTGGTGACCTGTAATACAGGTTTTTTTCTAAAACCTATCTCAGGCACCAGGCTCTGGCAAAACAGGTTTTCTTGGTTCATCACACTTACCTACAATCTAATATTATGCACGAGTTATGTTACTTGATGACAACGAAACCTTTTGTGAAGAGCTAAATAAACTTTATACTTATACTTATACTTACTTATTTATATATTTATATACTTATTTATATAACTATAGGATGCCCAATACTTAGGTTCAAAGACAGCCTTAAACGCGACTTGAAAACTTTCAATATAGACCAGGCTAGCTGGGAGAGTCAGGCAGAAGATCGCAACTCGTGGCGTAAAACCGTAGCTGAAGGAGTAGTCGCCCACGATAAGGCCTGGTTTGACCTGCTAGCTCACAAACGGACGGTAAGACATGAACGCGCCGCTAACCCTACAATACCTACAGGGACTCCATTCATGTGTCAAAAGTGCGGCTGTGGCTGCCGCTCCCGGATAGGCCTATTTAGTCACGAATGCAAATGCCTAACTGACGCTGCTTAAATCATCTTTCGTAGATGTTATAAGGCCCATGATGATGATGACTTACTTATTTTACTTGAACTTGTAATATGATTCTTCAGGAACATATATACCGTGCTACTATAAAATACGAATTATCCTTGGAACAGTTACACAGTGTTTTGGCTTTTTCATTGACAATTAGTTTCAAATTCGATCGATAGAGACGAAACACGGTGTAACTATTCAAAGGATGATCCGCGTTTATTAGTAGCACGTATAAGCTATTGCGAACAAAGTGAATTAAAAAGAGTTTTTAAAATGATGCGCACTTGAATAAAATACTTTCCCTCATGACATTTCCTAGCAAAGCTCAACACACGCCTTTAATTTCGTTAACATAGCCTCCAAGCCTCCCGGAGTGCATCCAAATGGGTATATAAAAAGGACACGTGTGGAATTGCATTGGAATTTCAAATGAGTATATTTTTAGGCTGTCTGAGTGTAGCGGGAATTAAATTAGACTGAAGAGCAACTCCTTTTCAGTCTATTTGCGAACGTGACGTCGGATGTGAACTGTTAGTGCAGATTAAGTGATTACTGAAATGGACAGGTAAATAATGAGTATTAAGTAAACGCTTTTAAAAGTCTGATTGGTTATCAGGTAGGAAGATGTTTTATTTTTCGATAGTGTTTCATAGGTTGCTTTAATTTTTGTGCTTATTGAAATAAGTTACAAGGAGTAAAAAAACGAGCGAGCCTTACAGTACTCACATCTGAATCTGACATCTCAACTCCTTGGTAATAAGCAACATGGCTGATAGTACCAACCTCTCGAAAAAATGCGCGCTTCCCGTTACAAACTTCCGTCTCTTTTCACGAAATCACTCCCTCAGATTGCAGGAAAGCGATAGGAAGGATGTCACACATCAAAAAATAATTGTTACTGACTGCTATCTTATCGAGGTTAGTGGTGCTGATTATGCAATCATATCAAGACAACTAGCAATTTGTTACCACCGGTTACAAATTACAAACCAAAGAAGCAACAAATCGACATATCCAAATTATTTCTGAATTTAGGAAAATCGCAACTCATATAAGAACCCTCGTATATGTTATAGTCCTGCCTCTAAAAGATTAAACTCGAACAGTTCGTCATTGTATTCCAAACACTCTGCAATTTGCCGTGGGCCGTCCAATACCCTAATTGACATATCAGTCTGTGTACAGTCGCCAGCAGAAGTAGCCTCCAACTTAAGCGATCTATAACAGTGTAACACTTAATATCACCATTTTTATCTTCACAAATAAAGTGCTCTAAGTATCTTTATGTGCTATTCGATAAACTGTTTTAATTTTTTAGATTTATCAACGTTTTTAGCCCCATTCATAACGCAACTAAGAGATTAATATCATTTACTGAGCCACTTCCATTTCAATTCTTAATTTATGGCTTCTTTGGCAAGATAACACAATTCTACCAATGTCCGTGTCATTTAAGGTTCCAACAGCTCTACCTTGAAGTTATATATATGACGTTTTGAATGTCAAGGTGTAATGAGTGTAAAGTTGCATTTAATTACTGGAGTTGCAATGCTACTGCTGACTGTACCTGCGTGCGGATTAGTACCGGAATACCGGCGACATACGGACAGTCGATCCGTCTCTGCATATCTATTCTGGTACTATGGACCGCAATGTCCACACGCACTTTAGATGTGCTATTCACATTAGTGATGATTGTGCCTGAAACGAAAAAACACTGTAAAAACGAGGAACATGAGGAAAAAATACGAAAAAATTTGAATTTCGCGCCACAAGCGAAAGTAACCACCTTAAATAATTGTTTTCCTAATAAAATAATGCTTTCTATCATCTTATTTTTTCCCGTTAAATACACTATGGCCCGATCATGGAGGTTTAATACAATTTTTACTCGTGACATAGTCTATGGCCTGTGGTAGCGCACCCTACAGCGAATGTGCGGTAGAACGGTGGCATTTGACGCCATTTACGTTATTATTTTTGCAGTTTCATAAGTAGGTATTAAAAAACTCGTGTGAATCTATAAAAAAACCTCGCAAATGCTCGTTTTTAAACTCACATTCATGTTTTAATAACCCAGTTACGTAACCGTATATTACACAGTTGTTGAGATGTTTTGGGAGTGCATTTCTGATAGCAGTCCAATAAATACTTGAGTAGATGTATTAATTGGTCTGGAGCCAAGTTTCTAAAGAACATCCAAATGCTGAGTTTCTAATTAGGAAAGTTTACTGTTTCAGGGTAATAACACCCGAAACGATAGGTACGTTAGTTTCATATCGTTCAGGGATAAAAAAGGGCGCAGTAAAATATGTGACAGTGCGGTCACGCTCGGCAGAGCGAGGAAGAAATGTGACCTTTGTGACTTCTAATATCTGTGAGACCTCTCAAAGGGATAAGGAAAGTTTTATAGTTTGAATAAATTTTCATTAAAACCAGCTTCTTGCATTGGAAGCGTTGGGCTTCTAAATATCCAATAACTGCTTGTCGAGTCGATCAGCGTTCAACAAGTTGCATCTTTTTATGATTTGAACTTTTCAATAAACGGTTTTGTAGTGTTTTAATTGAATTTATTCTATGAAAAAACACCCAAGTGCGTATCGGGCCACACGCGTGGTAGGGTTCCGTAGTTGCCCGTCACAATATGGGGAGGGGGGCACTTTACTAACATAAATTAGAGCACTTTAAAGCTTAACATTTCGCAAACGCAAACGGATCCCTGAATCGAAAAATGGTTTTCACGCACCCACAATATTTTTGTGCGACCTTTCTTAAGAAACCCCACACCATTGGATTGAAAAAAAAAATACATCCCCACTTAAAGTAAATTTATTTTTAATATTTTATTCTAGCACTTTTTCGGCGTGTTTAATAGTATACCCATACCAAATTACAGCATTCTACTATTAAAAGTCTGTGAGGTAAGCCGGACTGACGGACAGACGGACATGGCGAACCTATAGGAGTCCTAGTCATGTTGATTACGGAATCCTAAGAATAAACTTGCTACTACACCGGCATCGGCAGTGAAATGCCATTGGCAGTAAATTACTTCGTAAGTATGTACGTAAGTATGCTTCACATCAGAAAGTCATTCCATCTCCCTCATTACAAGGTGCCAATCACATCGTCTAGTGTGAAATCATAACTCAGCAAAACGCCAACCCCTCCCTAAATCTTTGGGGATGCTCCATCCATTGCGTTTAATTATAGCCCGACCCGGCTCTCGCTACCTGAAGATCGTTAATCTTTCTTAAAGATATATACCTTGCCTTAAGCGCTTCCATTGCACGCCCTTAGCGATAATCGCTTCTTGTCGCGCACTACCTATCTAACCTCTGGCTGCTTAAGCCGTTATTTTGCTTCATGCATCCAGAGTCGGATCAAATAGCAACTAACTAAAAACACTAACATACGCCGTATTCGTAGCACTCTCGTAGAGCGTCTACGTGTTTGCTGCTACGCGCAAGTATCTACAAGTCTTTGAACTCTCCCCTAGAGTATTAGTTAGTACGGCTTTACGTATCCAATCTCGATTTCGACATTTATGCTTATTGATTAGCGGTGCGATGGCTGATTACCATAAGCTCCATTAACCGATTTGTGTTTGAGTTTTGGCGGTTGAAAGTTTACTTCACGTAGCAAATTAATTGAGTAGCGGTTCAAACGTCAAACGTCGTCTTTGAATTTGGATAGGCCAAGTTTTGGCAGACCTCTTAAGGAAATTGGCTGGATTTTAGGAGTGACTGGTCTTGATTATCCGTGAAAAGTTGTTTTTTTCCAAATGTCTACGTTGTTTTTTAGGGCCTTTTTGTGATTATGCTGGTATGTCTGCAGGTCTGTACACTGGCAATTTTTCATGTTTTTAAGAGCTAACTTAAAACAAAACCTTGTTTCAGACGTTAAATTATTACAACGTCATTGTTGGACTTTGATCAGATAGTCAGATAGTAATTTATTTATACCAGTAGTTCTGCGAACAATAGACCTCGCGAGCAATAACTTTTGTTAAACTATGCATCATAAGGATCCATAATAATCAAAGAAAAATCCCAAAAAGCTTCTTTTTTCATGAAAACTATATTTTGCAGAAAAACTAAAAATATACTTTTTTAATGCAAATCTTATTGTTTTAAAAATTGAGCCGGTTACTACTAACATCACTTTTTGATAGCTCTCACGTTTTTAAACTTCACCAAAGCGGCCCTAAAAAAAACATCGTGTGTATCTAGACAATCTCTTGATCTATTTTACTCATATTTTAAATTATTGTTTATAATTGACTACCAAATGTTTTTGGCATAGATTATCAAAATCCGCCGGTAAATGGAGCCGCAGCAAACTTGCCCCTTTTTAGGGGAAATGACCCCTCCAATCGAAAATGGCCCACGACAAAAATATTCTATGATAATTTTAAACCCGTATACCAAGTTTCGACCAGATCAGTTGTAAAATACGACCTGTGGAGGAGTACCAACAAATTGATAGAGGAAAGGTAATTGTACTTGAAGCAGAGACGCTTCGCTCGGTCAATAAAAATACGCGCCAAAAAAATCACAAAACGAGTTAAAAGGTGCATTATACACAGCATACTTACACAATAATAAAATAAAATGAAAATACATAAAATACCATGTCACATCTAGAATTACCTAGGAACCTACTTCGATGAATTTCAAGCTAGTGAACTTATCAAAGGTGTGGAAGGTCTGCTCAATGAGCCAGCGCTCCAACCTGGACTTGAATACGCTGATACTAGGTCCAAGTGACACTAGGACTACATGACAAACATGACATGACTTACATGACTTGTTTTCCGTGACAAAGATGCGCAACTACAGTGAATTTCATATCTATTATTATACATAGTGTTTGCCACCGCTCACAGCACTAGTCTTTGACAGTGGACAAGAGCCGAGCACACAGTCCGGCGCAGCACTGTGTAAATACATACGTCGTTTCCAATTAACTGCAGAAACTGTTTGAACTCTGTACAGGTATGATACGCCTTTGATGTCTGTATGTTCATGTAATGTACCCTTGTGAATTCTCATTGATTAAACTAAGTTAATTGAAAACGATTAGTGTCTGTCTATCAATCTAGTTTCTATTTAGTGGTTTTAAAATGTGAAGAACTTATGCAATGTTGGAAATAATATACGCATTTAAATAACAAAATCTGGTGCGCCAAGGCTTCGCTCGGTTTTTAGAAAAAACAAAAAATTGGTCACTCATCCAAAAACTGACCTCGCAGATCATTGCTTCACCTATATTTGGAAAAACGCTTTTTCCCAGAGATGATACCTAGCTAGATAGATTTTTCGCCCCATGAACCCCAAAATAGCAAATTTTATCGAAATCGTTAGAGCCGTTTTCGAGAACGTGATTACAAATAGGTATTGCTCGTTTTAGTATATGAAAACCTAACTGTATACTGATGTGGCATGTATACCACATCAGTATACAGCTAAGAATGTTTAGAATGATAAGTTAAAAAAAAAATGGATAGTGCAAATACTGCTATGATACTGCTCTTATCACCAGTTTAATGATAAGAGCAGTAATCACATTGACGTCAATAATTAATCTCTTATTACTTCAATGACGTCACCGTTATCGTGAATAGAACCCGGCATCGATAGCACTCACCTTTCTCACTTTTAATTCTTTGGCTTTTCTGCGTTGATCTTTCAAATCGAAACTACGAGTACTATGCTACCACAACACCCAGACCCGGAATAAATATTTTCAGATCATACAAACATTGTCCCGCAGTGGGAATATGCCAAATGCGATGAATTTATCATAACACTATTAAAATTGACCCGGCTGTTTGTTTTTAAAATTATGATGTCGAAATACAAGACCTCGTGGCCGACCACCTAGCCGCTGCTCTGACCAAGTCAAGGCATTCACAGGCCTCCCTGTTACTACCGTTAAGACGAGCAGAAGACAGGCTGGCATGGAAGCAGCTCGTCAGTTCCTCTACCAAAGCGTTTCAACACGGGCACTACCTTTCGGTAATGAAGAAAACGACAAAGAAGAAGATACAAAAACTGGCCAAGCGGTGTTCTTGCACAGGTGTATCTCGTGTAGGGTACAGAAATCAAGTTACTAAGAAGTATCAATCAGGGAATAGATAGATTTGGATGAAAACCACACAATTTTAACAAACAACGGGGAAAGTTTACTCAATAAGACAAGATGTCGCCACTATGTAGATTAGAACGCGCCATCGGTTTTATAACTTGGTTCACTGGCTTCTTGTTTTTTTTTTTTGCATTTTTAGACTTGAATAGGATTGGTGTGTCCGGCCCAAGAATAGACCCCTCCATCTCCTCCCGCGGATGTCGTAAAAGCCGACTAAGGGATTACCCGGTCTTGTTTGTAAGATTCTTTGGTATAAGATTTGTCCTGGCTGCTAGTTTATTTAAGGAATGTATTATATTACTGGAAGAAAGCGTTAGTTGAGTCAGTCGTGGGAAGCAATGGCAGCGATGAGTTCACCACTTGTCACGTCTATATCCCACGATGGTGTGACCCACGGTGAAAAGAGGCTCTGCCTACCCTTTCAGGGAAAAAGGCGTGTGTCTATGAATGAAATGAATGAATAGGATTCAGCCCCAAACAACCATTATCCATTATAGGATTCAGCCATCGTCAGCGAGCTCACCCGCACATTTTGGATGCGTGGAGGTATCGCAAAGTACGTTTCACGCGCTCGTTTCTCCCGCGCAACTACAAGGCGTGGAATGAGCTACTGTTGGATGTCTTCCCACAGGGCTACAATATGGGTAAATTCAAGAGAAATATCAATAGGGCTCTTAATGGTAGGCAACAGGTTTGCAATACCATGGGTGTTGCAGATGTCCATAGGCGGCGGTAATTGCTTTACATCAGGCGGGCCGTCTGCTTGTTTGTCACCTTATACTTCATATAAAAAAAAGAAAAAGAAAAAACAACAACACATAATCTGAGAAAATTTCAAATTACTACCTACCTCTTACGGCCTCCCTGTGACAAAAACCAGACAGGCAGACAGCCTCTTGGATGAACAGATGGCGTAGGCTTACTAATAGCACAAAATTCTATATATTTTGTGGTAAGAGGGTCGCGTAAGACACCGTGGCTGTTGTACGTTGACCGTTGCTAATTCTTTTTACATCTTATTTTTGAATACCTTCTTGGTTTTTAAGTTGGTTCTCTTTTTTTCTTTGAATCAGGTTCCCCTTGTTTTAGATGCACCACACAGGTGCTTATTACCTGGTAGTAAGAAGGATCATCAAATAAAGCCAAGCGTGTTTGTTGCCCGGGGGCCTACCACAGGTTTGTAATTTGTTACAACACGGAATAACGTTTTGTATGGAGAAAATTATGAGCGCCTCTAGCGGACTTGTTGAAAAACTTGGTAAAACCATACATAAAAACAATTATCGACTTGGCACTCGATAGTCGGGATACTGAATGCAAAACTAAGATAACTTGTAGGTACTAGGCCCTCTGATTGTTCTAGGTTTAGTCGCGTTGGAAAGGAGTCAAATTAGTTTGTAAGACAATTCAAAATGATCCTTGTGATTTGAATGAATAAAATATTTTTGACTTTGACTTTGACACGTTTTGGGTACCGGACCCTAAAAAATTATCAAAACGGATTAAAATTGGTCTTCAAGCTGATGTAAAGGAACAACGAAGATGTATAAACGCAGATCATCCTTTGAATAGTTACACCGTGTTTTGTCTCTTTCGATCGAATTTGAACTGCAAAAGACAAAACACTGTCTGTATTCAAGGATAATTTGAATTTCATAGTAGCACGGAAAGTCATTTATATTTTACGCACTAAGACTAATCAGAAAACGAAGACAGTGCGACGAACATGAAAGTTATTTAAATTACGCGACAATTTTCTTGTGCTATAACGTTGAGTGGGAAGGCGTTGAGGCCTCGCTAAATGAGGTTTTAAGCCGACGTTTTCATGAAAAGGGATCGCAAAGCAGATTTGAAGCAGACGCAGACTCACAATGCTTGTGTTGTCTGTTCATCCCTCTCGAGCCAGCAGCTGAATTATTATATTGTTTTATGATTCTACACTGGCTTGTGACACTTTAAATTAAGTGAAGTTGTGCCTTTTGTTTTGTGGGAGCGTAAGCTTTTTGTATTCCAAGTTGCTCGTTCAGTTATGCATAAGACTGAATGAAGTAATGGACTGAAGAGGTCGCAATTTGAATATCAGTCAACAAAGCTTTTTCGTCAGATATTGATGTTCTAAATGAATGCTTAAATGTGTCATCATCCCAGACTTATTGGCAAGATTCGCTGGTATAATATTTGTTGTGGCTGCTAGCTTATGTATGAAATGTGTGGAAGAAAGAATTAGCTCAGTCAGCCGTGAAAAGCAATGGCGGCTATGTGCTCACCACTTGTCAAGTATATATTTCCACGACAGTGCAACCTATTGAGTGAAAAAAGGCCCGATGCGGTTCTACCTACCTTTTCGAGAAACCAGTTAAAAATCTATGTATGTATTTCATCAATACTTAGCTTTTTCAAGTGTTTATACAATAGTTATGGTGGTACAGGCCTAAGAAAAGACTCCTCCTTCTCCTCCTGTAGATGTAGAAAAAGCTGACTATGTGAATAAGCTAGTGGATAAGCATCCACCTGAGTACTCATCAACGCCATTATTGTGAACACGAATCCGCCTGCCGTGCGTGATGATTATGTCAGACCTCAGAAGAAACACCGAAAGCAAATAGTACAAGAGCTGACTCCACTTTTCCCTGAATCAGTGACTTGACGGCGTGCTCAGAATACTGAAACAGCGCTTCGTGAAATATGAAACCAGATAAAGCATCTAGTCCCTCGAATAGTTTCCAAAGAAATGGCTTCCAGTTTAGCATAATGCGATGCACTCAGTCATCGTTACGTTATCTAACTAGATTTATACCCGCGGCTCTTAGACTATTAATCGTGGGATAGTTTTAGAAAGTCGCTCAGTTTGATCCTGTCTGTCTGATATGTTTGGAAGTTGGAAAGTTATTCGAGTATTTGATTAATCGCCGAACTTTAATGACTGGGAGTTGCGAGTGGTTATTAATTTAATATTCAATATTATAATAACTAGTGGCTCTGTGAGCTGTAGAACTCGCGAGTCTGTCTTTCAGTTGTTAGTCGCCGAGGCACACGGACCTCGATGGTCGGTCCTTGGTACTCGATTCTATAGCCTCCCGCTCGGGAGGCTAAACGTCTCGTATGGAAGTAAGTAAATAAAAATTAAATAAATAATGTTGGACAGTTTACACAACATTATCTAGCCCCAAGCTAAGCAGAGCTTGTGTTATATATATATATATATATATATATTGAACCCTTTACGGTAAATGTTGATCCAGTATGAAGTCTGAACAAATGTTGATCCACATCTTTCTCATGTATACTTTACTCCCTATCGAGCTAACCGATATACTTTGATCTGACGTTATAGTGCGCGAGGAAACACTGGATCTGAATTGATTGGTTTTCAAGATACTCGTTTTCGAATCGTCCAACTATCGTTGATCCACTAACGGCCAAAAAAATTATACTGAAGCGTCATTTTTAGATCCATATCATATATAATTTATACGCGAAGTTGGCCTATATAAAGTTGATCTGGAGCCACAAATGCATTGTGGGTGCTAAAAGGCAAAGCGGCAACGTCACATTTTGTGTGACAAGTACGAAACTTGATAAAAAGAGATAGCATAATGGACGGAAGGACATCAATCAATAAGCCGCGCGCGGGCCGTCTTTTTTTCGCGTAAGTTAATGGAGATACATAGGTATTGGACTAGTAAAATTCTGTACTTTGTGATTGTTACAGAACACGTTTTATTTTTATTTTTTGAACATTGATAGACCTTTGTTTGACCACGATCTCACCTGTTGGTAAGTGTCGATGTGGCTGAAGATGGAGCACAAAGGTCAAGAAGGCACCTATTCACTCTAGCCTTGAAGAGACCCAGATTACATTACGTTGATTGGAGTCACATGTTTTTTTTTTAAATATTTTATTTGATCAACGTCTACGCTCATTTGAGACCGAAAATACATTGTATCTTGATCCAGTTGGAGCCACATTTGTGTAAGGTATAAGGTTACCTACCTACTAATGTATGGTTTTTATTGTTTTTTACTTTTATTGATCCAATATATAGTACCTCCATTTAAAATACTCTTGTCACCTCATCAAATATGTGTTTTATTTTCTTAGAATAGCAAATAATTCCTATCAGCTTCTGCCCGTAACTCTCGCTTATAAGAAATAAGGGTGAGTGAAGGGTGGGTTTAAAGGATCTACGTGATATTTATTTAATTTATTTATTTATATAATATGAAATGAGGAGACCAACCAGAGGGGAATAAACGTTCTCGAGTGGCAACCAAAAACCCGAAAAAAAGGGGAAGCTCATGGCATCACATATTATATTAACAAACTCGCAGGTAGTCGATGGATAAGGCAGCACAAGACCATTCGTCGTGGCATTCTATAGGGGCTGCCTGTGTCCAGCAGTGGACTTCTGCAGGCTGATGAAGATGATGAATTAAGTAATCATACTAACTAAGATGATATGAATGAAAGCCACTGTTGGGAATAAGTCTTTTCCATCTTATGCACTCCAAACTCCAACTCCCCCGGTGTAGTAACTTGTACTATTGGTATGGTGACTGGGTCTGACCGCTTCTGGTACATGTCGAGCTAGGGTTCTACTGTGAATAAAGATGGCTGACGCTATGGTAGTATTTTTCTACTGCAGTGTGCTCGGGTTAGTTAGGTATTTGAGGCTTAGTGTACGCATTCAGGCAAAATGACAATTTGCTTCAAATAGTTCTTATTGTTAGAGAGATTTTATATGAAAATTTTTGGCTGGGGAAGTACTACCACGGTGCATTAAACCCTAGTCCTACCAAAATACATATTTCTGCCAAAAAACATTAGTGCTCTCATTGCTGTGTTTCGGTTGAAGGTGCCGGTGAAATTATAGGTACATGAGACTTTTCATCTTTATGTCTCAGGGAGGTGGGTGCCAAATAGGTAAGTCCGAGGTAGTCGTAACTTGTGATTTAATGCATTGTTAAAAGCAGAGGTTACATGAACAGTGGGTCAAGAATGACCGGGTTGGCTGCTCCTAAATGAACCAATCACTTAC
This sequence comes from Operophtera brumata, assembly GCA_932527175.1. Classification (NCBI taxonomy): domain Eukaryota; kingdom Metazoa; phylum Arthropoda; class Insecta; order Lepidoptera; family Geometridae; genus Operophtera; species Operophtera brumata. The sequence continues at coordinate 12,507,228 of OW052236.1, forward strand.
TATAGCGTCAATAACAAATTCTGATTTTGGGTGCAAATTGTAAATGTATAGTGTGACAAATCAAACAAAAGGTCTTGTTGCTTGTAATGTGGTGTTCAAATATATTACGTTATTATAAACTTCAACACAAAACGGCAGATCATACCGTTTCATTACATTAGGCTATTTCTATTCCTATTATGTTAGGTACCTATTTGATAAATATTTACAAAATCCTACCTCACACAGGGGGTAACTTAGTTAATGGAAATACGAGTACATATTGGATCAACAAAAGTCATTAACTTGCCAATGTTACGAAACATGTTGATCCGATTCTAAAGAGTAAGTTTTAGGATACCGTACCTACCTCAAAAGTTACCAACAGAACCAATATAGGATCACTCTCATGTCTGTCTGGCTGTCTGTTTGTCCATCTTTCACAGCCTATTTTCTCTAAAAGCTCTAGATGAAAAAAGCTCGGTTCATATATTTCAGGCATATACCACCTACCGTCGAACAGGGTTAGATTTATTGGTATTGAAATTCAATCGCATGTAACTTCTTTAGCTTTAAGATTCCGTAGCAAACGCAAGGTAAATGGTATGGACTTTTGGTGATCTAATTCGTATCTCCATTAGTTTTTTTTTTTTTTTTTTTTAATTTATTTATCATTTAAACTTACTATTACAACATATAACATAGATATAGCACTTTAAAAACCACAAAGGTTTGCAAACAAATAATGCTATAAGCGAGTCTTACTGAACCGATACAATAAAACGAGTAAAGTAAACAACGTACGTACGTAGGTACGTTTAGAATAATAGAAACAATTATTTTAGTAAATAGGTACAAATATATATAATATACATTAAATACATCTTACTTCTGGAACTAGGTAAATGCAATATTTTTATTGTTAGTAGCTTTCCATGTTAGCTAGAAAAAAGGATTTTAATTTATGCTTAATGTTTTTTTGCGTTATGCTATCGCGTAAGTCAGTAGGTAGTTCATTAATGAGCCGTGGAATCATGTAGCCAGCTGTTCTTTCGCCGTACGCATTCTTAGCGCGCGACGTGCACAACCGGTTTTGAGCAACTGCCCTCGTGTATACAGGGTGTTCGACCACTTTCTTAAATGTTTCATTAAAAAAGTGTTCTTTTAATAACATATATTTAAACTGTATGTGAACGGGTAAAGTTTTACAATGCCTAAAAAGCGCAATGTCATCATTATTAAATTGAAGTTTAATTTTAGTAGAAACAATATTTTTTATAATTCTTAATTGTAGCTTGTAGATTTGTTTAATATACGTAGTGTAAGTACGACCATAACTGCTAAGACCATATTGAATGTAAGATTCAGCCAGCGAGTTGTATAACATTAACTTGACCTTAAAAGGAATACGATCTTTAAGAATAATAATATTAGCTAAAAACTGCCTTAACTTGTTGCAGACGTGCTCGATGTGACTAGACCAGTTTAATTTATTATCAATTGATAAACCGAGGTATTTCTGACTGCTTACGACTTCTATGATGGGACAGGAGCATAAACTTATATCGATAGTATGCAAGCAACTGTGTTCGTGGGCCACAATACTTTTCAATGGAGAATATTTGATATATGGGGATTTAATTACAAGAAGTTTGGTTTTGCTTGCATTTAGCACCAAGCCAGCATCGTGACACCATTTTGTCAAGACGTTCAAATCACACTGCAAAAGGTCACATGCTTTTTGTGGATCCTTATCAACTGCTACAAGACACGTATCATCCGCAAACTGATAACATTCACAGTAGTTTATGCAATTACTCATTTCATTGACATAAGATAGAAAATGAAGGGGACCTAAGACGGATCCTTGGGCCGTGCCCTCCGTTGCTGTAATGGGTTCACTGTACGCGTCATCAATTTTAACAGTAGAGGTTCTGTTTTTGTTTAGTAAATGTGGCTCCAACATGATAAGCGTGTAGGTTCACTTGGCTGGCACTGAAAAAACTCACCCAATTTCATGGTAATTTAATTAACTGTTCGTAAGTTATTCTAGGAAAGATATATCACAAAAAACTATTCATCCAAGTTTAATCGGAGAACTCGCTTCACTCGATCTTTAAGTCTATTCAATGAGAGCTACATTTGTTAATGAAGATACATGTTGGATCAACCAAAGTAGGTAGGTACTACATCGCATGCGTGAAGTAGCGAAATGAACCAGTCATGTGTGTCTCCTCTTGAACCAAGGACAGTGTAAGAGTTCCGTAGTCAATTCACAATCCCGTAGTTACCAGAAAAGTATTCATCACAAGGTGTTAAAGATATTTTTTAAGAAAATCACTTTGTTTTGTTTTATGTAAAACTACAATAAAATTTGTCCTCAATTATAAAACCCAAACTCAACGCCCAGATTATTTCAGAGCCAGTTGCCATACCAAATAGTACCTACAAATTACAACGGTGGCGTTTGCGTTTGTATAAAAAACCTAGGCCCAAAAGTGGAATTCATTCAGATCATTTTAGTAAGCCTGAGCTACTGGTCCCCCCCAGTTTTAATTTAACTTTGGCTACCCACGTCTATGTTTTATTTTATGTGTTATGTTTGTTGACGAAAGTAATTTTGTTACCAAGTTTCAGTAGCCATGCAATAATTAAGATGGTTTTTGTCTCTGTATTTTATAGTAAATCAAAAAATGGCCCATTTAAACCAAATTAACATATTCCATAACATCGATCCCTTAACGGTAAATGTTGATCTGGCGTGACTTCACGCGAGCACTTTGTTGATCCAAAAACAAGAATATGTTTTCATTATGCGATATTAACATGACAACCTCTTTTTTATCGTGGCATTAGATAGAAGAGGTGGAGGAGAACAACGTTTTCATAGACCACTTTTTTGTGAAACTCCGCTCCAGAATTTTTTGAAAGATAAAATTAAAATTGCTTTAACATATTAAAGGGTGGGAAGGGGTTGTTTGACACAAAAATAGTCTATACAAACGTTGTTTCCCCCTACTCCCTCTGTGTTATGCCGTGATAATAAAGGGGGGTTATGTTGTCATCGTAAGCCTATATAAGCCTATGTTATATCGGTGTCTCATACTTCAGAACGAGTGACAGTCCGACATGGATTTATAACATTAGAGAACAGTGATCACCACGTGAGCTGCGAGCGAGCCGAAGGCGAGAGTGGCCCGGTAGGGCCCGTAGCAAACCTGAACCGACACCTGTATGCCAATACCCAATAACCTATGTAATATCGGTGTCACAACAAACACACTAACACACTCACACACAAACTTTCACCTTTATAATATTAGTGTGATGTTATACAAAAATGGCTTATTTAAACCAAATTAATATGTTCCATAACATCGATCACTGTACGGTAAATGTTGATCAGGCGCGACTTCACGCGAGCACTTTGTTGATCCAAAAACACAAGTTGATCCAGGTGACTTTTGTTGATCCAATATGTATCTCTATTAACTAATGTGGCTTCTATATGATTCACGATTTTTTAAATGATATTGATTACATTGGCTACCCACCTCTATGTTTGATTTTATGTGTTATGTTTGTTGACGAAAGTGATTTTGTTACAAAGTTTCAGTAGCCATGCAATAATTGAGATGGTTTTTGTCTCTGTATTTTATAGTAAATTAAAAAATGGCCCATTTAAACCAAATTAACATATTCCATAACATCGATCCCTTTACCGTAAATGTTGATCAGGCGCGACTCCACGCGAGCACTTTGTTGCTCCAAAAACACAAGTTGATCCAGGCGACTTTTGTCGATCCAATATGTATCTCCATAAACTAATGTAATGTGTATGTTTTTTAGTAGTAGTAGAGCTTTTTTGTGAAGAGTTCGTCCGGGGAAGTACTACCACCATACCTATTTCGGCCGCAAAGTAGTAGTGCTCGCATTGCTGTGTTCCGGTTTGAAGGGTAAGGGTGCCGGTGAAGTTACAGGCACAAGAGACTTTTCATCTTTATGTCTCAGGGTGGCGGTCGCAGTGCAATACCACATAGGGTGCGTCCTAGGTGGACGTGACCTATGAGGTAATGCACTGTTCATAGGCAGAGGTTACTGCCTAACATCAGGTGGGCAATCAGCTTGTTACGGCAATCGGTAGTATAAAAAAAATGTGGATGTTAGATGTTTCACGATTTTTTAAATGAATTTGTTTATATTGGCTACCCACCTCTATGTTTGACTTTATGTGTTATGTTTGTTGAAGAAAGTAATTTTGTTACAAAGTTTCGGTAGCTATGCAATAATTAAGATGGTTTTTGTCTCTGTATTTTAAAATAAATTTAAAAATGGCCCATTTAAACCAAATTAACATATTCCATAACATCGATCCATTTACGGTAAATGTTGATCAGGCGCGACTTCACGCGAGCACTTTGTTGATCCAAAAACACAAGTTGATCCAGGCGACTTTTGTAGATCCAATATGTATCTCCATTAACTAATGTAATGTGTGTGTATGTTTTAGTAGTAGTAGAGCTTTTTTGTGAAAGAGTTCGTCCTGGGAAGTACTACCACTATACTTTATGTGTTATGTTTGTTGACGAAAGTAATTTTGTTACAAAGTTTCGGTAGCTATGCAATAATTAAGATGGTTTTTGTCTCTGTATTTTAAAATAAATTTAAAAATGGCCCATTTAAACCAAATTAACATATTCCATAACATCGATCCATTTACGGTAAATGTTGATCAGGCGCGACTTCACGCGAGCACTTTGTTGATCCAAAAACACAAGTTGATCCAGGCGACTTTTGTAGATCCAATATGTATCTCCATTAACTAATGTAATGTGTGTGTATGTTTTAGTAGTAGTAGAGCTTTTTTGTGAAAGAGTTCGTCCGGGGAAGTACTACCACCATACCTATTTCTGCCGCAAAGCAGTAGTGCTCGCATTGCTGTGTTCCGGTTTGAAGGGTAAGGGTGCCGGTGAAGTTACAGGCACAAGAGACTTTTCATCTTTATGTCTCAGGGTGGCGGTCGCAGTGCAATACCACATAGGGTGCGTCCTAGGTGGACGTGACCTATGAGGTAATGCACTGTTCATAGGCAGAGGTTACTGCTTAACATCAGGTGGGCAATCAGCTTGTTACGGCAATCGGTAATATAAAAAAAAATGTGGATGTTAGATGTTTCACGATTTTTTAAATGAATTTGTTTACATTGGCTACCCACCTCTATGTTTGACTTTATGTGTTATGTTTGTTGACGAAAGTAATTTTGTTACAAAGTTTTGGTAGCCATGCAATAATTAAGATGGTTTTTGTCTCTGTATTTTATAACAAATTTAAAAATGGCCCATTTAAACCAAATTAACATATTACATAACATCGATCCCTTTACGGTAAATGTTGATCTGGCGTGACTTCACGCGAGCACTTTGTTGATCCAAAAACACAAGTTGATCCAGGTGACTTTTGTTGATCCAATATGTATCTCCATTAACTAATGTGGCTTCTAGATGATTCACGATTTTTTAAATGAAATTGATTACATTGGCTACCTACCTCTATGTTTGATTTTATGTGTTATGTTTGGTGACGAAAGTGATTTAGTTACAAAGTTTCAGTAGCCATGCAATAATTGAGACGGTTTTTTGTCTCTGTATTTTATACTGTAGGGGCTCAGAATGCAATGTTAGCAAATATACTATGCCCCGCGCCCCGCGCCGTCGGTACAGGCAGTCGCATTCGTACCGCCGTTTAGATAATACATTTTGTAACCTTTATTTAATTAAATCAGTAATTCCATCGTAAAGTGTTTTCATCATCATCACCACCACCAGAAGTCTGAACATAGAAATCTATATAATTAATAATTAACCCCACATTGGTGACCCTCGACGCTTCTGGTGGAGGACTAAATGTGAACTGAAATGCGGATGTGACTCCCTCCCGATGAAAACCACGCCTCGGGAGGTAAAGCAAAAAAGGTAAAGATAGGAAAAGCAAGATAAATCATCAGAAGACTACCAGCTACCATCTAGAAGCCCTTGGAACGAGTATTGGCAATGTATGGCCCGGGAAGAGATGACCATCCACCCGCGGTCCAGCCACGGACTCTACAGGAGCGGAATAAGGTGATTCCAGCTACATCTGAGGTACTGACTACGTCCTACAGTGGATAGTTGGACCTGCAGATTCACTCTACGCGCTTATGCCCGGTTTTGCTGCTCACCGGAGGACCAGTGACGGACTTCGAGGAGGCTCAGTCCCACTGCAGAGAGTGACTGGCATCAAGTTCACGCTATAAGAGAAGGTGCTATGGTGCTGTTGCATAAAGTCATTTGATAATAAGTGTTGTTGATTTCATTTTAGAATCAGTGAACACAGTCTTATTTGGTAGCTTTGTGATGCTTTGCACGTAGTAATTAGTTTACAATGCATCTCGTAGCATTTGGTAAACGAAACGTCGCTTTGCATCGCATCGCGTCGAACATAATATTCAGGTCCGACAACAGGTTTATTTTATTTTGTGGTTATATTTTATTTTTTGCTATTTGATAAATTGTGTGTACTTTTTTTAACTTTTTACTCATTTTTGTTATTTTTTGTATGTTTTTCTCTGAACAAAAAATTTTGTGTATCGAAAGATTGTATTTTGTGTTTTGAGTACAAAGTAACTACGTAATATAAAGAACATTCCACAGCGTCGCATTTATGTTTGTGTGTGTTATACGTAGGTTCTCGGAAATTGATATTTTGTAATGAAATAGAACTCAGCTTTCGCTTATCGGACAGAACGACTATATGGTATTCTGTAATTGTGAAGCCTTTGACTCAATGTTTGTCAAGGTAAATTAAATGTTATATTTTGATTACTTGCGATATTGTGCTCCTAGTAATTAGTTCACAATGCATCTCGTAGCATTTGGTAGAACGAAAAGTAGCATCGCATCGCATCGTATCGAATATTTGTCTATCCTCACGGGATATTTTGCGTTTTCCCACCCCGGATAATTTGCTCTGGTGGAAGCAGTCGTTCTGCAGATCGTACAAATATTTGTAACAATTTTTTTTTTGTAAAGGACATGACTATGTATGAGCATGTTAACGAAATTTTTGTTATAAGATATATTTTATTGTGAAAAATTCTTATTCATATTTTATTGTTTTTTTTTATATAACTAACGTGTTTCAAAATTGTTAGTAAGAACTGTTCAATTATAAGTACAATTCCTAAAATTTTCCATTGTTTTGTTATGACTCGCAGCGCTCGTAATTAGATACGTTACGGCGAGCTAGCGTGCGAATGCTTAGTAAGAGAAACAACTACATTGTAATCTGAATTTGTGAAGCTTTTGGCACGTTTGTAATACTTTTAAATTGTATGAATGATATTTTTTTTGGTTTGTAAAAAAAAATTTTTTTAAGAAGGGGATGACTGTAGGGGCTCAGAATGCAATGTTAGCAAATATACTATGCCCCGCGCCCCGCGCCGTCGGTACAGGCAGTCGCATTCGTACCGCCGTTTAGATAATACATTTTGTAACCTTTATTTAATTAAATCAGTAATTCCATCGTAAAGTGTTTTCATCATCATCACCACCACCAGAAGTCTGAACATAGAAATCTATATAATTAATAAATATCACCCATATATAGTAAATTAAAAAAGGCCAATTTAAACCAAATTAACATATTCCATAACATCGATCCCTTTACGGTAAATGTTGATCAGGCGCGACTTCACGCGAGTACTTTGTTGATCCAAAAACACAAGTTGATCCAGGCGACTTTTGTAGATCCGATATGTATCTCCATTAACTAATGTAACGTGTGTATGTTTTAGTAGTAGTAGAGCTTTTTTGTGAAAGAGTTCGTCCGGGGAAGTACTACCACCTTACCTATTTCTGCCGCAAAGCAGTATTGCTCGCATTGTTGTGTTCCGGTTCGAAGGGTAAGGGTGCCGGTGAAGTTACAGGCACAAGAGACTTTTCATCTTTATGTCTCAGGGTGGCGGTCGCAGTGCAATACCACATAGGGTGCATCCTAGGTGGACGTGACCTATGAGGTAATGCACTGTTCATAGGCAGAGGTTACTGCTTAACATCTGGTGGGCAATCAGCTTGTTTCGGCAATCGGTAGTATAAAAAAAATGTGGATCTTAGATGTTTCACGATTTTTTAAATGAATTTGTTTTTATTGGCTACCCACCCCTATGTTTGACTTTATGTGTTATGTTTGTTGACGAAAGTAATTTTGTTACAAAGTTTTGGTAGCCATGCAATAATTAAGATGGTTTTTGTCTCTGTATTTTATAATAAATTTAAAAATGGCCCATTTAAACCAAATTAACATATTACATAACATCGATCCCTTTACGGTAAATGTTGATCTGGCGTGACTTCACGCGAGCACTTTGTTGATCCAAAAACACAAGTTGATCCAGGTGACTTTTGTTGATCCAATATGTATCTCCATTAACTAATGTGGCTTCTAGATGATTCACGATTTTTTAAATGAAATTGATTACATTGGCTACCTACCTCTATGTTTGATTTTATGTGTTATGTTTGGTGACGAAAGTGATTTAGTTACAAAGTTTCAGTAGCCGTGCAATAATTAAGATGGTTTTTGTCTCTGTATTTTATAGTAAATTATAAAATGGCCCATTTAAACCAAATTAACATATTCCATAATATCGATCCCTTTACGGTAAATGTTGATCAGGCGCGACTTCACGCGAGCACTTTGTTGATCCAGAAACACAAGTTGATCCAGGCGACTTTTGTCGATCCAATATGTATCTCCATTAACTAATGTAATGTGTATGTGTTTTAGTAGTAGTAGAGCTTTTTTGTAAAAGAGTTCGTCCAAGGAAGTACTAGCACCATACCTATTTCTGCCGTAAAGCAGTAGTGCTCGCATTGCTGTGTTCCGGTTTGAAGGGTAAGGGTGCCGGTGAAATTAAAGGCACAAGAGATTTTTCATTTTTATGTCTCAGGGTGGCGGTCGCAGTGCAATACCACATAGGGTGTGTCCTAGGTGGACGTGACCTATGAGGTAATGCACTGTTCATAGGCAGAGGTTACTGCTTAACATCAGGTGGGCCATCTTCTTGTTTCGGCAATCGGTAGTATAATAAATATATATGTGGATCTTAGATGATTTACGATTTTTTAAATGAATTTGTTTACATTGGCTACCCACCTCTATGTTTGATTTTATGTGCTATGTTTGTTGACGAAAGTAATTTTGTTTCAAAGTTTCGGTAGCCATGCAATAATTAAAATGTTTTTGTCTCTGTATTTTATAGTAAATTTAAAAATGGCCCATTTAAACCAAATTAACATGTTCCATAACATCGATCCCTTTACGGTCTAGGAGTTCTAGGACGACCTCTGTGGCGCGGCGGCCGAAGGTTGGCCTGCGACGCAGGAGGTTGCGGGTTCGATTCCCGCCTCGGAACAAATATTTGTGCGATCGCAGATATTTGTTCAGGGTGTTCTGGGTTTTTTCTATGTATAATAAAAAAAAACTATGTAGTATATTGTATTAAATATATCAGTTATCTAGTACCCATAACACAAGCTCTGCTTAACTTGGGGCTAGATAATGTTGTGTGAACTGTCCAGCATTATTTATTATTATTATTTATTACGGTAATTGTTGATCAGGCGCGACTTCCCGCGTACACTTTGTTGATCCAAAAAAACAAACTTATCCAGGCGACTTTTGTTGATCCAATATGTTGATCTATTAACTAATGTGGCTCCTAGATGATTCACGATTTTATAAATGAAATGGTACACATATCAATAATTACAAATACCTAAAGTATTAAAAACTTTGTATGGTCTGCCGTTTTATTTTGCAGGGTGTTTTTCTGTTTACGTCTGGACGTCTACCAGGTAGATAGATACAAAAACATAAAATAATAATAATAATAATATAAAACTTTATGCAATTCAAAAACATGCAAATACTAAATATAATATAGCCTAGCTAGCAAGTTACTAAAATAAATCCTTAATTAGTTAAGGATGCGCATAGGTACAAATAAGCACTATGCTAAATAGAGGCATGGCAATGTTTAAAAAGCAACTACCCCTAGCAACATGTGTAATGGCCCGAGAAGGCTGTAACTATTAAAGATTTCAAATTGACCTAAACCCTAACCTAAACAAGATAACATTATCTAACCTTAGACCTTAACCTAGATTTAACCAGGGTTTGAAATTTAAATTACAAATAATAACAACTCCTTTTTAAAAAATAACCACTTGTCACCTTAAACAGGAATATTCTTTGAATTGAAAGCTAAAAATACTGAGTGCTATATCATTTCTGGATCTTCATCAAGTAGGAAAGTTAGTAAGTCCCTACGTTTTTTTTAAAAACAAAGTGAAATCAATCTCTTTGAAAAAATGAGCAAAACACATTACGTACAACTTGTCGGACTAAAACCCATTTAAATGATTAATTTGTAATAGCGCACCTAGAAAGGTTCAGAGCGGCAACGTCGCAGCCGTCATTAGCCAATCACAGAGTTTGCTGCAACCTGATTGGCCCATTTGAATCAGATCAACATATTACGTAATCACCGCAAGGTGGATTTGTATATTGGATCAACAAGTGGCTACGTGTTTTCAGTGCCACATGATCGCACATGTTGATCCTGTTGGAGCCACATTAGTTAATGGAGATACATATTGGATCAACAAAAGTCACCTGGATCAACTTGTGTTTTTGGATCAACAAAGTGCTCGCGTGAAGTCGCGCCTGATCAACATTTACCGTAAAGGGATCTCTCTATATATATATATATATTTCATTTATTTATTCAATCAACAAAGATCATTGGGTTAGTAAAATACATTGTCTATGTACACTATGGTTAGTAAGAATAAGTGGTTATGGGTACTAGATAACTGATATACTTATTACAATATACATTACATAGATATATATTTTTTATCATACATAGAAAATACCCAGAACACCCTGAACAAATATATGCAGATTGCACAAATATTTGTTACGAGGCGGTGTGATGGACCCGTGTCCCAAAACATCTGTTTAATATTTTTTTTTATATCACAGCAAGATTTCGTTTCTTATTGTCCGAAGTGAAACAAAGGGAGTTGATTGCTTCCTGTATATTCAATAGAATTTAAAGTTCCCAGGATATTTAAATTCTATGTGTCCAATATAGAAAGCTGTTATGTTAGGATTCTTGGATGAGCGACAATGGTTTTAGGATTTGTTCACAGTCACAGATGGGGCAAGCAGATGTCCTGACAATGGGTGGTGGAGAAAAAAAACCTTCCTTGCATAAAATGCGTGTGCTTGGGGAATTTTGGTAGCTTGGTTATAGCTGATCTGTAGAAATCTCGAGTAATTAGTTGAGATAAGTTATTTCGTCATGAAAGGAGACGTCTAGACATCACTAGATCACTTATCGTATAACACCTTACGAACCTAGGAAATAACTAGATTCTGCATTTCAGTTATAACTAGATATGAGTCTAATTTGTGTAGCGTTTCAGCGAATGGACACTGAAATCTGCGGATACAAATACATATGCTTTACTTGTTTTTCATGTTGGGAGACCGAGGTTGAAACAATGGACTATATCTCAACCTGAAATGCGCGCGAACGCGACAGTTGGCGCCAAAAGCGGAGCGACATCATGCGAGGCTTGCGAGCCCGCACGCTGAGTTTGAATTTGGCGCGAAAAGTTGCGTCTCTTACGCAATGGTGACGACAAGATGTACCAATCACGTGTCACCCAGAAGATGTACAAAGGAATGGACCAATGGCGTAACGGCAGTGGGGCGTGTTACGCTACGAAGAGGAAATGCCGTTAGAATGAAGGGATAGTCTTGCGACGGGGAGAGCGCAAGTCATTGAGTTTTGAACTGCGGAATGAGGGAGTTAGTTTCGCTAAGCACGGTGGAGTGTATTAGAAATCAGTGTCGTCTGACGGGGTCGTAACTAAAGAAGTGTTTAAGTCTCAGAGAAGACAGTGTTTATAATAATAGAATCAAGTGGCTAACCTCCGAGAACATTAACCAGCTAAGTTTTACTGACCAAATCTGAAATCCAAATGACCTAACTATTAATTCTCAGTAAAGATTGACATCATATATGTGCCCTGATTAACCTCCATATAAAAATGTGATTAGATCATTTGGATTAGTAATATATCTCAATTTGTGCGTGTATTTCAGACATATATATACCTCTATATTGCAGATTTCGTCTATAAAGACGTGTCCTTTGTTCGGAGCCTAATTTATTGAGGGCCGTAGCAAAAATAGCTACTTAACGCTAAAGATTCTCCCACCAGTAAAATCCGGTTAGTAGTGGTAGGGTAATTAATGGCATATTGGTGTCCTTAGTTACCTGAGGCGAGTAATCTGTTTTCAGTTGAGGGAAAGCTGGATATGTTAGCTATTTCGCGTAATGCTAGGTATTATGAAAGATAACTAACATATCGCACCAGCGGTGGTATTATTAACCGCATTTTAATAATGCAATATAGAGGCTTGTCTTAGATTTAATTTCCTACAAGCCAAACCTGTATGCGGGATTGACTCGTCTTACTGTATTTCATTGATTTGTGTGTGTGTGCTTGAATGATTAAAATATTCCAATACTGAATTTAATATCACACGGTTTGATTTTGCTCAGATAAAACCCTAAATACTTAGGCAGGCTTATCAAATACATTTAGCACTCAGATAGTGCATACAACAGCTAAGAATAAGTAATTTTATCCTGGATCCCGAGAAAGCAGATGCTGAACGTAAGTCATGAATATGCTAATTAATTAACAATATATTTAATCCTTAAATAGGCTCTGATTGTTTGCACAACGAATTCCCGCTATAAGCGAAGGTGGTTACAAGCGCTATATAAATATCTAAGCGATCTAATATCGGAGGCCTCCGTTTTACAACAACATCAAGATCAGCTACTGCAGACACGAGTTGTCTTAACCACGCATAGGACCAGGAACAAGCTTGTCCTGAAGAATCCACAGATGCTGACTTAGGACCTGGTGCCATGTCGAACCGTTCACCATAGAGGTCATCAGGCCGAGGAGACGATCACACAGAACTGATAGCGGTCCATAGAAACCTGGCTGAGGTACAGCTCGATAATCACCAGCAAGTATCCATAAAAGTCAAGTCTAGAACCCTGGGGGCCCGATATTGATCGATCTAGCTCTCAAAGGTTCATAGACTTTCGTTAGAGTGCATATACAGCAGAAGTCAGAAGCAGAAGTTCTAATCTCTAGAAGGATGGGTTTTTTATAAAGATCAACAATTCACAAAACCAATTACGGACTCAAAAGACTCAATCCGGACAGAATTGAACCTTGTTACTAAACACATGACTAGCGGACACACACTGCCTTAAACATATCAATTTCAAGTAATACCAGACTGGTCCAAATACAGAGAAATATATATATCCGTTTCTATTCTAAGCTAAAAAGCAAGTTGTAAGTAAACCGTTCTGTTCAGGCCAATTCATGACCAGCTCTGTTCTGGTGAGCTAAGGTCAGCAGTCTACTGAGAGAGAGAGAGGGGAGGAACGTTCAATTGCTCCACTAGGGTCTAGATGGTATCTAGACCGATACTAGGTAAGGAGGGGGAAACGCCACAGCGGGAATCGAACCCGCAACCTCCGGCGTCCCAGGCAAACGTTCGCCCGCCCCGCCGCAGAGGTCGTAAGTGACTCTCTAATAAAAATACCGACGGCTGCTGACTCTAAATGACAGCCATCCATCGAGATCCGTGCTCCTTGGCGACCAACGACTCGACTATCAACTGAATAAATAAAAAATACAACTTAAATATGTAGACAACCTCTTGACTGATTTTGATCGAAATTCTTGTTTAGAATTAACTTTCGGTAGACAATTCTAAACAAGAATTGTTTCTGTTTCTGACAAATATTAACAAAATCGGTCTGTAAATGGCACCGCAGTAAACTTCTCCTCCTTGTGGGGGAAATACGAGGGGTATTTCTTCCAAACAAAAATCCCCGACGATAAAAAAACTATGAAGTTTTAAGACCCTTATACCAAGTTTCGTCAAGATTGGTTGGTTGGAAGAGACCTGTTAGAAAAGAACAGCTGGACAGACATACGAAATAATTTTTGCCCAACTTGATGCAAAGACACTTTGCTCGCTTCGCTCGCTCGGTCAATTAGTGTAGACTTATAATATCTTAGATCTTATTAAATAGTTAGAAATATTACTTGCATTAAAATAGCGTAGAAGGCTGCAACTGCAATTCAGTCTGCGAGTTCAAAGTCGTTATCTCCTTTATCCGTGTGGGTCGCGACTCCTCACCGACAATAAGTGCTTTGTCAAACTTCCCCGAGCCAAGATAACCGACTTGTTTGTTTTGAGTAGAGTCCGGATTGTCGCTGACTTTGTTGTGGTAACTCTTTGAAATAAAGATTTAAAAAGCTGGGGATTCTAGTATTTCAAATACTTATAACTTGACACTGGGGGAGCAAGTAGAGTAACTTCTGATGTGTTACTTATTTATTAACTTCTAGAACTTTTATGCAGCTTGCAAAAATAGGAAGGAGTTTTGCATACTCTGTTCAACTAAGATACTCTATTTCAAGGCAAGATGTTGGCAGTTAATTTTGTAATACCCGATTGATCAAAAGTAACACATAAATTAAATTAATTCTGCGTTACAATGAACTATATTTATTAGTGTCTTAACCTTTAGAGGCTTAACAAGCTTCCAGGAACCGTAGAGCATAATCCGAGCGTAATAAAGGGGCACTTTTTCAGATATCCACCAGATAAGGGAAGGTGAGCGTCGATATATCAGGAGATTAGTCGTTTGCCGCCGAGCGTGCGATGAATGTTAAGTGCTTGAATAGGGATGGGAAAAAATATCGATAAGTTATTATTCTTCATCGTTGTGTCACTGGTCTACGCATACGTAGTGTAGGTAATAGTATTTATATTGTCATTCAGCGTGGCAATGCAGCCAGCATCTTAGGGACGTTTCCGTTTGGTAGTGATTTTGATCTGTTGAGCTACCTTTAGATCGTTAGCAGCGGTCGTCAGGTAGCACAGCTGTTTCATATTATAAATTTTGTAATTTTGTAAATAACTAATTGTATTAGGGAATAGAATAGAATAGAATATATATTTATATGTAATAACATTCAAAAAACTATAAAAAACATAAGGCCAACAAAGAATCAAGTATTAAAAATGTCGTTGCAAAAAGGCCCTGACTCGTCATTCCTGTGGGTCCTGTCGGCAAGGTCGAGAAAGCGTAGGTTTCTTGGAAAGCCTACGGTATCGGTGTCAGTGAAGAGGACTATATTCTGCAAATATTTGTTCCGAGTCTGCATGTTGTGAAACCATGGTACTCGTAGCTCCTCATACCTACGACACAGGGATCACTAGTGAGGACTATGTGGGACTGTTGGGTGTGTTGTTATGTTACATTATAGGCCATAAAGCCTAACAAGCCTAAGCTTTAAGCCTATAAAAAACAATAAAAACTTTGTCTTTACATTATTTTTTATGAAAAACTAAAAAAATGTTTGTATTGTTTTTTTTGGCAAAGCTTAATCTTTTCTCAAGTTATCGATACAACCAACTTTTCCCATCTCTTAAAGTATGGTAAGGAACTCCATAAGTTAACAGCTCGGTGGCCTGTCATATATCAGGGCCTTAGGTGACATATTTTCCCGTCATGTACGCTTTGCATGTAGAGCCTTCCCCTACGGCTACGGCGTAGCTACGAGCTCTACGAGGTTCTACGTAGAGTCGATGTTTTGTTTACTTGACAATCTTTTTATAGATGTGTGGCCTAGATAAAGCGGTTTCCTGCAAAGCCTTTGTTTACTCTTTGATGTGTATGATTTTGATAAAGATTGAGAGTGGTATCTACTCGAAGCTTGTTCAACTTGAATGATATCAGGGACCGATATTTTATTCAAAAAGTAAAATGGTAAATTAAGAAATATTATTTAAGATAATTATGACTACGTACTAATATATGTTATAGTCCCGCTTTTCAGTGGAATGGCTTTGATAGCAAAAATATTAAAACTTTTAAACAAGTTCTCCTCTCTTATTTGCATGTTTAATAATCTGATTTGTTAATGTTGCATACATAAAAACTGCTTTAGAACTGGGTCAGTGCTCCAACAGTATTAATAAAAACACCACGACCTAAATCTTCCATCATCAGCCCACACTAGTCCACTGAGCAGTGAGTCAACCTGATAATGTGATTGATATATACTACCTAACAAGGAATTCCCATTTTTTAATGACTATTGGATAATTTATAAAATGAAATAGAATGAGAAGTATCAACAAATAAAAGTAATGACGTTGTAACAATTTAAAGTCTGAAATAAGGTTTTGCTGTAAGTTAGCTCTTAATCAATCGTAACATGAAAAACTAGTGCAACTGAGCTTCGCTCGTGGTAATTTTTTAAATTCTTGTGCATATCGTGTTTGAGTGTCACCCTTACAATCTCTTGTCTTCAGGCAATATTGTCATTTGAATTTTCGAAATTCGAATTCGTTCGCTCCGCCGAGGAATTGCAAACTTCCTATTCAATATTCTGTGACTGACACAGTGAAATACCAATAAGTAATAGTAATAGTGAACCATTAGTGAAAACCCTCGTGTAGCTCAACGGCAAGATGCTCAGAATCGTTAGAGCCGTTTTCGAGAACTTGATTACAAATATACAAATATATTTATATATTATTGCTCGTTTAATAGTATAGGATGATAACAGTTGGTAAACATATTTGACGTTACCAAAATCTTGCAGCCATCTTGAGTCATAACGATAACGTAATAAACGACCTAAAATATCAATTGGTTTCAGTTTATGAATCACAATGTTTTTTTTTTAACTTAACTACTAGGAAAGTACTAAACTCTAGTCTGACGACCGATATCGATAAAGTTGCGGCATATTGTGCAATCCCAAAAAAACTCTCCGTTATCGTAAACTGTCTCTCCATACGATAACAGTCTGATGCTTCCGAATTATCAGTAAAACATGAAATAAACTGAAAAACAACCTGCGTAAGTCTTCATAAACGTAAATTAAATCATAAAGTGTATATTAACCCTAATAAATTCCTCCACTTAGGCAAATATTTCATTGCAGCCTCCGATCCAGGGTTTACGGGCGTGATCCGACGATCGCTGCGATGATCATTACTCGTGGTTTGATTATACTCGTATAATCTATGGCTTAGGAGGACTAGAACACTCTGGACTATGAATAAGTTTATATTAGGACATTGTTTATATTAGTTTATATTTGATGACCTCTGTGTCACAGCGGGCGAATGTTCGCCTGCGACGCAAGAGGTTGCGGGTTCGATTCCCGCCTCGGAACAATTATTTGTGCGATCCGCAGATATTTTTTCAGGGTGTTCTGGGTATTTTCTATACATAATAGAAATATCTATCTATGTAATATATTGTATTAAGTATATCAGATGTCTAGTACCCATTAGCTTGGGGCTAGATAATGTTGTGTGAACTGTCCAGCAATATTTATTTGTTTTTATTTATTTTATTATTGTTATCGGTAACAACTGATGATGTCACGTGTAGATACTTGACATATTTAGGTATTTGTTTTGAAAATTTCAGTTTATTATTTTAAGAGCATAAGTGACTTCAATTTTGGTTCCTATCCTCATTAATCCTTAAACAAACCTGGTAAGATACTATATTTATGTTTTAATACTTTTATTAACTTGTTAACAAATTATCTACATATAAATAAGATAAATATTATTAGAATATCACGTAAAATAAATAAGATTATACAATTATCCTTAAAGTTTGAAGTGATTGTGCTAGCTAATACGAGTTATAAAACCAAAATGAATAAATTAATCAAAAACAGTCAAATTTAAAATCCCCCAAAAAGTAACATAATTGAAAACAGTTATCGCACTTTTCACCAATTATTCACTCAACTGCTACTAGCTGTAAAAACCGACCTGAAGGTACATTTTCCTTTTTAATGCGTCTGCTACCCCCCGATAAATTGCGACCTTTGTTAGGGGATGAAACGACTGTTGTTTATGTATGTAATTCTGATCTCGTGCCTCCCTCCTGCAGCCGAATCAAACGTCGGAGGCTGCATTCTAATTGAACAGACAATATTTGACTTTGTTATTTGAATGCTCTTTTTACAGGTTTGATCGGGAGCGCAATACACAGAACGCGGCGCGGAACTGTGACCGTGGCTCCTGAATTTTGTTTGTATCTATATGGGATAAGGCATATATACCAAACACGGCGCGGGGCGGCGCGGTTTATTACCGCACTTGCGACTCGAGGCGGGGTGGTTGGCAGCCGCACCGCACCGCTTCTCCATACCCAGGATTTTGTTTTGTTAGACATGTTAAATTGACAGAATAATTTTATTCAAGTAGAGTCTGTTCAGAAAGAGGACCGTCGTGGCCAAATTGTGAACTAACGTTGTATTAGTTGAACTAACTATTTAGTTTAAGATTCAATCTGTCGGCGTTTTAAATCATAAACTAAAGAAATAGTCACAGTTGTAATAGGATCAAAACGGAACAGACGCCTTACGCTTAGCAAAAAAGGTAAATTAGCACAGCTGCGCCCTCAAATCCCACGACGGGTCACTTTTTGAATAGACTCTAGGTACCTACTAAGGTCGTACTGTGATATGATGTTAATAATTTAATTATTAATGTGACACTATTTATAACGTTGTGGTGGCAAAACTGTTAGGTTATAAATAATAAAATAAATCAATTTGAATTTGAATACCCCGCCGTCACAAGCCACCCGCTCATTTGTCATTATCACGACGGATTCAACCTGTTTAGACTAGTTTATTCCATTAAAATGGTCGAATTTACAATCGAAATCGAGAAACGATACCGGTTTATAGAATTTTTCTATGAAATAATATAACTGGCATTGTGACCTGCTGCGCCACCCGCCGCCCGCCGCGCACAGAAATTGACATGCACACATAAAGTGGTGCACCAGTCTCTTACAAAACCGCGCCGCACCGCACCGCGTTCGGTATATGTGGAGCTCCTAATATCTAGTACATTATGCAAAACATTTCCTGCCATCACTAAATAAACTTATGTACCTACATTAAGATGTTTGCCTGGTAAGAAATGCTTTAAGTGCTCGTAAAGACCCTAGAATACCACTGTAAAGTACTTTTACTGAACATCAAAACACAAACAGTAAACCGTAACATCAATCATCTGTGCTCTCGTTTAGGAGTATGTATGTTCCTTGCATCTGAGCCAAATCAATCCAAATATCAAATCATGAAGTTTTTAACAATATAGGTACTTCGTAATTCAGAATTATTTTTCACAGAAGAATCCTTCAGAACTTTGATCAGAACGTTTACAAAAAGCCTCCATACAGAATCGTTCATAAAATGTGCTTACATTGGCAATGAAAATCTCAAGCTTCAAGGCTGACGACGACAAGGTTATAAAAGAGAATCGATGCCGTGATGCTTCCACTAAATTCTTAATACCTCACGTGACTGTTCAGGTTAGGAGGGGAGGGGAGACAACGCACTTAACTTTTATTATAGTGCCTTGGGGGGCCCGTCTTACGTGAAATTGTGGGATACAAAGTTTTTGGTGTTTATTTAGATAGGGAATATCGTGCCACCTCGTTCAAGATGATACATATCATGCTTGGTGTGGCATGTTTTTTGATTTTATTATTTCCCGTACTTTATTCGCGTTCTTACACATGAACTGGTAGAGATAGCGCTGATGCGATAAATAAGTAATTGAAGATTTTCAGACAGAAAATGATGAAAACCTAATGAAAAGAAACTAAACCTTTTTAGATAATCTAGGTATATGATAATCTATTTAGATCAAACAAAGTCGTGTTAGTTACACCACTTATAACTCAAGATGGAAGTAATCTCTTTTTTGGTGGATTCTTCTCCGCTCCGAATAGCAGAATAGGTAATAATAAGAAGGGGGGGGGGTGTCACCAGGGGCTACCCGTGCGAAGCCGGGGCGAGTCGCTAGTATTTTATAGAACAGAAGATAAATAATATTCAGCTTTCTGGATATCATTCGACATAGGTATACATTTTCATTTCATTTATTTTATTCATTAATTTCAACAGAACAATTTACATGTAACACATACTTATATATAGGTAGGCGAGGCAAGATCAAATTAAAATAAACCAAAAATATGAACACATAACTATTCTAGGTACATAGATAGTAAATAGATTAAAGCAATATAACAAAAACTTTCACACTAGGATTCCCTGTGTTGTGAGAAGCTTGATTCTTCCGTGGAATTACTAAGTACATAAGTAACTTGGAATTTACCCTTTCTAAATGAATGTAGGTGAATTACTAACTAACATGCTTATAACTATTATATGTTAAGAGTTAAGTGAACACTAGCTCTCACACTAGGATTCCCTGTATCGTGAGAGCTAGTCTCTTCAGAAAAGACACAAAACATAATAGTTACTCGTAGGTATAGGTCGCGCAACGAGTTATGAGCACTAATCTTCAACACACAGTAGTAATTTTTTGGGTCTGTATAGCGAATGCGCGAATGAAAACCTGCGCAATCAACCTTACCACTTTCGCCAAGCGCTCATAACTCGTTTTGTGACCTGTACAAGAAATAATTTATCAACTGAAAGTACTGTTATCGCTGGTTATCAAAGCCAATTGTCTACAATGAGCTTGTTATTATCGCTGCTCACCGCCCACGTAGGACGCAGTATAGTTTGAAACAATGTCGGTGGCGATCGATGGTAATGCATAGCAGAGCTCGGGAGAGATCTATGTGGAAATTTTAAGGCTAAAATCTTCAGAATATCCTCTGGGATGTTACTAAGAATGTACTCAATGGGGGTTCAAGTTAAAAGATTAAGATTTTACTTGTACACACAGATAAAATAATACTATCGAAAAGGATATATAAATAAATAAATAAATAAATAATGCTGGACAGTTCACACAACACTATCTAGCCCCAAGCTAAGCAGAGCTTGTGTTATGGGTACTAGATAACTGATATATTTAATAAATAAATAAATAAATAAATATGCTGGACAGTTCACACAACATTATCTAGCCCCAAGCTAAGCAGAGCTTGTGTTATGGGTACTAGATAACTGATATACTTAATACAATATATTACATAGTTCGATATTTTTTATTATACATAGAAAATACCCAGAACACCCTGAACAAATATCTGCGATCGCACAAATATTTGTTCTGATGCGGGAATCGAACCCGCAACCTCCTGCGTTGCAGGCCAACCTTCGCCCGCCGCGCCACAGAGGTTGTCAATACAATATATTACACAGATAGATATTTTTTATTATACATAGAAAATACCCAGGACACCCTGAACAAATATCTGCGATCGCACAAATATTTGTTCCGAGGCGGGAATCGAACCCGAAACCTCCTGCGTCGCAGGCCAACCTTCGCCCGCCGCGCCACAGAGGTCGTCAATATAATTTTAACTTATTCCACAGATAAAATAATACTAACTTTTGAAACTATCATGGTTATGTACATAATTTTCACTAGAAACGGGATATTTACCATGATTTTTGAGTTTTATATGTTCCCGATATTTCGGCACAGTTGCATGCGCCATGATCACGGGAGAACTGACTAAAGTCTTTGCGAGTAGATGTTATTGGCAGATATAAAAAAATAAAAAAATATAAAATAATACTACTTATTCTGAATTATTTAATAGACCGTGAGTATAATAAAATAATAAGCCTTCAAATCTTTCATACTACTGAACGTATTTTACAAGGTTTTATTTAACTTTATATGTTTTATGTTTGTATGTATGTTCGGGTCAATATTGCAACTGAATTTTAAAGCAGTTATCTTCAACCGATTGAGATTGAATTTTGCATACCTGTCAAGTTAGATGACAATACAGTATTATGGTGACAGTGAGCTGATCTGATGATGGAGACGGAAGTGTTTAGGCCCATTGTGAGCAGCACACGATTCCGATCACTAATTTTATAAAAGCTTTTATTGAAAGGTATATTTTTCAATAAAAACCTTATTTGAAATATTTCAATTTATTTACCTGTGAATATTTTAGCAAAATATTACTTTCTAGTTTTGAAGTTGTTATCATGTCAGTCTCTATTTATATTATACTAGCTTTCACACGCGGCTTAGCTCGCGTTGATTTTCCTAAAAAAAATATCCTCTAGGTTAATGACTAACAAACTATGCTCTTAAAAATATGTGTACAAAATTTAATGATGATCGGTTCAATAGTTTAGGCGTGAAAGCGTAACAAACAAACAAACTCACTTTCGCATTTATAATGTTCAAAAAGTTAGGAAGTTAGGTTTTCAACACTATAAAATGATTTAAGGCGCCAACTAAGACTAATTAAATAATAATATTAATAATAAATAATGCTGGACATTTCACACAGCATTATCTAGCCCCAAGCTAAGCAGAGCTTGTGTTATGGGTACTAGACAACTGATATCTTCTATTATATAAAATAAGTCGGGTTTTCCTTCCTGACGCTATAACTCCAGAACGCACGAACCGATTTCCATGGTTTTGCATTCGTTGGAAAGGTCTCGGGCTCCGTGAGGTTTATACGTTTTTTTTTTTTTTTTTTTTTCAAGTCGTGTTAGTTAGACCACTTATAACTCAAAATGGGTGAACCGATTTGGCTGAAAATTGGTAGGGAGGTAGCTTAGAACCAGGAGATAGGACATAGTGGGAGGGGTAGGACGGGGGGGGGGGGGGGGGATTTCAGGGCCATCTTAACACAATCTGGTCTCTGACCTAACGCAAGGTTACCAAGAAAGAACCGGTGACACGAGGTAGCAGTTATACGACCCAAAAATTCCTTTGTTATTATTAGAGCTTTCTTGTCAGAGTTCATCCGGCGAAGAAAAACAACCATACCTATTTCTGCCATAAAGCAGTAGTGCTCGCATTGCTGTGTTCCGGTTTGAAGGTGCCTGTGAAAATACAGGCACATTGGCTTTTCATTTTCATGTCTCAGGGAGGCATGCGGAGTGCATTGCCGCACAGGGCGCGTCCTAGGTGGACGTAACCTATGAGGTAATGCATTGTTATACGCAGAGGCAGGTGGGACATCTGCATCTTACAAAAAAAAAGTTGAACTCGCATCTTCTCTTCCAGCATGTCCATTCTCCTATTTACTTTAATGTTTTCCATAATGTGGCTTGTAAATTAAAATATAACAAACTTAAATTATCACTGGCTTCCAGACTATGAGCTCTATCCCTAGCATCGCAAATACTGACTTGTTAGCGAGACAGGACTGAAGTTTGTCTTGTTATAACTCTGAAACTTGGAGACTTGGATGACATACCAGACAAAACCGGGATTTTAAAGCACCTACTATCATTGCAAAGTTTTATTTGCCAGGGATTCTGTGGATATTACGTTTGAGGAAGCTCAACTTGGTTCGGTTTAAGTTAAAAGTTTTTGATATCCATATCGAAGTAGGTACTGGTTTTTTGAAAAGTTCAATAAAGAGGTAGTTTGTTCTTTCATATCCGTATTTGAAAATTACATTGTACCTTTACCATCTGACCTACTATGCCTCCCAAAACAACGCGCTCATCCCGCGTCCGCGGTGGCGTGCATGGTGGCGATCCATTGTCTTACCATTGATCGCCACCGTGCACGCCACTGAGGTCGCGGGCTGAACGCGTTGGTTTCGTTAGAACAGCAAATAGCTAACGTATACTGCACAAGAACCACGTCAGCTCATATAGCCTGAATTTTGAATAATTTCCTCGCAACCGATTTTGCTGAAATTTCGCATACACCTTTAGTTCTGGTGTCAATTCTATTTTATGGTGACAACGAGCAGATCTGATGAAGGTGGACAACGTAACTTCTAGATGGATATTAGGAGGCTGGCCGTACTTGGGCTCATTTTGATCGACATACGGTTCTGATTACTAATTTCCTAAAAGCTTGTTTTGAAAAAGATAATTTATCAACAAAAAACCTATTCTATTACTTTTATGAGCTGGAAGTGTTAATGTAGGTACGTACAAACAACCTGGTTTACCTTTGAAACTATTACATTACCTACGTAGCCGTTACGCACCAGTCTTACAGAACGTACGTAGCTACAAAGAGTCATGGCAAAATTGAGAACATTTGTGTACACAAAATTCAAAATAGAATACACCACTGGTAATCAGGTATATACTCTTATTTTATCTGAAAAGTTGTCCGTCATCACAAAAATACGGGAAAAAACAATTGGCCACAATAAAAAGCTCAACTGACTGTTGACTTACTGTCAACTGTTACTGTTGTTTGACTGTTTGTTTTTAATGGCCCCGATAAATACTTTATAAAATATATTTAATAACGTCTTTTTATTTATTTATTTGATTAAATACTTCATTATTAATATTTGTTTATCAATTATGTATATTTTTTTAAGGTGAAGCAGACATCCGTGTTATTCCCTTACATGGTTCCAGCGGCAGATCAGCGTTGTGTTGCTACAACACAACAAATTCTGAGCTGGACGCCAATTTGTGTCAGAGATGCGTGACTGGTACTGTGAGGCACAAATTAGTTTTTTTGTTAATCTTTGTTTCTGTATATGTGTGTATGTGTGTGTGTGTGTCATTTTGTATCTGCGTTTATTGACACAAATAAATGTTTTCTTTCTTTCTTTCTTTTAAAAGTAATTTGATTTTTCCACTTTGTTTTACGAGTATAGAATATGTAATGATGGGAATTTAGAAAGCTATTCTAGTATTAGCCAAGGATATTCGTTTTACGTAGTTTTGCAACCACGGGTACGCTTTCGCCATGACTCTTTGACCTTCCTCGTATCTTCTATCTTACCTCTAGGTAGGTACTAAGTTACGTGGGACTTGTTGTTTCGAACTCAATAAAACGGCACGAAAACGAGCAACAAATGTAGAAAACACTACAAAAAATGCTATGTGTTAACACAATCCGACCCACGTCACGGCCCCTGGATTTGCTTAACAAGATTACATGCGAAAAATGCCAGACGATGAACCCGAATTAACTTGGGACAGTTGGGACACGAATGTGGGACAGCGAGAATCGCCCACGGCAACGAGTTAACATTTTAAAACGAGAAATAAATACGAGTTTTTGAGCGGATGTTTACTTGTAAAACAAATCATGTTTTTTGAAGAATTAATCAATATTTTACGACATAGCTCTCAGAATTAGCAAGCTGAAGTGGCAATGGGCAGGCCATACATCAAACTCGCAGATATGATAACCGTTGAAGAAAAAGGGTCTCCACAAACCGTTGCCAGTAGCTCGATCTAACTCAAAGTAGGAAGTCGCCCCTCTCGGTGGGCCACAGATACTATAAAGGTCGCAGGAAGTCGGCGGATGGAGGCGGCTCAAGACCTTTCATGGAGGAATTCTATGGGGAGGCCTATATCCAGCAGTAGACTTCTGTAAGCTGAGCCTTTATCTACCGATATCCTGCGAGGTTAAGGCGCAGCGTTTCACTTGTGGCGCGAAATTCAATTTTTATTGTGTTTTTTGCTAATCACAGCTCTTCAACACATCTTGAGATAGCAAAACCTGGCTTTGCTATATCTAGGAGACCTAAGACGCATATTTTTCGCGCCACAAGCGAAAAGTTCCTCCTTAAAAATTACGGTTTTCCATTGAGAGAGGCATTCCTACATTGATACCGGCTCAGATTTAAACATATAGGTATCTTACCTACTGCAAATATGCATCCACTAGGACAGGCAATAAATTGTAACTGATATAACTTTTGAAACTATCATGGTTATGTACATAATTTTCACTAGAAACGGGATATTTACCATGATTTTTGAGTTTTATATGTTCCCGATATTTCGGCACAGTTGCATGCGCCATGATCACGGGAGAACTGACTAGTCTTTGCGAGTAGATGTTATTGGCAGATATATCGATCTACCCTCTTTCTCACTCTTTTATTACGAACGATACCACTACCATCGGTTTCATTGTCACAATTCACACCAACTCGACACACAACACTAACGGTGTCCGGACGCAAATTGTAACTGTCCTGAAAATCGCACTCCGGAGCGAATGCACCTCTATTATAGGTTTTTTACGTAATGCACAGAACACTCTTGACCCATGTCAACCCATGTTAGCCACAAAAGCACCATATTAAAGTGTATAGTCCTCAAAAGCTCTATTTTTCACCCCCGACGCAAACAGAGGGTGTTATAAGTTTGACCGCTATGTGTGTGTATGTGTGTGTATGTGTGTGTGTGTGTTTGTGTGTATGTGTGTGTGTGTGTGTGTGTGTGTGTGTGTCTGTGTGTGTGTCTGTGGCACCAAACGGGTGAACCGAAATGAATGTGATTTTTTGAATTTGAAAGCAGGTTTTCTAGCGATGGTTTTAAGACATGTTTTATCCAAATCGGTACAGCAGTTTCTAATTTTTTAAATTTCTTGTTAATCTTTCTCTTCATGACATACCTACATGGAAACATATGTTTTTTTTTAATAACGTAGATTATAACTATGAAATAAAAAAAACGTCCAAGTTCGAGTCGGACTCGCTTACGAAGGGTTCCGTACCATTATCTACAAAAACGGCAAAACACGATAGTACAAAAATAAAAATAAAAATTGCACGCAAAAAGTGGTCACCCATCCAAAAATTAACCTCGCAGATCACGTGTATGGGAGCCCCCTTAAATATTTATTTTATTCTATTTTTTATTATTTGTTGTTGTAGTAGCAACAGAAATAATCTAAATAATGAAAATTTAATCTGTCTAACTATCACGGTTCATGAGATACAGTCTAGTGATAGACAGACAGACAGACAGACAGACATACAGACAGACATACGGACAGACGGACATACGGACAGACATACATACGGACAGACAGACGGACAGCCGAGCTTTAGTAATAGAGTTCCGTTTTACCTTTTGGGTACGGAACCCTAAATACAAATAACTGGGGCATGAGTAAAACTGAATAAAAATGCGCGATTTTTTAAAAAACAAAAACATAATTAAATTAAATGATTAAAACTTCAGAACAGATATTTTTGCCAATTAGTCTACACACGGGATAACATGCTGATTGAAAGAACTCCGAGTGCAGATCAGTGTGATTAAACGCGTTCTACTTTGTAAATAATCCAAAAATAACGAGGAAGCAATTAAACACAGCCTAAGTCCACGGACGGACCCCGTGTCCCACATCAAAGAGACACACGACGTGCATTCGAAGGGTTGTCTGTACATTGAGCACGGTTACTCTTTTATGCTCATTAAAATGAATCATCTACCACACACAGCAACACATATTTGGATGTTGAATGTTGATATTTATTGCAAGATTAATATTTAATGGCTTTTGAAACTATCATGGTTATGTACATACTTTTCACAAGAAACGGGATATTTACCCGATATGGATATGGAACATGCAACTGTGCCGAAATACATACATACATACATACATACATAAACTCACGCCTGTTTCCCGGAGGGGTAGGCAGAGACCACGGATTTCCACTTGCTACGATCCTGACACACCTCTTTTGCTTCATTCACTCTCATCACATTCTTCATACATGCTCGTCGGTTAAGGGTACTCTTGACCTGGCCTTTTTCCAGAACGTCTCCGATCTGGTCTGAATACGTTCGCCGAGGTCTTCCCCTTCCCACTGTACCATCATTTACGCTCGTCTTATGTACCCGTTTCGTGAATCTACTATCGTCCATCCTTTCTAAATGCCCAAACCACCTAAGCATACCTTTCTCAATCCTAGTCACTACGTCTTCTTTAATTTCACAACAAGCCTAAATATCCGCATCAACCAAAACTCAAAAATCATGGTAAATATCCCGTTTCTAGTGAGAAGTATAATATTTATTGGTACCTACATAGACACGCGTTTTTCTGCGAAGGAATATAGCTTGTGGTTATCTAAATTAATCCAAAGACATGTCATACCTAACATAATATTTTCCATATTTTGACAAATTGTTAGCTAACAGATTTTTTTGGGCCCAGTGTAAGTAGGCACCAAGAACCTGAAACCGCATTTGAAAATGTAAATATACCTAAGTACTTCTTAGATACATTCCTCTTAGTTTGTTTTTAATATACGAAAAAAAATATGTCATATAACAGTAGGTAGTTTCAAATTCCCTGTTTTTGTTTTTTTGTTTTTCCTTAACCTATATTGTGCTACTGCTGGGCAAAGTTATATGATATTTGATATATGTTATACGATATTTGAATTTTTAGCGTATAAAACATTATTTTTCTTTTAATCCATTAGCACAGAATATATACAGTATTAGTAGTTACAGTGCCATTAGAAACATAAACATGAGAAGTTTTTTTATTATATTTTTTAAGTATATTATTATAAGGTAAAGTCACATTATAACGCTACTAAGTCATAATCTTGTGCGTGTTCCATACGCTGTGTTGTAGTGTAGAATGGACGATACCAAATATTTACTCACGTTTGTTCGTAACTATTTCCGTTATTAACTCGAACTGTGCCGAAAGGGGAACAAATTCGTTGATTAAAATTATAATCGCCTTTGAGGGATACAAATATAAAAAAAAATAAGTTGTTGGAATCTAGCTAAATCGACATAAAGTAAAAAACAACTCGACAAACAAGCTGTAGAGATTCACCA
This sequence comes from Operophtera brumata, assembly GCA_932527175.1. NCBI lineage: Eukaryota > Metazoa > Arthropoda > Insecta > Lepidoptera > Geometridae > Operophtera > Operophtera brumata. Next base: position 12,535,976 of record OW052236.1, read on the forward strand.
ACTTATCTGTAGAATGATTAATGTATGTAGATGACAGAAAAGTTTAAAAATGTGGAAACTACATTGTGAGTATTAATGATGTTGATGATATTATTGAGATGATTATGATGATTGAGATGATATTATGATGATATTGAGGTAATTATTGATGTTTCTATATTTTAACTATTTCTAGGTTTTTTGTCCTTATAATTGAGTCCTTATATGTAGAGTTTATTCCAAAGTTTGTCTACTCGACACAGATCCGCTAAATCCAGAGCGAGTCCGAAGCCAAGTTTACAAATCTACCGCACGGTAACTGGCAGAGCAATTACTTGCTTAGACACTTTTAAAATCCCACAACATTCGGGAAATGGAAACGTCTGCTCAGATCTGGCCGTGTGATGTTTGTTAGACCTGAATTATATAATAGTGACTTTGGATAAACTTGTGTGCAGGTTTGCAAGAAAACGGTAAAAAATACCGTCCAAATGCGTGTTGGACTCGCGCACCGAGGGTTCCGTACAAACCTGTAGGTATACCTATAAGTAAAAGTTATGGTATTTATATTGCTAAATGAAATCATCATGAGGAAAGCGGTATTAAGTTTAAAATTATTGGTTCCGTTTTTCCTATCAAATTTGGATCTATAACTGATAATAGTGAATTATAATCAGATGAGGGAAGATCAGCAATGGGGAAAGTGTAACACCAGCTTCAGTACTTACAAATGAAAATATTTGATTTCAACTTTGAAAATCATATGCTACACTTACCCCATCTGACCCTATACCCTATATACGAGTACCATAAATGTATGTGATATTACACAGGTAGATTTTGAGTAATTGAAGAATACCTATGTAAAAGATTCTATACACAGCTAAAGTATTATTTTAATGCCTTTATTTTTTTGTTAATTCCAGTCAAAATTCTTACAATCCATGACGTAATCACCTCCATTTTTATTATCAAATACATACTCGCTAAATCAGACCCACCCCTACGGAATACCAGTAATTCCAGGTGGTAACTACACGTGAACTCATTCAGTCCACAAAACTACGTGGTCAGAATCAAATAATACGCGCTGATTAGCAGGACTACCACACGGTACGTGCCGAGACGCAAATTACGTGTTGCTATTCTTTTCTAAAATACTCTTAGGTGCGAGGTTTTGTATGTTGGTAATGTTGGTAATTTTGGGTTGACGAACTAAAATCTAATTTATCTTATAAACAGGAAGTAATTTTTAACCTACTTCTAATTGTCGTATCGAATTAATAAGTTTATGTATAGGTACTAAGTTTGGATAATAATAATATAGTTTGGTACCTATCTTGGAGCTGATCTGATGATGGAGCCAGGAGGTGGGTAGTGGAACTCTTCAGTAGAACGTGTATTCCGTTGTCAACTGATGATGTTACATTGATGTGTAAATGAATTGACGTAACTAAGTGTTCCCTGAGATACTACAGCTTGAATAAATATATGAATATGAATCAAGAAGCTTGAATTATGATATAAATATGAACTGAACCGGACTTGTTGGTAAAAATAGCAAACCTCAAATCAGTTTGCTCGAGAGTATTAGTGTTCTGTGGTTTGCTCTCGGCCGTTTTCGCGAAAACGAAAAATAGCTAATTGTGCCATAGTGACCTGTAAAAATTCTTCGTAATCAGCTAGCCGTGCGAATGGAGATATTTCGTGGCGTAGCTTTATTTGGGCAGGATATATTAACTTTAAATAGTAAATTGACTTTATATGCTAACAAATGTCAACACTTAACTATACATAGATTAAAGTAAATACCGGGAATGAACGTTTTTTACGATCAAAAAAATCTTTGTTCAAAAAATTTAAAATGTTGGTTCTCGGTTTATGCAATATTTAAATTAAATAAATAATGCTGGACAGTTCACACAATCCAATACATTACAAGGATAGATAATTTTAATTTTACATAGAAAATACCCAGAACGCCCTGAACAAATATCTGCAGATCGTACAAATATTTGTTCCGAGGCGGGAATCGAACCCGCAACCTCCAGTGTCGCATGCGAACCTATACGCCCGCCGCGCCACAGAGGTCGTCAAACATAATCGAGAGACATATTTATGACGTATGTAACCACCGTATCTCAGAGTTTCCACGCATTTCCACAACATTGAACGGCCGCGGGCGTAATAAACACACACGAAGGGACACTATACTAGCCCTTTTGGAAACGTTATGACACAGATTAGACTTTTGTTTATTGGTGATTTACGGTGGGATACAAAGTTTAGGAAAACACTGAAAGAAGTAATATATTTCTATATGAAAAGGAATCTGTCCAAACAAGAATCTGTTCAAAACGGGATCCGTCCAACAAGGAATCTGGCGAAAAAGGCCTCAATCCGTATTTTCAATTATGAGACATGGATTGTTATGATGTGTCCAGCCTAAGAGTATACCCCTCCTACCGTGGATGTCGTAAAAACCAGGGATTACACCAGGGGCTGGGCAGCAGCATCCACTACTAACACTACGCAACACTAATACTGCGAACACCAATCTATCTGCCAAGCTAGGTGGTTATGGCAAATCCCCCCATTGCATTTAAAGGGGGATTTTTTGCATTTGCCTTCGTCCAGCAGTAAAAAAAAAACATGACAAAATAACTTGGTGACTAACTAAGGAGTGGAATAAACTACCATCGTCAGTCTTTCCTGAAACTATAATCTGGGTCTGGGTATCTTCAAGGCGTGAATAGGTGCCTTCTAGAACATTGTGCTCCATCTTCGGCCACATCGTCACTTACCGATAGGTGAGATCATGAACAAACAAAGGTAATGTGTTATAAAAAAAACCAACAGCAAACAATTTCCTCTCAAAAATCCCAAACCACATTTCCTGTAGCTATTTTTCACGGGCATCCAACTGAATCGGAGCGAGCATACCTAGTTCCTAGTTTATTCTGTGCTATTCCCGGATTCCCGCTCCGGGACCGAACCGAATCCGGTTGTTCCCGTACAATGCACAATAACAGCATCTAAACAATGCTCGACACTTGAAACTCGCAGTCAGAGCCACTAATTGATCTTAACACGAACACGACGAGCATCTTGGGGCGTGTACCAACAAAACTAACAAATTACAATTGTTATCAATTTATAAAGTAACCTACTCATAAACAAAATTATAAAACGCTTCTCAAGTTAATGTTTTTAATAGATTATTAGAAAAATATTGCATTACACGGAAACAACAATCACATCACACTTCACACTTATATTATAAATGCGAAAGTTTATGTGTGAGTGTGTTTGTTACTTCTTCACGCTGAAATCGCTCGACGGATTTGGATGAAATTTGGAATTGAGATAACACATAGGCATATTTCTATCCCCATATTCCCATGGGATCGAGACTTATGTGGGTGAAACCGCGGGGCACTGCTAGTATCATATACAGGATGGTGTGTTGAGACGCGACAGTAAGGGCACCTTAAGCGTTATAGTTACAGGAAAGCATTCCTAGGAGACCATCCATAACTTTTTGATATTCTGATCTGCATTCACAGATTTTGAGAAAAAGGTACAGTCAGCAAGAAAGTTGTAATTTTACACAAAAACTTTTTTTAATGCCAATCGATCCTCTTTCTTATAAGGATCAAAAGTCTCTGATGGACCGACTGACGTTTAAGTACTAGAAATGTCAGAAATCGCGGAAAAGTTTTTCCTTAATCGTTTTTTTTCTACAAGAAAATATTGTCCTATCGTGTTTCTGGTACAGTGATCCCGCGGAATTATAATGTACTATTCCCATGCATATTTATAATTTGAATATATAATAGGTTTATAATGTACTTGATTTAGTTAGATAAAAATTAATTTTGCATTATACCAGGACAAATCTTACACAATCTTTCTTACACATTGATAAAAATGCCATGTCAAGCTGTGAAGAGCCTGAATAGCCCAGCCTTCTCATATTTTTTTTTTAAACTGTCGACTGGTTTGTACTACTTTTCCCCGTTATCATGCGAAGCCGGGGTGGATGCTAGTCTACTATAACAGCGATGGGACAGTTTCATTCAATTTATTACGTTCGTCGTTTCTATTTAATTTATCAAATTGGCAATGTATTTGATTCAGGCCCCTGGATTCCTGACTTCGGCACAACTGGTTGTACCAACATCTTGATTTGAATTTATAGTTGTTCTGTTCGCCACTGAAGCTTGTGGCAGTGCCCAGTAAAATGTTGTCGAGGGCTTGAATGGGCTTCACTCTAATACAAGTTTGTAGTATACAATAGTACACATTCCCTTTGGTGCTCTTTGTAAAGATTCTATTTTATGAAACAAAACCTGAGAGTTGAGGTAAAAGTTCCAAGAATGAATATATACAAGAAACAATAAAGGTAAAATTGTAAAAGAAACACAACAAGTTTACACACAGAACAAACATAACAAGTTTTTTGTGATAAATATATTTTTCAAAACAAGCTTTTATAAAATTAGTGATCGTAACCGTGTGCTGATCAAAATGAGCCTAAACACGGCCAGTCTACTATTATCCATCGAGGAGTTCCGTCGTCCTCTATCCGCCTCCATCATCAGATCAGCTCGTTGTCACCATCATATTGTATTGTCAGGTATGTCAAATTTCAGCTCAATCGGTTGAGGATAACTGCTTTAAAATTCAGTTTCAAGATTCCACCCGGATTCCACCCAGAAACATACATACTTTGCAAGTTAAATAAAAGCTTATAAAAAGAGTTATTTTTTATTCTTCATGTTCAAAGGAAAATATTCATTGCCGTATTTTTGTTCACATCCGGATAACACCTCAGATGGTTAATCCGGTTAACAAATTTTATTATTTTTACGCAAAAATAGAATTAGGTTGAGTTACGACTTTCGAACCCAAAATTTGGTTCCACCATTACCAAAGGCTGTAAGAGACCGTTATCCCAAGTACTAATATTTACGTTTCATTAAGTATCGTTGTACTTAAGTTGTCGAGTGTTGCACCCAGGTGTCTTAAGTCACCCCGCGATGTTTACTGGGGAGCGCCCGGGGTCACTACACTAACTTGAGGGTGTCGGATAAGAGAAATCTGTGGAGATGAAAAATGGATTTTAAATATTTTTTAAAAGACATACGGACATTTTGTATTGAAAAGACATAAACGCATCAAGTTAAATTTATCTTCTTTTTAATCGTACACTCGTGACAGAATGGTCGTGGTTATTTATTATATATTTTATCTATCATACAAACTGATCTAAATATATTTTGGTTAGTAGTATCTTAAAACCTAGGTTAGGTTTGTCTAAATACATGGAATATTTTACAATTACTACGGCCAGCAAGCGCCTGACTTAAGGCGGATGCTCACGCTTGAGACGCGAAATTCAATTTTTTTGGTATTTTTTGCCCATTACTGCTCATCAACACTTCTTCATATGGCAAAACTTAAGTTCGCGAGAACTAGGAAACTTAACACACATGTTTTAATTGATAGTATCTCATAAATATCATCAGTTTAGCTATTTTTACAGTGTTTTTTTTTTGTTTAGGGTTATTGTAAATATCATCGTGAACTGATGATACTTATGAGATACTATCAATTAAAACATGTGTGTTAAATTTCCTAGTTCTCGCGAACTCAACTTTCGCCATCTGAAGAAGTGTTGATGAGCAGTAATGGGCAACAACACCAAAAAAATTGAATTTCGCGCCACAAGGGTGAGCATTCACTTTAAGTACAGAATTGACGGTATGGTAGTCCCAGAATAACTAGGCAGTAAGTAGTAGTCAGGTCTTGTTTGAATGGCGGCTCTTGCGAGTAGTTCCTGTTTGATCCATTGAGATTAATCCATTGTCCTGTTCGATCCATTATACCTATATATTCGTTCCTGATTGATCCATTCTCCAATGGATCATTTTAAAATGATTATTTTAATTGGTTTTTTGTTCCTGTTTCAGAAGTTTAGTACAGTCAAGCAACAAATATCTGGGACGTTCTTCTGCGGTGCGTCTCCACTCGGCTCTATCAGCAACATTGCGAGAACATTCGGGCATGGTATTGTGTAATGGACTTGATAAGGTTTGACCACCGTAAGGTGTGGTGATAAGTAAAATGTATACATAAGATTGGAAAGTTGGATTTGTTTGAATACCTAACGAACTGGTTAGTTGGTTAGCTGCTGCTCTGTCTACAATTTGCAAGTTGTTTTACAACGTATAATAAATAAATAATTCTGGACAGTTCACACAACATTATCTAACCCCAAGCTAAGCAGAGCTTGTGTTATGTGTACTAGATAACTGATATATACTTAATACAATACATTACATAGTTTATTTTATTTTATTATACATATAAAATACCTAGCCAGATCGTACAATTATTTGTTCCGAGGCGGGAATCGAACCCGCAACCTCATGCGCCTATATAGTTGTGTTTGTTATACACATACGTAGGACTCAGTTATTATTTTCAAACTAGGAGCTTCCTTCCTTTTAACAGAATAAATATATAAATAACAGGTTCCCAGTCCCAATTACATAAAAATTTTGGACGTAAGTGTCTTCCTGATGGAATTAGAGTTTATAATAGTACCGTAGTAACAGAAGGCTAAACCCCATCGTGTTTTTTTACTTTAATAATATCTGCTCTACTGATTTCTTAGTTCAATTTGGAAATTACCTTCGTACGTTTGAGATTATTGTTGTCAGAGCCCCTCGGACCGGAAGCTGCACAGCGTGAGGGCCCGACCGCAGTTATTATCTACCTGCAACGTCACTTCCGGTTGGTCTCTCCTCTATTGGCCTCCCTCTTTCCTCCGATATGTTTGTTACAGACTGTTCGATTTTCGAACACGTGTATGGCGCCGCGTCCGCCACCCTGAGACTTACATATGAAATGCCTCATGTACCTGTAATTTCACCGGCACCCATACCGTTCAAACCAGAATATTGCAATGCGAGCACTACTGCTTTGCGGCAGAAATAAGCATGTTAATAGCACTTACCCGGACGAACTCTTTCAGAAAAATGCTCTAATACCAATAAAATAGGTAGGTACTTTCTTTTACCAGTTAGAATTGATAAAAACTTGCCTTCTTCACAAGTCGACCTTTGACACTACAGGTCTAGCGCTTAACCGAGTCAGTTCCTGAGGTATGGGAGCGGTACGGGAGGGATGTTTTCATCTCTCAAATTATCAGATGACATGTGACATAATGTAAACGAAAACACGCCTGCCGTACCACTCCCATACCTCAGGGGCTGACTTAGTTAAGCGCTGTAAAATAACACTCTTTTTAAAGGTAATGGACAGAAGTGAAGGCGTTTAGATAATTATCTTGTTTGGAAAGGCTATTTTAACAGGTGAGTATTAATACGTCACATTCTAATTACCTTGTGGAGTCTAAATGAAGAGTCAAACACGACCCTTCTAGTCAGTTTGTGTTTTCGCTTGGACGGACTTATAAAGGGTTACGGAAGGGGCCCTTGATGTTAGAGCATTAAATCTTCAGGTATGTTAACTAAGGTAAAGCTGATAAGTGAATGAAAGGGAACTGTTTTTGTCGTTAAGGTAAACCACTGTTATAAGGATACAATTCTCAGAGCAATAGGTAGGTAGAAGTAAAAATATAATACGTAAGCATTCGTTAAGCAAAATGCCAATGATAGATTTGGTTTTAACCTGAGTAAATCTTCTTCTTCTCTCATTTTAATGGCTTCTGAGGAATACTCCAAACAAAATGGTGGCAGAAAAACAAAGTTTTTTGGAGGAAAAGATCCAATTTACCACAGGTAGGTTGTCGTATTACCTGAGGAGACAAGCGTGTAATAATGCTCTAAATATTGAAGGCCAAGGTATTTACCGTGCACCGCAGAATGTTGTTCATCAGCACATCTGTATTCCATTAGCAAACACGCTTTATCCTACCTTCGGATATACCAACTGCATTGACCTCTCCCCTCCTCTTGTTAGCTGTTTAATTGGGTGCGATACGGGTCGGGTAACGTTTAATCAGGGGTCTAATGAAAGTGGCTGAGCTCAAGACGCAACGAACGCCTCAGGTGCCATACTGAGATGAGGTAGGGTTGGCATGATTATAATCTACAGCGGCTATACCAGATATAACCAAACGAGATACTTGTTACGTCATAACTACGTTTAGGATAAGATTTTGAGATATATGTAAAATGATAGTTTTTGGTTACTGTCATGGTTTCTTAATACATATTTTATAGCAGCATACCTGTTGCTTATTTTATCTCTCTGACTGACAGACTGACTTATTGATTCATCATCGCCGCGCCGAAACCGCTCGACCTAGAAAGCTGAAACTTGGGGAGCGTAGGTTTCTTTTATAGCAAACCCACCCACTAAGGTTTTTTTTTGTAAATTCATCCCCCAAGGATGTGAAAAGGGGTGAAAACCAATGTATGAAAAATTGTATTTCTTGAACTTACAAACTTAAAACTTTGCATAAGTATGCTTACATACAAATAAACCTTAAAAAAAACATAATTATATTAAAAGCCGCATCAAAACCCGTTGCGTCGTTTATAGAAGTACTAAGCGAACGACCTGGAGGCTGGCACAGGACCGTATGGAGGCAAAGAGAGGCATATACTAAGCAAGTGCTTGAAGTTAGGCTGTAGATAATGATGATGATGATGAAGATGACAACAGGCAGACGCGTATAGCGACTATGTTTTAAACTATGTAAGATTATACCTACCTGCGTTGTCTAAATGTGTGCCATCCCTGCATTTAGAAACATGCCACGAGCCCGCATAATCACGTTCGGATCGCAAGCACGAATTTCATAAATGCTCGACCGAGTTAATGGATGAAAACATTAACTCCTTTGGGCCTGAGGTTGGGACCGAGATGTTAACCATTTGCATATGCGATTGTGTACCTCTATAGGTCAACATCATCGTATGCTTAGCACTGCAAGGCTTTCATCCCATAAATAAGGAGCGTATATGGGATGAAGTCTGGGTGTAATCGGAAGCGCTTTGCTGATTACATTTCGGACAAGCCTGAAGCATATGATACACTAACGTCACCCTAAGTTAGTATGTATACGTGTAATCGGAGTTGGGTTATCGAATTCCTGGTTGAATATGAAGTACCTATATGTGACGGGCACAGTGCAGTAAGTACCATGTTTCAAATGAGTCTGACCTAAGAGGCATGTACTGCCAGTGTGTTTTTTTTTTTTTTTAAATATATACTACCCAGGTCGCAAACAAAGTTTCATTTTGAAGAACCTCATACTGTAGTCACTTGGGAAAACCTCTGCAGGGAGATCATTCCACAACGTGAGTGTTCGCGGCTATAGGCCGGCTACAGTGAACCAGAGTATTTACAAGCTTTTATTTAATTTACAATGTATGTATGTATGTCCGGGTGGAATCTTGCAACTGAATTTTCAAGTAGTTATCCTCAACCGATTTAGATAATATTTTGCATACCTGTCAAGTTCCGGTGACAATGCAATATTATGGTGACAGCGAGCTGATATGATCATGGAGACGGAAGGTGGACAACGGAACTCCTCGAGGGATAATAGTAGACTGGCCGTGTTTAGGCTCATTTTGATCAGCACACGGTTACAATCACTAATTTTATAAAAGCTTGCATTTAAATAAATTGTTTTCACAAAAAACTTATTCTGTTTCTTCTCGAGTTCCAGTCCTTAGAAAACCAGCACTGGTTTACACGTTTTTGTTTACAGGTAAACCTCTCCGAAGAAATTCTCTAAATAATACTGTAAACCACATCAAAATCTGTTGCCTATTTTAGTTCTAAAAACTAGGCGGATAAACGGACAGACGCGGATAGTAGGTAAATGTGTGTTTTAGGGTTCCGTAACCCACGGAGTACTACCACCATACCTATTTCTGCCGCAAAGCAGTAGTGCTCGCATTGCTGTGTTCCGGTTTGAAGGGTAAGGGTGCCGGTGAAATTACAGGCACATAAGACTTTTCATCTTTATGTCTCAGGGTGGCGGGCGCAGTGCAATGCTACATAGGGTGCGTCCTAGGTGGACGTCACCTATGAGGTAATGCACTGTTCATAGGCAGAGGTTACCGCTTAGCATCAGGTGGGCCATCTGCTTGTTCCGTCATTCAAGTAGTATAGTAAAATAATCAAATACCTTATAGATTCGTCATGTCTGTCTGTCTGTCCGTGTATGTCACAGCCATTTTTTTCCGAAACTATAAGAGCTATGCTGTTGAAACTTGGTAAGTACATGTATTCTACATGACGACCTCTGTGGCGCGGCTGGCGATGGTTCGCCTGCGACGCAGGAGGTTGCGGGTTCGATTCCCGCCTCGGAACAAATATTTGTGCGTTCTGCAGATATTTGTTCAGGGTGTTCTGGGTGTTTTCTATGTATAATAAAAAATATCTATCTATGTATTGTATTATATTAAGTATATCAGTTATCTAGTACCCATAACACAAGCTCTGGCTTAGCTTGGGGCTAGATAATGTTCTGTGAACTTGTCCAGCATTATGTATTTATTTATTTATTTTATTTATTCTGTAAACTGCATTAAGATTTTCACACAAAAATAGAAAGTTTTGGGGTTCCCCAAACTTAGATAGAACTGAAACTCAAAAAAAAAACATCAAACCCATACGTGTGGGGTATCTATGGATAGGTCTTCAAAAATGATATTGAGGTTTCTACTATAAATTTTTTCTAAACTGAATAGTTTGCGCGAAATACACTTCCAAAGTGGTAAAATGTCCCCCCCCCCCCCACCCCGTAACTTCTAAAATAAGAGAAAGATAAAATTAAAAAAAAAAATATGTTGTACATAACCATGTAGACTTCCAAAGAAAATTGGTTTGAACGAGATCTAGTAAGTAGTTTTTTTGAATACGTCATAAGTCGTAATCCATCCAAGAACTTTTATATTATGTTATTACTTGCTTGACCCCTTCATGGGCGAGTCCGACTCGCACTTGATCGCTTTTTTACTATGTACGTACATTGATTTTATGTAGGTACAATAAATAAAAGTGCGCCTACTCCAAAGTTGCCAAGTTTTCGTTTAAGCATTTTATTAGCTCGCAAGTTTTCGTTATTAAATCTTGAGGAAAATATTTAACGAGGAGACGAGAACGATGAACGTGCGAGCGTAAGCAATAACTATATCCCTCGAGTTCACTTGTCGGTCACTTGGAGTGCGTCGCGGAAGTTACAACAGCAAATTTTTATAAACTTCACATTTTTCGCCATCGTTTATTGATTTTACAAAACTGAGTATTTAAGGTGTGTGTATTCGTAGCTAAACAGATGATATTTATGAGATTATGTCAATAAACAAAATGTGTGTTAAGTGTCCTAGTTTCCGCGAAATCAACTTTCACTATCTGAAGAAGTAAAAATAAAAAATAATTCTGGACAGTTCACACAACATTATCTAGACCCAAGCTAAGCAGAGCTTGTGGATTGGGTACTAGATAACTGATAAACTTAATACAATATATTACATAGATAGATATATTTTATTATACATAGAAAATACCCAGAACACCCTGTACAAATATCTGCGACCGCAAAAATATTTGTTCCGAGGCGGGAATCGAACCCGCAACCTCCTGCGTCGCAGGCCAAGCTTCGCCCGCCGCGCCACAGAGGTCGTCAAAGTTAATGAGCTGTGATAAAAAACACCAAAACAATTTAATTTCGTGCCACAAGTGATTAGATAGCACAGTTGCTAAAATTGTTTATTATTCCAACTGACTGACAGGTCAGCCCGGGTATAGATAAATAGATAGATAGATAAACTTTACCTAAGAAAAAGTAAAACAACAAAGTGACAAACAACAATGGGCATTCTTATAGCTAAAAGCGATTTTTTCCAGACAACCTTTGAATATACAGGATAAAACAAGAAAATAAGACGGCGGTGTACAGGTAAGTAACAAATACATTATTTATATAACATAGGTATGTGTCTTATTAGGTACCTATTCGGGCTAGAACGAGATTGTGAGTTTTTTAATTGTGTACAGTACAGTAGTATGTATCGTTTATGTTGTCTTGTCTTTCGCAGTGAAATTATACACGCAGTTCACAACCTGGATGGCAGAAACAAGCTCTACCTCTACGGTTCACTGCGACACGTAGACTTTATTGAAAACTGTTGACACATATTCAGATTTGATGGCTGGCGTGGGAGAAGCGACATTTCAATTAGGCGATTGCTTGCAGAGCGGGGTGTCGGGAGTGGGACAAATAGAGGCCCTTTGTGGCGCTCGACAGCCTCTGAATACCGTCGAGAGCTCATCATGGTGCCACACAGCTTATAAGAACCAGCTGGACCATTCATCATCATCATCAAGAGCAGCAGCCTCTTGAGATGCAGTGCTAGATCACCTGCTGGCTGAATCACCACGCTTGGCAAGCGGATTGGTGATCGCAGTATTATTGTTGATTACTCTGTTGGATGCTGCTTCTCATCCCTTGGCACTTGTTCGACCTCTGTGGCGCGGCGGGCGAAGGTTGCGAAGCAGGAGGTTGCGGGTTCGATTCCCGCCTCGGAACAAATATTTGTGCGATCGCAGATATATGTTCAGGGTGTTCTGGGTATTTTCTATGTAGAATAAAAAATATCTATTTATGTAATATATTGTATTAAGTATATCAGTTATCTAGTACCCATAACACAAGCTTTGCTTAGCTTGGGGTTAGATAATGTTGTGTGAACTGTCCAGTATTATTTATTTATTTATTTATTTACTTGTTATCCCTTAGCCGGATTTAACAATATCCACGGGAGGAGACGGGGGAGTCTAATTTTAGGCCTGACACCCCACGGTACTAATTAATTAATTAATTTAATTATTATTGGGGTGTAGTGGATTGCCGTGTCAGATTCAGCCAGTCGGTTCTTGTTGGTTGAACATTGCAAAATTTATATTATATAGCCAGTAATAATAGTTAAATGTAGCAACCATAGCTAAACCACAGTGTGATTAGAACACATTGGCACAAAATAAAAATTGCCGACGATTTGTTAACCTTATCCTGTACCCGTTAAAGCTACTTGTAATATTTCTAAACTAAAGAAATCATTAATATTGGGAGAAGGACAGACAGTCTGCAGTCATGAAAATCCGAAAGTAAGCAAACCTTAGTTGTTATATTGTGAAGGTGAGTGAGCTGCAGCTGTCCTCTTGAGCTATGGTATGAGCCAATATGCTGATGCAGCATTTGAGAAGGGCTGAAAAGCGAAAGTACAGTACTGTAAAGGGAGCGACGGTAGTACCAATCATTTAATGCAATGCTGTTTTCGCGGCGAGGAGGATAAAGATCTTGCCTATACTTGACATTGAAAACCTCTTTACGTTTGAAGATAAACTAATTGTATTTGCTTTTCGCTAACCGGTCATAAGATAATTCTTTTCGAAAAAAAAACAGACTATGAAGCTAGGAATTTATTTCCGATGTAATATTTTAAAATACTACTGTTTGGAACCGTGTTCTGATCACAATAAGCCTAAACACGGCCGGTTGCATTCAGAAAGAGCCATTTGGTCAAGTGGAGCTGATGAAGAAGACCAGAGATGGCCATTGGAATTTCTAAAAGATAAGTATTTCACGGGTGGCGATAATGGTGAATTTCCGATATCCGATTGAGCTGAAATTTGGCACACTTGTCAAGTTCCCATGACAATACAATACTGTGGTGACAGCGAGCAGATCTGATGATGGATACGGAAGGTGGGCAACGGAACTCTTCTATGGATAATAGTAGTCTGGCCGTGTTTATTCTCATTCTCATCAGCAGACGGTTCCGATCACTAATATTGTAAAATGTTGTATTATAAATTCCTAACTTTTTTTTTGCTATCTTATCGAGTGGGATGTCAATTGAAAGAAAAGAAAATTAATTCATAAGTTCACTTTGATTTTAATTTAAATTATGCTTGACACAAAACACTCAATATTACATATAATACTTTACACAAATATTGTACTGAAAATAATTACCTAACTATTGTGGTTCTGTATCCGAGCCTTTGTTTTTATAACTGTTTACCTGTTATTTGCTAAAAACGAAGTAGTTAAATGAGGAAATAATACAATTATTATTTGTTTATTTGGCTACTTCCTGTTACCAACGTACCTGGAAGTATCATTAGTTTTTGGGTAAACTTGAGCACAGTCGCATACACCAAACCAGCAGGGAAAATTTTAATAGTATTCTAATATAAGAGTTAACACCAAAAGGTAAGTGCTTTTTTTAAATTAAAAAACCTATTGACAGTACCTACAGTGCACGATTTTTATGGCTAACGCCGTTAGTACACCGACGCTTCGCATACGCAGCGAAGTGTGGAATTGTGATGATAAGGATGCAGCCATAGAAATCCCGCTAGAGTTAGAGCGAGACATGTTGTTTCCTAATTTCACTGCCGCATGCGAATGCGTCGGCGTACTAACGGCGTAATTTTTTCGAAAAAAAAACGTTGTGTTATTTGAATTATTGCAGATCATACCAAACATTTGTCTCACAGCGGGAATCGAACCCGCAACCACTCGTGTCTCAGCCGACTACTCGCCCGACGCACTACCGAGGTCGTCATCGGGTTTTTCTTTCTAATCTCAGTAATTTGATATTTCTTAGTATCGTCACTAATAAGCTAGTCGGGCTATATATATGAGTATTCATATCCAGTATTTATATCGGATATTTGGTCCGATTTTCCAGTTTATCGATATTATCAAAACCGCTATCCATGCTCTAGTGAGGTCTAGTGAAGTCTAGTGGTTCCACACGATGTTTCTACGGCTCTATTTCAAATATTTTCACTGATAATTCATACTGATATCAATAAAAAACTAAAACTTGGTAACCTAAAACTTTGTACTTAGTAGTAGTAGAGCTTTTTTGTGAAAGAGTTCGTTCGGGGAAGTACTACCACCATACCTATTTCTGCCGCAAAGCAGTAGTGCTCGCATTGCTGTGTTCCGGTTTGAAGGGTAAGGGTGCCGGTGAAATTACAGGCACATGAGACTTTTCATCTTTATGTCTCAGGGTGGCGGGCGCAGTGCTATGCCTAGTGCGCGTCCTAGGTGGACGTGACCTATGAGGTAATGCACTGTTCATATTTAGAGGTTACCGCTTAACATCAGGTGGGCCATCTGCTTGTTCCGTCATTCAAGTAGTATAAAAAAAAAAAGATTTTTTACCTATTTTTAAGGGTTTTTTTGAAAAATCCTGAAATACCTGTTCAATTATTCTGTATTTGAAGTAGCCATACCATGATTCAAGCCAAAGGCACCACGCAATAAAAAGTTCCCATACAAACTTTAAGACCCCATTGCACCCGCCTTTGGGGGTACTTCGTGAAAAAAACCTTTTACCCTTTTATGATTTGTATTGAAGCATACATATGCAAAGTTTCAAGATTGTTAGTTTAAGAAATCCGGTTTTCAACCCTTTTTATGCCGTTAGGAGTTGAATTTACCAAAATCCTTTCTTCGTGGGTGGTTTTACTATAAAAGAAACCTACGCTCCAAGTTTCAGCTTTCTAGGTCCAGCAGTTTCGGTTCAGCGATGATGAATCAGTCAGTCAGTAGATGTAGATAGATAGATAGATTTTGTAGTCATTAGTTTGCTAGAGGTTCCTAGAAATTACTGGGTCAAAAGAGGTGTCTGCGTATGCACCCGGCTGGGCAATAAAAAAATGTTCCAGGACGTTAGAGGCCCCACCAGGGTGCGCGCCGACGACGCGAACAGCTGGGCTCTAATAATAATCTCTGAATAACTACCTACATCTGTGACCCGCCCGTAACATTTGCTCATTTTTATTTCGTAGATTTCTGCCATTAGCAGTATCTGTACGTAAGTTTGAGCGCAGTCTTAACTAAACAGTGTACAAAACAACTTGTTAATAATAACCACAGATAATTAGTATTGGAACAAATTCAAGTTTGTGGTAAGTGATTTTTTTTTGTTTGTCTATTACCATATCCCCGAAATGGCTTACCCAGTGCAATGCGTTTTTGACGATATTATGGAAGGATATCTAGAAGTTTCGGAGAAATTTTTCTGTAACAAACGGACAGAAAAACAGACACGAGAGTGATCCTAGGATAGTTCCGTTGGTACCATGTGAGTTTCGGTATCCTAACAAGCACCTACACGGGCGTGGGATAATGTTGAGTTTTCGATTACAATACAATACAAAATGGGTAATTAATTAAAATTATCATTACGGTTTTAAATCAACGATAAACAACAGTCAAATGTAAGTTAGATATACTTCAAAACAATACTGCGATCACCGACCCGCCTGCCAAGCGTGATTATAATGGCAAGCAATTTTATTTTATTTAAGTTGAAGACACGTGACACGTTAGTTGCCCCTTATCTGGCTCACGCATTAGTATTGCTATTCAGCGTGACAATGCAGCCAGCATCTTAGGGACGCTTCCGTCTGTTAGTGATTTGAATCAGTTGAGCTACCTTTCGATCGTTGCAGCGGTCTTCAGGCAGCACAACTGTTTCATAAGTATTTTTTAAATTCTGTACATAACTACTTGTATTAGTTCTATTATTCTTTCTGTAAATAAATGTAGTTGTAGACTGTTGTAGATCATTTATGGAATTTGAAGAATAATCTGTACCAATTTCTCACTGAAGTGCCCATAAGCAAAACGCAAGTGTAATTGTAGTAAAAAAAAGAATGACACATCTATAAACAAGTTGTATTTTATACGTACGTTAATCTTAAAGATGTATATTTCTTTAAACTTTCCGCGATACTATAAAACGCGAACTATCCCTGGAATATACGCAATGTTTTGTCTTTTGTATTGACAAGCAGTTTCAAATTAGAGTCCGCGCCACGACTGAAGTCCTGTGACTGGAGCGCTAGTTTCCATGCGCAAAAGTGCAAAAGCATAAATCTACCTCTGTTATCCGTTAGTTCCTCAAAAGCCCGTCAGATTTCAGTCGTGGCGCGGACTCTAGATCGCGTAAGACAAAACACAGTGTAACCACTCTAAGGATAAGCCTTTATTAGTAGCACGGCTTAGTGTTTAAACTTTTGGACTGCGATCAGAGTATCTGTGATCGAAGCTTATGGATATTTAGCATTAAGTCTAAAGTGAAGATTAACATTATATTAATAATACAGCGGAGAAACCTCCCGTAGATGGTGCATATGCGGGCTTACTGAACCTGGTTTCATCCAAGACACCCGAGTGAACCTACCAGCGACTTCAGCTATCGCGATGCAGCCGACGTGCCCAGAACCAACGATTGTCGCCTGCCCGTCGTGCCATCACCTTATTACTCAAACAAGAACAGAAACCGAAACTCCGTCTAAGCTAAAAGTTGTTTGTACTCTAATGCTAATAATAGGGTAAGCATAAGACCAAGTAATACTAGCGTCATCCGTGGTTGACTTACAGGACATGATAACAATTGCGCATGATTTTTTTGTGAGGAATGGAATGAATGTAAATGTATGTAAGACGAAATTTGCAGTTTTTGGAAGAGATTAAATAATGACGATATGTAATGGTTTGATTGGAGAAAGAGTGGAACAAGCAGAAAAAGTTTTTGTATTTGGATACTTCGTTTACAAGAGGCGGCAAGCATGAAGGTGATATTGAAAGGAGAGTAAATGCTGGAAACCAAGTGAATGGGACACTTCACGCTTTTATGAGCAGCCAGAACGTGTCCATAAAGGCACGACTGGCCGTGCATAGAAGGCTGTTAGTACCGACACTAATGTATGGTAGCGAAAGTTGGGTAAGACAGAAGAAACATGAAAGTAGAATAAATGCAGTGGAGATGAGAGCTTTGAGAAGTATGGAGTGGTGTGACTTTGAGATATAGAATAAGGAATAGTGTGATAAGAGTCCGTTGTGAAATTAAAGAAGACATAGTGACTAGCTTTGAGAAAAGTATGCTTAGATGGTTTGGTTTGGGCATTTACAAAGGATGGACGATAATAGATTGACGAAACGGGTACATAAGACGAGCGTGAATGGGACAGTGGGAAGGGGAAGACCTCGGCGAACGTATTCAGACCAGATCGGATACGTTCTGGAAAAAGGCCAGGTCAAGAGTACCCTTAACCGACGAGCATGTATGAAGTATGTGACGAGAGTGAATGAAGCAAAAGATGTGTGTCAGGATCGTATCAAGTAGAAATCCGTGGCCACTGCCTACCCCTCCGGAAAACAGGCGTAAATTTATGTATGTATGGATAAAAACGTATTACAATTTTCAAATAAAATGCCTTTTTCGAGGGATGTCACTTTTTTGTATATATATGTAATTCTTGTTTGTTCTACGCGCCCCCATAGCAGGTATCTGATGTAGCAGAATAGACTTGCAAAAAACTGAATTTATTTAATTTGATAAAATCGTGCAATTTGCAACGTTACACAAACAAATTCAAAGTCATAAACTATAATATAACGACCTCTGTAGCGCGGCGGGCTAGGTTCACCTGCGAACAAATATTTGTGCGATCTGCAGATATTTGTTCAGGGTGTTCTGGGTATTTTCTATGCATAATTAAAAATATCTATCTATGTTATGTATTGTATTATGTATATCAGTTATCTAGTACCCATAACACAAGCTCTGCTTAGCTTGAGGCTAGTTAATGTTGTGTGAACTGTCCAGCATTATTTATTTATTTATATTAATATAACTAAACAGGCACTTAAACCTTTGGTTGACTTAATCTAACATTATTTGCTGTAGCCTTTTTAAGTGATAATAATTATTTTAAGAATTTTTCTTTAACATTTTCAGATGCTGTCTTTGCTTTTGTATCCCTCTCGGGATGGACGCTTGTTTGGGCACAAACTGCTGCTGTGACTCGAAACATTGTAACAACAAGAGTTATAAACGCATCGGTCACACTGTTCTTCATTACTGTCCCAACTGTGACCATTACCTTGGGCGTTCCGATGAACAGCAGAGAGACGACAGTAATTAGCCAAGTGCAAGTCGAAATAATAGGCATATGATCCCAAATTAATCGATGATCACACTACTGAAATATACCTGCATAGATAATGTTGTGTGAACTGTGTCCAGCATTATTTATTATATTATTATTATTTATTATTCCATTAATAAATAAATAAATAATTCTGGACAGTTCACACAGCATTATCTAGCCCCAAGCTTAGCAGAGCTTGTGTTATGGGTACTAGATAACTGATATACTTGATACAATACATTACATAGATAGATATTTTTATTATACATAGAAAAAACCTAGAACACCCTGAACAAATATCTGCCATCGCACAAATATTTGTTCCGAGGCAGGAATTGAACCCGCAACCTCCTGCGTTATTCTACATTATTGTAATTTTAACTATATTTCAATGATGCATTAAATAACTAATTATTGATTCCCGCTGGTTGTTAAGTTTTGGAATAATTATGAATTATTATGTAATAAATTAATATTATTTGTATTATTAAACTTTATTATTATTAAACTGCTTTTTATTAAAAAAATGTGAAACGAAATTTAAATTTCACCCAAGAATTCCGTTACAGCGGGACTCGAATCCACATCTTCGCCTGTAATCGGCGATGCCTTGACCAGTTCTGTCATAGAACGAGCTATGACACTGGAGACGAAATTTGTGGGCACTATCACCTCCGGCATCACTGGTGGGTCTGGGAGCATACCCGTCTCCTACCTTTGATGTCGTCAAAGTTGAATAAGATATTGGTTGCTAGCATATTAAAGAATGTGTTACAAAACGCTGGCAGAGTCAGTTGAGGGAAGCAGTGGCGGCCATGAGCTCACCACTTGCTCGTATATTTTCCCACAATGGTACAACCCACGGTGAAAAGAGATCTATTAATGTGAAAGGAGGCCTAGTGTCTATGTATGTACTTATGTATTATTTATTACTAGTGTAATTATAACAACACTGTTTTTTTATACTTCTTGGAATGACGGGTCAGGCAGATGACGGGTCAGGCAGATGACGGGTCAGGCAGATGACCCACCTCATGATCCTTTCGTAAGGATATCGAATAGGGTATATCGTTATAACCACTAAAATAATTGATAAAGCGAGCGAAGCGAGAGAGATTAAAGTGTCAAGTTGGACCGAACGGCGTTGTGTGGTTTATGCGGTTATGTACTTAAACTCGATCTTTATACAATTATAAATGTTTATAATAGAATTTGATTGTCGATTTTTCAGTAAGGGTGTTTATCAGAAGGGGGGATAGGATCAAGTGCCTAAATTAGGTGAAAATAAATAAATAATAATAATACATATAAAATACCCAGAACACCCTGAACAAATATTTGTTCCGTGGTGGGAATCGAACCCGCAACCTCCTGCGTCGCAGGCCAAGCTTCGCCCGCCGCGCCACAGAGGTCGTCAATGTAAGCTTTGCATTTTTTTTGTTTGCTTGGTTTTCTGAACACTTCATCATATTCTACACGCAGAAATTATGTACGCTCTGATTGAGCAAACATGGCCAGAAATAAAAACAAACTCTTTATCTTAAAAATATGATACACTTGACCCGAAGATAACCTATTCTTCATTTGGCATTATCTAACATTTGAGTCAGTCACTTTCATGTGTACAGAGGGTAAAACCACTGCTAAATTTGTTATAATATTCAATAAAAATAAAAATGGATACGCCGAAAAGTAAGTTTTATTAATATTAATAATAATATCTAATAGTTTTTAGTAGTAGAGCTTTTTGTGAAAGTGTTCGTCCGGGGAAGTACCATACCTATTTCTGCCGCAAAGCAGTTTTGCTCGCATTGCTGTGTTCCTTATTTAAGGGTATGGGTGCCAGTGAAATTACAGGCACATGAGACGTTTCATCTTTATGTCTCAGGGTGGTGGGCGCAGTGCAATGGCACATAATTATGGTGCGTCCTAGGTGGACGTGAACTATGCGGTAATGCATTGTTAAAAGCGTCAGGTGGGCCATCTGCTTGTTCTGCCATTAACGAAGTTCGAAAGAAAAATCGATCAAGCTAGGTCTCATCTCTGAGTCAATGATCTGCGAGGTCAGTTTTTGGATGGGTGACCATATTTTGCGTGTATTTTATTTTTATTTTGAAAAACCTAGAAAATCTAATTCTCACCAGATATTTAAACGAGTAATATTTGTATGTAAATATACAAATATGTATTGAGATCTCGAAAAGTCTAACGATTTCGATGAAGTTTTGCTATATGGGGGTTTTTGGGGGCGAAAAATCGATCTAATATAAATTCGTCTATGGGAAAACGCGATTTTACATATATATTTTTTTGTAATTTCCTGCTTTTAATCTGTCACACAGCTTTGTCAATACAGTATATTGAATAGCGAGTTGAATAGTTTGTTCCACGCCCGCTGCTAATCTAAATTTGAATTTCGAACAGGCTTATTCTGAATTAAACTGGCTAAAGAGCTCGGAATAAGAATGCTACATTCATGCTAAAGAGGAACATTAGAGATTGTAAAGGTAGCGACACAATTAGTAAACATGATATAACAAAAAAAACGCCGCCCTACCAGTTAGTGAATTCTTAAATTTGTTTATCATTCCAGAAGAACAATTATTAAAACAAGAGATTAATATCGTAGCGGATAATCCTCCCACGTACGACACATGTGCGCCCATGCAGACTGGACTCAACCCTAGACAGAAGTACTCGGCTCCACCCCCACGGGTGATTCAGACAGTGATTCAGAATGTGATGTCACTCCCAGTGGGCCAACAGTCGACGTTTGTCACTTGTCCATCCTGTCAACACCAAATTCATACCAGAATTGAAACACAAACTTCGACAAAGCAACATGTTAGTGCAGCAGCGCTATTACTTCTGGGGTAAGTAGATAGTTATTAGATATAAGCATAGACTAGCATGTACCTGTATTGTTTCCACTGCTAGGAATTGTTTTTTTTTGACAAATGGCTGTGTGGTCGTGGTTGTCACTTCAGGGTATGTGGCTCGCTTCACAATCCTTCACCACTAATCTCGCACCGCAGTTTTCGTGGTGCATTCGCCAAGAGTGCCAAGACTCTCTCTTTTGACTCTGCCAAGAGTGTAACGACGAAGAAGAGAGATAGGATGGCTAAGTAGAATAACGTGCTCGACTGACGTACGCACCAACGTCGATCAGTCTTGCACTAAAACCGGTCCAAGTTGGATAAAATGCTAAACTGACGTACGCACTGACGACGAAAGCCATGCATTGTAACCGGCTCATGTTAGACGACGTACTCAACAGAGGTACGCACCGAGGATGATCAGTCTTGCACTGAAACCGGTCCAAGTTTGATGAAGTGCTCAACTGACGTATGCACCGACAACGAAAGCCATGCATTGTAACTGGCTCAAGTAGGGCTACGTACTCAACAGAGGTACACACCGACGATGATCAGTCTTGCACTAAAACCGGTCCAAGTTGGATAAAATACTCAACTGACGTACGCACTGACGACAAAAGCCGTGCATTGTTACTTGCTCAAGTAGGACTACGTACTCAACAGAGATACGCACCGAGGATGATCAGTTTTGCACTAAAACCGGTCCAAGTTGGATGAAATGCTCAACTGACGTGTGCACCGACGACGAAAGCCGTGCATTGTAACCGGCTCATGTAGGACGACGTACTCAACAGAGGTACGCACGGAGGATGATCAGTCTTGCACTAACACCGGTTCAAGTTGGATAAAATGCTCAACCGACGTACGCACCGTTTTGTATTTTGTATTTGTATTGTATTATTGTAACCGGCCCGTACTCAAACTTGATCGATTTAGTTTTGCTCGGGAATTTCTTACAAGCTTTTCATTTGTCAATTTCAGATGCTGGCTTTGCTGTTGCATTCCATATTGTATGGACGGATGCATGAGCACCAACCACTACTGTCCCAACTGCAACGCGTTCCTCGGACGCTACGATGGGTAGGCGGAGAAGTAATACAAAATCTAATAAAAGGTGTTCTCTAAATCCTTAACTTTTCTTTCCATCTGCTGTCGCAGCACGCCATAAATTGAAACTTTGTGTGAACTAGGTATGAAGTAGGTACAAATCTGTTAGGTAGGTGCCTATATTAAGTACCTAGATATTCACCATCATATTGGGTGCTTTCACATTGGACGATAACGATACGACACGATATCATGACAATATCAAGTCGACGATACCAGAGGCAAAACGATGCACTAAACCACCACACACCGCACTTCAGGTAATTACCGGAGTAGATTCTGTTTTATGTAGAAAATTATAGAAGTAGTATTACTTGTATCTAAAAATAAAATGAAATAAAAATGTTTACTAAAACACTAGCAACTCGCCCCGCTTTCACGCGGGTAGTGACGGTATAGTGGGGAAAATATCAAAGAAACCTCTTCTAAAACAGAGATATACCCGACCAATTCAAGCCTCTTAATTTTCTAGGTAGATTCGTCCAAACTTCGAAATCAATATTGTAGTAGGCATTTTGAAAACTATCGTTTTTAATATAAAGGTAAAAAAGTTTTTTCGTATATGACCTAAATATGAAATCGTATATGAAATAATAGTTTATCAATGCGTCGCCTTAATTATTAAGACGCTGTCAGGAGTCAAATAGGATTTTTATCAAAATCTACACAGTTTGTAGACATCAGACAACTGGTGTACAGAAAAATATAAGTCATCATATTTCCAAGAGCATGATAGAGCCGAAAACACGATTTCGTGAAATTTGTTTTATGTCTTTTTTTTTTTTTCTATGCATGCTTATATAAAATTTAGGGATCGTAACCGTGTGTTGATCAAAATGAGCCTAAAAATAGCGTCTACTATTATCCATCGAGTAGTTCCGTTGTCCACCTTCCGTCTCCATCATCAGATCAGCTCGCTGTCACCATCATATTGTATTGTCATCGGAACTTGACATGTATGCCAAATTTCAGCTCAATCGGTTAAGGATAACTGCTTGCAAGATTCCACCAGGACAAACATATTCCAACCGCACATACATACATTGCCACTTAATATAAAGCTTGTAAAAAATCGTGAGCTAACCTGCTTTCTCTACATTGAGCTTATCTCGATTACCTATCAACGTACCTACATAGATAAAATGAATAAGAGTAACAAATAATATAACTTTAGAGGGCTTAGTAGATTTATATATTCCTTTACGCAGCAAATATTTGTTTAAATACTGTTTTTTTGTGATTTTCATTCACTTTCCGTTGCGGGTGCGCTATTCTGTCACTTTTTAACTTACTTGAACTTTACTGAGTTAGATAGTGACGGAATTTGGCTGTTGTCCGCGTCTTAAACATTTCGGACAATCATTTTTAAACAATGTAAATACATATTTTTGAAAGTGGCTCTTGTTACTTGTTACTTTTGTCTCTATTCTTTCTTTAAATAATAGTACATTATGGTACAAGTGTGAAATGTTGGTGATTACCGCTGAGGCGCCATTGACACCAGAGCCGTTACGTGAGGGTCTTAAGAGAGCCGAGTACGATAATCATCAATACACACGTGTATCATACGACGTTTTTCAACACACTAGTGAAGAAAATAATAATAAAACAGAAATACACACTTTGTGTAAATGTTCAACTGTCTTTATAACTCACTTGTAAATAAATGAAAATGTCACAGTTTGATTACAGGTGAAAAACAGAAATACACACTCTGTGTAAATGTTCAACTGTGTCTATAACTCACTTGTGAATAATAGCAATGAAAAGGTCACAGTTTGATTACGTGTCATTATGTGCCTAATTGCGATGAAATAAGAGCCACTTTATGAGCAAGTGTGTTCAAAAGTAATTTAATAAACATAATATAAAAACAGAGTTGGAGGAAAATAACAACAAAAATAATCCACATAAATAGTGCAGACTAGTAAGACAATTGCGTGAGTAAGTAGGTATAATACCAACGCTAATCGCGTTCTTCCTTCATTGGCTACAGGATAGTCATATTGGAAGGGGTACATTATAATAACACAGTAAAATTATTTAACATATTATTAAAAAAAAAAACATATCATTGTACCATTGTGTTTGTATCAAATTAGATTTTTACGGAGTCGACGCTGATGATGTCAGAAAGTAAGTGTGGCTCAATTTTATTTTCTCAATCGACTAACTTGAGTGTATTTATTTCTTTGTCCTCTATGCATTCCTAGACCACTATGCCAATAGCAATGCAATGCAATGGGTCCAGGAGGCGGCGATTCGACTGTCTCTTCAGGGCCTGCAGACCAATAAGGCCCTCTGACTTCAAGTCATATGCTCTCCAGGTCCAGAGTTTTGGCCAGCTGGCATTGTTTACCGACGTTATAGGGAAGCGTTTTCGAAACCAAATCCCTCTATTGACGTTAAGTGATAGTTTTAAGTATATCTTTATCTTTATAGTTATTTTAGTTGTAAAGTACTTATATATTACTATGGGCCTTTGTCCAGGAACAAAGTAAATTTTTCACTGTTGCCTGAATTAAATAAATGAATTGAATGCAACTTTGGCGAGTTGTTGTCACACGCTCCCGGGGCAGGTTCCTGGAGACTTAAAAGTATCAGTAGATTAATCAATGTAACTGTTAATTGAACTGCTGAGAAAAGACCGAAAAAGCTAGGATCGCCGAGATCACCGGGACCATGCGAACAAAGTCACGAGCAGGCTGCTAGTAATAGACAAACAATAATGGTCTGTGTCAGCTCCAAAACATAGATCCCCATTCTTTAGTAACACTACCTTGCCATCCTAGCTTCGAAAACAAGGCTCGTGGGCATATTAATCGATTTTCATCTAATTAAAATCGAGCGATACCATAAAGTGAAATCGTTATGTTTTTCCTCTGCGCAACATATTCGTGCATCTTATGATTGAAATGGACTGGAGTAAACTCCAGTCGTGCGTAGGAGCAGACAAAAACCTGAGTTTCTTAAATTTACGGATTTTATAAATAAAAATAACCTATTCGACGTTACTTATTAGATTTGGTCGTTTTAATTTTGTATGAAACTTCGTTATTAGAGATTGAACAGTACTATAAACTAGATAGGTACCTCTATTTATGGCTTCCTAATCTATTTTTGAGTAGCTACTGTTTACGTACTTCTTATCACTATAATTATTAGCTAGCATATGACAAATAGGGATAAAGTATATCTTACAGGTTATTATTACAGGTTTTTATTTTTAACTTGCAATGTACACTGTATTATATTAACCGAAGTTCGTGTGTGTGGTGTGGTGCGTTGTTTCGCCCCTGGTTTCGTCGAGTTGTGGTCATATAATTAAGAACGATTTGAAGTATCATACACAGAGATGTGTACCTTCTGAGAATCTACTAGTTATGTTATATAATAGTCACATTAATAGAGCAACCTGACTTAAGAATAAAGTATGAAATCGCTAACTATTTTTTGCACATTTTATTGATTTTATCAAAGTAACACATTCAAATAGTACTGAAACTGGACAAATAATTAAGAACGATTTATTTAACTGCTCGGGAATTGTTTTGTATGACACTTAGATTTAAAAAATCACAATATTATGTAGCACAGGAAATATAAAAAGAAATTTAATAAATATTTAACTAAAATTAATAGTTAATAGCATATCCACGGCTTTTAATTACAGCTTTACATCGGCGAGGCATTGACTCTATTAATTTTTGACATTTCGCAAGAGAAATAGAGTTCCATTCTTCTAAAAAAACGTCATACAGCTCTCTTAAATTTCCACACTTTGTATTTGAAACCTTTTTCTTTACTTCAAACCACAGATTCTCTATTGGGTTTAGATCTGGACTGTTAGCAGGCCAGTCTAAGACAGAAACTAATTGCGCTGTAAGAAATTCCTTTACGGTGCGTGCAGTGTGCTTTGGATCATTGTCATGCTGGAATGTCCAAATGACCGGTAGAACGTCTTCAGCGTATGGTAACATTGTTTCTTCCAGTATATTTTTGTATTGGAACTGATCCATGTTACCTTCTATCAACTTTACAGGTCCTACACCATGTCCAGAAAAGCAACCCCAAATTTTCACATTTCCACCACCGTGCTTTAATGTAACTTTCGTGTACTTTGGGTCGAATGCTGTATTCGGGGGACGTCGTACATATCGTTTTCCATCAGAACATACTCTGTTTATTTTCGTCTCGTCAGAAAAAAGTACATTTTTCTACTGTTGCACAGTCCAGTTTTCATACTTTCTCGCAAATGCAAGCCGGGCTTGCCTGTGGCAAAGTTTTAACATGGGTACCTTTCTTGCTATCCTACCGTGCAATTTTTCTTCTACCAAACGTCTTCGAATAGTGCGTGCTGAAATTGCTGATGGGTTGTTTTCACCAAAATATTATTTTCTAAGCTCATTGGACCCTTTAAAAGGATTTTGTTTTGCCATACGAACGATGTTTCGGTCATCTCGAGGAGTTGTTTTTCTCTGTTTAGGTACACGTGGAACATTCGAAGTAGTTTGATACGTAGCAAAATGCTTTACAGCGTGGAAAACCTTCGTTTCTAAACATTGCAGATGGTCGGCTATCTCTTTATAAGACCAATTCTTCCGGCGAAGTTTTATTATTACTTTCCTTGTAGATTTATCACAACTTTTATTTTTTCCCATTGTTTTTTCTAAAGAAGCAATCACCTTTAATCTTTTACAGCACGTAATGGCGCCAAAATTATACAAACAGTAACAAATCGACTGAGTGTTCTCTATTTAAATTTGAATAAAGGTATAAACTACTTAGCGTTCTTAATTACGTGACCAGCCAGTAATAAGGAATACTTTGTTTAAAAGTAGTGTAAAAAGTTTGCCTATTGATTTTTAGCATGTGTATCAATTAATACAGTGGTAATATGGAAATGTTTTACGATACCGAGAGAAATAAAAACAAATGCATACAATTAGTTTTGCATCTTAGTTGGAAAAAATCTTCCCTTAATATCAGCGTTCTTAATTATATGGCCACCACTGTATGTATGTGCAGTTCAAATGGTGCAACCCACTGTGAAAAGAGGGCCAATACTAACAATAATAGAATAATAGTAATAGAATAGAATAGAATAATAATAGGCTCTGCCTTCGTTTTCGAGGAATAATGCGTGTGTCTATGTATTTATATATGTTCATGACTGTGGAATTTAACCACATTTTAATTAAAATCAAAAATAAATAAGGTATTGCCTGCACGCAATATTCAAAAAGCCGTTACCAATCGTGTTAGAGAATTATTTACTATCAAGTTTCAGACAAAGCAATCAACGTACACGCAACTCCGCCAACGAGGAGCCCTCCGCCATACAGCGAATGCGCTCAAGCTAGTTTTAACCCCTACCAAGTACCTCAACAAGGTTTTGACCCTCCTCAAGCTGGATTATGCCAAGACCAACCCGCTCAACAAAACTTTAACCCACACCACGCCGATCAACAAGGCTTTAACCCACACCAAGCCGATCAACAAGGCTTTAACCCACACCAAGCCACTCAACAAAGCTTTAACCCACATCAAGTCGATCAACAAGGCTTTAACCCACACCAAGCCGATCAACAAGGTTTTAACCCACATCAAGTCGATCAACAAGGTTTTAACCCACACCAAGCCGATCAACAAGGCTTTAACCCACACCAAGCCGATCAACAAGGTTTTAACCCACATCAAGTTGATCAACAAGGCTTTAACCCACACCAAGCCGATCAACAAGATTTTAACCCACATCAAGTCGATCAACAAGGGTTTAACCCACACCAAGTCGCTCAACAAGGCTTTAACCCACACCAAGCCGATCAAAATGGCTATAACCTTCATCAAGCTGGTGACAGCACTCAACAGTACCATGCACTAGGACCTCCACAGGTTCAAGTTGTGAACCTACCAGCTATAGATTACGCACAAGCACCTGCCCAGCGCCCAGGACATATTACTTGCCCTACATGCCATCGACACATTTTGACCAGAATCAAAAGTACTCCCTCATCGAAGACCCACATTGCAGCGTTACTGCTTTGTTTGATTGGGTAAGACTACTGTTAATTTATATTAAAATCTATCTTAAATAATAACCGTCCGTACCACTAGTCCCAACGTGTTGTCCCATGATGGGACAACAATATTTTAGTATTTTATAACAATATTTTTAGACAATATTTCAGTTTTATCGGGAAAATAGCCAATCCGACTCATAATCTATCTAAATAACAATCTTCATCAAAAGCGGTTTAGCCGTTTTTGCGTGATTAACATAATAATAATAAGATAAAATTGTTTATTGACATAACAATAATGTAACCTTCGACCAAAATACTTTCGTCGAAGAATGTAACAGACATTTAATGAATTTTCTGACTTCTATATACGCTAGGTTCTGTGTTACAGAATTCAGTGTCTTCTCCCATTAATGGTCACAATTGATGAAATAAACAAATAGATTAACGAACATCCAAACATATAAACAACTAAACATCCAAACATCGTAACTAAGACATTTATGATATTAGTGGGGATTAAAACGGGGATGTCCCCGGTTCCGTCGCCGTTACCGTTGCCGTGCCGGCTATTATTGGAAAAACGCCCATTACATACCCAAAACGTGTTGATTCAATTATTATATTAATTTCAGATGCTGGCCATGTTGTTTGATGATAATTTGCTTGGACGATTGCATCACTACTGACCACTGCTGTCCGAACTGTAACACCTACCTTGGACGCCAAGAATATAGTTAGAGGATGCCTTATTACAAGTACAACGGCCCTTGAGCCCTCTGCATTCTACAAATTGGGTATTATCCCATCATAATCCTTCAAATGTTGTATACATTCTCAATACATTAATATCTAGACCCGTGGTTTATCAGTTTTTTTTATTTATTTTTTATACAACTTGGTATGACGGATAAAGAAGATGGTCCACCTGATATTAAGCAGTACCCTCTGCCTATGAACAGTGCATTATCACATAGGTCGCGTCCAAATAGCACTCACCCTATGTGGCATTGCTCCGCGCCCGCCACCCTGAGACATAAAGGGTTCATTCCCGTTGTCCACGTTGAGCTTGTCCACGTTGACGTGGACAACGGGAATATAATAAAATAATAAAACAAAAACAAACAAACCAAAACACATTCCCGATGTCCACGTAAAGATGAAAAGTCTCATGTGCCTGTAATTTCACCGGCAACCATACCCTTCAACCGGAACACAGCAATGCGAGCACACTGCTTTGCGGCAGAAATAGGTATGGTGGTAGTACTTCCCCTGACGAACTCTATCACAAAAAAAGCTCTACTACTAATAAAATACTATAGTTTCTAATGCAATTCTATGGTTTCCGAATCTGATTTGTATGGAAATATTATAAACCATACTTGTTTGATTCTATGCAATTTAATGGGAAATTTACAAACCTCAGGTCTAGCAATTAGCAATAAATTTACAAACCACTGGTCTAGCCATTAGCAATAAAATTATAAAGCACAGGTCTAGCAATTAGCAATAAATTTACAAACCACAGGTCTAGAAATTATTAATTAATTTACAAACCACAGGTCTAGCAATTAGCAATAAATTTACAAACCACAGGTCTAGCCATTAGCAATAAATTTACAAACCACAGGTCTAGCAACTAGCAATAAATTTATAAAGCACAGGTCTAGCAATTAGCAATAAATTTACAAACCACAGGTCTAGCAATTATTAATAAATTTACATACCACAGGTCTAGCAATTAGCAATAAATTTACAAACCACAGGTCTAGCAATTAGCAATAAATTTAAAAACCACAGGTCTAGCAATTAGCAATAAATTTACAAACCACAGGTCTAACAATTAGCAATAAAGTTACAAACCACAGGTCTAGCAATTAGCAATAAATTTTCAAACCACAGGTCTAGCAATTAGCCATAAATTGTCAAACCACAGGTCTAGCAATTAGCAATAAATTGTCAAACCACAGGTCTAGCAATTAGCAATAAATTGACAAACCAAAGGTCTAGCAATTAGCAATAAATTTAAAAACCACAGGTCTAGCAATAAGCAATAAAGTTACAAACCACAGGTCTAGCAATTAGCAATAAATTTACAAACCACAGGTCTAGCAATTAGCCATAAATTGACAAACCACAGGTCTAGCAATTAGCAATAAATTAATATTGAAATAAGGATTCGAAATTTATTGTTTTCTTAGTAGCCGGCTAGCGGCACACTTCCCAATGATTTAATAAAGTGTGCCTAAGAAATATTTTCGTGTTGTTATCTCCATTTTGTGTGGAATTTTCCCAGATCGTCTTTGCTAGCTGGGGTAATGTCACTAGACATTAATGGACGGTAAGGCATGAGTTGATTCTGTTTCTCTGTACCTAGATTATTTACTGCCGTCACGTAAATAATAATCACAACCGTAAATCTACCTAACGTAATATTAGTATCTAAACAAATAATTAATTTTGTAAAAATTAAAAAAACCCTCAACGCAATGAAACTGCTGAACCGATTTTGATCAAACATAGCTAAGAACACTTCCGACTAGTTCACGTTTCAAACAAAAAAAAACAAAATTAGAATCGGTTCATCTGTTCGGGAGATACGATGCCACAGAAAGACACACACACAGATCATACAGACACGTCAAATTTATAACAGGCGTCGATTTTGCGTCGGGGGGTTCAAAAAAAAGATTTGTAAACTACTTCTTACCTAATTCATAATGCCAAACTTATATCATCCTTGATGTTTAATTATGTTCTTTCAGGGTAATGTTATCCTGAAAAGGGCCTTGTGATCCATGCCAAAATAACCAGTGCGGTGATAGAATTCAGGGTGCCTCACAGAGGTTTCATGCATAATATGTCACTTCAAGTTCATGAGAAGACAGGATATGCTGTTTTTCGCCCGAAGTTTGAGCAAATTAATGTTTCATAGTTCAAACCACCGAGCAACACGGAACAGAGGCCGCAGTTTTGAACTGCAGTTCAAAACACATTGGTGCACAACCGGGATTTGACCCCACTACCTCAGGATCACAACTTAGGCTTAGTAGCGATCACGTCACCTTGTTTGAGTGCTCTCAAAATTAATTGATATTTACTTGTATTTATTTAAGTAACAGCTGTCTACATTATATTATATATCAGATCATAAATATAAGAATGTAAGACTTGTTAATAGTGTAGTCCACACCGTTTTCCCCAATTCCAAAAAGATGCAGCTAGAAGGTCTGTCAGACAGTAGATAATCAAAAAAAAAACAAAAGAAAAACGACAAAACTTTACAGTAAGAAGTATCACTTGTTGGTGTAAAATGCAATAATAGGTTTGTATACTTTAAGGTCATTTACATAGAGTTATCGACGATACAAATAAGTTCAAGGAAAAAATATATTTGAAACTGCTTATCGACGTTCGAGTGAAAATAGATAAATTTATCAGTTATCGACAAGCGCCATCGGTATATCTATATCAGAGGACTTATTTCAAGTACAGTCACATGAAAGTAGTGATAGTCATCACTAGTTTAGTGCTTTTGGAGCATTGAGGACATTGTGCTAGAAAATAAACAGAAACGAATTCACAAAATTTATATTATGGATTCAGAAAGTGAGTGCTTATGAATTACTAATTTCTGCTTTCGTCATAATTATAAGACATGGACCGAATTGCTAAAACAAAATAAAAATAAAAACTTTGCATCTGTTTTGATTGAATATGTCTCTTGTATATCATTCAAAACAATCTTAAAATGAACATATTTGAAATCATAGGTGAACATGATTTCAAAAACCCATGTCGCACCTACGCCTGTACACGTCGGGAACGATATTATCGGAGTTAATAAATATAAAATAAAAAATGCTGGACAGTTCACACAACATTATCTAGCCCCAAACTAAGCAGAGCTTGTGTTATGGGTAATAGATAACTGATATACTTAATACAATACATATACATTACATAGATAGATATATTTATTATGTATAGAAAATACCCAAAACACCCTGAACAAATATCTGCAGTTTGCATAACACAAATATTTGTTCCGAGGCGGGAATCGAACCCGCAACCTCGCAGGTGAATCTTCGCCCGCCGCGCCACGGAGATCGTCGAGTTGTTGATCACTATGTCTATTTGGGTCAGACGATTCGACTAGGAAGGACCAACTTCGACAAAGAGTTCAGCTGACGAATCCAACTCGGATGGGCAGCGTTCGCCAAACTACGCCATATCTTTTCGTCACAGATACCGCAGAACCTCAAGATGAAAATCTACATGCAGTGTGTGTTGTCAGTGAACATTATCGGGTGTAGCTATACTCGTCGTGGTTGCTAACTAATTCGCTTTAAACACAAGCTCACAATTTAGATTAAACAATAGATTTTATTGTTCATATTGCGCGTGGTCCCAGACGACTAAATATAAAATATGAAAATAAATTAATTAGCCTACTGGAACTAAGGTCCCATGTTCTCGTGGTTCCAGTCGCGTAGTGGGCTTTGTAAAGAGTCATGCATGCTCGGGTTTTAACTATGTAATAAAATAAAAAATGAGGAAATTCGTGGAAGAACCAAGGTCTTCGTCATAGCCCTCAGAACTAGCAAGTTGAATTGGCAATGGGCAGGTCATAATCGTTTACAGAATAGGCAACCATAAAGGTATAAAGGAATAAAGGTTCACAAACCGTACGAAACAGTAGAGGAAGGCCTCCTCAATGGACCAAGGACATTGTAAAGGTCACAGGAAGTCAGTGGATGGAGGCAGCTCAAGATTCAAGATTTTTGTCGTTACATTCTATGGAGGAGGCCTATATCCAGCAGTGGACTTCTATAAGCTGATGATGTCCACGTGTGGTTTCCTTTGAACACCTGTTTTTAAGAATCTCGCTTTAGTTACTATCTATTTTTGAGGGTAAACTCTTTTCTCTCTACCACACATAGCAATATAATTTGTTCACTATTATTGTTTTCAGCTAAAGTAGTCTACCATGGCGCTACAGTAGTAGACGCGTCTACGACAAACCCTCCGCCGTATGCCGGGTACCCACCACCCGGACCTGCTGGGTACCCACCACCAGGACCTGCCGGCTATGGGCCACCTTCTGCAGTCATCCATACCTCAACTCCAGCAACAGTGATTGTCGCGCAACAAGTGGGTCCACAGCCAATGCCCACGGTTTGCAGATCTTGCAATGCTGAAATAGTGAGCAGGGTTGAGAAGCAGTCATCAACGAAGACCCACTTATTTGCTCTAGGACTTTGTTTACTGGGGTGAGTGAAGATCGATTCAATAATTACCCGGATGTCTTTGAAGAACTGAAGATATATGACCCATACAAACAAACAGGAAAAAAAATGTACTCATTCCTTAAGGTCGTCATACACCTAACGATATGCTTGCGCAACCTTAGACTTGTGCAAATAAACATAATTTCTAAATGACCACAGACGGCACAAGTATGCTTGAACAATAACCATTTTAAAAAAGTGAGCGTCCAAGTTGTTGTGCGATGGATGACGCTTTGGCAATAGTTGGCTTAATATTTGCTACAAAAATACTGAAGAGACTTAAAAGAAGCCGAACCATATGGTGTAAAGACTGGTTAAGAAAACGAGAGCAATATTCGCACATTAATTTATTTACTGAATTGAACCACCCAAAGACTGGCATAACTACCTGCGTGTCTCCCTGTCTTTCGTTTCTCACACTCGTCATTTTGGCGCAAAACGAATCACAGAACGTGCGTGCAAACAGGTACCTAGTATACTACTACTGAAACTTCGAACGCGGTGCGGCCACAAACGTTCAAGTAAACTTGCGCAAACACGAATTTGCATAAGTTTTGGAATTGAAAATAGCAACTATTAATCAAAATTGTACAAGTCAGAAATTTGCGCAAGTATCTTCCCATACACGTTACAGTATACTTGTACAAATATCGTTAGATGTATGGCCGGCTTTATAATATTTGTTTCTTGCCAGGGTGTTGTGTTGTATCAAAGTACTAGTAGTTCTTGATGCTCTCAACACCAGGCAATTCAGGTGTGCAGTTAGGACTATGTGTGTGACTGTTGATATATCTATTACTGTAGTTTCTACAACATAGCATGAGTCCTGTGACAGGTTTTATTTTGATCAATTTGACAGTCTTAACGCTGTCCAAAAGTTTTGAACTGTTGGGACCTTAGGTTAGGACACAAATTGCACTGAAGGTTTTATTTGTAAAATTATGATTTCAGTTGCTGGTGCTGCGTTTGCATCCCATACTGCACCGACACTTGCAAGAACACCAACCACTACTGTCCAAACTGCAACGCGTACATCGGCGCGTACAAAGATTAACATTTAAAAGAGCTAGAACATGGAACGACCGCAAGAAGAATTTATTAGCTAAACAGGAGATAAAGTTTTTTATTACACAAGTTTATAGAGAAAAGGGTTAGAAAAGACCTAATTTTTTATCGGATACAGATTTTGCGTTAATGACGTTTTTTATTCCAACAAGGTTGTTGTAATTTGAGCATATTAATGTTATATTGCGATAGCCTCCACGCTAATCAAATGAGGCGAGAAAAAGAACGGAGATTCGGGCGTAAGAAGGATGGCCGGGCGCCATTTCGCTGCAAGTAAGCGAGAACGCTTGCTTACCGTCTTCTTATTTCTTGCCTCACTTTGTAGCGCGGAATGCTCCGTCTATTATTTTTAGTTGGACTGAGTTGATAATTTTAAGAAAATTAATATTGTTATGGAAAAAAAACTGGTCAGCCGGTTTTTGCTGCAGTTTAGGAAGTCTGCAGCTTGTTGCAACTTGTAAGTTGTACCTATTAACTGTAAAGTATATGTCAAGTATAGCTATTGGGTATGTAGACTGCAGACTATAGTTTACCTGAAACATATCTTGAGTCATGTTAGTTGAAATGGTAATGTAACTTAAGGAATTTAATTATAATTAACGTTGAATCGGTTTCTACTCTAAGAGGTTTATAGTAATTATACTGATATCACAGCTTTTATTTTTAATTATAAAATTAAGAAAAATGACTTTTTCTTGTTTCATTATTTCATCTGTCCATTTGTTCACACTACCATAACATTAGGCTATGGTATACATAGGTATTGAAAATATTATGCGAGTTTCTTATCTGCCAACAAACAATAATCCCTGTTAATAGGTATCTAAGACATTGAAAAAATAAAACTACTAGAAGTTTCCCTGGTCTTCTTGCGTAGTACCTTATTACTGACTCAAAAAGTCCTCTGTCAATAAATAACCTTGACAAGAGCGTCTACCATATTGTGGCCATAAAATGTGTCTAGCATTTGCCCGTTTTGAACCTAGTTCTTATACAACTGTTCTAAAGAATAATACAAGGTATGTACAAAATACATAT
Organism: Operophtera brumata; assembly: GCA_932527175.1. Taxonomy (NCBI): domain Eukaryota; kingdom Metazoa; phylum Arthropoda; class Insecta; order Lepidoptera; family Geometridae; genus Operophtera; species Operophtera brumata. Next base: position 12,572,372 of record OW052236.1, read on the forward strand.
GAAACAGTTGTGCTACCTGAAGACCGCTGCAAGCGATCTAAAGGTAGCTCAACTGATCCAAATCACTACCAGATGGAAGCGTCCCTAAGATGCTGGCTGCATTGCCACGCTGAATGGCAATACTAATGCGTTGAGCCAGATAAGAGCCAGCTCTCGGGTCACGCGTCGCTTCGACCAGATGCCCTGAAAGAATTTTGAAAACGCGAAGGGCCCCGGAACCCCACGGACCCAGAGTCTCGACCCCGAAAGGCTCAAATAAGTAAGCTCTGTCGAGACTTGCATATTTACTTCTTTTGAGGTCCTCAGCGGAATCTGCCGCCGCACCGGCCCTAACTGATGTCCCGGACAGATGAGATGGCGCATGACTGTTCTAGATACTAAAAGCTAACTCGTTAACTTCTTTAAACGACAGTGAAAAGTTCCGTCACAAATATTGCTAATTCCCACTAAACACAGTACACGGATGTATGGCAATGTAACCAAAATTTTTAAAAACAAAATTATTATCAGACAATGAAAACGGGTTTGAATCCGTACAATATTAGTTTTAAGTGTACAGACAGACATATGTTCCATTTTACCTAATTAAGTTTGGTCTCGCTTTGATCACAGAATATACCTTTGATTGTATTCAATCTACCTACCAAGCTACGTCATTAGCTGATTTGAGTATCAGCATTACGTAGATATGCAGACGTTATCACGCTACCTGGCGTATGTACAGTCACCCGAAAACATTGGAAATTAACGCTAGGTTATTGTGCTAAAAAATAGTGTTGAAAAAAACATCTAAAATGTCATCTACTAGTAAGTGTGCCTCGTTATTTACATACCTACTGAGATTAGATACTTACATCAATTCTATGGTGGAACGGTTAACTATAGTTAATGGCCTTTTAATCAAAGCTGAGATCAAAGTCTGTCCTTTTTTAACCCCCGACGGAAAAACGACGAGTTGTTATAGGTTTGATGTGTCTGTGTATGTGTCTGTCTGTGGCATCGTAGCTCCCGAACGGATGAACAGATTTTGATTTTATTCATTTTTGTTTGAAAGGTGAATTAGTCGGGAGTGTTCTTAGCTATGTTTCATCAAAATCAGTTAAGCCGTTTCATTGATCCGTTCGATCCCACCCATCGTACGTTGAACGAGTAACACACCCATACAAAGTTCGCTGCAGTTAAATTAAATATCTATGTTAATAGTGTAGTGAAGTGACTATAGTTTTACATACAAAGTTTTGGACCTCATTGTGACACTTTATGGCTATTGATTACAAAAACAAGTGTGGATAATTCAGTCAATAACTTAATCAAGTTCCACTAGTGCAATTATTGATCACCCGCAAATAATTTAAACCGGCAGTTGCTGTGTAGAAGCAATACGCGTAAGCGACGTCGATTCCACGGCGCTTTGGACCTTTTCTCGTGAAGTTTACTACGGCTGACTCTCGGGGGACTTTGTTGGTGTGCTGTTAACTGGAGCTTGCTCGGGACACTTTATTGCCGTGCGCCTATTACACTAGGTATCTACCATATTGGATTATTTTTGCCGTTTTGCTGTAAGAACTTCCGCTACCTATCTCTAAGCACACCTAGCACCCGAACACAACTTTTATTGAGAAATCTACTCTTCACGATATAAATAAGTTATGCTGAATTCTCCAACTACAGAGGGCTCACCAGGTGTTTTTTCAACGCCACCGCAGCACTACTCTTCGGACCCAAGCATAGCCGAGCCATCAATGCCTCTTCGAGAAACCTTATCTTTTACAAACATAGCGACCCGTAAGCATAAGCGTAAGAATGATGATATTACTAAATCGGAAATTTTCGACCTATTTGCTTCACTTAAGGGGCTAGTCCTTGAAAATGACACTTCGAATTTTGACACTATTCCATTATCTGTGACCTCCACCTTGCGGTGGGATTTGAAACTAATTAGGTAAACAAATCTCTCAACCGTACAATTGTGTAGAAAACGCATTACTTGTTTTGTCAATAACATCATTGAATTTTTGTTCTGTACGTAATCAGATAAATGTAAAAATAAAATAAATGTATACTACCTATACAATCGTTGCTTGACTGACTGACTCGGTCACTGACTATCAACGCGAAGTCTAAACACTAGGTCATAGAGACCTGAAATTCACATAGGTACATTTCTTTTGTGGTACAGCGGTGCTCTAAGCAAGGAATTTCCGAAATACACACCCTAAAGTGGTGCAGCGGGATGTTGAAGTTTGAATAGCAAAAACTACACGCGGGCGAAGTCCCAGGCGTTCCACTACTGGATACTTGAGGAATCTCTGTGCACATATTGTGGTTTACATATTATGCTGTGTCAGGTTTCGTTATATTTTATAACAGTTTTATTCGTTTTATTTTACCCCAAATAGACAAAGTGGTCAACAACTTCAATAACTGTACCAATATGGGTGCAAAGTTAGTATTTCAAAACCATCATAACCGAATCGCAAATGAACATGGTCAAGAAACGAACAAACCCACAAAAACAACCAAAAAATACAGGACCACAAAAAAACAAAATTAAATCAAAAACACCCTAAAAACTCTCACAACCTAAGAAGGTTTGTGCCTCTAAAAAACCCCTTCCAATTCCTAAAAACATAGGGTTTAGCCTATTCTACCTCCCTAGAGTTCATACAAGTCTTAAACTTTAAGAAACTATTAAAACCTCGTACAAACTCATACAACCTAATTTAAACCGGTATTGAACGACGGGCCTTGCTCAGGAAAATATCTTGGGAATCGGGATTTTTCCCAGCAAGGCCCAAATTAGATCGTTTTCTCCGCCTCAAAACTCACTATTCTGCCAAACTTCCTGCTGATGTTTTTTTCCATATGAACTTTCATCCACTAACATACCTACCTTGTTTGTTTATATTAATTTGAATGTGTATATGTGCGCCTACTTTTTGTCGATTCAACCTTTGGAGGTTTTTAAGGTACAATATTATAATTAAATGTGTAAAATATATTGAGTATGAAATACATAAAAATAAAAAAACCTACACGTTTAGGGCTGTTTAAAAAAACGCTCATGCAGTGATTTTATTATTTAAAACTATTAATTTAATCCTATTTCGTCAAAATACATAGTAACAGTTTTTCGAGTTATTTTGTACAGAAAGGCGGATAAAGAAACAAATAAATTATATAGGTACCTACAAACTATGTTGGAAGAAATACACGTAATTGAAACATACTGACCACCTACAAAAAAAAACGGCGCGGCGAGGACGTTGCATTTGACATGCATTCAAACATTTATCGTCTTCTAAATTCTAATTTCCAGTACTACCACAGTATAAGAGAGAATAGTAAAGAACACACACACACACACACACACAGTATAGTAGAGTTTATGTATAAATAATAGTACCTTCTTCTTGAAACATGCCATGAATTTGTTTGGCGTCTTTATGAAAGGATTATAGGAAATTCAAACCATAAAATCAATGGTGTTGACGACCTCTGTGGCGCGGCAGGCGAAGGTTGGCCTGCGACGCAGGAGGTTGCGGGTTCGATTCCCGCCTCTGAACAAATATTTGTGCGATCGCAGATATGTGTTCAGGGTGTTCTGGGTATTTTCTATGTTTAATAAAAAATATCTATCTATGTATTATATTGTACTAAATATATCAATTATCTAGTACCCATAACACAAGCTCTGCTTAGCTTGGGGCTAGATAAAGTTGTGTGAAATGTCCATTATTATTATCATTACTATTGTTTATTATTAATTGGGGTCATAAAGTTTGGATGTATTGTTTGTTATTCTATTAAAATTTAAAATTAAAGCGGGCTCCCATACAAGAAAAGTGATTTTAACAAACGCGGTATCCCTTGGTCCGTAATAGGTAGACACAAAAAAAAATACAAAAAGTGTGTTATAAGTAGGTATGTACCTAGGGGAAAACAAACATGTTTATATTTACTTGCCTTATTTTTATTAATCATCATCATCAGCCCGGCTGGAAATAGAACATGTCCATAGAATGGCACGACAACTGGTCTTGAGCCGCGTCCGTCCACAGACTTCCCGCGACCTTTATAATGTTTGGTACATCGGAAGTTCCCCTCCTACACTGCGTCGTCCGGTTGTTGGTCGCCACTCGAGGACTTTATTTCAGTCATCTTAATTAGTGCGTGTTGCCAGAGATGACTTACGTGACTGAGACGTGATCGCTAACTATCACACACACAAAAGCTCAAAGTATCACATCGGGTTATGCATGGAGAGAGCTATGCTATTACCATCAGTGTACAAATACGTAGTCTGCGACAACCGTAACTACAAGAAGTATTGTTACGAGATATTCGCGCCTAAAGTTTTTTATCTTAAATTAGTGATCAGTCAGTGATTTTGTAAATATTTATCTGTTATGATTTTGATCTGTACGATCGCTACGATCATTCCCTTTAAAACAGTGTTTATTATATCGTGATAACATTAATGATTTTTTATTATTTAGTAAATAATAGTTGTCTAGTGCAACATTATTTTAGAACGTGCTTAACCTAAGCATGTGCGCCGTATGTAACATAGTTACTGTTCGCATGTCTAGAGATTTTGTTACGGTGTTCAGCAAACGGAATATGCTCAAGCTTTACCAATCTTATGTGCGGTAACATAGCTACTAACTCAGTTATACACCTAATTAAGCTGGGAGAAAAAATAATAACTGTAAGTAAGACCACAGAATAAATAATAGAAAAGAACAGAAGGCTCACATCGTGAAAAAAAAATGACCAACCTTGCTGGGACGCAACAAAGTGCATTTCAGTTTGCATAAGTGCTTAGTGCCTAGCGGGATATTCACCTAAACATTTCCGCATTCTTCTGATGTTTTAATCTTTTTATTTTTGTATTATATATATATAAATATATATATTTTTATAATTTTATACCTTTTAATATTCTTTGTATTTTTGAATTTTAAACACAAATTAAATTAAAATTAAATGACTATTCCAAGTATATTCGGTACAAATTTAATCTGCGTAATGTTTTTTTTCGAATGGAATTAAAAAAGATTTAAACTTTTGTTTTCTTGACAAAATCCGAATAAATTTATGGACAAAATACTTGTTATTGACTTTGTACGGTGAGGCATGACGCGTAGAAATAATAACTTGGTAACTTTCTATGGCGCATGCACTCTTAAATTGTTTTGACCAAATGTTCCCATTTTTAGGGTTCCGTAGTCAAAGACAAGGAACCCTTATGGATTCTTCATGTCTGTCTGTCTGTCCGTGTATGTCACAGTCTTTTTTTTCCAAAATTATAAGAGCTATACTGTTGAAACTTAATAGGTAGATGTATTCTGTAAAACGCATTAAGAATTTTACACAAAAATTGAAATAAAACAATTATTTTTGGGGTTCCCCATACTGAGAAATGAAAACCAAATTTAAAAAAAACATCAAACCCATACGTGTGGGGTTCTATGGATAGGTCTTCAAAAATGATATTGAGGTTTCTAATATCATTTTTTTCTAAACTGAATAGTTTGCGCGAGAGACACTTCCAAAGTGGTAAAAAGTGTGTCCCCCATAACTTCTAAAATAAGAGAATTAAAAACTAAAAAAAAAATATGATGTACATTACCATGTAAACTTCCAACAAAAATTGGTTTGAACGAGATCTAGTAAGTTTTTTTTTTAATACGTCATAAATCGTAATTCATCCAAGAAATTTTATATTATGTTACTTGCTGCTACGGAACCCTTCATGGGCGAGTCCAACTCGCAATTGGCCGCTTTTTTTTAATGGTTATTTTTGGAAATTGTTAATTGGTACCTTATTTTTGCGTAGATTCAATCTTTATCGAATACTGACTATCCAAGTTTTTTTTGTAGTGTATTTGGAATAGTGGTGTATACCTTATTTTATACCAGTCAGTTAAATCATTCTAACGGTGAAGTTATAATTTGGTAAATTTTGCTAGAAGTATCTCCTATTTTCTAGTATAAATGGCACTAATTTGCTTATGATTTCTTCTTTTATTTCTGCAGTTATACCTCTTGCCATAAAATTGGGCATAGCTTCTAGAAAAAAAAGAGTTAAAAAAAAAAATTGTGGTAAATCCATTGTGATTTTAACTTACTTACACCGAGACTAGTTTTATATTTTGGGGTTCAATCCCCCTATCTACTTTTACAGTATAATCTCTCTCAGGTAAATTTGATGTAAAAAAAACTGGAGCATGTTTGTGATGCGTGATATTTTATTTATTTTATTTTATTTTCAAAATTTTGGAGAAACTTACAGCTAGGTTTACAAAAATTCAGATAAAATATAAAGAACATGCCTGGATGGACAAGTGCATGTTTATTGACGGCTAATTAAAAGTTTCCACAGATAGATATATAAAAAAAAATAGCATTATACAAAGTAAGTTGACGACTAATTGGAAATAACATATACAGATATACAGATATACATGATCTCGATAATTATAAAATCCTGAAAATCATAGATTTAATTTGCTGATTTTGTTTTCATAGCAAGTTTCACTTGATGGTGAAATTAATTTGTAGACATGAAGCTATTGAACATTTGATAGTTAATGAGCAAGTGCTAGCCATATTGCTGTTGATACTATTAACAAAGAATAACATGAAAACCCAGTTTTTGTACCAAAAGTTGTTGTTGTGAATTGTGATATCTAACCACAGAAATACATGCTTATATGCTTAAATAGTTAAGTCCCTGGGAAGATAAAGTTTTTTGGATACGTTTTCTCATCAGTAGTGTGATACACACGGGTTGTGTATATCATGACGTTATTTTATAACTTCTTTAATAATTTTATTAGGTATTTCATATGATCTGAGCTTATTTTGTAGGCAACCAATTGCTGTTTTTCAGAATCCCCATCAGTCTTGTTAGGCCAGTCACCGTAGACACAAAAATCGTGTTAGGTCGCAAAAAGTTGCAGGGTTCTGTTTTTTTGGGATGTTGTTAGGATAAATACCAATTGTATAAAACCAAGTTTGCAACTTCGATAGAGCTGTGCGAACTTTGCAATTTTTTGCGACCTTAAATGTTTTAGATGACTGGGCCTATGTGTCGTTTGTAGGTTAATATTTGTAAGGAGAAAGGTTATACACACCTCAGTTTGTTCAAAATTACTAGGTTTAATTAAGTAGTTGGAAGAGACTTTTCTTCTGGGTACTTCTTTACTTTGTACTAGCTATTTTGCATTTTCTAAAGCTTTTACATGCGTACTTATCGTCGCGAGTATCGCCTTTGCATAACTCGCCACACACGACCTACCCACTTCAGCTTTGGTGAGTCACCGTTTGTTGAGCTCCCACTGACTGACTAGCACCAATCCCCCACTTTTTATCTTAGCGAATGACGGAACAATCAGATGGCCCACCTGATCTTGAGTGGTAACGTCTGCCTTTAACAATGCATTACCTCATATGTCACGTCCACCCCTTGTGGCATTGCATTGCGTCTACCGGCAACTATACCTTTCATACTGGAACACAGTAATGCAAGCACTACTGCTTTGCGGAAGAAATAGTACTGGTAGTAGTGGTGGTTGGTAGTACTTTCCCGAACGAACTCTTTCACAAAAAACAACTCTACTAAGTACTACTAAAAACTTACAAATACTTCGCCCTCCTGCGTCTCAAAACCAATAGTAGTACTACGCAAAACAGCCGTAAATATATTATACCTACGATTGAAATGTCTACGATTACTGTTTCATACAGTTTTCGTTTACTTAGCAAGACGATGGCACAGAATAAATAATAGAACAAGTACAGAAGGCTCACTTCACGAACAAATTTATATAAATAGCGACTCTTGCTGGGATGCAAGAAAGTGCAATTCAGCTTGCATTAGTGCTCAATGCCTATCGTGATTTTTACCTAAACATTTCCTCTCTCTTCTAACGCGTAACTGCGTCGCTATCTGGCACGGAGTGACGTTGCTCGTAAGGGTTGACGACTAGTCGCTTACGATAACATAGTTATCTAATGGCAAAGGTACGTTAGTTTGTACCTTGTCAATGAAAGTAAATATCTCTTTTAGGTGTAGGTAGTGACAAGGTACAGACTAACGTACCTATGCCATTAGATAATTATGTTAGGAATGACATACGACGCTAACAAAATAGTCCAAGAGCCAACATCCAATATTCATAATATCGGTTCCCAACTACAGGTTTAGCGTTTAGCTAAGTAGCCTCCTGAGGTATGGGAGCGGCACGGGAGAGTGGTGATTTTCTTATGTCAAATGTCGCGAGACGTCACTTGACGTCAGTCGGGCGGCGATCTCGCTGCCGTCAATACGTGTTATTTGGACCGGCCGCACACGAGATTAGCAACCGAAGATGGATCCTCAGATTAGAGCTTAAACTAAAGATGTTGTTTATAATGTATATAATTTTTTCAAGGTTAGTAAATCTGATCCAAATTCCGCCGAGCATGAAAACGATATAAATCTACACAGTATAATCACACGATATAATCTATAGTTATGAAAAAGAGGGATTTGTTAAAATTAATAAAACGAAATAAACTAGAAATACAATTTAAAATTGATGCCATATTAAAAGAAAATGGTCATACGGTACTTTATTTGCCACCGTACATCCGGATTTAAAACCAATCGAATTAGTATGGGGAGATATCAAGGGCGAGCTGGCACGAAAACATATTAACTCAAATTTAACTGAGAAAAAGCGAGCACTAGAAGAGTTATTTGCTAATTTTTCATTTGAGAAATGGCAAAACTGTGACGGTCACGTAAAGAAAGTTGAGGAAGAGTATTTCAAACACGACCATCTTAGCGACGATATAATGGATCAATTTATAATAAGATTACGAGATGAAGACTCAGATAACGAAAGTGATTCCAGTCATACTGACAGTGATTCGAGTAGCGATATGGACATAAGCTAACAAATTGAAAGTTCAGTTGAAAATATTGATATTAGTATTAAATATAATAATTATTTGAACAAGTATATTATTCACTTTCGCAATGACTTAGGTACTTATTTGTATATATCGTAAGATCTATCTTCACTAATTTTCATCACGTGTGTAGCCCGATAGTACTTTACGTCACATGTCACCCCTCCCGTGCCGCTCCCATTCCTCACGAGGCTACATCTTTTTTTTTGTTATATCATTCTCTTATTTAAGATGTTAAGGGGTGGGGGGACACATTTTACCACTTTGGAACTGTCTCTCGCGCAAACTATTCAGTTTAGTTTTTTTTTTATCAGAAACCTCAAAATCATTTTTGAAGACCTATCTATAGATAACTCACACGTATGGGTTTGATGAAAAAAAGTATTGAGTTTCAGTTCTAAGTATGGGGAACCCCAAAAATGTATGGTTTTTTTTTGTATTTTTGTTCTTGTAAGTCCTATCTAACTACATAAATAAATCCGGAGACATACAATTTAAGGATAGGTAGCAAAAGTCTACATTTGTTAGGTAGGTGTACCTAATTACCTTTAATGTAGACGTGCATTTCTACACCTTTCGATGTCCCTTGGAAGTGTGAAAAACGTGAGGTTCGGATCCTTGTTATAATTCAGGCAGCCGAATGCGATGCAATATGCGTTTATCTTCATTTAAGCATAGAATAAATAATAGTAGAAGACTTTAGTTGACGGACGACGTGACGCGGCGCTTGAGTTAGTTTACCGAACTAACTTCACGTGCGATCCGGCTGGCGCGCGGCAGCCCTCTGAATGGATTGACTCGTCTAGATGAGTCCGCCGGGTACTATAATATCAACACTAGTCTTAAGCACCATATATGTTATGTATGACGTTACTATTCTTATGTGTAGTATTTAGTCTAACATAATAATAAAAATAGTTCAGATAACCACCGTATAATATGTTACGGTGATTATATTTAGGATACATTTTTGATGCATGATCAAGCTCATACAAACACGTCAACCTCATACCTCATACCTAACTTACAATAAACATTATATTGATCAACTGGATTATCTATGAGGAACTAGTATGTCATAGATAACCCAGACAATATAGTTGTACTACAAATAATATTACGCGTCCGAATCAAGTCGCGGGTTACAGTACCTATACCTAGCTAGTATCTATTTTATATTATAATCGTCCAAAGTTAGTAGGTACTTACCCAAAATCAGAATTCGTTTATTTTTGCTATACGTTTTTAAATTCCGACGGGAAACGAAAATATTCGTGAAGAGAAAATATGTACAAAATGTGTGGCTTCATTTCACCGAGGACTATACTAAGTTCCATTGGTCTAGTTGTTACTATGTTGACAGAGTTATTTATACTTGTATTGTACGGAACCCTCTACACGCGAGTCCGACTCGCACTTGAACAGTTTATTTATCTTTGGCCTCCAATAAAGCATGGACTTTAATGGAGATTTTTTTAATAGCAGCATTGTATCATCAAAGTAACTATCTATGTAATACATTGTATTAAGTTTATCAGTTATCTAGTACCCATAACACAAGCTCTGCTTAGCTTGGGGCTAGATAATGTTGTGTGAACTGTACAGCATTATTTATTTATTTATTGTTTCGATATCAAATTGAAGTACCAGTATTATTATTAGTAACAAACAGCCAAACATAGATAAAAATTGAATGATAGTATAAATAAAAAATAAAAAAAACATATCCTTCCTCACTAGTAAGTCGGGAAATAAGCAAGTATAGCTTGGTATATTGTGAGGAAAATCGCTAAGCGAAACTCTTTTGGTCACAAATCACAATATAAACTCCTTCGTGAGTATACTACCGTAGAATTGCACCGAGCAACTACGGAGGCTTGCAATGTTCTAAGTAGAGATCCACCAACTTATCTGTAGAATTAAATGTATGTAGATGATAGAAAACTACATACATTTCATTCTACTGATAAGTTGGTGGATCTGTAGAATTGGTTTGTGTTCACGACTGTATGATTGAACTGTCAAACCATGTCCGTCCCGTTAATTTTCACAAACCTCAAATAAATAGGTATTTGGATGGGTTTCCTATTACCCGAATTACAATTATAACAACGAAAACCAACAATTTTCAGTAAAATAATACAAGTTTTTGTAATGATATATCGAAGTACCCGGTTGTCCGTTTTCACCTGTGAATAAAAAAGTGAACGAGGGCCTTCCTTCCAGCGCCGTGGATAACCACGGAATGAGAGAAAATGGCGTAGAAATCGTGTAGATACGGCGAATTGAAAATGTTTTCGTGTTTTTACACATCTTTTGTATGAAAAGATCAAAAACCCCAACCTACTTTTAAAACCAAGTGTATAGACATGATACTAAAGTGTTTTATTTCTCAGAAATAGCTGTAATTCCGTAGATTTTAGCTCATATGTAGATGCTCTATTTTGATCAATTTTGTGAAAATGGGTAGGTAGTTTTTCAATTTACACAAAATCTAAAAATAATTTTAGAAAACCCCTACTTACTTTTATTCAGCCTGAAGTGTTCTTTCTTCTGATCTAAATATTGTTAGGAATAAAGCTAAATTCGGGAAGTTCTTGGCTTTTCAAAACACCACTTTTCAAGGATTTTCAAGGACGTGGCCCTTAAGGAAGACCAAGATCTGAAATTTTCAGCGATTTTAAGCTCAATCAATGAGGTCAAAACTTCCATGGACTCCATGTCAAACAAATATGACGAAGTACAGCAACGTTTGGTAGTCCTAGAAGAAGAGAAAAAAACGAGTGATTTAAAAATTCATTCTCTTGAAAGGAAGGTTGATTTTCTAGAACGCAATGCTAAAGTTACCAGCATAGAGATAAGGAATGTTCCGCAGCCAAACAAGGAAACAAAGGAGGATTTAAGGAGTATTGTTCGTAAAACCGCAGAAGTACTCAATATTACGCTGGACAGTGCCACTGCAATAAAAGACATTTATCGTTCCATCTCGAAAGCACAAGTGAGACCAATCATAGTAGATTTTACTACCGTTTCTGCCAGAGATAGCTTCTTAGTTTCATCTAAGAGGTTCAATAAAGAGCACCAGTCGGAGAAGCTGAGTACTGATACCCTAGGCATAGGAGGTCTGAAGAAACCGATCTATATTTCAGAAAATCTCACATATAGTGACAGAAATTTATATTTTCGGGCCCGTGAATTTGCCAGAAATAACGGCTACACCTTCTGCTGGACTTCGTTTGGGCGTATATACCTACGCAAAGCAGAAGGCTTGCCACAAATACGTATTGCCTCTGAGAGAGATCTGGAGAACATAAAAGTAATGGTTATTTCTATGTAAAATAATCTGCAATTTAAATTGCTGTGTACCTGCATTCCTTTCTTACTGGCACGTAATTTTTACTCCTGTAATAACGAACTAGTTAATTATTTTGATTGTTTTTTATATTTATTTTGGGTTTTTTTTTTTTTGTTACCTACTGGAAATACATACTTTTGTAATATTATAATAGACATATATATATATATATATACACCTATCATAATCATGATAAATGATGTTGATGCAATTACCTCCGATGTTGATAATGAGGTCAATGCTGGTGATTCATACTTGGTTGACGATGCCACGGATTTTTGCGAACTCAACCTTAAAATGAAATCCAAGAGCTCCTTGAAAGTTATCTTGCAAAATATACGTAGTGTTAACAAGAATCTGGATGATTTTACAGTACTTCTTACAAGAAGTCAGCTTAGCTATGATTTCATAGTTTTAACGGAATGTTGGTTACAAGGTAGCGGTCCTATACCGGCTTTAGAGCAATACTCTGCTTCTCATACTTGCAGGCACATTAATCAAAACAGTGGGGTTATTGTTTATGCCCGCAATAATATTTCTGATGTTTCTATTTACGAGCCAAACTTAAGCGATGCTGATAGTCTGGTAGTAAAAATCGGCAAAGACTATGCATTTATCTGTGTTTACAGATCCCCATCATTCTCTTCAATTGCAAATTTCCTGGCCTCTCTTGACGAACTGCTTACGAAACTTAAACAAATACCTAACATATTCATGCTCGGTGACTTAAATATAGATATAAGTAATGCTTCAGCTGACAATAGGTCTGATGACTACTTAGATCTACTTGCAATACATGGGTTACTGCCAAGTCACACTTTCCCCACTCGAATGGAAAAATGCTATGATCATTGTTTTGTTAAATCTAAATCAAAAGTAATGACTGCCATTTGCAGATCATGCGTAACTGATCACAGATGTCTTTATCTCGTTATTCCTCTATCGCAGGCCCTTGCTAAAGCTCAAAAATCTTGTAGCAAAATAAACTATAACAAAGCCCTGGAATTAATATCAAAGGTGAATTGGAATGCTCTTCTAATAGAAAAAGATGCAAATAAGCTTACTGAACACCTAGTTAATACAATGAATAATGTTGTTAAAAATTGTACGCAAAAATTTTCTATACCTAATAGAAAACAAACCTTTCAACCCTGGATCACTCCTGGATTGCTACGGTGCATGAGATTCCGAGACACTTTGCATCGACGTCATCAAAAATCCCCCAGAGATAAGTACCTAGAAGTTACGTACAAGCGTTACAGAAACCACTGTAACAATATTCTACATGATCTAAAAAATAGGTATGATAGATCCGACCTACACGATGCCAAACATGATATTAAAAATACTTGGAAAGTTATAAAGCGTGTCTGTGGTCTTAATAACAAAACAGAGGCGCCTAGTGAACTTCTAAAACCTGAAATAACACACTGTGAATCGGCTAACATTGTTAATAACTATTTCGTTAACGTAGGTGGTAATCTAGCTGCAAATATTTTAGAAAACCTAAACATGACCCAAGATGGCTTGGTACTAAAATACGTACCCAAAAACACTCAATTAAACTCCTTTATGCTGTTGGAAACTGATGAAATTGAAATTAACAAAGTAGTGGCCTCTTTGAAGAACACTTCGTCAACTGGTTGGGATGACATATCTTCAATACTTCTAAAAAAATGTATTGGCGTCCTTATCGCTCCGATTACTTACCTTTGCAACCTGTGCCTTTCAACTGGTGTCTTCCCTAAATTACTAAAGGAATCAGTTGTGGTTCCAATCTTTAAGTCAGGGGACAGAGACAGTATAATCAATTACCGCCCAATATCTTTGCTACCAACTTTGGCCAAGATTCTGGAAAAACTTATTAACATACGGCTAGTTAAATATCTGGAAGCCAACAATATTCTTTCTCAAAACCAATATGGGTTCCGAGGAAGAAGATCGACTAACGATGCAATCGATACTGTTGTCACACATCTAGTTAATAACCTAGACAAGAAACAGAAAAGTATTGGAGTCTTTTTGGACCTAGCCAAGGCCTTTGATACTGTCTCTGTTCCACTGCTGTTAAGCAAGCTCGACTCTATTGGAGTACGTGGTGTTCCTTTGGATCTATTTAAAGACTACTTACACGATCGTTTCCAAACAGTGAGGCTAGATAACTCTTACAGTTCGAAACAATCTGTGAACTTTGGGGTTCCACAAGGATCTGTTCTAGGACCAACACTATTCTTAGTATATTTGAATGATTTTTGTAACACCGAACTACCTAACGCTAAAATAACATCATTTGCTGATGACACTGTAATAATATTTAGTGGACCATCATGGACGCATCAAGCACGCATAGCAGCCGAGAGTGGAATGCGCATAATAATCAATTGGCTTAACAATAACTTATTAACACTTAACCTATCCAAAACGAAATACATAACATTTTCTATTTATAACAACCATCAGCCCAACCCAGACTTCTCATTAAAAGTACATACTTGTTCTAGTGACAGCACCCTTTGCGGTTGTTATACCTTATCAGCTACGGATCGTATAAAATATCTTGGGATTACTATTGATCAGAATTTAAGTTGGAAACCTCAAATTGATACACTCAAGACACGTATTCGGAAACTTATACACATATTCAAAAAAATTCGACACCTTAAAGATGAGTCAACAAATAAAACCGTTTATCTGACACTATGCCAATCAATATTAACTTATGGAATCTCGGCCTGGGGAGGTGCAGCAAAGACCATTCTTATTAAGCTGGAAAGAACCCAGCGCTCTATTTTGAAAGTCTTGAATTTTAAACCCTTTCGATACCCCACACTAGACCTATACAAAGAATCAAAAGTACTTACTGTTCGTAAGCTCTTTATAAAACTGATCACCATAAAACAACACGCTTTTCCGACTCATGCTGCGACAATGAATCGCAGAAGAATACATGAAGTATATAAAGTTCCCCGGTGCAATACTAGATTCGCGCAGGTTTTCGCATATTTCTTAGCACCTCTCTTATATAACCGAATAAGTAAAATTGTAATGCTGAAGGATAACACTAAATATATTTGTGGAAATATCATAGAAGAGTTCTTAAGTACATTTAATTATGAAGGAACGGAGAACTTACTGCAAATCATAAGATAATACCAGTCTGTGACTATTTCGATTTATTTATTTGAATACAGATAGTTTAATGTTTCTTGAAGTTTGACCTATATAATTTACTAGCGACCCGCCCCGGCTTTGCACGGGTATATTATGCATGAACATATAAACCTTCCTCTTGAATCACTATATCTATGGGAAAACCGCATCAAAATCCGTTGCAAAGTTTTAAACATCTAAGCATACATAGGGACAGACAGACAGCGGGAAGAGACTTTGTTTTATACTATGTATTGATATATAAAATTTTTTACAAGCTTTTATTTCACTTGCAATGTATGTATGTTTGTCTGGGTGGAATTTGGGTAGAAACTTGCAACTGAATTTTAAAGCAGTTATCCTCAACCGATTGAGCTGAAATTTGGCATACCTGTCAAGTTCCAATGACAATATAATATAATGTTGACAAGGAGCTGATATAATGATGGAGACGGAAGGTGGACAACATAACTCCTCGATGGATAATAGTAGACCGGCCGTGTTTAGGCTCATTTTGATCAGCACACGGTTACGATCGCTAATTAAAAAAAACTTGTATATAAAAAAACACCATTTTTTTATATTTCAGTTGCTGGCCTTGCGCTATCATCCCACACTGAAAAAAAAAATAAGTTGTATTAAACCATATCCGTGGTCAAATCAACTATCATCTTGATTCCATATGAGCCTAACAACGTGTCGGGTTACTTGAACCATAGCAAATTGTTAGCATCTGTTATTCGTCTTGTTTAATTTACATCACAAGTATATGTTACAGTAGCCATAACTATTGTTTAATCCAAATAAGCTGCAAGCTAGTTCTAAGCCTTTCTTTCTGGTTCAATTCTAACAACTGCGAGTGTTCCTCTAGCCATATATCTTGTTAAATTCATACAACGGTATATATTGCAGTAGCCATGTATCTAAGTTAATTCAAATAAGTTGCACGTTCAAATATTTATCTGGAAAAAATATATCTTAGTTTCAAGCTATTACCTGGTTCATATTTAACAACAGTGTATGTTCGACTAACCATATATCTTGGTTAATTCATACAACAGTCATGATGAAGTAGCCATGCATCTTTATTTGGATTTTGACATTTTAATAATTAATTAATTCTTGTTTTTTTTTTTATGATTGTATTGTTAATAAAAATATTGCATGCCTCAGGTAGGAATACATTGATACTTATAATAATATTTGACATCTTTTATAACATGTATTTCAAGTAATAAAAATACTTTGACTTTGACTTGACTTTGACTTGGTTAATTTCAATAAGCTGTCTGATAGTTTCAAGCTTTTACTTGGTTCAATTCTAACAACGGTGTACGTTTGACTAACCATATATATTGGTTTATTCATACAACAGTCTATGATGCAGTAGCCATGCACCATGGTTAATTTAAATAAGGTGCCAGATAGTTTTAAGCTTTTACCTGGTTTAATTCTAACAACAGAATATGTTGAATTAGCCATTATTTCTTGTTTAATACGACCACACATTGGTGATTCATAATAGATTCAAACAAATCTACTTTTTCAGGTTGATTAGGATTACTTTGTTATTTTATCACTGGTGCTAGCCAGTCCAAAGCAGCTGAGTGCTGATATATGGCTAGAGGAACACTCGCAGTTGTTAGAATTGAACCAGAAAGAAAGGCTTAGAACTAGCTTGCAGCTTATTTGGATTAAACAATAGTTATGGCTACTGTAACATATACTTGTGATGTAAATTAAACAAGACGAATAACAGATGCTAACAATTTGCTATGGTTCAAGTAACCCGACACGTTGTTAGGCTCATATGGAATCAAGATGATAGTTGATTTGACCACGGATATGGTTTAATACAACTTATTTTTTTTTCAGTGTGGGATGATAGCGCAAGGCCAGCAACTGAAATATAAAAAAATGGTGTTTTTTTATATACAAGTTTTTTTTAATTAGCGATCGTAACCGTGTGCTGATCAAAATGAGCCTAAACACGGCCGGTCTACTATTATCCATCGAGGAGTTATGTTGTCCACCTTCCGTCTCCATCATTATATCAGCTCCTTGTCAACATTATATTATATTGTCATTGGAACTTGACAGGTATGCCAAATTTCAGCTCAATCGGTTGAGGATAACTGCTTTAAAATTCAGTTGCAAGTTTCTACCCAAATTCCACCCAGACAAACATACATACATTGCAAGTGAAATAAAAGCTTGTAAAAAGTTTCATAAACTGTATCAATATACCATCACGATCAGAACTATTGTTTTATTACGTTTTTTATGGCTTCATCGCATCTAACTCACCCAACTAAACAAAGTCCTAGTGCAAAAAAGTGTGTTTTCCACGTCGCTTTCTGATCAATCCTCGATATAATTTGAACGTGACACGATTTGCAAGTCATATGCAGTGGTTTCGGACCCATTTGATGCCTGACGATCACTGTTGGTGTCATGGTCACCATTCCTGGGGGTGGTGGACCGTAGGGCGCAGCTGATGATCCAGGGTAGTAACCAGCATGAGTAGGCACGCTGTACGGTGGGGGGTTCCCCGGTGGTGAGTTAACAATTGTTGCGCCATGGTACATGACATTTTGTTGCGCTAATAACATGAAAATCACACTGTCACACTAATATTATAAAGGTGAAAGTTTGTGTGTGTGTTTGTTACTTCTTCACGCTGAAACCGCTGGACGGATTTGGATGAAATTTGGAATGGAGATAACTGGGCTCCCGGAATAACACATAAGTACATTTTTATCCCGATATTCCCACGGGATAGAGACTTACGCGGGAGAAGCCGCGGGGTGCTGCTAGTAATTAATAATTATTCAAAGTTTATAGGTAACGTGTTCAAGTAGGTATAGTATTATTAATATGTGATCTGAAGTGATTAGGTAGTAATAAAATTAATATCACAAGAGTCGAAATTTATAAATAAATACAAAAGGTCCATAGGTGTGCATTTGCCTTCGTTATCGATGACTATTCTATAAAACAAAAAGATAAGATTTTATCAGCGTATTATTTACTTATAATCAAAATCGATAATAATTTCACAACAACATGACATACAAACAAGCATTTATTTTACCTACAGTGTCTAGTCTACCTACGAGCGTGGAAATGATTCATGGTGTTCTAAGTGACTCTTAAATCACACATGGCATCGTATCTTCTCAGTGATGATTTTAAAAAAACCAGCCTAGTGTGAGTTTTACTCGCGCACGAAGGGTTCCGTACCATTATCTATAAAAACGGCAAAAATCACGTGTTTTGTATGGGAGCCCCCTTAAATATTTATTTTATTCTGTTTTTTTGTATGTGTTGTTACAGTGGCAACAGAAATACAAGATTTTAAACTGTCTAACTATCACAGTTTATGAGATACAGCCTGGTGACGGTGGTGGTGGCGGAGTCTTAGTAATAGGGTCCCGCTTTACCCTTTGGGTACGGAACCCTAAAAACGGACAATTAAAATAATCTAGACAAACGGTAGCTCCTCTCGAAGCATTCTTATTTTTTTTATGTCCCAAGTTTAGTCAAGTCAACCCTAGTTGTCACCACTAGCTAGAACTCACTATCGTTATATTTTGGCAACGCCATCTAGTTATCGCAGCACGAACACATAAATGTAGCATGGAGTTTTTATGAACTGAACACAAAACTTCGAAAGCTACTCGGACTTCGGAATCCAATATATCCAAAACTACGAGTCGTTACTACGGGATTATACTATACTATTAAACGAGGAATATTTGTATACCTATTTGTAAACACGTTCTCGAAAACGGCTTTAACTATTTCGATGTAATTTTCTATTATGGCTGTTTTTGGAGGCGAAAAATCGGTCTAACTATGTCTTATATCTGAGGAAAATTAAATTTTCCACAAAAAAAAAACACGGTTCGTTAATCTGTGTCAGTCACAGAATTCAATAGTTACAGACTGGTTACAGACCGTTCACCGTAAGATGGCATCTGCCTTGACCTGCGTTGGTGCCATCTTACGGTGAAAGAGCTGTAGTAATTCCTCAGTGAAGCGAACGAATTCGAATTTCGAAAATTCAAATGACAGTACCTAACATTACTGGCTGAAGACGGACATTAGAGATTGTAAGGGTAGACAATTACATCGTAACGCTTCTAGTATACTAACGCATTCGCATGAGGCAGTGACATGGTGAAATAATATGTCTCGCTCTAACTCTAGTGCGTTTTCTATAGCCGCATCCTTGTCATCACATTTCCACACTAAGCCGCATGCGTATCAGTCAGCGTAACTACTAAAGGCGTAAAGCTACAAATTTCCATAGTAAAGGAGACAATAAAAAAAAAACATGCGAAACTCGGTTGCACCTGGTACTAAAGTTAATAAGTGAATAGTAATTAATTTTGTAAAAATTAACAAAACCCTCAACTCAATAATAAGAACAATAAGAATAAATTTATTTTCAACAAAAAACATAAAACAGTTGTATACTTACACAGCTAAACACTCAAACAATTAGAATTTTATAATAAAAATGAAGGTATGTGTAAGTTTATACAGTTAGAAATCTTTACCTCCCGTGCTAGTTGTAAACTGTGTTACGGCGAGGTAATGATTATCTTCCCATACAAACACAAGTCTGCAGTATTAAGTTTACAGAGCAGAACAATCTTATTGAATAGTGTGTACAATCTTATAATAGCTGTTCATAAAATAAAACATAAAATATAATGTAGGTAAGTATGGTACATTCATAATGCTGTGCATTTTGTACCTACGTATAAATATATCTATATATATTATATTTTTAACATAATTATGTACATTTAGCAAAGTCGCGAGCTGAAGATAGCTTAAAATTTATATATCAATACATAGTATAAAACAAAGTCTCTTCCCGCTGTCTGTCTGTCCCTATGTATGCTTAGATGTTTAAAACTTTGCAACGGATTTTGATGCGGTTTTCCCATAGATATAGTGATTCAAGAGGAAGGTTTATATGTTCATGCATAATATACCCGTGCAAAGCCGGGGCGGGTCGCTAGTAAATTATATAGGTCAAACTTCAAGAAACATTAAACTATCTGTATTCAAATAAATAAATCGAAATAGTCACAGACTGGTATTATCTTATGATTTACAGTAAGTTCTCCGTTCCTTCATAATTAAATGTACTTAAGAACTCTTCTATGATATTTCCACAAATATATTTAGTGTTATCCTTCAGCATTACAATTTTACTTATTCGGTTATATAAGAGAGGTGCTAAGAAATATGCGAAACCCTGCGCGAATCTAGTATTGCACCGGGGAACTTTATATACTTCATGTATTCTTCTGCGATTCATTGTCGCAGCATGAGTCGGAAAAGCGTGTTGTTTTATGGTGATCAGTTTTATAAAGAGCTTACGAACAGTAAGTACTTTTGATTCTTTGTATAGGTCTAGTGTGGGGTATCGAAAGGGTTTAAAATTCAAGACTTTCAAAATAGAGCGCTGGGTTCTTTCCAGCTTAATAAGAATGGTCTTTGCTGCACCTCCCCAGGCCGAGATTCCATAAGTTAATATTGATTGGCATAGTGTCAGATAAACGGTTTTATTTGTTGACTCATCTTTAAGGTGTCGAATTTTTTTGAATATGTGTATAAGTTTCCGAATACGTGTCTTGAGTGTATCAATTTGAGGTTTCCAACTTAAATTCTGATCAATAGTAATCCCAAGATATTTTATACGATCCGTAGCTGATAAGGTATAACAACCGCAAAGGGTGCTGTCACTAGAACAAGTATGTACTTTTAATGAGAAGTCTGGGTTGGGCTGATGGTTGTTATAAATAGAAAATGTTATGTATTTCGTTTTGGATAGGTTAAGTGTTAATAAGTTATTGTTAAGCCAATTGATTATTATGCGCATTCCACTCTCGGCTGCTATGCGTGCTTCAGTCATTCAGTGTTCAGTCATTGAAATTACCACCAAAGTAAGTCAAAAGTATTTTATTCATTGAAATCACAAGGTAGGTACAATCACTCCACAAGCACAGAAGTTTACTGGGGTCTTCGCAGGCTTCTCGGGTTGTTGAGGAGTTGCCTTTAAGTAGTTATTTATTCTGTGCGTATAGCTCAATCCAGGGGGCTAATTGTCTAATATATATTATACCTACCTATAATAACAAAATCTAAATATTCCTCAAAATATTGTGGGAGCCAGCCCTAGCGCTACGGTCGAGCATAGCATCCAAAATCTAAATTGGCTGGAGCCAAAATGTATTTTTATTAGAATCCCCAAATCTAAACTTTTCACAGAGTTTGTAGGCCAGCCTGTAGCGCTACGTACCGTTAGCATCCTAGTAGTCTGTGCTACGTACGGTCGAGAGTAGGTACCTACCTACCTATTTAAAAACAAATATGGCCGGAGCTGGCCAACTGTACCTAAATATTTTGTGGTGAGGGCTGAGTCGCAGTTTTGCACACGATGACACCAATCGTCCGTCGTACTTACACTACGCTTACACCATACACCGGTGTGTGTGGGACATAAGTGAGTCTTAGTGGTTCAACACCGTCGTATACCACCCACCGTAGGGACACGATCGTATAACACCGGAAGACGCCAAAATTGGCTATGATATGTTGTCGAAATGAATTTAAAACTGATAAAAAGGTATTTGTCTATGGAATTTGAATGTTGAATGTGTCAGTTGTCACTGTAAAGATGTCAAAGTCAAATTGTATTTTGATTTTTGAAGTTGAAGTTGAAGTTTGTTTTCGCCATTATGAAGAAGAAGAAGGTGTAGTAGTCAAATTCAAGTATTTTCATTAATTTCCAAACAAAGAAAGTATTCAAAGATTTATAAGTAACAAACCTCTTCGTGCAAACATGGATGCAGCTCCGCAGCACTAATAAACACAATGAACGCTGGGCACGGACCACGGGCTGCATACAGTCAAGAGCTGCCCTACCGGCTGGCTTGGCTTACCTACAACAACTGATACGTCGCCTGCTCAACTTTCAAAGAATAACCCTTCGCACCATCGTGGGTTCGTGGGGACACTCATAGGACACAGTCTCAACGCCTCTTCAACATCGGAGCCACATACAGCCCACTCTGCAGAGGGTGTCTGACCGAAGAAGAATCGGCTGCCCACTTAATCCTGGAATGTGTGGAAATAGCAGCTCAACGTAAACAAATCCTCAACAACCCGAGAAGCCTGCGAAGACCCCAGTAAACTTCTGTGCTTGTGGAGTGATTGTAACTACCTTGTGATTTCAATGAATAAAATACTTTTGACTTACTTTGGTGGTAATTTCAATGACTGAATTTTTCGTATTGGGCAGGAGCGCATAACTTTCTAGTATCACTTATGATTTCCCCCCTAGTTTAGGCCATTGGGAGAAGTGTTGTTTTTTAAGAATATTTTTGGTAAACACATTCATATAAGGCCCGAAACCAAAAATCATCTAGATAAATCTATAAAATATAAATATAGATATATATATATATATTGATCTAGTAAAGTCATGGTAGCAGCGACCTAACTGACAAGTCCAAGAAATTAGATCTTGTTTATTTACACAGGGTAACAGGACAGGTAAGTTGCCTATATTATTTCACTATGATCATAATCGCAGATACCTTAAACCTTACATTAACCTTACTGAGATCATTAACTTTTTTCATCCGGTACCTAAGAATAAAAATATTTTACTAGCTCGAATACAGGTAACTTATTTCTAAGAGGTGTTACAATACAATTATAACACCTCTTTCGCTAGCTTGCTTTTAAACATAAGAACATAAATAAATAAATAATGCTGGACAGTTCACACAACATTATCTAGCGCCAAGCTAAGCAGAGCTTGTGTTATGGGTACTAGATAACTGATATACTTAATGGCAAATCCATGAATTTGGTATTTTATTATAGACCCGTATGGCATTTACATTTATTATATATATTTCTCTTATAAGTCTGCAGTTTAAGTTTGGGTAAATAGAGTATAAATGGATTTCTAGGCTCAACATTTTTTACAACTAGGTAGGTATATCTGATTGCTATGAAGCAATCAGATAAAGTATTCTGGGTGTTGTTTCACAAGAATACACAATTCTCTTATGTACAGGTACATGCAAGCCAAGGGTAAGATAATTGTAGTCCTATATTCTCTTGATTTAGTTATGTATCTACCTATCCGCAATGAAACCACGTTTTGGACAACCAGATGTTTATTTTTATGCAAAGAATTTAGAATTTGTATGATATCTTATCCTCTACTAGTTGTATCCGTAGGGTTTGATGACTGATGTGAGGCTTACGGCCACCTTTTCTCCGGAGTCCTTCGTGATTTTCTGAAACAAGAAATACATACCTAAGTTATAAACATTGCTAAAGTAAAATTTTCTAGGAATTATTTTTTATTTTTTGATCTAACATGACTCCCAAGTACTTAGTTGAGGAGACTTTGTTAATTATGAGACAGTTACACTGGTCGTCATGTATGTTTTCATAATTATGTATCCGTATGTTGAAATCCCTTCCAGGTTGGGTTCTATTATATATTGTATAGCACATATAGTTAGTTTTTTGAGCATTAAGTACCTAAGTAGGTAATTTGTATCATCAAAGAAGAATCTTTCACCACGCTAGGTCTTTGAAACGAACCAGAGACAGGGGTAAAGAAAGAAACCACAATCTACAAGCAAAATAAGGCCTAGAGCAGTTAAATCGTAGAGCGTACTCTACACTCTATACTCTGTCTACGAGGTAAATTATTGACAAAAGTAATATAGGTACTCACTTTTACTTCAAGGCTCACACGCTGCTTAGGCCTTTGGTCGGTCGGTCGGTACGCTGTCACAGCTCTTCGCATAGGAATACGAAGGCTTCTTTCGACAGCCGGTATTCCTAAATTCGGTCTCCGGGAGATCTTCGACAGGATCAAAGGATGCCCGAAGACTGTCTCGCATTTCCCGTAGCTCACGAGCCCGTTCTTCTTCATCAACATCTATGCAAGAAAATATCTCGCAGACATTCTCAATAACAAAGAACCCCACAAAAGTCCACAATTACACAGAAAAATAAACACTACCGTGTAGCGCTCACCTCTCACCGCCAAAAACACAAGTGTTGAGCGTAACGCTCATCGTCGCCGTCGTGTCATCGTATTCCAAGCGTGAAGCTGTCAAATTTGGCATTCGGACTCAGAAATAAATGAAAAACCGTTAAAAACGGCACGTAAGTGCTTGCGATACGACGGCCGTGGCTCGGCTTATACGATCGGTGTATAGTGTAACGACGATGATCGTAAGCATGGCAGCTGGGACTCAGAATATAAGTTCTCAAAGTGTACGCTAGGGGCGCTTATCATATTCCCATACAAAAATGCGTGTTACACCACACCATACACCCGTGCCAAATGGTTGGTTAAAAGCCAGACTCAGCACACTGGTCTACATTTTTCACCATCACGCTCACTCGTGAGCGTGATACACGTTTTTGCATGAAATCCAAAACAGTACGTCTAGCGGACCATTGCGGCAACTCAGTTTGTCCATACAAAAACCCGTGAATCACGCTTACGAGTGAGAGTCAACACTATGGTGCAAAATGCATACTAGCTGCTCTGGAAGCCACTTATCCTGAGTCACCCCTAATTTATCAACATCATTGAATACCTACACGAACCAAACCGTGTTACCAATTTTTATTGGTTGTGTAGGTACTTGTTCAATAATGTAAGAAAATTAAGGTTGGTTTACGGAATTTCCAGCTGATAATTAGAACATAGCAATCAATCGACCTTAATAAATAGAACGTTTGAATGAATCTATACAAAAACTAATACCTGGTGATGAATGGATAAGAAAATAAACAACTAAGTAAATGCAAGAGTCATTTATTAAATGACAAATAATAATTATGGTAACCGTGGTTAATAGTGGTTAGTTCGGTATTCTCAAAGTAGGTACCCTTTAAAGTAGTACATAGGTACTGTTAAAAGACAAAACTTACACAAAATATCAATACCTACTGGTTATTAATTATGCTTAAACCTAAATATAATCTTTTACTAACTCAAACTAATCATCGTAACGTTACATATTATTATTAATTAATTCAACACATCAAAATTATGTTTTTTCTTAATCAATGTAATATCACATTTTAATTTTTATTATTAATGGAATTAAACCCAAAAAGTTGTTTGCTTTTGGAAAAAACAGTGTTTTAAGGTGGTTGCTTTCGCGTTGGGGTTTTTATTTTATTTTTACAAAATTAATAACTTGTTAGACATTGTGGTTTTTGAAATATTAGGAAAAATATAAACCACTAGATTACTTCCAGCGATCCCACAATGCTGAAATTTGGTAAGGAGTGAGTTTTGCACAACGACCTCCTCATACCCTCCCGAAAAAAAAAAACATTCTGTATATAAGGGGACAATGGCGATGGAGGGGAACCGTGTTCAACGTTGCTTGCTAACTTGTAAGATCCCTTATGTACCTGTCTACCTTCAGGTAGCACAGCTCTTTATTTCGTATTTTTTTAATTTTGTGCATATACCTACTTGTATGTAGTTGCATTATTCTTTCTGTAAATCATCTCTAAATTAGATTTCAAACTCCAAGCCGTGCAATTGGGTCTTAATTTTTTGTTATAATGAATTTGAGTTTACCTATTTATTATCTTTTTCTGTTATTTAAAATACAAAACTACAATAATCGTAACCACTGACTTTTATTCTGTTACAGGTCAATCGTTTTATTTTTTTTGTATTTTTTCCTACTAACTACATCTTTGCTAACTACGAGCGAAATTCCTTTGTTAGTGCACACCCGAACGACCGCTCCAAATTGCATGCCTTTGATTTACAGTTTAGGGTGGACGTTGATGGTCAGTAAGTCAGTCAGTCAGTCACATAACGATTTAATATATAAATAAAATATATAAATATAAATATTGCTGGACAGTTCACACAACATTATCTAGCCCCAAGCTAAGCAGAGCTTATGTTATGGGTACTAGATAACTGGTATACTTAATACAATACATTACAAAGATAGATATTTTTGATTATACATAGAAAATACCCAGAACACCCTGAACAAAAATCTGCAGATCGTACAAATATTTGTTCCGAGGCCGGAATCGAACCCGTAACCTCCTCGAAGTTTCAACCGCCGCGCCACAGAGGTCGTCATCGAGGTATATATCGAAGTCGAGATAAGCTTGAACATGATAAAATGCTTTCATTTTTGATCACAAAAATAAAGTACTTCAGTAAGTACCTACTTATTGAATTTTATCATGTTTATGTGGCTCTCAACATTTATGAAAACAACTGGCCAAGTGCGTGTCGTACCACGCAGCAAAGAGTTCCGATAACTCGAATTTTTTGACCTTTTTAGGAAGTTTTAATCGAGTTTGTTGTAGCCTTAAATACAGCTTTTCATATATATGTACTTTAAAACTTACAACATTTCACCCCTTTCAGGGTTGTTTCTATACCTACATGAAAAGTATTACATTGCTCAAAACATGACGCCATACATTTTATGACGACTGTAACATAGCGGCGTACGCGATTTTCGAGCATAATGTCAATACTATATCGCATCTGTGACATTGCCTGTGATTAGTTTTCGAAATTAAAGAGTTTCTCTTATCCGAATTTATTTGAACCTGTAATAAAATAAAATAAATCTATTTTGCGGCCGACAGAAATCCCATCAACGCAAGCAACATTTCAAACTTGCACCGGCGTCCAAATAAAATTTCAATATAAAATATGCTCTGTAGCGTTTTCGTAAGATTCAGTAATAGCTTAGATAAACACAAAATAACTTTTTGATGTGAAACATCTATTGGCGCGCGTTGGCAGTAAAATCTACTCGTATGCCGTGTGGGCAAACTTACTTGAATCATGAATTCTCAAGATAGATCTTTTACATCTGCCGGACAATTTTTTTTTCATCCAAACTTTGTTCGTATTAAAAGTTCAAACTGTATTATAACTTGCAACGATCTTGAATTCGCCAGAAATGTCATTGTTGCATAGGAATTTTAAAATTAGAACACATTGATTGATATGACTTTGAGTACGGGCCTTTGGGGTGGAATTTCGTGAAATTCTTTCATGAACATACATAAAATCTACATACTAAGTTTGATAGTTGTATCTAGGTTTTGGAGACCTGAGGAAGAGTCAGTGTTTAGTTTCGCTTATACAGAAATAGATTACCGACTCAATGCCGTCATGTTACGATCACCGCTTCATAAAGGATGACTTTAATGGTAGTTTTCTATCAATCTGATAACGCCCCCGCAGATTTGGTTATCGGTTATCTACATAGATCATATTTATTTGTCAGACAGGTTGGTACAGTCATACGATATACATGGATATCGTCAGTCACTTGTGATTTGTCGAACCGAGAACATTGAGTGTTTTAAAAAGATTTAAGTAGTACTTACAATTGATAATGAGTTCTCCGGGTGAGTCAACGGATGTCAATAGTAAGTACTTACCAAATTTACTTACTTACTTACTTCCTTACTTACTTACTTACTTACTTACTTACTTACTTACTTACTTACTTACTTACTTAGGTAGCCTTATTGTTATCTACGCTTTATTTTGTTATCATCGTCATTCACAGCCCGACTTCATCAATTACATGTAAAATGGCTAATACAGACTCCTTCGTCGCTTCACTGGTAGTTTATTGGCGTGAGATCGTTGACATACCCCGCCAATGCATGCAAGGGATACTTTAGAAAATCTTGGTGAATTTCAAAACTTTTGTAACTTGAAACGGGGAATTGCTGTCCAAAAAGCTTTGGACAGCAGCTTTGAAGTTTCAAAAGTTTTGAACAGCTCTTAAACTCTTAAAACAGGATCATTCGCATTAAGGCAAAGGTAGTCCTAAATATTAAAAGGGAATTTTAATAAAACCAGTTTTATTTATTTGACATATTTTAATGAATATTCAATTTTATTTGATCATGCAAGGGATACTTTAGAAAATCTTGGTGAATTTCAAAACTTTTGTAACTTGAAACGGGGAATTGTTATGTCAAAAAGCTTTGGACAGCAGCTTTGAAGTTTCAAAAGTTTTGAACAGCTCTTAAACTCTTAAAACAGGATCATTCGCATTAAGGCAAAGGTAGTCCTAAATATTAAAAGGGAATTTTAATAAAACCAGTTTTATTTATTTGACATATTTTAATGAATATTCAATTTTATTTGATCAATACCATATAATAATACTAATACTACTAGTAATATAATACTAATGCAATATAAGAAAAATATCCAAATTATTGCCAATGGTAGCGAGTTATTTTATTTTATTTTATAGTTAAATAAAAACACATAATAATTAAAACGTTTTAGGTAGGTTATGCAGTAACATTTTGATTGAGGTTACTTGGAATTGTGCAATACTAATAACTGCTATAAAAAAAAAAAAAAAAAAAATGGGGTTCCCCGTATAATAAACCCTGTGACAATTACTTTACATATTTACATATTGTTATAGTGCTTTTCTTGTTTATTTTCTTGGTCAGTTGTTTTTCTTGACGAAACTTCAACTCTGAGACTCGAACGCCGTTTGTGCATACGGGCTTACATAATGCATGAGAGGGTTCGACTGTAGCTTGTGGCCACGTCTAGTTGCTGAGCTGTGGCTGAACTCGGCTGAAGCCAGTGGCCTATCAGTGGCGTATAGGCCACTGGGCGGGGTCGCTAAGAAATTACCCTTATAGGACAGCTAGCGCGACTCTCTTACGAACCTTGCAGAATTTTACCCAAATCGTTGTTTATACACCCAAAATCATATATTTTCAGGGACAGAAGATTTAACAGCTTCAGTATACCAAGAGGAAAGTGTAGTTAAGGAATCACCTTCACTAGAAGGTCACCCCCAATATCCCCCAGCCTACACTGCTGAGCCAACGATGCATACCACATCTACAAATGTTGGATTTGGGGCTGGTTTCAACGCTGGAATGGGTCCTGGCTATGGTCACATGGACTCTGGCTATGGCCACATGGGCCCAACCATGGTCCAACACCATCAGAATGGAATGGTCACCACCATGACACCAGGTGTAATCGTCACACAACAGTTTACCTCGAGGCCAGCGAATATCACCTGCAAGTCTTGTCACGCTGAAATACTAACGAGATGTGAAAGAAAACCTACGTGGAAGACCCACTTCTTTGCTCTATCCTTATGCTTGGTTTGGTAAGTTTGAAAAGATTTTAGAAGTAGTTTTTTTTATACAACTTTTAATGACAGAGCAAGCAGATGGCTCGTTTAATGTTCATTATATCATAGATCACGTCTACGAAGGACGCGCCGATGTGGCATTGCACTGTGCCCGCCTCGCTGAGACTTAAAGATGAAAAGTCTCATGTGCCTGTAATTTTACCGGCACCCATCAAACCAGAATACAGGAATGCGAGCACTACCTGCTTTGCGGCTGAAATAGGTTTGGTGCTAGTACTTCCTCCGACGAAGGTACATCATCAGCTCAATAAAAGTCACCTGCTGGATATCCAGCGTTGACTTTTTTCGAGCTTTCCGGGCTTGGTGATATCCCCGAAAAATACCACGATAAACGCTATTGAGCCGCCTCCATCCATCGACTCCACGACTGTGACAATGTCATCAGTCTATTGAATGTAATACCATTCCCTTGGAATCGGTTGAAAATGTATGGGTTACTAATGTATTAAGCCAGAATCCTAACTAAAAAAAATTCCCTGACTAAATTTTCGTATCAGTTTGTTAATGGAATAACATGAACGCCGTGGTATGTCCAGCCTAGGAATATACCTCTCCGTCTCCTCTCACGGATTTCGTGAAAACCGATCAAGGGGATTTGCACCAGGGGATGGTCAGCAGCATTCGAGATCGAGCTGGTCGAGTACTCAGGTCCTCGACACCAATACTACATCCGAGCGTGATACATACCTACATACATACATAGACACACGCTTTTTTCTCTGGAGAGGTAGGTAGAGCCTGGGCCTCTTTTCACAGTGGGTAGCACCATTGTGGAATATAGACGTGACAAGTGCTGAGCTCATCATCGTCATTTATTTATTTATTTGTTTACTATCAACAAGTCTGGGGAATCCCTCAGTCAACTTTTACGACATCCACGGGATGAGACGGAGGGGTCTATTCTTAGGCCGGACACACATGACTATGGCAAATCCCATTGTTGCATTCTAGGGAGGCCTCGTCCAACAGTGGACGTTTAACGGCTGATAATGATGTCAGTAACAAGATTTATGCTATCCTTCACGTCTACTTAGTGAATATAATTCAGTGAAAGCTCTGTCTTTTCCTACCAGAAAACAAACATGAACAATTTATGTTGGTACGTACGCACCCGATCGAAACATACTTTATAAAATAAACTATTGTTTCAGCTGCATCCCGTGCGCAATCGCACCTTACTGCATAGACGACTGCAAGACCGCCGACCACTACTGCCCAGAATGCAACGCATACATCGGCAGTTACTTCATTTAGAATATAATGAGCAAGAAAAAACTATGGATACCTAGTTATATAGATAGATAAAAATACAATGGACGAGGGTTCCGAACATAGAATTCAGAAAGGGAGACTTAGTTTAGCCATTTCAAGGCTGGATGCCACCACCAGGTTCCTTGATTGGAACCTGGTGGTGGCATCCAGCCAAGTTCCTTGATTGGAGAACTGTGTTGTTTGTTTATTTACAAAGGATTCATGCCCAAACAATATTATAATCTAGGAAAATTTCAACTGCCTACCTCCTGCAGCTGTGTATACAGAGCGCCCCAAGACTATGTGACATGAAGAGAAAGTACCATAGATATTGTAGATATAATATTTTGGTGAAAGGAGCCTTTATTTTAATTTAAAAATTTAGTAATACTGAATTCCAAGATTTTCTAAAAACTACTTGCCTCGTCTGGGAAACGAACCGAATTATGTGAAAAAAAAGCCCCGGTATTTTTATGATGCCAATCGAAAGAATGGATAAAAAAACCTCTCACATATCTTATAACAAAAGAATAACGTAAAATGTGTGATTCCATTAAATGTTTGCTTTGCAAACAAACGAACGTATCCAAAACGAAAACAAAACGAATCAAGAAATTTTTAGAAAATCTTTGAATGCAATATTAATAGTTTTAAAAATAAAATAAAGTCTCTTTTCAGCAAAATATCCTATCTACAATATTTAAGGTAATTTCCCTTCATGTCGCATGTGCATAGAGCGCGTCCTAGGTGGACGTGACCTATGAAGTAATGCACTGTTTATAGGCAGAGGTTACCGCTTAACATCAGGTGGGCCATATGCTTGTTCCTTCATTCAAGTAGTATGATTAAGAAAAAAAGTCTTGGGACGCCTATATATCCTTATGACAGAATCCAGACAAACATACAGTTGGAGAGACAGACGGCGCGGCGTAGGCTGAGTAATAGGGTCCCGTTTGTCACCATTTGCGTACAGCACCCTAAAAACAGCTTTATTGTGTTGACATTAGATTCAACATTGATTAAAAGCTAGTAATGCAATTCCAAGTTCCGAAGTGACGGCAATCTTGCTTTCAGTGTAAAATCTTCGCTCACGTGGAACTAAGATAACAAGTATTTCATAATTTAAAACTTAGTAATTAAAAACCGACTGAGTAAACTAAAAATATTGTGTATTTATTCGTACCTCTAAAATGGCACAACATTTTTTTTTTTATGTTTATTGGTAATTATTTATCTCAAAAAGTGCTTAACCGATTTTGATGCAGATTTTTATAAGCCTTGGATATTATATTATTTTATTTGTAATATGTTTTTGGCATGTAATTCAGCAATAAATATACCTTGACTTTGACTTTGACCAGTCACATACTTATGTCAGGAAACCATTTTTTTTGAATGGCCTACCTACTAAAACTTAAAAATATCTGGCACTATAAATTTCCTGATTTTGATACCCATGTTGATGTCATTGATACCTTTTTTTGTCAGTTATTTTTGCATTTGGTAGCCGCTTTTGTACCCTGTAGCATAGCATTGTTCGGCTCAAGACGGTTCTTCTGTTACCTCATACATCAAAATCCATCCAAAAGTGGAACTAACTTCGATTCATAATTGAGCACAAGAAACACACACTCACAAAAACTTTTTGACGGTTTTGCTTAGGTACCTGCAAGTGGTTGCTGAATGTTGCAACTGTGTAGGAATGGGTACAATTTAAAGTAGGAAGTTCTTTTATCTTTTTAATAGCATAACAAGCTGAACACACTTTGCCAGACATAGCTTACTTATTTGAGCCTTTCAGTGCCGCCAAGACTCTGGGTCTGTGGGGTACCAGCCGAAGCGAAGTGACTGGTCGAAGCGACGCGTGACCCGAGAGCTGTAAAACATATATTAATCATATTAATATATGTTTTACATCTGCCGGACAAATTTTTTCATCCAAATTTTGGCCCTTATTAAAAGATCAATCTGTAACTGCAAACTGATAACGATCTTGAGTCCACCAGAAATGTCAATGTTGCATAGGAAATTTGAAATTGGAACACATCGATTGATAATGACTTTAGGAAGGGCCTTTGGGGTGGAATTTCGTGAAATCCTTTCATGAACATAACGTTGTACATAATATCTACATACTAAGTTTGTAATCTGTATCTGTGGTTTTGGAGATCTGAGTCAGTGTTTGGTTTCACTTACAGATAGATGAATACGGACTCAATGCCGTAATGTTACGATCACAGCTTCGTAAAGCTATCTGAGATAAGATAAGATAAGATAATGTTTATTTCTTATATAACATAGTATTATCCGTAGTTGAGACCACCTTTTAAATATAAAATACCTGTGCTAGGAGGTATCGCTGTTCCGTATCATAGATTAAGGTTTTTATACCTACCATAATAAGTAAATGTAAGAAAAATTCAATTAAAACAAAAACAAGGAAAAATTGGTTTGTGTGTGCGTATGTGTGTATAGGTGTGTAGGGGTGTGTTTGCGTGCGTGCGTGTGTGTGTGTGCGTGGGTGAGTGTGCTTGTGTGTGTGTGTGTACTTATTGGTGTGAAAGTGTTGTATTTTAGACTGGTATGTGTAGTTGAGTGATCGTGGGTATGTTGGTGTGAGAATATGTATTGTGAGTGAGTGTAGTGTTTGTGTGCGAGCGTAATATGTATTTGTGTGAGTGTAATGAGTATTCATGTGATTGTAACGCGTATTCGAGTGAGTGTAGTGTGTGTTTATGAGAGGATTGATCCTGAAAAAACGTTAGTCTCATATAAGGGCGCGTACACATAGAACGTCCGATGATCCGTCGCTACTGGAGGTAATATTCACACAGCATTTACAGGACCGATTTTAACAGATCGACGCTACTGGACTTTCGTTCTTCAGTGTATCGCCTACTTTCTACGAGGATGGACGTTGTCGTCTTATATTGGTACTATCGTCGTCTGCATTGGAGGAAGCCCCGGTGTTATTGGATATATCCATTTTTGCAAATATTTTGTCGAGGTTCTCTTGTGCGTCAGCTGCAAGAAGACGAATCTATTTTTTAACTTATTTCCGAATGACGACGTCTACTTTTGATGACCTTCTTAAACGATTAGAAAAGTATAAAAAAAAAAGACACAAACGATCCGATAAAACGGATCAGTATTTTCGATGTGTGTGGGATTTTTTACTGGATCCGGAATACTGTCATGTGTGTGAACTGGCTCATACAACTACATACGCTAATAACATATACGTTTAAACGGACCTGTAAAACGGATTTCTGCTTATTTTGTCGGATCGGTTTTTTTACTGGATCCGGAATAGTGTATTCTGTATGAATTCGCTCATACAACTACATACGGTAACAACATATACGTTTAAACGGACCTGTAAAACGGACGTTCTATGTATATCCGCCCTAACTGGGTATTGCAGGATAAACACAACGAGTGAGGATGTAAACATCGAGCATGGAGGCTGCAATGCTCAAAGGGATGTAAGTAAGGGTGTTTAACGACGACCTCTGTGGCGCGGCTGGCGATGGTTCACCTGCGACGCAGGAGGTTGCGGGTTCAATTCCCGCCTCAGAACAAATATTTGTGCGATCTGCAGATATTTGTTCAGGGTGATCTGGGTGTTTTCTATGTATAATAAAAATGTCTATCTGTGTAATATATTGTATATCAGTTAACTAGTACCCATAACACAAGATCTGGCTTAGCTTGGGGCTAGATAATGCTGTTGTGAACTTGTCCAGCATTATTTAAATGTGTAATAAAGAAGGAAAGTTGAAGGGATTTGCCTATATCAAAAAAACAGTTGCATAATTTTTCCTAAAAGTGCTTCAATTTCATCGTAACTTAATTGCAGTGCGAAAGGGACGTTCCCGTCCGAATCCGCTATTTTGATAGTCTATCTGATAACTCCACCGCAAATTTGGTTATCGGTACCTACGTGGAAAACCCACTTCTTTGCTCTATCGTTATGCTTGGTTTGGTTAGTTTAGAAGTAGGTTTTTTATACAACTTGAAATGACGGAGCAAACAGATGGCCCACCTGATGTTAAGCGGTACCCTCTGCCTATGAACAGTGCATTATCACAAAGGTTACGACTATTTAGGACGCAACCTATGTGCAACCATTGCACCGCGCCCCCCGCGCCACCCTGAGACATAAATATGAAAGTCCCATGTGCCTATAATTTCACCGGCAACAGCATACCCTTCAATCCAGAACACAACAATGCAAGCACTATGCTTTGCGGCAGAAATAGGTATGGTGGTAGTACTTCACTGGACGAACTCTTTCCCAAAAAAGCTCTACTACTACTAAATGTTATGATCACCGCTTCATAAAGCAAGGCTTTTCTATCTATCTGATAACGCCGCCGCAGATTTGGTTATCGGTACCTACCTACGTAGATCATATTTATTTGTCAGACGGGTTGGTAAAGTCATACGGTATACATGGATATCGACAGTCACTTGTGATTTTTTGAACTGAGAACATTTACAATTAATAATGAGTTCTCCGCGTGAGTCACCGTATGTCAATAGTAAGTACTTACCAAACTTACTTACTTACTTTCTTACTTACTTACTTACTTTCTTTCTTTCTTTCTTTCTTA
This sequence comes from Operophtera brumata, assembly GCA_932527175.1. Taxonomy (NCBI): domain Eukaryota; kingdom Metazoa; phylum Arthropoda; class Insecta; order Lepidoptera; family Geometridae; genus Operophtera; species Operophtera brumata. The sequence goes on from OW052236.1 coordinate 12,607,990, forward strand.
CTTCCTTACTTACTTTCTTTCTTTCTTACTTAGTTACTTAGGCACAGAATAAATAATAGTACGGAGCAAGTAAGTAAGTAGTAAGTAACCTACGCTTTATTTTGTTATCATGGTCAATTCGTCATTCACAGCCCGACTTCATCAATTACATGTAAAATGGCTAATATAGACTCCTTCGTCGCTGCACTGGTTGTTTCTTGGCGTTATATCGTTGACATACCCCCCCAATGCATGCAAGCTGACGCATCTATATGGAACAAATATTTGAGTGATCGCAGATATTTGTTCAGGGTGTTCGGGTATTTTCTCTGTATAATAAAAAAAAAACTATCTATGTAATATATTGTATTAAGTATATCAGTTATCTAGTACCCATAACACAATCTCTGCTTAGCTTGGGGCTAGATAATGTTGTGTGAACTGTCCAGCATTATTTATTTATCTATAGTGATAATTTCGTCGATCTTGGTATATTTAAAAAAAAAAAAAGATGATTCTTATTAACGAGGTTTTCAATATAATAAACCCTGTGACAATTACTTTACAAATATTTACATATTGTTATAGTGCTTCATTTGTTTATTTTCTTGGTAGTTTTTTTTGTCACATATTTTACTATTGTGTCTGTGCTGCGACTCGAACGCCGTTTGTCCAGAATGCAAGAGAGGTCTCGACTTTAGCTTGTTGCCACGTCTGGTCGCTGAGCTGTGCCTGAACTCAGCTGAAGCCAACGGCCTATCAGTGGCCTATAGACCACTGGGCGGGGCCTTATTCATACACCCAAATTCATGTGTTTACAGGGACAGAAGATTTTACAGCATCAGTATGCCAAGAGGAAAGTGTTATTAAGGAATCACCTTCACTAGAAGGTCGCCCCCAATATCCCCCTGCCTACACTGCTGAGCCAACGATGCACACCACATCGACAAATGTTGGATTTGGGGCTGGTTACAACGCTGGAATGGGTCCTGACCATGTCTATAGTCACATGGGCCAACACCATCAGAATGGAATGGTCACCACCATGACAGCAGGTGTAATCGTCATACAGCAGTTTACCTCGAGGCCTGCGAATATCACCTGTAAATCTTGTCACGCTGAAATACTAACGAGATGTGAAAGAAAACCTACGTGGAGGACCCACTCAGTTGCTCTTTCGTTTTGCTTGTTTTGGTAAGTTTGAAAATATTATAGAAGTAGGTTTTTTTATACAACTTGAAATGACGGAGCAAGCAAATGGCTCATCTGATGTAAAGCGGGACCCTCTGTGTATGAATAGTACATTATCTCATAGGTCACGTCCACCTAAAATGCGCCCTATGCGGCAATGCACTGTGCCCGCCACGCTGAGACTTAAAGATGAAAAGTCTCATGTGCCTGTAATTTTACCGGCACCCATACCCCTCAAACCAGAATACAGGAATGCGAGCATTACCTACTTTGCGGCAGAAATAGGTTTGGTGCTAGTACTTCCTCCGACGAAGGTACATCATCAGCTCAATTAAAGTTACCTGCTGGATATCCAGCGTTAATTTTTTTCGAGCTTTTCCGAGCTTGATGAATTCAGGTTATCTCCGAAAAATGCCACGGTAAACGGTATTGAGCCGCCTTCATCCATCGACTTCACGACTGTGACAATGTCATCAGTCCCTTCGACCAAAACTTTTTTAGGTTGAAGATCAGTCTAGTGAGTGTAATACCATTCCCTTGGAAGTCGTTGAAAATGCATGGATAACTACTGGGAAATTTCCCTTAAGAAATTTTCCTATAAGTTTGTAAACGGAATGGCGTGAACGCCGTGGTATGTCCGGCTTAGGAATATACCTCTTCGTCTCCGCCCACGGATGTCGTACTCGTAAAACTGACCAAGGGATTACAATTTGCACCAGGTCAGCAGCATTCGAGATCAAGCAGGTCCAATACTACGGTCACCAATCCAAGCATGGTGATTACGGCAAGTAGACGAGGCCTCCCTTAGAATGAAATCTATAACAAGATTTGTTATAGAATTGATATTCTTTAAGTCTACTTAGTAAATATAATTCAGTTAAAGCTCTACCTTTTCCTACGAGGAAACAAGCATGAATATTATATCTGTCATATAAGCCTGTGTGTCTGCTTCTTACCCAACCGAAACGTAGCTTCAAATATAAACTATTGTTTCAGCTTTATCCCTTGCGCAATCGCACCATACTACATAGACGACTGCAACAGAGCCGACCACTACTGCCCAGAATGCAACGCATACATCGGCAGTTACTTCATTTAGAATATAATGAAGATGCAAGCAAACACTTACTGGACACCTAGATAGATAGATAGAAGTACAATGGGCGGTCTTATCGCTGCAAGCGATATCTTCCAGAGATCCTTGAGATGGACTGGATTTGACGAGTATGATATCGTACGGCCTACCAGCCACGCTAGATGGAAACGAGAAAGGAGATGTAAAATAGTTGTAAAGCCCGAAGCATACGTGACAACCTCCGTGGCGCGGCGGAAAGTTGTCGGCTGAGACGCAAGAGCTTGCGTGTTCGATTCCCGCTGCGGAAAAAATGTTTGCATTATCTGTAAATATTTCATCCGGGTTTGGGTGTTGTGGTACCAGGTACTCATAATTTTCACTAGAAACGGGATATTTACCATGGTTATGACATAACCATGATAGTTTCAAAAGTTATATCAGGTACTCATAGTTCCTGATAAGTACATCACAGAAAAATCTAGTGTGGGATCAGGACCTTTAAATAAGTTCTTAGATCAGGACTATGTATGTGATTGTTGGGTGCTATGTTATGTCATGTAGCAGCCAATTGGTTGAATTCAGCCGTTTCATTGGACAGCTAGCCATTTCATTGAACAACGCCATTCACTACATTCAAAATCCTGGGACCTCGAGAAAATAGATATAGTATTATCATAGAGAGATCGTAGTCCCCAGGTAGGTTAGTTTATTTTACCTATTTTACTAGCCTTTCTACATAAACAAACTTGGGATTGAAATGGCGTTGTTTAATGAAATGACTAGCCATCTAATTGAACGGTTGGAAATGGCTAGCCGTCCAATTGAACGACGGGAAATAGCTAGCCGTCCAATTAAACGTTTGATTCAACCAGTTGGCTGCGACATATGCATGATACTGACAGAAAGGTATGGCATGGAATTTTCAGAAGCAAAATATGGGATTACATTAAATCTAAACAAAAGCAAAACACAATTTCTACTTTTAATAAGACTCAATCAAATACTTCAATATAATATTAAATCTTAAAAATTAAAACCAAATATAAAATTTTTTATTTCTTAATTTTACACGGAAATAGTTTCAAATAAAATATTCGAAAAAAATATGTACAAAGGGCAGCTTAATCCTAAAGAGTTCTTTGTATTTTTTTTAGATTTATATAGGCATGCATGTAGTGCATGCCTTGCACTTGCACCTACATTTTACCTATGCACTTGTGAAAGATAATAAAGATGATTATTTTCCCACGCATTTCCTTGAAATGTAACGTTCCTGCGAATGCTCAACGCTGTGTTCGACAAAATGCTCAAGAAAAGTGAGCATTTACCTGTAACATTCATTTCTATATTACGTCTCACTCGCGCACCTCATACCGCGTAGCACGTTGTCTTTGCTCGATTAAATGTTACAACAAATTCGATCTTTGGTTTGTAGAATCAAGTTGTAACAAAACAAAGCGTCGAAATGTTTGTTTCGTGAAGAGTGACACAGTTCAGTTCGGTTTGATGTTCTGTTACAAGTAAATGCTCTCATCTTAATGCGAAGTTGGGAGAATGCATCTCGGCATATATCTCTAGGTTTTAGACCACTATGTAACATCTTTCTGCTCGTTTCTGTAATATAAAGATTATGTTAGAATTGGCTGCAGTTCCCCATACTATTAACCCATATGTCATAAAATAATGCTATGAAAGTAAGAGAAGCACACTGATTTAACAGCATCCGAACCACAAAGTACTTTTGTCTTTTTAATAGCTTACGAAGCTGAAGAGCAGTGTCGAGACTGGGTCCGTGGGGTACCGAAGCCGAAGCGAAGCGACTGGTCTGGTCGAAGCGGCGCGTGAACCGAGAGCTGCCTCTTATCTTGCATTGGTATTGCCATTAAGGGTGGCAATGCAGCCAGCATCATAGGGACGTTTTCGTCTTTTAGAGATTTGGATCGGGTGAGCTATCTTCAGATCATTTGCAACGGGCTTCAGGTAGCTCAACTGTTTCAATTGTATTTTTTATTTTTTTACTTACCTGCTTGTTAGTTGAATTAGTATTTCTGTAAATAAATTTATGATTTATTTTAAGAACCCACTGTGAAAGGAAGCCCATTGAGGCTCTGCCTACCCCTTCGGGGAAAAAGGCGTGTGTCTATGTACGTATGTATGTATAATGATGAAACTTATTTTACTTAAATGATACGCAACATAGAGCTACACGTTTGTATGGAGTCCATCTGGCCCCCATGATGTTAGTATGTACATCTTCTTTGATATTATAATATATCATAAAACTCCTCCTCCTCCTCCTCCTCTTGACTCCTGGTGCAAACCGGACTAAAGTAGTGTATATATTCTGTGACTAAAGAGACTAAATGAAAGGTAAAATGGCACGAGTTGAGTTCATAAATTTTACCTTTCATGGTAAAATTTATGAACTCAACTCGTGCCACAAAGAAGAATTATGGTATTATTTAGCTTTAAAGAAAATAATAATGAATAAATATAGTACCTTAAATTAAGCTTAATAAATTATCTGTTTTATTTATACCCTTTTGCGAATAAATTTATTTTCATGCAGAATAATGTGTTCATAATTTTTCTATAGATTTTGGTGTATACTTTACGTATATCATCAAATCAATATTCATTGACTTTGTATGGACCATTTTTGAATCTTATAAACCAAAATTACTCCAGTTCAACGCATTCATACCTAAACAGGGCAACGCGAACACGGCTTATTTCATATTTATTTATTTCACAATCCATAAGGCCCTTGAGAACACTTAGTTTCGTCAATTTGCTAATACCTAAATGGAAAAACATAATTAGGTAGCTATAGTTCATCTTCAGCTGTATAGGGGCTTTGCTCACTGACCATATATAATAGGCTTAGCTTGATTTTAGCTCGTCCGAAAATAAAAATCGGTATAAGTGGAAATTTAAATTTCTGTATTATTTTAATTACCATATCTATCGCGCCCATTTGTTGATGGTCCTTCTTACTAAGCTGAGAAGCACCAGTGTGGTGCCTATTGAACAAGGAAAAGTTGATGCATAGGAAAACAGAACTTAAAAACCTTAGGTCGCCAAGAGTAAAATGTAAAGAAAATCAGCAAAAGTTTATTATAAGACAGCACACACTTGATATGTAGGAACTTCTAAATAACAACTAAATAACTATCAGTTTGCCCCAAACGCGATTTCACGATGTATTGTTTATCGATAGATTGGTATAAGTTGAGTTTGGTATCTCTTGGGGGACCACTTTGATCGCCGTAGCCTAAAAACCCTGTAACGATCATGATTATGTTCAGACTTTAATATTACATACATACATAGACACACGCCTTTTTCCCCGAAAAGGTAAGCAGAGCCTCAAATGGGCCTCTTTTCATCGTGGGAAATAGATGTGACTCATCATAGAGCTCATCGCTGCCATTGCGTCTCACGACTGTCTTTGTTCTGTCAACGGTTCTTTAGTTATAGTCGGACTAACACACAGTCATACATACAAATACAGATAAGATAAGATAAGATAAGATAATTTTATTTGCCAGAATATTTTATGAAGGTCTTAAACTGGATGAAGTCCACCTACATACAAACAAACGCCGCATTCTGCAATTAGACTGAAACCATGCTTCGCTAGGTCAATAATAATAATAATTATGTAGGTATAGATCAAATCAATAGTGAACATTACCCCTGCCTACGCCTAACTTTATGCCATTCTTATTGTTACTATATTATCATCGTTAGAGCGGTGTGCACGCCGTCCAAATTGGGCATGGATAGTGCATTGTCATATGGGTCACGTCCACCTAAGACGCGCCCTATATGCGGCATTGCACTGCGCCCGCCACCCTGATACTCGTACACAAAAATGAAAAGACTCATGTGTCTGTAATTTCACCGGAACCCATACCCTTCAAACCGCAACACAGCAATGCGAGCACTACTACTTTTCGACAGAAATGGTGATAGTACTTCTCCGGACGAACTCTTTCACAAAAAAACTCTACTACTACTACTGACATCTACTACAAACTGTAAGTACTACATACATGCTCTGCTACATACTGTTTGCATGTATGTACGTGTATTTCTATGTTTGGACAAACACACGTCATACATATGTGTGTTTGTACAAAAACTTCAAGATAAGATAATATAACTGAGAGGGGATAGGACCAACTAACGAAGGCAAGGAGTTAGCATGTGCGGAGAATAAGGAAAAAATGTTGCACATTTGTTCATACCCGACGTTTTAGCATATTTTTGAACTGAAGATATATACGACTTTATAATATTTCCTGCGCATTCGAATAGTGATAAAGGCACACAAATAAGACTGTGAAGTTCAAAGATAAATTCCAACAAAACCTAAGTACTATCTATGCCCTGATAAAAACAAGATTGTGAATAATAGCGTACCTACCTGTCTATCAGTTATCAACATTACTTTATCAGATCCGTTTCACAGTACTTAACACGACTACAGTCATACAAATACAGTGGAAATAAAAGTTCGTTTTATTGTGATTTTGAGAAAAAATATCTATCTGTGAAAAAGAAGAACAGTTCGTGATGGATTCAGAAAGTAAGTTTTGCTTTTAAAATGTCTACTATTATAGTAAATAGCAGTAGTAATTACAAACAACTCACAAAACCAACGGAGCAAAGAACACTTAAAATTCGATCCGATTGGCTCTCAATAAATTAGTATTGTGAATGAAGTACATATCCCTCATCAGTGTCATCAGCTGCAAGATGTTTTCCTGCGCAAAGGCATAGCCTACTCATAGAATGTCACCACGAAACGGTCCTCAGTCAACCTATATCATTATCCATCTATAGCCACCGACTCGTGACCGAAAATGTTATCGGTCCAACAAGTCGGTATATGGAAATCCTAAACAGTTGTGGCATATGTTTTTTTCCCATGGGAATGAATTTGATTTTTATGATTCACTTTTTTTTTCTTTTTTTTATGATTCACTTGCATGTGAAAACACAAAACTAATTAAACATTATATGCATATGACTGAGTAATATAGTGTAAATGCGGATTAATTAGTGCTATATACATACATACATACATAAACACACGCCTTTTTTCCCAAAGGGGTAGGCAGAGCCTTTTTTCACTATGGGTTGCACCATTGTGTAAATATAGACGTGACAAGTGGTGAACTGCCATCTTAATTATGAGGTCCATTGCTTATAGGAAAACCCTGGTTTAAGATATCCACCTTGTAGGTGTCTGCTCTGTAGTGAGTTATGAGAATAGATTGATTTATTGTCCTTTGATTCCGAATAGGTATCAAAAGAGAGAACAATGCAATGTCCTTCAATAAAATACTTGGCAGACATGGCGGTACACTACAAGCAAAAGTAGATGGTAGGAAAATTATAGAAATCATGAAGTAAGGTAATAATCTTATTTACGCACACATTCTTAATGTACTCATATTGGTATATCATTGTAACAGTGGTCATGAACTGGACAATATAGTAGTGGAAGGTCCATTTCGCAATGGACCAGACATTATAAAGGTCGCAGGAAATCGGTGGATAGATGCAGCTGAAGACCGTTTATCATGGCGTTCTACAGGGGAGGGCTATGTCCAGCAGTAGACAACTGTAGGCTGATGATTATGATAGTAACAGTTACCAAAACTTGCGATAACTAAACATTATTATTAATTTTAATTTCAGCGAAAGTAATTCACCATGGCGTAACAGTTGTCAATTCACCGCCTCAGGGAAACCCCCCACCGTACAGTGGGCCAGGTCAATCTGGCTACTATCCTCATCCAGGGTACCCTGCGCCGGGACACCAAGCACACTACGGCCCAACTACAGGTGCTCAAACTGCGGTGGTGATGACTCCAGCCGTGATAGTCACGCAGCAGATGGGTCCGAGGCCAACACACGTGACGTGCAAGTCGTGCCATGCAGACGTTGTTACCAGGGTCGAGGCAAATGCCACCACAAGGACACACTTGTTTGCGCTGATCCTTTGCTTAATAGGGTAAGTTTAACATCTAGTCTACTGTTATAGAGCCTGGACGGCAGTGTCCCTACGATACGTTATTGTATAACACTAACAAGCATAGTGAGTGCTGTGTTATGAACATTTGCAGATTCTCTTAAAGACGATTGAAAATGATCTTTGTGATTTCAATTCAAATTCAAAATCTTTATTCAATGAATTAAACACTTTGACACAGAATAAATATTAGTACTTTGTAAATACTTTGACCTGTGTTTATGACCTTTGCACTCTTAAAATAAGGCTAGAAGAGAAAAAAACATGCCGATGTTAAAACCCACACAATCTATTAATATTGGCGTGAGTGTCAACTTTCCATCTTTCGTGATAATTTCCAGTTGTTACACTGTTTCGTGACACTGTATTACTCACGCCACAGACGAATATAGCATATGAATTTCAGTTTTTGAGCCTCCTTAGACTGATACTGATAACTGCTATTTCACACTGATTTTACATGATATGGAAATACGGATAACTCATCGAATGACGAGAATAGAATGATAGCTAATCTTGAGTGTTGTCAGAAGGGCATTCCCTCTAACCGGCGTACCTACCTGACGCAAGTCTCTCCACTTACTTGTTTTTAAAGTGGCATTTATAGCTTCTTTGTACAGTCTCCTTTATCTGACTCATTTGTAACTTATTTGTGGTTCTCCTATTCATTGACTTACATTTTTCTTTCATTTTTCATCATTTTCATCTTCATGCCTTCATGTCGTAAGAGCGTAAAGAATGGATAAATCCTTCCTTTTAAAATTTCTATACCTACCTAGTATTTCTTAGAACCATTTTCTTATTCCCTATTTTCTATGTCTTCATTTGGTTTTAGGGTACCGTACCTCATATAGTACTAACGGAACCATCATAGGACTAGGTTGCGTTTCTATCGGTCTCTCCGTTACCGCCCGCGGGTTTTCTACGAAATTCCTGGACAAACAAAACAAGTACTTATACATAGTTAGGTGACGCAATTCCGGACGTGGACGTATAGCGTAAATAAACAAATTCTGATTTTGGAGCTTAATTTTGTGGTCAAACCCGAACATTATAAAACTTTAGTTTAGTAACTTTTTTTTTGAGTAGTAGTAGAGCTTTTTTGTGAGGAGTTCGTCCGGGGAAGTACTACCACCATACCTATTTCTGCCGCAAAGCGGTGGTGCTCGCATTGCTGTGTTCCGGTTTGAAGGGTAAGGGTGCCGGTGAAATTACAGGCACATGAGACTTTTCATCTTTATGTCTCAGGGTGGCGGGCGCACATAGGGTGCGTCCTAGGTGGACGTGACCCATGAGGTAATGCACTGTTCATAGGCAGAGGTTACCGCTTAACATCAGGTGGGTCTCTTGCTTGTTCCGTCATCCAAGTAGTATAAAAAAAAAAACTTTTTTAATTTGCGTCATGTGACAAGGCTCGCAAGGTCAATAATACAAGGGCTCGTTATGAGAAAAACAATTTTATTTTTATTTTAAGATATTCAAGAAATTATACGAATATTGTCTGGCATACGAAAGTAATGAACATAAAATAAAAATAAACAGAATGTAGGGTTTCGCCCATACTTAACAGACAAACCTAAACTAATATTGTAAATCCTTAAATTCATGAAGAGAAAATGCGAATAAATTGTTAAAACTGAGGACTAATAAGTTAAATTGGTCTTTGGGTTTGATGGTAGTTTTCCTTAGATCGTATTTGACCGGTTTTTAATCGGAGGAAAGATTAGTATATTAATACACTTGTTTGTTATTATTTCAGTTGCTGGCCCTGCGTTTGCGTCCCATACTGCGTGGACGACTGCATGAACGCCAACCACTATTGTCCCAACTGCAACTCTTACATTGGCAGTTACATGAATTAGGAAATCAAGAAGACACTAAAAGAAGACTAAACATTTAATAAGGAACTATTGGTTTCTAGAGAAAGCTAGCGCCAGTAACTGGTTGAAAAACCTTTTTTTTTTTATTATTATACTACTTGAATGACGGTACAAGCAGATGGCCCACCTGATATTAAGCGGTAGCCTCTGCCTATGAACAGTGCATTACCTCATAGGTCACGTCCACCTAGGACGCGGCCTGTGTGGCATTGCACTGCGCCCGCTACCCTGAGACATAAAGATGAAAAGTCTCATGTGCCTGTAATTTCACCGGCATCCTTACCCTTCAAACCGGAACACAGCAATGCGAGCACTACTGCTTTGCGGCACAAATAGGCGTCGGACGAACTCTTTCACAAAAAAGCTCTACTACTACAAAAACCACTACTACCACTACTAGTTAAACCTCTCCGGGGGATTTCATCATCATCAGCATATAGAAATCCACTGCTGGACACAGCGGTCTTATTGTGTAATAGACTGAAGTTCGATTTCGAAGTACATTTTGTTATTCATGGCAAACGACATCGATTAGACAATAGCTGTGCAGGTCTCTCCTATAGAATGCCATAATGAACGGTATTGAGCCGCTTGTATCTATTGACTTCCTGTGTCCTCAGTCCAATGTCCAATGCCGTCCGTCCATCGAGAAGGGGCCTTCCTACACCGCGTCCTCTAGTTTATGGTCGCCTTTATTTCCCTAACGGTTGTCAGTTCTGTGAGATATATGGCCTGTATTTTGCCACTTCAACTTGCTAATTCTGACAGCTATATACCTGATATGTTCCTGATTCTTCTACGGACCTGAGCATAGCTCTCTCCAAGCCAGCTGCGTGACTTTGAGCTTGTGAATGCGGTCAGTTCATAGTTAGTAAACTACGGGCCTATTTCTCGATAGATACGCTACAAGCATCGATCAACTACGGAGGCCTGCAGCAATGCTACAAGTTACAAGCTACGAGTGAGTAGCCATGGTAACGCAATTTTCCACCGAAAAAACAAAATAACAATGTAACCATATCACTACACTTGTACTTTGTTGCTTGTAAGCTTTGAGAAATAGGCCCGACATAGATACGCATAAACTGGTGCTAGCACTTTTGTCAAAATTTGTTTTAACAAACGTATCTATTAAAATAACTCAGAATAAGAAATTGGTGGGATTTTGTCCAGGTAGGTATCTAGATCGTAGCTACTACGATCCTTATTTACACTCAAATGTATGTACACTCTGTACATTATAGTTTACATGTAGGTACTAAGAAAGTCATACGCCACGGCAATCTTGTGTATGTTCGTTTGTCTGGGTGGAACCCGGGTGGAATCTTGCAACTGAATTTTAAAGCAGTGATCCTCAACCGATTGACCTGAAATTTGACGTACCTGTCAAGTTCCGATGACAATACAATATGATGATGACAGAGAGCTTATCAGATGATGCAGACGGAAGGTGGACAACGGAACTCCTCGATGGATACTAGTAGACAGGCCGTGTTTTGTTCAGCTCATTTTACAGGCTCATTTTGTTCAGCACACGGTTACGATCACTTATTTTATAAAAGCATGTATTGAAAGATATATTTTTCACAAAAAACTTATTTCCCCTCACTTGCAATGATGTTTATGCTTCGAAAAGACGAAGATTACTTAACCAGCCCCATTACTATCATACTGTACACTGTTACAGAATGCTGCTTTGAGAATGGAACTTGTTATATTATGTCCAAACTTTATCTATACTCAAATGGGTTCTATTTTGTTAGTAATCCTCGATCAGCCAGACAGTGCGTAAACATTGAACTTTACAATTCTCTAAGTTATTTTAGGTTTAAATACTATAATAACTAGGGGTTATTTGCTTATTATGAATTATGGAACTGGGAATCGCTCCTATAGCAATGCTGTCTACAGTAAACGATTTCAGTTTCCATGGGTTCACATAGCAAAAAAAGTGATGTACCTATTCTAGGATATCCCATTGTATACTTATTATCTATTTAATATTTATTCTCACTATGAATAGGTAATTAAATGAATTGATTAAATTTATTATAATTATTATTAAAACTAAGACATTTGTATTATTTGTACATTATATACTCAAATAGGTAGGTATCCCGTTTATGACCCGTATTATTGAGTCATATAATAGTTTTATAATTATATAGGTGGTACAATAATTTAAAAACCAGTTTCAATAAAACTACAAAATAAATATGTTATACAAGTTTATATGTGATTGATTAAAATCAAACGAACCACAATAGTTGTGAAGTAAACCTACCTTAGTAATACATAGGTACGTACATAAATGGAATAAAATATCTAATTTGTTTTATTATACATAGAAAATACCCAGAGCACCCTGAACAAATATCTGCGGATTGTACAAATATTTGTTCGGAATCAAACCCGCAACCTCCTGCGTCGCAGGCGAACCTTCGCCCGCCGCCTAAAATAATAATAATTGTTAATACTTCCCAGGTGGTCCCATGGGCATCAGATCAGGATCTGATTATGGGATCCTGGAGAAATCGAGGGAACTCTTCAAATGTTATAGGCACACTTGAAGCTATTTGGGTTTTTTTAAAGATTTGAGAGCGTTTTTTTTTTTAATTTATACTTGTGAGGATGTAGATCCGTCACATTGTTTTTTTTCGTATAAAATATAGCCTGTCGACCGGACCATAATAACGATCGATCATCAAAACCTCATTCATCAAAATGTCTTAGGTGATACGGTGGAACATATCAATGAAAATAAAAAAAATCATTATGTATTTATTTCATATATACATTATGTATTTATTTAATTATGTATTTATTATGTATAAACATACATATTGTATTAAAACATAGACAGCTAAAAACATAATCATTCCTTTTGGCTTTGCCGTAGTCTGTTAAAAATATTACAATAAAAATCATTTAGGAATTTTCTGGAAAAATTACGCCCTTTACTATTCACCTTCTGACGGAGGTAAGACTGAAAGGGACAGTTTTTGTCTCAAGACCTATGAGCCTAAAGTCACGGTCGCTGCTCATGAAGAAGGACCTCTGAATACCTACTTAATAAAATGTCAGCAGGAGAATAGTATTAGACACGTGGCCCATAGTCCCAAATTTTCTAAAATGATGTCAATCCACGATAATAATAATTCTATGGTGGAATCTATCACCTGTTATTTATTCCCTTATGTACCTTTTAATCCTTATCTAAGAATTATTACTTTATAACTCTGTTATCCATTAGTACCTATAGATAAGCATATAAGTATATTCAGATATTGCAGAGAATTGTATTTCGTCTATCAGCGACTGATAAAACATGAGGAAAAACAACGCTAAAAAATGATCGAACACGGTGCACATTCACAGAATTTGTTATATTTGTCATTACCTACAACTTATCATAAGCTCAAAATAACAGAAATTGGCGGATTATCTTTTAACTAGCTTCTTCCCGTGATGTTGCTCGTATGGATAAAATAGTTTAAAAAATTCAATTAATATATAATTAATATCTCTGAACCGACTCCGGGGCCAGGTGGGCCGCTGCAGGTATAATTTGGTTAAATGGGGGTATTCCAACGAGGCACAATGCGTTTATTGCCCGTGGTACTACCAGTATTACTACCAGTAGTACCACGGGTTGAGGAAAAAAACCGTAGAACTACCAAGCAGTTCAGTACTACCACGGGAAGTTTTTTTTACCCGTGTTACAACTGTTAGTCGTCATTTCATAGTTCGACACCGTCACTTTCACACCTGAGGGGCAAGTCCGAGTTTACACACACCATCGTAACGATGATCGTAACGATGAGCGTACGTGTATTGCGTAGTAACTAGCCATTAATCGGGGTATTTTTATACCTGTGGTACTACTGGTAGTAATACTGGTGGTACCTCGGGCAAACAGCAGTGCCAGTGAGGCATCGTCTGTGGAGTCCACTGTCGAGTCGAGTCGCTGTCCTATCCACTGTGCACCAACAACTGCACCCTAAATGACCTGTGCAAAGCCACTGAAAATGCTGTCGAAGTGTTAAAATTTTGGTCTAAAATAATATAATTACCTATTATGGGAACCAACGACACGATGAAGAAGAAGCAGCATTAATACATTAGTAGTAGAGTAGAGCTTGTTTTGTGAAAGAGTTTTGCCAGGGTAGTTCTACCACCATAGGTACCTATTTCTGCCGCAAAACAGTACTGTGCTCACATTGCTGTGTTCCGGTTCGAAGGTTGCCGGTAAAATTACAGGCACATGAGACTTTTTATCTTTATGTCTCAGGGTGGCGGGAGCAGTGCAATGCCACATAGGATGCGTCCTATATGGACGTCACCTATCTGGTAATGCACTGTTCATATGCAGAGGGTAACGCTTGGCATCAGGTGGGCCATCTGCTTGATCCGTCATACCAAGTTGAATAAAAAATCAAATAAAAATTGACCCAGAAAAACAATCAGAACAAGCTAAATAAAACCGTTTAGAAATATTTTTATTCTTGATCACAACTATGTAAAGTTTCATACAAAGCGTGATAAAATAGTTTCCAATAAAAATACATACTTTATTTATAATACTAGCAATCACCTGGGGTTTCACTTGCATTTTACCAGGATAAAAAGTAGCCTATAGCTCAATCCAATCTATCTGTTTACCAAATTTCATCAAAATCAATTAAGCCGTTTCGCCATGATTAGGTAACAAACATACAAACATCGAAACTTGGATAGTATTTATGATAATAAGTGGGATAAGAAGATCTAACGCCGTGGTGGTCTCTGCTGAGTCTATGACTCCTAATCCTCTGTGGTTGTCGTAATAGGTGACTAAGGGATTACACCAGGGGATGGGCAGCAGTATCCACCAGATTTCCTAATACCAAACCGCCAAATATTAAAGATATTATATTTGCAGTTTTATTTTCGTCTTGCAAAATGTGTACCTAATGAATCATAGTTGGTTGAATAAATGAACTCCTGTTCCAATGATATGGATGACTCTGAGTCAGGAGTCAAGTGATTCATCTTATCAAACTGAACACATTTGACGATTAAGTACATAGACCTCGTTACAAGAATGATTATTTATTTGAGTCATGTTTCATTTCGATAAATTTTTTAGGTGTATAATTTAATGTGTGATATATGGGAAAACAAGTACAATTAATTATTGAAAAAAATAACGACTTGGTGAATAATTTGTATGTACCCACTGTCACTCTCACAATTAAGACGGATCTAACGACACCTCTCAAGCAATGCTACCGAGCGTGCCAAAGAAATATACTTACATACGTACATACAATAAATGTATAATACGTACACTCGCAAAACATAACCCTCCTTCTAGAGCAGTTGGGTAAAAAGTATGGAAATCATCCGTACATACGTTGAATTCAGAGAAAAAATAAAAAACCGACCTAGTGAGAGTCGAACTCGCGCACGAAGGGTTCCGTACCATTATCTATAAAAACGCCAAAAAGATAACGGTTGTTGTATGGGAGCCCCCTTAAATATGTATTTTATTGTTTTTTAGTATTTTTTTATATAGCATCAACAGAAATACATCATCTGTGAAAATTTCAACTGTCAATTTCAAATTTCACTTTCAACTAACTATCACGGTTCATGAGATACAGCCTGAAAACGGCAAAAAAAACTCGTTTTTTGTATGGGAGCCCTCTTAAATATAAATTTTATTGTTTTTTGTATTTTTTGTTATAGCGGCAACATAAATACATCATCTGTAAAAATTTGAACTGTTGAACGATCACGGTTCATGAGATACAGCCTGGTGACAGGCGGACAGACAGACAGACAGACAAACGACAGCCGAGCCTTATTAATAGGGTCCTGGATTACCCTTTCGGGACAGAACCCTAAAAAACAATGGCGTATCTTCGTAAAGGCAATCCTGTGTGTAATGCTTAATTTTGGTAGATATACGGAGCTACCAAACAAGTTAATTTATAAAAATTTATATAACTTCACTGATATGAGGGCTCGATTAAAATAAGTGCCGCGGTGAGTCCGGCCTTAAAATAAACCCCTCCGTCTCCTCCCATGCCGTAAAAGCTAACTAAAAGATTATCCGGACGTGTTAGTAAGAATCGTTGGTATAAAATATGTCCTGACTGTTAGCTTATTAAGGAATGTGTTATCACTGCAAGAAAGTATTAGCTGAGTCAGTCGTGGGAAGCAATGGTGACAATAAGATCACCACTTTTCTTATCTATATTTCCATAATCTACAATACTGTATTGTCATCGGAACTTCAAGGTATGCAAAACAGTGCAATCGGATGTCAAGAAGTGGTTCTAATTCAGCTTGCAAGATTTGACCTAAACACAAATCTAACATAAATACAAGCAACAAACGTACATTGTTACTTAAAAATAAGAAAAACTTTTAAAAATTCAGGATTATCCTCGAAATGGCTGCACCAATTTTCACCAAACTAAGCTAAAACACCATCATACCATCTCGCAAACTCCAAATAACATCGTTTTTATACAAAAAAAACGCATTGCAGTCAGAGCCGGCTCCGGAATGGGTTTCCGGAGCTACGTAACAAAGAAACATGCATACATACAGACAGACACTCCATAGCCTGACACTGTTAATGGATCGAAAAGGACGATCAAAGTCCAATGGATCACTCTCAATGGATCGAACAGGAACTACTCCTTATAACACCCCTCTTTTTAGTCAGGGTTAAAAATGTAACTTAATAACCGGTGGCACAGGTAAAATAATACTATACTCCGGTGAACAAGTAGATAACTATAATCTTTTATCAAACAAATTTCATATTAGAACTATTTAGCTGCGTCTATCTTTGCCCTGGTTTATTAGTCCTCTCTTATCACCAGTGAAGCGGAGTCGTGTTGATACGACAAGCCCTAATCGTCAGTTTTTTGTACTTTTTAACAGTTTGTAACCATTCAAGGTAAGTGAAGTTAGAATACGCATGTCTTCGGTGACACAAATATACTCTAGTTTCGTCTTATTTTATTATTGAAGAGCAAAAACAGAGCCTAAAGGTGAGTTACTGTGATCTTCTGTTTTTGTTGGTCTACGGAATCTACTGCTCCATTCCACTTTACTTCATTCTTTAGTAAATGCGAGTCTTATTATTTAAATTAAGAATATTTTATAACGTGAGTATTGTTTTCACGTTTCAGAATCAAGATGAATGTGAATATAGTCGGCCCAGACCCTACACAGATCATTTGTCCATCATGCCAGTCCCCGATCATGACACGAGTTGAAAGGAAAGCTACAACAAGAACTCACGTTATTGCTGTGCTGCTTTGTGTATTCCTGTAAGTATCAATTATAAATATATCTAAAGCTGTACACTTAGTTTTTGAAAGACACGAATAACATCGTATATTACGTCATTTGTTTTTGCAAAGCAGCCCATTTTTTGATCCCACTTTCACACAGATATTCTGTATCATCGTGAAAGTGAGTTCATCATCACGAATGTGGTGGCGTGGGTATAGTTTCAAATTTTTATTACGTCCAATTACACAATTTTTTACGGTAACACCTATATGCGTCACCAAAGCTTTCATACATACATACATAGACACACGCCTTTTTTCCCCAAGGTGTGGCAGAGCTTCAAAAGGGACTCTTTTCACCGTGTATTGCACCATCTTGGGAATATGGACGATTATTTATTTAAGAATAGCGTACCTATTTA
This sequence comes from Operophtera brumata, assembly GCA_932527175.1. Lineage (NCBI taxonomy): Eukaryota > Metazoa > Arthropoda > Insecta > Lepidoptera > Geometridae > Operophtera > Operophtera brumata. The sequence goes on from OW052236.1 coordinate 12,625,878, forward strand.
AAAATTTAAAAAAACCCCGTGCGCGTTGAAACGGCTGAACCGATTTTGATAGAAAATGTCTAAGAACCATCGCTAAAAAACCTGCTTTCAAATAAAAACAAACGCATTCGAATTGGTTCACTTGTTTTAGAGCTACGGTGCCACAGCCAGACACATAGGCGGATACACATATAGCACTCAATCCTATCTTTTTGCGTTGGGGATTACAAACATATTTATGATACGCTAGCAATTGCGACTGATTGATAGGTACCTGCTACGTGCTTCACGCTAGCATGTTCACTTTAGAGAATTGCAGGCCTCCGTTTCGATGCTACGGACTAACGCTCCAGCGTCAGCTTTGTCTGTTATTTTACCTGCCACCAGCTGACTTACTCCGACCTTCTCACTGAGTAGTTCAAAACTGAGTTGAATAGATTGGGAATCTAATATACTAAAGTAGTTTACCCCGAACAATGACCTCGCGTGGAACTCTGTAGCTCAAAAACATCTGTACCGATAAAGCTCATGATCTAACTTAAAAAAATATGCACCCCTACCTACCACCAAATTTTTTAAACATTAGATCAACGGTTCAGCAGTTATCTTCAGACAAATAAATATAATTACAAAGATATACTACAAAAATCGTTCTGAGACCTCGCCCCTGCTCGGTCAATAATCGTAAACATCATCTCTCGAGAATCCCGTTTCGTTTGGCAGTTACCGACAGTTCTCAAATATGGACTGAGTGGCTGTAACAGTTGAACCAGCAATGAATGTCAAATGCAACCTAAATCGGTTTTTAGTTTCACCATATCACCTAATGGTAGCTTATGGCTACTAAGTGTCTGAAGACGGATAGCTGAGCGTTATTTCTTCAGGGGCCTTAGTACGAGAATTTGATAGTATTCGAAACTATAATGAAGTTTCGTTTCCTGCAATACATTTACTGACAGCATCCTTAGTTTTCTCCTTGTTGTTGCTACGGGCGCTGCAAGTAAATTTATGGAAGGAAACGAAACTTCATATAGTTTCGAATACTATCTAATTCTCGTACTAAGCCCCCAGTAATTTAACTTCTTAGAACGTTATGGTAATCAGTACCCTTAGTACGAGAATTTGTCAGTATTCGAAACTATATGAAGTTTCGTTTCCTTCAATACATTTTCTGACAGCGTCCTTAGTTTCTCCTCGTTTCCGCTAGGGGCGCTGCTAGTAAATGTATGGAAGGAAACGAAACTTCATGTAGTTTCGAATACTGTCAAATTCTCGTACTAACCCCCCAGGTTATTTGTTTTCAGATGCTGGCCGTGTGTCTGTGTCCCGTACTGCATCAATTCCTGCAATAATGCGAATCACTACTGTCCAAACTGCAGTGCTTATATTGGAACCTATTCCAATTGACTTTTCACTAAGCGTCAGAGGTATCCACGAAAGATGAGCCGAGCGGAGATATGTGTGAAATCGTACAATGTTCTTATGCATGATGTAAAACGGGAAATTTATACGTACCGGTGTATATATCTGTGAAGTTAGTAACAGTTTCCAATATTTTTTTTGTAACTTTTTCAGGGCGAGTGATATCCGCGATTTATTATATAAGGACCCGCGTAGTCCACGTCTTTCTTGGCACTGCACCTCCAAACGTACCTTGGGGCTTGACGACCGTGGGTGTGGGGAACCCTAAGACCCTGGTTTGTAACCAAGGAACATAATACTCTCTAGCTAGAGTTTGAAACCAAGCTTATGGGTTATGTAACTCTGGGGCTCTCAGTTTCAATCAGTTTGCTATTTCTAGCCGAAGTGACGCTCTTGCGTTTACCCAATTTAAGCATATTACCTGCAAAGGTTGATTTTACAACTAGACAACGCATAAAAACAAACGGTAACATAATTTAAACAGCATTGATATGTATTGAAACCGATAGCAACAAATAAAGTAATCGCGCCCGAGCACAGAATATATAAGTGGCCCTAGTTGGTTCTTTCACGTACGTGATAATTTCCGGTTTTACTATAATGAATGAATAATTTACAAAGACCATGATCTCCCTCATCTCAGCTTTAGTGGATACCGGACTTAAATGCAGGATATTTTTATATGTATTTAATCGATGGCAATCCATCAAATGGTAGTCTACTCTACGCCATGTACTTGTTAATTGGAAATTATTATTTTTGTACATAATTTCGCTTGTGTGACTTATAATTTATATTATAACGCAAAGTGACTTTTATCACTGCAATGTGAGGTTATGTCCAAGCCATTATTTAGCACGTTGAGTGCCGTGAGCATCACCGGTGAGATCTCGTAATCTCCTCTGAGTGGCCGTGAGCATCACTGGTGAGATCTCATAATCTCCTCTGACTGGTCATTAGCATCACTACTGAGGATGTTTGACCTTTTATTTTAGAAACTTTCCAGTACACCAGAATGGTATTGCTAATGTAATTTAGCAATAGATGTAAACTATCTGAAATTATTTCACCTATAATCATCACCAAAAATACTAGTGTTATATAGGCTATATATGGATCCTGGCTAACTAGGACGTTCACCGGTGATGCTCACCGATTTGTATGTGACGTAGGAGAAACGATATGTGTTTTGTATGGATGGCAGCCAACTTGTTAATTAAGTCTGTAATAAATAAAATCTGGTTTATATATTTATAGCTTAATTTCGGAGATAATAGGCTGTGACAGACGGACAGACAGACAGACACGACAGTACTCTTATAATGGTTCCGTTGGTACCTTTTGAGTTACGAAATACAAAAACGAAAATAAACTTCGGGGCACAGGTATACTCTGGTTTTATGTTATTTTATTATTGACTAGCACCTCGCCCCGGCTTAGCATGGATAGCATTAGTATCTTTCTTCCGTTTCAACTCCCCGCTGATAAATTATTAGCTTTCTTTAGGTGAAAGAATTTTTAAAATCGGTTCTGTTGTTTTTGATTTTTCCATTCCAAACAAATAATCAAACAAACAAAGTTTACCTCTTTATAATATTGGTGTAGATTAGTGTAGAAGAGTAAAAACATAGCTGTAGCTCGCCTCCTTTTCTGGTCTACGAAAACATACTTTTCGTAGACCTTCTACGAAACATGGTGCTCCATTCCACTTAGCTTTATTCTGTTGACGTGTGAGTCTTAGGAATTATACGGCTGGACAATGCCACCCAATGCAATGGGTGTGTCATAATTACCACGCTTGGCAGGCAGATTGGTGATCGCAGTACTCAGGTGGATGCTGCTGCCTATCTCCTGGTGTAGTCCCTAAGTTGGCATTTACAACATCCATGCGAGGAAATGTAAGGGGATATTCTTAAGCCTGACACACCCCGGCCAATATGTACGTAGATATAAACCAATCTCTAACTACCTCAATTCAGTTCAATTTTTTTTTTATTGAATCTGGGAGTTGGACGGTGGGTAAGAACCGATCTCTAACTACCTCTCCACCGCTTTTACTTAGGACTTTACAAAAAAGCTTGGCGTTTCGAAGTGATTCTTGTTGTACAGAATAAGGCATATTTGATATTGTGGCTTGATTAGTATTACGTATAGTATTATTTTATCTGTGGTATTACAATGGTTTATGTCTACCAACCTTGTTTTGACGTAAATTCGAGGAACGCCTTAATTTAATTTCAGCGGGCATTCCAGATAATTTGTGAACCCAAAAACATGTTGTCTTGAAATCTTTGTTCTCCTAAAGTTTAAAAGTAATCCAAATTATAGTTGTATCGTTCTGAAGATCTATCTGATGATTATACAAAAATATGCGATCTAATGAATAATATTAATAAAAAATGACGACAAACCCTCCGGAAGATTGCTCTAAATATTTGTCGAGGCGCGGTCGCCGCTTACTAAGAAGCGAGCTGGCGACCAAACTACTTAACCATTTGGGACAATATAAACTGTAGTTGTTAAACTTAATTGTTTTCTGGCTCAAACAAACACACACAAATAATACGAAAAGGCATACAATTTACATAATTTAAGGCAATTTTTTTTTGTTTGTTTATTCTACTTGAATGACGGAACAAGCAGATGGCCCACCTGATGTTAAGCGGTAACCTCTGCCTATGAACAGTGTACTACCTCATAGGTCGCGTCCACCTAGGACGCGCCCTATGTGGCATTGCACTGCGCCCGCCACCCTGAGACAAAGGTGAAAAGTCTCATGTGCCTGTAATTTCACCCGCACCCTTACCCTTCAAACCGGAACACAGCAATGCGAGCACTACTGCTTTGCGGCAGAAATAGGTATGGTGGTAGTACTTCCCCGGACGAACTCTTTCACAAAAAAGCTCTACTACTACTATAAAGCAATTCTGGTATTCTTCTTTATACGGTTCACCTGATTCGACTATTTGACATCTACAGGGCCATTGCTGATGCGTTGCCTGCCCTGAATGACTCTCTACATTTTTTAACTACTGAATAGAACAACAAATTATGAAATTTAGGTACCTAAATGTAGACGAAGGTCTGCATAAATTCTCACCATTGGAAATCAAAGAATTCACGAAAAAAAAAAGCAGTAGTAACCCGACTTCTACACACTCACTCGTTATTTTTGACCACGATGACAACTCTTGGTAAGTGACAATGTGGCCGACGATAAAGCAAAAAAGGTCAAGAAGGCACCTATTCACTCTTGCCCTAAAGTGACGCAGATTATAGTTTTCAGGAAAGACAGATGACCGACGGTAGTGAGTTCCACTACTTTAGCAGATGGTATACACTAATGAGGTGAGGATCATACTGAGCCGTGCGTCTGATCATCCTATGATGAAAAGGATCAAATTATGAAGTTCCTGGGCGCATATAGAAGATCGAAAAAGGCATGCAACTTTACGGCGGTGTTCGAGACTCTGGATCTTAGTCTCCGCCTCTCCTATAACCCAGAAAGCTCTGCGTTCGATCAAGTCCAAAGCAGCTAGCTGGTGTTTGCCGAGCCATCCCAAACGTGGCAGCAGTACTCCATACCAGGCCTTGTGCTTTATATAGACTGAGAAGCAGAATATGTTCTAGTATGAAGTATAAGGTAAAGACCTTAGTCATGATGCTTAGCTTTATGGCAGCTGTTTTCGCCTGAATGTAGCAGCTGAAGTTGAGAGATCCACGTGACTTGCGTGATTGATTGACTCACTCATTGACTGACTATAAATAAACGCACAGCCTGACCCATAAATTTGGAGGGTAGGTATATTTATTTTGTGGTTGTGGTCTACTAACAAAGGAATTTCCTAAATTGATCCTCTTACTAAAGGTGTTGAAGTTTGTATGGAAAAAACTCCACGTGAACGAAGTCGTGGGCATTCCACTAGTAATATAATATTTGCCACTAAGCGCTGTCTAGGCGCTGTGCCTTAGCAGGGTTCAAGTTGAAGACATCCCTATCTACTTGTAATTTAGTAGTTTCTAAAACAGCATGTTCGTATCAAACATTTGACTAATGACAAATAATAAAACTGTTTAAAACTGCCGTGTTACGAAATGTCATAGTACAATAACCCATCTTAGAGATCCACTAACTTATCTGTAGATTTAAATGTATGTAGATGATATAAAATTATATACCCACCTTACGTACAACCGTTTGAACACAGATCTATTCGTGGTTTGACGCTCAAAACTGGTTTACATACACTGAGTGTACCTACGTAACCTTCACTGTTACAAGACGCCGGCCGTGACTCACTATTTCCGCCAGCATTGTAATAGTCTGTGCCGCGACGCTTCGCATTTGAGACGTATTCACCCATTATTAGCAAACATTTACGATATTGATATAGTTTACTAAATCAACATAATTTGTAAGTTTGATTTTGAAACTATTATTTTACTACTCACTCTCTTATAAATACGACCTATCAAAAAGATTAGTAGGTATATCAGTTTTGCCGATAATTTAAATTATGTTAATTATTTTGTTGTGTTTTATTTCAGGTAAAAATGAATATAGTGGCAGTGGGTCCTGAACCAACCCAAGTGACATGTCCGTCTTGCCGGGCCACCGTTTTGACAAAGATTGAACACAAAGCCACAACCAGAACCCATGTGGTCGCTCTTGTTCTATGTCTATTCCTGTGAGTATTTTTTATTACATGAGAAAGTGGGTGATCCATTGGCGAGCCGGCGAGTTAACGGTATAAACTGTTGGCTCGTTGGGTTGTCGACTCGCGTTGGTGTTCCATTGGCATACCAAACAGTTTATTATATTGGTTATTATACCGCAGTCTCAGGATTTCAAGCATGCACGAAGAGCCAACGAGCCAAACCGCGATATTTTAAAACCGCGGTTTTGTAGGTGCTCCATTAACGGCCTATACCTCTCTCGCAGGCTAGCTGGCGCACCAGCGGTTTTAATCGCCAGTGGATCACCCCCTTTAGGCAAACAAATCGGGTGCGGCCGTATTGATCCCATGGATTAATAACAAGAATATTTATTTACGGATTCTGCCCAAGTAGGAAGCCCTATTCATCCCACGAAAAATAAAATTGTTTATTTGTCCGTATTAAAAAATGTAGTCCAGATTCATCGATATTGTCAGCTAGTTTCAATGAAGTTCGAAATTCAGGGTTTTCTATTTGCAAATCGTACCTACCTACATAATATCACATTTACCCATATGACTAAAGCATTTTATTCGATTTATACGTACCTATAATATTTAAACCTGTGTTGCGTACATACATCGAACCAAAGCCACCGGATCCTTCAATAATTACCTACTCTTTATTTATACAATTGTTTAGTGTTCCTCATTAACTAGGTACGTTAACGTAGCTATAAGACAGCTTGTATACAAAGGTAGGTAATTAAGTAAGCTGTTTGTCAAAAAATTGCACTGAGCTAAAAGGCGGACATAGTCTAACTATACGGGTTCCTTGTCAGATTCGGAACCCTAAATAAGATTGAGCCTAGTAATTCCTATGCAAAAAACTATGTGTTAAGGTGGAAGCTCAAGCTTGCGGTTCGAGATTCATTTTTTTTTGTGTTTTTTGCCCATTACAGCTCATCAACACTTCTTCAGATAGTGAAAGTTGAGTTAGCGAGAACTAGGAGACTTAACACACATGTTTTAATTGATAAAAAAGGTTTTTTTTTGTTTAGGGGTACCGTAGCTAAGCTGATGACATTTATGAGACACTATCAATTAAAACATGTGTGTTAAATCTCCTAGTTCTCGCGAACTCAACTTTCGCTATCTGAAGAAGTGTTGATGAGCTGTAATGGGCAAAAAACACAAAATAAAGAATTTCGTGCTACAAGCGTGAGAAATAAACCAAAAAAGAAACCGCAAGAATCTCCATCGCCTGGCTGTTTGTACATTCTCCTACGATGACAGATGAGACAGTATTCTTTAGAACTGAATATTTGACTCTACTTTTAAATCCATCTAATATCACGTGGTATAATCCGGAATGAGGAGATCCGTAGCATAACCAAGATCACCGACATAGGTCTTACATAGGAATAAGCAATTTGAAGTGTTGGCGTTTGTATAGCTCGCAGAACAACTTATGGGGAAGAAAGGTTCTCGGATGGCGACTACAAACTAGACGACTAAAAAGAGGAATACCCCCTTTCGATGGACCAAATACATTATAGAGGGTACGGGAAGGTAGTGGATGGAGTCAGCTCAAGATCGTTCGTCATTGCGTTCTATGGGGAGGCCTGTACCCAGCAGTGGACTTCTGTAAGCTGATTATGAAGATAATGAGTATCAAAAATGACAAAGTTACGATGTTTGGATGTTTGTTACTTACTACGTTGAAACAGCTGGACCGATTTCGATGTAATTTGGTACACAGATAGATACACAGGTGGAACGGATTGGATTTGCACCTGGATTGAGCTATAGACTACTTTAACTCTGAAGCCCGTTTCCCGTATTAAAAAATAGCCAAATTAAAGTAAGAACAATGTTTAGTGTAAAAGAACGTACCCTCCAAATTTCAGGACTCTAGGACTTATGGTTTAGGCTGTGCGTTGATAGTTGTCAGTCAATCAGTCACGCAACGATTTTATATATGTTGATATTATATTATAAAGAGGAAAGATTTGTATTTTTGTGTGTTTATGTTTGTAATGAATAAACTCAAAAAATAAAGTGCCGATTTCAAAAATTCTTTCACGTTTGGAAAGCTACATTCACCCTGAGAAACATAGGCTACCGGGGTGGGGGGGAGGGGGGATATGTTGGGCTGTTTTTCATCCTGAAACTACCCGTGCGAAGCCGGGACGAGTCGCTAGTTGATGATAAGACGGAGCAGAATAAAAAAAATCAGTCAATTTACAATACATTCTCTATTAGGTCAACTTGCAGTGTGCCTTTAAAATAAATAAGAGTATTGAGATTCTCGTAAAACGGGAGAGGGCACTAGTGATATATAATAATTTATAAATAATAAGTAATATTGTTTACACTCTCTTTCTCTGATATAAGTTGAAGTCGAGGCTGTATTAATTCTACCTACTTTGTACAGATAAGGAATGCAGATCGTGTTTACTTATACTTGGTAGTGTTATCTCTCGCTCTGGTTGATTCATGTTTAATTTGCTTGTACAGTACATCAGAGTGATAATTACTATGTAAGAGGGCGTTATGTATGAACCTGAAGCAAGTATGAACACCTACCGATCTGATTTTAGTAAGATAGCAAGAATCAGAAAGGGACTTTGACTCGAAACGAACAGAAATTACGTACGTAGGTATATTCAGCAAGCGATAGAAAGGGACAAGCGAACATAAATTAATTACTTAGTTTTGATTTTAAAAAAATACGACCTACTTGGTGTTAGTACAAGGAATAGATTTTAGGAAGGATTTGGGGATTATTTTTCACTAGTAGGTAGAATGCCCGCGAATGTACACGTGGCGTGTTTTCCTATACAAACTTCAACACCCCGGTGCTCCCCCCAACATGCAGGGTAAATTTCAGAAATTCCATTATTAGTGCTTTTTCAACTGACTTTAGACTACAAACGGAAAGTACCCTCCGAATTTCAAGTGTACGGCTTAGGCTGTGCATTGATAGACAGTCAGTAAGTCAGTCAGTAAGTCAGTTAGTCAGTCAAGATTTTTATAGATTGATTATTTTCTCTAATCAGGGGCCCAATTCTACGTATTTAAATTGTTAGTGAATGGTCTCATACTTGTCACTTTTGAAAAGTTTGGTATTCGACTAACTTCAATGGTTTTTCAATTGCATTATAATTGTGACCATTTCCAAACAATCATAAAATCATTATTCGTAATTCGTAAAATCTTAAATTAAGCAGACTACCATTTTAAATCAAAGATTTCAAAATCTTTGTTTTAAATGACAATTGTTATTCAATTGTAACTGCATAGTATAAGAATGGTTTGTTAAAAATTAAAAAATTAAAATTTAAAAAAAATGTAATTGGGCGCCCGGTGGAATCCCATACTATCTATGGTATTGTATCTCTTACTAGGTGTTATCAAACTATAACATCCACATCCATATCCACCCAAACATTGCTGAATGCAAAAGCAGCCACATTGGATGACGCGAGTGCTTGTTTGTCATTCTTATCTACCCTGTTCACAAATATGTACATTGTGTACTGAAGTTATTTGAAACTACCTTATTATTCTTGGTAATTGTTGCATGCTTGAGTTAATTTAGACTTTTGCGTCTTGTAAACCTTATCATCATCACCCCATAGAAAACCATCGGTGGGTATAAGCCTCCACCAACTATTATTTATTATGTGCCTCCACATACAATGCCACGACGAACTATCATGAGCTGCCTCCATCCACCGAACCAGGAATTGTTTTTGGGATTCGTTGGTACCTATAAGATTTGTCATGGCTGCTGGAGTGTGTTATTAATTCATCTTCATCATACCTACTGACGGACATTATTATTACGAGATACACAGATTACTTAATATACTTAGTATCTTAACTACCTTTAACATAACACATTTTTTACACATAACAACTTTAAATTGATCTATAGTTTTTGTTAATATAATTTATATTTATATCCTCCTATAATTTATTGGTGTATCTTAGGTGCCATTTTATTTAATTTAGTTTAAGATTAGACATTTACGAATAGAGAATAAAATAGAGCCTAACCTGGCCTAATAAAAGAGCCCTTTGTCTCCTCCCGTGGATGTCATAAAAGCCGACTTAGGGATTACCCGGACTTCTTGATAACATTCGTTGGTATAAGATTTGTCCTGGCTGCTAGCTTATTATGGAATGTGTTATTACTGGAAGAAAGCGTTAGCTGAGTCAGTCGTGGGAGGCAATGGCGGCCATGAGCTCACCACTTCTGACGTCTATTTCCCAAGATGGTACAACCCACTGTGAAAAGAGGCCCATTGAGGCTCTGCCTAGCCTTTCGGGGAAAAAGGCTATAATACGTATGAACTAGCGACTCGTTCCAGCTGCGCACGGGTAGTTTCAGGATGAAAAACAGCCCCCCCCCCCCCCTCCTATCCCCCTCCTGGTAGTCTATGTTACTCAGGGTGAATGTAGCTTTCCAATTGTGAAAGAATTTATGAAATCGGCACAGTAGTTTTTGAGTTTATTCATTACAAACATACACACACACCCAAAAATACAAATCATTCCTTTTTATAATATTAGTGTAGTTTAGACATTTAAATTTGGTTCTCGCTCAATCTACCATTTGTTTTCCAGGTGCTGGCCATGCGTGTGCGTTCCCTACTGCGTCAACTCATGTATGAACGCGGACCACTCCTGCCCTAATTGTAACACATACCTCGGAACTTACAGTCGATAGTTTTATTTTTAGAATTTTATTAAATCCTATTTCAATGTATCTCCTAATTGAAATCTAAAATAACCTATTGCTTTCCATAAATTCTTAAATACTTCGTGACATCGATTCTTTCTTGGTATCCTACTCTATTGTTATATTTTTTTTATTATCATGATCACGTTTTTTTGTATCTAAGTACTTAATTGTTTTATATCTCTTGAGAAATGGAAAACTGTCTGAATTGAAGATAATTTGCATTTTAATAATAATAAGCTAAGCGTGATTCTGAAGACACTCTTTTATCATGATCATTGTCTAATGTAATGCATGTTTAAATGAGAATGTTCATTGTAATTGTATATCGAATTAATTAGTTTTACTCACATAAACGAATAAATAAATATTATAAAACTTGAATAAAGTAACTACCTAATGTTTTTATTTTATTTCATATTTTCTGTACCTAGTAATTATTGATTCTTTTCGACTAACAAAAGATTCAGGCTGGTTACTTCATTACGTAAGCTGAACTAACAAAAAATCAAGTATTTAGATATCCTCGAAACAGATAATATACTTTAAAACTATAATTTACTTAGTCTTAGAGACCGTATAGCTATATTTATTCTGTGGTATAACTTTGTAACACAGTAGGTACGCGGTGCAGTCAACCGACCATTTCTTCCTAGTTGTGCAATCAGTGCTTGGTTTCTTGTTACAAACACAGAATAAATAGCAATTTCTACTGAGAACTAACAGCTCACTGAGAGATGAATGGTTGCCTAGTGATCACGATTACGTTGGAGGTCATGGGAAGAATGGGAAGTATGCCTTTTGTTGTGTTAATGTCTATGTTTTGGCGATTGCTTAAGGTGAATGCTCTCGCTTGAGGCTCGAGATTCTTTTTTTTTTAGTGTTTTTTGCCTATTACAGCTCATCAACACTTCTGTAGATAGCGAAAGTTGAGTTCGCGAGGACTAGGAGACTTAACACACATGTTTTAATTAATAGTATCTCATAAATATCATCAGTTTAGCTAAGACACCCCTAAACAAAAAAAAACACTGTAAAAATGTGGGGGGGAGGGGGGGGGGGGGTAAGAAAGGGGTATCATAGCTAAACTGATGATATTTATGAGATAGCATCAATTGAAACATGTGTGTAAAGTCTCCTAATTCTCGCGAACTCAACTTTCGCTACTGATAGCGAAAGTTGAGTGAAGTGTGAAAGAAGTGTTGATAAGCTGTAATGGGCAAAAAACACCAAAAAAATTGAATATCGCGCTGCAAGTGAAAGCATCCACCTTAAAATTTTAAATTCAAAGTATAACTTATATAATATAGGTTTATCGATTCTGTTGATTTTTGTTACTTCTGACGTTTTGAATACTTTACAGTTTCCTATAAAATACGCATTAAATCAGTTTTTTTTAATATTTCTTTATTGCGGTGAAAAAGTTTAGTGATGAGGGACGTTATGCGATCAAGGCTCATTTTTAAGCGCGGGACATTTTGCGAAAGGGACATTCACGTCCGAATCCGATTGTTTAGGATTGAATTTCCGAACGAAAATTGACTGCTAAATTACAACTTACTGTAATAATAGCTATAATAGGGGCGTGGCTCCACTGGCGTGGTACCACTTATTGTAACTTTACCAAAATGATGCCAAATTTTGAGTTTTTTTGGAAATTTTCAGACACTTTTTTAGATTGTAGCTTTTCAACACCTATTTCAAGGTCTTCGCTATAACTCGGACACCTTTGAGGTACACATTCTGAGCTTTGCGTACAAATAGGTAACATATTCACCTCCTAATTTGTACTGAAATCAAATTAGAAAAAGCTGATTTGGCCCTGCTAGGAAGTATCTACCTATACGGCGTGATTAAGTAGGTAACAAGTATCTGAACTGCCACATATAAAACAGAATTAGTGGGTAGGTAAAGGATTAGATTGGAAGATTGGTCAACAATTGACAATATAATTTAATTATTTATAAGCGGTATAGAAGCAATACCAAATTGAGATCTTAATCTATCATGATCTAAAAACATTGTGTAGGTATCTTTACAAAAGAAGTGGACCTACTTATTAATCTATGATTCATCAAACATTTATTATTTCATGGAATTAATATTGGGACACCTCATTTATTGCCGACCAGACTATAAAATACGGATCATCGTCATTGCAACCTTTAGACGTTCACTACTGGATGAGGCCATAGAATGCAATGGGGGATTAGCCTTATTCACCACGCTTGGCAGGCAGATTGGTGAGTACTCAGCTGGATGCTGCTGCCCATCTCCTGGCCACTTAGTCAGCTTTAACACCATCCACGAGAAGAGGCGGTAAGATTTTCAGACCGGACACGCCACGGAAAATATAAAATACGGATAGCAGAGTATTTCGGTGTTTATTTTTATTTTAATTTTATTATAAGTATTCTTGTGATGACCTCTGTGGCGCGGCGGGCGAAGGTTCGCCTGCGGGTTCGATTCCAGCTTCGTATTTATACGATCTGCAGATATTTGTTCAGGATGTTCTGGGTATTTTCTATGCATAATACAATTATCTATCCATGTAATGTACCTATTGTATTAAGTGTATCAGCTATCTAGTACCCATAACACAAGCTCTGCTTAGTTTGGGGATATATAATGTTGTGTGAACTCTCCAGTATTATTTATTGATTTATTTTATTTTACTTAATTTTGTTTTTGATAACAAAATTTTTTTAGATCAATTTTCTGCTTTTGTCCTTTTGTCTTTAATATGATACTAAACTGCTTTATATTGTATGATTAACCTGTTTATAAAAGCAGTACGATATCTCTGTATTACTGAGTAGGCAATCGCAGTTACCGCTAATTACAATAAGCATGGTAAGTACCTAATACTGATAATGGACGCTATCTAACAGATATGGCTGTTTTATATCTATCGCTATTTTATCGACAATATAGTCTGTTGTCACACAGTGCTAAAAAAATAAACAATATAACTAGTGCTCATAGTGTTTTTAGAATTAATATTACGATCGAAAATGTGAGTAAAATCAACTATTTACCAATATACTCGTATTTATCATTCTACTAGTGCAATGTAATTTATGTTTTGATATAGCGATACGACCCTAAAACGGCTAGTCTAGGTCACAGATAAAATAATACTGTCGGTCAACGGACTGCGTGGTTGTATCTATGTCTAACTATATCATCAACCAACGTTATGAATCTTAAGAATAATATATATTATACTTAAAATCACGCCTGTTTCCCGGAGGGGTAGGCAGAGAACACGGATTTCTACTTGCTACTATCCTGTCATACCTCTTTTACTTCATTCACTCTCATCACATTATTCATACATGCTCGTCGATTAAGGGTACTCTTGACCTGACCTTCTTCCAGAACATTTTTGATCCGCTGGCATATTGCCTAATCAATGTCGATTATCTGTTTGCTGTTCATTGCGCTGCGTGTTTTAGCTTTTTTTTAAGAACAAAAATATTTAAAATACGTAGCGCATTGAATAGCATACTGGACATCGAAATCGAACTTCAGTCTATTACACAATATGACCGCTAGTCTGAATACGTCCACCGAGGTCTTCCCCTTCCCACTGTCTCATTCACCCTTGTCTTATGTACCCGTTTCGCCAATCTACTATCGTCCATCCTTTCTGAATGCCCAAACTATCTAAGCATACCTTTCTCAATCGTAGTAACTACGTCTTCTTTAATTTCACAACACTATCCTATCACACTATTCTTAAGAGTAAAATCTACAAAATACTCTTTTTTGTCTATATTTTGGTGTTTTTGAATACGATTCCTGTGGTTTACTCTCTCTCATTATCAACATAATATTTCCAGGCTAAACAGATCCACAAGCACGATCCAACCTGTCCAAGAACAACCTTCAAGCATCATGAGAACTACCACTGAAGTGGAATATGAGCCTGGCTCCAACACAGCAGTGGCTCCCTACGGACCTCCCATAATCCTAGGCCCAATACCACCGTCAGGTTCCAAGGATCACATCATTGGACCACAACCCACCATCGTCATTTGCCACATGTGCCACCAAGAGATCAGAACAGTCATATTCCACAGGTCGACACTGAAAACGCACCTTATAGCAGCATGTTTCTGCATTTTAGGGTGAGATTTATTGAACAACATTATCATTACAACAGTATTATCATCCCTGCTGAGTAGGTCAGCAGTGCTTGTCTCTGCTCGCACAATGTGCCATATTTAAGCCTCATGCAAGTTGGTTTCATCATCTGTCATCAGCAGTATTTATACGTCCACTGCTAGACAAGGCCTCTCATAAAGAAGGTGTTTAACGTGTTGCAAGTATGGTTTAAAACGGAATAATTCAATTCAAGAAAAAATGGCAACATAGTTTGAATAGGTTCCAACTCGGAAATTGAGTACCTACCTACTGTGAAAAAGAAATGAGGTCTAGTCTAATTCAATAAAAAAACTAAGTTTCGTTTGAAATTTCGCACGTTTCCTAACACTGATCCTAATCGTAATGAAATTTAGCTCGCAAGAAAGTCGTTTGACATTTAACAAAATTCCTTATCGTATGGTAGACCTAGGGGCTTATTCTCGAAAGAACTAGTAATCGTTTTCGATTACGATTTTACAATACATTGCGCAGTATGTTGTGAATATTACAGCTCTTAAAAATGAAATGAAATGATCGAAAGCGATTTTCAGTTCGTTAGATAATAGGAGGGCAGGATGCTATCAGGTGAAATACTGGTGCATAGAGTCAAGCAACCTTATGCACAGCCTTGGGTGAATGTTGTCAAAATTAATTTCTTTAATTTGTGTTCTCTTTGCACCAGAATTTATAAATATAAACATCTTTTTATTGAATTAAAATGTGTTTTTTTATTGCAAATGAGGCTTAACTGGTATAACTAAAGCTTCGAAATCGATCATGCTAAAAACAAGTCTCAAAATTGTAGTAAAATCATGTCCGATTACGTCAGAGTGTCATCTATTCATATTCTTATAGCGCCCGAATTTTAGTACAAGGCCAGTCAACTCGAGCATATAACGTGTTTTGTGTTAGCTGAATTAATTATCCGAGCTAGTCACTCACAACCCGGAATTCCAGACAATTAATGCAATTAAAGTAGGCTAGGTTTACAAAATATTAAATTGGCCTTGTACAGTTTAAACAAGTGTTATAGTCTTGGACATTATGTGGGAGCTACTGGGATGATGAGTGGAATGTTGTACCTCCCAAAAATAGACAGATGGGTGGTTCTATGCAGGTTTTTACCTCTTTAGTATACCCTCAATTCGTACTAAACGTTTCAGTTCTACCTTCATAACGCGAACTGCTAAGGAGGATTCCATTTTTGCTGGTGCTGTTGTTAGTCCAGCTTATGAAAACACTCTTCCATGTCTTCACTTGGATGTCGTAAAAGCTGACTAGGGGATTACACCAGGGGATGGGCAGCAGCATCCACCAATTCGTCTGCCAAGCGTGGTGATGGCAAATCCCCAGGCCAAAGGCTGGTGATGATGAAGATGATTCCTTTTGTAGTCTGAAGACAGGTCAGCAGATGGGTGTTTTTTTTATACAACTTTATATGACAGAACAAGCAGATGGCCCACCTAATGTTAAGTGGTACCCTCTGCCTATGACCAGTGCATTATCTCATAGGTCACGTCCACTAAGTACGCGCCCTATGTGGCATTGCACTGCGCCCGTCACCCTGAGACATAAAAATAGAAAGTCTCATGTGCCTGTAATTTCACCGGCACCGGGCACCCATACCCTTCAAACTGGAACACAGTAATGCGAGCACTACTGCTTTGCGGCAGAAATAGGTATGGTGGTAGTACTTCTCCCGAAGAACTATTTCACAAAAAAGCTCTATTACTGACACGAAAAAACACGTGTGTTAAAGTTTGTATGGAAAAACTCTAGCAAGCGGACGAAGTGGCAGCCAGAAAGGCTGCGTCTAGTAATAAATATTCTCATCCATGTTCGTTGTTGCAGATGCTGGTGCTTCACGTGTGTTCCTTACTGCATGCACTCCTGCCACAAGACTGATCACTATTGCCCGTATTGTAGCGCATTTATCGGCAGCTATTATATTGATTAGGAAATTACGCGATCCCGGGCCACTAGTCGGGCGCTAATTTTGAACGTTACTGCCAAAGAAAAACCAGAACCGTTCAAAATATTTCGTAGGTTTGGATTGAGGGATCCTTGAATTGACCTAAAACTGCGGATTAAGGAAATAACAGGTCAAGGATCAACAAAAAAAAAAAAAGTAAAAGGATTTAAGCTCAAGGAGGTTATTAGGAGACGTACGAAATAACGTGAACGGTTCTGGTATTGTTATTGGGGCCCTCGTAGGGTAATCATCATATCCTGAAAGATAATGAGGATCTCAGCTTGGTTTCATAGGTTTTTATAATTGTGAATTACCACGAACTAATGAAATTCATTGAATAGATATTTTCACTTTATCATGTAATTGTGATAGCGAAATTTCCAACTGTGAATATTGTGTATGATTGTGTTTCAAGGCTGAATTTATTTTGTATTGATCGTAAATATAAAGTCAGTACTTAAAGTATGTAAGTAGGTATTTAAAATAGGTTTTATATGTTTTTTTTATTGATGCTTTTATAATGATCGGAACCGTGTGCTGATCAGAATAAGCCTATAACACGGCCAGTCTACTATTATGCATCAAGGAGTTCCGTTGTCCACCTTCCGTCTCCATCATCAGATCAGCTAGGTTTCACCATAATATTGTATCAGAACTCGGTATGCAAAATTTCAGTTCAACTGGTTCAAAATTCAGCTTTTTAATTTTTACCGCACTAACTTATAGGTCAAGTATAGTATTATTTTATCTGTGGTCAAGTTAAATAAAAGCTTGTTACAAATCAATAATAAATAATGTAAGATATTGATACCTAAGTAAAATTATGTATATCCCACTAGTATCGTAAATGCCAAAGTTACGATGTTTGGCTGTTTGTATGTTTATTACTCAATCACGCCGAAACGGCTGAACCGATTTCTATGAAATTTGCTACACTGATAGATTATGCCCCGGATTGAGCTATATGCTACTTTTTACCGTGGTAAAATGCGAGCGAAGCTCCGGGCGGGCGGCATAATAATTTATTATAATAATTTACTAAGCTGTTTTGTAAGAGATATAAAAAAAGTTTGTGTACCTACCAGATTTCAATAAAATCTATACCAATATAAATTAATAACATAAATATTATAATTATAATGTGAACTATTTATATTAATTATTATACTATATAATTATAATTGCAGTGTCTGTCTGTGATTGCAAAATAAATGCATTTATACGATGCCTAATCATAATTGACCGTTTTTAGAATATATCTCTGTCTGTCTGAAAGTTTGTCTCGAATAGGCTCCGAAACGGCTCAACGGATTTCAATTAAAGTTTTTTGATTTTGTTTTTTGGTTTAAAACAGGAATTTTAAAATAAATTTTTGTGTATGTATTTATTTAATTAATTTAAATTATTTTGGGAACCTGCAGGGAACAGCAGGTGAATATACCACGCGAACGAAGTCGCGGGCACAGCTAGTCCTTAGATTTCTTATAATAACAAGGAAATATTGTGTTTGGTTGCTGTTGCATTGACTAGCCTACAGCTACAATTTAATAATTGTTTGGCCTATTGTGAGTATTTGTGAGCAGCGGCCTTGAATAAGGTTATTCGCGCGAAGCACCTAAACCGCACCGCGGAAATCACGAAGTTGTCTCTCAATGACGTCACCGAAGTAAACCAATAGGATGAAAACAAAACATTACCAGGCGTGGCGCACTCCGCACTTTAGCTAGGTATGAAGCTACAAGTACTTTTATTTTGGTTCAAAGGCTACAAGTACCCGGCGGGCTCGACTTGTCGAGTCAATTCAGTAATTCGGACAAGATAAGAGTTACGCGATAGAAAGAGAGGTAACTTCAAAGCGACTTTAGCTGTAGGTAATAAGCGCTGTGCGATCTGAATTACACTTTATTGTGTGGGGGCAAGAGTCGCATTTTGCGGAGTTCCTTCTGTACCTGTATTATTATGTATTCTGTGACGGTACATAGGTATTCGGTTGTATACATTCTATTAGCATTTATTACTGGAAGAAAGCGTTAGTCGAAACAGTCGTGAGAAGAAATGGTGGCGATGAGCTCACCACTTGTCACGTCTATATTCCCACAATGATAATAAACTTAAGATAACGTAATTTTTCTGCATTAAGTTTATGTTTCCAGTGGGAATTTATAGACGTAGAATTTTCGTTTAGGTCTTTCTGTAAACTATGACTGATGCCAATATCCTGTGTTTAAAATAGTTGCCAGTATTTTCGGAGAAAGCCCGGCTTTATCTCCGAAACTACAGATTTTTTTTAAATGATGGAATTTAATGGTAAATTTTCGTATATTTTCTTTAGTATCTTTTAAATAATGTTTTTTAAAACTTTACTGGAAGTATATTTGTGTTTCCCCTATCGAGCCCTCTCATTCAATATGTCACAATAAAAAAATTAATTAAAGTTTTTGTAAAATTTACTAATTTGCCCCCAAATCAATCCCCAAATTCTGCATTCGTTTACACCTTACTCTGTTTGTATACCAAACTTCAACCACAGAATATACATTATTTGTCTAGAAGTTTCGGAGAAAATAGGCTGTGACAGACGAACTGACATAAACATGAGATAATCATGACATAAACTGAATAGACATGAGAGTGATCCGATAATGGTTCCAGCGGAACCCTAAAAACAAGATATTTTTACAAAACCCTCACAGTAAGTCTTCAGTTTTAATATACCTACTGATTTAATTTATGTAATTTGTTGACTGAATACCCATATTGAAAATTGATGATTGATTGAAAATGATATTGAAAAACTATCGAATATAGCCAAAAGTTAGAGGTTTTTAGTTTTTTTTTTCATTATTGTTTTAATGAGTTTGGTAATGTGGAAGGAAAGAGACCGCTGGAGCGATCAAATTCTCTCTGCGCTCGATTCCAGCGCGGGCGACGCCATTGAGGATAGAAGCCAGAGGAGACACCAAAACCAAGGTCCTACATAACGGTCACGACTCTCAGCAGTGAGGTTACCGACGCAAGGAGGATATTGGGTTTGGTAAGAGTAAGTACTTGGTAATATACAGTACCTGATGTCCTTGCATATTTATGGAATCTGAATATTATACACACTATTTACTCAGGTAAAAATCAAATCTACGATTGGCATCTTTCTTTAGGAAGTGCGCTCAGAGACTCCGATATTTTACCTAATAGTTATACCTACTATTCATTAATTCGGACTGTGAGGTTTCAGAGAAACTTCCTCCCGCGAACGCTCAGGTTGTGGAATGGTCTCCCTGCTGAGGTTTTCCCGAGCGACTACAGTATGGGGTTCTTCAAAAGGGGTGTTTGGAAATTTTTAAAGGGTCGGCAACGCGCGTGTGATGCCTCTGGTATTGCAGGCGTTCATAGGCTACGGTAACCGCTTACCAACAGGTGGGCCGTAAGCTTGTTTGCTACTTTGGCAGTATAAAAAAAAAAAAAAAAAAAAGTGTTTATACCTAGTATTACCTAGATAGTTGCGAGTTCGTAAGGATTGCGCCTACAAATATATAATGGCAGGTATCATGTCTACGCAAATAGGTAAATAATAGGCCCTTCAGATATATTTGCCTTTCCGTTGCTACGAAAAACAAATCAGGCTGTTTGTCTTGCTACGAGGTGCTGGGAGAAAGTAAAATATGTGCCATGCCCTAGTATAGTATTATTTTATCTGTGGCCATGCCAATTATAAACAGTCACACGTCAGGCTTGGGTATGATTTCATTGGATTGGTCAGAACAAGGGCATTGGATCGATACTACTTTGACGATGTACCTCGTGTGCACCAGATAATGGACATTCCTAAAGGCAATCAGTATCGAGAAACAATCTAGAGATATGAGTTTAGGACTCATGCATTTATGTAAATAAAGGATTATGGATAAGTTTATTTTAGTCGCTTTTAGAATTAGGTTTTTTTTTTTTAGTAAAGCTACATAGGGCTGTTCTTGTTTAGTGTAGGCGCCTTATAGTCGGCACAAAATACCGTACAAAAATCAAACAAAAATACCGAACAGACTACAGGAATAGTACGAATATTTTATTGTGACTCTCCCTTGATGACTCACCGCCCTTGATGATAAAAAACAAACGGAGGCGCGACGAGACCAACAAACACTACAAATAATTGAATAGGTTGTTTGAGCCTTTTACTTTGGTCTAGTAGTACTAGGTTTGAGCGCTACAGCCAATTCACCAAATATTTTTTCGACGAACTCATTTCTCTAAAACATGTTTGCTAAAGAAATATCGAAAGGCGTTTCATAGCGCAGCAACGAGCATGGTTTGAATCATCGACGTAAATATTTTACTTTGGTCGAAGGTTTGAATCAAGTTTGAATCATTGACCTCAAAGTATAAATAATATATATAGTATAATAGACTTCGGGTCAGCGCTCAAAATATGTCCGTACCAAAAAAGAGAGAAAACACATAAAGGGGATAGTTCTGACAAGCATTATCCGTTCATTGTTGCTTGATTATTGAACACATTTGAATGACAAGAGTTTTGACTTCGGGTCAGCGCTCAAAATATGTCCGTACCAAAAAAGAGAGAAAACACATAAAGGGGATAGTTCTGACAAGCATTATCCGTTCATTGTTGCTTGATTATTGAACACATTTGAATGACAAGAGTTTTGACTTCGGGTCAGCGCTCAAAATATGTCCGTACCAAAAAAGAGAGAAAACACATAAAGGGGATAGTTCTGACAAGCATTATCCGTTCATTGTTGCTTGATTATTGAACACATTTGAATGACAAGAGTTTGAACCGGCAGACTAATATTTATTCTGTGCCGGCAGTGTGTCGAACTCATTTGACATCGTTAGTTTTTTTTTATATTTCATAGTGTATAGAATGCTAAGTCCATCGTAGAGTTATTAGAAAGCATTTGGTTTGAACACATACACTGAATACACACACACTTTTCGAGCAAAGCGTGCCGCAGCGCTGCGGCCTTGCTAGTGGCTAGTTGAACTATCTTTTCAAATCGTATACAAAAACGACTTGAACTACAAAGATTAGTAAAAAAAAACACGATTGTTTTTAGAGTTCTTACACCATCAACTCTTTTTTTTGCACTCTAGACCCTACTCATCGTGTGCTGTTCATCATCAGACCCTGGAGTATGGAGTGAGAAAAAATGTCATAGCATATTAACTTGAAGTTTGAGCTCAAACTTCGGCTTTAGTAGTACCCCAGACTGATATCGTGACTGATTCTTCATGTCTGTCTGTCTGTCTGTCTGTCCGTCCGTATGTCACAGCCACTTTTTTCCGAAACTATAAGAGCTATGCTGTTGAAACTTGGTAAGTAGATGTATTCTGTAAACCGCATTAAGATTTTCACACAAAAATAGAAAAACAAACAATAAATTTTTGGGGTTCCCCATTCTTAGAACTGAAACTCAAATATATTTTTTCATCGAACCTATACGTGTGTGTTGTCTATAGATAGGTCTTCAAAAATGATATTGAGGTTTCTAATATATATTTTTCTAAACTGAATAGTTTGCGCGAGAGACACTTCCAAAGTGGTAAAATGTGTCCCCCCTGTAACTTCTAAAATAATAAAATGATAAAACTAAAAAAAAAAAATGTACATTAATTACCATGTAAACTTCCACCGAAAATTGGTTAGAAACGAGATCTAGTAGGTCGTTTTTTTTAATACGTAAACCATCCAAGAATTTTTATATTAAGTATGTTACTTGCTGCTACGGAACCCTACAAGGGCGAGTCCGACTCGCACTTGGCCGCTTGTTTTATTCTTTGAGCATACCACATCCATAGCTTATGTCATCTGTCAGGTCAGGATCGACACTATGAAACCAAGCCCACGTAGGCCAAAGCTCGTAAGGCCTTGAATCTTTTAATTCAGTCAGTCCAGTGAGTGTTGTTAACAGACACGGAAAGACGTGTCGCGCTTCAACCATTAATACGGATCCTAATTAAAGTAAGTGGAATTTTATTGAAGTAATTGGTTCAGCCATTTGTTTTTAGATATTTTTTAAATAAGGTTCCCAATTTTACGTTGACGGTTTTTATTTAACTTGACTTTTTAGTAGGTAGGTATGTAGTAAAAAGTTAAACTGAAAATTAAAAAGTCACGCGTATGTGATCAAATCTTGCAACTGAATTTTAAACCTGATCCGCCCAACCGATTGAGTTGAAATTTTGCTATTTGTATTGCCAAGTACTGATTATTATTTAATTCTTTATTGCACAAAAACACAAGGAAACTGTACAAGCGGAGGACTTAATGCTAAGCAGCATTTTCTGCCCGTCATCCATAAGGATGAAACCAAATGAAACATAATGATTGGCGTGCTCTAAACTAATTACAAAAGAAATATAATAACAATAGTACTTATGGCTTATTAACTAATTACAATATTATAGTTTCAGCAAGCTAATCTGATGATTGAGACAGAAGGTGGACAATGGAACTCCTCGATGATTAAAAGCCGGGTAGTGTTTGGGCTCATTTTAATAAGCTTACGGTTTCGATAACTAATTTTATAAAAGCTTATTTTGAATTATTTTTTCAACTTAATTTTATAACTATATTACCAAGGTTCTACCTACGATCTAATGTAGGAGTATATATAGCTAAATTAGTTATTTTAGCCTAAATTTGTACAGTTTTTGAACTCGTGTTTGCGCATGTCGTATCGGCCTGGTTTTTCCTAACTCAATGGTTTAATTAGGTAACTATTGTCCATTTTACATGTTACCCCCCTTGTTTAAACTAAAACTATATGATGAGGAAGAGCGAAACCTCTTACCACAGGTACCTATTTTATACTTTAAAGTCACAAAGGTAGTCTCAACTAGTATTAACAGTATGTTATAGTATATTAAAGAAATAACTAGTATTACTGGAAGAAAGCGTTAGCTGAGTCAGTCGTGGGAAGCAATGGCGGCGATGAGCTTACCACTTGTCACGTATATATCTGTGAAAAGAGGCCCATTGAGGCTCTGCCTACCCCTTCGGGGAACAGGCGTGTGCCTATGTATGTATGTTTGTAATATGTGTTAGACGTTACTTGTAAAACAACTTTCGATTCAAAACTTTTTGAAACAAAATATATATTTTTACCTGACTGCGCCAGAATGAGTTTTTCAAGTGTATGTATGTATGTATGAATGCATGTATGTGTATTTCTTTGGCACACTCCGTAGCCTAAACGGCTTATTGATGGTTTTTAGCTTGATAGGTGTCGTTAGATTCGTCTTAAAGTGGCTGCTCTTTCATACTAAAGTAATTAAAAGACGTGTTTAATATTCGTGACTCAAAAAATCTAATTGATTTAAGTGGTCAGTGAGCACTCTGCCTATCATGATTTTAATCTACTTAGTACTTAGTGCGAGTGGACAATGGACCGTATTGCTATTCTATAAGCGTTGTTCAATTAATAGTTAGACATAATTGTCACATCATAAGATGCCACACTGGCTCTTGAAACAGTTTTAATTTTTTTATTTATTTCGTGAGTGTATATGTATAATTAAGACAAATAATTAATTTTGTAAAGTTTAAGAAAAAACTCAACTCAATAAAACGGCTGAACCGATTTTGATCAAACGTAGCTAAGAACACTCCCGACGAATTCACCTTTCAAACAAAAAAATCTAAATCAAAATCGGTTCATCTGTTTGGGAGTTACGATGCCACAGACAGACACACGCACAAACACGTCAAACTTATAACACCCGTCGTTTTTGCGTCGGGGGTTAGCTACTGATAACCCCCTGATCACTGGTACTTACTGATAGAAGACACAACTGACGCATATTTTTAGGCATGGGTTCATATGAGTAAAACATAAGTACCTACTTAATTAATCTCTGCAGTATTTTTTTGTTAAAAACTTTCTGTCTTGCCCAAAAAGTTAAAAGGCAGCTTCTTGAGAACATCCACCGTTTAATGGTTATTTGATTATAATAGCATAGCATACCTTTATTATTATAAACAGTTTTTTTTTTTTTTTTTAAATACAGGCATTTAGCTTGCCTCTTATTTATAATAGCATTAATTTCGTTTCACAGCTTAACTAACAAACAATCAAATTTTGTAATCGTGTTTTTCCACCCACTTCCAGTTAACCGATTGAGTTTTGCGCACATGTGTAGCTCCTTGTACAATGTTATACAATGATTATGCTCATAGCGAGCTGAGCTGATGATGGTGACTACATGGTCTGATGGTGGATAAGGATAGGTACTCTTCGATTACTGCTTTAAGTTGGTTTTCCTTATTTCTTTGAATCAGCATCCACTTGTTCTCGAGGCACCCACACTCCCCACCGTATTACCTAAGAAGGATCATCAAATAAAGCCGAGCCGTGTTTGTTGCCTGATTCTTCTAGGTTTGGTTGTGTTGGACCAGGTGAAAAATTTTATTTTATAAAAATGATCCTTCTTCTTCTTCTTCTTTTTTTGGCGTGTTCAGCCGACCGGTTTCTGTGCCACAGGAGTTTGCCAATGACAGGTGATTAACTTGACATATGTGATATCAATGAATAAATACTTTTTGACTTTGACTTTGACTGGGTCTGGCAGTGTATAAGACGTGGTTTATGGATGGACCTCGGAAGAAGAACTAAAGATCCATGGTATGGACTTAGTATACTAAGTCCATGGGTTTATGTGAAATGTGGTAAAACCATAGATCTAGTTTGTACGTAGCGAAAATTCTACGTCTATGGGTAAAACCTTAGAGAATTAAAAAAAAACATATGTAATCAAAGGGTAAACATATGTAATAAAACCTTTATTGTTCGTAAGGTTTATAGACTTTTTTTTTCAAAAAATATATTAATATCTATTTTTTTCTATCTATTCTTCGTCATAAAAAGCACCTACTTGATCCAAAAATAAAAAAAACAGAAATAAATGTGCAGAGTAGTTACCTGCCCACCGTTTTCGTTTCGCGAGAACTATTCTGTCACTTTCTAACTAACCTGAACTTTAATGAATTAGTTCAATGAAAAGTGACAGAATTTGGCTTAAACCGCGCCTTAATTTTGATCTCATTTTGATCAGTCCGCTCTTGGTTACGAATATGTTTTGCGTCTTCGTTATCAAGAGTTAGTCCTCCCTGAGACTAGACCCCACCGTCTCCTCCCGTGGATGTCGTAAAAGCCTACTAAAGGATTACCCGGACTTGTTGATAAGATTGGTTGATATAAGATTTATCCTGGTTGCTAGCTTATTATAGAATGTGTTATTATTGGAAGAAAGCGTTATCCGAGTTATTCGTGAGAAGCAGTGGTGGCGATGAGCTCACCACTGGTCGTGTCTATATTCCACGATGGTGCAACCCACTGTGAAAAGAGGTCCATTGAGGCTCTGCCTACCCATTTTTTTTTACATTGATTGTCCTTTGTTTTACCACGATGTCACCTGTTGGTAAGTGACGATGTGGCCGAAGATAGAGCACAAAGGTCAGCCAGATTATAGTCTTCAGGTAAAACAGACGACGGTAGTGTATTCCACTCCTTAGCAGTTTCTTCGGGGAAAAAGACTTATGTCTATGTATGTAGTCCTTTCAGTGAGAATATTACGTCATAGGTATTGATGATGTGTTGTTTCAGGTAAAAATGAGCTCTACTGTGCCTGTCGGTCCGGAACCCTCCAACATAACCTGCCCGTCGTGCCGCGCGTCCATCGTGACACGCGTCGAGCACAAGGCCACCACTAAAACCCACGTCATAGCCCTACTGCTTTGTTTATTCCTGTGAGTACATTTGTGAATCACGGTAACCATGTGGTAGCCTTATTTTCATGGAAAGTAAACAAATTGATAGACCATTAGGAACGAATCAATATCTTTCGACGTTCGTTTCTGTATAATGAGCTCCGGTCGAAGTAGCACTCATTTTTATACCCTGACCCAAACAGATAGGCGTGTTATTTAAATTGCTCGCGATTTTTCATCAAAGTTTTTATTGGCCAACCTATAAATATTTATTATTTTTACGCCGACTGTACTTCAGTTACAAAGTCGACAAGGGCTCCAACAGGAATTTTAAAGTTGACTACAAATGTTAATGGATCAAACAGGACGATCAAAGTCCAATGGATCAATCTCAATGGATCAAACAGGAACTACTCGTTATAATAATGTCAGCTTTGCGTTGGATCTAGGGTGCAATGGGTGCTCCAATTTCATTCGTAATCATAATCATTTATTCAATAAGGTTTCAGGTACAAATAGGTCTTAAATCTAGTTCGATCTACCAAAACCTGAACAGGCGTATGAATATTGAAAGCTGTCTTATTTATTTGATTTAGTAGTAAAGTAGTAATGCCAAATGAATCTATTGAATTAAGCAATCTATCAAGGCAAACAATAAAAACCAGGTTCTCATAGTAATGTATGTAGGTAATAATTAAAAAAAACCCTTAACTGAAAACACAAATTACGTTAAATTCTATAATCAGAAACATTTCGGTTTATTTGTATGAAAACTAGTATTGCAACACTGAAAACAGTGTTTTTTAAAATTTGCTGTCAGTTCGGTTAAGCATACCTAGGTGCTTACTTTTAACATACGTAACGGTACGTAGCGTAGTAACTATTATATGATCTTTGACGTAGGTACTGATTCTGAGAATTCGCATGCAATGTAAACTCCCAGAAGTCATATAGGTACGGTAATGTTTGCTTTGAGTTGTTCTTGAGAACTTTCGAGAACTCTTGACGAACAGACGTGGGGAATCGCATCATCCATTTGTTGTCGGCATACCTACCACCTACCACCGCTTCTTGAGCTTGTTCATCGATGCGGACAGCAAAGGGATGGAACTATCTTACGGACTTTGTATTCCTTGTGTTGTGTCATATAATGTGGGTTTTTTTAAAAGAAGAATAAATAAGCTTAATAAAATATATTACAAATCATCAAACATGTTTGATTACCTACTACTTTTTATACAAGGAAAGAGGAAACCCAATACATTGGGTACATTGGTTTTTTTGACGACCTCTGTGGCGCGGCTGACGATGGTTCGCCTGCGACGCCGGAGGTTGCGGGTTCGATTCCCGCCTCGGAACAAATAATTTGTGCGTTCTGCAGATATTTGTTCAGGGTGTTCTGGGTGTTTTCTATGCATAATAAAAATATCTATCTATGTAATGTATTATATTAAGTATATCAGTTATCTAGTACCCATAACACAAGCTCTGGCTTAGCTTGGGGCTAGATAATGTTGTGTGAACTGTCCAGCATTATTTATTTATTTATTTATTTTATTTTATTTTTATTGGCATATAATTTTAATTGGGTTTTCCCTATCATATATTTATTTACATCCAAAAGCAACAGAAATAAAAAAATAAAAAAAAATTACGTCTATTTGCATAATTTGTTTAGTATCTACGAGAAAAGCTTAAAAAAAAAGCTTTCAAATTGATGTCTATATTGCAGTTGGGTCTGTTATTATTCGTTTTTTTTTTTTATACTACTGAATGACTGAACAAGCTGATGGCCCACCTGGTGTTAAGCGGTAACCTCTGCCTATGAACAGTGCATTACCTCATAAATCACGTCCACCTAGGACGCACCCTATTTTGTCTTGCACTGCGCCCGCCACCCTGAGACATAAAGATGAAAAATCTCATGTGCCTGTAATTTCACCGGCACCCTTACCCTTCAAACCGGAACACAGAAATGCGAGCACTACTGCTTTGCGGCAGAAATAGGTATGGTGGTAGTACTTCCCCGGACGAACTCTTTCACAAAAAAGCTTTACTACTACTACTACTAATACTACTACTAGGTCCATGGTTATCGCCTACTGCGTTCAAACAACCACTTTACCAAGCGTGGTGATTATGGTAAAACGGCCCATTGCTTGTACGGGGGAGGCTTCGGCTTCGTCTGTCGTCTACCGTCTGGGAATGATGCAATATCTGTTCCAACTTTTGAAACTATCATGGTTATGTACATACTTTTCACTAGAAACCGGATATGTACCATGATTTTTTGGTTTGGTTGCTCCCGATATTTCGGCACAGTTGCATGGGCCATGATCACGGGACAACTGATCATGACGAATCATCACCGTTCTGAACTGATCATGATCGTTCTCCCGTAATCATGGCGCATGGAACTGTGCCGAAAAATCGGGAACAATCATTAAAAATCATGGAAGGTAAATACGAGTATCCCGTTTCTAGTGAAAAGTATATATTTGTTCCGTTTTGAGATTTGAACACGGGACCTCTCACGCTTCAGCCGACTACTCGTCCGACTCATCAATGAGGAATAGTCCTTTCACCGCAGTGGTTCTTTCACTGTTGGTCAGTAGGCGCTTTGCACATACTTCAAGCTGGTCTTTGACCTAACACAGGATGACCAAGAAAGAACCGGTGACACGAAATAGTACGATTACAGTGTTATTATTTTTTCAGGTGCTGGCCTTGTGTCTGCGTGCCGTACTGTGTTAACTCATGCCAGGACGCAACTCATTACTGTCCCAACTGCAGCACCTATTTAGGAGCGTATAAAAACTAGTCCAGAACAAAAAAAAATGCAACGTATTAGTTTTTAAATGAAGGTTTTGCCTATGGAATCACTCGTTTTCAATCACCTTTACACTTCTGTGAGCAATGGATGACATTGTAATGAGCAGGGCCTTGCTCGCTCACTATGGCCCAAACTACAGCGATGTGGGATCGTAACAAAACTAAATACACCCAGAGCAAAATCACACCAATTTAAATGAATGCGTTTCTATGGAATCACTCTTGTATTCAATCACCTTTATACCGCTCTATGCATGTCTTTTAATGACTTTGTACTGACCAGGGACTTTGGTGCTTCATTTTTCTATATAAACTCTTAGAATTCCACATAAATTTAGTCTCTAAAATGTATGAATTACATTATTTTTTATACGAATTGGTAGGTTAAGTATCATCATTGGATTAGTCTGATGAATAAAAATGATGGAAACTAAACGTACTTCTGCAAAGATATGTAGTAACATTTAATTATTCCTACGGCAATTTCCAAACACCCAGTTTCTTAGAAGTGGTAGACTCATAGCATAACTTGTATTAAATGTACTGATTATTCCAAGATAATTGATTATAAAAAGTATAATTATATAAAAATTACAAAAAGAAAATGGTATGATTTCTTACAAATCGATATTGACCAAGCTTTTTACTCTCGCTCTTGTTATTAGTTTGATTTTGTTCAGCCAGAACGTAGGTACTTATATTTAGATTCTCAGGCCAAAAGTGCTCTAAAAATAAGTCATAAACCAATATTCGGTCTCGGACACATGGTAACGATCAAAAACTTGTATACGAACGTAGACTGTGAGTAGGAAATTAATTGAAAAGTGAGTTTCAGTGTCTTGTCGTACAAAGGTTTGCAAGTCTCTTTTAATATTTTTACGAATATTTTAAGAAGATAGCATAACCTTTCAAGATGCAATCCACTCTAAGATTACAAAAGATTCCTGAATTTATTCGGCTACAGATTTCTAACGATGCCTGTATTAATATTATGAAAATAATTGTTTAAGATTAATTGTTGAAAATGTTTATTGCCATATTTTTTAGTAACTTAGGTTTTTTTAAATACACATAAATTTGATAAATTTGAGTTTTATTGCTGACCTTATACATATACAATGGGTGTAGGTATTTTTTTTAGGAATACCCCCAATCTGTACACGTTGAAATTAAATCTATAGGTGAAATTTAAATTAGGTACTGTTTTTCTAGAACAAACGTTGATCAGACGTGGTCTACTAACGCTTTATAGCAATAAATACGATATAAATAAACTAAACTAGGTTTTCTCAAATAAGTCTGATTGATCAAACCTGTGTAAAATTTAACAGTGATTTAAATTTCACCGTCTATAATATTACAAATAAGCAGAGATCTAAATTTCACCGCCGATAATATAACAAATAAACAGTGATTTCTACAAGACTTGGAAACTCAGTCGCAGTTGCTTGGTCTACTCCCAAGTCTCAGTCCTAATGTGACTTTGATTGCTACGGCCTACGGGCATGAAACCTGTTTTTGTTTTATTTAATTTTACCTGTAAGTGATATGTGGTCAATTCTTGCAACATAATTTGAATACAGTTCATCCCAAATATTTGTCACTTTACCATCAATAAAAATCGCCCCGAAAAGATTAGAGAAAATCTATAAATTTTTAATGATCGATGACAATACATTATTACGATGAGCTGATCTGATGATTTATTTAATCAATTTAAAGAAAAGGCCTTTATCGCTAATGCGATGATGTCGCCCTGATCTGATGCTGGGGAAGCAAAAGGTTGACCATGAAATCATCGATGATTAAGATTAGCCTGGCAGTGTTGCTCATTTTCATCAGCTCACGGTTCTGATCACTAATTTCATAAAAGCTTGATAAGAAAAAAAAACAAAAGACCAAAAAACTTATGTTCCTGAGAAAACTCAAACATCTTAAGAACTTACTTATGTCTAGACAAACTAAGTGCGTTAAAACATATAATACGCTCATTATGTTTATACTGAACATATAACATACGGTGTTTGTACGGAAACACTGAAAAGTTTATAGTGGAACGCTACAGTACGTACATACCTACGTACTGTAGCGTTCCGCTATAAACTGTACAAAGTGTTTCCGCGCGTAAAGATATCAGTCACCCACGAGGCTCGTTGTCCCTGGCGTTACTGTGCCACAGCAAAGTAATATAGCTACAGTAATATAAAAAACCAGCCAAGTGCGAGTCGGACTCGCGCACGAAGGGTTCCGTACCATTAACTACAAAAACTGCAAAAGGATTTAAGGTTTAAGGTTAGTCAAAAAAAAATAAAAAATTGCTCGCGAAAGTGGTCACCCATCCAAAAACTGACCCCGCAGAGCATCGCTTAACCTACATTTGGATAAATCACGTTTGTTGTATGGGAACCCCCGTTTTTAGTACTTGTTGTAACGGCAATATAAATACATCATCTGTGAACATTTCAACTGTCTAACTATCATGGTTCATGAGATACAGCCTGGTGACAGACGGACAGCCTGGTGACAGACGGACAGCCTAGCCTTAGTAATAGGGTTCCGTTTTATTCTTTGGGTACGGAACCCTAAAAACACCCTGTCAAATACAATACACAATTCATATAACTTTTGAAACTATCATGGTTATGGACATACTTTTCACTAGAAACGAACAATTAAAACTCAAAAATCATGGTAAATATCCCGTTTCTAGTGAAAAGTGTACACAATTCATGTTGCAAGCGATATTTCACATTGTAATAACAACAGTACCTACTCTTAGACTATCACTAAACAGAGCATTCGTCATTTCCTGTGATACTACAAATGAACAAAGATAACCTTTAGTAACCTAGAAGCATTTTATTACAAAGTGGTGTTTTAAAGTTTTAATTATCATCGTCATCATCAGCCTGCAGATGTCCACTGGTGGACATTCCCATAAAATGCCTTGATCCAATGCATCTACCGTCTTCCTGCGCGTCGGTAGTACCACAGAATAAATAATAGTAGTGAAAATTCGACAAGGCCTTCCAAAACTTCGTGGATTGGTTCGTAGTTACCAGTTTAGGTAGTTTTTTTTACATGTTTTCTAAGACTAATGTTATCCACAATGCGTTATTCCCCAACGGACTTCGGGTAGTAGCAAATAACATAAAAAAAAGCTTTCAAATCAACTGGAGAACGTTAATGAGTACTACATACATGTAGTACAGGCAAATTACGTGATTTTTAGCAAAAGTGTGGAAGTAATTACATGTTTATACCATAATAAAATTTGACGACTACATAAATTTCCCTCGAAGTACAATTTACAAAAAATTGTTAAACACTATGTTCCGTAATTCGCTGAGATGTGCAAAACTAATATAGAATGATAAGTTTGCACCCGTTTTTAGGGTTCCGTAACCAAAAATTACGGAACCCTTATAGATTCGTCATGTCTGTCTGTCTGTATGTCCTTGTATGTCACAGACACTTTTTTCCGAAACTATAAGAGCTAGGCTGTTGAAACTTGGTAAGTAGATTCTGTGAACCGCATTAAGATGCATTTTTTCACACAAAAATAGAAAAAAGCAGTAAATTTTGGGGTTCCCCATACTTAGGAGTTTAGAACTGAAACTAAAAAAAAAAACATCAAACCCATACGTGTGTTGTATCTATGGACAGGTCTTTAAAAATGATATTGAGGTTTCTAATATAATTTTTTTCTAAACTTAATAGTTTGCGCGGCAGACACTTCCAAAAAAACATCAAACCCATACGTGTGTGGTATCTATGGACAGGTCTTTAAAAATGATATTGAGGTTTCTAATATATTTTTTTTCTAAACTTAATAGTTTGCGCGGCAGACACTTCCAAAGTGGTAAAAAGTGTGTCCCCCGTAACTTCTAAAATAACAGAATGATAAAACTAAAAAAAAATATATGATGTTCATTACTATGTAAAGTTCCAACGAAAATTGGTTTAACGAGATATACTAAGTAGTTTTTTTTTATTACGTCAAATCGTAATCCATCCAAGAACTTTTATATTATGTTACTTGCTGCTACGGAACCCTTCATGGGCGAGTCCGACTCGCACTTGGCCGCTTTTTTTAATTACCCCCGAGCCGCAAACTAAAAAAACAAATTCACAGTGTTTCTCACTATGCACGTAGTTTTAATAAAAATCCATAACGCACTAAGTCTGTCTCTATAAGTAATTGAACTTGCACCTAACACTTTTTAGTTTATTCAAAATTTAAATAATTTCAAAGTTTGTACCTAGTTTGTATTGTATATTTAAAAGCCGTATGCGCCAGAAACGGTGCAAACCTGGGATAAGCTCGTATTCGTGTCATCTAACGATTCCATAAGAATCCACGACTACTCGACTTAGGTCCACACTTTTAGCTAATTTGCCTGTACTAATAACAGAAGCGAAAGGACCCTGTCCCTGTGCCTGTGGTCCACCTATAGTACGTCCCAAGACTATGCGTGCGACATGAAGGGAATGTAGGTACCTTAAATATTATTGTAGATAGGATATTTTGCGGAAAGGAGAATTTATTTTATTTTTTAAAGTTAGTATTACTGCATTCAAAGTTTTTCTAATAATTACTTGCTTCGTCCGGGAATCGAAACGACTTAATGTGAAAAAAAAACTTATGATGCCAATTAAAATAATGGACAGAACATAATAATTCCTCTTGAGTAACATAATATCTTAAAATAAAGGAATAACGTAAAATTAACCATTTTATGTTTAATTTTTCATTTAAGTCGGTTCGATTCCCAGACGAAGCAAGTGATTTCTAGAAAATCTTTGAATGCAGTATTACTAAGTTTTAAAAATAAAATAAAGTCTCCTTTTAGCAAAATATCCTGTCATCAATATTTAAGGTACTTTCCCTTCAGGTCGCATGGCTGTACCAGGGACATTTTTTCTTCCCTGTTATCCGAGTAACTGGCAAGTTGTTTGTTTCGAACTTTGCTTTCTTTCACATTTTGTTATTGGTGGGATAAGTTAGACGTCATCAATCGTGTGGGTATAGTAAGTACCTACTTACCTAATCACTATAAAGTAAGAAATAAAACCGTAAGTATGTAAAAGCCCTATTAACATAGCATATGCACCTATTTCAACAAAAGTACTCGGGTACCTTCCTACCTGTTAAGTTTATAATCTTCTGAGCTCACAGTTCGTGGAACTCTCATATTTCATCCGTATCTACACCCAAAGACAGAGACAGTTTATTTGAATTATTTGATAGGTAAGCATAACTTGATAGGTAGCTAAGCATACGTTTATAGAGAGAAATAATAATACAACTAATACAAGAAGGAATGTATAAAATTGTTTTCAATTTACACATGAAACAGTTGAGCTGTTGACGACTGTTGACAACGATCTTAAGGTCGCTCAAGTGATCCAAATGACTAGGCACTAAACGGAAGCGTCGCTAAGATGCTGGCTGCATTGCCATGCTGAATGACAATACTAATGCGTTGATACAAGAGCCGGGTAACGCGTTGCTTCGACCAGACACCCTGAAAGAATTTTGAAAACTCGAGGGCCTTGGTTCCCCACGGTAGCTAAATTACTGTCATATGTCAGGCTTAACCAAATTCAAATTGAAATGTATTTTATTTAATTAAATAAAAAATATAGGTATCATAAAATACTCCTGTTCCAATGCAGTCAGGCTGACTGCAGGCTTAGCTGTAGTTGATGATCCGATGTTCAAATTGGTGCTGGGAAGCGCCTGTGTGGTGCCACGAGAACTAGGACAAGCTTATTCAAAGAAAGAGATACTCAAACTTCAAAACCTTAGGTAGGCAGTCAAAAGTAAGTTGTAAAGAGAATCAGCAACCGTTCCATCCCACGCTACGCTTGATATTTATAAATAAATAAACTATTAAGAATTCACCCCTCCATCTCTTTCCGTGGATGTTGTAAAAGCCAACCAAGGAATTACACCAGGAGGTGGGTAGTAGCATCCACCTGAGTACTCAACACCAATAATTGCGATCACCAATCCGCCTGACAAGCGTAATGACTATGGCAAATCCCCCCTCGGATCCCCCATAGAAATGGGGGATCCGAGGCCTCGTCCAGCAGTGGACGTCTTAATGGCTGCTGATGATGAAGCTTTAGAGGCAGACAACAGTCAAAATCTTTCACTATCTAACTCAGTAAAGTTCAGGTAGTTAGAAAGTGACAGAATAGGGCTAACACAAAGTAAACGAAAATAACGAAAACCGGTATTTAAACAAATATTTTCAGCGTAATCGAAAAAATAAATCTGGTATTCCTTCTCAAATAATACCATTTGTTGCTTTTGTAAATTTTATCAATGTACGTTGATGGGTAATATATATATTTACGTTTAAGCGCATTATACAGGTTAGTTTACGATTTGATTTTTTGACATGCTTTGAAGCAGAGCAAGTGAAGCGTCATGCCGGTTGCCGTCACGGCATACAAGTTGGTTTTACTTCCAAGGTGCGCCAATAAATGTTTCACATTAAAAAGGGACTAAAAGTAACCAATTTTTTTTCGTATTTTTCCAGTGTTAGTCAAATTCATGGTCTGAGTGTCTGAATGCATTGTTTCAGTTTTCGGCAGTAGTTCGTGACGGCAACTTTTTTTTACTCTCTGTATAGTATAGATATGCCCAGTAGTGTCGCGTCGCGTCACGTCTCGGTGTGAGTATAACATAATGGAAGTGGTGCAAGAACCTTTGGCATGACGCAATCCCTTTTGTCAACATAAGTATTCTGGGAATAAAATATGGTAATAATATTGTTATTCTCGATTAGCTTCTGGTTGTTATTGTTGTTCTGGTTATTAGATACAACGTAAGCCTGACGCCATCCCTGGTTCCAAAGTTTGTTCATTGAAGGCAGACGGTACTAAGCTCGGCATAGGAGACGTTTCAATCAAATTATTGCCAGTTCAAAGGCAGAATGCATAACGGACGGCAGACTGATGGCTATGGAAATCATTTTAGCAAGTTGAGCGGTTTCTGTGTGCAGCGTTGCACAATGACGTTAGTTAGGGGCCGTCTTTAGATGATGCTGGAGGCGAGAATCCAAACCCTGTATAAGAGTCAACACAAGAATGCGCATTTCTGTGGGTAGGTACACATAGACATTGTACTGAACTCTTCGTTTCACAACCTATCTATGGACTCAAAATATATCTGTAATACATTTTGATGTCTATTAAATATATTATCATGAAAATTTATGACTATATAGTAAATATAAACATTGATGACTGTTACTGACTGACAGGCTGTTAACTTTTTAGCTTAGATAAAATTAGTGGTTCGCCCCAAACTGAATACCTACCTTCGCGAATACAAGGCAAGCAGGTTACCTTTTTTTCTGTAGCTTCCTAAGCGACGTCAAAAAAAATTAAGATAACATTTTCACAAGACCAACTTGAGATCGATCATTGAAAGAACCATTTGAATCTGACCAACCAATGCCTGGGGAGCATAAGTAATACATACTTAACTAATATCGTACTACGTAGCTGACGAATTAAATGATAATCTCCTATTTTGAAGTATTTTTAATGACAAAAGCTATAGCCAACATTATAAAGTTAAGAATCGACCGAAGTCAACAACGGATGGTAGGTATATTGGTTTTCCATTTATAGGGTACAAATCACAAATTTTTAAATTTTTGGGCATTTCTGCAGTTGTGTCACAAAAGCATTGTAGAATTACCGGAAGCATACTACGGTAACTTTTTAAAATTTTTGCTTGTTATCTTAAAAACAACAGATTTTAAAAATAATAAATATATTAAAACGTCCTAACAGAGCCCTTTCATTATGACATCCCACTTGACCTGATGTTTTCAATTTTTTTAACACTTCTTTGTAACAATATCTCAACAACCCCCAACCAATTAACCTTATAACCTTACCAACAACCGAGTTTCATGAAGTTCAGATTAACGGTTCAGGAGCTATACTCGGGCAAACATACTTATGTAGTAAAGCTAAGGCCAAACCAACGCGTTCAGCCCACGTCCCAGTGGCGTACACAGTGGCGATCAATGGTAAGACAGTGGATCGCCACCGTGCACGCCACCGCGGACGCGGCTGAATGCGTTAGTTTGGCCTTAGCTTAATACAAACGCCGATTTTTTAAAGTTTATTCAGAGAACTACCTTCGCTCGTTCGCTTGGTTATTTTTGTGTTTTTTAACAGTATCAGATTTTTTCCGTTATAATAACATTTCTAGGTCAGCAACATGTTGCGACTTGCAGCTAAATCGTTCAGCGTTGGCTCATATACAGAGTTTGGATACACGCATCCTGAAAAGGCCTTTCTTTATCTTGAAGATAAATTATTGCACATTGGATGTAGACATACCAACTGTTAAAACTTTTACTTACCCACCTATTTTATACAATTTATGTTATATAACGGATAAAAATTAATAATATTGTGACTGCAAATTATATCTTTTAGCGTCAAGACCTTGACATATAATAAACTAGAATAGATTATGAATACCTAAAACATCCTATTCCCACCTACAATATTAAAAATTTGAATGGATAGGTAAATAAAGCTAGTTATGTCCAACTAGTTTTGGTTCAAAATAATTGTTGTGACTTTTCCTCTAAATGAACTTTGGCAATCAATATAATTTGTTTAATTGAGATGACGACATGGCAACACCTACTAGAAACCTAGACTGTTGTCTAGGTATAATTTAAGAAATATATAAGGACCCAGACGGCGATGGCGGGTTGACCTTGACTCCTACACCAAGCACTGGCCATAAATAAATAGCTATACGGCACAGATAAAATAATACTATACCATATATATACGGATAGAGATGATTGGAAAGAGGGAAGGGAGGCC
Organism: Operophtera brumata; assembly: GCA_932527175.1. Lineage (NCBI taxonomy): Eukaryota > Metazoa > Arthropoda > Insecta > Lepidoptera > Geometridae > Operophtera > Operophtera brumata. Next base: position 12,664,235 of record OW052236.1, read on the forward strand.
TTTGCCCTGCAGTGGGAAAAATCCTGCTTATAATAACTATTATTTATTTATTTATTTATAAAGAACTCTGGAACATTAAAACCTTGCAATTGATTTATCAAATTCAAAAGTATTTTGCATATTAAAATCACAAGGATCATTTTGAATCGTCTTGTAAATTTTATTATATATTACTACTGATCCAATACGACCAAACCTATGCAATGCTAGGTACTATTTTGTAGCATAGATACTACATTAGTTCTGAATCTAAAACTGAAATAAAAAATATTAATGTTTATTATTTGAACACAATTCTTTTATTGGGCCGCCGCCAAATCAGTCGAGCGTAATAATAAGAACTTTGGCCTTGCATTGAAAATATTTATCATGTTAGCTGTATGAGTGTGGTCTTCATCAATTGCCGGCTAACAGGATTAGGTAAACGGATATAACGATAGACTCATAACTACCTATTTTAGTAGTAGTAGAGCTTTTTTGTGAAAAAGTTCGTCCGGGGAAGTACTACCACCATACCTATTTCTGCTGCAAAGCAGTAGTGCTCGCATTGCTGTGTTCCGGTTTGAAGGGTATGGGTGCCGGTGAAATTACAGGCATATTAGACTTTTCATCTTTATGTCTCAGTGTGGCGGGCGCAGTGCAATGCCACATAGGATGCGACCTAGGTGGACGTGACCTATGTGATAATGCACTGTTAATAGGTATATGGTACCGCTTAACTTTAGGTGGGCCATCTGGTTGAACGGTCATACCAAGTAGTATACAAAAAAAACTACATATCTACCAGACAAGACGTTACACACACTGCCACCACGCCACACCACACCCAACAGTCACATACATAGTCCTGACCCCACAATAGGATTCCCTGTGTCGCGGGTACCTACGAGTACCATGCTACCACAACACAAAATTACAGGCACATGAGACTTTTCATCTTTATGTCTCAGGGTGGCGGGCGCAGTGCAATGCCACAAGGGTGCATCCTAGTTGGACGTGACCTATGAGGTAATGCACTGTTCATAGGCAGAGGTTACCGCTTATCATCAGGTGGGCCATCTGCTTGTTCCGTCATTCAGTAGTATAAAAAAAAGTTCTGCGTTCACTTTACACATTGGGTTATATCTGGCCACAACATCGTGTAGTGATTGCGAGCTTGATTGAGCTTTTAGTAACTTGTAATGTTTGTATGTAGGTATGTATGTTCGGGTAAAATCTTGCAACTGATATAGCTTTTGAAACTGAATTTTAAAGCTGTTATCCTCAACCGATTGAGATGAAATTTGGCATACCTGTCATGTTCCGATACTATACAATATTATGGTGACAGCGAGCAGATCTGATAATGGAGACTGAAGGTGGACAATGGAATTCCTAGAACGGAACCCAATTTTAACTTGGTGGTCGGATCGGTGGTGTGCTGATCAAAATGAGCCTAACCACGGCTGTCTTCAAATATCCATCGAATTCCGTTGTCCTCCATCATCAGGTCAGCTCGCTGTCACCACACTATTGTATTGCCATCGGAACTTGAAAGGTACCTATGGATCAGCTCAATCGGTCGTGGTAAACTGGTCAAACATCAGTTTCAAGATTTGTTCCACACTAACTAACATACATAAACTAAGTTAAATAAATGTTTTTAAAATGCTAATAAAAACGTATATACGCTACAGCTCATTTTGTTACTAAAAAATTAAATATTTTTTCAACGAAACTAACCAGATATGTTCCTACATTACATGCAGCTTGTAGCGCAATGTTTGAGAGTTTTATTCACAGAAATACACACGGCTTAGTGCTTGCTTGCTCAGCTATTCAATTGTTTCTCATTAACACTGTAACTAGGTAAGCATGAAAATCTCTGGGGCGCGATAGTAATCGAATCAACTAAGCAAATACATACTTAAGCAGAACAAGCAAACATTACTACGAATATTGATTGAGCCTGAGGAACTAGCAGTTGAAACTGGAGGTGAATCATTTGGAAGGAGTAAAAATACCGACTAGATACCTACCCACCTGTTAGTTGTATTTACGTTAGAGTGGGTAGAGTCCGTCAGGGGGGTCCGTCACAAGCCCTTCTCTTCCATCGCTATAGCCTGTGTATACTAGGTCCTTTTATTCTTTCAAACATATTTCTATGCTGCGTTCCACTATTATTATACTATTTATATTGGAGTTTACTCCATAAGAATCGATTTTAATTTAAAGCCCACGTTACGCAAATACCTAGATGGGGAGTAAAGTCGTTAAATCGAGCGTTAACAAAAAGTTAAGTCCGTTTGCATCTCTGCGCAAAATAAGCGCGAATTTTATACTGAACTGTGTGACACACATCTTTTTTTTATTTTAACGTCGAAAGTAGAATTTTACCCACCTGCTGTTAAGCGGTAAGCTCTTTCTAAAATAACGTGTTACCACATAGGTCACGTCCACCTAGGACGCGCTTTATGTGCCATTGCACTGCGCCCGCCGCCCTGAGATATAAAGATGAAAATTCTCATGTGGTTGTAAATTTACCGGCACCCATATCCTCCAAACCAGGGGACCAATGGGGTCTTATTGTGTAATAGACCGAAGTTCGAATTTGATTACCAGTTTGCTGTTCATTGCGCTGCGTGCTTCAAATATTTTCGGTTTTGTAAAAAAGCTAAAACACGCAGCGCAATGAACAGCAAACTGGTAATCGACATCGATTAGACAATACGTCGGCAGATCACAGCAATAAGAGCACTTCGGTGCTGCAGAAATAGGTTTTGTGGTAGTACTTCCCCGGAAAAACTCTTTCACAAAAAACCTCTACTTGTAACAATAAAAAAGCGGCCAAGTGCGAGTCGGATTCGCCCATGAAGGCTTCCGTAGCAACAAGTTCTTTTCAGTTTAGAAAAAATATATATTAGAAACCTCAATATCATTTTTGAAGACCTATCCATAGATTGGATACACACGTATGGGTTTTTTTTTTTTTGAGTGCTGAGTATGTGGCCCCCATATTTTTTTAAATTTTGTGTGAAAATCTTAATGCGGTTCATAGAATACATCTACTTACCAAGTTTCAACAGCATAGCTCTTATAGTTTCGAAAAAAAGTGGCTGTGACATACACGGACGGACAGACAGACAGACAGAGAGACAGACAGACAGGCAGACAAGACGAATTCATAAGAGTTCCTTGTCTTTGACTACGGAACCCTAAAAAAGAATGTTGAATGTCTTTGACAGCTTACAATGCTCTGCGGGTCCAATACAACAATGCGTTTAGGGCTCTGTTGCGGCTTCCGCGCTTCTGCAGCGCTTCAGGTATGTTTGCCGAGGCGCGTACGCCATCTGATGCCATCTGGCGCAAAAATACGGCCTCACTGTTCAGCAGGCTTCGCGCGAGCAGCAACAGCATCCTAAGCGCATTCTCTGATCGTTTCGATTGTCCTCTGTTTTGGAAGCTCGTCCAGAGGACTAAATCATTGTTAATTATTAAGTACTAACCTAGTTTTAAGTCGAGTTACTAAAAAGTTGGACTCTTGTCTTAATAAATAAATATTCTATTCTTTGAGTACGGGCACAAAATCGGCACGCCGCCTACTTACGGTACTTTGTGCTACGGGTGATACACTTTTACAATTATTATCCTATTGGTTTTGCAGTTGCATTGGCAGTTAGCACCAGCTTATCTGCAACATAATTTTCCTCTCTGGAGCGATAGTAATATTGTGTAGGCGTTCTAGGTAAGCAGTCCCAGTATGATTGGGTAAACCAAAAACAATGTACCTACCTCTAAAGCGAAAATAAACGTTAAAATAAGATTCAACTATCAGAAACAGAGTTCCATGGGAGAAGGCATAGTTGTCACAAATTTGACGATTCAGCTGCAGTAGTATCCTAGATCTTGTTCATCCTATGCTGGTAATCAGACCCTGGAGCTTGGAGTCAAACTTGATATTTCCAATGAATCGATTTACCTATTCCAGCATAACAATATTCTGATAGTAAGTATTCTACTGCTACCCAGAAGTAATAATTTGCCAACATGCAAACTGCGCAATGTTCAACACAGATTTGAATAATGTCTCAATTTCGATCAGTCAATGAAACCAATCACTCGGTAAAGTGAATCGATAGGATATTGATGCACTAATAGGTTTGCTTTGTCTCCACCCCACGCCAAATGCCGAGTAATCAACTCTGAATAGAGCCTTCACGCTAATGACTGAAGCTGAGCTGAAAGCCTGTACTTACCTTTTTGTACCTAATCTACCTATATTCCTATATATTTAGTAACAATAATGAAGAACCGTTTCTTTTTCCGCCTGTCACAAGTACTTACCAGTCATTTAGTACAAGTAGTATTGTGCAATTATGGTAACAACAAAAAAACCGGCTCGCTTGGGTTCCGTACGAGTACGCTAGTATATTCAGTACTAGAAATTAAATTTAACATTACAATTAATAAAACAAATAAGAAACTTTACTAGAGATAAAGCTCAAAAGTGATTGAGAACTAATTGAGACGACACTGCAGTCCGTTTCTTTTCCTGCCCTAGTAAAAGAGGAAGTACCTACTTAAACCTTCTGACCTTGAGGACTTTATAATCCTGCCGAAGTGAGATTATAGGATGCACTAATTAATTAGGAACTATCCCTCATTGACTTTACAATATGTTCGCATAATGAGGAGAATAATTGGTTTGCAAATCCAATTAGATTGGCTCCGGTACGCATTAAGCACGTACGACTCATTATCGATTACTAATGACCTGCCGATGCCATCTCAGTTGAATACTGCTATTGGCAAGTTGTTCCACAGTAAGTCAAGTTTATAAACGGTGTTTTTCCGTTATTGTAAATATTAATCTATCTATCCATAATTAACAATTAGCACACTAATAATAATATTTTATTGCGTCATAATATACCCACTAAAGTCAAAGTCAAAGTCAAAAGTATTTTATTCATTGAAATCACAAGCATCATTTTGAATCGTCTTATAAAATAAATTTAATCCTGTTCCAACGCGACCAAACTTAGAAGAATCAGGTAACAAACTCAGCTCGGCATTATTTGATGATCCTTCTTACACTAGGTGGGGAGCGCCTATATGGTGTCTCGAGAACAAATTAAAGCTGATTCAAAGAAAATAGGAAAATCAACTTGAAAGCCTCAGGTAGGCAGTCAATCAGTAAAAGTTCATAAGACAGCATACTCTTCGCGTGATATGCTCATAAATAACACATCAATAATAAATTATAATGTAGGTACAGACATGAAACAGGTACAGACTTGCAAAGAGAAGCAAGGAGAAACAGCAACAATTTTTCATAACAGCAGGTTTACTTAAATTTGGCTCAAGATGTTTTTCTTTATCAGCATTTATAGGCAAAGTAATGGAAAAAGTAAAAACTAACCTGTACTATTATATATTCTGTGGTACTATTACGAATGTAATGGGCCTCTGCAATCATCGGCTATTCGAAAGATATAATATAATTGTAAGTGATTGAAAAAGCGACAGTTAAACACAAACGACGATTGCCGAGGCACATTATTTTACAAGTAGGTACTTAGTGCTGTAAAAACTTTTTTTTTACAATATTTATATTAACTTTCAATGTATGTCCAGGTGGAATCTTGCAACTGAATTTTAAAGCAGTTATCCTCAACTGATTGAGATGATATTTTGCATACCTGTCAAATTTCGATGACAATGCAATATTATGGTGACAGCGAGCTGATCTGGTGATGGAGACGGAAGGTGGACAACGGAACTCCTCGAGGGATTATAATAGTGGACTGGTCGTGTTTAGGCTCATTTTGATCAGCACACGGTTACGATTACTAATTTTATAAAAGCTTGTATTGAAAAAAATATTTTTCACAATTAACTTATTTTTAATTAATGTTGTGGCTATCAAATGTGTAGCTATTAATAGCTAATAAAACTAGCACAATATTAATTAAAAATAAGTTTATTGTGAAAAATATTTTATAACCCAATTTGTGTTCTTGACAGACTACAGTCTGTCAAGGGCACAAATTAGGTTTTGCGTAACGATATTCGCCGTAAACATCATAGTTTACAGGAAAACCCACAACATAGAATAATAATAGTACTGTTCATTCTGTACATGATCACATTTCTTCCTCTAACATATTATTCCTTTTGATATTGCTAAGTAAATGTACTCTTCGTAAATGAGAACTCGGTGTAGCAAACCACGGCGCAAACATCGTCTGCAGAACTTGTGCTGTGCAACCAGCACAAATATTATTGTTGGATAACCAAACACGAGCTGCGTTCTCGCTACCATAGTAAGACGTCTAAATTAAATCTAGACTTGCTAAGTTAATTAATTTGTTAATGTTGTTTAGCTTAGCAATTAGAAGAACGTAGAACGACGATTTAGGCTCCCTCTTTCCATCTCGCTCGCGCCAGAGAGAGTTGTGACTAAACTGTAGGTTTAAGGTACCAATGGAAACAGGCGTCCCTCCGTAGACCAAGACATGTTCTTGGTGATCCCGATGACCCTATCACTGCCGCTAATGCGGTACTGACGTCATCCAGTCAAGACAGAGAAAACACTCCACCTTTGCACCAACCTCGCCGGCGAGGTCGAAGAACCTTCTAAGTACCTTCTGTACCTTCGCCTAAACCGGTACAAGCATGTTCCGGGGCGTTCTGTCCGATCCTCCCAACCTGGCAACAGCCCAAGCCGAGGTTCGTACCTAAGTGGTGCCCTTGTGCTCGTTGCCCAAAACCTAACTTTACAGGTTGAGCGCCATCTGCGCTCACTAAAAGCCCGGTAAAGCAGTCATGGCCCCAGGCGGTCAACTGCACATAAATCCTTCCGAGAAAAAAATAAAATAAAATATAGGACCACTTTATTGTCCGACTTCGGACAACAATATTGTCCGACTTCGATCAACAAACTGTCGGAACAACCCGAAAGCACGTGCCTGAGGGATGGTCCAGGTGACATGTTCTACAACAGCAACCGTCCCATCCCTCATGATGTACTCTCGATAGTTGCTCGTCTTGACAACCTTATTTATGAAATAGCACAGACAAAACCCTCGGTTTCCCCAATGAGTTTAATTAGAGTGCCTACCTCTGCCGCTCCACACAAAGGTTGTCTGCAAGAGTATGCTTTTAGCGATAAGACCGCCCATTTTACTTTATTTATTAGTTTATTGTTTGTCGCACTTCATTATTCTGTTTTTTCGTAGGTGTACAATAAAGAGTTTATCTATCTATCTATCCGTCTTTCTACTTAGGCACAGAATAAATAATAGTGACTTAGGTAAATTACAGAACTGGCAGGTTGCCCACATGCCTCTGCCTATTAGAATTGCAATACCTTAGTCACGTCTGTCTACCTACGACATGCCATATATAGGTACCCTCCGAGTTTAGTTCAACAACGCGTTTGGGTCGCTGTTACGGCTGCCGCGTTAAAACTAACTACATACTAATATACTGAAATAAATCAAAGTAAATATTTAAAAAAAAATGCTGGACAGTTCACACAACATTATCTAGCCCCAAGCTAAGCAGAGCTTGTGTTATGGGTACTAGACAACTGATATACTTAATACAATATATTACATAGGTAGTTTTTTTTTATACATAGAAAATACCCAGAACACCCTGAAAAAATATCTGCAGATAGCACAAATATTTGTTCCGAGGCAGGAATCAACCCCGCAACCTCCTGCGTCGCAGGCGAACGTTCGCCCGCCGCGCCACAGAGGTCGTCAAAGTAGGTATAATACGAACGTAAAGCTAAGTTAAAATCCGTAAATGGTACTAGGTAGTTGTAAATTCATTAATTTCCAAACACCCATTGCCAATGTACTCGTATAGTGGAAGGCATATAAATGCAAGTGACAGAGGACGACACGGGTATCGTGTGGTCACCCTGCACCCGCTAATGAAAATTCTTTTCGCAAAATATCTGAACGTTCAGTTTCGGTAAGTAAAGTTTAGCGATATCAGTTGTTTTCAAACTGATGTAACAGCGTGCTCAAACTAATTAGTATCACAGTTTAGGTTCCACAATTTCTAGGTATCACACTAATAATTTAATATTTATTTACAGAAACAATAATACATCAATACAATACAAGTAGGTATGAAGAAAATTAAAAAGAAAATATGAAACAGTTCAGCCACCTGAAGACCGCTGCTAACGATCTAAAGGTAGCTCAACAGATCCAAATCACTACCAGACGGATGCGTCCCTAAGATGCTTGCTGCATTGCCACGCTGGATGGAAATACTAATAATTATAATTGCAAAAGTTTGTGTGCAAGCGTGCGTGTGCGTGTGTGTGTGTGTGTGTGTGTGTTTGTGTGTATATTTTTTACTCCTCCAAGGTGAAACAGCTGGACGGATTTGAATGAAATTTGCAATGGAAATAGCTGGACCCTGGAGTAACAAATAGGCTTATATTCCTATATTCCTATATTCCTACCTACTTCCTACCTATTTTAAAAAATATTTTTGTTATATTTTCGATATTAAGCGAGTGAAAACGCGTATTGCTGGTAGTTTTTAGGGCTCCGTAACCAAAGGGTAAAACGGGACCCTATTACTGAGACTCGGCTGTCCGTCTGTCTGTCACCAGGCTGTATTTCATGAACAGTGATAGTTTGACAGTTGAAATTTTCACAGATGTTGTCTGTTTCGCTACAACAATAATTAAAAAAAAACAGAATAAAACAAATATTTAAGGGGGCTCCCATAGAACAAACGTGTTTTGTTTTGCCTTTTTTAAAGATAGTGGTACGGAACCCTTCGTGCGCGAGTCTGACTCGCACTTGGCTGGTTTTTAATGTAGTTGTTAAAACCTGCATGTTTGCAAAAGAAACTGCCAATTCGGATTCGGGAGTGTCATCATCATCAGCATCATCATCATATAGAAGTCCCACCTGGGCATAGTACTCCTCTATAGAATGCCGCAACAAACGGCCTTGATCCGCCTCCATCTACCGACTTTCTACGCCTTCCTACACTGCGTCGTCTGATTTACAGGAGATTCAATTGGAATTTCTCATCGCACGATGGTGCAACCCACAGTGCAAAACAGGTCCATTAAGGCTCTGCCAACCCTTTTGGGGACAAAGGCGTATGTCTATGTATTACGGTATTCAGTGAGAAAATCTAAGATTTGATAAATATAGTACCTCACTTCCTTGGCAAAACTCCATAATGTCAGGTGGACCACCCCCCCCCCCCCCCTTCCATTAGAGAGTGTCGCTAAGGAAGTTATATCACGCACAGACTCACGTAAAGCACAAACTTAGTTCTCAAAGAAAACTACGCAAGCTAACGTTTCAAATAAAAACGGGCTTGAAAGTAAAAAAAATTGATGCTCAAGGTACTGTATATATTCTGTGCTCAAGGTTACATACATACATTGACATACGCCTCTTTCCCCGAAGGGGTAGGCAGAGCCTCAATGGGCCTCTACTCACAATAGATAGCACCATCGTGGAATATAGACGTGACGTGAGCTCATCGCCGCCTTTGCTTCCCACGACTGACTTAACATAACGCTTTCTTCCAGTAATAACACATTCTATAATAAGCTAGCAGTCAGGACAAATCATATACCAACGAATCTTATCAAAAAGTCTGGGAAATCCCTTAGTGGCTTTTACGAAATCCACGGGAGGAGACAGGGGGGTCTATTCTTTGGCCGGACAAACCAAGCCACGGGCATGGAAGTAAACAAATTGGATGCTCAAGGTAAAATTAGAATTAAGCAGTAGGTACCTACATAACCAAAAAATTGCTTATCGATTCTCTCAAGGTTGTGCAGGGCTAAGGGGAGAATTGATCGCTAAGCCGCGTGTCTGGGCCCATTTAGATATGTACATATTTATTTATTAACCATCTTGTTACATTTCATAATATAGGCATGTCAAATTGGTACATTTTAATACTATATAAATAACAATATAAAATATAATACACACTATTACATATAGAAAATACAGAGCAATATAGGACAACTTAAAAATAAAATGTAAAATAGGTAGGTTCGCCAGCAGGCGCGTCACTACACGTCGTCATTTGTCCTGCTACTGAATCTGTTGGTGCAATTACCCACCAATCTTGTGCATTTTTAACCCCCGACGAAAAACGAAGGGGTGTTATAAGTTTGACGTGTCTGTGTGTGTGTGTGTGTGTGTGTGTCTGTCTGTCCCATCGTAGCTCCCGAACGGATGAACCGGTTTCGTTTTTTTTTGTTTGAAAGATGTATTTGTCGTGAGTGTTCTTAGCTTTGTTTGATCAAAATCGGTTCAGCCGTTCAGCGTTGTTTTTTTTTTTTTTTTTTTTTTTTTACAAAATTAATTACTTGTGCTATATGTACAGGCCGTTCACCGTAAGATGTCCCCTGCCTTGGGAATAGTGCCATATAAACGGCGGGACATCTTACGGTGAACGGTCTGTAGCTTGTATCTTAATAGTTCAATATTGCATAACATGTTATTTTTTGTCTGTTTTGCAATATAAATCTTGGTAATCTTTCTTTTATAAGTCTTGGTTGCCTTCAATCTTTACCTATCAAGATCGTAGACAAAATAAAGTTAAGGCGGAAAATGTCTTCTGTAAAACAGAAGCCAGTTTTTAGGCTCGTGTGCGAGTCACATAACGATAACACCAAAAAAGACTAACGATTAATGAGTTATAGTTTTAATGCATTGTCGGTGTGAGTGTTTGTGTATTTACTCATAGTACTATTATATTATTATGTTTTATTGAGCATAGTTTTCGGCTTCATTTGTATCGTACGCCGTCTTTCTTTTGTCTGAGGTCAAGATTCTGAAGACAGCCTAAAGGTTGCTATTTAAAAATCTTTATCCCTTCATTACGTCATTACGTAGGTATAGGTACAACATACACACACACACACACACACACACACACAGAGAGACGCACGCACGCACGCGCACACACAAATGTGCGGATTAGTCCTGAGGTACCCAGATTATCAAGAGACTTGTTGTTACTACCCCTCTAGATTGAGTGAGTTCTAAATTATCTTGTTGGTTTATTTTTATAAGTGTTCTAATTGGTTTCTAATTAATTACATAAGTACTTGAATATTATTTATGGATCTGTTATCTTTCGAAAGGAGGAGGGTGTTGGCGTCTGCGACACAGTTTGTACAATTCTAAAGACATCATCGTTTCTCATAGTTTTTCTATGTACCTTTTTAATTTGCTTCCAAATAAGCACAATTTTATTTTTATTTATATTTTGTACCAAGTCTTTCTTCAAGCTCTCTTGATTTTCGTGTATTCCGAAAATCATAAACCAGCACAACCAAGCTTCACCCTTGTTCCAAGTCTCTATCATTGGGGTTTGACGTTAGCAACGCCCTCTCGATCCACGCGCTGACACAGCATTTAGTGCATACTCCACACAAGGATGATCCCTCAATGGGCAACTTGAATGGGTAGGCTATTACACAACTGGCATTAGATATTGGAAGAACTTATAGACAAGAAGCTTAAGTAACATAAAATCATCAGTAGGTAGGTACGTAAATAGATATATTTCGAATATAATAATAAATAAATAAGAGTAGGTATACCTAATATGTACGTACCTACGTAGACACACGCCTCTTTCCCCGAATGGGTAGGCAGAGCCTCAATGGGTCTCTTTTCACAGTGGGTTTCACCATCGTGAAATATGAACGTGACAAGTGGAGAGCTCATTGCCGTCATTGCTTCCCATGACTGAGTCAGCTAACGCTTTCTTCCAGTAATAACACATTCTATAATAAGCTAGCAGCCAGGACAAATCTTATACCAACGAATCTTATCAACAAGTCCGGGTAATCCCTTAGTCCGCTTTTACGACATCCACGGGAGGAGATGGAGGGGTCTACTATTAGGCCGGACACACCAACGCAAATTAAATAGTGTGGGACTTGAGGAAATCACGAGTAGGTAGCCAAACAAAGCCCTACAAGTTTACGAATATGATGATGTTTTTTTTGGTAATTCAACGAACAAAGCGACAAGTTCCAAGGCAGTCTAAAAACAGCCATGTTGACTCCTGTAATTTAACGAATAGCAAAGTTTACATTACAAGCAAACCTTTGCGTAGGCGCTTAATTTCATTAGTAATAGATTTTATTTATTTTATATTATTTTATTATCTTTTTACAATGTCATTACAGTAAATAAACACCAAATTGTCAAAGAAAAACAGAACTTAAAGATAAACCATCTTGCTAAGATATTTTACAGTTTCTATTGTGAATTTCGACAATGAAATCGTAAATAAATCTAGATCGTCCTCCTTACATAATTTGTTGACTATCCGAAGAGCCTTTGTAAATGGCGCGTGTCCGTGGAGATTAGTTATAGTCTACGTCGGTGCGAAAACTACATGAAAACTAAAAACTAACTACATGAAACATGAAAACTATACAGGGAAAGCAAACAAAAACTGCCAATGTCAACAGTGAAAGGACACAGTAAAACGCTGCCCTATCGACTGGCGGTGACAGATAAAAACGGTGGATCCTGTGAGGTGTACCCGTGTCTTCGTCAGCATATTTGCTTACCCTGGAGCTGTTTGCTCCTTTACCCTTAGCCTAACCTGATGGTGTCCGTCCAAGCGACAACAATACAGAATATCTTCGTATACTTTAATAATTATTTGACAAGGTTTTTGAAATCTTTGAGATCCTGAGATAATGTAGGTGATAATTTGAGACAAAGGTCCTGGATCGAACAGGACGATCACAGTCCAATGGATCTTTTCTGAATGGATCAAACAGGAACTACTCATTAAGTTTGCTTTTTATGAATCTCAGGCTTTGTTTCACAATCAATAAGTAAAGATTTACTCAGCGAGTTATCTACTCAGAGGTTAAATCCTTTTGTTAACTTTTAACTTACTGAGCAGGTAAAGTGGCGATTAACACTACTGAGAGATTGTGAATCGTAAATACTTGTTTACTGATCAGTTATATTTGAAGTAGCTTACTTAGAAATTTACTTACTAATTGTGAAACAAAGCCTTAGTGACGTAGTTTTCATGATTTACTCAAAAATCTTTTGAAATAAATGTCTTAAATGAAAAGTAATATGAAAACACTCAAAAAACAATGAATACCTACCAACACGCAATTAGCCGCGTATGGTCTCCTGGCCATTTCAGCAATATTCGAACGGCCTTTAACTCCAGCAGATTAGGTGCAACTATAGAAAACGTTTTATCTTCAAGTTAAATGATTATAGTCTGTGGTTAATTTTGTGTATTCTCAGTTTTTTTTTAAATAAGTGTACATAATAATTGTACAATAACATTACAATCTAGCCGTAAGGCAGGCTAATAAGTAATTTAACATTAACCTATGTAGATTTATAACATAAACTATACATAAGAGTGTGCCCATTGACACTTTTCATACTGTCTCTATTTAAGGGGAGGACACTTTGTTCTTGTGTTCTTATTAGCAAGCATTAGTTTGCACTACATTACACTATAGTTTACACTACACTAACACATAAAGTTCAATTCTTTTGAGTCTTCTCACTCCGTGTAGTCGAAAAGCTGGATTGCCTCAACGTTCACATGATGATGAAGGCTACGTTCGTGAGCTTCTTCATATTTTTGAATGACTTTATCGACGACCTAGAGATCATCGTTTCTTACGTACTAGGGGTGTGTTAATGTATTCTCAGTTTCTGTGATTTTTGTGGGCTATCTTCTTCAGATTGACTTATTCCCGCTACCTCTTTTCACTTACAACAACCACCTGTATTGATTCCGCTCTCCTTTTCCTACACTTTACATATTGCTTATTTAGCATTATTTCATTTCCTTGCGCAGCTATTTGTCTTTGGTGTTCTGCTGATATTGTTATCGGCATTTGGTGGGATTTTGTTAAAATATTATTCAGTGTTGACGTCTGGATAGTGAGAAATCTATAGTTTATGTGCTGACTTAGCTAGCCGCAGGGGTCGTATTGCGTATAATAGACTGAAGTTCGATTTCGATGTCCAGTTTACTATTCATTGAGCTGCGAGTTTTAAATATTTCTGCTCTTGAAATATGCAAAACCACGCAGCGCAATGAACAGCAAACTGGTTATTGACATCGATTAGACAATATTACAGCATAGGACCCAATTGTGCTAATTTTGAACGTTATTACAAACCCAGAACCGTTCACGTTATTTTGTACGTCTGGATTGAGGAACCCTTGCTTAAATTGGTCTGAAACTAGCGTGGTGTGTCCGGCCCAAGAATAGACCCCTCCATCTCCTACCGTGGATGACGTAAAAACCGACTAAGGGATTACCCGGACTGTTTTGTAAGATTCGTTGTATAAGATTTGACATGGCTGTTAGCGTATTTAAGGAAGCGTTAGCAGAGTCAATCGTGCGAAGCAATGGAGACGATAAGCTCACCACTTGTCACGTCTATTTCCCACTATGGACCCACGGTGAATAGAGGCCCATTAGAGGATCTGCCTACCCTTTCGGGGAAAAAGGCGTGTGTCTATGTATGTATAAATAAATAAATAAATGTATAGTATGTATGGAGCCCAAGTTCAGTTCAGACGGTATTGTTAAAAATTATACGTATTTTTTATTTATTGGTATTATTTCTAGTCATTACTTGTACATATTACAATCAAGTAAATCAGCTAAGTCTGTCTATTTGTTGATACGAAATAGTGTACCAGAACTCCAGAACGAGCCTTCTTAAATATCTACATTCTAGCTAGATTTTAAGTAAGCCGATTATAAGATTTTATTTAACCAGGCGACTATGAAAATCGGAACTCGTAAAATCGTTACTCCAAGAAGTTCGTATTGTAAAAGTGGTATCATACCCCTCTCCAAAGATGGGCTCAAGGGATTGCGCTCTCTCATCACGTCAAGCCGAACCCGAAAAATGCTCATTCCTCGGATTTCATCTGTCATAAATACGTTGCGACGAAAAATTTGCCCTTTCAACTATATAGCTTGTGAATTTTTACAATTTATACCTGTGCGACCGTTTGTTAGAAAAAAAAAAACGCAATAGTTGTTCACCCACCCAAAAAATTACCACGCAGATCATTGCTTAACCTAAATTTGAAAAAACGCTATTTCCCAGAGAGGAGACCTAGCTTTTGAAGACTTAGCCTAGGAGATTTTCACCCCCAAAAACCCGAAATTTTATCGAAATCTTTTGAGCCGTTTTCGAGAACGTGATTACAAACGCATTATATAATATATTATATATATACAAATAAGTTGCTGTGGTGTGTCCGGCCTAAGAATATACCCATCCGTCTCCTCCCGTGGATGTCGTAAAAGCCGACTAAGGGATTACCCGGACTTGTTGATAAGATTCGTTGGTATAAGATTTGTCCTGGCAGCAAGCTTATTATGAAATGTGTTATTACTGGAAGAAAGCGTTGTGAGTCAGTCGTGGAAGGCAACGGCGGCGATGAGCTCACCACTTGTCACGTCTATATTCCACGATGGTGCACTGTGAAAAGAGGCCCGGCCCATTGAGGCTCTGCCTACCCTTCCGGGGAAAAAGGCGTGTGTCTATGTATGTATGTATACAAATAAGGATGTAGATGCAATCTCACAAAGTTTTATGTAAACCTTTGTGTGTTCTGTGTGGTTTTATGGCAGATTTTATTCCACGGAACAGTGAGTGTCGACCAATATTCGCGTTTACGATGTTACACCTTCCGGCTTAAATCATGTTTTGTGATCGAGGTTTATGCTTCTGATACTGTTGTGCTCATGTCAGCAATCATTTTATTTATATGAATAAAACAGGCTTCTCTCACGCAAAGTTTTATTCCACTCCCTCCAGTGAGGGGTGGAGGTTTTTGAAGTACCTATTGCAAGATTACCTGCATTGCAAGATCATAACTTTGTTCAATACATACATAGACACACGCCTTCCTCCCCGAAGGGGTAGGCAGAGCCTCAATGGGCCTCTTTTCACAGTGGGTTGCACCATCGTGATATATAGACTTGACGAGTGGTGAGCTCATCGCCGCCATTGCTTCCCACGACTGACTCAGCTAACGCTTTCTTCCAATAATCACATTCCAAAAATAAGCTAGCAGCCAGGACAAATCTTATACCAACGAATCTTACAAACAAGTCCGGGTAATCCCTAAGTCGGCTTTTACGACATCCACGGGAGGAGATGGAGGGGTATATTCTTGGGCCGGACACACCACGGCACACACTTTGTTCAATCTAGGCTTTATTATCTCAAATGTATTAACTAGTACGTGGAATGATAAAATAAAAGAAACAAAAACAAAGAAATAAAGAGTAAAAAAGAGAAAGAAGAGAAAGAGTCGTAAAATCATCTGGGAAAGTACTACCACCATACCAATTTCTGCCGCAAAGCGTAGTGATCGTATTGCTGTGTGGGTTTGAAGTTGGTGCCGGTGAAATTACAGGCAAATGAGACTTATCATCTTTATGGGCTCAGTACAGTAACACATAAGACGCGTCCTAGGTGGACGTAACCTATGTGGTAATGCATTGTTTAACATCATCATCATCTTAACATCATGTGGGTATGCTTGTTGCGTCATTCACGCAGTAAAAAAACACAATTTAATGCTCACATATACCGGTTCCTGTATAACATGGTGTCTATTAAAAATTTAACCACGTAGGTATGTTTGCAAAATTCAATACTTGCACTGTGAAAGGAATTTGAAATTAAGTTGGACGAGAGGTTTAACGTGGGTCAGTTTAATTCGAAAACAACGTTTCGTCCCCCTTCCTTGTTGGATTCGTTAGACAAACGTTTTGTAGTAACAAGGTTGCTACTCACTTCCCACTTATCATAAATGTCAGTTACGATGTTTGGATGTTTGTTACTCAATCACACCAAAACAGCTGACCCGATTTCAATGAAATTTGGTACATAGATGGATAATAACCTGCATTAAGCTATACACACATACATAGACACACGCCTCTTTCTCCGAAGGGGTAGGCAGAGCTTTAATGGGCCTCATTTCACAGTGGGTTGCACCATCGTGGGATATAGCGTGACAAGTGGTGATCTCATCGCCGCCATTACTTCCTACGACTAACTCAACTAACACTTTCTTCCAGTAATAACACATTCTAAAAATAAGCTAGCAATCAGGACAACTCTTATACCAACGACTCTTATCAACAAGTCCGGGTAATCCCTTGGTCGGCTTGTACGACATCCACGGGAGGAGACGGAGGGGTCTATTCGAAGGCCGGACACACCACGGCTTTATAATACTTTTTATCCTGAAAAAACGTGAGCAAAGCCACGGGAGCACGTTATAAATAAATAATAACAACACATTATTTTTAAGTTTATTTACATACATACACAGACACACGCCTCTTTCCCCGAAGGGGTAGGCAGAGCCTCAATGGGCCTCTTTTCACTGTGGGTTGCACAATCGTGGGATATAGACGTGACAAGTGGTGAGCTCATCGCCGCCATTGCTTCCCACGACTGACTCACCTAATACTTTCTTCCAGTAATAACACATTCTACAATAATCCAGCAACCAGGACATATCTTATACCAACGAATCCTATCAACAAGTCCGGGTAATCCCTTGGTCGGCTTGTACGACATCCACGGGAGGAGACGGAGGGGTCCATTCGAAGGCCGGACACACCACGGCTTTATAATACTTTTTATCCTGAAAAAACGTGAGCAAAGCCACGAGAGCACGTTATAAATAAATAATAACAACACATTATTTTTAAGTTTATTTAGATTCTGATAAATAGAGGGAGATATTTAAATTTTAACTTTAATTATTTTTTATGTTCTGTTCTTCAAAATGTACCAATGGAACGATTATAGGATGACTCTCGTGTCTGTCGGTCAGTCCGTCACAGCCTATTTTCTCAATAAAACTATTTTACATGTACAGATTTATTTGACCCTACCTAATAGTGTAAATAAAAGGGCCAAAATGGAAAATTTCAAAATAAAAATGTGAAACGTTTGTACGTATTTTCTCTTCACGAAGTGGGTGATGCCGACACAACCCGTGTGAAGTCAGTACGAGTTGCTAGCCGTTAAAATAAAATAACGAAACATTGACCGAATCAAATAAGTTATTGTGTTATTATAAAAGGTGAATTATTTAACGCATTTATTCACAAGGAAACAATAACATCGAATAGCGCCGAGATTCAATTTCCATGGTATTTTTCATCAAAACATTGGTAAAATATTACGAGGACATGATACAATTTACATTGTCCCAACTCAACATGCTCATAAAATTATTTCGGTCCATATTTACGTGCGTATATAGGTACATACCGAAAAACGATATGTAAAGTAGCCTCGCCTGAAATCTCTTATTTATTATTAGGTACGTATGCACACATTAATAATCAAACGAAAATGTATTTACGCGTCAGCGAGCTGTTGGAGCAGTAAATAAGATCCGGTACGAATATCCGGAGTACAGCCTGTGTTTAATCCCCTCTCTATTTACCCGCATATGAGAGAGTGAGGTGGAAAGATATAGGGTTGATTTTACAGTGTGATAGACTCCTAGACTTCCCTCGACATGTTGATTGACAGTGCAATCGAAGCGTAGTGGGATAATTTAGGTATATAGATTGTGGACATAGAAATCGGGAATATATTTCTGCATACCTAGTTTAGAATATAACTCAATTGGAATCATTAGTTCGCATGCAATAAGATTATAAAGGAAGACTCGTCTCTCGCTGGACCTCGGAAGTGCGGAAGACCTGTCGCAGGAAGTCGGTGGAATGAATGAATGAATGAAAATACTTTATTGCACACCTTACAAACTAGATAAAAACAAGACATAACAATTAAACAAAAAAACCAAATGTACAATGGGCGGAGGAGGATGAGAGGAGGAGATTGCTCAAGACCCTTCGTCGTGGTTTTTATATGGAGGTCGTTGTCCAGCAGTGGACTTCTTACAGACTGGTGATGATGATGACGAAGGCAATAAGATACGTTACAAATATCCGTATTTCGACATTTTCTAATTTTCTCTCTATAGTGGGTGGTTATAGTATATTAATTAGTGAATTCATCATCAACATTTTTCATAACTGGGATTTATTATTTGTTATTCAGAAAAAACACGGTATTAGAGCGTGCGCTCACCTTCTTCGCCTCATACCATACATTTTCCTATAGCGCATTAAGCTGAAAATGTTATTTTTTGATGAAATCTAATATGTCTTCAGGGTCTAATGATGACCAGCATAGGATGAACAGGAACTAGGTATAACTGAAGCTGAATCTGAGTCTTCCTCACGCAGACTCCCAGGTTTGATGGTGACCAGCACACTATGGGATCTACGGTGCAACAGGTGAGATCGTGGTCAAACAAAGGTCCGAAAAAACTTTTTAAAAAAAGAAACAAAATGTGCTCTGATTTCAATGTGGTTTTATTTGTACAACAACCGGTGTAAGAACACTAAAAACAAACGGGGGTTTTTAAATTTTATGAAATTAACTTGTTCCAGGTACATTTGCACGTCCCCACTGTGCGCTGGTGACGTAACGTAACTACATCGGAAATAGGAACGAGTAGATTTGATGGTGTAGATTTGTTTTGTGAAAGCGTCACCTGGTGTTGAAGTTTCTCTTTCAACACTGTTTACAACCAGATTTTATCAGTTGAAAAAACGGATTAGAAAATATTTGTATCATAGGAACTTGCTTGTTTTATTGTCTCTAAATAAATATTGATACATCTGGATTATCACACAGACACACACACACACACATACAAGTCAAACTTATAACACCCCGTTGTTTTTGCGTCGGGTGTTAAAAATGGTGGATTGAAGTACAATAAATTTAAGTGTTATTCCTGAAAACTATAATTTGGGTCTTTCCAAGGCTAGAGTGAGTAGGTGCCTTCTAGACCTTTGTACTCCATCTTCGGCCACATCCTCACTTACCTACAGGTGATATCGTGGTCAAACAAAGGTCTAATTATGTTAAAAAACCACAATAAACCTTCTGTGAAAAAATAAAAACAAGTTAAAGAAAAATTTAATTTCAGTGTCAAACTCATCATCAAATGCATCTTATGCTTTAATATTCAGAGTCATTTTTCAAATAGTTGAATATGAAGGCTGCTCCATAATCACGAGGGTGAGGGGAGAGAAGTTGCACCCTGAGAGTAATAATAAGAGAAGTTAGAGTTATTATTTTTTATCAAGCATTAATCACACTAATATTATAAATGCGAATGTTTGGATGTTAATGTTTGTATGTTTGTTGCTCAAACAGATTTCGGTAAAATTTGGAACATAACATCACTATTAAAACGTTATTTAACTTGCAGAAAAAGATTTGAAGTACCTGGTACCTTTTTACATAAGTGTGATAAATGAAAATGAAAATAAAAAATGTAAAAGTTTATTTGTCGAAAAAGATTTACAAATACTTAAAACTATCCTGTGGTGTTCGCACTAGGCAAGCCTGATCGCGAACACCAAAGAACCGATTTACAATACGGGTAAGCATTAACCTCGGCCGACGGTTAAAGTTAAAGTTAAAGTAAGTACATAGTGTTAAAAATTACAGATGGCTAAAATTATATTTCTTAAGAGATTGCATTCTTTAAAAACAAAGCCATAAACAGAGTTCCTGTTCTTTTCCTTTTTATAAAAGAAAAGGATGGCAGTGAAAAGAACTATTCAAAAACATATACATTAAGTAAGGTTTTTTTATTTTTTCAATTGCTCACACTTTTAAGTAATGTTGTGTGCGGTCTGAAACATTATTGGTGACCGCTTGAAAATTATTTGTTTTTTTTTCTAAAAGACTGATCTTTTTCATCCCACACTAGTATTCCCTGTACTTAGGTGTCAGAAACTTCGAATTGCGTGGTACCATAAAACCCCCCCGTGTACCCCTTACACATTTGTTACGCAGCGGGAATCAAACCAGCATCTTAGCTGGCTACACGCCCACTGCACCATGGACGTTGTGTTGGTGTTGGAAAGGTATTTAATATGCAGTAATTGGCATTAAAGTCAGTCTGGCATTTATGATCTGCTTATGGTTCATACTTTTAAAGGTGCAAAGTATAGTTTCCTTATTATATATCTTAGAAACTGCACCCTACTTCACTCGAGCCTTACATGAAGGAATAACATTGTGGCGATATTTTGGAAACACTTCACACACTCCATGTGATGAAAAACCTTCAGCACCTTGAGGCGTTTCAAAACATGCTGCTTAGGAACCTATATTTGAGGTTTCTGATTATTTTAATTTTATGAGCCTGATGATCCAATAGTTGCAGTTCTCCATAATAGCTCAAAGGTAATACTTATGCAATGACTAAAGTAAATGGACTTCGGGTGAGTCAGCGCTCAAAAAGTGTTCATTGCTGCTTGATTATTGACCATATTTGAAGGACTAGAATGATCACCATGGCGGTGTATCGTATTCATTTGTCTTCGTCCGAATTTTCAAAGGTGCCATATTTTGTCGTTGATAGTGTATGGAATGCTAAGTGCACCATAAACTTATTGGAAGACTGCTTAAATGTGACTATTGGACTATCAGTCACCTAACAATAGACCTTACATTTTATATTATACCTTACTTATCTCTTTGTACTCTCAGAAAAAGTCAGTTTTTGAATTTAGTAAGTATTCAAGGAAATCAAAACCCAGGTAAGGTTATAAACATCACAAGCAAAAATATATTCGTCAAATGTGGAGTAAAGTGTAATGTCTTTAGTACATCAGCAGACATCTTGCAAGCAGCAGGTGTTGCCTAAGGGGAACTTACCCCTAAGTAAGGGGCGCAGACACTTGCGCTAGGATTTTTTGTCGATTTAGACATAAACACCGCTTAGCTCAAGCCGGGGTATGTGTTTATGAGTTATTGAGAGGAATGGATGGTTATGAAACCTTATGTGATGAATAGGGCATTTTTTTCTCGTTGTTAAAGTAATCTTACCAATGCATTTTATGAGGAGGCCTCGTCCAGCAGTATATAATTATTATACTGGCTGGTGTTGATGGGCTGTTCATTAATTTCAAAATAAATAATATTAATGGACACACTCCTAAAAGTAGAAATAAACTACAATGACCCACTATAAAGCAGGGCTTATGACCAAAATTTCCTAAAGTCGAGAATAAACTCGTAGCACGTTTTTGTAGACATTGCTACGCGCTACGCGTGGGGGTCTATTCG
The DNA here is from genome assembly GCA_932527175.1 of Operophtera brumata. Taxonomy (NCBI): domain Eukaryota; kingdom Metazoa; phylum Arthropoda; class Insecta; order Lepidoptera; family Geometridae; genus Operophtera; species Operophtera brumata. The sequence goes on from OW052236.1 coordinate 12,686,464, forward strand.
TAGAATTACTTTTTATACAGCGCTATATTTTATACAGCGTTGCTCTTAGCTTAGGGAGTTTATAAACAAGAAAATATTTAACAAACCAAGTTCCAAAAAAACTTAGTTAAAAAAGTTTTTTTGTTATTGTAGTTATTTTGTTCACTTCAACTACAACTATTTCCATGTAACAAGATTTACAATCACGTTCGCGTTACGAGGCGCTACCTTCGTACGAGCGTACTGCGAATAAATCAAGCAGACCCGTTTGGGCCTGTCTCATTCGCCCCTATAAAGCCTGGCTGGTACGTGACGCGGGTGATTTTAACGGCAACCGTCAATGCAACCGTGATTCTGTTTGTTTCATTTTGATTTGATTCTGGTTCTTTATGTGTTGACAAGATTTTAAGGATTAGGATCATAAAAGCCTGGTTTGTAGAACTTCTGTGTAAGCAAAATGATGAAAGTCTGCATAGATAAAAAAATTGGTAGTAAATGGACATATTTTTAATATAAAAAAGTTGTAAAAGTTCTTGGTAGCACATGGTTTCTGTTGTTGATACCATTCAAAAAAAAACATACAAGTTATGCAAAAACTTGTTAAGAATCAAGCAAAACCGTTTGGGTCTTGGATAACACCATCCTAAACATCTCTTTAAAGCATGTACTGTACTGATATTGTTTTAAGCACTGTTTTGAAGTACTCACAGAATTATAAGCTTTGTTTCTTCTTCCATTCCCTCGATAATCCCCATTACCGTAGCAAAATAAGACTCATATAATATTAAGCACCCTGTAATCTAGGATTTTCGCAACAAACTGCACCGTCGAAAACTTCTACCCGTCCGCCATTTTGATTCCATGCTCAAATTAATCCTGTGGCTTGTCCGGCCCGTGAAAATAATTAAGACTGACGAACGCCGTTAATAAAGGATTAAAATAGGAACGCTAAATGCCCGTATATTCAGAGTTTCGAGCATCGGAGGGTAGGCTCCACCCTTTTATTTGAACATGTAGACGTCTGCACAATATTTTTGCATTTAGGGACAATAATACGCTTGATTAAACAAGTTAAAGCCGTTAAATGTTTGTTGGAATTGGGCTTTGTAATGTCAAGGTTGTTGACCCTCGATTTTGGTTCTATGGCTAATAGGGAAAGTTTTCAGAGTGGCTTTGTGAACCTGTTAGATAAGTTCTACTAATGAAATTTGTGTAATAGATTTGGTAGATTGCTATTCTACTATTGGCAGGAAAACAGATAAATATTATCATTAAAAAAAATATAAAAAAATGAACAGTCACTCAACATTATCTAGCCCCAAGCTAAGCTTAGCTTGTGTTATGGGTATTAGATAACTGATATACTTAAAACAAATCATTAAATAGATAGTTTTTTTTATTATTCATACAAAATATCCAGAACACCCAGAACAAATATCTGCAGATCGTAAAAATATTTGTTCCAAGGCGGGAATCGAACCCTCCAGCTCCTGCGTCGCAGGCGAACCTTCGCCCACCGCGCCACAGAGGTCGTCACAAATGTAAGCTAAAGTTATGATATTATGCCTTATTAATTTACTAGCGACTCGCCCCGGCTTCGCACGGGTAGCCCCCAGTGACCCCCCCCCCCCGCCTTATTACTTATTCTGCTATTTGGAGCGGAGAAGAATCCACCAAAAAAGAGATAACTAACATCGGTCCAGCCGATCTTGAGTTATAAGTGGTGTAACTAACACGACTTTGTTTTATATATATAGATAACGAGCTAATGAATCATGCTTTTAGCCACCCCAAATACCATAATGACAGTTAAGGACCATTTGCATGTTGAATTGCATTACAAATTGTATACATGAATGATAAAATATGCAACAGAAGGTGCAAACGATTAAAATAACGTAATCACTCAGAGTAGTAGCTACGAGTAACAAGCGCAAGTTAAAATATACCGAAGGCAGGTTATAGGCGTCGTTTGATAATGCTAATTGATAATGCTTTTAGTAGTAGTAGAGCTGAGGAAGTACTACCACTATACCTATTTCTGCCGCAAAGCAGTAGTGCTCGCATTGCTGTGTTTCGGTTTGAAGGGTAAGAGTGTCGGTGAAATTACAGGCACAGGAGACTTTTCATCTATATGTCTCAGGGTGGCGGGCGCAGAGCAATGCCACATAGGGTGCGTCCTAGGTGGACGTGACCTATGAGGTAATGCACTGATCATAGGCAGAGGTTTCCGCTTAACATCAGGTGGGCCATCAGTTTGTTCCGTCATTCAAGTAGTTTAAAAAATAAATAAATAAATAAATAAATAAATAATGCTGGACAGTTCACACAACATTGTCTAGCCCCAAGCTAAGCAGAGCTTGTGTTATGGGTACTAGACAACTGATATACTTAATACAATATATGACATAGATAGATATTTTTTATTATATGTAGAAAATACCCAGAACACCCGGAACAAATATCTGCAGAACGCACAAATATTTGTTCCGAGGCGGGAATCGAACCCGCAACCTCCTGCGTCGCAGGCGAACGTTCGCCCGCCGCACCACAAAAACAATGCTTTAAAGCTATCTCTACCTATAACAGACTCAATCCGTATAATCCTGCGTCTGGTCATACATTTTAAAAGGATTGGGATGCTCACTATTTTACCCTAATCTAAATGTAGTCTTCTGATTCAAACAATTACATTTGAAGGCATGCAAAACCTCCACTAATCCAAATTGGTAGACTACATAGTTCAGAGTAAGTAGTGAAAATTGTTGGATGATAGTTTGCTTATATAACTCTGTTTCAACGCTAACTGCCTCACATATAAAACGTAATAGGACTTATTAATCTCACAACGGATTTAATGGGGCATTACACTCATTATTTCAGCTGAAATTACGGTAAGTACGATAATGAATATTGAAGTTTTATTAAAAAGTTTTTGGTGTGGCTATTTATTAATGGGTGATTATTAATGATTATCATTTAAGCAATCAGAAAAAAAAACAGATTTTGGCAAATAAACATTTATAACAAAAGTTGATTATGGGCGGCTCCAAAACGTCTATTCTGTTAGTAAGAAATATTATTTTTGGGGTAATAATTGTAGCTTTGCCCACAAATAACATATAAAACCCAACAGTCACATACATAGTCCTAATACCACACTAGGATTAGTGTCGTGGTTATCAAGAACTACGAGTACCATGGTACCACAACACCCAGACCCGGAACAAATATTTGCAGATCATACAAACATTTGTGCCGTTGCAGGGATTGAACCCGTAACCTCTCGCATCTCGGTCAACTACTCAGCTACCGCGCAACAGAGATCAACAAAAGTCATAGAAAAGTAGTAAGTAAAGGATGTGTCATTTTAGAGCTTTTAGTTTAGTAGCTAGAGCTAGTAGCTGGCGAGAATAAAATAATAATGTATAAATGGCTGTTCAAAAGTCATAATACGAAAAAGTTTCCCAACACAGTCAGCCACTTATGACATCTATTCATACAGTCGTGACGCATTCGTCACGACGGACGGCATAATGTCGTTCGAACCAAACAGCGGAGGCGCAAAAAGATTTGGTTTCATCCTGAATGGAATAGACCCGACAATCCCCTGAGCTCCGAATGATGAATGATGTTATTCTTCCAGTCATATTTACGGAATCGTAATCTCTTGTGAAAATGCCTCTTATATTATCAAAGTAGTGAAAGCCTACTTGGAGAAGTGTGGGGCTTTTGGGGGCTTTTTTAATGCTCAGGAATTTATAATATTTTATCATGTTTGAAAGTTTTCATCGACGTGAGGTGTTTTGTTGAGGTATTTTTAGTACCGAGAGAAAAATATGCTAAATTGATTTTTGAATATGATGTAAAATATATTTCTACTTTTTCTGTGTCGTAGTGTGTCCAACTTAAGAATAGACTCCTCCGTCTCCTCCCGTGGATGTCGTAAAAGCCGACTAAGGGATTACCTGGACTTGTTGATAAGATTCGTTGGTATAAGTTTTTTCCTAGCTTATTATGGAATTTGTTATTACTGGAAAAAAGCGTTAGCCGAGTAAATGTTTCCGCCATGGGAAACAATGGCGGCGATGAGTTCACCACTTGTCACGTCTATATTCCACGATGGTGCAACCCACGGTGAAAAGAGGCCCATTGAGGCTTTGTCTACCCTTTCGGGGAAAAAAGCGTGTGTAGGTATATAATGACTGTATGTATTTTTCTATTACCTCAAAATAATATTACGCACAGAAAGATCAAGTTATTTTTCAATTTAGTTCACACTTCTTTTGGCTCTACAGAAAATCCCTACAAAATCAAGTGGGTAATTGGAAAAAATGCGTATACCTATAAATATCACAGCGTGGTGTCTTGAGCCCCTGAATCTTGAGGGAGCCATCGATTGACTGTAATCATATTATTAACCCCGAGGTACCTGCCGTTAATCTATTAAGAACAGCGTTGCAGGGGTGATCTCTTCGTCTTGGTTAAAAATGTAAATGCTACTCAATATTCATTTGGTTCAAAATCTTTCTATAACATCGTAGGTAGTATATTCATCAAACCTATTATACGAGTAATATACTTTCATTCATGGAACCCTTTTATATCCTATCCAACTATAGCCTAATATTAACAGCAATGTACAGTACAGCAATGTATTGTTTATTAAATTCCTATTCTTGATACAGTATTTCAGTAATATGACATATAAAAATCATCCCTGGCTCCCGAACTATTGTATATTATATCAACTACTGAACATAGAGCATAGTCGAAGTGGCCTAAATTAGTTTGTCAATGTCCAACGTTATCGCTGACCTAATTAGTTTTTAGACAAACTTAGGAGTGTCCAAAGAAAAATAAGGTTCGTCGTTTATCTAACTGATTTTCAAGGTAACAGCTAACAAGTGCGCTAGTAGGCATCCCGCTACGAAATCAAGAAATTATACCGATTAAACTACAAATGAGTGGGCAAATTTTAGTTTTTTTTTTCCACCAAGCTTTGTCGCATTTTTGTTGTCTGTAGTTTTCATTGTTGTTCCTCCCTCCATTATGGGAAAATACTAGATTTGTTTTAATTATATTTTTTCATTTAATTTTTGGAATAAAATTACAGAATGGTCAGAAAAATATTACAAATATACATAAATGCATAGATACACGCCTTTTCCCCCACAGGGGTAGGCAGAGCCCCAAAAAGCCTCATTTCACCGTGGGTTGCGCCATCGTTGGAATAAGGGCGTGCCAAGTGGTGACCTGATTGCCGCCATTGCTTCCCACGACTGGTTCGGCTAGCACCAGTAAATTAAGCTAGCAGCCAGGACAAATCTTACCAACAAATCTTACTAACAAGTCCGGGTAATCCCTTAGTCGGATTTACAACATCCATGAGAGGAGACGGGGGGGGGGGGAGGTCTATTCTTAGGCCGGACACACCACAGGAAAAACATTACACCTATAAAAAATGAACTGTACATAGAAGCACGGTGGACATCATCTCAAATCTCTAAGCATCGGTAGACTGGCAAGTCCAACCATTTTGTTTGGCACTTGCCTACTCGCAATAGTTACCTAGCACTCATAAATAAATAAATAAATAAATAAATAATGCTGGACAGTTCACACAACATTATCTAGCCCCAAGCTAAGCAGAGCTTGTGTTATGGGTACTAGATAACTGATATACTTAATACAATATATTACATAGATAGATATTTTTATTATACATAGAAAATACCCAGAACACCCTGAACAAATATAAATGATTATAATGTATAGAAGATTGATAAAAAAACCGTTATTTTTTTGTTTTGAATCTATTGTATAATTTATTTTTTACAAGCTTTTATTTAAATTCAAATTATTATTTTTTATTTCAGGCTTATTGATCATTGTACTAAACCTAAACAATAAGTCCATAGAAACATAAATACCTTAGAAACTAACATATATATTAAAACAATTTATTTATAACTTAATCTAATACAAGTGTGATCGCCAACCCGTCGCGGCCCGGGTGATCACGTGACAGACGGCCCTTGAACCACCGGAACTTCACCCCTTTCGGCCACAACTAACTAACTTGCTATGTATGTTTGTCCGGGTGGAATCTTGCAATTGAATTTAAAGCATAACTATAAGCATGACGCTAACCCTCTACCGATTGAGCTGAAATTTGGCATACCTGTCAAGTTCCGATGACAATACAATATGGTGGCAACAACAAGCTGATCTGATGATAGAGACGGAAGGTGGACAACGGAACTCCTCGATGGATAATAGTAGACTGGCCCTGTTTAGGCTCATTTTGATCAGCACACGGTTACGATCACTAATTTAAAAAAAACTTGTATTGAAAAATACTTTTTTCACAAAAAACTTATATAATTATGATGTGGTTGTCGTGAGATCTCTGTCTAAGTTACGCAGTAGCTATTATCTAATCTGTGTTTCGGGGCAAACCACTAGTATATTTTAAGGGGTTGCATAGCACATGAAAGGAATCAATCAATGCTACTCTAGTTCAATAAGCCTGATTAGGCAACCCGAAATTAAAAATACAATTTACTACCTTTCACTGCCAGAAGGGATGCAAAATCAGACACCGTGTTCAGGAATAAACTGAAACAGTATTTCATAAAAAAAGCCTAGTATGTGGTCAGTGACTTCGGTGATAAGTTTGTACTTAGCGTATAAATTGTTTTCTTTATACAAATATAACCATTGTGTACCTCTGTACCTTATAACACCATTTGACTTGTATAATAACATTTTACCAATAAATTATCTGTATCTGTATCACCGTCATATAAATCAGTAATCTGCATAGGTACCAATGAATTCGATTCTACACTCAAATTAATTCACCCAACAGAAACAAAGTCCTGTAATCTGGTTCGTGCTAGTGTGTACGTTTATCTCACGAGGTGGGTCTTCCAGAGATCATTTGGTATTAGTGAGGTCCGCCGTCGGGCTGGGGACACGGGGCGCCGCATTAATATTCTAACTGTCGAACGTGTTTTGTTTTCATTTGTTTTGTTTTAATTAGTTCTCTCTGTTTGTTTCCTTTTGTAGTTTTGTTATCGAATGTTTGCACTGTAAAATGTTTTTCATCAAAAGAAAATAGATAATGCCTGTACAATTATTTATTTGTTTATTTATTTAATCAAATATTGTTGTTTATCCAATAGTCCCATCATCAAAGGGTTCGACTTCAACATTAATTCTTTAATCTCTGATTTTAAGTACAGTGCTAGAGTAAAACAAATGTAAAGAAGTTGGGTAAAATAAGTATTGAACAATTTTTGAGGTTTTGTTTCGTCACACATTTGCTGAACCCTAAAAGTGTCTGTGTGGTAAATATTTATCTTACTGACTAAATAGTATCAAAAAAACATATGATTTTTTTAAAAACATTTAAATAAGATGAATCTCTGATGTTTTAATAACTGTCAATTTTCAACACTTACGACCTACTTTAGGCCAAAACATTTTAAAGGATTTATGTGCCCGCTATTTTACACTATTATTAAAAAAAAATGCTGGTTGAATCTACTGGGTAACGTTAACATTTTCTTCACGGAATATTTTAGAGATGCTTGCCGAAATAATATCTGTTTTTTTTATCTATGTATATTTCCCAGCTTCCATATATTTTTTGGGGTTTTTTTGGCATTTTCCCTGTAAGGTAGGGTACGCTAGCACTGTGTAAAAATTTAGACGCACAGGAATTGAAATTGTCGTCCCCTAACAAGCGTACTACAAAACAAAACGGGCACTCGTTAGGTATTTTAACTTATTACCATCCATGTACCTTTGAAAGATAGAAATAAAGGGTTATTTTACCAATCACATCAAGCTATCTGCTAGTTTATCAATTGTATTCTTACACACTTGAAACATAGCCAACTTGCTCCATTCATTTTAATTTTTCAAACAAATCGCGAAAATATTCCCAACTTAAAGATTAAACATGGCGGTTATGAAGAATGTCTCGTTCATTATAGTCAAAACGAAACCACCAACAAAGACCATCCTCGCTCTATTTAACAAAAACGCTGAACCGTTAAAACACGAAAATACTCGAAGCCTTAAAAGCTTTGCGTATTTAAACAGGAAGGAGAAATCCTCTAATTGCGGTGTCCTACTGGCGGGCATCCGTACGATAAACATGAAAAATGTCGCCTGAACGTCGCTGTGTCCAAGACCGAACGAACTTTATTTTCTTTGTCACCTGCTTTCGCGCGATAAGACCTGTGATGGTTTAGCTGCGCAGAATCACACTGGAAATATGACCGTTTTGCTCATGGACTCGATTATTAGGGCAGCTGGTTGAGGTGGATATACTACTAAAATATTTACTATAATGAGGTAAAGTATGTTTGTGATGTTGGGGATAATCTCTGGAACTACTGATCCAATTCCGAAAACTCTTTCACTCCAAGCTTGAGTTCTTATTACCTTCCGGCCTCGGATACACACACGTTATGTTTTATGTTTAGTATCACTTAACTCTGTAACTGTTTAGTGTATTTTGAGGATATTTGGTACCTAGGCGGTTGCTGAGGACTGCATTTATCCCGACTCAGTGGGTGCTAGGTATCATCTATTCTTACAAATTTATCTGAGTGAAACATTGTCTATTTGCTTGTTAGTGTATTTGGGATAAACTTGGTATACAGATAGATCAAAACCTGAACCAAAAATTAAGGTAATTTTCACCCTGAATGTCAGTTCCTATGAGAGAACATTGCGGGGAAACTTCGGGCTAGTCTATACCCTGACTGACTTATTGATTTATCATCGCCGAGCCGAAACTGCTGGACCTAGAAATCTGAAATCTCAAAAGTAGGTTTCTTCTAAAGCAAAGCCGCCCACGGTTTTTTATACATTCATCCTCGAAGGAGGTGAAAAGTTGTGAAAACCATTGTATGAAAATTGTATTCCTTGAACTTATAAACTTGTTATTTTGGATAAATATGCTTCAATACAAATAGTAAAAGGATAAAATATTTTTACCCTGAACTATCCCTGATAGATGTGCAATGGGGTGTTAAAGTTTGTATGGGAACTTTTTAACGCGCTGGTTCGTTTTAGTTTAAAATTGCTACTATACAAAATTTATTCTGTGGTATGGGTACTTAAAATACAGAACAATTCAACACATATTTCAGGATTTATCAAAATAAACCTTAAAAAGGGGTAAATTCTGTCAAAAATTGCTAATCATTATATTATTTCCGAATTTTACTATATCAAACTTGTCTCTTCTTAAAATCAAGTATACCTTATTTAGGTAAATTTCCGTCCAGAAGCTAAATCAACTTACCTCGCTGGATAGAACCGCTTCAGGACTTACCCCCGTTTTCGCGCTTTGATTCATTGTGATTAATACGAGTTCGTCGGCTAATTTGTACGAGTTAATCTGAATAATTTATTGGCCAGTTACGGTTCTTAATTATGGTATGATGAATCGCTATTTTAGGTCAATCGTTTTCATGGTTCCGTCCCAAAAAGAGCCAACGGGGCCCTACTACTAAGCCTACGCCGTCCGTCCGTCCATCTGTTTGTCTGTTTGGATTCTCTCACAAGAGTACATTTTGGCAGCCGTAAGAGCTGGCCATTTGAATTTTTCAAAGATTATGTGCTAGTGGTAGATGAACCCTGAGAAAATTATATCTGTGATGAAAACTTTTAAAGTTACGAAGTGATAAATGTTGCTTGAAAACGGAACCCTACACTATGCGTGTTTACTTCCTACGTTTATGGCCGGTTTATTAATTAAAACACAATGCATTACAATAAAAATGCATTCTGCATACTTAAAAAACACTTTACCTATATAAACAGTTCTAAAATCTAGGCTCTAAGCCTCCGATATTTATAACCCCGATGTTTATGTCTGTTATAGAGTCTTATAATATATTTCGTCCTGAATATTATTATATAGGCACAGATAAAACAATACTATACATATAGGTAAGAATCACAGTTGTAACCTGTACAAATATCAATGTAAATAATTCTGCCGATTACTGTTTACCCTCTGCAAAAAGCGGAAGGAAGTATAACGCGTATTTAATGCGCCCTCGACGCGACGGCAGTAATCCTAGTAATCGCCTGCCTCTGCCGGCCTGCATACAGAGTAGCAGATGTCACAAAATTAGCATGTTTACCCGATTCCGCGAATCATAATTACGTGTAATTTGTTCAAGTTTTCAGACCTGTTTTGGGGTGAAAGTTAAATGCTATTAGCGCATAATGATTCTAATAAACTATACACAGAGGTAATTCGATGACATAAATGGAAGTTAAATGCAAAAATATACGGCAACATAATCACAGAATATCTATCTATGATCTCATAATCTTGGAATAGTAACACAGTGTTTAGTCTCTTACGATCGAATTTTTAACTGTTTGCCAATGCATAAGACAAAATTCTGTGACAAGGATTACCCGACTTATATTTTTTTTTTATCATTTCTTTGGGACAACAAACAGATAAACATTAAATTGTTACAAAAAATATACCTAGAATAAGATTGATTAATGAATTCCTAACACCGTATAGTAGGTAATACGGATAAGTGTTTTATTTTGCATTAACAAGCATTTTTAAATTTGATAGAAAGCACGGTGTAACTATTCCAAGGGTACTCCACGTCTATTAATAGCACGGTTAAACGTCAGATAAAGAGTTATCAAAGTTAAGCGCTGTTGAGCAAAACATGGTTTTTCTAACCATGTTTTGCTCAACAGTCAAGGTCAGTGTTCGACTCTTCCCGCCATTTTCGAAAAGAGCCGTTGTCTACTTTTATTTTATTTCTTTTCCTAGTGTTTTCTTGAGTTATTTTGTGTTATTTTGGTGGCATTTTAACTAATGTAGCTCGTTTAAAAACCACAAGTGTAGTGAAATGAAATGGAAGTGAATTGCGTGACTTTTGAAATTGGTGGAAATTGACTACCAAAGTTTTAGTAAAATTGGCCACCGTTTTACTAAAATATGACTTGACTGTGACTTTGACGACTTGGAAGGAGTGTAACGTTGCAAAATATATTGAAAATACAATAAAGTGAAAATACAGATACTTGAAAATGGCAAATGCACAAGCCGTGCGGCGCCAATTATAAAGAAAAAAAAAAGGCCAGTGTTCTGTTTTGAAGAAGTTAGATAAATAAATAATGTTTTTTTTTTTTTTTAATCATAAAAAGTACTTTACATAATATCGTTCTCTTCCCACTAACCTTTATGTATTGCGAAAACAATTTACAGTTAGTGCAGAGAAGTTATTGCCTAATACGGGTTAAAAAATCCCCTGAAAAATTTGTAGCTCTGTAAATATAGGTACACAATATAGATAAATCCATCAAACAACCAAAGATTAGATATAATCGAAGATTAATTACAAATTCTACATAAAAGTTTCAACAATTATTTTACACAAAAAGTTAGTACAAATGCGGACTTATTGCTAAATAGCAATGGCTTCCAACCAAATCGGCTTAGTTTTTGCTGACTTTAGATAAGAGGAGAGTAAAGCCCCCTCCCTGCATACAAATAAAATTTACTCCTATTTTGGATATTATCCTATGAAACTTCATGAAGTTTTGTACACATGAACAATATACTAATATCTGTGATTTGCCAGTTTTTAAGGTTCCGTACCCAAAGAGTAAAACGGGACCCTATTACTAAGACTCCGCTGCCCGTCTGTCCGTCTGTCACAAGGCTGTTATCTCATGAACCGTGATAGTTAGACAGTAGAATTTTTCACAGATGATTTTTTTCTGTTGCTAATATCACAACAAATAATAAAAAACAAAATAAAATAAATATGTAAGGGGGCCCTCATACAATAAACGTGTTTTTTTTTGGCGTTTTTATAGATAGTCCGAGTCGCACTTGGCCGTTTTTTTTATAAATCTGTATGGTTTTCAAATCACAATGAATAAAGGATTTGCATAGAAATCTTATAATCCCTGCCAATTTGATTATAGAAAATTTATTGCGAAACTGACAAACCACAGGATTTAGTTTTCAAAATTAGGCTATAAGTAATATCCAAACTGAGGATAGTTTTGCGTGTAGCGGGCAGAAGGTTACACTTCCCGAAAGATTCCAGAAAAAATTGAAAGTTTTTTTTTTTTCAAATCATTGACTTGATTTTAGTTCCCTCTTGCGCTCATTTCGTGTTACAAAGAAAGTTATCTATGCGATGTTTGCCAAAAAATCCCAACCCAACACATAAAGATTTGTCAGATCCACCTAATCAGCATTTGATTCGCAACCATCACGGGCCAGACGGCATCTCCGGTAAATAATCCAAAATTAATGAGCCTGTAATCAAACGGGTGTTTAGACAAACAGGGGACAAGTTCAAAGGAAGATTAAACGTGGATGCGTCTGCGCCACGTGCTAGTATTAGAGTGCTTTGTACAACCAAATTATTTTAACTATTCCTTAAATCAAAATACAACTTTGTCTTCAAAACATAGAGATTACTTTTGCTTGGTTGTCTATATTGGGGATGGTAAAGTTATCATGGTGTATTTTGAGAGTTGACAATGCAACTAGTCTCAACTACCATGGGATTTGCTGTGTAATAGGGTATCTCTTACAAGCTGTATGGATGTGGGAAAGCAGATCTATATTATGGGCTTCGAAAGCCCTGCAGTGGCTAAATTAACATTTAGTAATATGTGTTTTGAAAAAGTAAAGGTAGAATTAGGGTTGAGCTACAACGTTAGTATGATGTAACCGAAGGCCAAGCTACTGGGCCAAGATTGAGTACTTTTCCACAGCGACCCCAGCAGCTATTAGGTTTATTTAGTTATTGAATGGACTTAAATACATTATAATTAGGTATGTAAGTATAAACAAGCCAGTAATAAATTCAGTAAAAAAAGGTGTAAGTAAACAGCTGGCATATTTTGAAAAACTCCCAAGAATGATTTAAATGGGGGCTTTTGAAAGTTTTATTTGTAGAGTAGAAATCCAGAAAATTACAAGCCGGCCTAGCCAAATGGCATTCGCTTCGAAAGCGATTCCAATTCTACAGTCGTAATACAATATAACTGACCACGTGACATTTCGTTACCTCAATCTCATACATTTTTGGCTTTTCTACTAGCGTCATCGCTATTAGAATGTTACTTTGTCTACGACCTAAGGAGACAATGAATAAGTTTTTTGAGAAAAAAATATTTTACAATACAAACTTTAATAAAATAATTGATCAAATTAGCCTAAACACGGCTAGTCTACTATTATCCATCAAAAAGTTCCGTTGTCCACCTTCCGTGTCCATCATCAAATCAGCTCGCTGTCACCATAATATTGTATTGTCATTAGAACTTGATAGGTTTGCAAAATTTAATCTCAATCGGTTGAGGATAATTGCTTTAAAATTAATTTGCAAGATTTGACCCGAAGATACATTTTCATACAAACTGAAAGGTAAATAAAAGCTCGTAATGAGGTGTAACAGCAATCGAATCAAACACCAAATCCTTCTTCTAAAAGAGCTGCTAAGCGTGTGTTCGGACCAGAAAATGATCTGATCCAGATCTGCAAATATTTGTGCCGGGTCTGGGTACCATGGTACTCATAGTTCCTGATACCCATTACACAGCGGGATCCTAGTGTGTTATAGAAATACTTGGTTAAAGTTTAGCAAAAAGACACCTGATTTTGGGGGGGCTATCCCCTACATCCATTCCACCATCAGGAAATGAATAGTTCAAAAGATATTTACATTTGGAAGTGTCGGACTCCGGTATTGGCTCTCGCCAGTACTCTCGCAAGGTTGCCCCTGAGTGTCGCTCAAGACCTCCCACGCGAGCTACTGGCTCCACGTTAATATATACACTCTAGGGGCGTGGCGCACAGGCCCACGTGGAGTCAGGGTGCTACGAGTCGGTTCTGTCACTTATTTTATCATATTTGGTGATTTTTTGATAGATACGAGATAACTACTTACAAAAATTACCGCTTTACGTGACTGTAACAAATTCAACTGTTCCTGGGGCCCCTCAAGAAACCCCCTGCACTCACACCTTCCTCAAAATCATGTGTCTATGTGCTAAACCAACCCCGAATATATATATGCCTGTTGAGTATGTAAGTTTGTTTGTAAGTTATCCCTCCACATAATTAAATTTGAACAAAATAATACATTTACACTCCATAATACACACGAGTTTCTGCAAATTGATTCCATTTGGCAATCGTACATTGCTTTTTCTACTCAACCGGAAACTTTTCCATTTACGCAATCTGCGGTAAAAGCGATATTCGATACCGTATATCAACCAATCGATTTCAATACTGTTATAGCACAATAACCTAGATGCGTAAGCACTTAGGGATATGGCTCCGAAGTAGGTCACCTCCCTAGAGGTTTGTAGACTCCAGATAATGCTTGGAAGACACGCGAACAATGGATGCATTCGTATCTAGAACGGCCCCTCGTTTTAGTCCTATATTCTCGAAATGTCTGGGATTTAGGTGAAATATTGCTTCTCGTTTTATAAGCTGCGGAATATATAAGTTGCTACGAGTACTTGTGCTAATAGAAAGTATCAATTGACTGAAGTAGACAGCAATTTTCTTCTTACAGTTTTCAGTGCTGTTTGACTTTCGATAACCTGATGACGAAATACCCCTAACCATCTACGTTGTAGATAGTTGTTTTTTGACTTTACTCTACTTGTGCAAAAAATTCATACCGGATCATGACGTCACGAAAAATAAAACTATACTTAATATAAATTTTCGATGATCCGCTAGTGACTGGATTAACTAAATTATATATATACGGAATCATACAGTACAACAGATCATATCCACCAGATACTGTGGTCCAAGCAGGTTTTTTTTTTTTGCTTTGACACCCTGTCACTTTTAGGATTTCGGAACTTAGTGCCGACTTTCGCAAAGACCCTCTTTTGACAGCGATCTCACCTGTTGGCACAGAAGAAGTAACACAATTCGTGCCTGTTGGTATGTGACGATGCGGCTGACGTTGTAGCACGAAGGTCTAGAAGGCACCTATTCACTCTTGCCTTAAATATACCCATATTATAGTTTTCAGGATAGACAGACGACGGCAACGAATTCCATTCATTAGCCGTTTGGATTACAAAGGTGGAACCGAAACGCTTAGTGCGAATTGTGGGTATACTGATGAGGTAAGGATGGTAGGTACGTGCGCCTGTTTATCGTATAATTAAATGGAGACGATGAGATCAGATCATGTAGCTCCTGGGCAAATTCCCCATAATGCAACCTATATACGATAGAAAGGCATGCCTGACTAATATAAATGGCATAAATTAACGTTAGCGAGACGCTAGCGAGATAAGACCCAATTTCAAATATTAACCAATCAAATAAATAAGATTGTAGTTACCCCGATGTTATTGGCCAATATGTGACATTGACTAAATCGTCCCGCTAGCGTCTTTGGACTTACCCCACAGCACAGAATATTTAATAGTACAAGTACCCACAGTAGTAAAACTCGATGTTTTCAATAGTAACTCCAGTTGATCTCATCACAATAACGTGATTGATTTCATGGTCCCTAATTATCAAACATTTAAAAAAAAAAATGTACCCAAAAATTCTAATAATTACAAAAAAAACAAGAACCACAAGGTACTTATATACTCAAATAATTAAAAAAAAAATACAAAAATTATGTTTTTTTTGTAACGTTAATTTAGTTCAACCAAAAATATTTAGTGATAAATTGATCTACCTCACCTATTCTTGAAATTACTGTTGTTTGCTGTAGAGACATAAGCAAAAGCAGAATGATACCACGATGAAATAATGTTTTTTTTTGCTAATATATTTTAGATTCGTTAGATTATTTTTAGATAACTACCGTTCATACAGTTGTTCATGTTTAGTATTCGAGTCGGGTGTAACTGCGTCAACTTCAGTCTGGACAAATCACCGATTATTAATCCTGCGGCCGTGCGTTTTGTCCCAATGTAATCAACTTTGTTGGTCGAGTTCATTTGTATGCCCGATATGATTGGACGGCCAACTAGTGTTTTGTAAAAAAAATTACCTCGGCTCTATATTTGAATTGAATAATAGGTTTTTTAATGAGTTTTTAGTGTGGAGTCGTATGAAGAAAATATCGAAAGCTGAATCATGAAATGTATTCTATTTCTCGTAAAAATATTACACTGACATGCTAAAAACCAACACAGATGGATCAAATATTGACAAGTAATTAATTTTGTAAAAATTAAAAAACCCTCAACGCAATGAAACGGCTGAACCGAGTTTGATCAAACATAGCTAAGAACACTCACGAGTAATTCACATTTCAAACAAAAAAAAAAACGGTTTATCCGTTCGGGAGCTACGATGCCAAAGACAGACACACACACAGACACACACACACACAAACAGACACAGACACACACACACACACAGACACAGACACGTCAAACTTATAACGACCCGTCGTTTTTGCGTCGGGGGTCTGTACGGTACGGTACCTACGATACCTAATGTTTTTGTCTCATTATGTACTTCAAGAACAAGTAATCGGGCAGTTATCGTAATTAATCGTTAAAGCGACAGATAATGTATGAAAACCTCTGTCAAAAAAAGTTATTTAAGCCAAACAGCCGTTTAAACGCCCGTTATTATGTTGGTGAACAGTGCCATCAAATTTGATTCCTATAGGTACTAATAATATCAATGTAAAAGTTTGTGTGTTTGTTTTTTGTAACGCAATCACGCCATAACGGCTGAACTAATTTCGATAAAATTTGGAACAGATACATATACCTGGTTTGTCACACAGGCTATTTATATAAATAAATAATTTTAAATAATGCTGGACAGTCCACACAACATTATCTAGCCCCAAGCTAAGCAGAGCTTATGTGTTATGGGTACTAGATAACTGATATACTTAATACAATACATTAAATAGTTTTTTTACGTATTGTACAAATATTTGTTCTGAGGCGGGAATCAAACCAGCAACCTCATGCGTCGCAGGCGAACCTTCGCCGCTTCGCTTCCTTTATTTAACCCCGATAATAGTATAGTATTATTTTATCTGTGCCGATACTATGGTAGAAAAGTCAAGGACGCATGTTTGTTTATAATAACGTAATGGACTATTATGTTCTTTCAATACATCAACATTTATTTTACGAAATTTGTTAGCGTTTTTTTTCCAGCACGCAACAAACATTGCTGCATAATTAATTAACATCCGATACACATGAATGCAAAAAGCCGAGCAATCCCTATCGGGCTATTTGAAAAGTTCCCATTCATCGTATAACGTCCAACTAGTTCCATTCGACTTTTAACAGGCATAGATAACCCAGTTTATGTGGACCTCCTCAAGTCTCTCGTGCAAAAACGTGGACATGGAAAGTTTGACGGGTCTCCCAGGGCTGGTTACGACGTGAGGTAGAGTGCCTGAAGTCGGCAATGTGTATAAATAGGCGATCCAGATTTCGATCACGTAGCTGTAACGAGCCGTCGCGACTGTGCGCTGAGCGATCGATCGCTGCATGATGGAATTTGCTGACGGGACGAGTTAAGGTGTCGGAATAAGCTGTGTAAGCTTTTTGTTCGGGAGTGTATATTACATAAACAAGACTTTGTTCTACAGAAGCGGGCGTCGCATGACAGGCGTAGATTTTTAACATTCATCATCATCATCAGCAGCCTATAATCGTCCACTGCTGATTGCGGCTTCCCCCATAGAGCCCAATTTGGGATTTGCCATAATCAACACGCTTGGCAGGTGGATTAGTGATCGCAGTTTTAGTGTTCAGTACTCAGGTGGATGTGGTTGTTTATCCCTTGATGTAACCCCACAGTTGGGTTATACGATATCCACGGGAGGAGACTATTATAATTATTTTATTATTTTAGGGTCTATTCTTGGGCTATTTTGGTTGATTTTCGCCGCTAGGAAATAACTCAAAAATATTATATTATATGTGTGTATTTAATTGATAGATCAGTGAGTCAGTTGTAAATAGTAAGAGATTTTTGCTGAAAAACTTACTTCACTTATTTTTATAAAGATAAAAACTGCATTCAAAGATTTTGAGAAAACTCGAAGTAATATCTTTAGACAAAGCAACATTCTACTAGCGATTACTCTAGTATAAAAGCTTAGAATGTTGACGTAAACTATCGAAATGTCACTTGGTCTATTGTATTGTATTACCACTGTAGAAATGGAATCGCTTCGAAGCGAATGCCGTTTGGCTAGGCCGGCATTTTCATTCACTAATGTAACTTGGCTATGGAAAACTAATCAGAAATATTTTCCAAACATTCTATTAAATTGAATATGAACGATTTATTCAATTTAACATACCAAAAAACGTATCTGCATGCACAGCTGCACTAAAAAGTCACAATCATAAACTAAGAAACAAATAATACGATAAGATGTTAATGATGTTGAGCACAGAGCTTGTTATTAGCTTAATGATATCATCCACAACCATACTTTCTAAGCGCTTTTGCCACGTTTTCATTATAGATTGCCACTTTTCTATGAGAGTTGGCCGAGTAATGTATTGGCCTTATTCATCCTTAACCATTATAAATGCCCGGATAGTTTCGGGCGAGCATTGATTAATATTGGCGGACGATATGTTTAAAATTACTATATAGACCGAACAGCGGTTGTGTTGTGTTGGATACCTACATATTTATGGATGTAACTTATAATATTAGTAGCCAAGTACGAGTCAGACTCGCGTACTGATGGTTCCGTACTATGAAACAAGTTGATCCATAGTTGTTTATCTGTAGAGACTAATAATAATAAAGCCGAAAGTCATAATTATATGTATTTTATCATTTTTGAGATTAAAACATTATCAACTAGTGTTTGACGCAGCTTCGCTCGTGTTTTACTAGTTTAAATAGTACAGAACATAATCTATCTGTGTACCAAATTTCATCGAAATCGGTTCCGTTGTTTCGGCGGGATTGTGTAACAAACGTCCATACATCCAAACATCATAACGTTGATATAGTGGGAATTGTTGTATGACTGACTGACTGAATGACAAACTATCAATGCACAGCCTAACCCATGTCTGACCTTAAAGACATTAAAGACCTGAAATTTGGTGGGCATATTCCTTTTGTGGTATAGGGGTGCACTAAAATTCCATTTCAGTATACATTTATTTTATTCACAAACAACATTGTTAATATTTATTTGGAACCGAACATTTTTAGATAATAATTGCAATATGTAACGAAAGGTAGGTGGTAGGTATGGTGGTAGGTAAGAAAGGAATTTCCAAAATTCACCCCATAATGGGATGCAGCAGGGTGTAAGCTTGTAGGTATAAAAAAAACACCGTGGATGAATTATAGATGTTCCTACATCCAAGAAACGTGGGCCATTTTTTTTTAAAGATATGGCTCTACTTTCTTGCATATAGCCCTGCCTGATGGTAACCGGTTACCGTCGCCTATTGGCATCTGCAACACCAGAGGCATTGCCAATGAATTGCCCTCCCTGAAGGACACTTTTTGTTTATTTTTTGAAGTGGCACATGTTGTTTAGCGGAAGCACCTCAGCTCATTTCACAACTTGTACGTATGGGGGAGAATAGATGTCATGTTTTTTTTTTTTTTTTTGGCAGAAACTGGATGAAGAGAGCCGAAAACCGGGCTCAGTGGCGTGCCATGGGAGAGACCTATGTCCAGAATGGAATATAGTGGACTTCAGTAGGTTGATGATGATGATGATGATGAATATTAATTTAGTTTACAAAATAACACATTTAATCCACCATAGACTCCCGTTCGAGCATGCAGGCTTTATATACCGATTGGTTCACAACTGTTCTCCATTAGCGAGACATGGGACAAGGTACATGACGTAGGTAACTTGCTTCAGGCGCCCTAACGATGCCTGTTGTGCTATTTTTGAAACACTACATCATCCATTTAAACTCTCGTGAAAACGCTTTGATGTTGTCGAATGAAAATAGATAAAGGGCGTAGGGTGCTTGATAAATTAAATGTAACAATCATTCTATTGGCAACTATCTATGAGAGGAGAGTTATGAAAAGTAGTAAAATGCACCCCACGCTTTTTATTCTCAATTGAATTCTTCGGTTAATAACTTAAACTTTATTATAGTTTTATTTTGAGGTCGTCGTCGTCGTGTAACTTCCCCCCCCCTCATACTCACTACCCCACTTACTAATTTCTTAACCTCTCAACCCTCGCAACCCTAAACCCCAACAAACACTAGAAACTACTGAAACTGCTCTTAAACTTAACTCCCGTTTTCCAACTTTCTTACATGAACATATCTTTGATATACTCATCATCTTAGTTATGGGTTTGTTTGATTTAATACTTAATTATTTTGGCCATGGTGATCGTCTAGTTTTTAGTGGTAGGACCGTACGTTGTGTAATTGTAGTAATTCAGGTAATTTTAAGTTATTTATGTCAAGACCTAACAATACCTAATGGAAACCTAACTAAACTTATTTATAGAATAGTGAATAATATCTAAACTACTAAAATATAAATTCTTTATTGATTAGTTTTAAAATATAATTTGATTAACCTAGTTTATCTCGACGTTATTAATTTTAGATTTTATCCTAATCTATAACTACAGTTCAAAGACTTCCTCACTATACCATACTTATAAAATTTCCTAACTTACCTAATATAATATCATATAATATAAACAAATCTATTTAATGACTTTATCCTAAAGTTCACTCCAACATAATTTAATTAGTTTGAACGCATCACAGAGTCAAAAGAGATGTGTTATCCTCATAACAACAATAAGTATTGAAACTTCATAAATTATCATGATCAAAGCAAAGGACTTAGCTAAAGTTTGTTTGTCAGTCTGTATAGTCTTGTACTGGGACACTTTAAGGGCCGCACAATAAAATTGTGCGGGACAGTTCATCCGACCTCCCCTCAACTGTCTTTCCGAACCTCGCCATAAATAAATATTATAAAATATAATGACGTTAAGGGACAAAGAAACATTCATACAGGAAAGTTATTATTCCAGAATGTTTGTATAAAAATGTATTTCAGAATTTAAAATTATATTTAATATAAAAGTCTTAATTTTGAGACTCATATTAAAATATAGATCTTTATTGATCTTTATAGACTCATTTATGCTTTAAAAGAGGATTCACAAACTCCAATGGTCCCCGACACGCTCAAACTTATAAATCCTTAGAGGCTAAAACCTCAGATAATGAAAGATTAAGTATATTTATAAATACCATTTAGTCAAGTGTCTAAGATTCAAACTTGACTTCAGACTCATTTGGTCATCAAGCATTTTAGCCTAAATATTTATTTATTAGATGGAAATAACGGTTATAACGGTATTCATAAAATTTCTCGAATTAACCTAAACGAAAGTCTTACCTTAATACCTACAACAACTACGAATTCTCTTACTCGAACTACCTAAAGGTTTTATTGTTAATCTATTTTTATTCGAACTAGCAGTGAGGAGGGTAGCTCGCGATCTTCCATCAACTCTTCTAACCCCGGACTTGCCTTTACGGAAAGGCCCCTAAGTTCTAACAGAAACCTAACATTCTACGGAATAAGAACAAGAACTACCTTGAAGTTAAATATTTTATTTTATATTTAAACGAACTAACAGTGAGGTGGGTTAACTCGCGTTCTTCCAACACTCTTCTAACCCGGACTTGCCTTTACGGAAAGGCCCCTAAGTTCTAATAATAACCTAACATTCTACGGAATAAGAACAAGAACTACCTTGAAGTTAAATATTTTATTTTATATTTAAACGAACTAACAGTGAGGTGGGTTAACTCGCGATCATCCAACACTCATCTAACCCGGACTTGCCTTTACGGAAAGGCCCTAAGTTCTAATAATAACCTAACATTCTACGGAATAAGAACAAGAACTACCTTGAAGTTAAATATTTTATTTTATATTTAAACGAACTAACAGTGAGGTGGGTTAACTCGCGTTCATCCAACACTCTTCTAACCCGGACTTGCCTTCACGGAAAGGCCCCTAAGTTCTAATAATAACCCTAACATTCTACGGAATAAGAACAAGAACTACCTTGAAGTTAAATATTTTATTTTATATTTAAATGAACTAACAGTGAGGTGGGTTAACTCGCGATCATCCAACACTCTTCTAACACGGACTTGCCTTCACGGAAAGGCCCTAAGTTCTAATAATAACCTAACATTCTACGGAATAAGAACAAGAACTACCTTGAAGTTAAATATTTTATTTTATATTTAAACGAACTAACAGTGAGGTGGGTTAACTCGCGTTCATCCAACACTCTTCTAACCCGGACTTGCCTTCACGGAAAGGCCCCTAAGTTCTAATAATAACCCTAACATTCTACGGAATAAGAACAAGAACTACCTTGAAGTTAAATATTTTATTTTATATTTAAATGAACTAACAGTGAGGTGGGTTAACTCGCGATCATCCAACACTCTTCTAACACGGACTTGCCTTCACGGAAAGGCCCCTAAGTTCTAATAGTAACCTAACATTCTACAAAGCCTAGTAGAAAATAAACTAAACTTCAAATAAAGCTCGGTATAATAAAACTCTTCTGAATAATTTAAATAAATAAAATACAGTCAAAGTCTGTCTTTACCTTTACAAGAAACTAATTTCTGTTTTAAAGAATTCCCCAAATAAAACCTTGGAACATAATAAAATAGCATAAGAAAGAATTATTAATATTTGATATATCAGATTAGGGACTTCAAGTTCCTCCTTCTATTCTAGTCAGGATTCACTTAGCACGGCTCTTGCTAGGCTGAGTATAATCATGAATATCAAAAACGACTTCTTTATAGCTTTTGGTAAAACCCCAGTTACCTATTTGTTTCAATCTTTATAATTTTATCAAAAGAAAATAATCTAAAATCACAACTTTTACTTTTAACAAGTTTAGATTTACTAGCTTATTATTTCAAACAAGATAGTTTAAAAATGGAACTTCTGAATCCAATTCAAAATTCAAAACTATTCTTTGAATATAAATTATGATAGTAGATATCCTGGTTTGTTACATCAGGTCAGTGTCTCAAGAGTCACTCCCTTCTCTAGTAGAGATCATCTTCAGTACGGCTTTGCTTGACTGGAGTATAACCGTTAATAACAAAATTGAGTTCTCTTTCATCTCAATAGATATCACTATGTAAAATTTGTGAATTATTTCTCTCCAATTAAACACAGAAGCTCACTATTTCAAAATAAGTTGGATTTTAAATTTAATCGATAAGTAAGATTCACATTAAGTAACAGACTGCAAATATGAAAAGGAATTTCTATCAAGATATAAACCCTAACTAAAGGTTACGTGAAAACTAAGAACAAGTTTCTAGATTCAGTTTATCAAAGAAAAGGGTAAAAACTATTAAGCAAAATCATTAAAGCAATTAAACCGCTTTGAAAGACTTCTTAATTAATCCAAACGAAAACGTAAACGCAAACGTAAATGCAAACACAACACAAACGCAACATAGACGTCAACGCAATCAAGCGTAACGTAAACGCAAACGTAAGCGTCAATGCAAACATAAACGCAACATAAACGTAGACGAAACAATAAACGTGAATGTAAACATAACACAAACGCAACATAGACGTCAACGCAATTCAGCGTAACGTAAACGCAAACGTAAGCGTCAATGCAAACATAAACGCATAGTATTTTAATTACTTTAATTACCTTACTTTAATTTATTTTATCAGTAATGTACACACAAGCCATCAATTTACTCAATAAGACACAACAATACGAAAGGTTTATAATCAAATCACTTACCAATGATTTTCCAATATACACAATTCACTGCAATCCAAAAATGCGAAACACTGTCTATTTTGTCCACTAATCAAAATTGAACACTCAGCTTATTCATGAATTTACTTCTATTTTTATCACCAAATGAAACCACAATATTGGTTTTACTTATAAATTTTACACAAACTTTATCACAAAATCAAAATACAACACTGAATTTACGTACACTTTTGTAACTTACTGTACTCTTTGGTAACTCGCGTTCAATACTTCCAACTCCCGACTGTTTCCTTTGCGCGTCCGTGATCAACTGCCTTTTTCACGTTAAATGTTCTCAATTTATACAAAACCTCCTAACGGCGTCATTATCGGCGTCATTATCGGCGTCATTATCGGCGTCATTATCGGCGTCATTATCGGCGTCATTATCGGCGTACCTATCGGCGTTGCTATTGGCCGGCATCGCTAACGGCGTCTTTATCGGCGTCATTATCGGCGTCATTATCGGCGTACCTATCGGCGTTGCTATTGGCCGGCATCGCTAACGGCGTCTTATCGGCGTCATTATCGGCGTCATTATCGGCGTACCTATCGGCGTTGCTATTGGCCGGCATCGCTAACGGCGTCTTTATCGGCGTCATACGATTCCCACAGCAAAGGTTCACTGCACTCAATTTCTATTGTTTTATTTGTTTCTTACAGACATTTTGAGTTCCCCTAACTTCAAGCTCTTTAAATTGATTAAAATATTATGTGTTTCCGCGAAACGGAACGATGTGGGTAGACCTCAGCAACAGAGCGATACTTAGTAGTAACATTAAGTATATAATTTGTATATATTGAATAATTTCATGTTGTTTATTTATTTTGTTATTCCTAGCATGTTTTACTTGCTAGATTTCTTGTACTGTGCAACATTTTTAACCTTAAATATGTTTGTGAAGTAAACGAATCATCAGTCAGCACGTATGATTAGTTACAGCTCGACCCCCTGCAAATTTTCGCAGTTAATTTACCCAAAATTCACTATAGGAAATTTGGCATAATCCAATTTTACTCACAAACACAATTGAACTTCATTATTCTCATAATACTCTCCAAATTACAAGGAAACTACAATTTGATAGTGCTTAAAATCAAATATATATTTAATCTCGTGTGTGTTCGGGTGGGTGTGTATAATGTGTAAAGTGTTTTTAAACCCAATCTGAAAACAGTCCATTAAGAACTTGAGCATCAGACGAAAATTATGATAACATAACCAAAACACCCAACCACAGAAACCATCTGTTTAATCTAGGTTCAGCAGAAGAAGCAGGGCTGTGAATTCTGCTATACCCGAGTGATATCAAGTAGCCCTTCCCGATCAAACCCTTGTTTGAAGTGAAAGTACTACCTCCCCCCTACTTTTTCCAGATCACCCAATAATGGCAAGTGTAACGGGGCGAAATAATCATGTTATTCCCCTAAAGCTAAAGTCCCATAATGAACCACTTTCAATTCGGCGCATGTAGGAGTGCCCAGTTCGAACCTAACCACGTGAGTAGAACTTTTAATGAAGGCAACTCGTGACAGGAATATTTTGTCTAAAGACTTAAACCTAACACCAAATCCCTTCCTTCACCAACCGTCCTTTGTGTAGTAAATGTCATATCTAAAATTAAGCACCAGCAACCGTTTCTAACCTAGGAACTGTGGAATTAACTAAGCCCTTATTTTTTTTTTTTTTTTTTTTTTTTTTTTTTTTTTTTTTTCGTTCATCATCTCTCAAAACTCCTCACGTAAAAGTTTCGCAGTAGATTCACGCTACTTAATTAGCCCAACAGGTCAGTTTAGGTAAGAAACTTTTGTAAAATAACAAAATAAATTCGTTAAATTTAAGCTAATAATATATCAATTCAACCGATGAAAGCTTGTTAAACCAGATTATAATCATTCATACAATTATTCGCTAACATTTTTAATTCTTAAATATCCTAGATAACTAATGTCTGTAACAAATCACAGCATGACTTCAAATTCATTCAATTTTTTTTTTCATTTTTATCCTTTGAATCTTCAGGTTTATTTACTGCATGAAAAATATGAATCTAATTTAAGTTATATTTTTTTTTATTTTAATCGAACTAAACAGTGAGGAGGGTTAACTCGCGATCATCCTTCACTCTACTAACCGCGGACTTGCCTTCACGGAAAGGCCCCTAATTCTAAAAATATCCTATTTTCTACGAAACGAAAACGAACTACCTTGAAGTTAAATTTTTTTTTTTTTTTTTTTTTTTTTTTTTAATAGAACTAACAGTGAGGAGGGCTAACTCGCGATCATCCTTCACTCTACTAACCGCGGACTTGCCTTCACGGAAAGGCCCCTAATTCTAAAAATATCCTATTTTCTACGAAACGAAAACGAACTACCTTGAAGTTAAATAATTTATTTTTGTTTTTTAATAGAACTAACAGTGAGGAGGGCTAACTCGCGATCATCCTTCACTCTTCTAACCGCGGACTTGCCTTCACGGAAAGGCCCCTAATTCTAAAAATATCCTATTTTCTACGAAACGAAAACGAACTACCTTGAAGTTAAATAATTTATTTTTGTTTTTTAATAGAACTAACAGTGAGGAGGGCTAACTCGCGATCATCCTTCACTCTTCTAACCGCGGACTTGCCTTCACGGAAAGGCCCCTAATTCTAAAAATATCCTATTTTCTACGAAACGAAAACGAACTACCTTGAAGTTAAATATTTTTTTTTTTTTTTTTTAATAGAACTAACAGTGAGGAGGGCTAACTCGCGATCATTCTTTACTCTACTAACCGCGAACTTGCCTTCACGGAAAGGCCCCTAATTCTAAAAATATCCTATTTTCTACGAAACAAAAACGAACTACCTCGAAGTATTTTTTTTTTTAAATTAAGTTCCCAATATTGTTACTTGAATTTCATTCTATTATATTGTTTTCAAAACATAATTATCATACTTAAATATATATATAATAAGAATAATATACTATAGTCAGGCCATTTCAATAGGCAACACTTGACAATTCATCAAAATTCAACAACGTAACCCTGTAACGGCGGGCATAAAATAAGAACTGCACAATGCTTAACTTTTTTTTTCAATTACGATTACATATTTATTGTAATAATGACCGATACGAGTAATTTTACGATTTTCTTTCACTAATAAACCATTCTAAATGTAATAAACAATTTCTGATCCAAAGAACTAAACGCCGCCACAATGTTGCGTCATTTAACCCTTTTTATTTACAAACACTAGGGATGCGACTCCAAAAATTGAAAGCCGATAAGTAGAATAGAATGCAGCGATTACTTATGAAAAAATATCTTCATAAATTAGTAACCTTGTTGTGATTATAAAAAAAACATAATGATATTTATTATTCTTTTAACTAACTATAAAAATACAAAAAACTAAATAGAAAAATCATTGATGTTAAATACAATTTAGGTGGGATGTATATAATGGACAATGCATCGTATCACTCTGCACAAGTTGTCACACCACCAACTCATAAATATTGAAATTGTCTCGTGGCTATTAAGAAATGGTGTGGACCAAGTCCAACTTTATTAAAAGTTGAGTTGTTAAATCTGGTAAAAGCAACTAAGCCGTCCAAGCTCCGCTATGTAATCGATGAACTAGCCCTAGAGCATGGACACAAAGTTATTCGATTTCCTCCCTACCGTTGCCAGTATAACGCCATCGAGCTTATTTGGGCACAAATAAAGGGTCATGCAGCGTGGAACAATACTGAACCACTCTTCAGTACTGCTAAAATGATGACTCTGCTACAAATTGTGTGTGTAGAAGTCAGTCAGAAAAGTCGTACAGAAAACAAAGAAAATAATTTTACAAGATTTTGAACGAGATGTTAGAATAGACAATATTATTGGAAGTGAATTAATAATATCTCTAAGTGCTGACAGCAGTGATGAAGATGACAATACTAATAACAGTTCTGATAGTTCAACTGAATAAATGTTTTTTTGTTAAATTATGTACCTATCTTAATTTGCTCCTTAAATTTACGAAAGAAAATAATGGGACAGGAATTCACCCGATGACCCTTCAAATTCACATATGTTCCAAGTCCGTATTGATTCATTCACCCTAATCGATGTTTCCAAGCAGATCACCTCAATATGAAGATAAAACCGACAAGCGTCAAATGTCACCCACCAAAATGGCCCGACTATAATTTTTTTTATATTTTGACACTCAAATTTCTACCAACAATTTCTGAAAAATAAAAACATTGACTAGACCTGTTCAGGATTTCATATCCTCCTTTCTAATCAAATAATATTGTACTTCAGAAATCTTATCAAGAACGTTAAATTGTAACCTCTAAAATCAAATATTTTGTTCCTATATTTCACGCAACCTTTGTTCAAATCTTTTATTATGAAAACCTAATTGAAAACTCTGTTGAAACACTAGGGCCCTCCATAACCTCAAACCCCAACAATTTTTTTTTATGGTACCTTTTAAAAATCTACTTAAATTACCTGTTCATTCAACATCATACACGACTCCTTTTAGACACTATTCATTGTAGTTCATTCATCCCTAGCTTTCCAACAGCATTATTTATATTTAAATACATAATTTACCTTTTAATGAACTACTCTTAACTATTAGCTTACTATGAATCTCACCTGTCCAAATTAAGCTACTCCTTTTTTAGTTTACCCCATTTAAAAATCTCCAAATAGTTTGAAGATATAGAAACCAAACCTTCCAATAAATTACCCCTTTACTCAGAAAGAAAAAAAAACTAAATTTGTTATATATATTTTACATTACCTACCCTTTTTTTTTTTCACCCAAACTTGACAAAAGTATAAAATCAAACTTTGACCAATGACAAGGTATTGTTTAGAAATAATAACCCAACTCAATCAGTTTCTAGACTATCTTGATTCTAGTTCAGAAGAGTTTTGCTATACCTATTTTTTTTGTAATCCTAAGTTACTCCTTTTTTACTAGAGGCACTAATGCAATGAACCATCTTAGTATGTTGTTACTAAACTTTTATAAGAATAAATATAACACGAGAATGAAAATTTGTTATTACGCATTTTGTACAATAGAACCCTCATTTACTTTAGGCTTATTTATGAGTCTGAAACTTTGAAATAAATAAACAAATCTTAAATAAATCCCTTTTTTTTCTAAAGTAAGTCAATTTTTTTTTATATATATTTCGCCTGTTTTGGCTAAACCCTTTATTTTAACCCAACCTAACCAAAGGAAAGAGGTCGTTCGAGAAGCACTACCACCATACCTATTCCTGCCACAAAACAGTAGTGCTCGCATTGCTGTGTTCTGGTTTAAAGAAGAAGGGTGTCGGTGAAATTACAGGCACATGAGACCCCCTATCTCTACGTCTTAGGATGGCTGCCGCAGTGCAATGCCACATAGGGCGCGTCCCAGGTGTACGCGACCCATGAGGCAATGCCCCGTTCATAGACAGAGGATACCACTCAACATCAGTTGGGCCATCCACTTGATCCGCAATTTCAAGTAGTATAAAAAGTAAAACCTGAGTAGTTTTTTTTTTCTTACCTAACCTAAGTGAAACCTAACAATCTAACTAACCTAAGAGAATCTGAAGCCGATATTACTTTTAACATCCTAAGCGAAACCTTATTTTTTTTATTTTCTCCCTCAAAACCTAATTAGATTATGTTATACCATATTTGATTCCAACAAATAAATACTCAGAAATGAACCAAACCCATTTGCTCCAACAATTCATTATTTTGTTCTATGCAACTTATTTTTTTTTATTTATTTACTAAGTCGGCCTATGAGTAAAAATAATTAATAATAAAGATGTGAATAGATTTATTTTAATCTCAATTTAAAGCTCTAAAAAGGTACATTCTTACGTAATTGTTTACCACAGATGTAAAACCTAAATGCAAGCAATCTTCGACCCCCTTTTAAAATAACTACATACCTACGTATAATATCAAAGGAGATTTATTCTAAAGCAAAACAATATATTTTACGACTTCCCCATTTGAATAATTATTTACAAAAACCATTTCACGATACCATAGTTAACTAAAAATAATTTAATTTACGACCCCCCGATTTAAAGAATTAAATACTTACTTGTATGAAAAGATAAAGTTAACCATTTACAAAATCTATTTTGAAACGATTTGTTTAACGTTCATTAATTTCTAATGTAATAATATACCATCTTAATAAGTTAATATTTTTAAATAATCCCGCTTAAAGAAATCAACCCCTAAAATCCGAAAAATATTATCTATCAATTTATCTAACTATCTACCTGTCTATTTTCCTGTCTATCTTCCTATCAATCTACCTATCTATCTATATTTCTACCTATCTTTATAAAAGTATTTACCTATTTTAGTCTAATTACAAATAATTTATTATCGACCCCCGTTCAAAGAATTTTAATTCGCACTTTTACAATGCAAACCCACTATTTACTTACTTAAAATTAATTAACCAACCGACCCCCCGTTTAAAGAATTTTAATTCCCACTTTTACAATGCAAATCCACTATTAACCTGCTTAAAATGTATTAACTAACCGGCCCCCCGTTTAAAGAATTTTAATTCCCACTTTTACAATGCAAACCCACTATTTACTTACTTAAAATTAATTAACCAACCAACCCCCCGTTTAAAGAATTTTAATTCCCACTTTTACAATGCAAACCCACTATTAACCTGCTTAAAATTTGTTTACTAACCGACCCCCGTTTAAAGAATTTTAATACCTATTTTTACAGTTATTAGAAATGTTGGGTAGAACTACTCGAAGTTAACTTCTTATTTTAAATAAAATACCTAAGACAAAACTGTGAAATTTACCTAGTTAGAATTTACCCCGTTTTATTCTATGTAAATGGAACAAACTTAATATATTATAACAACAAAGATCATAGATAAGTAGCTCAAAATAAAATAAGAAACATAAAAATATAATTTTACTATTAACATAATCCTATTTTACTAGGAACCTATTTTATGAATCTACAATGACTAGATCAGTAATTTTTTCTAGAAGGCGTTAAAAGGAGATGAACCTAATGATGATGGTATTCTTTATACCTTGAACAAATATTTCTGCAAAAGTTTTTAGATTCATTATATTCAATTAACCTCATTTAATTCCAATTTTTCCAAAATTTGCCAATAGAATGATATCTACCTTTAAGAATTTTAAAATCGCAACTACATAAGACTGAAAGTGACTTTATTTGCTTTGTTACTTTGCCTAGAAATATAAGTTAACCTACCTATTTTCTCACATAGTCTTTAAGTTCGATAACCTTTTAAACAAGGACACAATTATCTATTTATTTTTAGTAAATTTAACAAACACTACCTACCTTCCAACTAACGTAATGAAATAACTTTCCTACAACGAAGACTTACATAATTTATAAAACTATTAAATGAAATGATGCCTACAAAAATTACTAAATAAAATACCTAATTATAGTTTGACTTGACATAGAACTTTCCTATATTTCCGGCAACAAATTGTGCGGGAAACCCGCCACACGAATTAAATACTAAATCAACAACCCACAAACTAACAATATACCCAAAAATATTTATTTTATACTTATGACACCTAAAAAAAAATAACCTAATTAAATTAATATTACTAATAAATTGAGAAACTACTTAATTTAGACATAAACTATCCTGGTCACGGCTAGACCATATTATAACTTCCCCCCCCCTCATACTCACTACCCCACTTACTAATTTCTTAACCTCTCAACCCTCGCAACCCTAAACCCCAACAAACACTAGAAACTACTGAAACTGCTCTTAAACTTAACTCCCGTTTTCCAACTTTCTTACATGAACATATCTTTGATATACTCATCATCTTAGTTATGGGTTTGTTTGATTTAATACTTAATTATTTTGGCCATGGTGATCGTCTAGTTTTTAGTGGTAGGACCGTACGTTGTGTAATTGTAGTAATTCAGGTAATTTTAAGTTATTTATGTCAAGACCTAACAATACCTAATGGAAACCTAACTAAACTTATTTATAGAATAGTGAATAATATCTAAACTACTAAAATATAAATTCTTTATTGATTAGTTTTAAAATATAATTTGATTAACCTAGTTTATCTCGACGTTATTAATTTTAGATTTTATCCTAATCTATAACTACAGTTCAAAGACTTCCTCACTATACCATACTTATAAAATTTCCTAACTTACCTAATATAATATCATATAATATAAACAAATCTATTTAATGACTTTATCCTAAAGTTCACTCCAACATAATTTAATTAGTTTGAACGCATCACAGAGTCAAAAGAGATGTGTTATCCTCATAACAACAATAAGTATTGAAACTTCATAAATTATCATGATCAAAGCAAAGGACTTAGCTAAAGTTTGTTTGTCAGTCTGTATAGTCTTGTACTGGGACACTTTAAGGGCCGCACAATAAAATTGTGCGGGACAGTTCATCCGACCTCCCCTCAACTGTCTTTCCGAACCTCGCCATAAATAAATATTATAAAATATAATGACGTTAAGGGACAAAGAAACATTCATACAGGAAAGTTATTATTCCAGAATGTTTGTATAAAAATGTATTTCAGAATTTAAAATTATATTTAATATAAAAGTCTTAATTTTGAGACTCATATTAAAATATAGATCTTTATTGATCTTTATAGACTCATTTATGCTTTAAAAGAGGATTCACAAACTCCAATGGTCCCCGACACGCTCAAACTTATAAATCCTTAGAGGCTAAAACCTCAGATAATGAAAGATTAAGTATATTTATAAATACCATTTAGTCAAGTGTCTAAGATTCAAACTTGACTTCAGACTCATTTGGTCATCAAGCATTTTAGCCTAAATATTTATTTATTAGATGGAAATAACGGTTATAACGGTATTCATAAAATTTCTCGAATTAACCTAAACGAAAGTCTTACCTTAATACCTACAACAACTACGAATTCTCTTACTCGAACTACCTAAAGGTTTTATTGTTAATCTATTTTTATTCGAACTAGCAGTGAGGAGGGTAGCTCGCGATCTTCCATCAACTCTTCTAACCCCGGACTTGCCTTTACGGAAAGGCCCCTAAGTTCTAACAGAAACCTAACATTCTACGGAATAAGAACAAGAACTACCTTGAAGTTAAATATTTTATTTTATATTTAAACGAACTAACAGTGAGGTGGGTTAACTCGCGTTCTTCCAACACTCTTCTAACCCGGACTTGCCTTTACGGAAAGGCCCCTAAGTTCTAATAATAACCTAACATTCTACGGAATAAGAACAAGAACTACCTTGAAGTTAAATATTTTATTTTATATTTAAACGAACTAACAGTGAGGTGGGTTAACTCGCGATCATCCAACACTCATCTAACCCGGACTTGCCTTTACGGAAAGGCCCTAAGTTCTAATAATAACCTAACATTCTACGGAATAAGAACAAGAACTACCTTGAAGTTAAATATTTTATTTTATATTTAAACGAACTAACAGTGAGGTGGGTTAACTCGCGTTCATCCAACACTCTTCTAACCCGGACTTGCCTTCACGGAAAGGCCCCTAAGTTCTAATAATAACCCTAACATTCTACGGAATAAGAACAAGAACTACCTTGAAGTTAAATATTTTATTTTATATTTAAATGAACTAACAGTGAGGTGGGTTAACTCGCGATCATCCAACACTCTTCTAACACGGACTTGCCTTCACGGAAAGGCCCTAAGTTCTAATAATAACCTAACATTCTACGGAATAAGAACAAGAACTACCTTGAAGTTAAATATTTTATTTTATATTTAAACGAACTAACAGTGAGGTGGGTTAACTCGCGTTCATCCAACACTCTTCTAACCCGGACTTGCCTTCACGGAAAGGCCCCTAAGTTCTAATAATAACCCTAACATTCTACGGAATAAGAACAAGAACTACCTTGAAGTTAAATATTTTATTTTATATTTAAATGAACTAACAGTGAGGTGGGTTAACTCGCGATCATCCAACACTCTTCTAACACGGACTTGCCTTCACGGAAAGGCCCCTAAGTTCTAATAGTAACCTAACATTCTACAAAGCCTAGTAGAAAATAAACTAAACTTCAAATAAAGCTCGGTATAATAAAACTCTTCTGAATAATTTAAATAAATAAAATACAGTCAAAGTCTGTCTTTACCTTTACAAGAAACTAATTTCTGTTTTAAAGAATTCCCCAAATAAAACCTTGGAACATAATAAAATAGCATAAGAAAGAATTATTAATATTTGATATATCAGATTAGGGACTTCAAGTTCCTCCTTCTATTCTAGTCAGGATTCACTTAGCACGGCTCTTGCTAGGCTGAGTATAATCATGAATATCAAAAACGACTTCTTTATAGCTTTTGGTAAAACCCCAGTTACCTATTTGTTTCAATCTTTATAATTTTATCAAAAGAAAATAATCTAAAATCACAACTTTTACTTTTAACAAGTTTAGATTTACTAGCTTATTATTTCAAACAAGATAGTTTAAAAATGGAACTTCTGAATCCAATTCAAAATTCAAAACTATTCTTTGAATATAAATTATGATAGTAGATATCCTGGTTTGTTACATCAGGTCAGTGTCTCAAGAGTCACTCCCTTCTCTAGTAGAGATCATCTTCAGTACGGCTTTGCTTGACTGGAGTATAACCGTTAATAACAAAATTGAGTTCTCTTTCATCTCAATAGATATCACTATGTAAAATTTGTGAATTATTTCTCTCCAATTAAACACAGAAGCTCACTATTTCAAAATAAGTTGGATTTTAAATTTAATCGATAAGTAAGATTCACATTAAGTAACAGACTGCAAATATGAAAAGGAATTTCTATCAAGATATAAACCCTAACTAAAGATTACGTGAAAACTAAGAACAAGTTTCTAGATTCAGTTTATCAAAGAAAAGGGTAAAAACTATTAAGCAAAATCATTAAAGCAATTAAACCGCTTTGAAAGACTTCTTAATTAATCCAAACGAAAACGTAAACGCAAACGTAAATGCAAACACAACACAAACGCAACATAGACGTCAACGCAATCAAGCGTAACGTAAACGCAAACGTAAGCGTCAATGCAAACATAAACGCAACATAAACGTAGACGAAACAATAAACGTGAATGTAAACATAACACAAACGCAACATAGACGTCAACGCAATTCAGCGTAACGTAAACGCAAACGTAAGCGTCAATGCAAACATAAACGCATAGTATTTTAATTACTTTAATTACCTTACTTTAATTTATTTTATCAGTAATGTACACACAAGCCATCAATTTACTCAATAAGACACAACAATACGAAAGGTTTATAATCAAATCACTTACCAATGATTTTCCAATATACACAATTCACTGCAATCCAAAAATGCGAAACACTGTCTATTTTGTCCACTAATCAAAATTGAACACTCAGCTTATTCATGAATTTACTTCTATTTTTATCACCAAATGAAACCACAATATTGGTTTTACTTATAAATTTTACACAAACTTTATCACAAAATCAAAATACAACACTGAATTTACGTACACTTTTGTAACTTACTGTACTCTTTGGTAACTCGCGTTCAATACTTCCAACTCCCGACTGTTTCCTTTGCGCGTCCGTGATCAACTGCCTTTTTCACGTTAAATGTTCTCAATTTATACAAAACCTCCTAACGGCGTCATTATCGGCGTCATTATCGGCGTCATTATCGGCGTCATTATCGGCGTCATTATCGGCGTCATTATCGGCGTACCTATCGGCGTTGCTATTGGCCGGCATCGCTAACGGCGTCTTTATCGGCGTCATTATCGGCGTCATTATCGGCGTACCTATCGGCGTTGCTATTGGCCGGCATCGCTAACGGCGTCTTATCGGCGTCATTATCGGCGTCATTATCGGCGTACCTATCGGCGTTGCTATTGGCCGGCATCGCTAACGGCGTCTTTATCGGCGTCATACGATTCCCACAGCAAAGGTTCACTGCACTCAATTTCTATTGTTTTATTTGTTTCTTACAGACATTTTGAGTTCCCCTAACTTCAAGCTCTTTAAATTGATTAAAATATTATGTGTTTCCGCGAAACGGAACGATGTGGGTAGACCTCAGCAACAGAGCGATACTTAGTAGTAACATTAAGTATATAATTTGTATATATTGAATAATTTCATGTTGTTTATTTATTTTGTTATTCCTAGCATGTTTTACTTGCTAGATTTCTTGTACTGTGCAACATTTTTAACCTTAAATATGTTTGTGAAGTAAACGAATCATCAGTCAGCACGTATGATTAGTTACAGCTGTTTCGTATGAGGTAGTGCTGACCTCTGGTGTCAGAGTTTGTCAAGCCGCCTGAGGGCCTCTGACATGGCTTATCGACAGCTATTAATCAATAACAGCCGGGACCGACAGTTTAACGTGCCCTCCGAAGCACAGAGCGATGGAAATCCACACATAACTTAGACAAGTGCGGAGCCTAGGATCGAACCCGGTATCGTTGGATTCTGAGTTGCACTATTGAACCGTTAGGCTACCATCGCTCCATTTTGAGGTGATACATTCTGATTGATTATTCGATCTTTTACTAGTGTAATTAAACTCTTTGAAATTGTTAGCTATAAAAGCGTGTTTTTTTTAGTTTTTTTAAACTATTATTTATTTTTCATTTTCGATTTATCAATTAGTTATTTGTTGACATGTGGTATTGAAATTTCTCACAGTAAGTCCGAAACTGCAGGCATGCGCAGATTGCGCGCTAGCTCTGTCTCTTTTACTCTACGACAGAGGATCTATCAAAGAATTTATTAATCCTGGCGGTCCTAATAAGGATAACGGGAAACTGTTATCAAATTATTGCATTGTCATCGGTCCTTGATACGTATGCAAAGTTTCAAATTAATCAGACTTCTGGAAATTGGTGAAAACTATGCTCAAAGATTCCGTTACATACATACATACATACATAGATACAACCCAAGCTAATAAAAGCGTGTTAATAAAAAAAACTACTAACTAGATCTCGTTGAAAACAATTTTTGCTAGAAGTTAACATGGTAATGTACATCATATTTTTTTTAGTTTTATCATTTCGAGGGGGGGGGGGGGGGGGGGGAAACATTTCACCTCTCTGGAAGTGTCTCTCGCACAAACCATTCAGTTTGGAAAAAAAAAATCAAAACCTCAATATCATTTTTGAAGACCTATTCATAGATCATAGACACGCACCTATGGATTAGATGTTTTTTTTGAGTTTCGGTTCTAATTATGGGGTACCCCAAAAATGTATTGTTTTTTTTTCTATTTTCGTGTAAAAATCTGTTAATGCGGTTAACAGAATACATAATATACTTACCAAGTTTCAACAGCATAGCTCTTATAGTTTCGGAAAAAAAGTGGCTGTGACATACACGAACAGACAGACAGGCAGACAGACAGACAGACAGACATGACGAATCTATAAGGCTTCCGTTTTTTGCCATTTGGCTACGGAACCCTAAAAATGGTAGTACCGTATTGCAGCTTTGAACAATTAAGTTCCATATTACAGCTTTGAATACTAAATCCCACACCAGGATTCCCTGTCTTGTGGGAAGCTAGGCTCTTTCAGTATGCAGTAAAACATAACTAAACAGTTATGTAGTAAACTGTTCTAAACCGTACTTGATTTTAACTTACTGAAGAACATATAACGCTGGTAACACGCTGTGGCGCGGTCAAATTCCGACGTTTCATTACAAGAATTTGATTTATCGGATGAGCTTGGAAATGCTGAGCACGTATTTCAGACATTCCTGGTAATGAGCATTTCGGGACATTTTGTGTTGTTTATTTGCAAAATTGTGTGTTGTTATTACGTTCTAGTTTACGTCGTGGACTCTAAATGGTTTACAATAGAGTGGTGTGTCCGCCTAGTAATAAACCTCTCTGTCACCTCCCATGGATGGCGTAAAAGCCGACTAAGTGATTACCAAGACTTGTTACTAAGATTCTATGGTAAAAGTTTTGGCCTGGCTGCTATTACTGAAGAAAGCGTTAGCCGAGTCCGTCGGGAAGCAATGGCGGCGGTGAGATCGCCACTTTTCATGCATATATTCCCACGATGGTGCAAACCTAGGGAAAAAGGCGTGAATGTATGTATGTATGAAAGAGAAAAGTGGGATTTTTGACCTGCACTGGTACCCCACGTGGCTGTGGCGTGTCCGGGCTTAAGAATAGACGACCTGTTTCCTCCCGTGGATATCGTAAAAGCCGACTAAGGGATTACACCAGGCTATGGGCTCCAACAGTTATTAAATTCAATACTGCGATCACCATTTTGCCTGCAAAGCGTGGTGCATTCTATGCGGCATATCTCGTCAGCAGTGGACTTCGAAAGGATGCTAACGATGATTTGCTAAATTGTGTTATTGTTTCGTTCTACTTTACCTCCAAATGGTTAACAATAGATTGAAAGGGAAAAGTGCAATTTTTGC
Organism: Operophtera brumata; assembly: GCA_932527175.1. Classification (NCBI taxonomy): domain Eukaryota; kingdom Metazoa; phylum Arthropoda; class Insecta; order Lepidoptera; family Geometridae; genus Operophtera; species Operophtera brumata. The sequence continues at coordinate 12,724,845 of OW052236.1, forward strand.
CCTGCACTAGTACTCCTTTTCCTTGCATTTGCAACATCGTGATCTTTAATGTAGGACTGATTTAACAATGTGTCACCATTGGGCTCTATTCTCAGCGGAGCGGATCGAGCGTTGAGCGAATTTAATCGCTCCAACGTCATGGGAACCAATCTTGGTAAAAAAAACAAAAACCAAAACTTTTTATGAAAATACACAAACCAATATAATATTTAGGCCCAAGTTCACCAACAAATAATCGGTGGTTACCGTAACCAACCGTCAAAGTGACAGATAGCGTATGATAACATCTGTCAAAAAGAGTTGTTTAAGCTAAACAGTCGTTTAAACGTCCGATAATGTGTTGGTGAAAGACTTACGTTTTAAAAATCCAACATACAGAACCATCGGAGGCCTGCAATGCTCTAAGTACAGAATTAATATTTTAAAAACGGACAATCGTCTTTCCTATGTTCAAGCTATTTACATAGCATGCCACTAATATAAAACAAACTACAAAATGTATTTCAACAAAAGCAAGACAAGACTATCGACTATCTGAGGCACTATAAATTGAAACAAATTATTAACCGGTAATAAATAAGTTCAAGAAGACAGTACGATAACTGGACCGTTTCCAAGAACGTTTTAGATACGAAAAACCTACAGTTTCAAACTGATATTAACATCTAGCGGTAAAACTACAGCGGAAAAAATACTTTCACAGTGCTAGTAGAGGACACTCTTCAAAATATCAGCGGATTCATTTGAAACTACTATGAAAATAAAAGATAACGGAGGAGATTGGTTTGAACTGAAATGCAGAAGGAACATTCTATAGGTCATAGGTATTTTTTTTTTTTATTGTAGGTATTAGTATGTACTTTAGTAACTTTACAATTTAGCCGTAAGGCAGGCTTATAAGTAATTTATCACAGACCTACATTTATAAAATAAACTATACTTTAAGAATCTGTCCGCTAACACTTTTTTTACTGTCATTATTTACAGGAAGACGCTTTTTTCATGTGTTCTTTATAGTTAGTACACTTACTCCTAAGGTTTCGTTCTTTTGAGTCGTTTCACTATGTCCGGGTTATCGAGAAGCTGGATTTCCTTGACGTTCACATGATGATGAAGTCTACGTTCGCATGTAATTTGATGACCTTATTGACAAACTCTGTCTTAAATGTCCAGTTTCACTTCGATAGTATCATACAAGTTATTCTTATTATACTCGGTAGGTTACCAACAACCTTGTTGGGAGAGTTTAATGATGTCTTTTTCTAAACTGATCTACTATTTTTTTTTGTAATTAGGGCGAGCGAAGCATGTCCTCTACTAATTCCACAACGTATGTAATTTTGTGGTACATTTTACGAAAATACAATCACACCTCTAGATCTGTAATTTAACATTGTAACTAACATGCATGTCTAGATGTGTTCAAATATAAAAATCATGTAATAAAATCACGCCAAGCTGTTGGTTTTGCTAGATAAATTGCAGGACAAAACTTATAACACAAGAAGGCTTGAAATTACCAAAAGCAGTATTATTTTATCTTTGCCAAAAGTATCCCAGAGTAATGCTGAATTTGGTCCGCTTGATGTCAATATTCTCAGAGCTAGAAAAAGCTAGCACTAAGGCTATCGGACGTTCATGTAATGGGATTCCGTGATCAGGTCCGTGATTTATTGGGAACTGGAACGGGATCAATAGGTTTGAACTTACACGTTTGTTTGAGTAGACTGTAAGATAAAGTCTCTATCGTTAAAGAAAGGGAATGCTTCCGCTTTGTTGTAAAGTAGAACTAAGTAACATCGTTTGGAAGTGGGGATTAAAAGATTTTTTAACTCTTAGGTGTCAACACTGCACATGGCAACCGTATTATTAGCTATTTCTACCGCAAAGCAGTAGTGCTCGCATTGCTGTGTTCCGGTTTGAGGAGTATGCCGATAAAAATAGCAGGTGTTCAGGTGTAAAATTATAAAATTAGGGGGTGCCGGTGAAATTACAGGCACAGAAGCCTTTTCACCTTTATGTCTCAGGGTGGCGGGCGCAGTGCAATGCCACATGGGGCGCGTCCTAGGTGGACGTGACCTATGATGTAATGCATTGTTAAAAGCAGAGGTTACCGCTTAAAATCAGGTGGGCCATCTGCTTGTTCCGTCATTAACGTAAATAAAAATAAAATTTTGGATTGGTCAATTAAAAAAGTTAGACATTATGTCTGTGGCACAACCTAGACACTGGACAACCACGTTGATAATATAAACTCTCACATAAGCTTTGCGTGACCAAAACAAAAGACAACTCGCTAGTATGAGGAATTCCCGAACTGCGGAGGTCAGGGGATGTTGATTGCGCGGGGCGGAGAGTGGCTAGTCTTTTTTTAACTCACACAACATTCACATACATAGCCCTGATTCCACACTAAGATCTCCCGTGTCATGGGTATCAAGAACTTCCTATGAGTGCCATAGTACTAAAACACGCAGACTAGGAACAAATATTTGCAGATCATACAAATAATTGTCCCGCAGCGGGAATCGAGCCCCGAAACCGAACAACATCTCGCATCTCAACCGGCTACTCACCCGCCGCGCTACAGACGTAATTTTGTAAATCAATACCATCATAAAATTATGTGGCTGAGGCAAAATATAGTAAGTAGATACGTGTGAAATTGACTTATAAGAGTAACTTTTAAAACAAAAAAGCGAATAGCCTTTTTTAAATGAGGCTCTAAATAATCTCAAACATAAAAGTGCACTGAACCCAAATAATACAGTAAAAGGTTCCAAAAATCGGTTGCCCTTTTAAGCTAATACAGTAGCAATAGGGTGATTCTTCACACGTCATCGTTCGCGTCAGAAACCGTCCTCAATGGTCCGGAAAAGCCGCCTGATAGCGTTTTTCCTCGGTTATTATGTATTTTGACACTTCGCAATAAGTCGCGCGAATAAGAAGAGGTTTAAAGAATGTTTGACTGAGCATTTTGTGGCTTATTTTTGTGAACAGCACGTTATGGGTTAAATTGGTTGTGTAAAAAGAAACAAAGAACAAACTCCTCTCCTTTTTTCACATACGAATAGCTGTTGACAACCTCCGTGGCGCAGCGGGCGAGTACTCAGCTGAGATGAGAGAGTTGCGGGTTCGATTGCAATTGCGAGACATAGGCTTTCACAAATATTTGGTCCTGGTCTGGGGTTCGTGGTACCATACCTAATTATGTAAGTATCTACCGTTACCTGTATTTATTTATTTATAAATTTCTAACATATAATTTGAAGATGATGATAATATGCCAAAAATTTACTTAAAAAATAACATGAGTTGTATTTTCATACATACATACTCACTTAGACACACACCTTTTTCTCCGAAAGGGTAGGCTGATCCTCAAATCGGCTTCTATTCTATTCACCATCGTTAAAAATAGACGTGACAGTGGTGAGCTCATCGCCGCCATTGCTTCCCACAACTGACTTTGCTAACGCTTTCTACCAATAATAACACATTCCTTAAATAAGCTAGCAGCCAGGCCAAATCTTATACCAAAGAATCTTACAAACAAGTCCGTATAACAAGTTTACAATGCTGATAAATAAATTCCTAACATAAAGTTTGGTACGAAGTTATCTGTTTCGAATATAGGTATACCTGCGGGCAGTGCGAGCTCACTGTAATAGTTTTGAAAGCGGTATCTGTCAACCAATATTATTCCTCAAGCTTATCTCGCCGCAACTAAATCGCTCCTAATCTAATAAGTAGGTCCAGTCACCAGTTAGGTTCTATGACGTGGGCTCCTAATCTCCGTTTGTCCGTCCGAGCCCACTTATCCATGAAGGTTGTCGCCGGACCGCGATGCGGGCGGAATAATATGAGAGTCTTTAGCCGTGTTCATGCAGAAAACAGGGAATTCCAAGAAAAACCATACCTTCAACTGTTTAGTCTTAACAACACAATACCATACAGTCACGTATATAGTACATATGCAGAGGGTACGGCTTATCATCAGGTTGATCTGACGCTTGATCCGTCATTCCAAGTTGTATAAAAAAAAAACATAGTCCTTACCCCACACTTATAGGATACCCTGTGTCGTGGGTATCACGACCTACGATTACCATTGTACCACAACACACCATTATAATATATCTGGTCCATTGAGAAGCCTTTACTTTGTCGTCCGGCTTATGGTCGCCACCGTTCCTTGGTCGGACCTTTATTCCCCAACGGTTTTGTCCTGCCTATTGCCAATTCAACTTGCTTATTTTGAAATCTATGTCGGTGATCTTAGTTCTTCTTCGGATCTCGTCATTTCAGATTCGTATTTAGGTAGAGATAAACAAATATATAAGAACTCATCTCCACCGCTTTTACTTGGCACTTGACACAAGCTTGAAGTTTCAAAATGATCCTTGTGTATTTTTATTTTTATTGTGTCTTACTTTTGATTGTGTCTTTTACTTTTGATTGTGTTTTCTTCTTTTGATTGTGTTTTCTTCTTTTGATTGTGTCTTCTGACTTATTTCTTGTGCATATGGAATAAATCAGAAATAATGATAAAAAAAGAAGAACATACGGAATATGTTATTTTGACGTTATCTAATAGTGGCGTGTACAAGATTGGTCTATCTCTATAGATATTATAATATGTAGGTACTACATGATAAATGCAAAGGTTTTACTAGAGTTATCTACTAAATAGAAGTCCTATAGCTTGTCCGGTGACTGTCCAGTCCATAAGGCCACGTTCTATTTTTACATCAAATATCGTATAAGTTCGTACCGGTTAGCGCCTTGGACTGTCGCAGACTACCTGCTTTCTAAGCGAAATTGCCCTTTGTGGAGATAAAGTGCGGAGAGGACATAGCCGAGGGATGTAAGTGGACCGTAATGAATTATGTGAAAAATTGGGGCGAATTTTATGAAGGTTGTTGATGTGCGTGTCTTATGAGATAGTTGGATGTTGGGAGTATTGTAGTGTTGTTCTTTTGGTGTTTTGTTGCCTTCGTTGTTCATCAGGTAATTATTTTTCACGTAATTCCGGTTTTATGACTGCCACCGATGGTCATCGAGACCCATTGACACCAGTGGGTGTATAATGCAAAATTACCAATTTTAGATTTGATTTTTAACTGACTAAATTAAGTACAATATTCAAATTATCATATGCATGGATACTACATTATAATTCACTGTACCATGAAACGAGATAAGCCAATATTTTCTTGATAGAAAAACAAGTTTTCTCTAACTTTTGGCTAGATTCGATTGTTTATTAAAATGAAGCATACTATTGGGTAAAATATTTTCTGTATGGATTTTGTAAAATTATCTATATTTTACGAGATATTCAATAAAAACTATTTTTTAGTGCAGCGCGTAGTGTAATATTTCTGCCTGGGTTTGGCGTAAACTAGCCACCATACCTAATTCATAGGTTTCGTACATCAAAAGAGTAGCCCAGTAGGGCACAATCTAAATCCTTTCATCACACTGGTATCTTCTACCAACAATAAAAACCTTAGGTACTAGTATAGTATTATTTTATCTGTGCCTTAGGCTATTTTCAGAGTCGGTAATAGGACCAAATAAGAACCAGTGAACTGGAGCATGTTTCTAAGTCGATCCCGCTAATATAATAAATGACAAAGTTACGATGTTTGGATGTTTGTTACTCAATTACGTCGAAACAACTGAACCGATTTCAATAAATTTGGTACCCAGATAGATTATGATCTGGATTGAGCTACAGGCTACGTTTTATCCTGGTAAAAATCGAGCGAAACCGCGGGCGAACACTGGTTTTTAATAGGTTACAAGAATAAAAAAAACACTAACTATAATAAAGAGTTGTAAGAGTTTATATCTATGTGACGATCTCTGTGGCGCGGTGAGTGAGTGAGATGCGAGAGGTTGCGTGTTCAATTCCCGCTGCGGATCAAATGATTGTATGATCTGCAAAATATTTGTTCCGGGCCTGAATGAATGAATGGAAATACTTTATTGCACACCTTACAAACTAATAAGTAGTTAAAACCAAAATCACACATAAAAAATAAACAAAATCTAAATATACAATAGGCGGTCTTATCGCTAAGAAGCCATCTCTTTCAGACAACCTTTGGATGCAAAATTTATATTGTTTTAACTTTATTTATTTGCTTTATTTGCACTTACTTTGTTACTTACCTACGTGGGTGTTATGTGGTAGCCATAGTTGTCGTAGTTCTTGATACCCACGACACAGGGGATCCTAGATAGATAGATAGATTAACTCATTATTGACGACCACACAAAAACAATACAAAAAAAATAATAACTTTCAAAAACAGGCAAAACAATGGGCGGCCTTATCGCAGAGAGAATCTCTTCCAGGCAACCTTTGGATGGAAGGAACTGATCAAAGCTATAATGGACGGCGGATCCTAGTATGGGATCAGGACTATGTATGTGGCTGCTATAATATTATGTTAAAGATATTATTATATAGAATTAGCTTGTCATTTTTAATGTTCGTGCAAATAAGTCCCAATCTCCATTAGACGTAACAATGCCTATCAATTCAGTTGTAATCTTACGGCAGTCTTCGAACCAAATCTCCGAGAGAGCACTAAATCTACGCTCAATGCCAATAATGCCTGTAATTACTGGGCTGCTGGCTTCGTTTAATCTTAGTTAGATAGCGCCCTGCCCACGCCAAGTTTAGTTAAAATACTACCGTAGAGTATGAGAGATAGTAAGTACTGATTTTCAAGAAGTGTAAGATGATAACCATTGATGGTATATTGATAGATGCCAACTAGCTTATTTTTGGACTGGCACGTTTCGCCTACTTGAACTATTTGCCTGCTGCACCAGTTGCTATCTTTTTCAAACGAATATTTAAGATACCAAAAAGTGTTACTTAACCAAAGCAACCAGTAAGGAACAGAGATGGTATATGTTTAAACTAAGGGCTTCTTAATTTTGTCTGTATTCTTTGTGATGTTTTTTTTTCTCCAAACTGCTTAATTAGCTCATTATTTGTTCATTATTAATGTGGCTCATTGAAATTTCTTGCACAAAAAGCAAGGGTTCTTTTATACAACTTGGAATGACGGAACAAGAAGAGTACAGTAAACTTGATGATGAGAATGCATAAATAACACAGATTTGAATGGAAATATGCCTAACGTACTTCAACGTACTGTAAGAGCAGATGGCATCATTATGTGTCGAGTAATACAAATTTGGAATAAAATATAACCACAGACCATGTATCAAGATGGACGGACACTGCAAGTGCACCTACTTTACGAGTCACTTTACCTGTCTGAAAGTTTGCGGAATGTAGGTACCATTAGCGAACCTCAAATCAGTTTGCTTTTGGCTTTCTTCGCGATACCACGTCGAATATTAATAGAAAAATGCCCAATTGCGCCATAGTGAACACTAAAAATTCTTTGAAATCAGCTTTCTGTGCGAATGGAGATATTTCGTAGGTACAAAATAAAACAGCACGGTTGGTTTCATACAAATTTACGTGTTATCTCGATATTTTAGTCTGTGAATAAAACAAAGTAAAAAAAAACAATCATGAATGTTTTCATTAAACACGAAGGTTTATAAAAACACTTTAAAGCTAAATCTTGGATAAATAAAAAGAGTCTTAGTACAAAGTTTCAAGTGAATTATTTCGTTCTTACGTAAGTTTAAAAAGCTTTGTGGTACCTAGCCGTCCAAATGTCAGGGTGCAAGTGCTGTGGTTTCCCACTAGATCTAGTCAGTTAATCAAGTCACGTGGCAACGTTCAGTTATACTGTCCCAGACCGGGAGCGCGGTCCGATACGTTTACATAAGAAAGCTAACTTGGGAGCTGAAACCCGTTTGATTTACATTCTATTTCATATAATATATCTTTAGTAACTTAACATAAACATAAAGCAGATGTTGATTTATTCATGACTCAAATTATAGAAATTGGTTTTGATTGCCCTAATATATAAGTACAAATATGTCATGGTTGTTGACTAAAGGCCGGGTAAAGATTTTTAGTTTTTTAGAAATATGATTGCAATTAAGTGAAAAAGGATTTGTTAGACACGAACAAAGACTGCAAAGACATTTCTTTATAATCGTAGTACTTTACTTTCTCGAATATAATACTACACAAAGAGCCTTTCACCTACATCTCTGGAAATAATCTGCACATAACATTGTCTACAGTTATAGATAAAACTATTATGGTCAATATAAAACGTCTGAGCCGACTTGAGACCCTTGACAGTAGCATTAGTAGTCGAGAGCGTCTCTGCGGTGTGACGTCCAGCTACGGATATTGTTTGGGGAAGGCTCGAGGCGCATTATTATTTGATAACTATCTGCAACCCAATATAAACTAGTAACTCTGCGAACAGATCTCACAAGCACAAACTACATTTTTTTGCAACAATTTGTCTACAGGTTAGGTACATCCTGGGATTTCAACATATTGCAAAGTCAGAATGGTCCTAAAGGCGAACATCATCTTAAGTTTTTTATTAGCTAATCTAAAGCTGTTGCTTACCGATCTCAAGTACTTATTTAATTCAGACACATTAACTTGTCGATCTCAAATATACATACATACATACATAAACTCACGCCTGTTTACCGTAGGGGTAGACAGAGACCACGGATTTCCACTTGCTGCGATCCTGACATACCTCTTTTGCTTCATTCACTCTCATCACATTCTTTATACATGCTCGTCGGTTAAGGTAGGTACTCTTGACCTGGCCTTTTCCCAGAACGTTTCGGATGGTCTGAATACGTTCGCCGAGGACTTCCCCTTCCCATTGTTCTATTCGCACTCGTAATATGTACCCGTTTCGTCGATATACTATCGCCCATCCTTTCTAAATGGCCAAACCATCTAAGCGTACCTTTTTTAATCCTAATCACTTTATCTTCCTTAATTTCATAACGCTTATCACACTATTCCTCATTAAATTCTAATCTCTCAAAGTCACACCACACATACGTCTCAAAGCTCTCATCTCCACTGCATTTATTCTACCTTCATGTTTCTGCTGCCATACCCAACTTTCGCTACCATACATAAGTGTCGGTACTAACGCCCCTATATGCACCTTGTCGATAAAAACGAACACTTTAAAGTAAATATTGCCAGAATACATCTTAATTATTCAGAACGTCTTTCCTGGCGCCAATTACAGTAAATATTGGCATTTATGTTCCCTAATAGACAGACATGAGACGGTCAATGTGACACACGACACCCCACAAGTTTCATCCCCTATGAAATCAAATAAAATCATTATTTTGTGGACATTTATCTCTGCTATCCGGACTATATAGTAATGGGGATGAAATTTGCGACCGTTTATTTAGAAGAATGCTAGGGGCTTATAAATGGAGCATCTTACTTTATATATAGTTTTATAGTCATTGACCGAGTGAGCGAAGTGAGTTAATTAATCCTTGCAACAACTGGTAAAAATTTGCTTTAATTTGTCTGTATGTTGGTACTCGCGTACAGGTTGTATTTTTCAAGTAATCTTGCCAAAACTTGTTTTTTTTAGTTACTTAAATGACTGAACAAGCAGATGGCCCACCTGATGTAAAGCGGGAACCTCTGCCTTTAACAATGCATTACCGCATACGTCACGTGCACCTAGGACGCGCCCTATGAGGTATTGCACTGCGCCCGCCACCCTGTGCCATAAAGATGAAAAGTCTCATGTGCCTGTAATTTCACCGGCAACCATACCCTTCAAACCGGAACACAGCAATGCGAGCACTACTACTTTGCGGCAGAAATAGGTTTGGTGGTAGTACTTCCCCGGACGAACTCTTTCACAAAAAAGCTCTACTACTAGTAATTGTTAAATAGGTTCTACAACTTCATTATATTTTTTCTTGGCGATGGTTGGATTGATATTTCCTCTAAAATGGGGGTTTGCAGCGGCACCATTTACTGGCCGGTATTGATAATATTTGGCAGAAAAATTCGGTACTCAATCAGTTTGTTTATTGCAGTTTTTTTATGCAGTTTATTAAGCAAAATCGGTCAAAAGTTTGTCCAGATATACATTATGGATCGACATGATGCATGTTTATATTCGCGAGGTCTACTGTTCGCAGAACTACTAGTCTTAGAAAGTTTTGGGTATTGAGTTGAGTCATTTTCTTGGCGACCTCAGTGGAGCGGCGTGCGATTAGTCAGCTGAGATGCGAGCGGTTGCGGGTTCGATTTCCACTGCGGAACAAATAAAATAAATAAATAAATAATGCTGGACAGTTCACACAACATTATCGAGCCCCAAGCTAAGCAGAGCTTGTGTTATGGGTACTAGATAACTGATATACTTAATACAATATATTACACAGATATATATTTTTTATTAAACGTAGAAAAATACCCAGAACACCCTGAACAAATATCTGCGATCGCACAAATATTTGTTCCGAGGCGGGAATCGAACCCGCAACCTCCTGCGTCACAGGCCAACCTTCGCCCGCCGCGCCACAGAGGTCGTCAAATGTTTGTATGATCTGAAAATATTTGTTCCCGGTCTGGGTGTTGTAGGTACCATGGTACTCGTAGTTCCAGTGTTATGTTGTTTACTTTAACGCAAAACCAAAGACAAAATTAGAATCGTATCTAAAAAAAATGTAGATTCAAGTACGATTCAGTAAAAAAACTTTGACCCACGTTTTCAACCCCCGACGCAAAAACAAAGGTGTTAGAAGACTGCTATGTATGTGTGTGTCCGTTTGTCTGTCTGTCTGTCTGTCTGCGGCACCGTTGCTCTTAAACGGGTGAATCAATTTGAATAGGTTTTTTTTATTAAAAGCAGGTTTTCTAGCGATGGTTCTTAGACATGTTTTATAAAAATTGGTTCTGCCGTTCCTTTGCGTAAGGGTTTTTTAATTTAAAAAAATATTCTTGTACAAATATATTCGAAGTCCGCTTTGAAAGCCCGTGCAAAAACCAGTATTGTGTTAACTTGAAACAGTTCACGATAGGGGGTGATGGATTAAACTTTATCTGTGCATGCCACGTGTCAAGCAGATAAGGCCCAATATACAGTGTTATACAAAATGATACTTGGCTCTGGGGATCGAGTCGTGTGGCAAAGCCTTTATTGGCGTGGTGTCTGGGAGTTATCAGATTGCTGGAAGTTTGTAAAGTTGTACGATGTCACGTGGTATTGCTTGGGTGATAAATTGTTCTCTTTTCACGATTAACTATGCAACATGTTGTATTTACTAGTATGCAACATGCTGTATTTTAACAAAGTTGTATGGTATGTATGGTAGCGATAGTGTTTCCCGTTTTGATAATGTTTTTTTATACTACTAATGTTTATAGATAGTGTTATAATGATAACAAACTTTTAACTTGTGGGATGAATTCTTAGGATCAATACGGATGCACCTGAAAAATATGGTTTATAACGAGCTTTTAAATAAATTAGTCATAATAATAATTTATTTCACGCAGTAAACATGAAAATTTTACCTAGACGAAAGCGGTCTAAGAACAGACCCCTCCGTATTCCTTCCATGTCGTAAGAGCCAACTAAGGGATTACTCGGACTTGTTAGTAGGGTTTGTTGGTATAACATTTGTCCTGGCTGGTATGTTATTTACTGTAAAAAAATGTTAGCCGGGTCAGTCGTGGGAAGCAATTGGCGGCAGTGAGCTCACCACTTGTCACGTATTTATTCCAACGATGGTGCAACCCACGATTAAAACAGGGCTTTTGAGGCTGTGCCTTCCCCTTCGTGGAAAAAGGCGTGTATCTATGTATGTATTGTTTACGTAACATACATGCGCGGTGTCTCGTGTCATAAATTAAGCCTAGGTTTCCAAATAGCATCAGCATCCATCATAATTAGGCCGTACAGGTTACTAAGTAGGAATACAATAATGCACATAATAGGTGACCAAAGCCTATAAAACAGTGGTAAGGGCGATTTTCAACCCAACTTCAACGTGATAAAGGCTAGGTATCTGCTGTAGTACGGCCGTAGTATAACTGCCACCGCATCATGAAACAACCTTTACCCGTTATGAAGGGAACGGAGGGAATAAATACAAGCCCATTAATATTGATGCTCTATCGAATGTTTGGCAGAAATTAATTCAATTTTTAGGGGGAAATTTGGCTCTGAGGGTTGGAGGGTGCACTTTATCATATTACCGATTGCTTCTTCCAGTCAGCCCTTGGTTTGTATTAATAGCCAGCTGAGCTATTACGGAATTATAACGATAAATGAGATTGTTTTCTCCACAAAAGCTGTGTTATTAATTTGGTATAACTGGGTCCTCGGTTTAATTAGTTGTAAGTCTGTAAAGCTATAGGTTTCCATTGTTACACTGTCTGTCTGTTCGCCTATCTGTTCCCAGTGTTTATTTCACTACCAATTGATATATCAAATTGCCAAATCACTATCAATTATTGATAGTGATTTGCCACATTTGTAGGACTTCCCAAATCTAGACTGAAATAAAAACCGGCCAAGTGCGAGTCAGACTCACGCACGTAGGGTTCCATACAATTATCTATAAAAACGGAAAAAAACACGTTTTTTTGCATGGAAACCAGCCCTTTAAATATTTGTTTTATCCTGTTTTTTAGCATTTGTTGTTATAGCGGTAACGACTCGAATTTCTGGGACTTAATATCCCCTTCCTCAAGGAGTATACGCGACGGCTTCCCGGCGATAACTCAACTACTAATATAACAAATGTCGAAGTTACGATGTTTGAATGTTTGTATGTTTGTTACTCAATCAAGCGGAAACGGCTAAATCGATTTCGGTTTAGTTTATTTTGACACTATTTTCGAATGTACATTATATTCAATAACGGCATAATCATAAAGTCACAGGTTTGACGACCTCTGTAGCGCGTCGGGCGAGTAGCCAGCCGGCTGTGATGTGAAAGGTTGCGGGTATGATTCCCGCTGCGGGTCAAATGTTTGTATGATCTGCAATTATTTGTTCCGGATCTAGGTGTTATGGTACCATTGGTACTCGTAGTTTCTGATACCCACTACACAGGGAATCCTAGTGTGGGATCGGGACTATGTATGTGACTGTTGGGTGTTATGTAATGTTATGTTTTATATTTAATCTTATATTTGAGTAATTAACATGAAACTAAACATCATTATATACTTGTAGGTCTGTACCTACACACAACACAGTACAGTGTACAGTGTCACACAATCTGCAAAAGATAAGGTTTGTAATATCTCTGAAAGGGTTGTTAGTAGGTCAACAATTGGGAGCAGGATAGCTTTGGTGGCATTGGATTATGCAAAGTTTTTTCATACATCTTGAAACCGACGGAACAGTCAGATAATCCACTGATGTTAAGCGGTACTCTCTGTTTATGAACAGTGAATTATTTCATAGATCCCGTCCACCTAGGACTCGCCTTATGAGGCATTGCACTGTGCCTGTCACCCTGAAACATAAAGGTCTCATGTGGCTGTAATGTCACCGGCACCCAACCCTTTAAACCGGAACGCAGCAATGCGAGCACTACTGCTAGAAGTTACTGAGACCATCTCATTGCGAAATCTTATTGCGACATCTTATTGCGACATCTTATTGCGACATCTTATTGATTGTCGCCTCATATATGGTTAAAATATTGACTTCTACACTCGATAAGACCCTGATAAAACTGTGAGTGTGTCACCTTTTCATCTAGGATATTAAATCAAATTTTAATTCTGACGAGATATGTTTTTAATTTTATTGCACAGTAGTATAGGAAGCTTGCTGTGTTGGCTTGGCTCTGACCAAGGTGACTGATGTATTTTCTTTGCATAATGTAATTGCTTTCCCACGAAGCCGATTTGTTCAGTTTTTCTTGTTTTGTATAAAAAGCACGTAGTGCAGTCTGGGTTCTTTTTATTCCTAGAATAAAATACCTATCGTGATCATGAACTGAAGTCTTCAGCAATAAGAAAATAAGGTCTTTTACCTCATTCGCAGCTTTTTTATTTTTCTGTTAGTTTAATGGAGTTTTTAGTCCCTTTCATCTTTCAATCAGTCAGAGTCACTCTGGATCATGGAAGCTGATTGCTCTAAGCTGTGGATGATCGATGTTTTTTGATTAAACAAGCAAAATTATTTTTAAACAAACAAAACCTTCTTCAACGCTTTATAAACGAAATACTACTTTCTGAATGCAATGCTTGACTTGTTGCTGAAAATACCAAAATAGATTGTATGCCTTTAATATGGATCCCATTATCAGAACAAGATTTTGACAAAAACGGGACCAATCTAGACCTTTGCAAATAAACCAACCCACCTTTATCTGTAAGAAACTCTTGTATTTCTCTTTAGAAGTGAATGTTTAGGTACTGGTATAGTATTATTTTATCTGTGGTTTAGGTATTCTTTTGAAAATAATTTTCTAAGCACGGAATAAAGAAGTTTTTTCCAAATCTGTTTAAAATGACGGAGTTGTGCGAAAATAAAGATTAAAAAAGCAACCAAATTGAGAACCTTCTCCTTTTTTTAAGTCAGTTTTTTTTTGTATACAACTTGAATGACGGGACAAGCAGATGGCCCACCTGATGTTAAGCGTTAACCTCTGCCTATGAACAGTGCATTACCTCATAGGTCACGTCCACCTAGGCCGCGCCCTATGTGGTTAATAATAGCATGATCTAAGTAACTCTTACTATTGTATACATTTTCATCATTCGAATCTACTTGCATGGAATGGCAGTGGGCATGACTTTTACATAATCTATTTATTTAACTTGACCTGTAGTACTTGTCAGACTATTAGCATAGTTCCTGTCATCTAATCTAATATATAAAAATAAGTCGGGTTTTCCTTCCTGACGCTATAACTCCAGAACGAACGAACCGATTTCCACGGTTTTGCATTCGTTGGAAAGGTCTCGGGCTACGTGAGGTTTATACGTTTTTTTTTTTTTTTTTTTTAAAGTAGTTTTAGTTACACCACTTATAACTCAAGAATGGGTGAACCGATTTGGCTGAAAATTGGTAGGGAGGTAGCTTAGAACCAGGAGATAGGACATAGTGGGAGGGGTAGGACGGGGGGGGGGGGGGTCACCGGGGGATACCCGTGCGAAGCCGGGGCGAGTCGCTAGTTCAGTATAAACCTAGGAAGGTATAAACTTGGCATATCTGTCAAGTTCTAATGACAATACAATATTAACACAGTTAAAATAATACTATAATATTAGTAACATGTAACTGAGCTGTGGTGACGGAAGGTGGATAATGGAACTCCTTCAAGGATTGTAAACAAGCTTTTGGGCTGTGTTTGGGCTAATTTTGACCACTACTCAGAAGAAGACATATTTCTATAAAAAAATATTGAAATTTGTATCCTGAACAAACATTAGTAACGCAGAATCTATCAATTCGAATCAAATTATTGTGTCTCGCGTCGGTAATGAACAACGAATGAACTCGCATCAATCACGGCGAAGCAATGTTTTAATGACATTATTTCCTAATACTGGGACAATTTCCTGGCAAACGCGATTATTGTTCGAGTGTTCATGCGTATGGAATTTGTAATCGACTTTAATTATGTTTAGTGGCTTGGTTGTGTTTTTGGTAAATACTATTTACTTAGAAAGAAAGAACGAAAGAAAGAAACGTTTATTCATGACAATACAAACAAAGACACACACCAACAAAAAGCAAACAAGATAGGAACTAAATAAAAACTAAAACTAAAACGAAAGTTATACCACTCACTGAGCCCTTATTCGCTATGACCAAACGTGACTTAACGCGGGCTCGTTACGATATCTGCGTGGAATCATTGCGAATACATTGTGACATCACACGTTATTGGCAAGTAATCTCCTATGGTCATAGCGAATAAGGCCCCTGATGTGTGTGTTTTCTCAAAATCTTACTATTTACTTACTTGCTATTTGCTGTTACTTTGGATAAAGTGTTCATGATGAAAAATGGAGTCGAGTCAGCCCAAATTGTTTTTATTTGGAAATGAAAATTCTAGGCGACCTGTTTAAAAAAATCTTAATGCTAAGGCCAAACCGACACGTTCTGCCCGCGTCCGCGGTGGCGTGGACGGTGGCGATCCATTCACTTACCATTGATCGCTATCGTGTACGCCACTCAGGACGCGGGCTGAACGCGTTGGTCTGATATTAGCCTAATTCAGTTTTAGTTTTCTTTAAAATTCACCTCATTTTTCCTTAGAACAAAAACATCTAATTACAATAAAAAAGGTAGGTACTTATTTACCATGCGAGTCTCATTTCCACAACCGTAGATAACTATTGTAAATCGGACTAAGCGTACTGATAAAATCATAGCAAAACTCAACTCAAACAGAAGGCACTCAATGTTATCTAAATTCAAAGCTAATAAAGCTAATTATAAAGCGCATCGTCGTACAAATGCAGTAAGGCAAATCTGAATAATTTATGAAAAATACATTTTCTAAATTAAAATGTTTAGCGAACGTTTTTGAGGCCAAATAGAATTATCCTACCCTCTAGGATTCAGCCGGGGGTGAAATTATACGAAAAAAATCTGCCGGGGTAGCTACTTCGTTACCTACTGCATTTGCCTTTTTTACGAAGGGCAGAAATAAATAATTCTTGACGAATTACTTTTGACTAAATGATTTTAAATGTACTCGTAGAAAATATAATTTATTACCCGTGATGTAGTTTCCATTGATTTGCTATTATCATTACCTAGTTTACGTAAGTCCATGCGTGCAACTCAGGTTTCAGGTAAGACCTAAATACAGAACATGATTTTTTTGACAACCCCAATATGTGAGACTTTTCATAGCCGGTTCTTACCCACTAGCTATGGCTCAGAGAGACAGCAGAGCAATGCCAAGACGCACAGCTAGTCTATTGTGTAACTCCAAACCTGGAAGTAACCTGAGAGGTACTGCATTTGCAATATGCTGGGGTTCATTGACCATAAATGCGCCGCTCATCGTGATCTACGCATAGGGTAGGCAAATTTTCTCAAGCCAAAACTAGATGTAGCAACTATGTATAAAGAATAAACTTCAAAATATAATTTCTAGTAGTTTAGAGCTTTTTTGTTATAGAGTTCGTCCGGGGAAATTCTACCACCTTGCCTTTTTCCGATTTGAAGGGTATGCGTGCCGGGGAAATTACAGGCACATGAGACTTTTCATCTTTATATCTCAGAAAGGCGGGCGCAGTGCAATGCCACATAGGATGCGTCCTAGGTGGATGTGACCTATGAGGTAATGCATTGTTAAAGGCAGAGGTTACCGCTTAAGATCAGGTATGCTTGTTCTATCATTCAAGAAGTTACAAAAAAAAAAACTTCTGAGTTATCATTGTCATTCCTTGGTTAAAGTACTCTTTGTACGGACTCTGTTTTTTTTTCATTTTTTATATCTGCGTAGTTTTCATGCCATCAATCTTCCATAAATACACAGAAAGGATCTGTGAAAATGGCTGGCTGAAAATGGCTCATTAATCCTGGATATACCTCTCTCGGTACAGAGGCCTGCAATGCTCTAAGACCTCTATGACAGACAGGTTGGAGAACTCTTTGTACAGGGACCCCCTTGGGACGTGGTTCTTTGATTTTTATAATATGCACATAGTTCATGCTCAAATAATAACAGTTCCCGTTCGTCACCCTTTATTTACGGGACCCTACAAACCTAGAATGCACCTGTTTATAGATACCTCTCGATGTCGGTTGGTACTGCAAGAGCACTTATAACTGATAAATAACAATATACAAGTTGCTAGGTTTTTACATAACTATTACATTACACAATGAGATATCTTTTTATCTATTGCGCGTAGTAACCTTAAATTCTGCGACATATCTTATACTTGTTACCATAACACATGACGCTTACTAGTGAATAATAAAACCAAGGTCTCTTAACCATAAGCCACCGTCATATAACGGTCATAATAGTGATGAAGCGCCAGTCGTAAATTATTTATATGCCAAAATTTATAGTCTGTTCAGAAAGAGAGCCGTCGTGGCCAAATTGTGAACTAACGTGTATATATACGTTTTCTTTAGTTTATATAACATTTCATACGAACTATACCTTGTTAGTTACTAGCAATGGCGGCGATGAGCTCACCACTTGTCACGTATAATTCCCACGATGGTGCAACCCACTGTGAAAAGAGGCTCATTAAGGCTCTGCCTACCCCTTCGGGGAAAGAGGTGTGTGTCTTTGTATATTGTATGTATGTATACCTTATTAACTAACATTTGTACCTATTTCTTTAGTTTATGATTTAAATTTCCGACATTTTTATGCACAGCTGCGCCCTCGAATCCCACGATGTGGCTCTTTCTGAACAGACTATCACCGCTATTTTGGTCGCCGTTATACTAGAAAACACTGGTTTAATCCAAACGTTCACAAACACATCTCAGCGGCGTGCTATCTTAGGCCGAGAACTGATAAGAAGACAATCAAAGACATTATAATACTTTTGATTGAGCCGTAGAACTCAGTCGACAAATACAGCACTTAGTGGTAGCACGCAAACGCACAGACACAGAAATTGAAAATATTTTATGACAGAATATTTTCTTAGTAAGTTGTGAGTTACATAATTTATATTCGAAATTAAATAATGGTCGATGGGTTCTGAAATGAATAGTATGAATACTATGTATTCATGCAGATCCTTGCGGAACTTATCACATTGTTTAATGATTCGTATAATTATACTTAACTCAGATCATATTGTGACAGATGGGTTCTGAAATGAATAGTATGAATACTAATGTATTCATGCAGATCCTTGCGGAACTTATCACATTATTATGTTTCATATTATGACAGATGGGTTCTGAAATGAATAGTATGAATATGGATGTATTCATGCAAATCCTTGCGGAACTTATCACGATATTTTGTTCCATAGTAATGATAGAATTAGATAGGTTCTGAAATGAATAGTATGGGTACTAATGTATTCATGCAGATCCTTACGGAACTTATCACATTATTGTGTTTCATAGTATGGCAGATGGGTTCTGAAATGAATAGTATGAATACTGATGTATTCATGCAGATCCTTGCAGAACTTATCACATTATTGTGTTTCATAGTATGTCAGATGGGTTCTGAAATGAATAGTATGAATACTAATGTATTCATGCAGATCCTTGCGGAACTTATCACATTATTGTGTTTCATAGTATGTCAGATGGGTTATGAAATGAATAGTATGAATACTGATGTATTCATGCAGATCCTTGCGGCACTTATCACGATATTTTGTTTCATAGTAATGACAGAATTAGATAGGTTCTGAAATGAATAGTATGAATACTAATGTATTCATGCAGATCCTTGCGGAACTTATCACATTATTATGTTTCATATTATGACAGATGGGTTCTCAAATGAATAGTATGAATATGGATGTATTCATGCAAATCCTTGCGAAACTTATCACGATATTTTGTTCCATAGTAATGATACAATTAGATAGGTTCTGAAATGAATAGTATGAATACTAATGTATTCATGCAGATCCTTGCGGAACTTATCACATTATTGTGTTTCATAGTATGGCAGATGGGTTCTGAAATGAATAGTATGAATACTGATGTATTCATGCAGATCCTTGCGGAACTTATCACATTATTGTGTTTCATAGTATGTCAGATGGGTTCTGAAATGAATAGTATGAATATGGATGTATTCATGCAGATCCTTGCGGAACTTATCACGATATTTTGTTTCATAGTAATGACAGAATTAGATAGGTTTTGAAATTTATGGTATGAATACTGATGTATTCATGTAGATCCTTGCGGAACCTACACGTTATTTTGTTTCATAGTAATGACAGAATTAGATAGGTTCTGAAATGAATAGGATGAATACTGATGTATTTATGCAGATCCTTGCGGAACTTACACGTTATTTTGTTTCATAGTAATGACATAATTAGATAGGTTCTGAAATGAGTAGTATGAATACTGATGTATTCATGCAGATCCTTACGGAACTTATCACATTATTGTGTTTCATAGTATGTCAGATGGGTTCTGAAATGAATAGTATGAATATGGATATATTCATGCAGATCCTTGCGGAACTTATTACAACAATGTGTGTCAAATTATATCAGATGGGTTCTGAAATGAATAGTATGAATACTGGTGTATTCATGCAGATCCTTGCGGAACTTATCACGCTTGTTAGTGTCAAGTGTTAAATTAATTACATTGAAATAATAGAGCCCTGGCACATTCTTGTGGAACTCATGATGTAATACAAGATGCAAAAGTGTGCGATGTGCTACCAGTGCACCATCAATTTTCTATAATATATGAGTTGCCGATGTTGAACAAGGCCATGCTTTTTTACAGATTTATAAGCCTTTTAAACTTTACAGCCAAAATGCAAAAGAAGGTGAATTCTACTGTAACGCTGGACGAAGCAATGATGCTTACTGGTAAACATTTATTTAACAGTATCATAAAAAAGTGTATTCTTAACTTTAAGTTTTACTGACCTAGTTACTAACTTATAATAAATTCCGACTGAAACATGATGGTTGTCGCGGTTTGTGTAAGTGTATGTATGCGGTAAATGCTTAGACCGAGATCTCTAGAAAATATTTCCCATTCAAAACATAACGTATAATTTTATTAACATAGCGTTTCACTAATTGTGTTGTAACTGCAGTTGACTTTATTTTATTGAGGTAGGTACTAGCAACTCGCTCCGGCTTCGCATGGGTAGTATCTAGTTTCCCCCCTCCCCTTCCCAACCCCTCCATCATCCACACATCAAATACCATCAAAATCTGCTGAAGCAATTTCACTCCCCAACACCTCCCCCCACCTATATTACTCGCTGGTAGTTTAGCTTTCTAGAGATGAAATAATTTTGATAATCGGTTCAGTTGTTCTTAAGTTTTTTCATACAAACAATCAATCAAACAAAAATTCAAACAAAGTTTACGTCTTTATAATATGTGTAGTTAAATTCTTAATATCAAAGAGTACGGTCTTATCTAACCGTTGCCTTGGTGTTCAGCCGAGATGCGTAAATAAGTAGGTATATACGAGTATAAACCCACAAAGTAGTGGAAATAGGGTTTAATTCGGCTTTCGTACCCGCCGGCTGATGCCGCGGCACGCATTGGCAAGTCGATCCGCTTGCTCGAATCGAAGCCAGTGCCACAGCTGAGGATCAGAGAACACTGAGTAGTTAGTTACATATTTGCTATTGGTTGCTTCGTCCGCGTGGAGTTTTTCCCATTCAAACTTCTGCACTCTCTTATATAGAAAGTTAATTTTGAAAATTTCTTCCTTAGTATACCCCTAAACCATTAAAGGCATAATATACCCTTCAAATTTCAGGTCTTACGTCGTAAGACTAACGTTTTAGTCCTTGTGTTGATAGTCAGCCAATGAGTCAGTCATCAGTCAGTCACAAATTGTATACATATTGATAGTAATTAAATAAAGATCCCCCTTATTCTGAAATACGGCAACTTATTTAAATGTTTGTTGCTTGTTTCATAAAATAACTGGCGATATTTGATTGTGACTCTTGGCACACTCCAACCTGCCTTGGTACTTGCCTTTTATAGCATTTTCCACAACTCTTTATCTTGAGCAACTCTTCTGAATTTTGGTCCTGCTGCTAGTTTGATCTGAATAGTTCAAGGAAAATTAAAAAGGTAGTTTTGCGAAGGTGGGTTTAATTCGCAGAGGCAGTGGATTAGTGTGGGCTTACAAAACAACTACTTTTATCCTCATGTTGGCGTCATGGTTTGTTAAACGATAAGTTAGTGAATCGCAAAGCTGGTAAAGACGGAAAAGCCAGCTCTAGTTTAATGAAAAGGATATGAGCTTCAAAATCGAAGTAGCAGTAACCTCTATATTCTACTTTTTAAAGCAACCAAAACCATGACAACTAGTGCGCATTTAATATAACATGGTACCTAAATATATAGCATTAATGTGGCACTTTGATTCACCAGTTACTCTATTTTGGGTATTTTTTTCATATTAAATTAGTAGGTATTATTTAAACAAAATCTGTATTTATCCACAAAATGAGACATGTTTTTATGATTTTATCGATTGAGCGAAATAATAAATATGATTGCTGTCTTAAGCATATACCTACAAGCATTAAATAATATCCTGAACTAATAAGCAATTTTTCAGAATATAAATCTTTTTATTTACGAAATAAAACCAGATTTCAAAATGTTACATATCACTTTAAAAACAGGAAATTTCATAGCTATGCACCTAATATAACGAGAATATCCTGCGTTTTTTAGTAGCACAATAGTTCAGGTAGCATGGTTAAATAATAAAGATTTCCAGGCCCCCGATCTTATTGGAAAATAATTGAAATATCGTCCCACTAACATCAGTTATTCGTGCACTCTTCAGATTAGATCATAAGCGTATGTAGGGTAGGTACTTTATTTGTCATCATATTGAACGACAGATAATCAATTGCGCAATGTTATGTAAGTCATTTCAACATCTGTAATCAAACAAACAAGCTGGCTTGAGTATACCTTCTCATAGCATAATCAGCCCATAATATTCCCCAGTGCTGGGACACGATGCCTACTCTCGCCACAGAATTTATTGCTCTCACCGAGAATAAGTGCGAATTGATGGACGTCACGTGAGTTTCAAGTTCTAGGGCATGCTGGTTTCCTGACGATATTTCGTTAACCGTTTAGGGCTGCGCCAACCCGAGGCAGAAATCTTCATTCAACAAGTAAAAAGTTTACAAAACTAAAACCAGACTACGATTTTTTTTTCGCTTTTCGTGTCGATTGATGTTAGCGTGCGTAATTGATTTATTTAGTTAAATTTTAATTCCATTACAAATTAAATTTAAATGCATGTAATTATTAACATAATATAATAATTATTAGGTAAAAAAAAGCAACAGTTCGCTTGACAAAGTCGTTTTAATTGAGTATCTCGTAAAACAAAACACTTACAGTAAGCCTTCGGTTTTATTGTGTTGATTTTACTTATCTAATTGTTGACAAAATTATTTGCACAATATTGAGAAACAATAGAATCTAGCCTAAAGTTAGAGGTAACTTTGTGTTTTTGTTTCTATCTAAAAAATATTATCCTTATCGTGTTTTTGCTACCGTGATCCCTCGGAATTATAATGAAGCACCAATTAATATTTTGAATCTGAATATTTTACTTGATTTACTCAGTTAACAATCAAGTCCACATGTTCTATGAATTCGTAAAAGCCGAATTAGCCCGTACTTGTGTAGTATTTGTTGGTATTAGATTTGTCCTGGCTGCTAGCTTACTAAGAATGTAATAATTGGAAGAAAGCGTTAGGCGAGTCAGTCGCGGGAAGCAATGGTGGCGATAAGCTCACCACTTTTCACGAATTTATTCGATGCTGCAAACCACGATGAAAAGAGGTCCATTGAGGTTCTGCCTACCCTTTGAGGTTTCTTTCGGGGAAAAAAGTCGTGTGTCTGTGTATGTGTGTATGTTTGAGTACTATTCTTATAAACCAATACCTACCTACTATATTATACATAATATACTCTTATCTCAAATAACCCTGGCACTTTGTTTTATCATGATAAGGTGTTACTAGGTATTTACTTTCAATAGTCATTTTCCCAACAAGGGTTTAGAAGGCACTACTTAACACCAATGCCTATTTTCTCTTTGTCGTGTAAATAAAATAAAAATGAATGATTTAATAAATAACACCATGATCCAATAAACACCACCAGCTCAACAAGAAGATATCATACGATGTTAAAAGATAGCTCCCAAAATCTGAAAGTTACAAGGTATAGTATACGTACAAAGGAACTACGTCAATAAAAAAATACTGGTAGCACTGGTAGTGTATAGGCTGTACGAAAGTTTAAGGGGCCTCATTTCGATTTGAACTAAAATCTTTTAGGTTCGTACAATTCAATTTTTGAAAGAGAGGCACTGTGTAAAATGAGGGCTAGTGCCAGATCCCTTGGTTGGAATTAGGAAAATGCCGCTCCTTACTTGCGAAACGGCAACAAACGCGCAAAATATTCTAAAACTTGTTCCAGCACGTACGTTTTTTTGAGAAAGTTTTACAAGTATGTGAATAAAATGCTTGTAATTTAGATTCTAGACAACATGGGCGAGATACCATCGAAGCCTTTTTTTTACTTTTACAGTTTATAAGTACATAATGAACATACAAAGTTCAGGTAACATTGTGCAAATAAGCTGATTTTTTGAAGGCTTATACAGAATTAAGTGGTAAAAGAAAAAAAAAAGTTTCATCACGTATCTAGATACATATTTGTAAAAAAAAACAGGACGAAAAAATTGTTACAACTTCATAATCACGTACGAGCTGAGCACCAGCGTTTTTATCGAAAGTACTGGAATTTACTGCTCTTAAGTGTCCTAGCTAGGTTCTTGGCAATACCACAAGTTGCTGAGTTAACTTGAGGTATTTTCCCCAAAAGAGTAGGCGGAGCCTCAATATCTCTTTTCACCGTGGGTTGCACCATCGTGGGAATATAGACATGACGAATGGTGTGCTCATCGCCGCCATTGCTTCCTGCAACTGCCTCTGCTAACAATTTCTCCCAGTAATAAAATTCTTTATAAGCTAGCAGCCAGGACAAATCTTATACCAACGAATATAATTAACAAGTCTAAGTAATCCCTTAGTTGGCTTTTACGACATCCAAGGGAGAAGATAGACAGATAGTTCTTACGCCGGACACACCACGGCTATGAGGTTCTTGGCAATACCACAACTTGCTGATTTAACATAAAATTAAACTGAAAATAGTTTTTAATAGGGATTTTTAATAGTATCCACCCGTACATTCTATGTACCTATATATAAACCTTTTTAAAGTAATAATTAAACTTGATGCACATGTCGTATATCTAGGTATGGTTAAAAAATCTTAAAGTTTGTCGTAGATGCATAACAACACTGCTGGAACTGGAGGGTGGATGTGCTTAGTTCCACTAGCTAAGGAAATATATAGTTTAGGGCATGCATAGTCTAAGCCTAGCTTACTTAAGGCGCGATAGGTTCTCAAATGTCTCTAGAATTTTAAAGTTTTTGATAAGAATTTTCATAGTTTTCTATGAAGAAAAAAATACATGATATTCTTAAGCTTTTTATCTAGTGAAATCAATAATTCAATACAATATTTGAATTACTTCACTCGATAAAAAAAAATAACAAAGATACCTCCTTTTTAAAGTTTAAATGCTATTTTTCACTCACTTCTCTCACGTTTTAATTTTTGAAACATTTGGTTACATGTTAGTTATTATTTGAGTTAGTGAATTCATCAACAAAATTAAACAAAACTTTGACCGACATTTTTATATAATTTTTTTATACATAAAAACACGGTATCAGAGCGTGCGCTCGCCTTCTTCGCCTCATACAAAAATGTTCGTTGAACCTATAGCGCCTTAAGTCGAAAAATCCGTATTTGCTCGCCCAAGATTCAAACTTACAACCTTATAGGATCGGAATGTGGTTACCAACAGACTATCACAGCTCGTAGTTTTTTCAATGCAGGGAATTGATAAACATCGAATAATAGACTACATTTTTCATTACCACCATCATTTTATTCCAACAGATAGAAGTATTGAAGTGTAATCTACCATCTTTCCAGGATTTGGAGCATATAATATCCTGCACATGCTAATGACAGGACTGATTCTCATGGGCATGATAATGCAGAGCCTCGCCATGGGATACGTGTTACCAGCTGCACAGTGCGACCTTGAACTCACGTTGAAGCAGAGAGGGTGGCTGTCGGCTATACCTTTTCTTGGTTGGTTTTTAATTTTATTCTATTCTCGGACCTAGCAGGCGACAGTAACTACCACTAGGATACAATGGGAGGATTTGCCATTATCAACACGCTTGGTAGGCGAATTGGTGATCGCAATGTATGCTGGTGGATCGATGCTGGATGTGGATGCTTCTGCACATCCCTTTGTGTAATCCCATAATCGGCTTTCACGATATTCACGGGAGGAGACGGACGGATATATTCTTTGGCCGGACACACTACTGAATACCCCAAACTATAGAATATTATGATTTCATTAGGGCCGAAAAATATCGCAGCTATTTGATTTAAAATACTAGTATGTTTTATCTGAATCACTAAACCTCGTGGAAGTAACTTCTTGGCAGTCAGAGCAGGCAAAAGTCACCTAACTTTACAGGTTGAGCGCCATCTGCGCTTACCAAAAGCCCGGTAACGCAGTCATGACCCTAGGAGGTCAACTGCATTTAAATCCATTCGAAAAATATAAACAAAAGTCGCAGCGGTAGTGGTAGTATGGAGAATACATCCCAGAAGTTTATGTACTACAACGCCTAATTTATTTTCTCAGCAATCATCCTGACTTCTTATTTCTGGGGCTGGCTGGCGGACACAAAAGGAAGACGGCCGGCTATGCTGTACTCAATGCTGTTTTCAGTAGTCTTCACGATTTTTGCAAGCTTCGCGCCGGACCTCATTAGCTTTGCCATTCTTGTCTTCTTGTCTGCAGTGTTGTAAGTATTTTTCAATGAGTAAAAATTAACGATGGATGTTGAAGAATTTTGGTTTGAATAAACATATATTTTCAGTACTTCCGGTTCATCAGCAGTAGCCTACACTTACTTGGGAGAGTTCAATAACCTCCGGCATAGAGACAAGATGGTGACTTTTGGATCTTCGTTCATTGGACTGGGTACTGTGGTTTTACCTTGTAAGTATTTTTAGAATCTCTACCATATACGGTATGATTTGAAGTTTCTTATATATAATACCATTCTGTTATTTAGGTATATCTTGGGCAATCCTGCCTCTAGAGTTCGCCTACCCAGTTCCAGTCTTGGGCATCCTCTACCGTCCCTGGCGCCTTCTCGTCGTGGCTATTGCAGTACCGTTCGCTGTTGCTACGGTTCTACTATACCTTGCTCCAGAGAGTCCCAAGTTTCTGAGTGTAATGGGTGACCATGAAGCGGCTTTGGAAATAATAAAGAAAATTTACGCTGGAAATACGAATATGCCACGTGATACTTTCGAGGTAAAGTTCTATAATTTGCTTTATCTATTTAATAATAGTAGTAATAATAGTGCTGGACAGTTCACACAAAATTATCTAGCCCCAAACTAAGCAGAGCTTGTGTTATGGGTACTAGATAACTGATATACTTAATATATCATATGACATAGATTTTTTATTAAAAATAAATAAATAACCCGCAACCTCCTGCGTCGCAGGCGAACCTTCGCCCGCCGCGCCACAGAGGTCGTCAAACATTATTCGTCGTCGAATATTCATCACTAATATCCGCTTATGGTTTCGCTCACGTTTTATCAGGATAAAAAGTAGCCTGTAGCTCAATCCATATGTCATAATCTATCTTTGTACCAAATTTCATCGAGATAGATTCAGCTGTTTCAGCGTGATTGAGTAACAAACATCCAAACATCGTATCTTTGACATTTATGGTATTAGTGAGTTTATAGGCAATAGGCGAAGGTTTATCTGCGATGCAGCAGGTTGTGGGTTCGATTCCTGTCTCAAAACAAATATTTGTACGATCTGGAAATATTTTTTCAGGGTGTTCTAATTATTTTCTATGCATACCTAATAAAAAATATATATTTATGTAATGTATTGTATTAAGTATATCAGTTATCTAGTACCCATAACACAAGCTCTGCTTAGCTTGGGGCTAGATAATGTTGTGTGAACTGTCCAGCATTATTTATTTATTTATATCTTGTTGAAAATCTGTCGTTGTGAGTTTTTATAAGCTATTTTTAAAATGGCTTCGTCTATCCTGGTCAAAAATTTTAATCTATTTTGCAAGCACTTCCTTGCATCCGATTGAGCTATACCTACCTGTCAAGTTCAATAACAAAACATTAATATGGTGGCAGTGAGCTGATCTTGTGATGAAGACAAATAAACTCCTTGATGTGGTCATGGTTCCGGTCACTAATTTCATAAAACATTGTATTGAAAAATCTGTTTTTCAACAAAAACCTTATTACGTATAATTTCTGGTTTGCAGGTAAAGAGCCTCCAGGTAGAGAGTGATACCAAGAGGGAAAGTAACACAGGGTTTAAAGCGGTGTTGTCTTCGATGAAAGAGCAGACACTTCCCTTATTTAAGATGCCGTTTATTCCTTGGCTTAGTCTCACATGCTTCGTACAATTCGGAATACTTGCTGCGTAAGAATGTTTACTATAACTTATAAAAATATTCATAACTATTAATTATTACGTGCTTTTTAGGGCTCCCTACCCAAAGGGTTGAACCCTATTGTTCTCGCTTATCCGTCCGTCCGTCCCTCTGTCACAAGGGTCCAGTGGCTAACCTGTTGCTACAATCTTAATATTTGTACTATTTATGTATCTTACTGACCCAAACACAAATATGTAAACAAAAAAGTTTTTGAAATGTTTGGGCGGGGGCTCCGTTACAAAGGGAACGTGAAAAAAAATCTTTGCAACCCTAGTATGTGGGCTATTAATACTTTTTTATTAAGTAGAGTAAGGTTGTCCGACGCACGCTTGGCCAGTTTATTTTCAATTGATTGACTATATAAATATATTGTTATTTTAGGACAAATGGCTTCTACGTGTGGTTTCCAACTATTCTGAACTCATTAGCCAACCACGAAGGAGGAGAGACGAAAATTTGCGACGTCCTAGACGCGAGCAGAGTATCGGTTGCTAATAGCACTGTGGTAAGTTGAAATCTATGCTATTTGTAACAAACTCAGGAATAATCCAAGAGTCGGTTATAAAGTGGGTGGAAAATTTAAATTAAGAAATAATTTGATAAGGTCGGTAATTAGGAGAGAAACAAGACATACGCTCGGCAATGGACCATAATACCTCCCTGGCATGGCGAGCGAGTAGCTGGCTGAGATGCAAGATTTTCGATTCCCGCTGCGGGACAAATTTGTGTACTGTTCCGGGTCTGGGTGGTGTGGTACATAGTCGTCGTAGTTCCTGATACCCACCACGATACTGGGGATCCTAGTGTGAGATCAGGACTATGTATGTGACTGTGAGTTGATATATATGTTACGTTAGTTTATTGGATCCAACCAATGGATCCAAACATGTCATTGTTTTGACTCGCATAACTTTACAAATAAACGAAAGTGAAGGATCCCACTAATATCATAAATGTAAAAGTTAGGTTGATTGTAAATTTTTCAGGAAATATGCGATGACACAATCCAAACTGAGACCTTCCAGCGATCTATTTATATTGGCCTGGTCTTCTGCTCCATGTACATGATCGTGGGCTTCTTCGTCGACTTCATAGGAAAAAAGATAATGCTCATAGTGGTGTTGGCTGTGACCGGCTTGTGTGGGATTGGGGCACACTTGGCGTATAACCAGCAATTGGCAGTCGTGCTGTTTGCGATATTCCAGATGTCTGGAGCTTGTATTGGACTAATGAATGCTGTAGCTGTTGAGATCTTTCCTACTAAATTCAGGTAATTTTCATGCACCGTGATATTTTAGCTGCTGATTTCCTGAAAGTTGGGAATGATCTACATAAATGACAATTT
This sequence comes from Operophtera brumata, assembly GCA_932527175.1. NCBI lineage: Eukaryota > Metazoa > Arthropoda > Insecta > Lepidoptera > Geometridae > Operophtera > Operophtera brumata. Next base: position 12,754,456 of record OW052236.1, read on the forward strand.
TAGTTTTGCACCCAAAGTTGCCTTAACTGTCATTGTATGGAAAATAGTATTTTATAACGTCTATTTGATAATTTGATGCGATAATGTTATTGAAGGTAGGTCACGTACCAAAGGGTACGTATTCTACGTATGGTCTAAATATGTACTTTTTGGGAAATCCGCGACTAAAATTTCACGTTGTTTAAATATGAAACCCCATTTGATGACCTTTTAGGAGAAACTTTTTCTTGTTACAACGAGTATTTACATAAGATTTTGTTTTTCACAGAGCAATGGCGATCTGTTTAAGCATGATGATGGGCCGAGTCGGATCAATGGTTGGGTCTAATTTGATTGGAGTATTCCTTCAGGTGAACTGTGGAGCTGGCTTCTACCTTTTCGGGGGCATCATCGTTGGTGAGTCAAAGTTATGAACAAAACTAATTCATATAGACCTACCTATTGACGACCTCTGTGGTGCGTCGGGCGAAGGTTCACCTGCAACGCAGGAGGTTGCGGATTCGATTCCCGCCTCGAAACAAATATTTTTGCGATCAGCAGATATTTGTTCAGGGTGTTCTGGGTATTTTCTATGTATAATAAAACATATCTATCTATGTGATGTATTGTATTAAGTATATCAGGTATCAAGTACCCATAACACAAGCTCTGTTTAGCTTGGGTCTAGATAATGTTGTGTGAACTGCCCAGCATTAATTACTTATTAATTTTATTTATAGAAAAGTTAACTTCAAGATTTTTATAAATCTTTCTTCGTACTTTACAGTAAATGCGCTATTCTGCATCACTCTACCAAATAAGAAGAAATTTCCTGAAGCTCTAAAGAAGGTGGTTGAACCAAATCAGAACCAAACACGCGAATCAGTTTGAAACATGTCAGTTGGTGCTATGAAACCGGATACAAGACATGAATAAGTTTTGGGAATGAGTTTTACACGAGCTTATTGTCTGGAGCGTTTATAGATAGTATTTAGATTTTTTATTGGACTTTAGAAAGAACAACTGTAGCATTTGTACTTTTAAAATGTTGTATACACCTTCTTCCCTAATTATTTAAGTAGTATTAATCTATTTTTAAAATAAAATAATAAATAGTAATAAATACATTATGTAACATTTAAAATTACTTTTAATCTAGCTTCTATAGTTTGCAGAATTTGTTTCTAGCATTTGATAATCAACTGAAAAAGCGAGATATTTTCACACATTTGTAATATTGAATTAATTTCAAAATGTTAATAAAGTCATAAGGCATGGAACATAGAACAAATTCAGATATGTGGAATTGTGGATGTCTAAGGCACTCACATTAACCACTCGAGTACCTCTGGCTGGCTACGAAACCAGCTTGTAAACTGGCTTCATCTTCATTTCATTAGGGGCGTCTTAACTCTCCCCTGCGGTAGGACTCGGGAAGGGAAACGTCGAAGTCTGCTTTTATTAATTTTATTGAGTCAAAATATAATTGGAAATATGCGCAAATGTCTATTCTGGCCTAAACTAATGATAAAAAGATATTTATTTTGTAATCACATAAAGAGAAATAATACGAATATTTCAGGCGTAAAAATCGTTTTAAGGTTGTTCCTCGTGGTCAGCTAGGCACGACAGCGTCAATAGATGGCGCTGTTGCCAAATTTTGAAGTATTTTATGTATTTATGAATTAAAATGTGCATATTATGTCATAACACTAACGTTCACGCAAATGGTGGTTTATTTGCTATGTACCTAGCTATATTTCAGGTTATTTTAGTCTCTAGTTTTAACATACTTGTGCCGAGCAAATTCCGAGCAATATGAAAGCCTACTCACGCACACAGTCAAGGATATTATTGTATTAGAACTATAAGCTAATTTCGGCGCGCGAATTTCAAAATAGTTGGACTAGCGGCTTGGACTGTCGACTCAGAACTTCTGAACCCACGTTACTGCGTTCGATTCTATACTGCCTATATTTTTTGTATTTTTTTTTTACTTTTTTTTTGTGAACCAGTGACTAGATCTCTCGACACTAAAACCACAGTACTGGGTTCGATACCAGACTATTTTTTTTTTATAAATGTTTTTGTAATGATCTACAAAATACACTGATTCTGCTTCAGCCAATATTATGTTTGTGAAGTGAGTGTTGTGGTGTGTCCTTATTTCAAATCAAAAAGTAGGTACTCGATTCTTAACCGACCTCAAAAAATGGAGGAGGTTATCAATTCCAGAGTTTTTTATTATGTTTGTTACCTCATACCATTCACGTAACGATTAGGAAAAAAAATTACATGATATACTTCCAGATTGGTGCCATTTTCATTAAAATGTTTTTCTGATGATGGAATCCATGAAGATTGAGGGAACTCCTCAAATATTATAGGCACACATATATCAATTTCGGTATTTTCAGCAACAAGTCAAGCATTGCATTCAGAATGTTTTTTGTTTTTTATACTACTAGAATGACGGAACATGCTGATGGCCCACCTGATGTTAAGCGGTAACCTCTGCCTATGAACAGTGCATTACCTCATAGGTCACGTCCACCTAGGACGCGCCCTATGTGGCATTGCACTGCGCCCGCCACCCTGAGACATAAAGGTGAAACGTCTCATGTGCCTGTAATTTCACCGGCACCCTTACCCTTCAAACCGGAACACAGCAATGCGAGGACTACTGCTTTGCGGCAGAAATAGGTATGGTGGTAGTACTTCCCCGGACGAACTCTTACACAAAAAAGCTCTACTACTACTATATTTCACGGGTGGCAACAATGGTGTCTCCTGCGATATCCGATTGAGCTGAAATTTGGCTTACTCGTACCTATCTAGTTCCGATGACAGTACAATACTATGGTGAAAGCGAGCTGATCTGATGATGGAGACGGAACGTGGACAGCGGAACTCCTCGATGGATAATAGTAAACTGGCCGTGCTTAGGCTCATTTTCATCAGCACACTAATTTTATTAAGTCTTATACCTGGACTTGTAGTTAGCTTGTAGTTCCTGACTGCTAGCTTATTTCAGGAATGTATTATACTGGAAGAAAGCATTAGCAGAGTCAGTCGTGGGAAGCAATGGCGGCGATGAGCTCACCACTTGTCACGTGTATTTCCCACGATGGTGCAACCCACAGTGAAAAGAGGCACATGAGAGGCTCTGCTTACTCTTTCGGGGAAAAAGGCGTGTGTCTATGTATGTATTTATGTTGTATTGGGTATAAATTCCTAGCTATGAAGAAGTTTTTCAGGGTTCCGAAAAAAAAAAATACGGAACCCTTATGGATTCGTCATGTATGTCTGTCTGTCCGTGTATGTCACAGCCACTTTTTTCCGAAACTAATTTTCACACAAAAATAGAAAAAAACAATAAGTTTTTGGGGTTCCCCATACTTAAAACTGAAACACATTTTTTTTTCATCAAACCTGTGTGGGGTATCAATGGATAGGTCTTCGAAAATGATATTGAGGTTTCTAATATCATTTTTTTCTAAACTGAATAGTTTGCGAGAGAGAGAATGATAAAACTAAACAAAAAAAATGGTGAACATTACCATGTAAACTTCCAACGAAAATCGTTTTGAAAGAGATCTAGTACGTAGTTTTTTTTAATATATCATAAGTTGTAAACCATCCAAGAACTTTTATGTTATGTTACTTGCTGCTACGGAACCCTTCATGGGCGAGTCCGACTCGCACTTGGCCGCTTTTTTTTCTAAAGATTTATTTACTTTCAGCTTTTATTGATAGATCATCAACTGAAGTCCACGGCTGGGCATAGGCCTCCCCCATAATATAATGCACATATTGCTTTACAAAGCACAAGTAAGGCCGCACGTAGAAACTGTTCCCATCTATGGCACGGGGCACCCAAGTACCAGCTGCTTCGTTTTGACTCCTTACAGAGAAGAGCCATTAGCATCATCGGTGACCCCAAGCTCTCCGATACTCTAGAACCGCTTAGCCAACGCAGAGCTATCGGATCTCTTTGCGTGATCTACCGCCTCTACAACGGGGAATGTTCTGACGAGCTTTCCGATCTCATCCTCGCATCGAGATTTTACCATCGCTCTTCCCGGCACCGTGACAAAGCTCATCCGCACATCATAGAACCCTGGGTTTCTCGAACGACTCGTTTCTCGAGATCATTTCTTCCCCATAAAGTACTATTATTTATTCTGTGCCTATAAACTATGGAATGAGCTTCCATCTGAGGTTTTCCCGTGTCGTACATGTCGTACGTAACCATGTTTTATTTCATGAAAAATGGTCATAAATTCCTTCAGGGTAGGCAGCGCATCGACAATTACCCCCAGTGTTGCCGGTGTCTATAAGCGACGGTGACCACTTCACATCAGGCCGTATGCTAGTTTGCCAATTTGTATCATAAAAAATAAAAAATAAACTGCCAAGTGCTAGTCGGACTCTAGCACGAAGGGTTCCATACAATAATCTAAAATTAAAATTAAAATTACACGCAAATGTACCAGCCATCACCCAATCACGCAACAGGGGGACAGATCCAACTTTTTTGTTCTAACTGTCACCTTAGGGGGGACAGATCAGTGTGACAAATGGGAATAATTCGTCGCGCTCCATTTCCATTATTGTGATGTCTTGAGTTTGAGAAATAAAGCCGACGAAGTAACAATTCTTCATTGAGGAAATCCGCAGTTGACCCTATTTTCAACAAGTTTTTTTTTTTTTTTTAACATTGATAGACCTTTGTTTGTGCACGATCTCACCTGTTGGTAAGTGACGATGCGGCCGAAGATGGAGCACAAAGGTCTAGAAGGCACCTATTCACTCTAGCCTTGAAGAGGTCCAGATTATAGTTGAGTTAGTAATTAATTTTGTAAAAATTTAAAAAAAAACCCCAACGCTGAACGGCTGAACCGATTTTGATCAAACAAAGCTAAGAACACTCCCGAAAAATAAACCTTTCAAACAAAAAAAAACGATTTCGGTTCATCCGTTTGGGAGCTACGATGGGACAGACAGACACACACACACACAGACACGTCAAACTTATAATACCCCTTCGTTTTTCGTCGGGGGTTAAAAGAGAGGATAACCCATTCAATAAAAATTAATTATATTATTTTTAATTTCGAGGCCTTTGCGACTTGCGAGACAATGAGGGAAAGGATTGCATTTCAAAAAGGCTAATTCTCCTTAAAAAAAAAGATTGTTAATTTGTATTACACCATGTATAAAATATTTATCTTTTTTATGTTTTTTTATTTATCTTCACTATTATTTTGTATTTTTTAACCCCCGACGAAAAACGAAGGGGTGTTATAAGTTTGACGTGTCTGTGTGTGTGTGTGTGTGTCTGTATGGCCCAACGTGGCTCCCGAACGGATGAACCGAAATCGTTTTTTGTTTTTGTTTGATAGGTGTATTTGTCGGGAGTGTTCTTAGCTTTGTTGGATCAAAATCGGTTCAGCCGTTTTATTTCGTTCGGTTTTTTTTTAAGTTTTACAAAATTAATTCCCTGTAAATATGTAAACTTTGTTGTTTTGTTTGTTTGTTTGTTTGCCAAGCTGCGGTGAAATGGCTAGTACAGTATAAACACAATTACCTACTAGTAATAAATTAGTGCTTAGGAACGTACCATCTGGACTAGCGCCTAGAAAGGAATGGAATCGCTTCGAAGCGAATGTCTTTTGGCTAGGCCGGCTGATATGCATTGCATGCAAATAATATTATGGAAATTAAAAAAAAAAGTGGCCAAGTGCGAGTCGGAGTCGCCCATGAAGGGTTCCGTAGCAGCAAGTAACATAATATCAAAGTTCTTGGATGGTTTACGATTTATGACGTATTAAAAAAAAACTACTAACTAGATCTCGTTCAAACCAATTTTCGTTGGAAGTTTACATGGTAATGTACATTTTTTTTTTAGTTTTATCATTCTCTTATTTTAGAAGTTACGGGGTTGGGGGGGGGGGGGACTTTTTACCACTTTGGAAGTGTCTGTCGTGCAAACTATTCAGTTTAGAAAAAAGTTATATTATAAACCTCAATATCATTTTTGAAGACCTATACATAGATACCCCACACCAACGGGTTTGATGAAAAAAAAAATTGAGTTTCAGTTCTAAGTACTAATACTTAGAACTGAACCCCCATTTTTTTTTTGTTTTTTTCTATTTTTTTGTGAAAATCTGAATGCGGTTCACAGAATACACCTACTTACCAAGTTTCAACAGCATAGATCCTATAGTTTCGGAAAAAAGTGGCTGTGACATACACGAACAGACATAACATGTCATAGTAAGATGAACTCTTGTCTTCTAAGCAGGAGGCAAAATGTTCAATACCCACCCTGGGCCTGCATATCTGAATCTTCCGAAGACCCTAACTCGCAATTATAATGAATAAGACCCCTAGGAATCATTTCAACGAATTTGTTTGAAGATTGTAGTTTCACCTACCTACACAGAACTGACTTCGACTGAAACAAGGCAATACTATGTTTTTTTTTTTTAATATTGAATGAGCGAAGCGAGTTCTCTGATTCAACTTGGAAGAATTGGCATTTGTATGTATGTATGTATGTATGTTTGTCCGAGCATAACTTCCGAACCGTTAATCCGATCTTCATGAAATTTGATTGGGAGGTGATAGTATTGGTACAATTTGTTGGTAAGGTTATGAGCTATATCGGTCGGGGGGTTGTTGAGATATTGGGGTCCAAGAGGAGGTAAAAAAAAGTGAGAATATCAGATCAAATGTGGTGTCATATGAAAGTTCCTCGCTTCGACATTTCAAAACTATTTTAGTTTTTGAGATGTTAGGGTAAATCAAAAATGTAAAAAAACAAAACCTCTAGGGTACTTCCACTAATCCTACAACGCTGTTTTTTTTACGTTTGTAGCTTTTATGATACAAATACTGGGAAAAGTCTAAAATTTATGAATCTTGAAACTTGTAGGTACCTACTCTATAAAATAACAACCAGTGTATAACATTCTTTGTTGACCTCCCGTTTCTAGGAATTTTAACGACGTTGAAGGTCTAACTTTTCGAACCACATGTGGATGTACATAGATATTTTTTCGAAATAAATAAGGTAACCTACCTAAACCGTGTGTATTCGTGAGGTCTCAGTTCAAAAAACCTTGTGCGTAAATATATAGGTAATTATGATCAGCTAGTAGTATTTAATTTATTTTTTACGTAATTAAGATAATATTATATTTGTCTGTAATTTCTGTCTAGTTGTTTGTAATTTAATTTTCTCCCATTATTTATACAAAGTTCATATGTAGAGACCTTGCAATGCATTGCGGCCTCCGGCTGTCTGGCTGATTCGCATACACATGTCCAATCCTAAATGTTTGTTTTTCTAATATTTTCTATCCGAGCTAATTATGATATGACAGATCGAAGCGGCAACAGCGCTTAGCCGGCGTAAGTCACGAGCTGACAACGTCGCGTGTAAGTGACATGTTACTGTTATCTAATCTGCGGCTATGTGTGTGACACTGTCAGTGTACACTCACACACTGACATAAATGAACTAAAATTTCGATGTTATTTTCGCTATTAATCCACTGTTTTCTTCAACCAAATATGTGTTGACGCAAATAATGACCAATATAAAAGCCAACAACAGTCATTTCAGTGTAAAATTATACTCTGTTTGCCCATATTTGTGCTAATACGTTTGTATGGAAAAGCGACCACCTTAACATAGGCCACCACTCAGGTGTTATGGCAGAGTTAGTGCCATAGCGCTCTGGTCTTCCGTGGTCGCACATGCGAGCGCATAATAGCTGCTGCGGTACACGATGTCATTATATAACGAACATGAATGACACATAATGTACTATAACTATAATATATATGTATTATATATATATAAAACAAAGTCGTGTTGGTTACACCAGTTATAACTCAAGAACGGGTGAACTGATTTGGCTGAAAATTGGTGGGGAGGTAGCTTAGAACCAGGAGAAGCACATAGGGGAGCAGGGGGTTCACCGGGGGCTACCCATGCGAAGCCGGGTCGAATCGCTAGTCCTAAATAATATAAAACTCTAAAACTTGACAACTTGTGTTACGTGGGAAAACCGTTTTTTTTGGGATTCCAGCAAATCTTTACTTAAATGAATTATTTGATTTACTGATTCTTATAGTTTTATAATACTTAACATAGTTTTTTTTATTTAACTATGTTTTCCCACATAGTTGTTCATCAGGTACTAGGATAAAAGAATCATTTACATTAATTCCGGTCAAACATCTCTGTAATTAATTATTTTCCGCTAGTATAAAATAAAGGTTCATATCCGGATTACTATGGTTTTCCAACTGTACAATCTACACTGCGCAGTAATAGGCTGAGTACTCACTACTCACGATAGACAAACATAATATAGCGAGGAGGATTAATTAACTTCATTACGCTGAGTACGCCTGATATTATGTTCGCGTCCTAAGCTAGCGTTGCTGCGTTTATTTATCACTAGAGAAACTTCATTTTGTGATGAATAAATAGTAATGAAATGAACATCCAATATGAGCTTTTATGTAGATGAAAATAAGTTAAATTACAAAAATCATTATTGAATAAAATAAATTAAATAGACTAAAAAATAAATCTTTGATACGATACCACACCTACAGAATCTATAGAAATCAAACTTTTTTTTGAAACATTGGTACCATTATGTAAACTGTCCAGCATAATTTATTTATTTATTATCGAATCCCATACATAAAATGTTAGCCTCATGTCAAATACCTATTAGTATTTATTTATCTACCGTCTGACAAGCCTTGTGGTTATGGGAAGTCACTCCTATGCATTTTTTTTAACAACCTGAATGACGGTACTCTTGTGCATGTGTCCCACCTGATGTTATGCGGTAACCTCTGCATTTAACAACGCATTACCACATAGGTCACGTCCATCTAGGACGCACCCTATGTGTCATTGCACTGCGCCCGCCACCCTGAGACAAAGATGAAAAGTCTCATGTGCCTGGATTTTCACCGCGTTTTGCATTTAATGGAGGAGGCATCATTCAGCACTGGATGTCTAACTACTGGTGGCCATCTGGGCGATCAAACATTATATTATGTATTCACTAACAAACCTAACAAACGTATCAAACCTTGGTGATCAAACATTTACCAAATATAAAATTATTTTTTATTGTCCGATGATATTTTAAAGGATGCAGAAAGTTGGTGGATGGAAACGGCTCGAGATCGCTCGTAATCGCATTCTATAGTGGAGGCCTATGTCAAACAGTTGGCTTCTACAGGCTGACGATGTTGAATCGAGCAGACTGAAATTGATTTTAGAGCTTTTTTAATAGTCAGATGATAATACTAACTATAGAATTCATTTAAAAAATGACGATATCTTCACCATCATCATCAGCCTACAGAAATCCACTGCTGGACACAGACCCCTATAGAATGCCACGACGAACGTTTTGAGCCGCCTCCAACTACTTGCGACCTTATAAAGTCTTTGGTCCATCGAGAGGGGACAACACAATTTTGTCATACATTGTTCATACAAATACAATCATAATTTTAATTACACAGGTGAGCCTTAGAGCAATGCGGCCTCAGTAACGGAATCTATTTAAAAATATGACTAGAAATAAAATATTATATAAGATTGCGAAGATAATAACAATTTATGATCGCAAACTTGAAGCCTACGAACGCGCTACGGCGTAGCCCCCTACGAAACTCGATAGCTACAGGGAAGCTAACGATTCTAATTCCATTGCAATTCAATGTTAAACGAACCCAATCAAGTTGCGATCTCAATTAAAAGTGATCACTAATGATCCCTTTTTAAAACTGGGGATAGATCATACTGCTATGATTTGTCCAATTAAGTACGTTGTACTCATGTAACATACTGTTTTTACTAAGTAAGATCACGAATCAATAATTCTCGTAGTAACGTCTTAGGCACAGTTTATACAGAAGTGACGTGCGGTGACATTATATCACGATAAACTATAGGTACAGGGGCGCGCGTCGCCTGGTGCCGGTGGCGTCGTATATGGAGGCGCGGACCCACGCTCTTCCTTCGGCAAAAACGATCGTATGCATTGTAACTATTAGGTTTATTTGACTGTCCGTCCAAGCCAAGTTTGCGCCTACCGTCACTTCTGTATAAACCGCGCCTTAGAAAAAACACGTGACACCATTCTGATGGAATTTCTTCTACGAAACTCTTATGACGGCCCAGTAAAAACTGTGAAAAGTGTTGTAGGAAGGGAAAACTTATATCACGTATTATTTAAACCGTTTTTCAAGATATAACGGTTAGATTATAACACAATAAAATAGTATCGATTTCGTCGGATATTATTTTGATGAATCTGAATTAGATTCTGACTATAGTTTTTCTCACATACGTTAGTTTTAGCAATAAAGAGATCATTTTACTTCCCGCGTACATTTTCGGGTTTTCTGTTGGGCATAATGGTGAACAATTCTTGAGACAGACTTTAAAGATCCACTTGTGTAAAGAAACACTATACTTGTATAAAAAATTTGTTTTATCAAGAAAATTGCTCTTAAGTGAAAGTCTTACGATCTTTATACAATTAAAGTTCGTCGTCTTCAAAGTAAGAAGGAAAGAGCTCTTTTAAGAGGTCGGTTTGATTTGTTTGACTTTCGGGATTCGAATGGAGAAGTTTATACATGAAATGAAAATAAATTGGATTGCTATTGTTTGGAAAAGCTACTGAAATTTTAATGTGCTACTTTGTAATCATTTCTTGGCTTGATTTAAGTCATTAATAATTCAGAGTTGATACTTAGGTTGTAATCAGGTAAATTCAACTCCTGGGACTTTAACCATTTCCATTTTGAAGCATAACTCTACAAATATTATAAATGCAAAAGTTTGGGTGTTGCATGTTTGGGTGTTGGTTTGTTCCTCAATTAAGCCTTAATAGCTGAACCAATTTCGATAAAACTTGGTACAAAAAGACCATGACCTGATGCCCAATTCTTATATAAAAAAATAAAGTTCAGATCATGTTCCGATCTAGTGTCGATATCATAAATGTCATAAATGTATTCTACTTAACCGAAAAAATTAAACAGAAATGTTATTATATCAAATTGTGACAAAAAATTGAACGCTTCAAGATTTTTATGAGAAGTTTGGCTAGAATGTCTGCATAAAAGACGCGACTCCAATGATATTACCACTATCCTACTCTAATCTATGGTCGCCACGAATCAAAAGTAGACTAAATTATTATTATGAAAGATCAGAATACCAATTTTCAATCAATTCACAATTCAGTCTCAATTCAGTAAACTTTCAGAGTGGTTTAAATATAGTTACGAGAATTGGCCTTCTGTATACATGAGCAACTTTTAATTCTGGTATCATGCTAGCGTATCCGCAGGTGAACGCTAGCAAACCAATATGAACGTAGCAGTATCACATAGCACTCTCAATACTTGGTAGCTATGGTACAACTACGTCATTCCAATACCATTTTCCCTGATGACACTTACTTCCTATTTACTTCAATTAGGCTAATGGCAAAACTGACCAAAGCTTGGTCACATAACTGCCAACCTACTCATACGAAGTTTCAATTTGATTTCATATGAATAAACATAATATAAATGTTAAGTAATTGGTATGACATCTCTTATTTCGGAATGTTTAATTTTATGGTAATTAAGGTTAAAGACAAAGCAGACAAAAGTTTTGATTAATTCTAACAATCTAGCTCTAATCGAAAAGGAACATTAGTCAGCCGTAATAGCGACCTACCGACCTGAAGTGCGATTTGGGTCCGTCTCTATAAATTAACTTGATTTATAGGCTTTGCTCAAGAGACCTGCAAAAACTTTAGTCGTTTTCCAGAAAAATACGGTTGATTCCAAACCTTTCTGAGAAATTACTCAAAGTCCCTCTTAGAGTGATGGTAGATAAATTATGTAGGTACTCTAGATTCTGTATCTCTGTAGTCATATTTCATGACTGAAGATTGTGACTATACTCATCTGATCATCTTTACTGTGCTGGAGTGGACTTTTGTTTCTGTTAGCGACACGCCTTAGCCCAAGTGGTCACACATTATAAACTCCAGCACAGAAATACAGAAAGCCTGTACAGTGTAATGGGTTATCACAGTGATAGACATGACATACATACATAGACACATGCCTTTTTCCTCTAAAGGGTAGGCAGAGACAAACTGGGCCTGTTTTCACCGTTGGTTACACCATCGTGTTAATAAACTCATAATAATATTATGGTTAGGTTTGGTTAGGAATGAACCTCGAATTTTTCACGTAAACTAATGAAAGAGGCTTTTGTCTCTGCGGTTTATACCACTTTGTGCCGAATGACTCGCGGTAAAGGGACCGCTTTAGTATGAATTTTATTTGCCGCTTTTATTTTGGGATTCATTTAGATTAAGCGTGAATGAGCGGCTTTATTTAACGAGTCATAACCATAATCTTATCTCACAGCTTTACACATTCGTTTTCATAATACTTAATTCTTTGTCATAAAGAGATGAAACACATTGAAGTAGTTTGATACCCTACTGTGTTGTGATAGATTATTAGAAAAGTCAACATAAGAATCCGGATACACCTCACAAAATAATAGTTATTAAGGCGATATGTAAAAATATCGAATGGGTGGACACTAGCAAAAAACAGTAGCTGCAAAAAAGTGATGGCGCTATTACTCACTGGAACTCGCTCAGAAGTAGCTGACGTAAGCGACAAGTGATAAAACATATTTCAGCTCTGTGCCTTCGGCTTGACCTTCGGAGATAGCCTACCCTACCCATACGTACTCACATGTCTCTACTCACCATCCTTTCATCTCTGTGTGCGTTCCCGGTGCAGTGCGGAGCGTAGCGACGCGCTTGCGCGAGGGCGGCGGCTGACGCGCCACGAGAGGGCGCGTAATTTCCTCAGTACGCTTGTCATTTACCTAGCGTGCACATATGTTTCTATTTACTTAGTAAATGCAATAAATTTTTAACGTTGTTGTAACGTTTAGTGATGTAAAGTGATATTGGATTTACCTACCGTTGGAGGTAAGTCATAAAATTGCTTTAATTTTTGTTTCTGTGTGTTCAAAGGTGCGGATTAGTATGGGGAGATGTTTTTGACTGCGTAATGCAATTGCCTGTGTATACAGTTTGTCGGACATCCCATCCACAAACCATGTACCTGTAGGTAGCTACTATAATTGTCGGACATTCCATCCACAATTAGTCTACCTACCTATCTTCCTACTCGAGCACGACGCTGCAATTGCGGTCATATGACAGGTCGGCCAGGCAGCCACCTGTCATTCAAGGCCCGAGTATGGTTGCGCAGCTCAAAAATCAGACGGCGCCGCTCGAACAGTGAGCGGCGCGGCTCAAAATTTGGGCGGCGCGGCTCAGAATTCGGGCGGCGCCCCTCAAAATTCGGGCGGCGCCGCTCAAAATTCGGGCCGCGCCGTTCAAAGTTTGGGCGGTGCGGCTCGAAATTCGGGAGGCGCTGCTCGAAGGTTGGGCGGCGCGGCTCAAAAATTTGTGTGGCTTGGCTCGATTATTTCAGCCGCACACCTCAAGTTTGAGCGGCGCAGGTAGACTTGCTTGCTTCAGACTATCTGGTGGCCTCTTTTCCTTTTGATTCAGATGACTCAACAAGGAAGCCCGATAACCCTTGGTGAGCTGTTAGATGAGCATGCTAAGAAAGACCAGGATGAAGAGATTTTGGAGCGTGTGAAGGTTTTGGCGCAGGAGCATCTCCCGGACGGTTGGACTCAATGGGTAGTTACGACCGCTACGAAAGAAGAAGTTTTTGGGGAGAGCATCGAGTCGAGTGTGCTTAATAGACTTGTCTACGCCTTGCCTAACGTGGGCCTAGCCCGCGCGTTTGTACCATAGGCAGATCACCTTTCGGAGAAGGGATATCGGGAGATAAGATGCAAGCTGCTTGATTGGGCGTTCACACGGACGCTTACCCTTGGCCCACCGGCCGTAGCAATCCACTTCCGAGGTGCAGTGCGCACTCAGCTCTTTAGACAATCAGTCGAGGCACTTCAACCACTGTTACATACTAGATCTGAGGCTGATAGAATCCTATCAGGTTGCCTTTCCGAAACAGAAGAACCCAACCGGAAGAGGAGGAGTGCTTCTTCTTCAACTTCTCGAATCCAAAAGCCCCCCGCAGGTAGGCGTAGACCTTCATCTACGTCGCAAGATGCAAGAATTGGAATTGAAATGATGCATTAATGGAAGCATTTTGCATTTTGCATTTTTCCTCACTGCTGGAAAGACTTGAACAGCGGGAACTATTTTGCTAAGAATCCGACAAGCAAAATATTTATTCGGATGGTTGTGTAGAGACGGCTTCGAATGCGTCTTCTCCCCTTCATGAAAGCCTGCTTTGGATCCATATTCAGACTGGCAAGACGAGGGAAGCGCGAAAAAGTTTGAATTCTTGCCCGCAACTAAGGAAGCTAGCCCCCTCGTACCTGAGCCGTCGGTTCACGCTGTAGGCTGGAACCAGATTGTGGGATATAAGGACGTGGAGAATCTCTTGTACGCGGCTTCAGTCTTTAGCGCGTTTAAAGTGAACCCTTGAGATTGGGACCCTAGCTCCTCAACCTCCTCCATGTTTAACGAAATAAGAGGGGATGTTAGGTACTATTACGCATGGGTTGTTAATGCAGCGTAAGGCCTTTGCGGAGGTTTAAACCCCACAATTGAAAAGTGTCTGAGTGCCAGCACTATTAAGCCGGTTAGCGGCAGAAGACTCCAAATTCAAATTTATGTCTGACTAACTACTGCAGTTTGTTTGTGCTCGTCGGTCTGAGACGATTGATTTCTGTCGTAGGATTTTTGAGACTAGAAATGAGTTCCTCAATGGTGCACTCCACGGCATTCCTCCGTCTCCGACGCACCGATTTGAAGAAATGCAACTGTCTTCTTTGGTTAGAGATGACGGTGAAGGGTCAGCTGTTTTTATTTAGAGCAGTAAGAGAGTCGCCGCGAATGCCTTTCGCCTTCTTACCACCCACTGGAATCAAAGCCAGAAATCCTACATGGCGCTCCCGCCTGTCTGCCCAACATTCATCTAACTTCCGCTCATCGTCCCGTATCCCAGCTGTTAAACCATCATCTAACTTCGATCTACGCAAGGGTAGGGGTGGTGCCGCGGTTCATATTGTCAATTTTTGAGGGGGACAGTAGCTCGAGTTCCGGGCACAGTGGAAAAGATAGGGGGCACAATTCATGATCTAAAAAAAAAAAAAAAAGTTTATACAATACCCTTTGTGAAACAGCCGCCTTCCATCCCCCTACAAGAAAATTTAGAAAGATTCGCGACAAGATGGTCTGATGTAATGTCTAAGGAGTCAAAAAACTTCTAATCTAAGGAGTAGTTGAGAAATGCTGGTCCAGGACCGGTTTCTTGTCTCGGTTGTTTCTAATTCCAAAGTCAACGGAAAACTAAGGCAGGTCTTCGATCTTCGTCGCCTACATTTTTATCTCAACCCTCGAAAGTTTCACCACATAAGCTAGGCTCAGATCCCCAATTTTCTCATAAAGGCAGCCATCAAGACCCTGGTGTGCTGAGAGGCCAGATGAGTTATGCAGTAGGTCTTCTGCAAAGTCTGGGTTGGTGCGTGGATTTGGAAAGATCAGTGATGCAGCTTTCAAGAAGTTTAGAGTTTCTAGGAATAGTGTGAGATACGAACACAAACAAAAGAAGCCTTCCGGAAGAGGACATAGCTTGATTACTGGCAGATTTAGAAAATGTTCTGCAGAAAGGTCGATGTTCGTGGCGGTTAGGAGCTTCGCTTATAGGTCGACTGGCGTTTGCAGCCATGGTGGTTCCTCTAGGTCTAAATCTTCTGCAGAATCAGCCCAACCAGTTGCTGGTCTTGCCACCTGGGGGGCCAGCGATTGTCGTTGGTGGACTCTCAACGCGAAAAAGTCAATGAAGGTCTTCGTTCTGGAGCCCATGATTTTTGTTACGACAAATACTTTCGACGTAGGCTGAGGTGTTTGGATCGGAGATTGTCTTCTGTCGGGGAAATGGTCAAAAGAGCAAGCTGTTTGGCGCATTAACAGGAAAGAGTTGTCCACTGTTTTCATAGCTCTGAAGGAGTGCCAGAGCGTTGTGGCATGTCAATCAATTATGTTTAAATCCGATAACTGGGTGGTTGTTTCGTACCTGAGGAATCAGGGAGGATCAAGGTCTGTGGCACTGTTAGACGGGACCAGGAAGACCCAATTACTATAGCGGAGAGTTTAGGATTAACCATTCATCCTTTTTTTTATCTACCGAGTTGCTACAATTCCATAGTCGATTGTTTATCGAGGGGGAAGATTTTTCCAGATTGGCACGTCTTAGATGAGGTCATGACGACAATTTTCTTAAACTGAGGCATCCCTCAGATAGATCTGTTTGAGACCAGTCGATCGAAAGTAGTCCCAGCGTATGCGTCGATAGAAGCGTGGGACTCTCAGGCAGCATTCATCAATGCATTCAACCAGACTTGGCGTTTTAATCTAGCGTGGATCTTTCCGCCTCCTCCTCTGATACCCAGAGTACTTCAGCACCAACTAGTCTTCAGGAACCTATCTTGTAATGGTTCCTGGATCCTGGAGTTTTGGATACTGGCGGTTTCGATCTTGTTCAGTCAGCATGGCGTGATTCCACGTGACGCGCCTATGAGTCAGCCTGAAAGCAATAGGTCTCGTGGTGCAGACAAAATGGGAAAAGTCCTGGTAGTACTCGCCTTAGGATGTTGCTTTCTATTAGGGTTTCTATTCCTAGTTAGAAAACTCGCAGCTTCAACGATTTTAGTTCACAAGTCAGTGGTTTTGACTTTGGCTGATCCCACGAGGGAGAAACGGTTGACTATTCGCTCTTTAGTTTCCGCAATAATCAAAGCCCTATGCATTAGACAGTGTACTTCCTCATCTTCCAAGGCACTGATCTGGTTTGTTGAGGATCTGTTACGATTGTTAAAATCTAACAGCCCAACATAGAATAGAATACAAAGTAGCATGTTTCAAGTTTCTCGGCATGTAGCTTTGCTTTTATAACTGGCTTTAGGTCGGCGTATCCACAACCTTACACTGCTAAACATTGACGATCAACTTTACGATAGATCAATCAATAAATCAATCAATATTCCTTTTTATTTTAGGCTTATTGGGAAATGTACAAAACCTAAACAATAAGCCCATAGCAGCATAAATACCTGAAAAACTCAAGTGTATACGGCAACGTTTGACACAACTCCACGGTGACTCATGTCAAGCTTCCGAAGAACCTCCTGAACTTGTCACGTTTCGGTCAGAACTCCATTCATAAAGGTCGATAGTTGGTCAGTCGGCACCCTCACCATAAAGGAAATAAAAATGACATTATGGCGAGATTCCAACTGCCAGGGATGATCAAGTTCCTCTATGATGTTTTGGCCTAGCTTTGGCTCTAAGACTGATAATATCTAGGTCCGGCAGTCGGGATAGCAGGTATCTTGTTTGGGAGACCCTGATTTAAGTTTGGTCAATTGACTGAATTGCTTGATAGAGTTGTCAGCGGCTAGAAGGAGTGCGCGACTTAATTTGCGTAGTTTATTTATCACTTCAAGTGATGAGGTCAAGGCCGCTCAAGACCGGTAATTGCTGGTTAGTTTAAGATTCCTTTTCGTGATTAAGGCATAAATTGTAGTCCAGGATCGATCAGATCAGCTGTGGCGTCAAATATTTATCAAAGTAGCGTGCCTTTAGATTATATTTTAAAAGGAGGGAACTGGAGAGGTTCAGTCAATTTCTTCAAACACTACTGCAGTTTGGTAGAGTGTCCTAGAACTGAAAACTTCAATGTTCTTAAACATTCATTCACTGCAGTTTGATTAAGTTCCTAGATTTTTGGGATGATTCTGTTGGTGTTTTAACCTATATTTGATGGACTGGGGTAGTGCCCTATGAACTTACTAGTTTAAAAAGCTCATAGTGATTCTTAATTTTAGTCTATGTATATATTATGTGCAACTGCATAGTTGTCCGGACAATTAGTTGATATTATTGCTCAATTAATATTTTTGTTTAAACGCTGTTTAGTTTTTGAGTGTAAGAGTTTTACTCTACTATTATTTTCATAATAGAGTTCAACATGACTTGATTTTATTTCATGGTTTTGTTTTCATGGCTGTTTTTCAACAACCTCTGTCACAGTACGCTATTAATAGGGCGCCGGCAGAGGATAGACACGTCTCCGAAGGTCAAGCCGAAGGCACAGAGCTGAAATAGGACCGTTTTCCACCCCGGAGGGAAGAAAACGATTATTTCAGGTCTTGCCGAGGCTTGACCGGAGTAAGCCCTTGCCGGCTCTTCTTCGGAGTAAGGTACTGAGGAAATTACGCGCCCTCTCGTGGCGCGTCAGCCGCCGCCCTCGCGCAAGCGCGTCGCTACGCTCCGCACTGCACCGGGAACGCACACAGAGATGAAAGGATGGTGAGTAGAGACATGTGAGTACGTATGGGTAGGGTAGGCTATCTCCGAAGGTCAAGCCTCGGCAAGACCTGAAATAATCGTTTTCTTCCCTCCGGGGTGGAAAACGGTCCTATTTTTGCTACCTATCGTAGTACTGTGATTAACTACTGAATATTATAAAATTTAACCATCAATATTTTATCTACAAGTAAATAAATAAATAAATAATGCTGAACAGTTCACACAACATTAACTAGTCCAAGCTAAGCAGAGCTTGTGTTATGGGTACTAGATAACTGATATACTTAATACAATACATTACATAGATAGATATTTTTTATTATACATAGAAAATCGAAATCTATTCGAAGGAGGGACCTAAAATGGGTTTTATAACCGCCGATTTCAAAAAATAAATCTGTCGATAAAAGTTTCACCAACCGTGTTTTCATTTTTTATTTATTTAGATTACATACTCAAATAATCAATGTAATAACATCAAGTTTGTAACCTTTACCGTTACTGAGTGAGCATGCACCCAAGCGACCCCTAAATTTTAACATATTATTTATTTATTTAAAAACTTTCACACAAAACAATAGTGCAAGGAGGACTTAATGCTAACAGCATTATCTGCCAGTCATCCTGGACGTGCAGAAAGATGGTGAGGCGTGCCTTACAAACAAGAACCACAGAAAATAATAATAACAATACAAGTTAAAATATTAAACTAAAATAATAAATATAATATAATAATAAATAAAAATACCCAAACAAAAACAAAAAAAAAGTTTCATAATATAATAATAATATACATAAATAAATTACCATGACAATAAAACGCATACTTAGTAGGGAAAGTACAAAGGTACTTAAAGTACTTGCTTACGTAAGTAAGGGAAAGTACAAAGGTACAAACCTAACACAGGCTGCAGTAACATAGATTGTGAAACACTGACACTGAAATGGAAACTAATAATTTAGCCTCTACATATCGCCTTACTATCACCATGAAGATAGCCGTGATATGTTCGGCCTAAGAATATACCTTGAGCCTTGAGTCTAAGTTTTTAAGAAGCACTAGAAACGGACAGTGTAGTGTAACGCGTTTTTTTTGACGACCTCTGTGGCGGGGCGGGCGAACGTTCGCCTGCGACGCCGGAGGTTGCGGGTTCGATTCCCGCCTCAGAACAAATATTTGTGCGATATGCAGATATTTGTTCAGGGTGTTCTGGGTATTTTCTATGTATAATAAAAAATATCTATCTATGTTATATATTGTATTAAGTATATCAGTTGTCTAGTACCCATAACACAAGCTCTGCTTAGCTTGGGGCTAGATAATGTTGTGTAAACTGTCCAGCATTATTTGTTGTTATTTGTTATTTGTTTTTTATAAATACACTGCTGAGCGCGCCCTAGTGTACACCTTGAGAACCTCAATTTCCATACAAAAACCCGTGTTACACTACACCATCTGCCTATGTCCATTGCTTGGATTACAGCCCCAGGATATGGGGAGCAGCATTCACCTGAGTACTTAACACAAAAACTGCGATCACTAATCTGCCTGTCAAGCAGGTGATTATGGCAAATCTGGGGGGATTTGTTGGGGGGAGGCCTCGTCTAGCTGTGGACGGTTAGCTGTTGATGATAATGATGATGATAAACTTGATGATTGTGATCAGCATAAAGGATTTCACTGCAGTATTATTGGACATAGGCCTCGCAATACAATGTCACGACGAAGGACCGTCCAATATTAATTAATTATGACGGAGTTTATTATTGGCTCTCTATTGAAACTTTCATTATTTATCAACAAAGCAATTTAAATCTTATAAAAGTAGAGTAAAATAAGTTATTCAATATTCAAATAGCTTGTCATCCAGCCACAACGAATGAATGCTAATGCTAAAATGGGTTCTTATGTAACCGCTTTGAGCGTCGGATCAGGAAACCGATTCATTACTCTCACCGAGATTTATGATCTTTGGAACTCCATTATTAGATATTATATAAAACTTTGTAATTGGAAAGGTTTAATAACCTAACTTATCGAAAAATAATCCTACGTAGGTACTAAGAAACATCGACAGTCGATTTGTATGCGACCACAGTCAAGACTAGCCTCCAACTACTCAAAAAAGTAAAGTAAAGTTCAGATAAGTTAGAAAGTGACATAATAGCGCGGGCGCAACGAAAAAACAAATAATTACTTTTAAAAAGATAACTATACAACATATCCAACAACTGTAATTTTTAGGGTTCCGTACCCAATGGGTAAAACGGGACCCTATTATTAAGACTCCGCTGTCTGTCTCTCCGTCTGTCACCAGGCTGTATCTCATGAACCGTGATAGTTAGACAGTTGAAAATTTCACAGACAATGTATTTCTGTTGCCGCTATAACAAAAAATACTAAAAAAAAGAATAAAATAAATATTTAAGGGGGCTCCCATACAACAAACGTGTTTTTTTTGCTCTGTCCGTCTGTAACCTGGCTGTATCTCATAAACCGTGATAGTTACACAGTTAAAACTTTTACAGATGATGTATTTCTGTTGCCGTTATAACAACAAATACTAAAAAGCAAAATAAAATAATTATTTGAGGGGGCTCCCTTTTTTTTTGCCGTTTTTATGGATAATGGTACGTAATCCTTCGTGCGCGAGTCCGACTCGCACTTGGCCGGTTTTTTGATTACCTACTTGTTGTAGTAAAATGTATCTTGAAATACCGTAAGTTTCCTGAGATCTCGTTAAAAACATGTGCGTAACAAGGATATTCCATGTTTATCTTTTATCGAGCTTTTTTTTTATCGTGTTTTCATACTTACAAAACCTATGGACAAATATCACATTTTCATATCCTGAAATATTTGACTCATAACCCGTAGATACAGAGTGTTTGGATGATTTTTGCGGGCAAACTATATATTACGGCCTCTTAAGAAGGTGGAACCTATACGGTATGTATAGATATATAAATCGTATATGCTACTATAGGTAATCTTCGGGCACAAACCTTACAAAGTTTAGCATACATTAAACATTAAACTTGATCCTAGTTCGGAACTAGTAATCAAATCCCGTATACTGCTCTATTGGGATTCAAAGTTTCAATTTCGGTCCTAACTCTAGGATTCCAAAGTGATCAATCGTGAATGGCTTACAAACTAAAAAAGAGTGAGCTTGTAATACGAATTGTATACAAAATCACCTATGGTTTTGATTTGTTAGTCCCCAAATCTTGTAGGTATAAGTAAGTTCTCTTCGTGTTTCTATATAACGAAATACAATAACATACATAGGGGTCACAACAGTAAAAAAAAATACACCATCTTGAAGCCCTTTCAACGTAACGTACCTACACTTTAAAAATACTATAGCTCTTATATATATATTAAAAAATCACCTATTCGCACTTTGATCATGGATCAAAAATCATTCCCAGTAATAAAAATGTTCTTTGTTGAAAAATATATTTTCTCAAAATAAGCCGAAACACGGCCAGTCTACTATTAACTATCGAGGAGTTCCTTTATCTCCATCTTCAGATCAGCTCGCTGTCACCATACTATTGTATTGTCATCAGAATTTGACAGGTGTGCCAAATTTCAGCTCAATCGAACACCGAGTAGTGGGTAAAATTTAACTTGTAAGATTTGATTACAGACACTTGGTCATGTAAAAATAAATAAAGCTTGTAATTTCACTAACAGTGATCGATTCCAGGGAAATCTTGTAACCTAAGTGTATCCCAAAGCTTCTCACTCGTAAGTAGTGTTTCATGTACAGAACAGTGTTCACCTTAGATTAATGGAATGATCAGGCGAAATAAGTAACGAATCCAGTATTAGATCTCGCAAAATGCTTGAGGCTATCTAGTGAAAGCTCGCTCTGTGAAAAGGTCTTTGTTTTGTTATGGATCCTGTATCATGTAGAAATCTCATATAGTTACGTACAGTAGTTAGTACCCACTTCTTAAATTATCGTCTTTTCTTACAAGTTATGATTACATTGTTTTTAAAATATAAATTGTTGTGTCTGGCCTATGAATAGACCCCCCGTCTCCTCCCGTGGATGTCGTAAAAGCCGACTAAGTTATTACCCGTACCTAATTGTTGATAAAATTCTTTGGTATAAGAGTTGTCCTGGCTGCTAGCTTATTACGGAATGTGTTATTACTGGAAGAAAGCGTAAGCCGAGGCAGTCGTGGGAACCAATGGCGATTATGAGCTCACCAGTTTTCACGTCTATATTCCACGATGGTGCCACTCACTGCGAAAAGAGGCCCATTGAGGCTCTGCTTACTCCTTCGGGGTAAAAGGGTTGTCTATGTATGTATGTATGTAGGTATGTAACTAAAACAAAACTTTTTTGCCCGGTGGTGTGTCCGGCCTTAGAATATAAATACCCTTCCATCTCTTCCCGTGGACGTTGTAAAAGCTGACCAAGGGTTTACACTGGGGTATTGGCACCAGCATAAACCTCAGTACTCGACACCAATACTGAAATCAGCAATCCACCTGCCAAACATGGAGAATATGGGAAATCCCCCCATGGTATTTTATGGGGAAGACCACGTCCAATAGTCCAAACATTTTGTGCAATGTGGTTTAAAGCTAAAATTGTTGATTATAGCTTATAGCTTCTATAAATATAAAGTGTTTTTGATGTGAGTAAATGATTAAACTGGCAAGTGATCCAGCCCTTAACAAATGCAATACCCCTTGGGTCACTTCTACCTTGGACGTGTCCTACGAGGCATTGCACTACACCCATCATCCTGAGACATAAATATGAAGGTTCATGTGACTGTAATTTCACCGGTACCCTTGAAACTGGAACACAATAGTTTTCACATTACTGCTCTGGGGCATAAACAGGTAGGTACCAATGCTGGCAGTACCTACTTCCTCAGAAGTCTTGGAGTTACTAATACTATCAATAATGCGTTAGGCCATGCCGAGTTTAGTGAAGTTTATTGGAGTAGGTTCTCAATTCGTGTTATTTTAAAGGTAACTAAGTACCTTACTAAATTAATTTGTAATCTATTTTTTCGTGGGCAAATTGCAGTAACTGATAATGACCCAACATTTATTTGCATTTGGAAGTACCTACTTGAGATTTAAATAAGCAATAAGCACATTATTATAACGTAACAAAAGAAAACACAGAAGGTCTCTAGCATAGTACACTTAAAACCAAGTAATCCAACTGTAACGCTTTCTAGCTTTTGCATGCAGATAATATAATAATAATAATAATAATAATAATGAAGCCTTTATTTCCACACTTAATCTATGTACATTATATTATTATACCTATGTAAATTTACTTTGGCACCCAAAATTGGGTGTAGGCCTCCTCCATACGGTTCCATTGTGCTCGATCTTGTGCGAGTCGACTCTAGGTCTTCCCCGCCACCTCCACGATATCGTCGCACCACCTTCTCCTCGGTCTACCTCTCATCCTTCTCGCGTCTCGTGGAAACATTTTGCTTCTTTGGTTGCCTGGAAATAAATCTGGGAAGCTCTATTTGATGGTTAATAGTAGTGCCATGTTTGGGCTCATTTTGATCTGCTTACTATTTTAATCTTTAAGTTAAATTTTGGGTATATTTTAGGAAATGTTTAGAAAAATATACTCGTATATAACATAACATAACACCCAACAGTCACATACATAGTCTTGACCCTACACTAGGATTCCTGTGTAGTGGGTATCAGAAACTACGAGTACCATGTTACCAGAACAACCAGACTCGGAACAAATATTTGCAGATTGTACAAACATTTGTCCCTCAGCGGGAATCAAACCCACAATCTTTCGCATCTCAGCCGGCTACTCGCTCGACGCGCTACATAGGTCGTCGTATATATATGTTAACGTTTTAAAAGTCTGACAGTTCGGTTAAAAAAAATGCAACGGTTCCAATGCAAGGGATATGATGTTTAGAACGAAAAATCTACGGCTCGAACACGACTGAGCCCATTTATTTTGTACCCGACTCTACGACCAAAAAGACTGCAAAGCAGAAAGGAGGGTTTTGACTTTGTCCAGTCGTATGTGTGTGTTTATGTACAGTTTTTTAGAAAAATAAATCTTGAGATAGGACTTGGCGGCATAAGATAATTATTTATCTGTTTTCTCAGAACTTGTTCTGAAAAACGTCGTTTCATACACGGACTTAAAGGTTATCGCGAACTCGTAAAGATGGTAAACCCTCGCCATTCGTTTCGGGTTTACAAAATGTTAACTCATCCGCAGTATCCTATTTAAGACTCTCGTATCACATTTCTACTTCATACGAGTATAAGCAGATGTCAGAAATAGGTTTCTGCTAGAATAATGAGATACTGTTTAAAATGTACACTGCCCCAGTAATGAAAACAAGGCTCCTCCCACGACATTACATGCAACTGTGCACACACTATAGACCGGTTGAATCTAAATAAATAAACACTCAGACACCTGCATGTGGCAGTTAAGTGCCCATTATCTTCTAGGAAATATGCAAAAGAATAATATAATTACGTTTGTTTTTACCGGATGCTAGACGTGCTTATTGTGGCGAATTGTTACAATGGGAAGAGTTAAGGCGCTATGGGTTCACGAAATGTCTTGAATGAGCGTTAGAATTTTTAAGTTTTTGATATGATATCTAAGAAAAAAAATATAGTAGTAGTAGTTGGATATAGTTTCCAAGAAAAAAAAAAAGGTTATTTTTCTAATGAAATCATAAATTCAATATACTATTTGAATTATCTCACTTGATAAAACAATAATTAAAGATACCATCTTTTTAAAATAGAAATCCAATTTTAGACTGAATTTTTACACGTTTTTATTTTTGAAGCATTTGGTAACTTATTACTTATTAATTGTGTTAGTGAATTCATCAACAAAATTTTACAAAACTATAAAGAGTATTTTTTTATTATTTTCTATACACAAAAAAAATTTATCAGAGCGTGACGCAGAGCAGAGACAGAGCGAGCAGAGACTCGCCTTCTTCGCCTCATATAAAAATGTTCGTCGAACCTATAGCGCGTTAATAATAATTGTAAAGGTAGGTATCATTATCACCATCAGCCTACAGAAGTCTACTGCTGGAGATACGCCTCCCCCATAAAATGCCACGACGAACGCTTTCGAAAGGGAGGCATTCGTCTCCCGAGTTGTCCAGTTTGGTCGCCACTCGAGAACCTTTCTTTCCCAATGGTTATCAGTTCTGCATGCTACGAGTATATGACCTTTCCATTGTCAATTCACCTTGCTAATTCTGAGAGGTAATGTCGGTTATCTTGATTCTTCTACGGATCTCCTTATTCCAGCAAATAAGTTGAGCCTTGGCGCGTACCCCGTGACTTGCATGCGCAGTAGCAATTTCTGATACAAAATCCTCTTTTGGTGGTACGACCACCGGGGTCAGTAAGCGACAAATAAGTTGAGCCTTGGCACGTACCCCGTGTCTTGCGCACTAGCAATTTCTAGTATAAAATTCTCTCCTATGCGCAGTCATGTCTTATACACGCCGGGCTCATAGGAATAAACCAATAAGTTGAGTTGAGTTGAGTTGGCGGTGTACCAAATTCTGATACAAAATCCTCTACAGCGCAGACGTATGGAATGAGCGACGGGGTTCAACATATTTGCCGCTTACTATACCTAAATATTCAACTGGATTTTCCAAACATCAGTTTACAAAACTCGCTGAAGAATCCCAATTATTTTGATTCAAACATTTTATTTACCGTTCTCTTTTTTCAGAGTCGACTGCGAGTCGGATGTCTTTTGTGCAGTAATAATATCATCGTATTATGCTAAACATCTCACAGCAATTGCATTGCTCTTTCCGAGCCTGAATGTGCAATTTCCCTGGGAATTTATGATGAATATTTGCAGAGGTAGTATAAAGAAGCTATGTGCGTTCCACAATTGTGCGTAGTTTTACAGGACATGGTGTGTTTATTCAAGCAAGTTCGTTTATACTGCAATTAAAACAGCCAGACACAATCCTCCATTTTTGAAAGCAACGTCGTCACATTTATCTAATTTGTTTTTATTGTATTTTTTTGAGTTTCTTTTATTTTGGTGTTTTTTTAATCGATGTAACTTAGATAAGGAGTACATGTGTGGTCTATTTAAATATTTAGTGTATTGCATGTTATTTCGGATTGGTGGATATCATTCTCCAAAAAGTGCATTTCTGCCACCATTTTAAACTGGGTTATGACTTGACGGAGACTCATGACTACTTGAATTAATTTTATCATATATATTACTGGGGGTTACCGCTTAAAGTCACTAAATTAATCACAGACTCAAATCTTAAATTTATTTTAGTAATTTTCTTATGTTTTGATTTGTCTTATCTAAGAAATTAAATAAGATAGACGACTAATTTCCCAATCCCGTGTTATTTTCAATTGAACACTGAATAACAGTCACAAAATTAAACGATGGAGTTAGCTGCATTTACGACATCGCTCGGCGTTCCAGTGAAAGTTAGAACGATTAAAGAGCAGTCATATTTGCCATAAAAAAACTAGTGGAAAGCCCGCGACTTCGTCCACGTGGAGTTTTCCATTACAAACTTCAACACCCCGTTTAACCCAAATTTCAGAAATACCTTTTTTAGTGCCCCCTAGACTGGAACTGTAAAAAGGAATGTATTCTCGCAAACAGGTATCTAGGACTCATTGTTTAGGCTGTGCGTTGATAGTCAGTCAGTGAGTCAGACAGTTAGTTACGCAACACTTTAAACTGTTAGTAAAAATACTACAGCCGAAAATTTAAATATTGCATTCTGAACTTGATTTTGAAAAATTGAAAGCTAGAATAAACACGAAAAAAATTTTTCTATTAGGCCTTTTTTCGTATCTTCAAAAATATAACCTAATTAAATATGCGTTCATAAATAAAAATATTAAAATAAGCAATGCCATTGAAGTGCGAAAAAACTTTTACGAGAACTAGATTGTTGTTTAGCAAAGTGTGTAATAGTTATGTACTTGTTACATGCGATACATATTTACTTACAATATTTATCCAAACAGCAATATTACAATTTAAACAAAAAGTTGTGAAATACTAGTATAATAAAATAGGTAATAAGGAGTCATTGTGTTGGTCGTTACAGTTAACCAATTAAATTAGTGGCTTGGATAAGCCGACTATGAAAGTGGCAATAAAGATAAAGAAGTTATTTAGTGAGGAACTTTATATTGATCACAATAAAATAACAACATAAACGGAAGTTACTATCTAATATTAAGAGCTCTATGCACATTCAGCAGACAAACTGACGACGGAAATACAGTAAATTTATTGTTGAAGACTGCCTTGCCAAGCTCCTTCACTGTATATTGGTTTGAATGTAGAGCGGCTCTTCCGCGGTCCAGGAGGGTTCATGAGCTCCTAAAGCCATTCAGTTCAAAAACTATTCAGTACAAAATATTGTATTGGTTCGTCATTGACGTTCCTCATCGTTATATAACTTTAATCGCAGAGTTCTATTACAGACCCTCTGCGACTGTGCCTTGAAATATAGTTACGGACATCACAGAGCTGATATTTTGTACTGAATAGTTTTGAACTGAATGGCTAATAGTAGATACGTGTTACAAGAGTTCCTATGAATGTCATGAAGTCCAATTCTCAATTGTTATAACCGTGCCTTTGTAAGCATAATTTTTAAGGCAAGTGTGAGTAGGTGCCTTCTAGACTTTCGTGTTCCTACGTCGGCTGCATCTTCACTTACCAACAGTTGAAATCGCGGTCAAACAAGGGTCTATCAATGTTAAAAATAAATATTTCTTTGTAATAAAAATGGTAAAGTCAAGGATTAATGCGATAATAATCATCAGGTTAGGTAAAATCATGATTCCACAAAAAAAAACAATAGTTTTTTTTCCCAAAGTTGCCTCCAAATACTTGCTTGCATTTGAATAAACCATTATTATTTATACTTTACATTAGATCTTGATTTTTAGCATTATAATTGAAGTAGATTTAAATAATGTTTATTTTAAAAAGTCTTTATTTTCGCCGTTACCTTAAAATACTACTTTTTGCGCACGGCGCCCACTAGTGCCAGCGAGATGGCACGAGGTTTACCGCGTGCATTGAAGAAGGAGTAATGATACAAACAAAATGGAGGGTTTTATTTGTAGAATTGAAACTATAAAAAAGATAAAAAAAAGAAAAAAAACAAGAAAGAAGAGAGAGAAAAAAAAGACCTCAATAAAGAGTTAATCTATCTATCTATCTATCGTGGTTAAGAATCATTTTAAAATATACCGCCCGCGTTCAACGTTAGCCGCGTCGAACGCGGTCGCGTGAGGTGCTCATGATGAAGAGGCTTCAGAACTCAGTCTCGAAACGTCAGCATAACGACGAAAAACAGTGATAATAAGCCGTTTATTTATTTTACAAAACTTGATGTTCTTAAAAAATTCCATGAAACCCGAATCGAACATCGGACGTTTGTCTGTCCATTCTAAATTAACATCGATGGTGATCACACTGATGGTCTTTATATAAATGACGTCACGGATGTTCTAGACTTAAAAAATCACATTGTTGTACAAAACTGTATCATTCCTGCACTCCTTGCTGTTGTCATGCAATGTAGGTAATCGTTGGGGCATAGCTGGCAATATATTTTGAGCTGCCACATTTTATCGCTCTAGCACTACAAACGCCATTTAGGCTAGCATTTTAATTACAAGCACATGGGACTTACACTGGGGTCATCTTAATACATAAGAATGGGTTGGCATGTGAGTGGGACAGTTAGAAATTTACAATTTCTATTTGAATGGTGGTAGAAAATGTGCATTCAGGGATGCATGATATTTTGGTAAGGTACGTTGTTGAACGTTCAGGAGGCTTTTGAAAGTTTGCTTCTGTATTTTTATATGACTTAGAATAAGATTGTGCTCGTATAATATAAGGTCTTATTTTCTATGATATTTTTTTTAACAAATGAGTTAGATAACTCGTGTCGTTAGTGCGAAGTAAGTAGCCTTTACAAGGCAGATAACTGTCAATATTTGTCACTATCTAACACAGTAAAGTTCGGGTAAGTTAGAACGTGACAGAATAGCGAAAAATGATCGAATATCACGAAAAACAGTATTTAAACAAATACTTGTTGCGTAATCAACAATACAAATCTACTATGCTATCTCAAATGATATTATTTGTTACTCTTATTAATTGTATCAATGTAAGTTGATAGGTAATAGAGATATATTTACGTTAAAAGAATTGTAGAGGTTAATTCACGATTTTTTTATATCGAGAAAACTTATCGGGATCGTATTTTGGGCTTTGTCATCTTGGAAATATGATGGAGATTAACATATGTATTAACGTGCTCATAAACTGTGTAGATTTTGCAAAAAATGCATTTAAGATGGTTGCTTTCGGTTGTGGCGTGAAATTCAAGTGATTATTGCTCATCACAGCTCATCAACACTTCTTTAGATAGCGAAAACTAACTTGACTGTAATTATATGACCTAACACACAAGTTTTAATTTATAGTATCACATAAATATCGTGAATTACGCGCCACAAGCGAAAGCAACCACCTTAAGACAAGCCTACTTGACAGCCTCTTGTAAATTAGGTCAGTTGTAGTACACGCATTTGCCATACCACTGCACAGAGCCTTTATCTACTAACTTTTCAAATAATAATCCACCTTATTGGTTTTAAAATAAGGCCAACCAAAGCAAACGACTCTGTTTTGCCTTCTAAGACCGAAACGGTATGCGCAGAGGTTTTAGCTTTGTTGTCTTCCCAACTTATTATTCGTCCCAAATAGAGGGTGACTCAAACACACCACTTAGACACCAAACAAGGGTGTATTAAGCGTGAGTTAAAATTTAAATTGATTCCACCCTCCCTAGAGAGTAAATTCAAATAGTGTATGGTGTGATCTCGAGCGAGGCACTGTTTGTGGGATTCTTTTCTGCAAATTGGATGCCTCGGGGCGTTTAGTCACAAAAAGGGGGAATTGGACTTAGTATGTATTTACACATGTGCTGGTTACACGGTTCATTTGTAAGGGTGATACAATACTCGTCTTCAAAGGAACATTTTCTGGTTGCTAAGGTTTTCTTAATGAAAAACGCGTGAACAATATCAGAGCAATATTGTGTACTTTTTCAAGTAATTTTTGTAAAATTAAAGTCTTATTAAATAAATCAATAAATAATGCTGTACAAATTTACACAACATTATCTAGCCCCAAGCTAAGCAGAGCTTGTGTTAGGGGTACTAGATAACTGATATACTTAATACAATATATTACATAGATGGATAATTTTTATTTTATATAGAAAATACCCAGAACACCCTGAACAAATATCTGCATCTATTACTATTAATTACACAAATATTTTTTCCGGGACGGGAATCGAACCCGCACCCTCCTGCGTCGCAGGCGAACGTTCGCCTGCCGCGCCACAGAGGTCGTTATTGAACCTGTTCCAAATATATAGTACTGATAAAATGGTTTTTGTGCTTACAATTTGTTTTTCCTTTCGCGTTTAAATATACTGGTTCATTTAGTAAAGTAATAAATACGATACAAACTTGAAAAATAGGTTTAATTGTTTGTAACGGCGTGTTTTTTACCGGAGTTAATTAGCCACTTATACAATTTAAATGTATAAGAGATATTCAAATTTTTGTTTCGGATCGTTTGCCCTTGTATACAAAAATCTGGAGAGCGCCAGATGAGCTGTAATATCATGCAAATTTCCCTGGTTTAAGTATGAAATTCGTTTAATTTTTTTCCTTTTCTTCAAGTTTCGGGTCGCCTCGTAAAAAAGCTTTTACATTCCGTTTCGTTAACAAAGTTAACAAAGGCACGACTATTTTGCAAACAGAATCCTTAATAGCTGCTTATTTAGCTTCTTAATAGACACAACATGAATTGGCCTTCCCGTCGTAAAACTCTCTCTGTCCTGATACACTTGCTTGCAGCAATATTTATTCACAATGTTAACATTTAATTCAATGGCTTACTTAGATTAAACCATACTATCACCAATTCAATCAATGTGTTTTGCCAATTCTCACTTATGAGCCGAAACATGGCCACTCACAAATAAGCACATGTATACGATAAGAGTTGCCATGGAGCGGGCTATAGGCTAGCTATCCACCTCGTGGACCGTATACCACATGTCGAAGTTCGTTGCCTAACTAAGGTCGAGGATATAGGTATGACGATTGCCAAGCTCAAGTGAAGGTGGGTCGAGCACTTAACAAGGCATGAGTATCACTGATGGAACAAAGCAGTCACCAAATGGTGCCCTGCAAGATGGTCAGACGACTTTGTACAGACATTAGGAGAGCAGTGGGTCCGGCTGGCATAATACCGCCAGGAGTGACGTTATAGAGAAGAGGCCTTTACTCAGCAGTGTTTGTTACCAACTCGATAGATAGATCACTAACACGCATATGCAGCGCGGATTTACTCTCTTGAAAATGGCTTGGTGCGGGATGGCTCTAGGCATCTCTTGAAAACAATGTCTAGAGCTCGCTGTTTTAGCAAACTAACTGTTGTTTATATTAAAACACTATAGAAAGGTGCGTGACTACTGTTAATAAAACTAACAAAAACACTTTTATTAATTTATTTACTAGAGCACACTGTTGTCGATTTGAGATACAGGAAAAAGAGGCCGGGACACAGATAATATAATCACTCCTAGAGATGCACAGATGATTAAACTAATCTAGCTCTTATGTTTTATGAACATAAATTCCCCCCATTGATACATCAATATTAAATTTTACAACAATTTCTAATCATCATAATATATCGGTAAAACAGCCACCTTATTTATGGCTCTCGAGTGCACTGACCCACTTTTTGTTTTTACTTCAACTGACCTGACAAAATTATCTTTACTTTTGAAAACCCGAGTTACCCTAGCTACAGGCCATTGCAAAGGAGATACATTTAGCCCTATGAGAAGCACCAAGACACCTTCTTGGATGTTAGGGGAAGCCTTGAACCACTTTGGACGGCTTAACAATTGTGACAAATAACTTTTGTGCCACACATGCCAAAAATCTTGCTGTATCTTAGTACATCTTTTCCAAAAGCTTAAACTATTTATATTCCTAGCTGTTATCTCAGGTTCAGGAATAGCTGTCATAGACTGATTTATCAAAAAATGACCCGGTGTCAGGAAAGAAAAATCTGTTACATCTTTGTTGATTGGGGTGATTGGTCTAGAGTTTAATATCCCTTCTACTTGCACTATTATGGTATTGAATTGCTCATAAGTAAAGAGCAACTTGCCAATGATCCGCTTAAAATGGTACTTTGCTGACTTCACTGCAGCCTCCCAAAGCCCGCCCCAAGTAGCCGAGTAGCTGGGAATATACCTAAAGTTCACTTGCTTATCGTTACAGTAGTCTATGACTGCACCCTGATGACCCTGAGATTTACATAGGGTATACAATCCTTTCAATTGATTGTTGGCACCCTTGAATGTGGATGCATTATCACAATAGATAGTATGAGGCAAACCCCTTCTTGAAATAAATCTTTTTAATGCAGCCAAAAAACATTCAGTGGTTAAATCGGATACCAATTCTAAGTGAACACATTTAGTGATAAAGCACACAAAGATACAAACATATCCTTTGGATACTACAGATCGTCTCATGCTAGACTGTTTAATATGAAATGGCCCACAATAATCAATACCTACTTTATTAAATACTCTATCTTGCACAACTCTATCCTGTGGCAATGATGCCATCAGCTGTTGTGTATTCTGTGTTCGAAACCTAAAGCATGGAACACACTTGTTTATAATACTTTTGACAAGAGTTGTTGCACTAATTACATAATATTTTTGGCTCAGATTGGACAATGTCAATTTCAATCCCCCATGCATTAAAGCATTGTGTTCATGCCTGATAATTAATTTGGTAAAATTGCAGTCTTTTGGCAATATTATAGGATGTTTTTGGCTAAAAGGTATGTTGGCATTCTCCAATCTACAGCCCACACGTAATATCTCATCTTTATCTAAGAAAGGACATAATTTCCTCAAATTAGATTTGATAATTTGATTTCTTTTGATGAACAAAATCTCTTCAGGAAAATGCAATGTCTGTACATAGCTTATAATTGTTTGCATTGATCGCCTATATTCACTTGAATTTAATTGTTTGGAACTTATACGGTCCTCCTTTTGAATTCTACAATTATTGATAAAACGTACAAACACGTACGGCACCAATTTTGTTAATAAAACTAACAAAAACACTTTTATTAATTTATTTACTAGAGCACACTGTTGTCGATTTGAGATACAGGAAAAAGAGGCCGGGACACAGATAATATAATCACTCCTAGAGATGCACAGATGATTAAACTAATCTAGCTCTTATGTTTTATGAACAACTACTATACTTATTTTGGCTTATGTTCAGAATAACTACATTCTCATTAGGAATGAACGATTCTCCTGATATTCCTTGAACGAAAACTTTCTCAAAATTACTACTACGTTCACCAAAATGACTACTTTCCAAAAATGCATGGAGGTATTCTTCTTCCGAGCCAAAATGACTGCTTTCAGTAGTAGATGTCAGGTTGACAGATATCATTCGTTTTGTTACTGTCTCTTCTCTCTTCTCTTCATAAAATAATGGCTTCTGAGGAGTGCTCCAAACAATTTCACCAATGTCAAGTGATAAAATTATATTTTTTATTAAATTCGATAGAAGTCAAGATCTCAAATGATATCACTAGGTTGTTAAATCTACTAGTTCATTTCAAACATCACACTAAATAATACAGAAACGCTCAAAGTCAGTATACAATTTGGTATCAAAAACGAAGTTATATTGAACGTTCATTGGGTAGACGTATACGTCAGCCTATACCTCTACGCGTTGCCCTTTTCGCAAGACGGCGAGATGCCCTTCAAACATCTGCCCGAATCAATCTTAAATATTGAATTTGCGTCGTAATCTGATATAAAGTTTTACGGGAAACGAGTTTCTATTACGTTTTAACGCAATTTGTTTCGAGTTTTCACCTTAAAGCCAGGGTTTCTAATGGTTGCGGTGGACGTCATTTCACGGACAAAGTATAGCAATGACAAAATTTTAAGTACTCTTACGCTCTTTCAGAGCGTCTGGTCGAAGCGACGCGTGACCCGAGAGCTGGCTCTTATCTGGCTCAACGCAATCAGCGTTGCCATTCAGCGTGGCAATACAGCCCATCATCTTAGGGACGCTTCCGTCTGGTAGTAATTTGGATTAGTTGAGCTACCTTTAAATTAATTAATAAATTTAATTGTATGTAATTCTGTACATACCTGGATTAGTAGTTGCAATGCATGGCTGTCGGTATCAGGCAGTTAAATTATATAAACCGCTACCTGTTGTCATGAAGACCATTGATAGTCCAAGCGTATTCAAAAGTAGACTAAAAAAGCTTTTGTTGGAAGGGTGCTATTATTCATTAGATGACCTTGTTCTATCTTATTTGAGCCTTTCGGGATCGAGACTCTGGGTACGTCGGGTACAAGTTTCCCTCGCGTTTTCAAAATTATTTCAGGGCATCTGGGCTGACCCGAGAGCTGGCTCTTATCTGGCTCAACGCATTAGTATTGCCATTCAGCGTGGCAATGCAGCCAGCATCTTAGGGACGCTTCCGTCTGGTAGTGATTTGGATCAGTTGAGCAACCTTTAGATTGCTTTCAGCGGTCTTCAGGTAGCACAACTGTTTCGTATGTATTTTGTACATACCTTGTATTAGTTGTTTAATTATTTCTGTAAATAAATGTATTTATATTGTTCTAGCTAATGTAAATACTGATAGCACCTGACATTGTATTTTTATTGTTCTGACTTTAATTATTATTCTGACTTTTTGTGAACGTATATGGCATTTTAAATAGGTACAATACTCAATTATCTTTAGAATTGAATCGTATAAAGTCCTTATTGTATGTTATTTCATTATGTACAAGCAGAGCCCCGCGGTTTCATCCGCGTAAGTCTCGATCCCGTGGGAATATCGGGATAACAATGTGCCTATGTGTTATCCCGGGAGTCCAGTTATCTCCATTTCAAATTTCATCCAAATCCGTTGAGCCGTTTCAGCGTGAAGAAGTAACAAACACAAACACTAACATACTCACAAACTTTCGCATTTATAATATTAGTGTGATTTTCAGATACGATTGTAAATTGTTATTGAAATAAATGAAATAATAAATATTAGTTGTATTATTCTTTCAATTAATAAATGTATTTTCTCTTAGGAGGAAAAAATTACATAGTATCTTCTCCGGTATATTACCGGCGTCATACGTCGACCGCCACTATCAGGAAACCCTGGTTTTACTTTGTTGTAGGCGTCGGTGCTTCAAACTTGCGTAGGGAGGAATTTCAAAATTTTAATTGCTGACGTGAGGATGAGCGAAATGAAATTACTCGTGT
Organism: Operophtera brumata; assembly: GCA_932527175.1. Lineage (NCBI taxonomy): Eukaryota > Metazoa > Arthropoda > Insecta > Lepidoptera > Geometridae > Operophtera > Operophtera brumata. The sequence continues at coordinate 12,790,423 of OW052236.1, forward strand.
TTGTTTCTATATGCCTTTATGTATGTACGATAGCTTGCTTATGAAGGTATAATTCCATTGTTTTGTTTAGTTGTTTATTTAGTTTTCATCAGGAAAATCATAAAAGCCTCGCCTCTGTACATGTTCACTACCTCTTACTGTTTTTTATTTGTGTTTGCTTGCGTGCAATAAAGAATAAAGAAGAATAAAGAAGAAAAGATTATGTAAAAAGACACAGAAACTGAGTAAAAACTAATTCTCAGTCTTTTCTTTTTTCATAATGTCATGGTGTTCCTTTAATTTGAGATACTATGGGTTGATCCTTGTAATTTACCCTTTCAATCGGTGTTATGAAAATAAAGGTTATTTTTTTATTTAGCTGGTTTGACTCCCGGCAAGAGACTTTTTTAATATCTTTTAATACCTACTGACTTTTAAATATAAAAGAAAGTCTGCATTATGTATAACTTCCTAACATCAATATTGAAAGTACTTGTCTTCCATGCTATGGTGGTGAGGACACATATACCGCACCAATTAACTCAACAACTCCAGGTTGTGTCACAACCTGTGTGGTTTTTGTTTTTTTAATTCGATGGCATGTGAATATAACGGGTGTAAAGAGACAGCTTCCAAAAACTAAAGCTGTTCCTTTGTTTCCTTTAGGTATAGCTGCTCCTAAATAAGCCCTAGTTGCTTAATGTTTTTGATTAGGTTATTTTTTGTATACAAAATAGTATTCTCAGGAGCTTCTTATCAATGCTATGAGTTGAACATAGTACACACATACATAACATAAGCTCATGCTAACACAAACTCTTTTAGGGGGTCTAAAGGTCGCTAATGATGATGATATAATTAAACTGCTTTAGGGTCTAATGGCTGCTAATGATGATGATAAAGTTAAACTCTTTTAGGGTCTAATGGCTGCTAATGATGATGATATAATTAAACCATTTTAGGATCTAATGGTCGCTAATGATGATGATATAATTAAACTGCTTTAGGGTCTAATGGCTACTAATGATGTTAAAGTTAAACTATTTTAGGGTATAATGGCTGATGACATAATAAAACTCTTTTAGGGTCTAATGGCTGCTAATGATGATGATGATATAATTGAACATTATTAGGGTCTAATGCCTGCTAATGATGATAATATAATTAAACTCTTTTAGGATCTAATGGTCGCTAATGATGATGATATAATTAAACTGCTCTAGGGTCTAATGGCTGCTAATGATGATGATAAAGTTAAACTCTTTTAGGGTCTAATGGCTGCTAATAATGATGACATAATAAAACTCTTTTAGGGTCTAATGGCTGCTAATGATGATGATGATATAATTGAACTTTATTAGGGTCTAATGCCTGCTAATGATGATGATATAATTAAACCATTTTAGGATCTAATGGCTACTAATGATGATAAAGTTAAACTATTTTAGGGTATAATGGCTGCTAATGATGATGACATAATAAAACTCTTTTAGGGTCTAATGGCTGCTAATGATGATGATGATGATATAATTAAACTCTTTTAGGGTCTTATGGCTGTTAATGATGATGATGATATAATTAAACTATTTTAGGGTCTAATGCCTGCTAATAATGACGATGATATAATTAAACTCTTTTAAGGTCTAATGGCTGCTAATGATGATGATGATATAATTGAACTCTTTTAGGGTCTAATGCTAAATAAACTAGGGTAATTCCACTAATCCTATAACGCTGAAATTTGGTATCTTTGTAGCTTTAATGATGAAAATACTGGGAAAAGTCTAAAATTGAAGAATTTCGAAACTTGTAATCTATAAACCTTTTTCCTCGAAAACGGTAGGCAAAGCCTCAAATGGGAATCTTTTCACTGTGGGTTTCAAATAAACATATATTCTTTATAATTATTTCAGTGTGGTTGTAAAATAATGTCGATAATTATAGGTATTTTTGATCCCAAGTGAGTTTTTCAGGTAGCTTTCCATGATAAAATACAAACGTAGCTATCCCTCACAAATTTTATGAATCGGGCACTAACAATGCAACGTTTCATATTTTAAAATTCAAATAAACCTTACCTCGTCTCATGCATCATTTAAAATATTCAGTACATTCCGTATCGGCATATCCACTGACGCAGCCGGAATGTATTCCCAGATTACAGCTGTAAGCTGAGTTTTCAATGCTATGCATTAATAAAAGGTGTAGTAATACTGTCATGTAAACATGCTTTTTAACCTAAACCTAAAACAGCAGTAATCAAAACTCGAAATCAAGTTGCAGTGCATTTGGCCAGTGTAGACTTACAGCAATGAGATGGATTTATATTGTACCTATACATTCCTATGTAGCATCCTGTCGCATGCCAAGCAAGCTGTGGGCAAAGGTAGCCATCGAGTAGCGTCCTCACCCAGCGTGAAGGTGACGCGGCAGACCTAAACGGAGATGGTGAGACGAAATTGATAAGTTTCTGGCCGACTGGGCAAACATAGCTCAGGATCATGATGTCTGGAACGAGTGGGGGATGCCTTTTCCCAGCAGTGGGACACAAAGGGCTAGAAATAGAAAAGAATAGCTTTCTAGTTTTATTGCACCTTTTTGAATTACGTTATATAGCTTTTTCAGGCCTGACGACCCGCTGTAGGATTAGCGCCCGTCAATGCTGGAGCGGGATACTGCCAACTTTCCACTTAAGCCTTTTTACAGGATCTCTTTTGAGTGCACACCTTATTAATTAATCCACGAGTTTTATAATCAAACTTGAAGGACTTAACTGTTTAAGTAGCTTTTTGTGTGATTGAATAGGAATTCATAGAAAGCACTTTATGGAATGTATTTCGCTTTGTTTTAAATGGCTACATGGAACTACTAACTCGTATAAGTATCTTATTATTTTAACATTCGACAAAGCAGCAAAACTTGTGCCTTTTGTGCAATCTGCAAATATTTGTTCAGGGTGTTCTGGGTATTTTCTATGTATAATAAAAAATATCTATCTACGTAATGTATTGTAGTACCCATAACACAAGCTCTGCTTAGCTTAGGGCTAGATAATGTTGTGTGAACTGTCGAACATTATTTATTTGTTTTACTTATTATATAATCTTTTTAATGTATCTTGGAATAAAAATTTCGACCAATTCCCGATATCTGATTGAACTGAAATTTGTTACACCTGTCATGTCTTTGACGCAACAATATTTTGGTGACAGCGAGTTTATCTGATGATGAAGAAAAAAGGTGGACAACGGAACTCCACGGTGATTAATAGTAGCCTAGTAGTGTTTGGACTCATTTTGATCAGCTCACGGTTGCGATTACTAAATTTGGAAAAGCGTGTTTTGAAATTAAAAACAATGAAAAATGTATTATCCCATAGCAATCATATATACTAGTACAAACATTCAAACATAATGCATGAACCCAATACGAATAGTCTGGTACAAGCCTCTGCTTGCATCTGAGCAAATGGATTAAATGTCACAAGAGCGCCAAAATACTGGCTTTTGAAGTCGCAACGCAGACACAAAATGAAAAGTACTACAGTATTTTAGGTTTTCCTTGTACAGTTTTTTTACTTTCAGACATTACAATACTGCTGGTGCGGACTTAAAACTCAGACTTAGCAAAATTAAAATAAAGTAGTCAACGTTTTCTGCGTATCAAAATATACAAGAATCGAAGTCCTGGCTGACTGACTGACTAAGCAGACTTAGCTGCTAGACCTGGAGACTTAAAATTGGAGGGTGTCCTCTTTTTAGTATTTTACAAAACAAATAGGAAAAGGACGAAATCGCGGTATAAAAAACCACTCGTCGTTGATTTTATTTATTATTATTTTTAAATGCCAGTTATATATTAACTGCGAGAGCTCAAAGCTTTGTTAAAAAAATATGGAAGAATGCCAAATAACATATATGGATTGTCGTCTCCTCCGCCAGATTAAAATGTTTAGCATTTGCAACTAAAAAAACATATTTTAAATGCATCATATCAATAGCCTTTAGACGTCCACTGGTAGACGAGGCCCACCATATAATGTAATGGGGGATTTTCCATAATCACCACGCTTGGTAGGCGGGTTGGTGATCGCAATGTTGGTGTTAAGTAGTTACTCAGACAGATGCGGCTGCCCATTTCTGGTTTAATCGGCTTTTATGACATCCACGGGAGGATACGGAGGGGTATATTTTTAAACCGGACATGCAACGACCTCTGAATACGCGATGGCGATACGTAAATGCAGTAAACGTCAGAAATATTGTCTTGCAGGCACTTGAAATAATTTTTGACAACATTCCCAAGAATAACTAACTATACTACTTAATACAAGTTGGTATTAAAATCTGTAGATTGTTTTTGTATATTTTCGACAAAAATACGGAAGGGCGAAAAAGCAGTCTACTGTGTTAATTTTTTTCTGTATCACTGAGGCTTTTAAGGGACGTTGATTAATAGTCCATGAAGGAAAATGTATCTTATACAAACACCAGTGTAACAAGATCTCTATCTTATTTTCAACGTTCAATGTAAATGTGTTTTATTATTATGAAAGGAAACACACTCGGCGAGGCCAAGATAGTGTGGCCAGTGAACATGTTACATTACTAAGTACGGTTAACAGAGAGGAAAGCACTCAAGTCATTTTGACCAACGAGAATAATTATATTCAGAAATAACAAAAAATACGAACAAAATACTCTAGCTTTTGTGAGTAATACGAACTTTTTGATGAATTAATTTATGAACCAAAAGTAGCTTTGAGAGTTTCCTATAGCAACCGTGTTATTAGGATTTGACTTTTCAATAAACCACTGAACTGGCTGGAGGTGTTTATTTTATCCACACCATATTTTCTGCTTCAATCGCTAGAACACTACGTAGGGATCCGATATACCCTCACATTGGTTATGGGCCCAGGACTGGAGCGGTAAAAGGTGAATAATATATCACGATGAATACTCAGAATGTACGTATAAATTTTTTGACCAAAGAAAATTACGACAGCTGGCGTATGCATGCAGAGGCTCTCCTAGTAAAGGGTGATGCATGGGGATACGCAAGTGGGAGTATTCCTAAACCAGAGAGCGCTGAGTTAGCTCGTCAGTGGAGTGAAAAGGACGCCAAGGCGAAGGCAGATTTAATTCTATCAATTTCTCCAAGTGAGTTGAGGCACGTAAGAGGGTGCGAGACCTCCAAAGAGATTTGGGATAAATTAAAATCGGTGTATGCTTCAAAAGGGCCGGCTAAGAAGGCAACTCTTCTAAAACAACTGACATTGGCAAAAATGTCAGAGGACGATGACATCCAAGAGCATATTTTGAAATTTTTCGATATAAAAGATAAGTTGCATGCTATGGAAGTAGAAATCCACGATGATCTAATCTCGATAATGCTTTTGTATAGCTTGCCGACGGGTTTTGATAACTTTAGGTGTGCAATCGAATCACGTGATGAAATTCCTGATCCGGAAACACTAAAGATCAAAATTTTAGAGGAAGAATGTTCGAGACCTCAAGCAAAAACTAATGACAAAGCCATGAGGGCAAATTCTTCACGACTTAGGCCAGAAAATAAGCAGAAAAGTGGAAAATCTTTCCAGAAGGAGTTTAAGTTCAAATGTTTTCGATGTCATGAACTTGGACACAAGTCATCCGAATGTCCGAAAAAGAAACAAAACGAAGCAGTGAAGTGTGTGTCACATAATAATACAAGTGATGGTGATACGGATATGTCTATTTTGGATAGTTTTCAAAGTTTTCATTGTGTTTCAGATTGTAGGGCTGTAATGAACTTGGAAATGGAAAACTGGATCATAGACAGCGGGTGCACATCACATTTATGTAATGATGCAAGTAAATTCTTGGATGATATGTTGCCTGCTAGGGGTTTGTTGAATCTAGCTTCGAACACTACAACAGATGTTCAAGGTAAGGGTATTGTTACATTATCTGCATGTAAAGATGATTCAAATGTAGTTGTTACACTGTCGGACACGTTGTTTGTACCTGATTTGCGAAGTAACCTGATTTCAGTGGCAAAAATTACAGATAAAGGTTGCGAGGTTACTTTTACCAAAGATAGGGCTGTAATTACTAATAACGGTAAAGTTCAGTTGACAGGGGTACGAAGAGGCGATTTATATTATTTAAAAAAGGGAAATGAATCAGTCTCCGTGGTATCTGATAGTGACACGTGGTTGTGGCATGAACGTTTAGGTCATCTTAATGCGCGAGATTTATCAAAAGTATTAGCCCATAGTGGAATCAAAACAAAGTCGGTAGATTTGCGTGAACTTCACGACTGTGACATTTGTGCAAAAGGGAAAATGAGTGCGTTACCATTTTCGAGAAGCAGTGGGCCATGTGACGAGATTTTGAGAATCGTTTATTCTAACGTTGTTGGTCCTATGCAAACCGAAGCAATAGGCGGCGCAAAATATTTTGTTACTTTTATTGACGATTGTACACGTTGGTGTGAAGTGTACTTGTTGAGTAAAAAGAGTAGTGTTTTTACGGTTTTTAAAATGTACAAAAGTTTTGTCGAGAATTTAACGGGAAAGAAAATTAAATATTTACAAACGGATAACGGAGGTGAATACTGTAACAGTGATTTTGACGATTTTTTAAAGAAAGAGGGTATACAAAGAAGGTTGACAGTCCCTCGAACTCCTCAACAAAACGGAGTGGCAGAAAGGATGAATAGGACATTAGTCGAAATGGCAAGATGTATGCTAATATCATCCGGCCTTTCACCAGATTTTTGGGCTGATGCTGTAGTGACAGCTTGTCATGTCAGAAACCGTTGTCCATCAAGTACTCTTGGAGGAAAAATACCTTATGAGAAGTGGTTTGGAACATTTGCGAAGCTACATTACTTACAGAAGTTTGGTACCAAGGTACATGTTCTGGACAAAGAAAAGAGTAAGGGAAAGTTTGCTGCTCGAAGTATTGAAGGTATCTTCGTTGGTTATCCAAGAGATGTCAAAGGTTACAGAATTTGGATTCCTCAAGACAGAAAGATAGTAGTGTCACGAGATGTCAAGTTTCACGAAAATAAGGCTTTGATGGACATAAATATTGAAAAAGATCCATTTAAAATTGATCAGATGCAGTCAGTAGTAAAGAGAGATGAACCTGAAATCTGCGACGAATTGAAAGCCGTGGAAATAGAAGTTATTTCGGGGCAGCTACCTGGTGATTCGGACATGCCATCCATTGTAGAGGATCGAGAGCATGTAGATGTGAATCGCGAGCCAATATTGAAGCGAGCTCCTGGTAGACCACGCCTCGATAGAAGTGGTGCTGGCCGTCCAAGGAAAATCTATCGTACGATAGAGATAGAACCGGATATTGAAGCAGAGGAAGAAACTGATCAAGTTTTGGATGATTTTACAGACTGCCAAGATTTTGTTGGTGTAGCAGAAGAAAGTTTAAAACAAGTTCTCTCAGGTAATGAAAGGTATGGATGGGATCAGGCCATTTTATCTGAAGTTCGAAGTTTACTAAAGAACGAAACTTGGGAAGTTGTAAAGAAACCTGCACATCGTGACGTTGTAGGTTGTCGTTACGTTTTGACGACAAAGGTGTGTGTAGATAAAACCGAAAAGAAGAAAGCAAGATTGGTAGCTCAAGGTTTTAGTCAGCGATATGGTATTGACTACCATAAAACTTTTTCTCCGGTTGCGAGACTTGATACTGTCCGATTATTGAGTGCTCTTGCAGTTGAATTGGATATGGAAATTCATCAACTGGATATAAATACAGCTTATTTAAATGGTATTTTAGAGGAAGAGATTTACATGAAAATACCACAGTTGCTGAAACACTGCCTGCAGAAACTTGAATCTACAGAGACTGAAGACCCTGGTGTTAGGATCAAAGCTAAAAAGATGCTACATGATCTGGAATCAGGAGCTGATGTTTGTCGATTAAAAAAATCATTGTATGGTTTGAAGCAAGCTGGACGTCAATGGAACACATTGTTGGACGAAAAGCTGAGAAAAATGAAATTGAAACCTACTGTGAATGAACCATGTCTTTATTTCAAGGACATTGATGAACATGGGACAAAAATGTTTGTTGTGGTCTACGTTGACGATATTTTGATTGCATGTAACCAAAGAGCCTGCATAGATCATTTTAAAACAGAATTAGCCAAGGAGTTCGAATTAAAAGATTTTGGGTTGGCAAGTTATGTTTTAGGGATTGACATTGTCAAAAATGAAAATTCAATAAAGTTGTCACAACAAAAGTTTGTTAATGATTTATTGAAGAAATTCGATATGGAGAACTGTAAAGAAACTGTTTCAACTCCAATGGAGGTTGGACAGAAATTCGCAAATAAAACGGAGGATTGTAAAGATAATACAGCAAGACCATATCGAGAGCTGATCGGTAGTTTGATGTATTTGTCCACTGGAACCAGACCTGATATCTCCAATAGTGTGGTGAAGTTGGCGCAATTTTCGAATGCTCCTAATGAAACGTGCTGGAAGGCGGCTAAACGCGTATTACGTTATTTGAAAAGAACGCAAGGGTACGGACTTGTTTTCAAGAGAACTGGTAAGTCAGTTATCGGTTACTGTGATGCGGATTGGGGGACCTGTACTACTGATAGGTGTTCTTTTTCCGGTTATGCTTTCATTCTAGGCGGTGCGTGCATTTCATGGAAATCACAAAAACAAAAATGCGTAGCAACTTCAACGTGTGAGGCGGAATATGTGAGTCTTTCACAGGCAATGAAAGAAGCCATATATTTGCATAGTTTACTCACTGAAATCGGGTTACATAGGTATGTAAAGATTTCGTTACATGCAGATAATCAAGGTGCAATATCCCTGGCTGGTGATCCAGTTTTCCATTCCCGATGTAAGCACATAGATATTAAATATCATTTTATCAGAAGTGTACTGAGGAATAACAATAATATTGAGCTGAAATATGTGTCAACGAAAAAAATGTTGGCAGATGTGTTAACGAAACCGTTGCCGGGGTTGGGTTTAGAATCATGCCGCACGAATTAAGGGGGGAGAGTGGGGGGGAAGGGTGGAGTGTGGTAGGGGACGCCCCCCCCTAGAGTGGGGATGTGCGGAAACTTATAGTTTTGGAGAAAAAAAATAAAGAAGTTTTGAGGTTAAGTATGAATTTTTTGTGAGGTTAAGTATGAAGTTCTATAATTGGAAGTGTCGGACTCCGGTATGAGACTCAGAATCGACTCAGGGCATTCCGACATGAGTAGGTTAGGTTCAAAATAAGTGACAGAACCGACACGGAGCACCCCGACTCCACGTGGTCTTGTACGTCACGCCCCTAGAGTGTATATAAAAACGCGGAGCCAGTAGCTCGCGTGGGAGGTCCTGAGCGGAGCAAGCCCGTGAGGCCGAGCGGAGCGAAGGGGGGAGGTGGCGAGCGAAGCGAGCCGGCGACCTCCGTAGTGTAGCGAAGGTCGAATGGGTGAAGCGACACTCAGGGGCAACCTCGCGAGAGTACTGGCGAGAGCCCATACCGGAGTCCGACACTTCCAATTATATAACTTCATACTTAACCTCACAAAAAAAAAAAATTAACCTCAAAACTTCTTTATTTTTTTTTCTCCAAAACTATAAGTTTCCGCACATCCCCACTCTAGGGGGGGGGCGTCCCCTTAGACTCTCCCCCCTCCCCCCACCTTCCCCCCTTAATTCGTGCGGCACGATTCTAAACAATACCCAAAAACATACTTAACCTCAAAACTTCTTTATTTTTTTTCTCCAAAACTATAAGTTTCCGCACATCCCCACTCTAGGGGGGGGCGTCCCCTAAGACCCTCCTCCCTCCCCCCCCACCCTCCTCCCTTAATTCGTGCGGCACGATTCTAAACAATACCCCGTTGCCGAAACAAGCACATTATATGTGTATGATAGGCTTAGGTCTAGACAGTTTTTAAGTTAGTAACATATATTCTGTTATTCAGTAGGTACATTGTTGTGATAGTTATTTAATATTTTGGGGCATAAATTAAGGGGGCGTGTGAGTAATACGAACTTTTTGATGAATTAATTTATGAACCAAAAGTAGCTTTGAGAGTTTCCTATAGCAACCGTGTTATTAGGATTTGACTTTTCAATAAACCACTGAACTGGCTGGAGGTGTTTATTTTATCCACACCATATTTTCTGCTTCAATCGCTAGAACACTACGTAGGGATCCGATATACCCTCACAGCTTTAGCGTACAAACTTAGTAATGTGTGTAAATGTATGCATCAAAAAATCATCACAGTAAGTAATTCAAATTCAATTCAAAAACTTTATTTCAGGCTTACTGAGAAATGCACTAAACCTGAACAGTAAGCCCATATCAACATAAATACCTTAGAAACTGACATACACATAAAAAGACTTTATTTATTACTTAATCTAACACACGTGTGATCGATCGCCGACGCGTTGCAGCCTGGAGGATCACGTGACAGGTGGCCCTTGAACCGCCGGAACTTCACCCCTTTCGGTTTCGGAAGTAATGGTTACTGCCCCTAAATAATTAATAAAAATTATCATTTTAAAATGATCCCTTGGAGACAGGATCGAACAGGAACAAAATTGTAGGTATATGGGATCGAACACGACAAGAGATCGAACAGGAACTACTCACATCTTCCTCTCAGGTTCAGTTCTTCTTCACCGAGCGAAGCTGGATCTCATAGTTTAATTGCAGAAAGCAGCGTTTGTATGTATGTTTGTATGTTTGTAAGCATGTGTGTTTATCTGACGATAATTGCAGAACCATTGATCCAATCTTGATGAAACTTGGTAGGTAGGTCGTTTATGAATAATACAATTTTTACGTTTGAATTTAAAAGCTTGTTCGGAACAAGGGGTTTTTATCTTTACGGGGGTCCAACTAGACCCCCAGAATAGGTATCATAACTAGGTAATGGTAACAATCGCTGGAAGAAAATTCTGTCTGCGATAAGACCGCCGATTGTAGGACATAACTGTATTTTTATCTTTAGTGTACCTACCTGTAAACTCATATTCTCTCCTCAATAAAGTTTTATATTATATTAGATTTTATTTTGAAAGGGAAAAAAATAAGAGTGAAAAGTTTACGACGCGTGGTCACGTTGGGTCCTTACCATCTATTCTACTATTTGTTCTACCAATAGAACATCTAGGAAAAATATTTCACATTTATTCTTCTAATAGTACAAGTAGGTCATAATATTCCGAGTTATTCTACCAACAGAACAAGTAGGAAAATAAATCGCAGTTGTTCTATTGTTCAAAACAGAAATAAAATTTTCGCGTGGTAAACGTAGCCTGAGAACCTTGAGTGTAGTTTAATTCGTGGCGAACTACTAGTTTTTTTCATTAAATTACAAAATATTGTGCAATGAAGTTAATAATAGCGAGTGTTAAAAATACCGGAAAGTAAACAAAGGTAAAATAACTGAGTACCTTTATTCAAATGAGACCCCAAATATCAAAATTCATAACTGCCAACAATAATAGCATAGACAAAACAAAACACGAAATAAAGGAATTAAATTGCGGAAAAACATTTCATTATCCAAAAAGAGAACACTGTTAATGCCATGGAAAAAACAGCACAGATAAAGCCATAGACAAACTTTATGGCGGATGTGATAAGTCAGTGTGGCCCGTGTTCCACAATCAAGCATGATTTCGCAGGATTATTTTAGGACGAAGCAAGGCTATTTTTAAAAAAAATGCTAAATATATGTGCAAAATTATTGGTAACAGTTCGCGAAGTTTCGTTTTGATAGAACTGTTGTTTTCAATTTTGTACTTAGCTTACTTCTGTAAGACATGGTGAAAGAACCATCAACGGAACAAGGCCTTTTAGGGTCACCATATCATAACCTGGTCTTTGACCTGACACAGGATGACAAAGAAAGAACTTGTGACTAGGATGTGACACGACGAAACAACGAATGAACTGAATTATGGTGCATTTATTGATTAGCAAGATTAGATTAGATTTAGACTCTTCAAAGTAAAAACAACAATTCAAAACATTTGCCAGCATTTTACTGAAACGCTTGATAGTATAAACTCTTCATAGTAACAAAAAGGATTCTACTAGGTTTGGTCGCGTTGGAACAAGAGTAACTAAATTATCCTTAAAATGTCAATGAATAAATACTTTTGACTTTGACTTTGTTAACTGACACGAGACTGCTTAGGTCTGTTTTTTCACTATGTTTTCTACTGTATACAATTAATTTGAAAACAAATATAAAAAAATACAGCTATATACAATTCTAGGCTTAAAAATTTAGGCTACAAGTTCCCGTACTAAGTTTTCATTCAATCTGCTTGTGTAAACAATGAAGTTTGAATATCGTTTCTACTTTTTTTTGTTGTTCTGTGGACACAGCTCTCCCTCCCCATTTTACTGGTAGATAAGCTGGGCTACTGTCAACTCGTACATCGTTAATTTTTAGGGAACTCAAGTTTTTATTGTGGGCAATTTTTTTACCGGATAATATATTACACGGGCGACATGTGAATGATGTGACACAGTATTTATCATAAGTTCACAGACATAATGATTAAAAAACAAAACACAAAATTGTGTTTTTCTGAATTTTAATGGTAATAAAGTTGGTACTGCATAGTTGTTTGACGACATGACATGAGATTCATGTTTGATTTCAATGTAGGTATATGTAACGGTGTCTTGGCTTCCCCGCTTTCCGAGGAATCCGAGATGCTCGTTAAGATATATTTAAGAGTAGTATAAATAGTATTTAAATATAATACTTGTATATTTCCTGTACGGGAGTGACATTGTCACTCAGTAACAAAACTCCTTTAAATTAATAAAGTAAAAAGAAAAAACAGTTGTTTGTTCGTTGAGTTCCCAAACGGTCTACTACTTATGACAGACATTTATACACGAAACATTCCTAAGAAGACAACTTATGAACAAGCAAACTGTAATTTAATAACATAACATAACACCCAACAGCCACATACATAGTCCTGATCTCACACCAGGATTCCCAGTGTCGTGGGTATCAGAAACTACGAGTAGGTACCATTATTGTACCATAACACTCAGACCCGGAACAAATATTTACATATCATAGAAACATTTGTCCCGCTGCGCGAATCAAACCCGCAACCTCTCGCATCTCAGCCGGCCACTCGCCTCGCTACCTTTAAAAGTATTGCATTATTGTTAGCGTACATAGAAATTAAATAATTTTTTGGAAAGTTCTAAACATATAAACACTCTTAGTGCCTACATGCCGCCTACATGCAACTGAAAGAGGTGAGGTTGGGTATGTAGGATAGATATTTATTTTTGAACTTCAATCAAACCCACGTTTATTAAGTCTATAAGTGGATCTACTATAATTTCGCTTAAACAGTTGGACGGTTATTAAATTAATATTTTCTTGTCACAGGTACCTCAGAGCTTCAAGACAAAGCATTATATGAATGTTGCTAGTGCCTTACGACACAGAATATATACGGCACACATACGGGTCATAATATGCAGAACTGACAACCGTTGGGGAATATAGGCGACCGCAAGATTCAGACGACGCAGTCAGTGTAGAAAGGTCCTCGTCTCGATGGACCAAAGACATTATAAAGGTCGGGATACCGGTGGATGGAGGCGGTTCAATACCATTAGAATTCTATGGGAGAGGTCAATATCCAGCAGTGGACTTCTACAGGCTGGTGATGTGAAACAATTGGTAGGCATAAAGGTGATTAGTCATCTCGAATCCGATCAAGATTAAGGTTAAGGTTAAGATTTTTATTAGATAAGGATTGTTATTCTCATTAAAGTTCAGGTAAGTAAAAAAGTTACAGAACAGCTTACGTGAAACGAAAAGTGAGCGAAAATTATGAAAAAATAAATTGTCTCAATTAATGGATTGTTTTAGAAAATAAACTCAATTTGTTACAAACCTATAAATATCATTCAGCTTCAGCTTGGAAGCAGTAGTATTTTTTGAGTTGTTTTGCGTGAATCGTAGGAAACTTTGAAATTTATTCCTGTAAAAATTACTCAGGTAAATAAAAAAAACATAGGTATGTATTTTTACTGTCTATTCTTTGTAATATTTTGAATATATGTTTTCAGTAGTTTTCAAATACACAGAAGTATTTATTGCAGTTTGGGTCTGCTATCGTCTTAATAACCCAACATAGTTTTTTTAAGGCCTTAGTTCAGCAGTGGTCTTTTAAGCAGAAAATAATTATTAGTTTTAATTGCATTAGTAACAGCACACAAATATTTTTTAATTCCAAAGACAACCAATATTTGACAACAAAGTTTGAACCTGTTGTGGGTTTCATTCAATGTTTATAAGAAAAGTCACGTAGTTCACAAATCTCTTACCGAAAACAGCTGGTCCTTTATTACCGTCATCATGCCCTTAACTCAGGCTTGCGAAAAATTTCTTACCTGCTTCCGAATCTCCCTTTATTGCACCGGCTTACATGAAGGGGAGTCCTCGCTAACCTTTTAGTGGGTATCGACCGGGGCCTGACAGACCTCGAAAATACAAAATAAATAGATCGGAGCCAAAAAATTAGCAATAATATGCTACTACGGTAATGTTTTGTCTTGTGGAACTTTACATATTAGTTGATACCTGAAATATTTATTTGGTAGCAAACTATTTTAAATGTTATGTTCTTAGATCCTTGATAGAAATAAATGCAAGGAAACTCTATAATTTGAGAAAAAAACTGATATAAATTTATATTTTTGGGCTCTTGCTTCTAAAATTCTATATTTTTAAAAGACATATAGTATTTTTGTTAGTAGTACAGCTTTTTCATGAAAGAGTTCCTCCGGGGAAGTACTACTACCATACCTATTTCTGCCGCAAAGCAGTAGTGTTCGCATTACTGTGTGCCGGTTTGAAAGGTATGGGTGCCGGTGAAATTACAGGCACATGTGACTTTCCATATTTATGTCTCAGGGTGACGGGCGCAGTGCAGTGCCACGTAGGGCGCGTACTTAATGGACGTGACCTATGTGATAATGCACTATTAATAGGCAGAGGGTACCGCTTAACATCAGGTGGGTCATCTGCGTGATCCGCCATAATTTTTTTTCTAAAAAAAGACAATATTACAATGTGTTTTCTGTTTGGCTTCGGTTATTAATAAAACATATTGTTTAATGGTGCTTGATAGACCCCAGGTTGAAAATCAAAGGTGAGCATGTATAAAGTGCTTAGGGTAGAGATGCGCGCGTCTGGGGGAGCCTCTATTCGGGAGGCCCTAGCTAGCTAGCCCTTCCCCTCAGTGAAGTTTCAGGCACCAGGTTGAACGCACGTGTTTGGGCGGCTCCCGCCCTCGATTGAGACGAGACTTGAAAGCGATGTGAACATTTTTGTGAGTGTTGTGAGATCGTGTTTGGGCTTGTTCGGTTGTTGAATGGATTTTTCGGGTATGTATTTTTATTATTCTTGTTAGAATTATTTGGACTCACAATTGATTAATTCTAGAGTTAAATTTAAAGTCCTTGAACCTTCAAACAAATTCATAATTGTTAAACTTAAGAAAATATAAGTCTGAAATATTGAATTAAATGAATATGCATTGAATTAAATAATTATCCTGCCTATTAAATTTTTGATTATTTTATTAATTTATATATGTTTTTGCAACGTAGGAGGTCTCTAAAACATATTAGTTTTTAGATCCATGTGTGCATATAAATTGTAGAAATTCTTAGAACAAACATGTCATTCAAATTCTTATAGTCTAATTTCGATTGTAATTCAAATATTTATAAAGGGCCCACGCAATCGGACCACTTGTATCAACATCACTAAACAAGGAATTTAAAAAGACTAACATAAATTACTTTTTGGATGCATGACAATGCCGAACAGAGACATCATGGATATACTCATTTAAATCTATTGTCATCTTTGGGATATCGAGAACTGTACTAAGAAAACAAACATTCTTTACCTTTACGCAACTTATTGCTATTCAAAAATGTGCCTTGTTGCTGAGAGGCTAAGGATATGTTAGATAAAAAATAAACTTTATTTCTCTTGTTGTTTCGTTTGTTGTACAATACAAAGAGTTGTGATAAAACAGATAGCAGAAGCGTTACAAAGGTCTGTAACAAAGGGCATTATTATGTTTGAACACACGCGGCCTTGTTTTTGCTGGCGGTACCTTGTTTCGATATATTTAACTTTGTTGCCATAAAGTTCTAATTGTAGGGAGCTCAAGATTTATGGGTTTACATATTATTTAAGTTTCATAGCACATTTTCACATACCTACAAAATTAAAAAAAACGTGGGTGTGTTATCATAGGTACGTATCTCTAGAATTAATTATTTATTGAATATGATACAGAATTCAATAGGTTTCGATAGATTCAAAAAAAAACCGCGCTATCAACATTATTTCCTCAAGCCTAAGAAAAATAGGACATTGAATAGCAAAATTCTTGATTTATTATTATCATTCATCTCATCAAGCGGGTATCTATTACGAAATTGCGTTTTGATAAATCGCCAAACATTATTATGGGCGGCGAAAGAAATGGACCCACTCAACTTGAAACGAAAGTGACTGTTCCACATGTTAACACAATAATAAACCGAAAACCAGGACCATAGAGATCAAAATCCTTTAAAACATAGGCAAAATAGAATAAACATTGTGAACGTAATAAGAAAACATAATGGTTTGATGAAAGTGTATTTTAGGAAGTTGACCAAGGAATCAGTTATTAACTTTCAGGTAAGGATGATTAATGAAGAAAAAAATATGCATTGTTTTATGCGTGAGGGAGCCTCTGCGAGATGCACTGAATCCTTTCACTATTCTGATTCAATCAATATTGGTCGCTAGGCTCTTTTCAGAGTCACCATACTTCAAGCTATCTCTCTGACCTAAGTGAATAAAACGGGTACTTCCCAGAGTAAGTATTTGGTAGAAGTAACAACGGATACGATAAAAGTGGTGATACACAGAATATACACTTGAATTAGTTGTGACTGCTTGAAAATCTGTACTCTTGCTTTATTTATATTTATATTATATTTATATTTATTTATTAGAATCACCAACATAGTATACTACGTTACAAGTAATTACAACACATGATTATTATATTATGCATGCCAAGTGCTACCACAGCACCACGCAGCTACCACAGTTATAGATGACTGACAACATGCTATTAAATAATGAAGAGCGAGAACAGATTAAAAATAGAAAAAAAAATACAAATTAATTACAATCACAACAATGTCCAACAAATTTAATTAAATTTTAATAAAACAAACATAATTATAAAACCTAAATTAAATAGTCAAAAGTAATATGTAGTCAATTTATATACAAAAAAAAAACAAAAAAAAAACTAAGAAAAAATAACTTTGTGAAAACATTAACTACTTAGCGAACAAAATTTACTTTGAATAACAAAATAATATTTGATCAAAATCATGAAAAGAACTCCTTAACTCTTAAAATCTTTAGGGTTAAGCTCACCTTTGTACATATATATTTTAATTATTTCCGTGTACAATAAAGAATTATAGAATTATAGAAAAGAGCGCTACATCAACATTTTGCTCGAAATAAGGATAGTTTTGTTAAAGTTTCAAATTTTTATTTTCGAACGAAAAATTTACTAAAACTGTGTAATAATTTAATTTATTACTCGGAAGCTTCTATCAAACCAAACAAGAACATAACCAGCAAGTTCAAAACAAAGCACAATGTTTTAATAGATAAAGAACATTCAGAAACAAAAAATAATGTTTCAGTTTTAGTTTTCTATCACAAAAAGCTTTCAACTTTTCTATTGTTTTCAAACAATTTAACTTGCATAATATCCATGTTATATAAGACCTGTCCAGGAGACAATGATTTTATATTTACGACATACCGGTGCAAGTGAGAACTGTTATTTATTCATCACATAGTTATACCAGGTCTAAGCGGACTAAGAATGAATCAGTCACGCGACAGATAGATGAAAAACAGAATGGAAACATTTCCACTGGTCAAACAAAACTCAATGGTCAGATAAATCTTACCAACAGTCTGACCACTGGAAATAACCTCATTAAAAAGCAATTCTAGTCTATGGAAGTAACTGGACAACTAGAAGGGCTAAGTTTAAGTACCAGGGGGCTTAGTATGAGAATTTGATAGTATTCGAAACTATTTGAAGTTTCGTTTCCTTCAATATATTTACTGACAGCGTCCTTAGTTTTCTTCTCGTTTCTGCTAGTGGTGCTGCAAGTAAATATATGGAAGGAAACGAAACTTCATATGTGTAGTTTTAAATACTATCAAATTCTCGTACTAAGCCCCAAGAGTGGTTCACAGGTGACCGATGGACTCTGGAAAGTTCCACCAGTATGAAGGAAAATGAAGTGCGGGCGGTGTGGTCACTTACTCTGACTGACTTTATCACTACTACTTTATGACTTGATATAAGCAGAAATAGACAGAGAGGACGATTCTCAAACGAACGAATTCTACAAAAGGCTCCACAACTAGATACACACAACAGTGACGTAAGAAAACTCATCGCTTTCTCCCGAGCTATAAATTATGAGTTGGTATTTATTTTCTCCCATTTCGCCACCCTGAAGGAAATATGATCGCGTGTCAGCACCACGGTGTCTGATGGTGCCCGTCTTTCGCACGCGATATCAAAATTTTCTAATACTTATACTGGGTCGACATTACTCTCACAGGATCACGATATTTCATCGTCAGGTCACGCCACACCCAAAATGAAAATCCAACATCCAACGTAGATAAGAAGAGGTAGTATTTAATATTCGTAAGTAGCCTGAGTAAAATACTAGCTACTACTACGTAGGTAGTGAAAAGATTTTTGTGGAAACAGAAATATATATAATACGTTTTGATATTTTTCTACGAAAGTTTTTATGAAAAACGTCATGTGGCTGATGATGATGATGATGATAAAATTAGTATTGGGACCCGTAAGCTAAAATGAGCCCAAACACGAGCAGTTTACTATGATCTATCACTTAGTTTAATTGTCCACCTTCTGTCTCAATCATCAGACCGCCTCTTATAGCATATCATACAGGTAATTGCTCTTGATTACGATTTCACAGTACATTGTGCAGCGTGTTTCACATTATTTTTAAGAACATAAATATTAAAACCATATTACATAATGTACTGTAAAAAACATGTTCAAAAGCGATGACTAGTTTCATATGCAATAGAGGTGCTTACATCATTATCATTATTAGACGTCCACTGATGATTGAGGCATCCCTAATAGAAAGCAATAGGGAAAATTTGCCGTAGTCAGTGTGCTTAGTGTGAAGCAGGCGGAAGGGTGATACCGCAAGTATTGGTATTGAGTACTCAGGTGGATGCTGTTGCCAATCCGCTGGTGTAAGCCCTTACTCGGCTTTTATGTCATCCACGAGAGGAGGCGGAGTGGTATATTTTCAGAACTAATACACCAGACTACAGGATTAATATAATATTGAATTGTTATTGGGATTACACATTGTGCAAAATTTCAACTGAATCGATTACTAGAAAGCTGGTAATAAATCATTTATAGTCAGTTAAACGAATTAAAGCCTTATTATACATTATACTAAATCAAAATCCAATAAACGTGAACAACACACAATCTAAACTTAAAGCATACCAGTATTTGACTTCATAATTCAAAGTTCACTACAAAATTCATTACAATGCCTTACATTGTAAGCTTTCATGTGAAACTAAAGTACTACGAATATTGTATATGCTGTAAGCTTTCCCAATTTACATATACACACTTGATGAATCTCATACCCCCTAGCCTTCATTGGGGCATAATTTTCATTATACATAATAAGTTACATAAGGGCTAGCGTGCTGCCTTGTGGTACGCCATAAATTATCCTTACTGGAAAAAGTTATCTGAGTAATTGAGATACGTGTGTTATGCTAGGGAACTAGGACTGTACGATGTGTTAATTTGAGCTGTCATGCGATGAGTAACAACAATGTTTGGATTGAGGGGTCGAACAAAAGAAATTGGTAGTTCAGAGTTGCAGGTAATCTTGCGTGATGGAGAAAATTGTTTGTTCCTAATCGTTTTTTTTCACTCTTTTAGTAAACGACAGGAAAAAGTCGTGTGCTGCCTGAAAAAAGACTCCATTGACCTCTTTTTTTTTAACATTGATACACCTTTGTTTGACCACGATCTCACCTGTTGGTAAGTGACGATGTGGCCGAAGATGAAGCACAAAGGTCTAGAAGGCACCTATTCACTCTTGACTTGAAGAGACCCAGATTATAGTTTTCAGGAAAGACAGACGACGGTAGTGACCTCTGTGGCACTGCGGGTGTTTAGCCGGCTGGTTTGTGAGAGGTTGCGGGTTCGATTTCCGCTGCAGGTAAATAAATGTTTGTATCATCTGAAAATATTTGATCTGGGTCTGGGTGTTATGCATAGTACTCGTATTTCATGATACCCATGACACAGCGGATCCTAGTGTGGGATCAGGACTGTGTATGTGACTTAAGTTATTTTATGTTCAAATATGGATGTCGTAAAAGATGACTAAGGGACTAACACCAGGGGATGGGCAGCAGCATCCACCTGAGTTATCAACACAAATACTGTGATCACCAATTCGCCTGCCAAGCGTGATGATTATGGCAAGCAGTGGACGTCTGAAGGCCGCTACTGATGATGATGATAATTAATGTAACTGATATTACTACTGAGGACACCTAACTTCATGACACCAGTACTTTTTTTAGGTCACCCTGCTTTAGCTTGAGGTTTGGCGGCGCTGAAAAGGGTCTAGTGACATATCGTGATGAACAGTGTGGTGAAAGCATTCAATGCGCTTAGCACAAGCTCCTTTCAGACGCAGGTCTTATAATTTTGAGGGTTCCGTACCTCAAAAGGAAAAACGGAAAACGAAAATGAAAAAAGTGAAAACCATTATAAGATCACTTTGTTGTCCGTCTGTCTGTCTGTCAAGACCCGTTTTATCAGGCACGCGTGGAGGTATCAAGCTGAAATTCATATCAAATCAGTCGCAAGGGAATCAAAACCTACAGGGTACTTCACGTGAACTCAGAATCTTGAAATTTGGTACAAAGTAACGGTTTTTAGCACAGATGAAGGAAAAATTGCGAAAAGCATAAATTTTTAGTTACATCATAATATATTTTTTTTTAATAATTTTCTACTTACTACCCCTTTCCTCATGATGATTTCATTTAGCTATTAAAATACCATAACTTTTACTTATATACATACAGGTTTGTTACGAAACCCTCGGTGCGCGAGTCCGACTCGCACTTGGCTGGTTTTTATTTCTTGGTTTTCATCTCCTCATGTTTTACATTATCGGTTGGAAATGTTGACCTTGGAAATCCTTACTGGAATTATTTTGATTTCTTGTTATAAGTACTGTGAATATACATTTATTTACAGAAAGAATAATACAAGGTATAAAATACATATGAAACAGTTGCGCTAAACTGAAGACCGCTACAAGCGATCTAAAGGTAGCTCAACTGATCCAAATCACTACCAGACGGAAGCGTCGCTAAGATGCTGGCTGCATTGCCACGCTGAATGGCAATACTAATGCGTTGAGCCAGATAACAGCCAGCTCTCGGGTCACGCGTCGCTTCGACCAGATGCCCTGCCCCAGTACTGTTATTTGAAATATATAATAGCGGTGAATATCACTTCGCATTACTCGACTTAAAAACGCCACCTTAAAAATTCAAGTAAAAAAGGAAAAATAGCTCTTGAAGTTTGTACCTAAGTATCTATCCTCCACTTCCGTTAAACGTTCAACATACAAAATGCATTTACAAAGGTCAAGGCGACACCAAAACTAAACGTGAAAGCGCCAATTAGATTAACAGGAACACTCGACGTCCATAAATTGTCCAGAGGGTTGTCTGTACAGTATCCCCCCCTCCCCCCGCGCCACAGTATAGTAAAATGATGTAACAATGTTTGTGAAACCGATGCCTACCCTACCCTCGGCCGACTGATTCTTTGAGACTTCAGTTACCTACATTTAAATTAAAAACTGTCAATAGCAAAAAGTTATGTGTCGCTATGTTCAATAACCAATTACGTAATAACAATAACATAAGTGGTGTACGCTTATGTTTTTTATTTTAAACTAGCGACTCGCCCCGTCTTCGCACGGGTAGCCCCCGGTGAACCCCCCCCCCCCCCCCCCCCTATGTCAATCTCCTGGTTCTAAGCTACCTCCCCACCAATTTTCAGCTAAATTGGTTCACCCGTTCTTGAGTTATAAGTGGTGTAACTAACATGACTTTGTTTTATATATAAAGATGACGTAACAAGTAGATGCCTAGGGCCTTCTGCCTATAATGTATTATCTCGTAGGTCACATCCTCCTAAGACGCGTTCTACGTGGCATTGCACTGCTCCTG
Organism: Operophtera brumata; assembly: GCA_932527175.1. Lineage (NCBI taxonomy): Eukaryota > Metazoa > Arthropoda > Insecta > Lepidoptera > Geometridae > Operophtera > Operophtera brumata. The sequence continues at coordinate 12,812,848 of OW052236.1, forward strand.
CCACCCTGAGACATACATCTGAAAGTCTCATGTGCCTGTTATTTCACCAGCACCCTAACCGGAACAGCAATGCGAGCACTACTGCTTTACGGCAAAAATAGGTATAGGTATGGTGGTAGTACTTCTCCAGAAGAACTGTTTCACAGAAAAACTTAACTACTACTATAATATAATAAATGTGCGTGTCACATTCACATAAAAAACCGTGAATTCGACATTTACTAAGTGTCTAAAAACAAAAAAACAAAAATAGTTCTATTTTTAATATTATTAAAAAAAGGTTTTATACCCTATGTGTTGATTGACACTTTATAAACAAATAAATATAGAACCTATAGTTAGTGAAATTATCAAAATTTATTTTGCATCAATCTTAGAGCATTGAGGCCTCGGAAGCATCAATAGACACTAAAGTGTGGAATCATCTGAATCTTGATTAGGAACATTTTAATATACCCTGTGAACGTAGTGAATTCGTTGGTATACTGAGTTTAAATGTTGGTGCGTAGCATTAGAATATACTATTATTGATTTTTAGCAATCTTACTTGACGCCGAATCTTATTCCCTATATCAGCGTGAGTGAAGGAGCGCGCACAAAATAGCCGCAAAGCGTTTGATACAAGCTTCCATTCTGTATTTTATTTATAAATTCTGTGCCCTCCGTCACTTTCTAACGGCTAACGGTCGAAAGAGATAGATAATGGCGTAATTATTAAGCTAGGGCCGTGGTCAAGTTTACGAGTTTACGTTGCAGATGCCTACCTTTTGCGTCGAAATTGGAACCTTGATAAACTAATTATGGGTAATTGTATAATGACTTTGGGGGAAGTTATTTTCGTGTTATTTGACATTTCCGTTAGCATTTATTACTGCAGAGGTTCAAAAGTTGTTTAAGAATTTAGCTGTGTTTGTTAAAACTAGACAGTAAATGGAGGGCTGTTCCCAGTAGTCTTACCGAATACTTTTACCAGTTTAACTACTAATTGTGGAAACGAAATCAATTTTTACAACAAAAAATAAAATTTGAAAATAAAAATTTGTTTCTTATTTATCAGCTGCAATATTAACATAAAAGCCATTTTTTTTTATTGCGTAGCCCTTCTTACCTAATTGATTTTACTTGAAAGACCTCTTTTAATATCCTTAAAATAGGTATTTCAAGTAAAATGAGGTTTAATGATATTTTTTTGATACAGAGATCTGTTTCATAGATTATAGTGAGTCTTCGACCAAATTATAGTGGTAATTTAGTTGAGTCAAGTGTTGCCACTCTCTAAAAACTGTACTGCTAATAGTGCTAATTGGACATACCTGAAAAGCTTACTTAGAAAATCTTTGTCTCTTATATTAAATAGTTTGGGTTCCAGAAAAAAAACTACTTCGTTTTGTAAAGAAAAGTATGACCAAATTATTTCAAAAGAGTGCCTTAGCTCAGTTGAATTGCAAAGAAACAATCAATTCGTAACACATCACGGTACAAATATTGTGTCTTTGTGTGAAATGTCCACCCGTATTGAATAATTATTGTATGGACATTACACCCTACAAGCATTTTTAAGAATTTAATTTTCAACAATAGACCCAATGATTACGTTACTGCGGTCGTAAACTAATAAATACTAACAATGTACTAAGCGACCATTGTTTACATGGAAGTGGTTATTTCAATAAGGTTTTATTTGATTTTAAAGCACCTTTACTGCATCGAGATAAGGTGCATTATTTGTGCTGTTGACAGGGTTTCTGAGACGCGTGGGGTACAGGATAGTGATTTATATTCTTCTTTTGTTTTTGGCTATTTAGCTTGCACCGGTATCAATGAGACAGTCTTGGATGGTCGTTATTCTTGCATTGTGCCTCTTGTATTGTCTACAAAATGACATCGTTAGTAAGTGAGCGGGTGGTCGTGCGCATTGAAATTCTATTGGCGACATGATAAATTACTGACTATTCATATTATTACTAGAAACCATTCGAATAACTGTCTCGATTAACGCAGACATTTCCATGTATATTAGATTACGAATACTGTTTTCAGTTAATATTGCCACTGTTTAAAAAGCACTCAAAATAATTTATATTGAGGAATGTTTAATATAAATTTGTGTAGAAAATGTAACACGTTAAAAATCCCCATTCACAAAAACATTTTTTTGTCACAGAATTATGTGTCAGCCGTTGATATATCGTAGTAAAGATAACAAAGGGAATTCACGTCCGTTTGTCAAAATAAAACGACATCGACCCACACGTAACATGGTATATCACGAATCAATACATATAAAGTCGTCACGTGACTGACTGACTGACTGACTAACGCAAAGCCTAAAACGTAAGTTCTCTGAAAATTAGAGGTTACATTCCTTTTTATAAGATTTTATTTTACTTGCAAAGTATGATTCTGTGGTTCGGGCAGTTCGGGTCAAATCTTGCAAGCTTAATTAGAACCACTTCTTAAAATCCGATTGAGCTGAAAATTTGCATATCTGTCAAGTTCCGATGAAAATACGATATTATGATGACAGCCAGCTGATCTAAAAATGAAGTTTTTTAAAATCATTGATAGTATAGACCTTTGTTTGACCACTATCTCGCCTGTTGGTAAGTGACGATGAGGCTGAAGATGGAACACAAAGGTCTAGAAGGCACCTATTCACTCTGGCTTTGAAGAGGCAGATTATAGTTTTCAGGAAAGACAGGCGACGATAGTGTATTCCACTCCTTAGCAGTTCGCATTATAAAGGTAAGACAGTGACGGTAAGACGGTGGACAACGGAACTTCTCGATGGATAATAGTAGACTGGCCGTGTTTAGGCTCATTTTGATCAGCTTACGGTTCTTCATAAGCTCTGCTTAGCTTGGGGCTAGATAATGTTGTGTGAAATGTCCAGCATTATTATTATTATTATATCACTCATTTATTAAAAATCTCGTAAAAAAATATATTTTTCACTATAAAGCAATACTATCTACAAAAAAATAAATAGTAAAAAAGATTATAGTAAAAAATATAAATCAAAACGGGGAACCACCGACCGCGGAGCGAGGCCCAAACGGTCGGGGGCTAGGGCTGCAGAGAGAGGAACCTCCTGACTATACGTGCCGAGTCCAGGAGTACCGCCTTCTGAATCTGACCCTTGACCCAACTATTTAGCGAGAGCTTCTTAAGGTACTGGTCGAAGCTCTTCGCAATCAGTCCATTCACTGAAACGACTATTATTATTATTATTATTATTATTATTATATCACTCATTTATTAAAAATCTCGTAAAAAAATATATTTTTCACTATAATTATTATTATATTATTACTATAATATAATTATTATTACACACTATTCAATATTATTATTATTATTATCACCATTATCAGCCGGAAGTACACTTCTTAAAAGCTTGTTTAAAAACTACGAAAAAGAAATATGGTCCAGGGGTGCACCAAAAAAGGTATTTCAAAAATGCACCACATAAAGTCATCGACATAGCTCACAGTATTACCAAGCTGAAGTGGCAATGGGCTCGACAACCATGGGGTAAACGCCTTCTAGACTGGTGACTACGTCTTTGTAAACGAAGTACGGAGCGACAATCTGTATAAGGCGGCTGGTAGAAAGTGGATGGAAAGAGCTGTAAATCATACTAAAAAGTCTGACTGATATAGGCTGATGATGATGATGGTGGCCTCCTAAGGGCTTTTCCTCTGGTTTTCAGAACCGCCAAATCTCTTCCTATCTCCAAATAGCTCAATCACTAGTTGTCCATCTCGCAAAGATATTAATTCTAGTAAAAATTCAGATGTTTTATTTTTAATTTAGTATATTATGTGTATATTATATCATGTATTATGTATTTTAAGTTAGACTATATACATATACTTCTAATTATTTAACTGATTAAGACCACCGTCCTTTATCGTTCTCGTCAATTCCAGTCCATCCAGAGTTAGTCAGAAAGAGATTGCTTTCAGCGATAAGACCGCTTATTGCACCTTTTATTTTGATTGTTTTTAATGTATTAAATTTTATGTGGCGTTCAATAATGTTTTATCTATCTATCTATCTATCTATCTAAGGGAAACGTTTTGTGGCTTCGTTCGCGTCGTATTTGTATGTAAAATACTCACCGCAGACGAAGTCACGGGCGTTCTACTACTAGTTTATATAATCTGTGCATATCGACAGTTGCGGATAAATCCTTAGAACTATCATTCAGTGTTGTGAAATATTTTTGTATTATTTGGGTCCGCCCGCAGCTTCGCTCGCGTTTACCGGGATAAAAAGTAGACTATAGCTCAATCCAGGTCATAATCTATCTGTGTACCAAATTTTATCAAAATCGGTATGGCCGGTTCGGTGTGATTGAGTAACAGACATACAAACATACAAACATCCAAACATCTTAACATCTTAACTTTTTTGTAATTTAACTTTTACATTTAGCCACTGAATCTTATGATCCCAGTAATCTGGGCTCATAAGATTCAGTGGCTGTGTTTAAATTTTACTAGTGAAATAAGAATTCTGTTTTCGGTATCGTGTAGGTTATATAACGAGGAAGGTTTTTTGTATAAAATATCAAATATAATTATTATTGCGAAGCTAGACCAATTTTTGTGAAGGAAGTCGCAGACTCAGCTTAAAGGTAACCCTTGATTGATCAGAACTTTGATGGGTGACCGCTCTTGGAGCCGCTAGTAAAAGTTAGGTAGTTGCTATAAATTATTTTTAAAACTTTTATTTTTAAATTTTGATCGGTCCTAAAGCTTATTACAAAACCGAATATTGTTGTCGAGACGGGGTGATTTCCGATGTTGGCTATTGTGTGTGATCTGTGTTGAACAATAAGTGACCATCAGAATAGGGTCTTTGTTACTGGCAGCTGTATATTTTTATAGAGGATGTCTATTGGCTTGGATGAGGTATAGGCTTTGTAGTTGGGTGCGTAGGTGTTAGGGTTGTATATTAACTTTGATGTCGCTTCCTACTCATGTTGCTAACAAAATGTAATGTCTAGTTTAACCACTGTTCGAAAAATATCTTTATCATGAACTTATGAAGGTTTTATTCCTTATTTTTTTTATATTCTTTTTATCTAATATTTATGCGATCGCAGATATTTGTACAGGGCGTTCTGGGTATTTTATATGTATAATAAAACATGTATATCTATGTAATACGAGTATATTGTATTAAGTATATCAGTTATCTAGTACCCATAACACAAGCTCTGCTTAGCTTGGGGCTAGATAATATTTTGTGATCTGTCCAGCATTATTTATTTATTTATGTGTTCCTAAAGCACGATACCAATACTGATGGAACTTTGGTATGTTATTGTCCGCACGCCGGGGAAGGTTTCTGACTACTACGCGAGTGGATTGATAAAGATAAAGATTTTATAAAAATTTACTTTGTATTATTTGAAAAATATAAAATATGGTGCTTTGCGAAAATATCACAGAAAATTTGGCAAGCGCTTTAAACACATGTTAACTAAAATTAAAGCAACTTTTACAACTTGTCCAAATAACAAGCAAATAACCACTCAGTTTTAACGAAGCAACGGAGAGCAGAATAAAATGGAGTGGCCCCTAAAAGATTTCACGGGCATCCGCATTAACACTACAGCGATAATGAAGGCAGTGAAACTTTGGAATGGTTCCAGAATATCTTGTACACAGTCTGGGGTAGGCGGTAGTCGGCCGGACTAGGGATGTACGATTTATAATACGTTTTACACAAATTTTTAAGTTTAAAAGCTTTGATACGAGTATGTGTCAAGCTATAAGCCCGTGTTAACAATCTGATCTCACTGAAAATGACTTCCGCGTTGGATGCATTCTGAATTATGTGACCATACTGGTGCTTTCTAGCAAAACACTAGCAAAACGCTAATAAAAAGCAGCCAGCTGATGGTTCGATCAATCAAACAGCGATAATTCTTAGTTAGACGGGAATTCCAACCTGAAAATCAGTAGAAGATAGTTGAGGATTATGGACAGACTCTGATCAAAAAAGTATTACAAGATCATCAAAAGACGCCCCGGAACAGGCTCTAAGAACAGGCTCTAAGAACAAGCTCTAACTCCAGTAACAAACAACCATATACGATTACGGTCTCGATTCGATTCCGATAAAACCTCTGTTACATCCCTTAGCTGGACGTCGGGCAGCGATGTCTCTTTACGACTGTCTAGGATACACATTGCTCTTGAGAAAGTGCTGGTTTGTCGTCGCTTGAGGCTTGATTGAAGTTAGGGGGAATAAACATGGCAATACTGTTTGGATAATCAATGATGTAAGTAAACAGGGGCTTGAGAAACGTTATCTTTCTATAAAAATATAGATCAAAACATGTTTGTACTCTTGATCGTACTGCCGATTTTAGAACTAAGAACTCGGTTTTTGAGGCAAAAAACTATCATTTATTAAATATCTTCATCTAAATCTTCTTTTCATTTTAAGATCCTGTCAGTGTTGCATAGAAATAGAATCGGGTTTATTTCACTTTTTGAGTGCAGCTGTGTATTCCCAAAAATAAACAACTTATTAATTTGACGAGTTGCGGTTCGATTCCCGCCTTGGAACAAATATTTGTGAGATTGCAGATATTTGTTCAGGGTCTTCTGGGTATTTTCTAAGTATAATAAAACGATATAATTAATGTATTGTATTAAGTATATCAGTTATCTAGTACCCGTAACACAATCTCTGCTTAGCTTGGGGCTAGATAGTGTTGTGTGAACTGTGTCCAGCATTATTTATTTATTATTTATAATATCTGCATTTCTACTTAATACTCATATCTTTTGAACTTTAACAAGAAGATAAATAGTTAGCGATAATCTTCACGCCTCAATAATGAATTTTAACAACGTAGTGCAAATTAAAGCTGTTCAAGTCTCGAAGTGCTCGAGTCGAATAGCTCGAGTTCAAGTGTAGCTCAGCTTTAATAAGTTCAGGCACGTTCGGGATCGTGCCACTTCGGGTATCAACGTTTGACGCTTGCAGCGAATCGAAGGCTTGTTTGCGAAAGGTTTGCAGCAGATTTAAGTTGGCTCACGCACTGAATTTTTGACGTACAGCGAACAATACTACAGTGCGTAACAAAGCTACGTACGTATTTACATTTTTTTTCATTGGCATCTACGTATTTCATTTGGTAATAGGTTTTTTTTTAAGCGTGAATGTCGGAAGAAGCCGTTTGGCCTCCTGATTTTAAGCATAACCTCTGCCTTTATCAACGCATTGCCCCATTGGTCATGCCCACCTAGGACGCATCCCATGCACTGCACTGCGCACGCTACCTTGAGACATAAAGATGAAAAGTCGCATGTGCCTTCAAACCGAAACACAGCAATGCGAGCACTACACTGCAGAAATAAGTATGAAGGTAGTTCCCCGGACTAACCTAAATGACGTGTACGAAAATCTCGTAGAAGAACCAAGGTCACCAACATAGCTCTCAAAATTAGCAATATGTAAAAAATCAAAAAATCAAAAACAATTATCTTTATTTACTAAAGTATGGTAAACTTATGGGTAGGTAGGTAGTAGTAATGTGCAGAACCTAGTCGCAGGAAGTTGGTGGTTGTTGGCAACTCAAGACTATTCGACGTGGCATTCTATGGAGGAGGCTTATGTCGAGCAGTAGTCCTCTACAGGCTGATGATGATGAAATTATGTAAGCTGAGTAGCATTATGAGCGCACTGCGTTGTTTGAGCGAGTAGTTCCTGTTCGATCCACTGAGAATGATCCATTGGAATTTGATCGTCCTGTTCGATCCATTAACGAGTTGAGCATGGCTAACTGAGTCGCATGTTGGTGTAGTTAGTTTCCAGAGGAAACGCAAGCTGCGCAGATAATCAAAGGAAATAACCTTAGGAAATTGACACAAAATTAACTAAATGAATAAAGTATGCTGTTGGGTAATTTGGAACTAAAGAAACGTATAAGATTTACGATCACAAGTGAAAGAAGCCAACGTGGTAATAAAATTATGAACGGAATACGGAAACACATCCTTCCGCTAGCCATAAAAACCATTCCTGTCGTGATATTTGGTTTGTTGTGTGACCCACACCTGGCCGCAACAAAATACGAACGTTACGGGTACCTATTTCAGGTAGGTCCTACTAATAAAAATTGTTATTTGACTTTTTCTGCAAACTCTGGAAAGTAATTTTTTTATACCTCCTTTTGGTGACCTAATTCTAATAAACCTAACCGAGTTAGTAAATCTTAGTATATAATAAGTTCCAATATTCGTACGGTATCCGTTGTCAGATCAGTTGGTTAGATCGATCTGACCACGGCCACTATTCAGTGTCTTTGGTTAGACTGATTATATTACAGTGTCCGTAGTTAGAGTGGTGGACGTGGTCAGATGGGTTATTTTTTTTATCTAATCATAGCCCCTGTTTAGTGTCTCTAGCTGTCTAACTAGATTAAAATACGGTGTTTTTATGTAGCCTGGAAATGGAGCTATTTGGAAATAAATCATGACTAGTTCCTTGCAAAGGCTCCATGAGGGGACAACTGCGTATGATCCAATTAAGAGTGACCAGCCGGAATCTGGAGACTTATTGCGGATTCATTTATTAGCCAGTTGTCAGAAGACAGGAGGATTCAATAGAGCTTGCATTATAAGCGAATATGAGGAATTTAATTTTCAATAATCTTTTTTGTAGTTCATGCTAATGAATGCAGTCCACACGAGTTATAATGAAGTAAGATGTTGATTGGTGTGCTACCATGGAACTCGTAGTTCCAGATACTCACAACAAAGGGTGTTCTACTAGTGTGGGATCAGGACTAATCTACTCTATGTGACTGTTGGGTGTTATGTTTTGGATATCAATTATGAAGAATTATTCTATTTAATTTGTGTTGAAGTTACCTATGTTTACCTTATCCAAGTTAGGTAAGGTCCCTATCATAAGTACAAACATGTTCTAAGTAGGTACTCTCAAATGTATGAACTGTGATAATAAGACGGGCGCCGAGCTGAAAGCTCTCGACAGAACATCTTGTGAGCTTATCTTAGCAGGATTAACTAGTTCCTGAGAACTGGCACGAGAATAACTATTGACTTGACTCTGTTTACAGAAATGGCATGCCTTATTCGGTGAATTTCTTAATCTTAGTAACTTTTTTTTATTGATGTGGAAAAAGAACCTCTTAATTGATCCCACCCAACGTAAGGTGACGAAGAAGACTTAGAATGAAGTGGCGGGTCAAGCTTGACTCACATCTAAGCTCATGGCCAGACACGGCATTAAATCGCGAAGAGTGGAAGAAGGGAACGGAGACCTCTGTCCTGCAGTCATGGTTAAATAATAATAACTAAATTTAAAACCATGTTACATCTAAGACATGTATTTAATTTTAAAGCAATGCAAATTAAAAATTTGAGCTCGTTGCAAACGATCTAATGATAGCTCAGCTGATCCAAATCACTGCCAGACGGAAGCGTCCCTAAGGTGCTGGGTGCTGGCTGTATTTCCACGCTGAATGGCAACACCAATGAGTTGAGCCAGATAAGAACCTCTGGGCTTACGCGTTGCTTAGAGCAGACGTGCGACGAATTATAATTTAGGAAAACGCGATTAGCCCCGCCCATTAGTAACCCCATGGATCCAGTCTCTTGGTGATAATATATTTTTGTTTTGATACTTTTTTTTATTGCTACTGGAATGACGGAACAAGCAGATGGCCCACCTGATGTTAAGCAGTAACCTCAGCCTATGAACAGTGCATTACTTCATAGGTCACGTCCACCTAGGACGCACCCTCTGCCCATGGATCCAGTCTCTTGGTGATAATATATTTTTGTTTTGATACTTTTTTTTTATTACTACTTGAATGACGGAACAAGCAGATGGCCCACCTGATGTTAAGCAGTTACCTCTGCCTATGAACAGTGCATTACTTCATAGGTCACGTCCACCTAGAACGCACCCTCTGTGGCATTGCACTGCACCCGCCACCCTGAGACATAAAGATGAAAAGTCTCATGTGCCTGTAATTTCACCGGCACCCTTATCCTTCAAACCGGAGCACAGCAATGCGAGCACTACTGCTTTGCGGCAGAAATAGATATGGTGGTAGTACTTCCCCGGACGAACTCTTTCACAAAAAAGCTCTACTACTACTAAACAGAACAGAACTATTATACAGAAGCAAACTACCTACTTCTGTTTATATATACAGAAGCAAACCAACCAGGTGAAGATAAATTTAGAATCTGGTTTTGTGACGCCATACCACAGCGTTCACATAACGATCACTTCAGAAGATTTCAACCCAGATCGTTATCGGTTAGGTTGCATTTCTGCACATGTGACCAACCCATTGCTATTAAGTGCTACCAATTAACTTTTTTGTCGGATATCCACATTTTATATCCTTTTATCTTAGAAAATTATTCAGATAAATTGCTTTTGGCTGATGCTTTCGCTTGTTACGCGAAATTCGTAGCTATAATGATGATAATTATTAATGAGATACTATCAATTAAAACATGTGCGATGAACATATAAGACACCAAAACGTAAAACTTTAAATTTTTCTTCTCGGGTTCTGGTCACGAGATCTAGTTGGGGACCTACCACGTGAGCTAGACTCCCCTAGATCAGTCCCCTAGGAGACTTACAGCACTCAATGTTCCACAAAAATCCCCTGGGGGTTCTTACGTACTCGTTATTCCTTTAAAATCCCCCACGACAAAGAAAGACTAATAAAATATCTCTACCCGCAACTTCCAAAGAGCTGCATTCTAACGACGCAGAATAGTCTCTTATTTTTTGCGAAATCAACTTTCGCTATCTGAAATAGTGTTGATTAGCTGTAATGAGCAAAAAAACACCAAAAAATAATAATTTCGCGCCATAAGCGAATGCATCCACCTTAATTGAGATAATTTGCGTAATTTATAATGGCCGCGGTGTGTCTGGTCTAAAAGTAGAGCCACGCGTCTCCTCCCATCGATGTCGTAAAAGCCAATTAAGGGGTTTACAGCGGGGGGATGGGCCCACCCGAAAATCCCCCCCATCGCATATTATGGGGGAGGTCTCCGTGTCAGCTGTGGACGTCTAGCAGCTTATGATGTCGATGATAATGATTCGCAGATTCCTTTCATACTGGACAGTTACAACATTATACCTACTTATGTCGATAAGTTCATTGACCTCAATCCCTACCCAATTTGGTTATTAAGATACTAGCTGCATCATCCCGACTCTATTATTCAGTGCCAGTTTAAACAGCACCATGTATTACAATGACGTGTCAGAATCGCATCAATTTGTCACTTTACCCGCATCTCATGATGAGGAGAGTTAATGTATGACAATTTTGATGTGTACTTTAAATTGTCCTAAAAATTTGCAACTTTTCTCACCATAGTTATCTCACCAATATACATTTTCGAGTCCTTTTATTTGTTACTATAAAATAAACCAATAAACTTGTAACAACGATTGTAATGATGATATTACTAAAAACTGGTTACAAAATCATTTGTTCAACTAGCAATAGAATCATAAGATTTCAAAAACACTGACAATCACCCTATGTAAGTAAACTATCATCATACATTGTATCGCTATAAAATAACGCTTCGCTGTCTCCATCTGCTTTCGCAGACAGAACCAGTAGTTACGTAGTAATCTACGACAGAACTGTACTTATATTAAACTAGATCAATAGGGATTATTCCCGTACCCACTGCACCGGCGATGCAGACATTATTAATAGATTCCTGATTATCTGTATCCAACGGAATCTACATAAACATTTTATGGAGTTTTCGTATCAGATATTATTTCTTTGCTTAGTCAAAATCTCTTTTCGTAAACTATGGTATTTAGTTCGTTCGTCCGTATCGTCAGGTTCCTTCATGCGTTACGTAAGTGTTTAAGTTAAGGAGTTAGATGAATTTGAATCTGATGCGATGGAAAAGAAACAGTGTGTTGCAATTATTTACGATGCTACTAATAAACGCTGAATATCGTTAAAATATTTACTCCGTGTTCAGTCTTCTTTGATCGAATTTGAAACCGCTTGTCAATGCAAAAGACAAAACACTCTGTAACTATTCCAAGGATAATTTTAGTTTAATGGTAACAAGGTAAGTGTGCCACGCAGAAGCTCCTATAACTTGAAAATACATATTCACATAAAATAAAACTTTAACCATTCACCATTAATTCAAACACAGGAGAAGATCTAATTGAAGAATTATGTCCAGACTTCCTTTATTTCAAAAGAGAAAACCAAAGATTTTCCACAGTCCATGCCCCGAAGATAAATAAAGTTACGGAACTTCTTACCTTCGAAGAACTTTTGAATTTGAGAATTTCAAAGCGACTTAATTATCCTGCGAATCGGCGTTAAATCGCTTTGGAAAATCTGCGTCTGTTTTGGATATCACGTCAAAATGAATTTGTCTAATTGAAGAACAAGGCTTTATTAATACTTAATCGGTGCTTCCTTATTGATGTTTGAGCTGGCCGTTTCTGGGAAAATGTTTGCAGGGGTTGTTCCGTTCCCCTTGCCTCCCTGCGTCCCTTCCCTGGCTAGACAGGCAAGGCTTGGCTCGGGCTCGCTCCTGTCATGTTAGTTGCCTCTCAGCCTCCGCGAGGGTTGGGTGTCGCTTGATATAAGTGCGTGGCGCGAAATTCAAATCATCGATGTGCATTGTGACTTTATTTGTTTGTATGCTTTGAAAGTGTGTGACTTTCATTAACGTATTTGGATGAACTATGTTGTGAGTATTATTTTATTATTCATTGTGATTTCGAAAAATGTTCATCATAATTTTACATGATTTAATTATTTGTTTGTTTTCTATATTATGTACGAATTTTAAATAATTTCTGTAAAGCCTAACTTAACAATAATCACCTTTTTATTTACTTACTTGTAGTATATCTAGAATCTATATTTAAAATATAAATACTGCAGAAAAACAACCACAACGCTCCAACTTAAGTGTTATAGCACAAAAAACAGATGTCGAAAAGTACTTAGGACGAGAAAAAAGTAATTTCGAAGACATTTTGCGGTACTCTCAAGGGTTTGCGGGTGAAAAAGGCGACTTCCGCCGTCCGCCACTTACCGACGCCGCAGGGTGAAGAGATGAATTAGCAAAAATATCCTCTGATTCAAGGAATCTGTACTTACTGCTCTTTCGTTTTTGCTCTTGACATTTTTCTATTAAAACATATAATGGACTCAATACTGAACGACTTTTATTATATTTTGTTCTCAGATGAATATGTAAATAATCATATTTATTAACAGAAATAGTAATACAATTAATAGGAAGAAGTAGTTATGTAAAAAAAAACAAATAACATACATACATACATACATAGACAAACACCTTTTTCCCGGAAAGGGTAGGCTGAGCCTCAATGGGCCTCTTTTCACAGTGGGTTGCACCATCGTGGAATATAGTTGGAATACAAATAAATTAGTTGATTTGCCTAAGGCACGTTGCAAATGATCTAATGGTTTATATGGTTCTAGGTTAATTGTTTTTCAATTCAGAGTGTTGCCAAAGCTAAGGTAATGTTATATACCCGATACTATAGTGGAAATAACAGAGTCAGAAAAGTCAGAACAAATCTAAGCTAATGTATGAACAAAATTTTTTCATTATTTGCACAAACAAGGCATCTCCTGAGCGAGCGTGATTAATTAGGATCCATCTGCGCTTAGTATAATGTGAGGTGAAGCCATAAGCGTTATTTAAATTACCTAAGTCAAAATAAGTGGTCCATGATTTGAACTTTATTACTAATACGTTTTATATTGCACCCCATATCTGAAAATCAAATCCTGAAAAGTTCTAGCTGAACTTTAAACTTTAGCCGAATACCAAATCATTTATCCCAACTTAATTTAAACTCACGACAAAACAAAAAGCTTTACTAGGTAAGTTCGTGTAACAAAAAGCCGGAAAGGAAGGCAGTTACAAATAGATACATTAGTTCTTGTAATCGTGCCATCTGATACATTTCATGGTAGCATTTTACTCGCATTGGAAGAACAAGTAGCTTACGGAGAAATAGACGCTAGAAAGGTTTTTATGTCATACATAATGTACAGCTATCTTTCATATTCGTTATTGAGCCTTAACGAGGTTTTGAGGTGTTCTAGGCAACTTAAAGAAGTATGCTATGCTACAGGGATATATGTTGTATTGTTAACAATAACGAAGTGATTAAAATGTTATACCTACGTTAAAAAGTCAGCTCATAAGATTTCGAATTGTCTATTGTTAGCAATTTCATTTATCTGAAGTTTGGGGATAGTATAAAATATAATGTCATTATAATCTTCGACCAAAGTAAAATAAATGGACTGGCCTTACGCATACAAAACGTCCGTGAAAAATAAGACAATTCGGATTTAGGGTACGGTCAACAAATAAACTATCTATCTATCTATCTATCTATCCAGCCACTGCTGAGTAAAGGCCTCTTCTCTATAGCGCCACTCCTGGCGGTCTTGTAAATAAACTAGGTGAAATTAAATTATTGAACTTCTTAAAAACTGTATTTTTTTTAATACTTAATACTTTAACAGATGCAATGTGTTTTCTAAAGTTATTTCAGTAGGTTTATAGTACAAAAAATCGCCGAAAAAAATGCAATTATTGAATGAAGCTTTTACAAAAATACATGGTTCCCTTCTGTTTTATGTAGTTACGTATCTATTTTTCAGCTCTCAAACATACACAATATAAATCAATAGAAAAGCAAGTCCACCTAAGGTCTTCAGCTCAATCAATTTGTGAAAAATATATTTTTCATCACTCAATAAACTAAGAAAATATCATAAAAATCGTACGGAAACATAAATGTATAAAAATTCCAGTATTTAAGAAACTGCAGAGTGCAGTTTTAAGACTTTTGCACAATGAGTTTTTTTATACTACTTGGAATGACAGATCAAGAAGATGGCCCACCTGATGTTAAGTGGTACCCTCTGCCTATGAACAGTGCATTACCTCAGGTCACGTCCACCTAGGACGCGCCCTATATGGCATTCCACTGCGCCCGCCACCCTGAAACATAAAGATGAAAAGTCCCATGTGGCCGTAATTTCATCGGCACCCTTACCCTTCAAACCGGAACACAGCAATGCGAGCACTACTGCTTTGCGGCAGAAACAGGTATGGTGGTAGTACTTCCCCGGACGAACTCTTTCACAAAAAAGCTCTACTACTACTAACCGTTTTTTGGCGTATTAAATTCATTGTGTAGAAAATTATCAGAGCAAATACGGGAAAATGTATTCCACTTCCAAAAGTCGTCTGTTCTTGCTCGTCTTATGACTTCTATCCATTTTTGTTTACCTTAGATTTCTTTTGGATAAGGCTAGGCTAGCTATAAGGTTAATTAACATGCCATTACATATTATATGCAATTACCTAAAGCGACGTGCTTAGCAATGTTTTGACGTACATAATGCAAATTACAATTCTAAATCAATACGATACCCCTTAGGCATCAGATTTTTTTGCAGTCTGTACCGGACCATCCGTCATGCGTGAAGTCTTGTCAAATATTTCGTCGCTGTAGTTGGAAAACTAAATATGTAATAACAACAACAGAACCAAAATCGCGAGAAAAACGCGATTTACTGTTTTATTGCGTCAAAAATGGCAATAACTTTTTTATCGTAACTAATTTTGCAGTCCGTGTTTTGATAATTGTTATAGATTGGTACTGTATCTATTTTTGAATTTAATGATAATACATTTTAGTTCTTTTGATTAAGAGAAAAAAAAAAAACAACAATAACCGTTAATTATTTTTGCATGTCAATTGTTTAGTTTTCCTTCGTCAATGATCTCCACTGAGGTTCAAAAAGCTAATGATAAGTGCCATTATTTAATTTTCCCATAATAGTGAAATCATGAAATGATCTATTATTTACTTATTTGAATATGACAATCCTATCCATGGGTATAGATTAAAAATAATATTAAAATACATTTTAAAATAAAACCAACTTATAATAATAAATAAATAAATAAATATATCTGGACAGTTCACACAACATTATCTACCCAGAACACCCTGAACAAATATCTGCGGATCGCACAAGTATTTGTTCCGAGGCGGGAATCGAACCCGCAACCTCCTGCGTCGCAGGCGAACGTTCGCCCGCCGCGCCACAGAGGTCGTCTTCATAATCATTTCTTTTTATCAAGACTGAATATTAGAAAAATACTGAAACACCTACATTATTTTAGCAGACTTTTAAATTCAAAGTAAGTGACATAACAAACTTATCATACGACTAATGCTTATAAAATCAACAAAATGAAATAAATTTGTGGAACACAATAATTCTAAGAATCAAAAAGAAAAAGGTATGTCGACTAAAATTAAAACTATCTACGAGTATAAACTTGTGTCTGTTAACTTTCATTCAGAGTGGGGAACATTGAGATAATGTCCTGGGGCGTAGTCCTCCTTGTCGCTCGTCCTCTAGAGCAAGACGTGTCCATCGACATGTATGGGCCATCATAACCATGCAAAAAAGTCGATTTCGCAAAATGTGTTACTTATGTAGTTTTCCTACTACACGACAATTTATAAGTTTTTTATCAATTGATGAAAATTATGTTACAAAACCTTTACTTACGAATGAAATGCGATGCCTGAAGCTTTATTTGTATTTCTTGTGTTGTTTGCACTTGCAGAAAAGCACAGGAAGGCATTGTATCACCAAGGTATCTAATTTTGGTATTTTTCAGCATAGCTGTCACTCGTTGCCGTGACAAAGACTGACTGAAGCGAAGTGTACTAGCTAGGTCTGTTTAGAAGCTTCAAAACTATCGTTCCCTAAGGCCCGTCCATTCATTTTATTTACGTCGATGATTATAATTATCATCAGCAGAAGCTACCTTCAGACGTCTAAACGATTGGAGGAGACCTCCCCATAATAGAATGCATAGCATAGATAGAAAAGATACAAAGTTCAACATTCTGAATCATTGTTCTTGTCTAAGAAGTGACTCAGCCATCTCACTGAACAATATTTATCTCCATAACAGCAACGACAACGTAATGCCTTGGATCCTGTCGCGAGGCGAAAGGTCATCGCTTACTGAACGGATGCATTTCATCTCTACTAAATATTTAAGCGTACAGTACAGATATCGAGAACTTACACTGTATCTACTACTACTAATTTTAAAGGATTTTACTAGGCGTAAATACATACTTTTAGGTCAGCGCTTTCTACTAGGTACAATCATCAATTTAATTTGTCACGCTTGTGTTTTTTTTGGTTCATTTTATTTTGATGTTACTATAAATACTGCTGCCACCAGCATCCAAACTTATCCTAGTTCAACCATTCGTTACTTAACAGCTATTTAGCTCATCCTTGCATGTATTTTAAAACGAGTCAAACTAAAATTCATCATAAATGGATACTCAGCATCAAATTGAATGTGGATGGTTATTTACTATAATATATCATAGAAAATAAGTAATTAGTCCTAAAACAAAAAATTAAACCTGAAAATTTGTTGTATCTTGTTTTGATTTTATCTTTACTTTGTGTACTTGCTCGTGAGGATGTGAGTTCAGACACTTATCGCGTTGTCTGTACTAGTTTAACATACAATACCATACATATGCGCATATTTACTAAAGCGTCCCACTTAACTGCAGCCACTTTGGATCTTTGTTTGCGAAACGGGAAATTAAAAACTTAAAATAACGGTAGATGCATGAATATTTAAAACACGTTTGAATTGCAAAAATATTTTTTCAGTACCTATTCCAGCACAGAGATGTTCCGCTTATTTTTTTTTTAGTCATAAAATGTAACAAAACATTGGAAAAAGAGTTGACTAATATATCACTCATGAATGAATTAACATTAAATTGAAATAAAACCTTTATTTTTATTCCATTACATTTAAAAGCCATAAAACTCCTTATCCGAAGTCATCTAATCCTGGATATATGAATTTTACATTCACGGAACCCGATATGGCACCTAAATGTAAGGACAAACACGGAATTAAAATTGAAGGTCAAGTGTTGCCTCTCCCAGTTATCACTCTGTCTAAAAGCCGATTCATGTCTCCAGATAAAACGTTTCCTTGACCCCGGTATCGGTATCGTTTTCAGGATAAGAGAAACAATGAATTTTAATTCTGAATACAACCGAGGATCGTAAATAAATCCTTATCTAATAGGTAATTGGTGATGTGGGTGAGGCCGCTTCCAACCTAGTGATATCTCTACGTGACTATATATTAAATTAGTTGGAATTGTGAACAAATCAATGTAAACAATATGATAGTTAAAGTTAAAAAGACTGCTAAAAGCCAGCTTACTTTGTGCTCTTTATGTGTTCAAGTGTCCGTAATCTTATTTGAAACACCATCAAAACCTTATCAAAAATAATATTTCAAAACTGGCATACCGTCAAATATTTGACATGTTTTTAAGAAAGCTTATCACAACCAAACATATCAAAAAAGCTTCTTCAGTAGTCTTTTGGTAAGCTGAGATAGCGCTGCCTAAAAAAATATTATAAAACTTTATGACAGAACACCCAACTTGTAACGTTTATGTAGGTACTTCGATACATGTGGCACCTTTTTTTAGAAAATACTTTAGAGTTTAGAGCTTATGAATAGAAAGCATTAGCGTGTTACGAGTAATGTGCTACCTATTTTAAATGCCATAAAAGCTTTTTGAGTACTTGAGTAATTTGAAAAGTTTATTGTTCAATAACGCTTATGGGGTGATTTATTTATTACTTATTCTTAGATTTAAACTTAAATCTCCTAGTGAAAAGTTTAACTTCAATGTATTTACGCCAGACTGTGAATTGGTTTGACTTATCCATTTTTTAAGTTGTTCAGAAGAAAATAACAGTAGCAGTCAATTCTACTAAATAAAAAAATCCGTCACAAAATTCCGTCGTTGAATTAGCAAAAACCTTATGTAAAGGTCATGTCATGACCCTTGAGCGACTTTGGCACCCAAATCCACCATCTAGTCTATCAAAATCGAATAAAGCACAATTTTCCTCCATTACCGCCCATCATATCTTCCGTCATTTTACGTATCGCTTCCGAGCCAAAGGAGGGAAAGCCCAAAAGATGAAAATAATAAATCCGTATCGAATATGCACGGATGGAGCTCATGAAAAAATCTTTAGCTAAAATATGATTCGTTGAATTCGCGTGTCGGCTTATTCATAGAGTGATCCATCACCAATTAAATGCTTGGTTGTTGACGATACATTATCAGCCTTATTGCGAACGCTGATTGATGGAGCTGGTGCCGTGAAACCGAACCGTTCCCACTCTGATCCATAGAGACTTCTGTCAGAGTGACCGATCACCCTCCGTCTCGATCCACATTCAATTCATAGCGGTATCGATACCATTGAATTTAATTATCCGGAACATCGCCGCAACACTTTCATTCACGGAACAATCTTGAACTTGTAATATTATTCCACACAGGGGGCCATTGATAAAACCGTGTAATAAATTTCGGCAAAGCACGCAGATAATTACACCCATTTAACATCCAAACAATGTGCACCTGATATTATTAATATTTAGAATAGGCTGCTTTAATCATAGCCTCGAATTCGAGCTTAATTATTTCTTCCGTTGGATAATTAATTAGACAAAAGACTGCTGGCTGGCTAGGTGGGTATTGAGCTGACTGCTATTGTTGCTTGATAACAGGGAAAAATCCGCGAAGCTTCCGGAATGCGGTCCCCGTCGCATTGCTTAGTCTCATTTCGATTCTTGCAGTTTCATCGCGTGACTGATGCATTTATCATTTGGGTTCGAGAATTACTTCGAGCCCCAAATTGTTTATTGAACGGGCGTCTCTAATCGTAACGTCTCGATGCCGTTTTGATTTCTGGCGATGGATTTGTAGGCATTTAGCGAGAGGTTGTGGGGTTGGTCCTCGGTTCCCATGACGATAGGTTGTTAAGCTATTTTAGTGCGTCGTTGCAGGGTAATTTATGGACACATACAATACAAGTCCCGGTTTTAGGGTGAGATGGTCTGAAAACATTTCCGTAAATTTATCACAACTTTAGCATGATAAGTGTCTACATTCAGTTAAATTGCCCAGATTTATATTTAGATAGTAACCAATAAATTTATAATAGTTTGATTACAATCAAAAAATTAATTTTCATTACTAGCTTGAAAAGTTTACGTGGAAGCTGGAGGCAATTGAATTGATACATCATTTGATCGTTATCTCTTCACACAAACAGGTAATAACCCTAAAATTAAACGCATGGTTGACTCTAAATATTTAAGCACTTAACAAGTCGGTTTAATTGTTAGATGTCGGAGCGATTTGTACTAAAATTATTTGTCAAAGCAGCTCATTCTGAAAATTGCTTCCAGATTTAGAGTTGAAGGGGTATATTCAGGATGCTCTCCCAACATTCCGATCTGAGGCAATGTCAGCGGTCTTGGAATCTAAATCTATTAGAATTGAACAAGTTTTATTTTTATACCAGTTTTATTTGTATAAAACTTGTTAGAGATAAAATGGACCTCTCCCTTGGATGTCACTGCATCATAAATATCGCAAATCAGTCCCGATACCCCGATACTTTGATATTACAAAACTCAATATCTTTTATGGCATCGCGCAATGTCATGGAAGAGGCAATGAGGTGTGAGGATGCACAGCTGCCAGCATTATGCTCGATAATGATATTGTTTGTTGCACAACGTACTGGATTTAGCAAAATTTATTATTTTTGGACTGCGAGATGATAACAAAATAAACGGTGTGTTTTTCGAAAAAGCCGGTTTATAATGCAGACCTATCGAGATTACCTCCTCAACTAAAATTATAGCCATCACGTTTGCTCTACCTATTTGTTTTCTGCACTTTTCTGTTTTTAAAACCAGTTTCATCCATAACCTTCTTATTATAACTCAGATATCATTAGCAGTATCGGCTTGCTATTGCTACCCGTCACGAATTTAATATTAGCATGTTAATCTTCATCATATTTCCAAGGGCATGATAGAGCCCATAACATGAATCGGAGAAATTTTCTCGATTAAAAAAAATCGTGAAATTACCTTTACAATAAGCTTATAACGCTTATCTGTATTACCTATCAACGTACATTGATAAAATTATTAAGAATAATAAAGGATATTATTTTAGAGGGCCATAATCGAATTATATTTTCGATTACGCAGCAAATATTTGTTTAAATACTGTTGTTCGTGATTTTCGTTCACTTTTCGTTGCGCCATAGCTATTCTGTTACTTTCTAACTTACCTTAACTTTAGTGGCTGTTGTCTGCCTCATTATTTAATTTTATATCTTCAAATTTAGTCGGACGTGGCGCAACCTTATTCCAGTTTGTCGGGGAGACACTATGCAAGTAATTACAATAAATAAGGTAATCCATTTAATGGTATTATTACGTGGTCAGTCAAACTGATAAGCTGTCAAGCTTTCAATATTGAAAATAAAATATGATGTTATTTTGTATTTTGGAATGCAGATAATTTTCAATGAAACGCTATTTTTTTGTGCGGTTTTTTCTGGTGTATTAAAAAAAAAACAATTCATAAATCTTTGGCGAAGTTCAAGTTCTGCTGTAATACTTACATTATAGTAGGTATTATTTCTAAGGTCTAACAGGATCGCCCCTGCGCTTTATGAATCCCTTTACCACAATGTTTCTTGCTGATTGTCACATTTTGGTGACCAGAAAGGAGCCAGTGACACGACCACATAAAACTACCAAAAAAGTTATACAAAGCTGAATATTCACGTAACGTACTGAAAAAATAATGCCATGTCTACACATCTTGTTGTGTACAACATCCCTCCGGGAATAGAACAGTAAGTTGAGTATATAAATTAGCTGTCAGGGCGCTAATCGCTCCGACAGGCCGCGATGAAACTTTAGACTCCATCGGTGGTTGGCTGAAAGGCCAACGTGTGCTCTAAACCAAAATAGATACACAATAACGTCAGTTATTTGTTATCCTTTTAGCAAAGCCCCGGAGAGGTTCGTTATTTTTAACGAACATTGCTTTCATTGCATGCGGTGTTTGTTCAAGGATTTTGTTCCTTGGATTTACTAATCCCGATCGATATGGTGTTCCTATTCGTTCCAGAATTACAACACATTTAGTTAGAGTTCCGCATAGTCTGAAAAGCTATAAGGGCGGACAGCTGCCAACGGCTTTCTATTTTGAGTTTGATTTTATATAATGATGACCTAGTAGTATAGTATAGTATTCCACGATGGTGCAACCCACTGTGAATAGAGGCCCATTGAGGCTCTGCTCACCCCTTCGCGGAAAAAAGCGTGTGTATATGTAGGTATGTATTTATGACCTAGTACCTTTTTGCAAAAAACATTGTATTTTAACGTTTTGAACGTCTGTTAGTAACTTCTGGTTGGTAGCCAGGCCAAAACTTTTGATGCAACTGATGCAAGGATATTACGTTTAAAATTAAAAGTCTACGGTTCGGACACAAAGCCATTTTTTTTTTGTAAATTACCTACTATTATTTATTATTTAAAAGTGTACGCTCAGGTTGTACCAGTATAAAAAATGGTGTGTGTCAGCAGCTCCAACGCGTGACTAGGTTTTACGTTCATAAAACTTAACAACTTCACTTTGTGTCAACGCAGGAAAACATAACGGTTTCACTTAGTGTCAACGCAGGAATAAATAAATAAATAATAATTAAATAATGCTGGACAGTTCACACAACATTATCTAGCCCCAAGCTAAGCAGAGCTTGTGTTATGGGTACTAGATAACTGATATAGTTAATACAATATATTACATAGATAGATATTTTTTATTATACATAGAAAGTACCCAGAACACCCTGAACAAATATCTGCGATCGCACAAATATTTGTTCCGAGGCGGGAATCGAACCCGCAACCTCCTGCGTCGCAGGCCAAGTATCGCCCGCCGCGCCAAAGAGGTCGTCAGAGGAAACATAACGGCTTCACTTTGTGTCAACGCAGGAAAACATAACGGCTTCACTTTGTGTTACGATTTAACTTTCCATCTCTTTGCTTACCTACCTACCTAAGGCCTGGTATGATAATCGATTCATACGGAGTGAACGCCAAAAAGTTGCCTATAGCTATAGCGTAATCCAGGTCATATCAATCAGTGTAGGTACGAAATTTCATCTAAATTGTTTCAGCCGTTTCGGGGTGATAGAGAAACAAACATACAAACATCAAAACATCTGAACATCGTAACTTTGACGTTTATGATAGTAGATTGAAATATTATTTGCCTGATGAACGATAACTGGGAGTTCTCTGGATTTTTAATCTCATCTACCAAACTCTAGTTTTCTAACCCAGATGAACTCGGATATCGGAGTAACCGAGATTTTTTGAACTATGGTTACAATTAATTCCGCCGAGTCGTCGGAAACTCCACGCAAATGTCCCCTCGTCCCAGATTCACACAGCTTCGAGGAAAAACGCCCGCCTGCGGGACGAAGCACAATGGGACACAATTACTAACGTTGGCCCGTAATGAGCGCGCCAATGAGATAGCAATAAAATTTTGCTTTACAATACGGCCATAATTAGAATTAACTGTCTCATTCCCGACCACTTCCGATGGACATTTTATTTTAGCTATTTACCCAATTGAAGCTGCTTCTTGGAACTATGCTTATTTTACTCACCCCATTGCATTGGGTGGACATTGATGAGAATGTTGCAAATTGTATCTGTTCAATCTCAGGTTATCATCACCATCATCAGCCTATTTAAGTCCACTGCTGGACAAAGGCCTTGCCCATAAAATGCCATAACGAACAGTCTTGAACCGCCTTAATCCATCTATATTTCGTTGGTTTTATCTTTAAAAATATTGAGCAGCCTGTTGAGAACCCAGCCTAAAGAAGGACCTCAAAAAACATAATTGAAAACAGCGCTTCTAAACCTGATACCTACTATGCTTAAAACATCTACTTACTGAAATAACGAACAGAATTTTAAATTTCTGGTGAGCGAAAACTTTTTGTTTAACAAATTAAAACTATACAGTTACTTTGTGTGCGTTTGTTATTGAAATTTGGATTGCCACTCAGACGGCCCTTCATTTAGAGGATTCCGTGAGAATTAAGAGGAATGAGAGAACAGCGCGCACTGTTGTTTTTGGTAACAATAAACCATTGTGTCTTAGAACCTAGCTCTTAAATGTAGCGGTGCTTTTGTGATTCATAAACATGCAGGGTCTCAAATTTCGTAGCGGTCTATTATGTTTGCTTTGTGTCAGAGAAACATTGTATTTTAGAGTCTTGCTAATAAAATTGAAGCGCGAGCGTACCGTTTCAGTTCATTCATTAATATTAATGTTTTTTTTTAATGTTGCACTTTTTTAATTTTAATGTCAATAAAAACATTTATTTATAGAAAGAATGATACATGGTATGTACAAAATAAATAAAAAAAAAACATTTTAAACAGTTGTGCTATCTGAAGACCGCTGCTAACGATCTAAAGGTAGCTCCACTGATCCAAATCACTACCAGACGGAAGCGTCAATTACTTTTGTGACTAAATATTTTATATTTTGTATAAATAAATATTTAAGTTATTTTCACAAAAAAATATTTAACTTACTCTGAATGTATTTTTAGGTCCAATCTTGTGAAATGCTTTTGACTCAGTTTCTGTCAACCGATAGAGTTATAATTTTGATTACCATAAGTTATTTATGTATAAAATTAAAGAACCCCATCACAACGAAACAGGCAAACAGCTGAACCGATTTTTATAAAACAGTCTAAAAACTATCGATGTAAAACCTGATTTCTACCCGTATCAGAGTTACTGTGCCACAGACAGACACACATAGCGGTCAAACTTACAACACCCCTCCTTTTGCGTCGGGGGTTAAAAATAGTTTCGATGACAATAAATTATTATGGTGGAGATGATCTGATGATGACGGACAATGTAATTGCTCGACAGATACTGGCCGTTTGACCTCATAATATTGATACCTATTCCGTTAAAATACCTTCCTTGCGTTTACTTTATCAGTGATTTGAATATTTGTGAATCAATTATTCAACTTAAACAGCTAAATTCACATCCCATAAGAAAACAAACAGTAAAATGCAAATATATTGTAATTAGCTTCACCATAAATAATAAGGCATCGATTACGTCCATAAATTGGGCAATGAAACTAACCAAATTCCATCAAAATCATGCGTAAACTGAAATACCCACTAAGCATTCAATTTAATAGTTTTAATAAGCAATTTAATGCCAGAACAACAGTTTAACAACGTTATCAATCTAGAATATCTGATATTCGGTCACAGTAATTGAATTATTTAATGGATGTCAATTTATACACCGCAGGCGTAACAAAGCAGTAAAGTTCTAGGGAATTTAAGTTTGGACACTTTTGTATCGATATTAAACATTTTTATTGGAACAATCCAATGTCCGACTCAGTAAATTCAGAGAAGGCAAGTAACATTAACTCTAAGAGTTACTGAAGCTTAGTTTTACCAAGAGTAAGCATTATCTCCGTCGCTTAGTAGGACGCTGTTCACACTGGAACTCTACGTCTTGAAATTAGTACTCTACGTAAAGGTATAACTTCAGAACTTAGAGCATTGCAGGCCTCCGATGCTTCAGAATAATAACAAACACGTAAAGGCTTGTTTGTTATTATTCTGGGGGTTATAGACTATAATACACAAGTAATAAATTGTGTAAAAATTAAAAAACCCTCAACGCAATGAAACGGCTGAACCGATTTTGATCAAGCATAGCTAAGAACACTCCCGACAAATTCACCTTTCAAACAAACAAAAAAAAACGAGCTACGATGCCACAGACAGATACACACACACAGACATACATATACACACACAGATACACAAAGACACGTCAAACTTATAACACTCCGTCGTTTTTGCGTCGGGGATTAAAAATAGGATATTATTAAGCATAGACTCCTATCACTTTAATTCAAGCATAAGCATTCTCTCTATCGCTCATCAGTAAGCAGTTGTTCATACCTGAGCTGTTTTACGTCTTGAAAGTAGTGCTATACTTAAAGGCATAACTTATTTTATATTATTCTGAGGGCTATGGTAATTAGGATAATAAATATCGGAATTTTTAAGCATTATCGGATACACTACGCCGAAGTAAAGCTATCAATCAAACCTTTGAAATTCAATCTTTACTTTTAGACCCCCCAATTAGGCATAATTTAAGATAAGCCTTTAATTTTTACGTCACGGGTGGGCGCAAGAAAGTGTAAACCTGTCATTAAGCTTTTTTAACATCTTTTTACCTTTTGTCTTAAAGCACATCATATTTCTTGAATGTAATCTATAATACATGAGATACCGTGCTCCTCATAGTAATTATGTGTAATAAATCTCAACTTAGATCAACAGCTGACGCCTAAATTTATATTATTTTTAAATCCAAAAGACTGCGTTAAATTGTTTCGGCTTTTTCAAAAGAAAAGCGTCAGGAGTTATTTTTTTCAGTAAAAAGCCACTTCATTGACCTAAAATAACTCGACCTCGACTGTTACTGGCGTTATCATCGAAAATAAATGACCAATTAAACAATCTAATTCATTTCAGTCGGTCCTTGAAGGGGTGGAAGCATAAATCAACATGCTGTCGAGTGGCGATAAACATTTTGTGACTTCCAAACCAGGTGATAAAAAGCGTCCTCTTTTTTGGGCAGTGACCGTCAGAGCCTTTCAAAGGGTGACATTTTTTAGCTCTAACGGCTTCTTAATTGTTACACAGCACACCCTTTATGGTTAAGTATGGCCTTTTCCACAAAAAATGGACCTAAATAAATGAGCATAACGAGCACATTAGGACACCGAAGGAGCAAAAAAAGTTGGTAGGTAGCCCGATCGATAATGATTTGATAAGGTGAAACGTTGCCGCATCAACGGCACTCAGCCAATATTTTTTTAACGCATGGCTCCACATTAAGTGCTAGCTAATGGGGTAAGCAAATAGAAGTAGACACTTGTGTCTATTAAAGCGCCACAATGCAACCTCGATGCGGATAAGAGGGTCAATATTTTGATAGCGCGCGTGTTCGGTACTTCGGAAGAAACATGTGGCCAAACATTGTGCAACGTCGATACTCAATATGGCCGTTTGTGGCGTGTTTAACATTCAGCTACGGCAAAACAAATGTAACCGAGCATTCGCCGCGACCATTCACGTCACAAGGAACATCCCAAAAATAGATATCTCGGATGAATCAGCTGCTAACTCGAGAAATTCCTGCACATCAAAGGAGATACTTTCGCGGAACAGTATTTAATCTTTCTTTTACAAATCAACGATGACTTATTTTGATTGCAGTATTTTTAAATGAGGCAACGACCGTGCGTCCACACCCTTTTCACGATTGTAATCACAATGATTAGGTATGATTGCTACTCTAACTTAGCTTCAATGACTATAGCAATCAATACACTATTTATGGCTTGAATCTGAAAGTTAAAATGTAGTTTAATGACTTGTAAAATTTGACACTTCGCCCACGGGTGGTGGGCGTCGGGAAAATTATTCAAACTTTTATTGACGGCCAAGATTTACACGCGCAGCTGCCCCAAAGCGGCACAATGTTTGGACACAGTTTTATGCAACATGTTTAATAAATTCAAGCATCGGCAGAATACAATGAACGGAACCATATGAATAAAATTATGCTCGAATAGTAAGTTAACTCATTTACCTATGTAGTCTTATTATTTATACGACGATAGTAAGATGCATGATGAGAAAGATTTTTTGACAACAGGCAGGGTTAAGCGATTAGAATGTACCTATCTAATAAACTTAATGTTACAGGATGTAAGGGAATACTCTTTTTACCCCCAGCACAGAATTTAAATCATAGACGTAGAATTTTTTCGCTACGCTAAATAGACAAACGAAGCGTGGGAGAGAGAAGTCATTTTTAAATGTACCCCGTGCAAGAAGAAAAGTGACAGCAACAATGTATTGAATGTGACATGTTTTGCTTGAGTACATGCCTATACCGGACGGTCTCTTGTGCAGTTTAACTAATTTCGTAATTTTTTTAGTAATCTTACTATTAAATAACAAATATTACTTTGTATGACAATGGTGTCGTGTTCAGTTTGTGACTGTGAATATACAAGACGTAATTATCCGGGAAAATACACGTTTCACAGGTAAATAAGAGATTATTGGTAGTTCGATTGTATTGCTTATTTTATCAATTCTGCTTTAGTAAATGGCCTAAAAACCAGTTTCATTCGTAGATTAGGACTTTCCCTTATATTTTTTAATAATATTTCGTTGCTGCACCTAGAAATAAACAATATTTTATGTAAAATATAAAAATGTTTGATTACGATAGGGCTTGACCAAGTGATGACGTCAGAAAAATCGATAGTCCTGTTGCAGTCTATATCGTAGTATAATGCCCATCATGTAAAAAGAACACTGGCGGTCAAGCTTCTTCAGGCGTTCCAGCGTTCTTTTTAAGTAATTACTTACTTTTCTACTTATTTAAGAGATGTATACCTATGCATTCAATGAGTGCCTACCTACTTTACTACAAATAATGTACAATTATAGTACGCGTCATGTAGAAAGAACGCTGGAACGCCTGTAGAAGCTTGACCACCAGCGTTCTTTTTACATGAAGCGCACTATACCTACCTATAAATTAAATTTTTGTCCATCCTAGAATGGAGGTTTACTTTGTTTAGACTAAATATGTGTGCTCTGTTAACATTTTACCGTTTTTTTAAAAATCTATAATAACTAGGTGGACATTGAGGTGTGTGTTTTTGTATTGACTATTGAAAAGGTAACTTTAAATCACCACGGGTGTTTTTATTGCAGTTTGTGTAGTAGATATTTTGGAGTAAATATTTACGTTGTTGTACACACGCCTTTTTCCCGAAAGGGTATGTTTATTTTTTATTTTTTATAAATAAATATTGTTTATTTCTGCTTAATAAAATAATAGGTGACAAATTAAATTTTAATATACCCCAAAAATTCCGTTCCAGCGGGACTCGAACCTGCACGCTCGCCTGTGATCAGCGATGCTTTACTTTCGAACTTTGAACAGAAGGTTTCCAATGAAACACCTGTAGATACAGCACTATCAACTTGGCGCTATAGCCGAGTTGATAGTGCCCACAAATTTCGTCTCCAGCGTCATAGCTCGATCTATGGCTAAATTGTTTAAGGCATCGCCGATGACAGGCGAGGGTGCGGGTTCGAGTCCCACTGGAACGGAATTTTTGGGTAACATTTAAATTTAATGTTATCCATAAAGCGTGGTTTACACTTGAAAAATAATAAACTTTGGGGTAACAAATTGTCTATAGATAAAGTAACAGAGTGAAAAATTATATGGGCGTAGCACGGCTGATATAAAATGTTTTTGTGCTTTCAGATTTCCAAGTAATCCTTTGCTACGAGAAAAATGGTTATCGGTTATAAGAAGAGTGGGATAGACTCAAATAAGAACTCCACTAGGTATATGCAGCAAACATTTTAAGTTTAAATTTAAAAGGGAAACTCTATGATCCCACCTATAAATAAAACTGTAATATTTAGAGGTCAATAAATAATAAAGGTTTATTTATTAACTGTATTCAAAATTGGAATAAGAACCTTATTCTCTTTATGACGTCAAATCTGCCAAACTATGTTATTCATGAAAGACTTAATCTGCATTAAGATGTATTTATCTACCATACACATCACGGACGGATGATGAATTCTATCGACAATGTAAAAGTGTTGGTCGAGGACAACACTATTTTTAACTCGGACATAGACGTTCACCAACACGTGTACATATTTTTTTTGGTTCCATCTTCGATCTCTGATTGTAGATCTAGTACATATACTAAATCTATGATTTAAATAGACACAGAACTTTGTACTGTTAGTTAATCTGTGACAGAACTGTCAATTCCCGCCCGCGCATTCCACGTCCCCGGAGGTCGTCCCGCAGATAGCTGGTTAGATTTGCAGGTTCGTCATATTAGCCGAGTCGTCTTTGAGTACGTTATGGCTAGGGCCCGGCCACCATAATATGGTTAGGGTTCGAAATTATGCACTAAACGAATGTAGTCCTAATCAGATTATTTTATTTTACATTTCGTTGGCCGGGCCAGTCTTCTTTGAAAATAATAGAAGATAATGTTTATGATAGGACTATATCCGTGTAGCGGATACCTACCTATTTCGAACCCTAACTACATGGTAGCCGGGCCAGGCAAGTACTCGTATTTTGTTAAGGCCGCGCATAGTTGATGTAGGTATAAGATTCAAATGGCACCAAAATTACACGAAATAACTTTTAAAAGAACTCATTAGTAATGTAGTCATATAAAAATGACAACGTTTCTTCCAAAGATAGCAGATTGACTCTGTGTTATGGTTATGTTAAAAAAACTGTGTTATGGTCTTTTTTTTTTTTTTTTTTTTTTTTTTAACATTGATAGACCTTTGTTTGACCACGATCTCACCTGTTGGTAAGTGACGATGTGGCCGAAGATGAAGCACAAAGGTCTAGAAGGCACCTATTCACTCTTGACTTGAAGAGACCCAGATTATAGTTTTCAGGAAAGACAGACGACGGTAGTGTATTCCACTCCTTAGCAGTTCGCATTATAAAGGTAGAACTGAAACGTTTTGTGCGAATAGAAGGTATACCAATGAGGTAAGGATGGTACTGAGCCGTACGCCTGCTCGTCCTATGATGAAATGGAGATGGTGGGATCAGATCGTGCAGTTCCTGGGAGCATTCACCGAAATGTAACCTATAGAAGATCGCAAGGCATGCAACCTTACGGCGGTGCTCGAGACTCTGGATCTTAGTCTCCGCCATATGTTGCTCACCTATAAGCCTGAAAGCTCTACGTTCGATCGAGTCCAAGGCAGCAAGCTGGTGTTTGGCCGAGCCATCCCAAACATGGCAGCAGTACTCCATACCAGCCCGGACTTGTGCTTTATATAAACTGAGAAGCTGTCCTGGTGTGAAGTAACGCTTTACCTTATTCAGGATGCCTAGCTTCATGGCAGCTGTTTGTCTGTTTAGATTCAATGATTATTTGCAAAGAATTTCCACACATAACATTGGTATTTATTCTATCAATAGGTTATCAATAATTAGCTTATCATTTGCAATAAAACAAAGCGTCATTCACTTTAGTACTCTATTTTAATAACACTGCAACACATTGTGGTTTTGATGATCTCATTTGCACTAATTGATCTCTTCGTTTAATTTGTGCGACTTAAAGTCATTAGTTTTAACGTTTGAAATTACACTTATTTTGATAAATACGAGTATATATCAAGGTTATGTTGTCTATGGGACTTGGATTTAAAGTAATCCATATAATAAAGATTTGCCTTGCCTTGTATGTATGTACCTAAGTCCAACCTACTTGTATTAGTTGTAGTATTCCTTCCGCAAATAAAGATATATTAAAATATGTGTTTCATATCTTGCGTGCCAGTTTAGGCTAGATTTCCGTTATACAATTGGTTTGAAATCCTTCATAATTATTATGTCCCGATGACAATCCAATCATCATTTCCTTCCACTGTTCGACGAGGCCTCCCCCATAGAGTACAAAGGGGGAATTGCCATAGTCACCACGCCTGGAAGGAGATTGGTGATTGCAATAGGTGTTTGTTACGACATCCTCGAGGTGAGACTGAGGGGTATATTCTTAGGATGGAAGGACACACCACGGCATGACTGTACAATATTTAGGTGATATTGAGATGATCAAATGATGGAGATTAAAATTGGATACGGATCTCTATAGATAATACAGTAGACTGATATAATTGGGATCATGATGATAAGCTCGTGGTCCCAACTACCTATTTAATCATCATCATCAGATGGAAAAAACATATGAGGTTTTTTTTAACAATAACTTGTTGATTGTAACGGTCAGTTCCTAGATAGATAATATGGTAGTATTTAGCTTAATTTTATTTAACTTACCATTTCTTATTTAAGTCAACTAATATCTGCAGAAGAGACAATTCAAAAAGAAATAGATCGAAGCACAGAAAACAGTTGGAAACGGTTTCGGTCTCTGAGCGAGGTCATGAAGGACTCTGATTATATACATAGGTACTTATTTAATAATCCTGATAAAAGATAGTAGGTGCATACAAATATTTATTAAATTAGATACTCGTTTAAACTAAAGTTTAACTGTGCTTACTTCCATGCATTTTTTGACAATATTAGTATAAATCCTATACATGCATTTTCCGGTTATTCATAAATCAGAAAACCAGAGGAAATCATAAAATGGCGCTCAGCTTTGACCAAACCGGGAGTTCTGAGGTAGACTAAAGTTTTGCTGTTCTTTTACCGTTTTGACATCTCTATATAGAACTTTGAAGTTGGTGGCATGCATTATTTATACGCTCTGTTTGGTCTGGCTGGCGCGACTTGCAAAATGCAAAACATCGATCGTTTGCTTATGTGCGATATTATAAGCAAAATAGTTTCTACTGTTTCGTAAAGTAGTCTTACTTAAATAAGTAACTACTTCAGCGGAAGGCTCAGCTTCCAGACGAAAGTAATGTGGTTTGTATCTCTGAAACTATCTGGGATATAGTTACCTAGTTGACGCTTATATTTAAACACTCATTATCATTTCGTTAATTTTAGAAGAACCTAATTTCCTCAAATGAGAGCTTATTAAGATCCTCTCACATATTACATTTCAAATCGCGGATCATTCATAAGCCCTAGCACTCTGTCGACAATAATCCCTTGGTGTCTTTGTGAAGCCGCTTCCGTCGTTTACAATAGATGCATTGCAAACTTTGTGAAATGGGTAAAAATAATCCTCTACCCGAGTCCAATACATCACGCGAACTGTCAGTTGAGACCGCAGGAACAAAAATATACCATTGTAAGGCAGTCAGGCATTGTCCGAAACTTTAGCAAAAACTTGTGCAATTTCGGCAACATACGCAGACAAAAAAAGTACGTAATCTACCTCGATCCTCCACTGTCAAACATACTTTTCACACGTTACATCTCATTCAAAGCCGCTTCAATTGTCCATCAAAGTATCAATCGTAAACTTGTACCTAAATCAACTTCGTGAAAGATTGATGGTACAGGCAATTAAAAAACTAGCAGCGCCGACAAATAAACGTCTTAAACAATTCCTAAATTGGATCGTATGGACTCACATCTGAGAAGTCCCACTAACAATTAATCAATTCCTAAAGTGGAGCGCGTTTCATATTTTACTAGATCGTAGCGATCAATCCCTCTTTGTGTGGGTCTAACGCTTGTCGACACCCGTTCCTTAACTATACCTACCGTAAATATGGTTGCCCTCGTCAAAACAAACATTATTCAAAGAGTATATTTTCATTTATTTTTGTAATAACACCCACGGTTGAAAAAGCTGCCGCGTGTGATCGCGGCGGTAACGGAGGTTTCGTGAGACTTTTCTATAAACTTATAAGGCTGCATTCAAAATATTTTCATATGTTAGTCATAACCACACTTGACTTATAGGGTCGAAGTCCCGGTGAACTTAAACATACTCACAATCGGCAAAATATCTCAACTTGACACTCTTTATTAAAAAGCATTAGTACTTTTACTGTATAATGTGGTTCGGAATAATCTTCAGACGTTAATAAAATGTGTCGACGGCATTGTATGTGAAGAGTAAACATCATGAGTAGAGGCTCGGCGCTTTAGTCCGTTTGCTAAAGTTATCTCGACCGCGCCTTGGAAGTAAAAAAGTCAACAGCCTTATTACGGCTACGAGCCGCATAGTTTGTAGGCTCAGTGCATGCAAATGCTTCGTTTATCTACCGTTTATTGATTGTTTTACAATCTGCATTTTTCCTGTAAAAGCGCTTTGAAAATTCCGCTCCACTTTCCACGTCTGGTTCAATTAACCGTCTCTCTTTTTGTAGGTTTTATAGCGTTGCGTTGAGCTTCTGTATAGACCCATTGTTTATATAAAGTGAAACATTTTTCGAGTGTACTCTGTCATCGTTGAAGTGGTAATAAATTATAAACTTAACCTTGGCCCGCGTTTGTTTTTGTAAATGTTTAGTTTTAGGGCACATGTGTATCGTGAGAACATTTATTTCAAGAGCAATCGTTATAATATCATAATGCAACTTGGACTTCATAATTAAATTACAATACATT
The DNA here is from genome assembly GCA_932527175.1 of Operophtera brumata. Taxonomy (NCBI): domain Eukaryota; kingdom Metazoa; phylum Arthropoda; class Insecta; order Lepidoptera; family Geometridae; genus Operophtera; species Operophtera brumata. The sequence goes on from OW052236.1 coordinate 12,847,137, forward strand.
TAAGTAGTTTATCTTATTCAGTGTTTTATTAATGACGGCCAATATATGCACATCATAACATTTTAGGTATAGTTATATCATGTTTGGGTATCAAAAGAAAGGTTTCGATGAGTAATACCTTGCATGAGTAGTGCCTTCGACCTGCCTGGTCTTCGGTATCCTATCCAAGAATAACTGCTTACTTACTGTGAGTTACTTAGTTTTATAACTCCTAACCGCTTAGAGAATTAAAAATGTTTGTCTGGCCCCAAATATAATCAAAGCCTTACCGTTACCGGCCTGTATTGTGCATCGTAATCACAGATTCCTATTACAACACGGTTTATCATAAAAAATTATATCACATCCGTTATCATTAGGTATTTTTATGTTTTATTGGAAGTTCCTTCGCCGATGTTTATGTCTCACGGATATCTTATCTTCAAGATGGCTACTGTGAGATATTTTCTCAAGAATATTGAAATATGAGCAGACTTATCTACCAGCATTTTATTATCAAATGTACATACATACCTATCATAAGATAATTGACCGAGCGAAGTGAGTCTCAGAGTCTTATTGCAGGATGCGCAATTTTTAAGTACCTATCTGTGTTTGTCCGACGATAAATGCAGAAATATTTTTCCACTCTTGATGAAACTTGGTAGATAAGTAGGTTACACAAATACTTATTTTTATGTTGTCGAACATGAGCTTGATCGGTACAGGGGGATCCAAGATGTTCCCGAAAATAGGTGTCGTAACTAGGTCATATCATGTAATATTTGAAAGGAAAAAAAAAACAAGAACGTAATTTTTACATCGCGTGGTCAGTAACAAGTAGTTCAGACGAACTGCTTGTTTAGATAAATACTTTCGTGTCGCATAAACTTTTCACAGGAAGTAATGTTAGTGATACTTAGGTAGAATCACCAGACAGACTGACTCGGCTAACGCTTTCCTTCACTAGTAGGTAACACATTCCTTAATAAGCTACCAGCCAAGACAAATCTTATACCAGCAAATCTTACTAACAAGTCCGGGTATCCCTTAGTCGGCTTTTACGACATCCATGGAAGGAGACGGAGGGGGTCTTTTCTTAGGCCGGAAAACGGAACACTCACCACAAAAACACATAACAGTCACTTACATAGTCCTCACTCGGATCCCCTATGTCGTGGGTATCAGGAATACGAGTTACCGTAGTCTAATAACACCCAGACCTGGGAAAAATAAGTGCAAATCTTGCCAACCTTTCCTCTATACGTACTCCGTGCCGCACTTGAAAGATTGTTTATACCTATATCAATTATGTATTTTATTCGTTATTGAGTATTTTTAAGTAGGTACTCTGATACTCTTGCCATACAACAAATACAGCATCACCATTGATTTCAACATTTACCAATATTGTTCGAACAATAACATCTAGTTCAAATCAATAGACGTAACCCACTCGACGTCGGAAGTTGTCAAGAGCAGTTGAGCTGAGATAAACTAATTTGAACTAGTCAAAAGTTATATCAGGGCCATGCACTCACGACCTATAAGCCAATCCTTATTCAATCCTAGTTATAATATTACCCGCAGAATTGTTTACGTTTCGAAATCCTGTTTTATATTCACCCTTATCCTTATTTGAATACAGATTAAAATCACTTCAGCGAAATGGTATTCGTTTGAACCGTATTTGTTTCAAATAGACGCTCAATGATTATTTTAGTGAAGGAACCCGTCAATAATAATTGAATTGGTTCGTTGAAATTGATCAATAATTATTTTGTAAAATTGAAATTTCAAAGGGAAATAAAATAAAATAATAAGTGAAGCCTTTACCACGTTATGTGTTTTGGTAAAGTTTCATAAAAAACCGATAATAATCAAAAAATCTCTCTTTTTTTATATGCGCAGTTATAAACTTATAGAGCTGACGTAGTTTTATCATCGCCATCATCAGCCCACACTAGTCCACTGCTGGACATAGGCCTCTCCCAATACGCGCCACTGAGCCCGGTGTTCGGCTCATCTCATCCACTTCCTACCGCCGCTTTTAGTAAGTCTATCGCTCCACCTAGCCAAAGCGCCCCGCTACGTTTTCCAAGACGCGTTCTCCACTCAAAATCTACGTAAGTAATTTGAAGACGCACAATGTTTTGTTTATTTATTCAGCTTTCTTTTTAAACTGTTTCATTATTTATTTTATTTTTATTTTCAGCCCTTGTAGTTCCACTACAGGGCAAAGGCCTCCCTCCCTTTTTTCCAGTTCTCTCTGTCCCTTGCTGCAGTTTGCCAGTCCGGTAGGTGCACATTCAACTCGTCACGCCATCTCCGTGGTGGTCTAGCGTTAGTAACCCAATCAGTAGTGGATTTTGCCCATAGATCTTCAGACATGCGGCAGACGTGGCCGGCCCACAAGTTATGAAATTGAAATGAAATTGAATATGAAATTCATTATGAATTCTTTAACAAAAGAGTTATTATATGTGTTGTAGAGCTCTTAAATTTAAATCTCTGTTGGTCATAAATATGGTAAAGCGAAGGGTAAAAGCAAAGGTAATACATATGTTAAAGTAGCCCGTGCCGTGTTTGTAAGTGTATGGATTTCATATTATTTTTGAAATCTTTTAAATCCTTAGGAAGGTACCTACTTATTCGCGTGAATAATGAATCAGTCAGCCCAAGACTATTTCTGTCCCATACAGCAATATCTTTGTCGGTATTCAAAAGAGTTTTTTTTCTGACAGGCCTAAGAGCTCCAAATCTTCATTTGACAGATGTTTACGATGCTCTTGATCGTCTAAATAAATATTTTCAAGTTGTTTACGTGATGCAAGTCCAGGAAGTGTCGCTACTGACGGGAGCTGGTCGGCTGTTTATATTATTTGATTAAGTACGATGTAGGGCTTATTGAGTAAGATGTCAAGCGATAAAAATACTTCTCATATTTTATTGTTTTGAAGAAATTGTTGTCAGAGTTGTCTTATTTACTATTATCGGTTGTCCAATTTCCTGATATTTGACCATTATAAGCTCGATGTAACCATATGCACAGATAAAATGATGATGTCATCCAGGCCGATTTCGGCCACGGCGACTGTTTCCTGCTTTATATGGAAGAGCTTCGCTGGTGCGCTCTTATGTGACTTATATACCCTATCTTGGCTGTAAACGTGCGTTTGCAGTAGTTGCACGTGAGGGTATTATTTTCATAATGGTATACTATGCTAGAAGGCGGTCTACTTTTAAGATCGTCGCGCTTTAAATCAAGATCGCGCCTTCTGTCATCTTCAAATTCCCAGACTTTCTGCTGTACCAGCCTTCTCCACTCCGGGCGCTTTTCTGCCATAGACTCCCAATGAGAGGGCTCAATGTTGCATTTTTTCATATGTATTTTCTGAACATCTTTGAATCTGAGGTATTGACCACCGGGTTTGCGTTTCCCTTTTTGGAGTTCAGAAAAAAAAATGCGCTTTGCTACTCTCTCGTCGGGCATCCTGGAGACATGGCCACACCATCGCAGTTGGCGCCGCATTAGATATGCCTCGATACCACACACGCTGGATCTTCGTATCACTTCGGTATTTCTTACGTAATCGGACCACTTAACGTTCATTATGTCCCGGAGGCATTTCGGATGGAACCTATCCAATGTGCGAATATGTCTGCGATAGACACACCACGTCTCCGAAGAGTAGAGAAGTGCAGGCAGAACAACAGCCATGTACACTTTTATCTTTGTCCCTAGTTTTATATCATGTGACCGGAAAATCTTTTCTCGGAGCTTTCCAAAACTTGCAGAAGCTGCACCTATCCTGGCGTTAATTTCCGAGTCAAGATCACCTTTAGATGTTAAGGTGCTTCCTAGGTATCTAAATTTATCTACTTGCTTCAGAACTTTATCATCTAGCCGCAAATTGAGAGGTGTATGGTTCGTTGTCTCCATTGCCATACATTCCGTTTTGGTAACACTTATTTTAAGCCCAAATCTGCAGCAAGACTTATTTAAGTTTGACATTAGCTCTTGCAAGTCATCAGGAGTTTCAGTCACAAAACAAAGATCGTCAGCGTACATCATCTCCGTTATTATGTCATGCGTGACCTTTGTGCGAGCTTTTAGTCTCGCAGGGTTGAAAAGTTTACCGTCTGTACGGAAACGAATATGCATTCCGCCTGAATGATCCATTAAGGTGTCCCTTACAACTACAGAAAAGTATAAAGCAAAGAGGGTAGGTGCTAAAACGCAACCTTGCTTTACACCACAGGAAACAGAGAAGAAGTCAGATTTGTCACCTTTTACTGTAACACAGCATTTCATGTCGTCGTGTAATAATTTGATCATTCGCACAAACTTTTCCGTACATCCGAGCTTTAGTAGTATCGTCCAAAGAGCCTCGCGAGGAACACTATCAAAAGCTTTTTCCAAATCTACGAAGCAAAGATATAGCGGTTGGTGTTGCTCTTTGCTTTTCTCCTGCAGTTGTCGTATGCAGAAGATAGCTTCGCCAGTTCCTCTATTTGGTCGGAACCCAAATTGCGTTTCTGGTAAAATAGATTCAGAAATGTTAGAAAGACGGCAAAGGAGAATTCTGGCAAATATCTTACCAGGAGAGGAGAGAAGGAAGATTCCGCGATAAGAATTGCAGTCTGCACGATCCCCTTTATTCTTATAAAGGGCACAGATCCGCGACGTCTGGAAGTGTGTTGGCACGCGTTCATCGGCCCACATTAGACAAAAGTGCTCCCAAACGACGGTGTGCAGCTCGTCGCCTCCATACTTGAAAAGTTCTCCTGGCAAGTCGTCCAATCCTACCGCTTTCTTGTTCCGCTGCCTATTGATAGCATTCCTTACTTCTTGCAGAGTCGGTGGTTCATCTAATGAGACAACTGGTGGGTGCTCTGGCAATGCAGTAATATAATGTAGATCAGCTGTTCTATCTACATTTAGCAAGTTATTAAAGTGCTCAGACCAACGATTGAGGACTTCCGCGCGGCTAGTTATTAAAGAACCCTCCAAAGATTTTAAAGGCACGGTTGTCTGACTTGGAGCCCCAACGAGTTTTCGCATTTCTGCGAAAAAGTCACCTAGCTGGTTTGTATCTGCAAGCCATTGCATGTGTTGAGCTTTTTCAAGCCACCAATTGTCCTTCGCATCGCGAGTAAGTTTCCTCAACTCAGACGCGCTCTTTTTAATGTTGTCTGCAAGTGACGCTTGCCTGCATCCTCGGTCTTGCCGTTTCAGGAGCTCACGGTGTTTAGCCAGGGCATCACAGAGGATTTGGTTATTATCGTCGAACCAGTCTTCATGCGTCCTAGGCTGCAGACCCAAAACGCATGAAGCTGATTCTAATATATTTGATGTTAAGTCGTGCCATCTGTGTTCTAGGTCCCCGTGATCGTTATCAAGTTGAGCAATGTTATTATTTATAGTTTGCACATATTTTTCCCGTATCTCCAGGTTCTGTAATTGATCTGTGTGAATATGTTTGGGTTTCCCCCTTGTAGGTCTGCGTGGAAAATTAAGTTGTAATTTAAGCTTGATAACAACCAGTCTGTGGTCGGACCAACAATTGGCACTTCGCATCACTCGTGTGATGTTAACTTGGGCTAGGTCTCTCTGTCGAACAATGGCATAGTCAATTAGATGCCAGTGTTTTGACGTGGGATGCATCCATGTAGTTTTATGTTTGGCTGGAAGTCGGAACATGGTGTTCGTCAACGATAACCGAAATTGCGAGCAAAAGCTGAGTAATAATTGACCATTATTGTTCATGTTACCTATTCCATGCCTTCCTAACACTTTGGGCCATGCCTCAAAGTCGCGTCCAACCCGAGCATTGAAATCTCCTAACAGTAAAATTTGCTCCTTGGATGGTATCTTAGATAGGACGCATACGAGTTCTTCGTAGAACTTCTCTTTAACTTCATCCGATTTATCCAAAGTTGGCGCATATACACTGATCATATTGAGATAGTTGTTGTTATCTAAGTGTAGTCGCAGAGACATTATTCTATCAGAAAAACCAACTGGAAGTTCTTCTAGTTTGGATGCAAGACTTGTCTTGACCGCAAAACCAACTCCAGATCGTCTGGGTTCATTAGATGGTAGCCCTTTCCAGTAAAACGTATAGCCACCGCCGTGCTCCTTGAGTTCCCCTTCATCAGCCAAATGAGTCTCACTAAGTGCAGCTATATCGATGTTTAGTCTCTGAAGTTCCCGAGCAACGACGGCAGTTTTACGTTCTGGGCAAGCGTTATTCGGTCTATCAAGAAGTGTACGCACATTCCACGTACCAACGCTTAAAGGTGTGATTTTAGTTTGATTTTTAGTTTTCGTATTCATTTTTCGACCACGTATTGGGAGATGCGGAGACAGCCGTGGTTACTCCCTCCTTAAAGTTTTGGGATAAGCATTTGTTTGGGACACCTTTTCTAGTCCCCTCCCCGGCTGAGCGGGGGAAGCAGTGCCACTCTTAATAGAGCTGCTTCGTCGCAGAGGGTGCTGCCGAGCCGCACTGTTACCCCAGAGCAGTGCAAAAGCGACCACTCTCCCTCTACCGCCCACGTGCAGACATCGGACAAAGCCCAGCAAGCATCAAAGCCAAACCTCTCTACTTCCGTCCATCGCCATGGGTCTTTTATAATCTCGGAGTCCGTTAAAAGCAGATACAGTCAGATGCGCAGGATATTTTTAAGTGCATAAGTGTGCGCGCAAACACAGATGCACTCTCTCGTCCTCACTCCCCTTGGCCCGATGAAACGGAAAACCGCTACAATCGGAGGAGAGCAGGATGCAGTGTCTAGCCGACGATAGCTATATGGCCCCTATCGTCACCTTCAAGGCCTTCCACCATGCCTTTGCTGCCTCGCCATCGGAGATGGGTTGCATATTGCCGAGACAGACTTTGTGCACTGAGCGGGGAGCGACCGCTAAGACTTGAGGTACCGAGGCACTCCAAGCCCCCCTCTGCCAGGTTTAGCCCACGAGTCGACGTGGTTACCGGGATGTGGCGCTGCATGCAAGACAGCTACGAGGAGCCACTGGCGAGAGATTGTGGGTCACAACGATTTTAACCGAGGGCTCAGCCACCCCCATAGGGGTTCGACTTGCTGAGCCAGACGTTGATAACCCACTACAACCCAGATAAAATAATACTATACTAGTACCATATGTAATTAATTATAATTTGAAATTGGCAGGTATGCAAAATGTCAACAGAATTGGATAAAGAGAACTGTGTCACAATCAGCTTGCAAATTCGAAACATTCATACTTACAAACAAACATTCAAGGGCAGTAGGTACCCAGCTATATAGCTGAGTACAAGCTAAAGGATGTGGCTACAAAATTCATGTAGATCGTAAGATTTTGGTATTATGATAAGGTAATTTTGTAAAAATTTAAATTATAAACGGCGGAACCGATTTTGATATAACTTGTTTAACAACCATCGCTAGAAAACCTGCTTTCAAATAAAAAAACCGCATTCAAATTAAATTTAGAACAATTAATTGTAAAAAACATTATCATGACAAGCCTTTGTGACCTAAAATAATAAATAAATAAATAAATAATGCTGGACAGTTTACACAACATTATCTAGCCCCAGAGCTTGTGTTATGGGTACTAGATAACTGATATACTTAATACAATATACACTCACAGGCACAATTAACCGCCCAACTTGTATTTCTTTCAGCGTATAGTATTATTTTATCTGTGACAGATAAAATAATACTATTTCAGCTAACAGTAATCGTCAAGTTAGAACCATATTTGATGGAAGTTATGTTAAAAGCAACCATTAAGAATAAATAAAATTACAAATGACCCTAAAAAAACCGTTTATTAAAAAAATATGCCAAAAATTCGAAATCGCGAAAAATTTGCATGAAAAAGTAATGTGTTTAATTTTGAAAAAAAACTACCACTTTTTTTTTAATAATGGGTACCACCTCGGGCTCTAATGACTTCTTGAAGCCGGTTTGACAATCCATCCATGATGTCTTGAATATCCGACTGAGGGATATTGTGCCACTCCTCTACCGCAGCCGTCTTAAGCTCTCCTAGGGTCGTAGGGGCTGGTACTCTTGCTCGGATACGTTTCTTTAGGTTATCCCAAATCTGCTCAATCGGGTTCAGATCGGGACTGCGTGCCGGCCATGGCAAAACTTGATAGCATTCCAGATCTTGCGGTATAGTAACGAGCATTGTCATGCATTAATCTGAAGTTCTCACCAATAAATGGTGCGAAAGGTATGACGTGGTCTTGTAAGACTTCCTCCACGTATATTTGAGCGTTCACACTGCCTCTATCAAACACCATAAGATCAGTACGAGCCTCGTAAGAGATGCCTCCTCAAACCGTTATTGACCCTCCTTGATAATCCACGGTTTCAGTTATTGCGCATGGAGCAAACCGTTCATTTTGGCGCCTGTATACAAGTTGACGTCCATCTAGACCTCTTAAGGCTATTCTGCTCTCATCTGAGAACAGTACGTTCTTCCATTCCTCCATAATAAAGTCAGCATATTGTCGCGCAAAGGCAAGTCTAGCTCTACGGTGCTGTGGGAGCAGTTGTGGAGCGCTAGCTGGACGAAAAGCCCTCTGATTACTTTCAGCCAGTCTTCTTCTAATGGTACGTTCACTCACAGTGACATTTCTCACCTCTTAAAGACGTGTACGCGCTTCAGTAGCGGTGCTAAAGCGATTTCTTAGCACGTTACTGACAAAAAAGCGGTCATCCCGAGCTGAAGTGCACCAATGTCGACCCTGACCTGGCTTCTTGGTGTATGAACCAGTCTCCCGAAAGAGTCTGATAGCATCCCGTACCGTAGTTCGAGGTATATCGAGTGTATGAGCGATGCAACGCTGGCTGTACCCAGCGCCAGCAAAAGCCACTGCCCTAGCAGCACCAGTTGCATTGAGAGGCATTTTTTTCAGCCACAAAGAATAATGATACACTAAAAACTCAAATTAAACAATATTCGCACACGGTGGCAGAAAAGAACAAGAAATGTAAACACGGGAATGTAACTGCAACAATTTCAAACAACGACTAAATTCCAAAAAGGCTTTGTTGACACAAAATTATCCATCGAAATATGGATACTTAAGTGATTTTTTTATTGCTAAATTACCCACTTAACAAAAAAATAAACATTATCTAATGTTTATTTTTTAATCTTATGTTAGCCCCAGTTAACATAAGCAATCAGGGTGACAAAATATAGGTGGGCGGTTAATTGTGCCTGTGAGTGTATAACAACACCCTGAACAAATATCTGCATATCGCACAAATATTTGTTCCGAGGCTGAAATCGAATCCGCAACCTCCAGCGTCGCAGTCGAAAGTTCGCCCGCCCCGCCACAGAGGTCGTCATAATAACAAAATAGTGTGAAGATCGTATGGAAAAGTCTCTTAAAAGTGCTTTGTGTAAGGATACGTTTTACAAGACTGACGTTCCTAAATCTATGAAGTGTTGAGCATTTGTATTTATTGTTACAGATATAAAAGAACAATGAAAAAGTTGAGGAACTTCAACGAAAAGAGAGAAGCATCATGCTGAAAATGAGGTAGCGGACCACCAAAATGGAAATTTTGACCGTGGTGACATCTTTATTAGGTGTCATTTGCTTATGTCCAGGTGAGCTCAGTATATTTCCTTAAGAATTGATTAAATCAGAAGAAAAACACCATAATCAAAATGATGACAGTCATCGGTCATCACATATTATGTTACGTTCTGTTGTGTTCTAATCGTTCAATACATGACATTACAACAAAAAAAAATAGAGCCACATTTGGCCCAATGAGAAAAACCCTTTTTCCACTTTGGAAAATCTATTTGTGTCAATTTTTTGTTCGGTACCGCAAAACAGAACTCGTATATATTACAGGTATTTTTTTCAGACTCAAAGTAAACGTTTTTTTTTGTGGATGAAAGTTGTATTGGAATTTGGAATTATACCTAGTCCATACCTACGTACAGAGTTGAATTTATAAAAAATAAGTTCTACTTTGTTGCTGCGGCAATTTATGTTACTTGGGGGGTGTCACCGATGTCTTCACTTAAAATAAAATAACCACAAGTCAGAGTTCAACCTTCGCTAATAGCTTAGTATTCACCCTAAGTTCACCCTCCCAGGGGGTTTCCAATGTGATATTTAGTGCCTTGCCGTACCATCTAAGATTTGTGGCAACACTTAGCTTCGAAAATAAACGTGTCACTCGCGCTTTATTGCCTTTATTTGTCACTGGACGAAAAATGGGGTTAAGTTCTGAGACAAGATAACGTGTAAAATGAAATATTTCTATGTTTGAAGTACTTAACTTAACTTATTTAAGCTTGGATAGCTGTAGTTTTAATCTCACAAGAAAACATTTTGTTGTATTAAATATGTGTAAAAATACTACACTGCATGTGTCTTCGAGCATTAGCTAAGTAACAACATCCGGCGGTTACTAAGCATCTTTTCCATTACCGCGTCGCTAAAACATTCTGAAACACATAAAACTAGTAAAAAGCGTGTACTCATAAACACCACTAATGATGCCTCCGGGACTAACACAAGAACGCGTAACTTATTGACAAATCTTATTAAGTTAACAAAACCCACATGCGTTCTCACATCTGTCTATTGCATATTTTACAATCAACAGTTTATAAAAATACTGTTTTTGGATTGTGTCGAACCCCAGAAAACCGTGACACTGTGATTTAGTTTATTTAGTCTATGTCGAAAATAGGGCTGGCAGAAATCCAATAGTCCAATAAGCCGGATGAGATTTGCATGCATATCTTAGAAATTTTTAGTTAACGTTTTGCGAAAAAACTTTGGGAAATAGAATAGAATAAATAGAAAATACTTAATTGCACACTTTATAACATTAAAAAAAAAAAACACTTAAAAAAGTTAGTTGTCTGGATGAAATTTCTTCTGAGCGATTAGACCGCCCATTGTACTTTTAATTAAGTAGTTAAGTTTTTTTTTTGTATATTTATTTATTAAGGTGTTCAATAAAGCATTTTGTATTATATTCTATTCTACGTAATTTTACGTACAATGGGCGGTACAAATAGTCATACATACAGTAAATAGTCAATAAGTATTTAGGTTCCCATAAATAACGCTTAAAAGGTTGTAAATGTTGTAATAAAACGATATTTTCTAAAACACAAACTTTCCAAAACAAAACTGAGATATTTTTTCTTATTTCTAATATATTTTTCAATTACAACACACATTGAAACTAAAGCCGCTCATCAAAGGTTGCTTACGCATAATTAGCCCGATAAAACAAAGCCGGAAGTGCGGACAACCCTAGTAGCAATAGAAAAGTGAACCCCACGAATCGTATCAAAGCGTAAAGAAGTTAAGCTAATGTTAAACGACGCCTATCTTTTGTGCCTAATGCGTGATGGATGCTGCGTAACTCTGTAAAGGGAATAATAATACACAGACACTCTTTGGGCCTCATGCGGTAGAACATTGTCATTGGTAGTTAATAAAATAAAACAGAAAAGAAAATGTATAGGAAGATTCGAAAATATTTATAGTTCGAAGGTTCGAACTCGGTGTAATCTAAACATAACTCTAAATTGACGTTCTGAACGCTATAAAAACGGAATTTTATTTTGGTACGGTTCTAAAGAAACGGAAGTGAAAAATAAAGCAGAGTACACGTTCCAAAAGTAGGTAGCGCTTGTTCGATTTGTACTAAGTAATAAATATAGTCGTCAGGATACTAATCAGCAATGTTATCTCATGAGAAAATCGCCAAAAAGTTTTTGTGCAAGGGTCTCAATACACTAAGCTCCGATAAGATCTTCACTAACGAAACCTTTTTTGCTTGTTTGGAAGCGGCATTTTTGCCATTCGGTCTTATTAATTGGGAAGCCGAATGATAAAAAAACTACCCATGTTTTATTATACTTATGCTGCAAAACAACGCAGCCACTTTTGCCTCATTACATTATGTTTTCTTGAATCCTACTTCTTATTCATAAAATTCATATTCCTGTTTTTATTGTTTCATTATGGTCGTATAATAAAATAGTCCTCAACATGAGCCCCGCTGGGGCTATGTGCCCGCGACAATATGTGCCCGCAACAATATGTGCCCGCAACAATATGTGCCCGCGACTTCATTCGCGCGGTATCTCATAATATGAACCCTTCAAGATATCGAAATGAATCATAGCCAAAAAGGTTGGTTCAAATTTTTGTTTTATTCTCTAAAGTTTTCATTGAAATCCGTTAAGCCGTTTCGGGGTCTATTTGAGACTAACTTTCAGACAGTTTTTAAATTGTAAAAATCAGGCTTCGTATAAATAGCTGTTTTCACTTACATTTATGCATTTATTTTGAAATCACAGACAGACTCTTCAATTTTATTATATTGGTAAATTTGCTACTAAAACTAATGGGTACAATGGTACATACTTATTTACGTACCTAATTTGATAAATATGAAAGTGTAAATGTGTAGATGTTAATTTGTTACAGCGTCACGCCGTAACTGCTAAGATTTCGATGTTTAGTACAAACAGTACATGGATTGAGCTATTTTTATCCTGGTATGACGAGAAAAAAGCAACGGACGGACCAACACTCGTATTTCTTAAGCACAGGCTATCTCTATTTTCTCTAAATAAATTTTGTTTGATGCTCATCCATCTCTCCACATGGACTAATTCAACAGCAAAAGACTAGCCAAAGGCTTGTAGCTAGCAAAAAACTGAACTCCTTTGAAACTGAAAATCTAAACTCAGTCCAAAACCTATCCATGACTATTATTCCAGCTGTCCACGCGCCGAATTTACAACAAAAACATTACAATCTTCGCAACTGTCGTTTGCATTTCCGTAAACTACGTCTGACATATGACTACAAACACTTTCAAACTAATAAACAATATTGAACTTTAGATATACGTAATAGGGTGATAAAATGAAAAGCCAGTTTCAAATGTTTCTAAAGGATGCCCCATTCCTTGCAGGTATATCGGACCCTATGAAAGATGACACTGTGTCAACAATTTGTCCCTTCATGCATTAGGACCGTCTTACAACACAAACAGTGTAACTCACGAAACTCGCATAAAACTAATCCGACTTTCCTTTAGACGGCTAATTCTTAGCACATGTGCGAGCGTGTTTCATTTTTTGCACCGTAAAACTTAAGCGCTATTTCATTAACCATGTCATTCCTGGCTGTTTGTTTCTTTTGCTCGGCTGTAATCGAGTTTCACTTAACTGTGTCAGTTCCACATGTGGTTATGAACTGTGAAGTTATTCGACGATAAAGACCGTAGTACCAAAATGATCAACATGGATTGTCACTATAATTAGACGAAAAATGTCAGGAGTGCGCGTAATAACGTTTCGCATTGCAAAGGGGTTCGCCAAAATTAAACACGTGTTCGAAATTCGAAAAATCATGATTACCTCCTTAGGGAGCCAATCACTGCCATTAGAATTAGATATTCGAAGTTCAAACGGCTATCGAATTACAAGGGGTGACAGTTATGAGTTCTTGAAATCGTAGTTGCGATGGGAGTTGGTAAATTAAACAAAATGTTACTTTTGCTAAATCAAATTTCTGGTATTCTTGTTCAAAGGGTCTTTAATGCTGATGTTATTGCTGTGATGACAGAGTAACTGCAAGCAATATCGGTTTCGGCTCAAATAAAATTAAAAATCAAAGGGATTACGATCTAACGAAGCCATAAACCTAAATCCTCGCTCATGAGAGTGCAATCCAATGTTGGGCCGAAAGTTTATAGTTCACGGACATATGAGAGCTATCAATTTCAAAGCAAAAGAAAAGTATACGGCTGTCTTAGGACTCGCTACATTGGACGGCCGCGTGGCGTTCAAAATGCGAAAGCCATGTCTGTATCCGATTTTTTATATTATTTTTTCTTGTGACGCGTGACAACATGTGCCTCCAGTGTAAATTAGCAGGGGAGACGGAGCGCCCTCGCAAACTTTTTTTAACAAAGATTTTTTAACAATAGAGCGTAACTACTCGCGTGAGAGTTGAAAAATTATGCCCTTTGGCGTTGGCGTGTAGACTTGCGCCGTGCGAGTAAAATTTTGAACCAACTTTATTATAAAAGCAACAACAACCATTTTTAATTCCACATACAATTTTTAAGTCTTTAAGTAAATCCTAGATTTCCAATTTCTGTATTTACCATTTAACAATTATAGCTTATTTTTTTGATGTTTCTATGATAAAAACTTTGATGAATACATTAATACATAGATCTACTATGTTTTAATTTGTCGCAGTTAACATAGAGTAGATGATCATTACTAGAACTCTTCCACTAACTCAAAGTTTAGTGGCCGAGCCATGTGTTATCATATACTTGTTAACTCTATTTAAACTACCTCCAATAAATAAATATAACTTGGTGTGCGATTATAGACAAGTTTGTTTTCTATTCAATATCTACTTGATCCAGTTTAACGGAAAACTGAAACCATAAAGTTAGTTTTATGTGCGATAAAGTAACGTAAGATACACATAACAATATTTTATGTTCTATGCAATCTGCTAAATCTATATTTTATAACATGGTATGTGTATCTACCGTGTGTTATTGAATCAATATCAGGGTATATTTAGTGAAATCTGTCGATATCTTTAGTAAAATTGCACACTCCAGTTTTATGAGGAAGAATTTCTAGTTTTTGCTGTTGCAAAATTAGCAATGCGCGCATTAAAAATATTGAAAACCAGTAAAGTAAGCACAATATGTGCAATCAATAAAATAAAAAATAAAAATGCAGTGTTTACCTTGTAAAACGGGCTATACACATGAGAAGCCTATATTTTTTCCACGTGAGGACGGCAGTTAATTTATAGTTGTCATCTCAGCTGTATGGTCAATATTTTTTGCTATCTTTCGCTACCTATCTCACTATCATCCATTCATAGGTGTTTTTACACACAATTCCTTTATAGTGTCACCGATGATTTACGGTTACCATTAATTACACAAGTAATATGTGACATTGATAAGTTTGAACTGTTTCGGTGAGAAAATTATTTGGTTTGTTGAAATAAAATGAATATATCTGTGAAATAACTCAACGTAGGTACTAATGTGTACTTCATTATCGACCTATAATGCTATGACTACTGGATGGAGGTTCGCTCTCAGAACAAGCTAGCCCAGTTACCAGTCAAAATAGGTATATCATTCAAATATGGGGAAAAATTATATGTCTTCACAATCGCGTACGAAAGTAGGCCAATAATAAAAATAATTTATACGAATATAGGGGATTCCGCACAAAATTTGAGCGATAGCAAATCGAATGGAGATTCAATTATAGATTAGCCCTTGTATCGTACCGCATTCACAACGTCGGGACACGTGAATAAATAAACACAATTACTTTGCACAAAGAGTAATCTCTATTGATTCTGTTCACAAAACAGTGCCTTCGCTCGGATCCGAGTCACAGGCCATCCCCGGAGGTTCGTTCCCCCGATAATCGGACACCGAATCGAATTTTTTGCAACCAATCGATTTTTTACTTCGCTACAATAACAGCTAAGCACAACAATAGACATACATCCATACATCAATTCGAGTGTCAAAAACTAACATCTGCCCGTTCGCTGTAAACATTGAACAGTGAAAGGGACCCAAACAGCATCCTTGGGGGAACCCTGCTTTAGCAAGCCTGTGTTTATGGCTCATTATTATTGTGCGACGCTTTAGAGTAGCTGCAAATGACATACTCCACCTATTATTAAAATAAACCGTAGCCTAGAAAGGGTCTTTTGTTAGTTAAATTTTAAAATAAAGCTTGTAGGAAATTGTAGTAGGAGGGTCCAAGCGAGCCGGTCGCCTTTCATTATAGTACCAACACGCTAGCTGCAACAGCACTCGAACTGAAGTATTTGTTCCGTAATCAATACACCACCGAGGACCTTTGTGGTAATATAAATATATTTTGTCAACAGGTCACGTGGAAAGTGGACTGAGCGATGACTACATGAACAGTGGAGAGGCGCCTTATATTATAGAGCAGCCTACTGACGTCACTGTTGCACGCCATCAGCCAGCTACGTTAAACTGTCGAGCTGGTGGCTCACCACCTCCTACTGTAAGATGGTACAAAGCCGGGGTACTAGTTGTATCAGACACACACAGAAGCCTCTTGCCCGCTGGTGGGCTATTCTTTCTAAGAGCAACACATGGAAGAACGCATTCAGACGTGGGTGTGTATTGGTGCGAGGCTACAAACCCTTACGGAACGGCTAGAAGCAGAAATGCTACTTTACACGTTGCTGGTACGTATTTTGCTCTAAATAATAATAGCTAGCTCTGCCAAAAGTCTACAGTATGGAGACCGTATTACTCTAATTCAACATATACCAAGTATTAGGACATAATCAAACAAAAACACACACACAGCATTATCTAACCCCAAAATAAGCAGAGCTTGTGTTACGGGTACTAAATAACTGATATACTTAATACAATACGTAACATATAGATAATATTTTTTTATTATACATAGAAAATACCCAGAACACCCTGAACAAATATCAGCAGATCATACAAAATATAGAAATACTTGTTCCGAGGCGGGAATCGAACCTGCAACCTCCTGCGTCGCAGGCGAACCATAGCCCGCCGTGCCACAGAGGTCGTCAAATAATGGAAATGGACTGTCTATTTTTAGTTCTGCGTGAGGAGTTCAGGTTGGAACCGGTGTCTACGCAATCAGCACAAGGAGAAACTGTGATACTTGAATGCTCACCACCAAGGGGCTCCCCAGAACCTACAGTATACTGGAAAAAGAACGGCCAAATTCTCCACTTCGACGGAGATTCCAGGTTCGTTCATTGTACACGCAAATCCCTAATTTACAGTTTCCATTGATATAAAAAAACTTTGTTCCAAACTCTCAAAGTTGAACAAAACTCATATCACTGAAACTTTTGGGTAGCGGAAATCCAACAAACTTGGCAGTTACGTTATTAAAATAAGAACTTGAAGTTGGCAAAAGTTGGCAGCGAATCGATAGCCAGTTCGATAAAGCGTAGTTGAAGCAAATTCGAGGGTATTCAGAGTGCTCTCATGAAGCCGAGTGGGATGGTGGAAATGCGATAGTCTTGTGAGTAGCATCCCGAATAGAGTCGTTTGATATTGGATATGTGCTCGCTGCCGTATAATTTTAATCGTTCGCGACTTCATGAGCAATCAAAGCGACTAATTTATGCGGCGCTTAACGACCTCGCCGCATTCTTTATGATCCTGTGACTTTGTCGCGGTTGCAGTTTACTGTCTCTTGTGCATAATTTAAGGAACTCTCCTGAATTTTATTACTAACTTGAGTATGCACACAATACTCAAAACAAAAAAGAGGCAAAATGTTCATAGCTATCAATGACACGACTTCAAATCAAATGAAAAGGATAAACAATTATAAATTACTAAATGTCAATTGCATGAATTTTTATGAGCATCTTGAGGGCGCATGTTGTTTCGTATGGCAGAGCATAAAAATAATTAACAGTTGGGGCGGGTACATCAAAGTTTTAAAGGGGATATTTGAAGAGCTCAACAAGCAATCAAGTAAAAATCTCAATAGTTCTGACTCACCGGACCCCTTATTAAATGTTAATTTACCATAGAATATTCCGCCCTACATTTGAATGAGTTTGTTACGTTGCACTTTGTTCGCAATAATAAAATGTTTTACTTAAGAAGAACAGTTTCATTTTACGCAGTTGCTTGTTATAAATTATGGTATTTTATTGCTTCAGATTACATTTAGTAGACGGCGGGAACCTCGTAATACAAGACGCCAGGCAAACCGACGCCGGCAGATATCAATGCATTGCAAGAAATGCAGCGGGCACCAGAGAATCTGCCATCTCCACGTTGAAAATACACAGTAAGTGCCTTCAACGGAAATTAATTCGCACAATTTCTGCCCCAACTTATACCGTTACTAGCTGGACAAATTTCTGGTTTGCTAGCTATTTGTGAGCGTTTCGCAGACGCTCTCTTTTGTCATGTTATTCAGAGTTATTTCTTATTGTGCAGTCAAGCCGTACTTAATCACGGGACCTGAGGACGTGGTGGCACAGAACGGCGGTAGCGTTACGTTCCAGTGTCGAGTGGGAGGGGACCCCCTACCCGACGTGTTGTGGCGGAGGACCGCAGGGAATGGGAACATGCCACTCGGCCGCGTCAAAGTACTAGACGACAGGAGCCTAAGACTTGACAATGTCGTTTTGTCTGATGAGGGAGAATACACATGCGAGGCGGATAACTCAGTCGGTGCTGTGAGCGCTACTGGATACTTAACTGTATACGGTAGTAAAATTTTTATTTTTCAAATTTAAATTTAATGCTATTTACTTTATAGTGCTAATTTGACAATCATTTGTTTTAGATCCTCCATCCGTTAATTTAAGACCAAGTTCAGTGAATGTTGAGGCGGGACAGTCAGCAACATTCACATGCTCAGCATACGGGAAACCAGAACCTACAATATTTTGGAGCATGGAAGGCAACAGAACTATTATATTTCCTGGCACGTCCAGAAAGAAATACCATGCCTCTGCAGTAGTACATGGAGTATCAGTACTAACGATCAATGATACAAAAAAAAACAATAGTGGCAACACGATAGTTTGTTCAGCGGTAAACTTCGCTGGCAGTTCGTTTGTCAGAGGGAAACTGACCGTGACGTCAGACGATGACCGCCCACCGCCAATCATAACAAACGGGCCCTCTAACCAAACGTTACCTATAAAATCGATGGCAGTTTTCCCCTGCACAGCTATCGGCACACCTGAACCAATCATCGCATGGTATTTCGAAGGGGAAGCTATAATACAAAATCATAGAAGGAATATCTCTAATGATGGTACCCTCATACTGAAGGATTTGGATAAAGGCGATAGCGGTACTTATACTTGTGTCGCTTCATCGTATCACGGAAAATATGTGTGGAGTGGCGTTCTGCTAGTAGATAGTCCAACGAATCCAAATATCCACTTCTTTCGAGCTGCAGATTCATCTTCTCTACCAGGACCCCCAACTAAGCCACAAATATACAATTCAACCGATACCAGTGTCACTATAATTTGGAATCAAAACAATAAGATCGGATCGTCTTCAGTAGTTGGATATCAAGTTGAAGTATTTTCAAGAGAAACTCTTCAAGGGAATAATACTCCGCGAAATTCTCGAGGATGGGTAGTGCTTGCGAGACGGGTTTATCAAGCACAATACATTGTAAAGTCTCTAGTGCCTGGCGTTACGTACATGTTTATTGTTAGGACGGAAAATTCTCATGGGTTGTCTGGCCCGAGTCCAGTCTCGGACGCTATCACTATTGGAGAGGACACAAATTCCTTGTGGGAAACAAGCACTTATTCAAATAGCACTGAATTTAGAAACAACATTCTCACAGACAACATTGTGGAGCTCATAGAAGCGACGCCGATAGACGCTAGGACCATAAAGCTGATGTGGGAGATTTTAAATTTTTACTACCTAGAAGGACTTTTTATATATTTCCGTCCCCTAGACAATGTGACTATTGAGTACGAAATGAAAACGATTTTGCATTCCAACGACGTATCCGGGTATGAAATAACGTCTTTGAGAAAGTACACAAAATACGAATTTTTCCTGATACCCTTTTACAGGAAATTCGAAGGAAAGCCCTCAAATTCCAGAGTGGCTCAAACTTTGGATGATGGTAAATTTCTAAATCCTCCTATGTCTTACAATATTGTTACAGCAGCCGGTGAATATCGAATAACCGATTTTTTCTTTTAGAGCCCGATGGTCCACCGATCAACATCGAAATGTTTATACTAAACAGCACCACCGTCCATTTGAAGTGGTCCCCGCCGGAAATTCACCTACAAAACGGGATCATAACTGGTTACAATGTAGTCGTAAACTGGCTGGACATACCAGCCAATAAATCAATGGTAGCCATAAACACGACTGTCCATCAAGCTACGAGCCTTATAATGACCAACTTGACCTCAGGAGTCAGTTACTCAGTACAAATAGCTGCCGAAACAATCGTGGGTTCGGGTCCTTTTAGTCAAAAAGTCTACTTGAATATTGATTCACGCTCGGTTGGATTGGATCCATTATCGAGGTAAGCATTACAATAAAAGCAAAATATTGAAGAAAACAAAAATACAGAACATTTCTCACGAACTTACTTTATTTCAGATATCCGATAAACGGGGAGGTGTCTATAGTGGCTGGGGACTTCGTGATGGAAACATGGTTTTACTTTTTGATTGGAGCGATTGTCCTGTTCAAAATAATTGTGATTGGCGGCATAATTTACGTGCGAAAGCACAACATTTTCGCTAAAAAGACAGCCCTTCCAAACATTTACGGTCAGTATTATGTTATGCCAACCAAAATGGTATTTATTTTCATAAAAAATAACGATCGTCCCAGACAAAACGCATTCAAAAAACATGGAGCGGCCAACGTAACTGGAAAATAAACAGCTTATCTCGAAACGCTTACTTTTTCCGTGGCATCAGCATCAGAATTTCAAAATTAAAAACATTCCACGAGTGTCGTAGGGTGGTGCAGGGCGCCGAGCGTTTGTTTGATGGAGGCTTTGCGCGCGGGGCGGAGGGGGCTAGATTACTTTCGAGTTGAAAGGTAGCACGAGCCCTCTCTCGTGAGCGCACTGGATCTCTTTCACTTTGCATTCACGTTCGGGGCACAAAGGAATGATACAAATCCGAGAAATAAAGACCCAGTAAATGTAAATGTTTTCTATTTTGTTTTCTCGAGGCGATACGTTTGTTGACTCACCCAGTTACCTTTAAGCCAATTTTTCTGTTATATCTTTTTGGCATTGCGTTTACATCTTTTAAATCTTCAGCGCACGAGATCGTTTGTGCGCCGCTTATGAAATTGATAACGAGTCTCATAATTATTCATAAGCCCATGTCCCTACTTATTTTGATTGTTTGTTTTAGATTCCAACGGAACGAGCTTGGTGACTCAAATGAACATAAAAGCCGCCGTATCCCTGTCACATCCACTCAGTAGCTGCTACAATAAGAACAGTGTGACTAAAACTGAGTCATTGCTCTGGATGGAGAACCAGCCTGGTATTTGCATGTCTGGGAATCAAACAAACCAGAGCAAAGACAAGGCAAATTCAGAATACGATAAAGTTTCTCAACAGTTGCCTGAATACGCGGAAGTGACATCTTCCCGCTTGAACGGCAACGAATGGAATACAAGCAAAACCGCAAACTCGCCTGCTGCCTACGCCTCGGTCACTTTAGTCGCTAACACTCGCCAGTGTGTGAGTTCATTGGTAAGTGAATTTCCACTAGAAGCTTTTGCAAGTTTGAATTTCGCTAGCACAGTTTTAGATCTTTGAATGTAACCTTGCTTTTGTTTTTCAGGGTTGGTTCCCCCCGGGAAAGAAATTAGATTCATATGAAAATCGTTACGCCCCTGACGAGGAATTATACCCCGCTAGTAATGGAGGGTATTACAATAGAAACGTGTATAGTGAAAAATACTTCCAGGGTCATCCCAATGTATTGAAGTTTTATGATCTGCCCTCCATGGAAAAAAGCCAAAAAGCTCAATTAAGGTATAATCAGAGCCTTGAAGGGAAGATCGATAGGAAGACTGACGTGACGCAATCGCTTATCGGTCGGACTTACGTCAGTTCAAGGAAGAACTCCGAATCTGAAACGACATACAGAGCTTTTGGTGAGGAAGAATCTGATGATGAGAATTATGTAGACGATGCGGGGTACGATGAGTTGCAAGCTATGCAGCCAAGGAGACCCCAGCATCAATACGAGAGGCCTAACTTCGACAATGATGGTACGAGGACGCTGGCCCGCTTGACGTCGTTCAGGCATGGTCAGGGGGTTCTGACTGCCGTGAAGACGTCCCATGCGCCCACGCACCCTCCCCCCGCGCCACACCCTCGGGTGGACTCTGTAACTCGGTAGTATCACGCCTTGCCGATTTTCGGCGACCTGTGCCAAACGGACGTGTAGACCGATAGTGTTAGTGAAGTGACATCACCGTTTGCAGTTCTTCCAATTTGGAAACTTGTATTTTGAAACTAAATTATGTGAAAACTGATGGTGACTGTGACTATTTTTCAGCTTTCGATAGTTTATGAGGCCTAAATGAAACTTTCGGCCTGTTTTTAATTTGTGCGCACATTTTATCTTGTGTATTCTTAATACATTTTTATCGATGTAAGTATTCCTAGTCTCTTGTACAGTAGTTTCTAGATTATGTAAATAATAATTACGTCAAGGATCTGACTGTGTACATCATCAATTCTGATAAATGTTTGCATGTTATTATTGGAATTGATTGAATTCAAATTGATATATCCGTCTTATATCGATAATCGAATTTGTAATCCTAATATCATTAGAATAAGTAAAGATAGAAACCGAAAAAATTAACGCTTGGCAATAATTTGGAATCAAAAAAATGGAATTCACTTTAGTGTTAATAGAAATAGACGAATAGATATTTCTTTTTTTTATCTGTAGAGTTATGGTTCTAATTAATTTATTTCACTTTTTTTATTAATTAGGTTCAATTAGTAATATTAGCTAGAGTAATACTTAATTTAGTTTTATTTCATGTGCCATATTTAGGTATTTCAACAAAAATATAACACAAGCTATATTAAATGTAACATTGGAGTTGTGAGATAAAATTCAAATGAATCATTTTCAAGAACAAAAGTTATAATCTACGTAAGATATTGTGATATAAGTTATAACATAGCCACTTGTTATATTAACATATTAGCACGTCTTGTATTGCATATCATCTGTATAGGCGTTTAGTAGTTATAAAATTGTTATTAATAGGACGCTTCCATATCTGACTGGTAATTACGGAATAATTGTCGTCCTTTTATGTAAATAATGTAAAATTTTATACTTCTAAATATCTTCAGTTATTTTTCCATATTTCATCTGTCTTGCTTTACAAGAACAGCCATAAAAAGTTAGATACTAGGTAAGAAATTTCTTACATTTAAACAGTGGTAGTTCCTATTTTCGCACTTCGTTGAACTAAATGTATTCAATAGGCTGTTTACATAATGTTATTGATCAAAACTTATTATGAGACCAGGTTCTAGAAAACACTTTCTGCAATAATATGACCTGGTACTGAAGATAAATTCCTTTACTTAGACCTTATCGCTTTAACTTAGAGTCGAATAGGGATGCAAGTAGAAACTTCAATCTGGATTCATATTTTACTCTGATATTGGAACAAATAATACTGATAC
This sequence comes from Operophtera brumata, assembly GCA_932527175.1. Lineage (NCBI taxonomy): Eukaryota > Metazoa > Arthropoda > Insecta > Lepidoptera > Geometridae > Operophtera > Operophtera brumata. Next base: position 12,870,451 of record OW052236.1, read on the forward strand.
CCAATCTTACAAGTTGTTACTGAAAGTAGCATATATTGCAACAAATAATAAATTCTTACTCATATACAATTTTAGAAGTTGTTACTGAAAGTAGCATAGATTTCAAATGCAAATTCAAATTGTATATGAATTCTTTCGTCAACTTATACGAACTTATTTGTTTGCAATGTGTGATGGTATTTTAAACATATTTGTGTGAAATAAAAAAGTCACAAAATCACAAAATGTATCATGAATACAATAATGTCTTTAGACGGATTTTAATTTTTGTATTAGTCTTGAATACCTATTTTTTAATAAAATGACATAAACTTACTAAAAATCTGAATTTGATTTACAATCACCCTCAATTATAATCTTTATCAGCATAATATAACTTACAACCTCTGCATATTATTAGTTTTTAACTATTACTTGAAGAATATACCGCCAAAGAAATGATTAAGGAGTTTTTAATTGAAAAAAAAATGCCAAAGAGAGTCTGGAACATTCAGCATTTACGTTTTTTGATAAAACACATATATTACGCAGTTATTAAATACATATTATAATAATTTCAATCAATTTTGTAAATGAATTGCTTAGTTTTCTTCGTTTAAGGTCGACACCATTTTATTCCCATTTGTTTATAAAACTCTTTGCTAGTAAACTTTTTATTGAACTGGAATAAAGAAAACATTGTAAAGAAATCACACTAGTTCGGTAAAATTAACTTTCAAGCTATAAGCCGTTTACTGGCCTTGTAAGTACATTTTTCTTGCATTTTTCGAGCAACTGAATTGAAAATAAAATATTACACATGTGGTAAGCTTTATTTCTTTCATCCAGCAGTCCACATTTCCATTAATTGAAATAGGATATTTGAATAGACGAAGCAGACAAAGCATTATGATCGTGTATTGAATGAATTTTAATCACACCAAACAAAACTCTCGCAAACCATTGTGAGCGCATTCAACACGAGGTTGCAATTCATAAACCAAATCTCTGTTCTACACTCGCCAATAAGTATAATTATTGGCTGGTATTTAGTGAGGCTTGCGGTCCAGTGGCCGCCTGTACCGAGGAGATAACCGAATATTCAACCCGGAGAACCCACACTAAGTTACATGAGCAGATTGGTAGTAAGTACTCTCTTTGTACGACCTCTGTAGCGCGTTGGCCGAGTAGCCGGCTGAGATGCGAAAGGTTGCGGCTTCGATTCCCGCTGCGGGACAAATGTTTATATGATCTGCAAATATTTGTTCCCGGTCTGGGTGTTATGGTACCATGGTACTCGTAGTTCCTGATACCTGCGACACAGGGAATACTAGTGTGGGATCAGGACTATGTATGTGACTGTTGGGTGTTATGTTATTGACTTGCTAAGCGTCCTGAAAAATTCTAAATTTTCACGAATATGCTGGAACTAGTATATACTAAAAAACGCCGAGCGATACTTGTGCCCTCAGGGTTCCGATCCGTAAATTATTTCGTAATCGTCAGATTCCTTTTCAAGTTTCAACCAGTTTTCCTACAAACTTAACCAAGCCATCCGGGTATTTTAAATTCCTAAATTAAGTATTCCTTTATTTCTGTCATAAAGTCTTTTAAAACTCATGCCCGTTTGCACTACACCACAGATAAAATAATACTATACTAGTAACTTAACATAAGTTAGGCTTGTCCTTGTTAAGATACACCTAAGCCTAAGAACAGCCTAGCCAAGTTTGGAAAGAACTTCTTATGTTCTTATGTTTAGTGCAGACGAGTGTTAGTCTCTCCTAAAATTTTAGAATTCTGAGGTTACCGTAAGTACCTTAGAAGTTTTGCATTATTACGATTTTCATACAAAATAAGATTATGGCCATATCTTTTTAATGCATTGAGTTAGAAAAATTATATTTATAGAGCATTATAAGGTCACGAAATTTTATATTTCGTATGTAACTTAGGTAGCTTTCGTCAGCCATTCCTAATACAAAGGGCTTCGACAGAAAGACAGACAAAGTGATCCTCTAACGGTTCCGTTGGTACGTTTAAAGGTACGGTACCCTAAAAATAAATAGCAGAATGTTGACGACCTCTGTGGTGCGGAGGGCGAACGTTCGCCTGCGACGCAGGAGGTTGCGGGTTCGATTCCCGCCTCAGAACAAATATTTGTGAGATTTGCAGATTTGTTCTGGGTGTTCTGGGTATTTTCTATATATAATAAAAAATATCTATCTATGTAATATATTGTATTAAGTATATCAGTTATCTAGTACCCATAACACAAGCTCTGCTTAGCTTGGGGCTTGATAATGTTGTGTGAACTGTCCTGCATTATTTATTTATTTATTTATTTATTTACAGCGCTGTACAAAACACGATTGGAAAATGAGTCTTAACCGAGAGTCCGATAAACTGACGAACAAATCGTATGAAAACATGCGAAGTTTTTCTCTTTCATTCCACTTCGCATTTTTCCAATGGTGCGCGTGTGAGCCTGCTCGCCGCGGGTATCGTTTTAATTTTCCGCCAGCAAGAAAATTTACAGTGAATGAATGAACCATCTATTTTAATGAGCTTCAAAAGTTAACTGATCACGAGCTTGCTGGAACGTGGTACATCGAAAATGGAGCAGCAAGAATTATTCATTTTTAAACCTACCCTTTCATGAGAATTTTTATTCATTTACTTATTATGGATCTGTAAACCTCTCTGTTATTCTCTGACCATATTCAGATAATGTCACCTACGTGGAAATCAAAGGAGCACTAGAGACCGTAGCAGAGTATCAGCCAGGTGGGCGGATGATAGAAAATGACCGTAGAGGGAAAGACCTGGATGCGAATCGCACAGAACAGTTTGGAGTGGCGTTTGAGGGAGGAGGCTTATACCCAGCAGTGGGCTATAATTTCAGCTGCCAATGATGATGATGATGATGACGTGGAAATCTATGAAAAAGCAGCAATGATTATCTGAGCCACGGTTTAAAATGCTCATAGCCAAGTACTACGTTGAATAAACCAGTTTGCTTACATAGGTAATATCACAATAAAACAAGCTTCAAGGATCTGATAGGTAGGTATACTTTGTAACATTCTCATCAGGCTTTCTCATTTCGTCAACCAATTCAATTCAATTTCGTTTTGTTAGCAGTAGATCTCTAGAGAACAACCAGATCACCCACCTGATGTTAAGCGGTAACCTCTGCCTTTAGAATGCGTTACCTCATAGGTCACTTCCACCTATGTGGTACCACCACCTACCTTCCACGCATCCTATGTGGTTTTGCACTGCGCTCGCCACCCTGAGACATAAAGTCTCATATGCCTGTAATTTCACCAGTACCCATACCCTTCAAACCGGTAAACAGCAATGCGAGCACTACTGCTTTGTGGCAGAAATAAGTATGGAGGTAGTACTTCCTCGGATGAACTATTTCACAAAAAAGCCCTACTACATACTACTCAAATGTTTTTTTTATTGATTTGTATACAACTTTAGATGATGGAACAAGCAGATGGCCCACCTGATGTTCAGCGTTACCCTCTGCCTATGAACAGTGCATTGCCTCATAGGTCACGTCCACCTAGGACGCACCCTAAGTGGTACTGCACTGCACCCGTCACCCTGAGACATAAAGATGGAAAGTCTCATGTGCGTGTAATTTCACCGGCACCCATACCCTTCAAACTGCAACATAGCAATGCGAGCACTACTGCGGCAGAAACAGGTATGGAGGAAGTACTTCCCCGGACGAACTATTTCACAAAAATGCCCTACTACTACGTACTATTATTTATTCTGTGCTACCTCAAATGATCTCATGTATTTTTCAAGTGATCTTGCCGAGTGTTTTAATGCACTGTGGTAAAGCTGAACCGGACCGTCCACTCACAACCAATGACGGATGTAATTCAATTAGAGATTAATTGGTAAATTAAGTTGTGCCGAGCTTCCCCGCTCGTCACCCAAAATATGATTTCGACGCGAAGGTGTGTTTTTGCGAATTAAGGTAATGGAAAACGTTTGTGCTAAGCTAATTGGCTGCCGACAGATTCGAGTATTTGTAATAGGGGTGAAAGTGGTTGAGTGGGTTAGGGTTATTGGTTCTGATGTTTTTATTAAATTAATAAAATCAGGTCTATTCCAAATAAAAACTCGGCAACTCTATCAGTTTTCGTAGTGGTTTTTGGTTTTGACACGTGCGAAACTAAAACTTCAGGGTGACTATTAGAGTTATTGTGTTTTTCTTCAAAAGGGTCCCTTATAATATTATTGTGAAAAAATTAAACCAGCTGAGGGAGCTGGGTCTATGAAGTGAAACGAGACGATATTAAATGCATTGTTTAACTTTTTGATATCTAATGTACATTACATAACTAGTGGAAAACCCGTGTGGAGCTTCTCCATACAAACTTCAACACCACGTTGCAGCCCCTTAAGAGTTGAATTTCGGGAATCCCTTAAAGCACCTCTAACCACAAAAGGAACATACTTTCCAAAGAACGTGGGCAACTCCCCATACATTGTTTAACCCCACTTTTTTGACTAACGTAACGTACAGTTGAGATACTTTTGGTTATTGATAATATTATATGTTAAGATAATTAAAAAATAATTTAATTTCTTGCGTAGAAGTTGTAGGAAAGTAATGAAGCGTATTGCGTTTTGTTTCACGCAAATGCAATGAGTTGATTTATCTAATTATTTAGAAATAAAACTTTTACTTCCGAACTTCTAATAATATACATGTTCTTTAGAAAAATTGGTCAAAAAACAACATTTAGAACCGTACTAATTACTTCCATGAAGGGGCCCTGGTTCATTTACTTTTGACCTGGGTCAGCGGCAACTCCAGCCCCCCCCCCCCCCCCCCCCCCCCTTCAGGACTCTAGGACTTACAGTTTAGGCTGTGCGTTGATAGTCATTTAGTGAGTCAGTCAGTCACGCAAAAATTTTATTTAAAATAACGTTTAACATTCGTACTCTAATCGTTCACCCCAAAAAGCATGCATTGAATCACACTTCCAACAAATGTTTCCATCTATCCATTCCATAGCGAATGGCAGCGATAATATACGGTGGCCCTTAAGTCCAAAGTGCCCTTAATACTGTGCTCAAGTGAGCGAGGTTCAGAAATGTTCAGAGCCTTTTCAGACCCAACACTTCTAAGCCTTTTAATATAGCGCCCACGGTACAGAGTTGCTCTTATCGGCATCTTGTATAATGTTACTTGTTTTAATAGTATTTCAAAGAAAATGACAGTATATACGTTAAGATGGATGGTCCAAACCCGTTTTCCATACAAACTTTGAGGAACTATTGACGATGATAGAGTATAAAATGAATATAATTTAATCATTAGAGTTTTATTTATTGTTAAAAACTAATAACAAAAAGGAAATTAATCAGTTTTATAAAAAAAAAATACATTTTGATATTATTAGTGTTCAAATGTATGTTTGTAAGAAAAAAATAATTGTTACCAGGTATTAAAATTTATATTTTCTATTAAATCTGGATTATTGCTATATTGTACAATAAAACTTAAAAGAACTCTTCCTAATAATAATTAATCTGTGATAAAACACTGGTTATGAACTTATCTATGATATTTGTTCCCCTAAGTTTGTATGGGAGACTGTTTTGGACCATACAAAACATTGACTTATGGCGCTAAGAAGTGGTTGCAAACTTTTTACCTCAAAAGACAAACTCAGTGCCACGCAGCGGGGTATAACAGAGTTAGTTTCTCTACCTACGTGATATAATCTGAAATGAGGAAGATCCGTTGAAGAACCAACGTCACCAAAATAGCTCTCACTGAGCTGGACATATATCTCTCAGAATTGATAAACGTCGGGTATGAAGGTTCTCGAGTGGCGTGTCTTGCGTAGCCTAAGGTACCTCACCTTAGGCTACGCAAGACACGCCACTCGAGCGATGAGCAGTGGACTTTTACAGGCTGATGATGAAGAAACCATTTTGCTTTATCTAATAAAACATGGGGCTCTTGTCGAAAAACTTAAAACAAACAAGAATGGAATGTTAGGTTACTACAGTTATATTTTGACAATTGGTACCGCTGGTTTACTCAGTTGAATGGTCTGCTAATACGTAACGATGGTAAGCGGCCTGATGGCATGCCTCATGTTCCATGGGAGAAAGGTAGGCCTGTGGTGTGGGACGCTACATGCGTTGGTACTCTTGCGCCATCTCATCTGTCCGGATATCAGTTGGGGCCGGTGTGGCGGCAGATTCGGCTGAGGACATCAAAAGGCGCAAATACGCAAGTCTCGACAGAGCCACAGAATATATATTACGGAGCTTACTTATTTGCGCCTTTTGGGGTCGAGACTCTGGGTCCGTGAGAAACCGGGGACCTTCGCGTTTTTAAAATTATTTCAGGGCTGTCTAGTTGGAGCGACGTGTTACCCGAAAGCTGGCTCGTATCTTGATCAACGCAATAGTATTGCCATTTTGCATGGCAATACAGCCAGCATCTTAGGGTCCCTTCCGTCTCATGGGGATTTCGAACATTTGAGCTACCTTTAGATCGTTTGCAACAATCTTCAGAATGCTCAACTGTTTCATTTATATTTATGTGTGCATATCTATTTGTATTCGTTGTATTATTCTTTCTTTAAATAAAGGCTGTATCATAATATTCCTATTAGCCCGGGAAGGGGTTATTTTACTCATCTTGGCAAATAACTTTAGTTCCACAACTTTTTAAATTTCAAAGAATTAATTCATGAAATGACTCCTAAAAATCCTGAAATTCGTCCAATAATGTATCTAACATAACATGAGGTAGCCCAACGTAAGGTTCCTCAAAGTACCGTAACGATATCATGTTGTGTTAGGTACATTTATGGAGGATTTTCAGGATTTTTACGAGGCAATTCCAGAATTAAAAAAACCCAAAATTTAAAAAATCGTAGAACTAAATTTATTCACCATGATGCACCCCTTTCTTGGGCTTATAGGGATATTATGAAACACCTGTACATGTTTTTAATAATAAGTTTAAACAATTTACTCCCTAAGATTAAACCTGAGAGCTAAATTAATCTGCCCATTACCAAGTTAGTGTAAAGTGTCTGAAGTAAGGGACGAATAGTGCTTCAAATTAATATATGTAGCTATGTAAGCGCAACTCAGGCCTGCTGCACGCGATAAACACATCAGAAACGTGATTCAACTTAATTCACTCAATTCTCACTCTAGATCATTGTGTGTCCTTATAACGACGATGACTATTGCCCAAATTTAATTATGTAGACTGCATTTCAACTAGGGATGTAGCAGAGGTCCAATTCTGACCCCTACAATTTGGAGAGTAGAGATAAGCCTCAGGCCATGCTAGTTTTATTGTGATTTCAATCACATTAGTCTCAATACAAACACGCAGCATGGTAAAATAAAAGAAAAAAAATGCTTCTATTTAATTACTTATTTAATACTTCTACTGAACTATCAAATAACTTACCTCTACATACTGCCGTGGCGTGTCCGGCCTATCCCCTCCCCACCCCTATATAGACCTCTCCATTTATTTCCATTACTTACTGTTACTGCTAGCCTGAATCATCCCATTGTTGGGCAAAGGCCTCCCCCCATAGCCTACAGTCTCTTTACATAGATTTCGTATGCAGCATCCACCTGAGTAATCGACACCAATACTACAATCACCAATCCGCCTGCCAAGCGTGTTGATTATCGCAAATCTTCCAAAGAATTCAATGGGGGGATTTGTCATAATCAAGTCGTTCGTAAGCCTTGATCCTCTTTTCCAATAGTGGAAGTCTAAAGGCTACTCATCATGATAAACCTTTGAGTTTCTGGCTCTACTCTGGTGTAACATATCAGAATCACTAGATTTGGGTTCGAAAATACAGCACAGTGAACAACTCTACTTCTGATCTATTCCAACCCTTTGGAGAAGGGACAAAATGGGCTCTAAAGTTCGAATGGCACATGGGGCCACAGTTTTGTAATTTTATTAATGATGTAATAACAGTTCTGTCAGTCGCATGTGTGTGCCCATGAGCGATAGTGGAGTCGTTAGCTTGGACGGGTTAATAATAGGGGGCGAATGGGAATCATCTATGAAATCCGAGTTTCGTATTGAAAGCGGTATGTCGCCAATGGGTTTATTGAAGTTTGGATTTGAAATTGATGTAAACCTATTTATTTTAATTAATCCTCTTATATTTGTATTAAAATGTTGTCGGCCCATCGAGAGCACTACCTACATCTACCAATTCGTGGTTGCCAGTCGAGAACACTTTATCCCCAACAGGTCAGTTCTGTGAGCCATGCCAGCTCATCCCTGCTTCAGCGTGCTAATTCTGAGAGCTATGTCAATAATCTTGGTTCTTGGTACTTTTTACATGAAGGCGGTTCAATAAAAGCTGTTTTGGCATTCTATGACCGGGCCTGGGCCTATGTCCAGCAGTGGACTTCTCCAGGCTAATGATGATCATGTTTGTTTGGGCATTGACAGTAGTATCCACCTGGTGCAAAACATTAATACTCCGTTCACCAATCTGCTTGCCAGCGTGTTAAATATGGCCGCATCCAGCAATGTACCTACATCCATATCCTGGCTGTTGATGTTGATGATTTAGTTATAGGTATTGTCGTCCAGATTTTTAAACAACTTTAATACTTTTATGATATACTAAATTTAAGAGCCTATGCTATGACACAATATGAACTTCACTTCCAACCATATAAGACATCAATCAGTATACAGGGTGGGGCAAATTTTTGGCTACCTTTTCTGTTATAGTTAGAAGGTTTTGTTTTTAGGAACCTTCTGTTTTATTTGGAAGAAAAAAATATTGCCATTTCTAGATTTTTGAAAAAAGTACGTTTCGCCCAAAAAATTACATTTGTCAAAAAAAACAAGTTTATCTTAATCGACTCTTATTTCCAACCAGGATCATTTTTCCCAAAGTAACTTACCAAATCGAATCATAAGTTTTGGCACTAATTAAAAAAAACAATTCCCGTATATTTTTCTCAGAAGCGCCATTCGCCGCAATTCCGCAATTCGCCGTGTTACAATCGAACACGGAAAGCAATTTGTTCTAAATTCAAATTATTTATTGATATTTGTTATTAAACCTTACTGGTAGAATGATAAACCACATCTTTGAATGACAATACCGCTAGAAAAAATTGGCGGGCAATATATTTTTAAAATTTTAAATCCCAAATGTCTCTTACGAATCAACAGCGGCTAAGCTTAATAAAAGCTTATTTTCAAAATAACTGTCGTTTTCAACCAGCTTTAGAAGCATTTCGTAGAGAAAATTAAGAAATACCACTACCAGACAAGAAAGTTACAAAAACCTCCCAACTTTACCCCTTGCGATTTTTTTCTATGGGGTTACCTGAAAGATAAGGTATACGCTGGGCATTTCGAAAGTCCCGCCGAACTGAAAGACGGCATTCTAAGTGCATTGCAAAATATGCATTACATGAAGGTAAGGGCTGCTAGTGCTACGTAAAGTGTGTTAACGCGTGCCAATCTGTGTAGTAAATGGTCTACACTTTGAACATATCTGTTTTTTTTTTTTTTAAAGCAATTTATTTACTTACCAAACAAGTATTTTTTTTATTTAAACTTAATAAAATGGGTGTGTTTTGCTACTAACAAGTAACAGGTAGGTATGTTTCTTATTTTGGTCTGGAGACATTTTTACGTATAAACCATCGTTGTTAGAGCGAACATGGGTAGGGACATAAGCCTTCAAAATTAGCCTACCAACTTAAAAAAGTAGTTACATGCGAATTTAAATTAAGAACCATTGAATGAGTGACATTGTTGTTTTCACTTACTCGTTTTTTCATAGAAAATGTATGAGAATGTTTATTTTTATTATTGCCAAAACTTATGATTTGATTTGGTATGTTACTTTGAGAAAAGTGTTCCTGGTTAGAAATAGAGTCGATTAAGACCAACTTGTTTTTTTTGACAAATGTCTTTTTTTGGGTGCAACGTACTTTTTTTCAAAAATATAAAAATGGCAATATTTTGTTGTTAAAAATAAAACAGAAGGTTCCTAAGAACTAACTATAAAATAAAAGGTAGCTACCCTTAAGGGGCCAAAAATTTGCCCCAGCCTGTATATAAATTAAAACTAATAAATGAAAGCACAAAAATGCTCTACACTTCTAAGCCAGTAAAGCTATTTGAAAGTAGCACATCACATTACGTAGCAAAATTGCCAGATTCAGCTGCTTGGTCGCCTCTATTACTCAAACGAGCAAACTAGAGCCAAACTCGAGCCATTAAAGTTTTCCAGTTGTCCTGAAATATGAGCACGCCTGTTGAAATTAAACTTGCTTGTAAATTTGATTTGAGTTGCTAACATAATGGATGGAAACAATTGTTATAGCTCATTTGGAATCGTGGGATTGTAAGTTGTTCATCTGTGTAATGTTTATTGTATAGGAGTTATGGCAGTTTACAAGTATTATCATCATCAACCTGTAAAAGTCCACTACTAGAGACCTCCCCATAGATGACACAAGACGTTAACAATATCGTCAATATCGTCGTAACTTAAAAGTAGGTACTAAACTATGATTTTAAAATAAAATGGAAAAATATGTCTTAAAACATAACAAATTATTATTATGTCTTAACCACAATTATTTGCTAGGTAATAAAATTTAGAGTAAAGTATAGGCGAGACGTTATAAGTGTTCAAATGGGCGTTTAAAGCATGTCGGCACTCACTGTACGACCACAACGTTTTTCCTCACCCTATAAAGTTAAAGGTGGGTTCGTGCATTCTGCCAATAAATAAGGACAAATGCCCTTATATGTATGCAGTTACGATACCATTTTGTCACGAAGCTCTATCCCATAAACATAGCGCAATTTCTAGGCTGTAAAATATTTGAGGTTGGAAAAAACACTAAAGATTTTTGATAGTACAGGGTATTTTTTATATGTTTAATTGGGAATAAATCATAATATATAAGTTGAAATCAAATTTAATTTTGAGCCGGAATCGAATGAATGAATGAATGAATGAAAATACTCTATCGCACACCTTACAAACTAGTTAAAAACAAGACATAACAATTAAAGAAAAAACTAAATGTACAATGGGCGGTACAATGTCGAACCAGGTTACTTTGGTGCAAAACAAAATCCAAGACGATTTTAATGCATTTAAGGTGTCGATAGTCGATAGCCAGATTTATTGTCTGAAAAGGGATCTTCTTAGATACTCGAAAAATATTTTAATCGATTTTATACCACAAGGCCTAGTATCCACGAAAGACGAGCAGAGAAGGTTGTTTTTTTTTATACTATTTGACTGACGGAACAAGCAGATGGCCCACCTGATGTTAAGCGGTAACCTCTGCCTATGAACAGTGCATTACCTCATAGGTCACGTACACCTAGGACGCGCCCTATGTGGCATTGCAATGCGCCCGCCACCCTGAGATATAAAGATGAAAAGTCTCATGTGCCTGTAATTTCACGGGCACACTTACTCTTCAAACCGGAACACAGCAATGCGAGCACTACTGCTTTGCGGCATAAATAGGTATGATGGTAGTATTTCCCCGGACGAACTCTTACACAAAAAAGCTCCACTACTACTAAAAATATGTAAAGAATATGGGCAACTCCCGATACATTGTTTGACCCAACTTTTTTTACTATTATTTTTGACCGGTTGCCCACCTCCTTTATATTGTCCCTTATATCACAAAAATCAAATGGTTTAAAAAATAACTAAATATAGCTTTGAAATGTCCAAGCAAATCGCTTTCACATGACACCCCACTCTTATTTGGATCCCCCTCTTGAATCCCGATACCTCAACGACCCCGCGACCGATATAGCTCATAACCTTATCTAGAAATTATACCAATACTATCTACCCCCACCAAACAGTACGGAAATTTTCATCGTACAAACAAAGGAACATACAAACGACGATTCTTCCAAAATTACTCTGAGAACTCGCTTCGCTCTTACAACATGGAGGTGCAAAAAAAAAAGTTATCAAGACAGGATTTGAAAAACTTATCCGTATTTAAAATCTACGACATGGAGGTAGTTTAAAATATTCCTAACCAATAAATAAAAATTCTTATGTAAAATTTGCCGGATAATTTTGAGTTTACTCGCAGTAAGTACCTTGTTAATAATTACAAGTAAATAGTTATGTAAAAAATAAAAAAAACCACAACGCAATGAAACGGCTGTACCGATTTTGATCAAACATAGCTAAGAACACTCCCGACAAATTCATTTTTGAAACAAAACAAAAATCTAAATCGGTTCATCCGTTCGGGAGCTACGATGGGACAGACACACACACACACACACACCTACACACACACACACACACACACACACCTACACACACAACACACACACATACACACACACACAGAGAGACGAGTCAAACTTATAACACCACGTCGTTTTTGCGTCGGGGTTTTTTTTTTTTTTTTTTTTATACTACTTGAATGACGGAACAAGCTGATGGCCCACCTGAAATTATTTTAAAAATAGTTTGAAAAATCCTTAACTACGAGTATAATAGTGAATAGATACTTTTCAATTTTCATTACCACTGGATGGTTATTATTACACTCTTCCATCGATTACTTTGTAGCTCATTCATCAAGTGATAGGTGCTTCGACAACAAAAGAGTGTAAATAACTATTTACTGTTGGTCAGCGATGTCGCCGGAAGATAGCCGGCCACAATCCATCATTGCATTAGAGGGGGTGATTATTGATTTTCCACCAATTTTTGCTCAGTCCACCCCACGCCACTTTGTTCCTGAAAAATAATAAACAACGTTTGTCAGCGGTCAGAGTTGGTTTGGAACTGTGGCGTTTGCTGTATCGAAAGTCAATATTGATTCAATGTGTTGATGTTTGGATCTGTATTTTGTGCCAACTTACAGATTATGACACACAATAAATAAGAACCAAAACTAGGTGCTACTCCTTCGTGTCACCAGTTCTATCTTAGTCATTCAGCGTAAGGTCATAGGGTGGCCCTGAACTGAGTGTAGTGTCGAATTGTAGCAGAATAAGTGTGGTGAAAGGATAAATAAGCGGCCAAGTGCGTGTCGAACTCGCCCATGAAGGGTTCCGTAGCAGCAAGCAACATAATATAAAAGTTCTTGGATGAATTACGATTAATGACGTATTAAAAAAAAAATACTTACTAGATCTCGTTCAAACCAATTTTGAGTGAAAGTTTATATGGTAATGTACATCATATTTTTTTTTAGTTTTATCGTTCTCTTATTTTAGAAGTTACGGTGGGGGACACTTTTTACCACTTTGGAAGTGTCTCTCGCGCAAAATATTCAGTTTAGAAAAAAATTATATTAGAAACCTCAACATCATTTTTGAAGACCTATCCATAGATACCCCAAACGTGTAGGTTTGATGATTTTTTTTTGTTGTGTTTCAGTTCTAAGTATGGGGAACCCCAAAAATAATTGTTTTTTTTTTTAATTTTTGTGTAGAAATCTTAATGCGGTTCACAGAATACATCTATCTACCAAGTTTCAACAGTATAGCTCTTATAGTTTCGGACAAAAAAAGGCTGTGACATACACGGCCAGACAGACAGACAGACAGACATGACGAATCCATAAGGGTTCCTTGTCTTTGACTATGGAACCCTAAAAAGGGTTAAAAAATTGTTCTAGATATAGGTGGCCCTCGGTTTCGCTCACTTTATACCGTGATAAAAACCATATCACAATCCGAATTATAATCGTCATAATCTTCGTTTGTTCCCAGAACTTCAGTGAAAGAAGTTCTGTAGTGGAACTATCGAGGCTTTTTTATCTGTTTAGCAAATTTCATTGAAATTGGTTCAGTCACTGCTGCATGACTGGGTGACATAAACATTCGCATTTCTAATAATACAATGTTAGGATTTTTCTACAAAAAGTTTCATGAACGCGGTGTAGGCACCTGCATTTTCGACTCGATTTTGAAAGCTAAACGGGACGCGGAGGGAGTGAGTTGCGTTCGAAATCGAGTCTAAACTGTCGGTGCCTACATCATCGGTTAGGATAATTGTCTCAGTTACACTTAAGTATAATTTAAGTTAAATTATTCAGACTTTTACTCGTACTTACGGTTACTAAACATAGCATCGACATCGTAGGGAATAGGCTGCAGCATCCACGTGAGTACTATACACCAATACTGCGATCACCAATCACCCTGCCAAGCCAGGAGATTATGGCAAAGCTCCTATCGCGTTCTGCGAAGGCCTCGTCCAGCAGTGCACGTCTACTGGCTGATGATGACTATATAGCGTACCCTCTGCCTATGAACAGTGCATTATCACATAGGACACGTCTACCTAGGACGCACCCTAATTGCACTGCGCCCGCCACCCTGAGACATACATATGAAAGCCTCATGTGCCTGTAATTTCACCAGTAACCATACCGGAACATCTGATCACTACTGCTGCTTTGCGGCAGAAATAGGTATGGTAGTAGTACTTTCCCGGACAAACTCTTTCACAAAAAAGTTCTACTACTACTAAACAAAGATTGACATAACATAGAAATACATTGATTAACGTACTTTAACTTGAATAAACTTATATCAAAACCCGCACAGTTATCTTAGAACACAAGACCGTTGTGGTGTGGCAAGTAACACCCAAACAGTCGAAACTATCTGTACCAACGTGGGCCGTGTGCCCCTATAAGAAAGTTCAACCGGCGACCCACTTTGCTGTTGTTTCGGAGTGTTGCACCGGATTGTTTATTCCTGTAGCTTTGCCAGTGAAAACAAACATTTGCAAGCTTAAATAACAACTAACCTCCTTTTTAAAAGCTTTTATTTAACATGCATTCGTAAGTCTGTCTTTCCGGGCAAAGTTCGTTGTCAGTATTTCCGATATAATTTTTTAAATCCATTTTTTGAACACTTGCTAGCATTCGATTGAGCTGAATTATGGTGTACTCGTCCAGATCCGATGACAATTTAATATTATGGTGTCAGAAGGTGGATAAAGGAACTCCTCGATGATTATAGTGGCAGTGTTTGGGGTAATTTTGATCAGCTTACGGTTCCGATCACTAATCTATCATTCAGCAGTATTTAATCTTGTTCCCCCTATACCTCCCTCCCTTCACCAGCCTCAACGCTCAAGGAGGAGAGCCTCTACGAGGTTCTACGAGCCTCTACGAGCTATTCTAGAAGTTAAACACTTTCATATAAGTTTTTTAGTATCCCGATGTAAATTTTTAGGCACAGCGGTTCACGCATCGCCCTATCAATGAGACGATAGCGGGATCGATCCCCGCCTGTTTGGTAAAATTTAGGATGGCATAAGTGTGGGTCAACACTTTAAAAACACATTACTACGCACACGTAGGTTAAGGCGTCTCGTTATAAGAACGCCTCTGCAATTCTGCAGTGCATTCTGGTATTTTGCACAGTTTTAGTTCAATAAACTAAACCAGATTTGTTTTCTCTTTAAAGCACGTTCGTAAAATAAACAAAAACAAGGGTTTATAAGTTTGAACAAGAAAAAGTCTTTACTCTTTTGTTTCATTCAATAAATATGTTATTGTTTGAATTTATAAAATAACACTCGTAGTTCTGAATCGAATAAACACGCACGGGTATATTTTATAACATTTTTTAAATTATTAGGCGGGCCCTAGACGATCAATAAAATAGTGTGAATAATAATATTATAAGTGTTGTTTTTAACACAATGTCTTCTACTTGGGAATTTATTGCAAATTGTGCAATTCAATGACATTTTACATTAAAATTATTAAAGAATTCTATCGATCGTCTAGGGCTCACCTTATTAAGAATTTGTCAACAAGCATATTATTACAAAAAAAAAAACAAATAACCTAAATCAAAATATCCGTTCTAAATTAGTCGTAAAATATTGCCAACGCTCTCTCTAAATAGATCGGCCGCACATGTCGCTTCCATCCATTTAACATTCGAATTAACGGCTGCTAATACTCAGAGAAAATAAATCAAACTATAGTCTTAAATGTATTTTTTTTTATACAACTTGTAATGATGGCTCATGCAGACGGTCTGATCCTGAAGCCTGATGTTAAGTAAAAGATAAAAGTTAGATTCAGCCAACATTTTTTTCCATCGAAAGTCCATGTTTCGAGCATACTTGTTAAATTATTTTCAGATGCTAAGTTCCAATCAGGAGGTTATTTTTATTCAGCAATGTACCTACTATTATGTAATGTAGCGTTAACAGGTGTAGTTAAGGTGTGGTATGTTAATGTGTATGTAGGTGGTTAGTTCTATTCAAATGGTTGTTTCGTCACTGTTAAAGAACAGTCACGAGGTGGTCCTGTGAAACTTTTCTATAAATGTTTTTTGAAGTCGGAAAGGTATAAAGAAAGTATAGGTAATCTTATATCACATGCATTCGCAAGGTTCGGGGCGAACCACTAGTTATTACGGGATACATCACATATCCTAACTATATCCTGTTCAGCCCGTTGATATAGCCCTCTACATCTTACATTATCTTTTAGTAATAGTAGAGCTTGTTTGTGAAAGATATCGTCCGGGGAAGTAATACGGATATTTACCTCCGACTGCCACGGCAACTAAGTTTCACAGCCAGTTGTCTAAAAAGCAAAAAGTCTTCTACGCAGGCAGTTGCCGTTTTTTTTCAGAACCACCTTATTTGACTGCTTAGATCCACAAACACTTGTCTAAAATTAATGAAACTAGAATCAGATTCAATCATGCTTGGATCTTTCAATTCAGTAAAACTCTGAAACTTAATTCACCCTATAATCCCAGTCATCTGAAGTGTCGCTTTTCGCCTGGCAGCTAATTCTTAATAGTTTATGCAAATCTCTGTCAACATTTCGGGATAACATAGCTCCATCTCTTTCCAGCGCCAAGATTAAAACAAAATGCTGATTTGCATGTGCAAATACAGTGTTGTGAAATCCAAACAGCAATTTGGTAGAAAATGGGAACCAGCTGTGCCTCGCGGGACAATAATTAAACAATATTTTCTTGTCATTCCGAGACAGTTTTGAAATGGCTCACGAAACTTTGCCCCTTCCTTTGATAGAATAAGTCGGGTCGGTTCTGTGGTAATACAAATACAATTAGAGCATTTTGAACGAATATCTGGGTTAATTTTGTTTAGTTTCAGCCACTTATAGCAGCTTTGAATGACCTTTTCCATTGATAGTTGGTCACTACTCTTGGAAAATAATGTGCCTCGATAATCTTTTGTTCTTGTCCAACTGTCGCCTTTCAATCACTTGCAATCATATTTACTTTTCGAAAAGCTGATATTTGCCGATGCACAATATTTGTTCTGCAGTACTGTAAGCCACAAGATTATGCATGGAGAAAAAGAACATAATGTTATGTTTGAATAATATTCTATAGCAACATTATATAAACTTTCATTGGTTTTATTTCTACGAGTTAGTTCGCAAAACTTAAGCGTACGCCAGAACAATACATCACTATCAACCTAACGCCGAAAACATAAAAATGTCATGTGCATAATGCACCCTATAAATATTATTCCCAGTAGATACTTCTAATGTTCCCTAGTCTCTCTAGAGATGTAGGTCAGTATTTGCTTATATACCATTCATACAAGATTATACCTTAACTTTTCAGAATAGAGCCCATTTTGGCTCTTAGATGTCACAGAACTCCGTTAAATCTATTTTTAACTCAAACATAATTCACATATGGTGCATTTTCCCGTGAATCAAATAGTGCATCAAAAAATGCAAAAATAAGTAGGGTAACTGATTTGCGCTTGCATCTATTGCATTTGTGCGTCTAATGGTCGCGACATGCGTCCTAGTACAGAAGTGCATTTAATTTATTGCCAAGAAAGGGTGCACAGCATTATCCACTGTCAACATAATCTTAAATATTTTACGGTCAATTGAGTCTCCTTTATTTTGTCGACTATAAATTTCACAAGATATCGCATTATGGGATCGTCGGAGCATGTAAAATAACCCCTTGTGTGGTTCTTTGTTGTCTGTTGTATATGTTTCGAATGTTTTTAATTTATCATGCACACGCAGATCTTGTTATGTTTGTTCTCATAAATTATGAAGAAAAGTTCAATAAATAGACAAACAAACCAATTCGCGAATCGAATAGTAGCATAAAAGCATAATAAAATCTGATTAAATTTGAAACTAACGGTGCGCTATTGCCTTATGAGATACTGCTTTTTACAAGCTTTTATTTAGGTTCGCACCTGTCCCAGTGTCTATAATGAAATATAAGTACAATTTTAACCATTTCTAGGTGTTTGATTGAGCTGAAATTTTGCATACCTGTCATGTTTGAAAGACAATAAAATATTATGGTGACAGCGAGCTGATCTGATGATGGAGAAGGAATATGGACGGAAAAATCCTGAGCCGGTGTCTGTAATCAAATTTAACAAGATTTTGAACCACTTCCCACTGTTCGATTGAGCATACTTATCAAGTTCTGATGACAATACAATATTATGGTAACAGCGAGCTGATCTGATCATGGAGACGGAGGGAGGGCAACAGCACTCCTCGATAGATTAGTAGACTGGCGGTATTTGGGCTCATTTCGATCAGAACATCGTTCAGATCACTAGTTTCATGAATCAAATTTTTTTTTTTTTTTTTTTATACTACTGAATGACGGAACAAGCAGATGATAAGCGGTAACCTCTGCCTATGAACAGTGCATTACCTCATAGGTCACGTCCACCTAGGACGCACCCTATGTGGCATTGCCCTGCGCCCGCCACCCTGAGACATAAAGATGATAATTTTACTTGCTTTCCTGTATGTGAGGGATAAATATGGCGATATAATTTTCAACCACTTCCAGAGATCCGATTGAGCTGAAATTTGGCATACCGGTCAAGTTTTGATGGTGACACAATTGACAAAGAGCTGATCTGATGACGGTGACATAAGTTGGACAACGGAACTCTTCGAAGATCACTGTCTAGATAGACTGTCAGTGTTTGGGTTCATTTTGATCAGCTCACGTTTCCAAACACTAACTTCAGAAAAGCTTGTTTTTAACCCCCGACGCAAAAACGACGGGGTGTTATAAGTTTGACGTGTCTGTGTGTGTGTCTATCTGTGGCATCTTAGCACCCGAACGGATGAAACGATTTTGTTTTTTTTTGCTTGAAATGTGAATTGGTTGAGTGTGTTTGATCGATGTTTGATCAAAATCGATTCAGCCGTTTCATTGTGTTGAGGGTTTTTTTAATTTTTACAATAATAATTATTTGTTCAAAAAAAACCTCATTCATTGTTTCTTTAATATTATGTATCAATTGTATTGAGAACAGGGATTTTATCTTCAAAGCTCTTATGTTATAGAAAGGTCAGCAATTTCACTTAGGTATATCTTTGACGTTAAAGCATTTAATTAAACCAGACGTAAACTTTGCCTAAGCCGTGTCTTAGATCCCAAAGGGCAACCACCCCAGATGTGTTTGCACAGTAACCTACATACAGGCCATGAGGGATGGTATCATTAATGATCAAGAGCCATTTGGGGGACATACCCTACGTGACTATGAATGCATTGAATCCACGGGTTTGACGAGAAAACTTCGTAAATCTTTAAGCTTTAGAAATTGGATGTAAAAGTTTTAATTTTAGGAAAGAGATTATGAGGATCAAGGCTCAGGAGTAAAAAGGTAAGTGTATACTGATTTAACATTTAATAAGTTTGAATGAATGGGCAAGTGCGAGCAAGACTCGCGCCCTGAGGGTTCCCGACTGTAACTTTGCGTACTGAAACTTTTTCCTATAAACTTCACCATCCCATTCTAGGGGTAAAAATTTCGATATTCACCAAATTTAAACTTTTTTCTTAATTTTTGCCTAAACCTAAGCATAGTAAGTCCTAGCATGACAAATTTCAAAGTTGAGGAACTGGAAGTACCTACAAAAATGACCACAAACAAGGCATTTCACGATTTTCATGTTAAAATTAGACACTCATTGCCATATATTTTTAATGGATTGTGTTAAAAGCTTGATTTTCTTGCAGCACCATAGGCTCTCACAGAGAAAGGTTTCAATTTACATAGATAGATAGATAGATAGAAAATTCTTTATTGCACAAGACAAAAAGCAGTACATAGGCGAACTTATGTTCCTGAGAAAAAAAGTCTTGGCAAACAGACAAACAGACAGACGGACAACAAAGTGATCCCATAAGGGTCCCGTTTTTTCTATTGAAGTTGAACACTAAAAAATACCGAAATGCACTCGAATTTCCATCATACCATTGTGTTTAACTTTATTATACCACAAAAAAAAAACCAATTCGAATCGTTCGGATTTCCAAGTTCTATTTGTAAATAACGTTGTTCACTTTACCGTGAACCATATAAAGTTTATCATTATTTTATTCCTATGTGTTTTGGGTTCCAGAAAATAAATGTAGAACACAAGCGACCACGGCATATCAACTTTATTGCTAAACTCTGATCGGATTTTGACGAAAGCAAGACACGAAAACGAAAAAGCGAGTTCAGTCCTATTTCAATATCAGATCGAATCCGTGCCGATCTATTGTGACCAGAGTCCGAGTGGTCGGAAGTGCGCTCGCTGACGTTACGACCAACCTAGAACGTGATTCCCTTTCATGCTCCCTCCGTATATTCCATTCAAATTTTTACCCTCAACGCACGCTCGATGAGTGCTCTAACGGGCATTCAGTGCAATTTGATGAAGCTACCGTGTACCTATTCAATCTGAATGGGATTGACCACGACAATGCTGTGATTTAATAGAACCGGCCGAAATGCCTGGATTACGTGCGTGCTGCATTGTTTGCGATTCATGAAATCAACAGAAATTCGGATTTTTAGATAACTTATGCTATTTTTCTGTTGCCAATGTTATGTGTACCTACCTACTGACCAATTATTCAACTTGTACCTAGTCGTTAAAATAATCATATATTATTATTATTATGATTTAACTTTTTAATTTAATTTTATTGTCATTTTAATTTATTTATGTACTCTAACTATGTTCTTTTTTGTTAATATTGTTTATTTTAACCTGTAACTAATTATTGTTATTAATAAACGAACTATGAACTATGAACTAACTATGAACTTTATTACGACTGGAATTGTTGCTATAAATTTATTAGACACCGGTGTTATGAAGCTGATAGCTGGTAGATATTTGCCAGTACTTATAATGACAATAGGTATACAAAGAAATTGTTTGGTCATGCCATTAACGGACCTAGTAAACAAAAGTCACACAAGCCGAATGAGCAAAATGAGAACTTCTACCATAATTGTTCCAAACTGAAATCCATCATTCGCAAACACAACAATGCCTGTCACTGTTTAGCGGATTTCACTAAAGTAATAAATATGCCAACGCCGACATACTAGAACTGAGTTATAACAACAAAGTCAAATTACTGAAGGAGTTTACCGCATTCGAGGGTTGGAGGGGGCCACCGACACCGGGGTAGCACGGAGCCAGAATACTGATGCAGTCTCGAGACTCCTAAGCTTGTAAGATTTTCGGATAGGGATTTTCCTTTCTTTACAATGGGCCTACTCTTGGGGCATATCAATTGCACGCGGTTATGTCGTTAGAAACTTTTCGGGAGGGGCAAACGCCCAATCGATAGCTTACGGCTTACCACTCTTAGCGATATAGTGTAGAACGTGCCTAATTCTGCGGAAGACGCGCGGGGTGATAACTTGAGAAATCTTTCTCGATTGTTGTGATAAGTTTTACTTGGGTTTATGTCTTATTTTTCTCAGGTTGGGGTTGTAATTTCTCTTTTACCAATGCGTTTGGTCAATGACGATGAAGGCACTAACTTTGTGGAAGTAAGTATGGAGATTGCAATATGCAACAACGTTTTACTCGAGTCCTTCCCACTTTAACTTATTCTAATTTATTAATTATGTTAATACACTTCTTAATTTGGCTATGTGTTTGAATGTGATTTTATTGTTTTATTTATATGAGTTTCTCGTAATATGCCACAGTTGGCCGGTATTAAAGGATAGACAAATAATTTCCATTTCGGAAAATCGATCACCCTAATCGTATTCCCTTCATTTAATTTACATAAAAGTGGTGGCCGTTCATTTTTCTGTAAAAGGGGATTATCCGTACTAAATAGTGATCCCATGGGCTTTCGTTCCATTATGATGTATCGTACATTGGCCCTTTCTATTAGGGACGTATCGATTGATCGGTACAAGTAAGTTAAATGAAAAAATCGGGAGCTAATGATGGTCGTAAATATTTTATTCATGGCCCTGTTCAGGATTTTTATTTTTTATTTTAATGATAATGAAACTTTGGCATGAGACATGCGAGTACGAACACGGCCCACTGGAACTATATGGTGGGTTATAAAGTAAAAACTATCGAATGTAATTTATGTTAAACTAGTTTCCGTCTGCGGATTCACTCGCATTTTACCAGGGCAAAAAGTAGACAATCTAGGTAACAATTTTCATCTATCTATGTAACAAGTTTCATCGAAAGCGATTCAGACGTTTCAGCATGATTGAGTAACAAACATACAATAAATAATAGTTTAAAAAAACTAAAAAAAACACGCTTTTATAGCTAACCGAACTAAAAAATAGAAAATAATTTTAAATTTCAAAGAGTTTATATTACAGTAGTAGAAGATCGAACAATCAATCAGTTCTTTTTTTTTTTTTTAAAGCGTTGGGTGCACTTCACTACTTTTCATAATTCTCCTCTCATAGTTGCCAACAGAATGATTGTTACATTTACTTTATCAATAACACAACGCTTTTAAAAAAAAAAAAACTGATTTATTGTTCGATCTTCTACTACTGTAATATAAACTCTTTGCAATTGAAAATTATTTTCTATTTTTTAGTTCGGTTAGCTATAAAAGCGTGTTTTTTTTAGTTTTTTAAACAATTATATATTTTTAATTTTTTAGTTCGTTTTATGAATTAGTTAGTTGACGACCTCTGTGGCGCGGCTAGCGATGGTTCGCCTGCGTCGTAGGAGGTTGCGGGTTCGATTCCCGCCTCGGAACAAATAATTTGTGCGATCTGCAGATATTTGTTCCGGGTGTTCTGGGTGTTTTCTATGTATAATAAAAAATATCTATTTATGTAATGTATTGTATTATGTATATCAGTTACCTAGTACCCATAACACAAGCTCTGGCTTAGCTTGGGGCTAGATAATGTTGTGTGAACTTGCCCAGCATTATTTATTTATTTATTTTATTTATTGACATGTGGTATTAAAATTCCTCACAAATCATTTCGCAATGTCATCATTTACTACAGAGGATCTTTCAAAGAATTTATTAATCCTGGCGGTCCTAATAAGGATAACGGGAAACTGTTATCAAATTATTGCATTGTCATCGGTCCTTGATATACGTATGCAAAGTTTCAAATTAATCAGACTTGTGGAAATTGGTGAAAATTATGCTCAAAGATTCCGTTACATACATACATACATAGATACAACCCAAGCTTATAAAGAGCGTGTTAAAAATCCAAAGATTCAAACATTTTCATATATTATTTTAGTATTTTTTGTTATTAAAACAATAGACAAACTAGCTAACGGCCCACCTGCAGTGCTCACCGTCGCTTATATACACTGACAACACCAGTGGTATTTGTCGATGCGCTACACCATCAAGTTTTTTTATTTTTATTTTTTCTAATAATACCACTGATTCATACAACTAATTTCCTAAATCCCCACAAATATTTTTGGGATCATGTAACATAAATCGTCAATGAGAATACGTATCTTTCTAAATCCAATAAATAAACCGACATAGAACCCGACTAGGTATACACATTGAAAATAATAAATTTTGTCATTACATGTTTATTCTTCACATAATAACTGAATGCAAGGTGAAATAATTGCGAAGAATCATTGTTAATTAACAATTATGTGTACAATTAAGTTCTTATCTTCGAGTTCGCGGAGGGGCTTCTCAGGTGGTAGATCCCGGATCAGCCCCGCCCAAACTCTGTTCATGGACTTGGAAAATTGCATTCGGTATCGCATATCCGTACCCGAGTACTTGCTGCAGCCGTGTTGATAGTTTTATGGATACAACAAAGTTTCTGCTTTAGACAGCAAAAAAACAATAACGATAACGACAAACGCGGACACACAGCCACACATAACCAACCTTTAATAAGAAGAGAAAAATATTTAATGTGTCTCTTAGCTTCATACACTAGGCATTTATATTGGAATAAACTACCGTCGTCTGTCTTTCCTGAAAACTATAATCTGGGTCTCTTCAAGGCTAGAGTGAATAGGTGCCTTCTAGACCTTTGTGCTCCATCTTCGGCCACATCGTCACATACCAACAGGTGAGATCGTGGTAAACAAAGATATACCAAAGTTACAAAAAAAAAAAAAAAAAAGTCATAAATTTTGCAACATTCTATAGGTTGTGTAATCAGACAAATCAGTAGATCCCCCAAGGTTAAACAAGTACCTAAACGTCAAAAGATGTTAGTGTGACCTTCGACCAAAGTAAAATAAATGGACTGGCCTTACCCATACAAAACGCCCGTGAAAAATAAGACAATTCGGATTTAGGGTACGGTCAACAAATAAACTTTCTATCTATCTATCTATCTATCTATCCAGCCACTTCTGAGTAAAGGCCTCTTCTCTATAGCGCCACTCCTGGCGGTCTTGTAAATAAACTAGGTGAAATTAAATTATTGAACTTCTTAAAAACTGTATTTTTTTAATACTTAATACTTAATACTTTAACAGATGCAATGTGTTTTCTAAAGTTATTTCAGTAGGTTTATAGTACAAAAAATCGCCGAAAAAATGCAATTATTGAATGAAACTTTTACAAAAATACATGGTTCCCTTCTGTTTTATGTAGTTACGTATCTATTTTTCAGCTCTCAAACATACACAATATAAATCAATAGAAAAGCAAGTCCACCTAAGGTCATCAGCTCAATCAATTTGTGAAAAATATTATTATTATTATTATTTATTTATTAAGAAACATGTACAACACCATAACAGAAATCCAAAGCGATGTTGCATGCACAAAATTATGTAATATATTTTTCATCACTCAATAAACTAAGAAAATATCATTAAAATCGTACGGAAACATAAATGTATAAAAATTCCAGTATTTAAGAAACTGCAGAGTGCAGTTTTAAGAATTTTGCACAATGAGTTTTTTTATACTACTTGGAATGACAGATCAAGAAGATGGCCTACCTGATGTTAAGTGGTACCCTCTGCCTATGAACAGTGCATTACCTCAGGTCACGTCCACCTAGGACGCGCCCTATGTGGCATTCCACTGCGCCCGCCACCCTGAAACATAAAGATGAAAAGTCCCATGTGGCCGTAATTTCATCGGCACCCTTACCCTTCAAACCGGAACACAGCAATTCGAGCACTACTGCTTTGCGGCAGAAACAGGTATGGTGGTAGTACTTCCCCGGACGAACTCTTTCACAAAAAAGCTCTACTACTACTAACCGTTTTTTGGCGTATAGAATTAATTGTGTAGTAAATGATCAGAGCTAATACGGGAAAATGTATTCCACTTCCAAAAGTCGTCTGTTCTTGCTCGTCTTATGACTTCTATCCATTTTTGTTTACCTTAGATTTTTTTTGGAAAGCTATAAGGTTAATTAACATGCCATTACATATTATATGCAATTACCTAAAGCGACGTGCTTAGCAATGTTTTGAAGTAAATAATGCAAATTACAATTCTAAATAAATACGATCAGGCATCAGATTTTTTTGCAGTCTGTACCGGACCATCCGTCATGCGTGAAGTCTTGTCAAATATTTCGTCGCTGTAGTTGGAAAACTAAATAAGTAATAACAACAACAAAACCAACATCGTGAGAAAAACGCGATTTACTGTTTTATTGCGTCAAAAATGGCAATAACTTTTTTATCGTAACTAATTTTTCAGTCCGTGTTTTGATATGTTATAGATTGGTACTGTATCTATTTTTGAATTTAATGATAATACATTTTAGTTCTTTTGATTAAGAGAAAAAAATAAAAAAACGACTATGTATTTTTCCCTCGCCAAAGTTTTGAATAATTGAAATGATCTATTATTTACTTTAAAAACTTTCGAGAATCATATCAATTATATGTCGGTGCTTACATCGATTTAACGGTACGTGAAAATTTCCCGTTTTTATAATATAATTATTATTTACTTATTTGAATATGACAATCCTATCCATGGGTATAGATTTATATAATATTAAAATACATTTTAAAATAAAACCAACTTATAATCATTTCTTTTTATCAAGACTGAATATTAGAAAACTACTGAAACACCTACATTATTTTAGCAGACTTATAAATTCAAAGTAAGTGACATAACAAACTTATCATACGACTAATGCTTATAAAATCAACAAAATGAAAAAAAATTGTGGAACACAATATAAGTATCAAATAATAAATAATAATATATCAGAAGTATCAAAAAGAAAAAGGTATGTCGACTAAAATTAAAACT
The DNA here is from genome assembly GCA_932527175.1 of Operophtera brumata. Taxonomy (NCBI): domain Eukaryota; kingdom Metazoa; phylum Arthropoda; class Insecta; order Lepidoptera; family Geometridae; genus Operophtera; species Operophtera brumata. Next base: position 12,897,017 of record OW052236.1, read on the forward strand.
ATCTACGAGTATAAACTTGTGTCTGTTAACTTTCATTCAGAGTGGGGAACATTGAGATAATTTCCTGGGGCGTAGTCCTCCTTGTCGCTCGTCCTCTAGAGCAAGACGTGTCCATCGACATGTATGGGCCATTATAACCATGCAATAAAGTCGATTTCGCAAAATGTGTTAGTTATGTAGTTTTCCTACCACACGACGATTTATACGTTTTTTATCAATTGATGAAAATTATATTACAAAACCTTTACTTACGAATTAAATGCTATGCCTGAAGCTTTATTTGTATTTCTTGTGTTGTTTGCACTTGCAGAAAAGCACAGGAAGGCATTGTATTACCAAGGTATCTAATTTTGGTATTTTTCAGCATAGCTGTCACTCGTTGCCGTGACAAAGACTGACTGAAGCGAAGTATACTAGCTAGGTCTGTTTAGAAGCTTCAAAACTATCGTTCCCTAAGGCCCGTCCATGAGTGTGACTGTAAAGAATTCAATTCTCGAGTGTCACACTGGTGTAATTATGAAGGAAAAAATGCCGGTAACTCCCGTTTGTTCCATAGGACTGTTACGTAATAGAACCATTGAAACAAAAATTGTGCCATTAGTCCCATAGAACTAAGCGACATTTTTGTCTTACTTGTTCTATGATGAGACTGTGTCCTCTTTATGTGTGTGTATGATGAGACCTCTTTGTTGCACTAAGTGAACCTTTTTATCTCAAATAGGTATATAAAACAAAGTCGTGTTAGTTACACCACTTATTTAACTCAAGAACGGGTGAACCGATTTGACTGAAAATTGGTGAGGAGGTAGTTTAGATCCAGGAGAAGCACATGGGGGGGGGGGGGGGGTCACTGGGGGCTACCCGTGCGAAGCCGCTAGTAGGTAAATATAAAACATATAATTATATATATGAATAGCCTGTTTGACGGTGAGTCTGCCCCATCACAAAACCCATCTGCAATATTAATATTTACCTATATTATGATCAGATTTTTATGCAATCTGGGTTCATAATCTCAATAAATAAATGTTCTGGAAGCAGTTCAAAGTTTAGCAATATTGATCTAGGATTCACATTGATGACTATTTTCAACAATTCAAGTAATATCCACTCTTTGATCACCGGACGTCCGATCACTCCGTGTTGTGCGGAGGAGTTACAAATGTCGTCCCACCAACGTAAATAAATTCCCAATACAAATTGATTTATCGGCGATCGCGCCTCCATTCTGTCGTTATGTCCAGTCATGATGGCCTGCTATTATTTTTTCCAACGAAAATTGTGCTCAATAAGTTTTTTTTTTACTGAAACTGATGGAATTTAACATTATTTTAGTGTTTCTTCTGCTTCTTGAGCACCTTCTACGTCTTATAGCAATATGCGATTAGCCCGCCAATTGTGCATTTCTGTTTTTTTTTGTTATTAAGTTATGTTTTGTATTTCTGTGTGTACAATAAAGAGTTAATCTATCTAATGTATCTATCTATCTATCTATCTTGTAGACGTTCACTGCTGGATAAGGCGTCCTCCATGAATGTAGGAGGGGTTTTGCCATAAGCTCTTTGACAACCTCTGTGGCGTTGCGGGCGAAGGTTCGCCTGCGACGCAGGATGTTGCGGGTTCGATCCCCGCTTCAGAACAAATATTTGTGCGATCTGCAGATATTTGTTCAGGGTGCTCTGGGTATTTTCTATGTATAATAAAAAAATATCTACCAATATAATGTATTGTATTGTATTAAGTATAACAGTTATCTAGTACCCATAACACAAGCTCTGCTTAGCTTGGGGCTAGATAATGTTGTGTGAACTGTCCAGCATTATTTAGTTATTTAATCACTACGCTTGGCAGATGGATTAGTGATCGTAATATTATTAGTGTTGAGTTTTCAGGTGGATGCTGCTGCCCATCCCGTGGTGTCATCAACATCATCATTAACAGCCCGTATAAGGCCAGTACTAGACATAGTCCTCTCCCATATAATGCCACAACTTATAATTTTGATCCATCTCCATTCACCGACTTCATCATCATCATCATCAGCAGCCTTTAGGCGTCCACATGGTTGATTCGCCGTAATGATCACGCCTGGTAAGCGGATTGGTGATTGCAGTATTTGGTATTGAGTGCTGCTACCCATCCCCTGGGGCAAGCCCTTAGTCGGCTCGTACGACATCTACGAGCTACGGGTACATAACGGGCATGTATATGCTTAGGCCGGACACATCACAACAACCGACTTCTTTTCAAAGTGTCGTCGGTACATTGAATGGGGGGGGTTACACTGGGCCGTCTGGTATTCCCAGCGTTGTATGGTGGTAATATCTAAGAGTTCGTCCGGGGAAGGACTACCACCATCTATTTCTCCCACAAAGCAGTAGTGTACGCATTGCTGTGTTCCTGAATGACGGGTGTGCCGGTGTAATTACAGGCACATGAGACTTTTCATCTTATATCTCAGGGTGGCGAGCGCATTGCAGTGCCACATAGGGTGCTTCCTAGGTGAACATGACCTACGAGATAGTGCACTATCGCAAAACCAGCTTTAAAGAGGCTGGTCAATTCATTTATAGGTTTTTGGTATTTGTTAGTGAAAACGCTTTTTCTAGCAGTGAAAAATACACGACTTTCTCGATGTTAATTTTATCAGTGATGAGTCACATATTTTTCCTGAATATTTCCTGTTTTCAACAACATAATAAAATATGTATGAGGTCGACGCTTAATATGTATTATTCTTATCAACATCACAGTTGAAGGACATCAGTTTCCACGCAATTATGAGATACAGCTTGGAAACATTTACATTTTAAGGTTCCGTAACCAAATAACAAAAAACGGAACACTTGTAATTGAATTGGACGACCTCTGTGGCGGGGCGGGCGAACGTTCGCCTGCGACGCCGGAGGTTGCGGGTTCGATTCCCGCCTTGGAACAAATATTTGTGCGATATGCAGGTATTTGTTCAGGGTGTTCTGAGTATTTTCTATGTATAATAAAAAATATCTATCTATGTTATATATTGTATTAAGTATATCAGTTATCTAGTACCTATAACACAAGCTCTGCTTAGCTTGGGGCTAGATAATGTTGTGTAAACTGTCCAGCATTATTTATTTATTTATTTAATCCTGCCCGCCTGTTTGTCCGTCCGTCTGTCTGTCGATATCTCACAGGGCACTATAGATAAAATTTTGCATTTTCGTGTGTTTTATGAACCGCTATACAAAGTTATAGTTAAAATTACGAATAAAAATGAGGGTTGGCACTCCATACGTATAAATATGTAAAGCGTGTGAAATGTTCTTAGATAGGTCTCAAACATCATATTATAATTCAAAGTGACTTTTATATTTAAGACATACGCTTCAAAAGATGTAAAATATGGGTCTACGCACTTTTCACTTTTCAATTTTTAATTCTGGTGACGAAAATCATGAAAAAATGTATGGCAGGAAAATTGGTTTGAATAATACTGTTGTTTAGTGAACGAGATCGTAGATATTTCGGTATACGCTATTATTAATTATGAATCTTAGCCGTACACGTTCACCCCGACTACGAAACGCTTCACTCTATGTGGTCCGCCACGCAATTTGCCGCTTTTCCTTTATCTCATTAATTACATGTTTTCTTTATTAATACAAAACATAAATTTTCAAGTTTTCCTAAAGCCTTAAAATTGTACGTTATTTAAAAAATAATAATTTAGTTTTTTTTTTAAATGGCCTTAATGGGACGCCTTGGAGTTCACAACGGCATGACAACGTCTTGCCGTTTGCCGTCACGGCGGTTTTGCGGAGAGTCGAATTTAATACCAAGGCGCGCCAATATATTATGCCTCACATCAAAAACTTATTTGGCAAATGAATTCTTGAAACAACATCGCATTACTCATATTAGTCGATGTCCAATTTCCTACCCTTATCTAAACATGGCGACACTCGCGTATGAATGACATCCATTCATTCTCCCACTCTCATTCTCCTAATGGAGTAGCTTTTTAAGGTGCAAATAAATGCTTATCAAAGAGACCTTTCCACTACCTGATTAATTAATATTTTTCTTACTTCTGTATCTTTAGTCTTTGATAAGTTAAAAAACGACTACTACTACTAAGGCTTCAGGGAAACTATTCGTATCTAAATACTTGACGTTAGTTGTGATTTAACGTACAAAAATATTTTGTACATATTTAAAATACATATAATGACAGAAAGAATAATACAACTAATACAAGTAGGTATGTACATAATTTAAAAAAAAACAAAATAAATAGTTGAGCTACCTGAAGACCGCTGCTAACGATCTAAAGGTAGCTCAACTGATCCAAATCAATGCCAGATGGAAACGTCCCTAAGATGCTGGCTGCATTGCCACGCTGAATGACAATACTAATGCGTTGAACCAGATAAGATCCAGCTCTCGAGTTAAGTCTCACTTAAACTCAAAAACGGCTTGACCGATATTGATGTTTTTTTTGTCTGTACTTGAGTGGGGTCCTTGTATGGTTTATATTCACAAATGGACCTGGTAGGTAGCGTTGCAGTCAGGTCACATGAGTGATTACGAGTATTACCCAACCCAATCATATGATAGTCACACAGAACAATAAGTTTATTGTTGAAAAACATATTTTTCAGAACAAACTTTTAGGAAACCATTGAACGGAACCGTGAGCTGAGGCTGACGAGTTCCGTTGTCTACCTTCTGTGATCCGTCTCCATCATTAGATCTGCCGGGCAATTGCGCAAAACCATTGAACTACACTGAACATCGAAAAAACTTCAAAGGATGGTGGCGAAACGACGAACATTGGTGTACCCAAAATTCGACATAGAGTACACCACTGCTGATCAGGTACTTTGAGATTATCTTAATGGTTGTCCATCACCAGTTTTTGTTCAACACTACGTAAAAAAATCAAATTATTTTTTTAAAACTCTCAGGTTTGCAGAATACATGTCATATCCGTGTTATGCCACTTTTATAGATTTTTAAGAAGTAATATTTTTTTTTTATATGTTTGGCTGAATTTATCATGCCAACAAAGGCATGATAAATTCATTTATTACATTCATCCTTGTCTGCACCATGGACTTGTATACTAAGTCCATGGTCTGCACCGATTACGGCAGTACCGTGATCTGTGGTCGTAGTCGTAAAAGTAGAAAAAATAATACTACGTTTTCGTAGGTGATTTACAGCCTGTGCGGCATCAGAGCAATAAGTGGCGGTAAAACGTAGTGATTATTTTTTCATTGATGCTTAATACAAACGAAAAACATGAATTACGGAGCATTTCATCGTTTATTCTCGGATAATGGCAGGATCTCTGCATTGTATAAATTGTGAAATATGTTTAGACAAGATGTGGGAAGCCTTGTATTCGAAGAAAGTACAAATATAATCTCCCTTAATGCTCAATGGGTTTCTTCTCAAATTGTAAGTACCTACCTACAATTTTCCAATATTATTCAGATAATTAAAGTGGAAATGTTCAGGTCACGTAGCGAGGCTTACAGACAATAGATGGACCATAAAAGCAACCATGTGGAGAGGCCCGCTAGGCAAAAGAGGCAGAGGGAGACCACTGACACGATGGGAAGATGAGATCAAAAGAACAGCTGGCCCAAAATGGGAGCAATTAGCACAAGACAGAGACATATGGGCATCTTTGGAGGAGGCCTTCACCCAATCTGGGGTTCTTGCATAAAGAAGAAACTAACAATAATAATCTTAAGTTTAACTAACAAAATAACATAAGTAATTATGTAAAAATGCAATGTAATGCAAGGAATAAAAGGCTTTTTTTTTTTTTATTATTCAGAAAATCAAGCTGTACCCATGGTCTACCTAGTTATTTGTATCTATGTTGTTATAATGTTTACGCATGGCAGGCGAGTAGCTGGCTGACATCTGAATATTTTTCTAACCATTAAAATTATTTTGTAGATAACAGAAACTAACTACATTTGCCGGGCATGCTGCGCCCTTGCTGTTTCGCAAATAAGTACAAGTGGGCTAACTCAGACGACAAGTGTAACTCGTCCACTTGGTCACACCCTAGTGTATTGCCTGTGTGTGGACGGTCCATATTGAGGAGACCGAGCTTTGTCGTCCTACGTGATAATCCAACACTAATTCAAGAACAATTACTTAATGTCATACATACGGGATTTTTTAAGACCACGAGAGGTCACTGTCCAAGATAAAGTGTGTCAGCCGTGCTGGTTGCGAGCCCGAAGAATAATAAAAAAAACAGCCTACCTTTTCTGATACCCACCAGCAAGATGATCAACCTGAACCTATTCTCCGTGACACCCACAAGCAAGATGACCAAGCTGAACCAATTCTCCATGACGCACACCAGCAAGATGACCAACCTGAACCAACTCTCCATGACGCACACCAGCAAGATGACCAACCTGAACCAATTCTCCATGATGCACACCAGCAAGATGACCAACCTTGACCAATTCTCCATGACACCCGGACCTTAATCTCATATTGTTTGAAATGTTTAAATAAATAAATAAATAATGCTGGACAGTTCACACAACATTGGATTAACTACCCTTCAGCAACGTAGAGAGCGTGGAGACCTAATAGAGACCTACAAGATCCTAAACAACCACTACAGTATACCAGATTTATCACAGACACTATATACCATGAACAATAATATAGGACTCAGAGGACACTCGCTGAAGCTGCAACGTGGGCCAAGTACCAGCAATCTGAGGATGCACATATTGCCTAATCGCGTCGTGCGCACTTGGAACCGGCTATCAGACTCAGTGATCAGTGCCCCCTCACTGAAATCTTTCAAAAATAGACTTGACAAACATTTAAAGTGCACTGATAAGGACTAAGATATACACGCATCAGCTCCGAGAGCTGCCTGTGTATTATAAATAAATAAAAAATAAAAAAACTAGCCCCAAGCTAAGCAAAGCTTGTGTTATGGGTACTAGACAATTGATATACTCTTCATACAATATATTACATAGATAGATATTTTTTATTATACATAGAAAATACCCAGAACACCCGGAACAAATATCTGCAGATCTGCAGAACAAATATTTGTTCCGAGGCGGGAATCGAACCCGCAACCTCGTGCTTCGCAGGCGAACCGTCGCCCGCCGCGCCACAGAGGTTGTCATTTAATAGTTAAAATGTAACTATTAAATGATAGGTACTGAATCATATAACTTTGTGAAACCACTATTTTATTGCTTTCTTTTATTAGGGTTCCGTAGTCAAAGACAATAAACCCTTATGGATTCGTCATGTCTGTCTGTCTGTCTGTCCGTGTATGTCACAGCCTTTTTTTACCGAAACTATAAGATCTATACTGTTGAAACTTGGAAGGTAGATGTATTCTGTGAACCGCATTAAGATTTACACAAAAATTTAAAAAAAACAATTATTTTTGGGGTCCATACTTAGAAATGAAACTCAATTTTTTGTTTCATTAAACCTATACGTGCGGTGTATCTATGGATAGGTCTTCAAAAATGATGATGAGGTTTCTAATAAAAAATTTTTCTAAACTGAATAGTTTGCGCGAGAGACACTTCCAAAGTGGTAAAAAGTGTCCCCCCCCCCCCCCGTAACTTCTAAAATAAGAGAATGATAAAACTAAAAAAAATATATGATGTACATTACCATGTAAACTTCCACTCAAAATTGGTTTGAACGAGGTCTAGTAAGTAGTTTCTTATTTTTGGTGTTCCCCATACTTAGAACTTAAACTCAAAAAACTAAAAAAACATCAAACCCATACGTGTGGGGTATCTATGGATAGGTCTTCAAAAATGATATTGATGTTTCTAATATATTTTTTTTCTAAACTGAATAGTTTGCGCGTGAGACACTTCCAAAGTGGTAAAAAGTGTGTCCCTCCCCCATAACTTCTAAAATAAGAGAATTATAAAACTAAAAAAATATATGATGTACATTACCATGTAAACTTCCAACCAAACTTGGTTTGAACGAGATCTAGTAAGTAGTTTTTTTTAATACGTCATAAATCGTAATCCATCCAGGAACTTTTATATTATGTTACTTGCTGCTACGGAACCCTTCATGGGCGAGTCTGACTCGCACTTGGCCGCTTTTTAGTAAGTATCTTCCTAACTACCTACCAATCTGCTTAAGACTGCGTTGATTGTTGCACGCGTGCAAGGATATAAGTATCATACACATTGGTCATTTACTAAAACTTTTTTGGTCAATCTTAATCTGGGTATCCACGATACAAGCTTGTCCTAGTGCGGAGCCCATTGTAATGTTATCATATAGCCTCTATTATTTGTAAATAAAAACATTGGTATATGTATTATTTTGTTTTATTACGTTCTCTATCCATTTGAGCAACTTTTCACGTATTCCAAAGTGATTCAGCTTATACACATGGTTGGTATGAAAAAATACATCATATGTTTTGCAAGTTATTTTGGTGCCATAATCATGTTTGGTTAACTAATGTTCTCAGCATTGTGTGTTCGGCCAACATCTATGTTTGCTGTCTAGTTACTAGAGTCATAGTATATTTCTTCCATCTGAGACCTGGGGGACATAAAAAGTATGAGTATACATACACTCGGCTACTAGCAATAGCATCAGTGCAAACTGGAGTTGGAGTGTCCAGGGGACCGATTCAGATATTGTAGACATAATAATATAGGTACTCTACATTTTCTGTAAACGAGTAGGCTAATATAATAAAGGTATTATAGTTATTATAGTCCTTCAATTTACATCCAAATTATCTTTCAATTATTCTGACTCATTAGAAGGTAGCACGAGCCTGACCCAAACTTATGTTCACATACTACATAGCCCAAAGTGGAGTTTAAAATATCTGCCCAAACAGAAATTAGCATATAAATAAATAAATAAATAATGCTGGACAAGTTCACACAACATTATCTAGCCCCAAGCTAAGCCAGAGCTTGTGTTATGGGTACTAGATAACTGATATACTTAATATAAACCATTGCATGGTAACAAATCTCAGAAATATATCAGCAGCATGGATAAATGATTCCTACATTAAATACCAATAATAGCCCAGTTTGTAGGGAGATAAAAGATAGTAACCAGGCTGTAGGTAGGTTTTCTAAGGAATTGACTTAGCAGGATAGCTGTAGGTTTTCGGTTAGTGTACCAATATAGGTATTTAAATATAAATAGGTACCTACCACTGTTCGTAAGGAGCTTACCATATCAAGGCACTTACATTGAAAGAAGTACAATACTCACATTAGAATCGCAAAGACTTCTCATGGAACTGATTCATTCTAATCCAAAATTGGTTTGTTTTGTTGGAAAATGAGGAGGTCGCACGCATTGAGTTGAGAGTTCTGGCTAAATACTAAACAAAACTGTCAAGGCATGCAATTTTTAACAAAAACAATTGTCGATATTCTGAAAATATTTTTAAAAATAATATCACATTTTTTTGTTTACGTTTCTTCACTTATACAGACCTACAAGGATCATTTGGCACGTCTTGTAGCCGCCATTGTGGTGCTGTTTGAATTGTTTGATATTAGATTTACAAGATGGCGGCGTTAGTTCTGATTTCGGCGTCGTGCCAAACGATCCTTGTAGGTCTGTTCTGTACGTACACTGCGCTGCGTTGACCGAGCACAGAATAACTATAAAAATGACAGTGACAGCGCAAAGCATAGGATGTCAATTTCAAATGCACCGATCGACAATGCTCTAATGGATGTTGGGCTGTTTTTACTAGATCAAATCAATATTTTCAAAAAATTATTTGATTTTTTCACGTAGTTTTATAAAAAATGTAATGATGGGAATTTCATTGGCTATTCTCATACTATCCAAGGGTATTGTTTTTATGGAATGTCGCAGCGCAGGTACGCGGTCGCCATGACTCTTTAACATTTATAGCCAAAAAATTTGACTTTTCTGTCAGTTTCGTATTGTGAGGGGAGACCTGGCTTAGTTAAGGTTGGAAGCAAAAAAAAAACAGGTTCTTGATATATATCAAACTACTAGCTGTAACCCGCGACTTCGTACGCGTAATATTATTTTATCCATTTATTATATTATCCATGTGTGCGTAATTGCACAGACTATATTATGTTCTTACACTGTGGTAATAGTATGTTCTAGTTGTTGTAGTAGTAGAACGTTTGGATTTCCACTTGTGGTATCCTACCTATCTAGATACTAATTATAAGTTAACGCGCCTCCCCCGAACGTTTGCACATTGCCCGCAACCGTCACAAGAATAATTTCTTAACCAACATCCTATGGTCCGATGAAATACAGAGCTTTTTGGTTGTATATTAAAACCCCTTTTGGACCCCTTAGAGAGCGAGTATCGGAAATTCCTTTCTTAATACACCCCTAGACCACAAAATGAACGTACCCTCCAAATTTCAGGTCTCTAGGACTTACGGTTTAGGCTGTGCGTTGATAGTCAGTCAGTCAGTCAGTCAGTCAGTCAGTCAGTCAGTCAGTCAGTCAGTCAGTCAGTCAGTCAGTCAGTCAGTCAGTCACTCAGTCAGTCAGTTACGCAACGATTTTATATATATTGATTAATATCACTATAATAGTTCGTTACTTATCGAACATGTATAAACGAATCACAAAGTTAAAATAAATGTTCATTATAAAAAAAACTATTAAAAACTAAACCCTTCGATAAACTCGTTTTGCCCTCAGGGGGTGCCTAAAGCGGGTAGGGCTTTTGGGTAAAGCGGGTAATGATTAAAATAGTGAGATTAATCAATCTTAACAACGAAATGATCCTAGAATCTAATAAATAATCAACGTTTTGGTTTAATGCAGCTATCACAACCTTAGAATCAGCCCATTAATAATTATTATACTCAATAATCAAACAAAATCAAATTTAACTCATTTGTTCTTGACACATGCCACTTTAATATGACCCTCTGCCACCAGAGGAGGTGCATGCTTCGTGAGCCCAAATCCCACAATCGTCGTATTTAATCCAGCCTTCAGCTGGTGAATTTCGGTAAAGATCAGTGCACAAAAGGCATCGAAGCTAGTTAAAAAAAAAAAGGATTTTGCCCTTTTATCTCCTTTTTTATGTCTCTTTTCTGTCTTTTCATACTTGTTTAAGCATTAAGATCTACTTTTAAGTTTCTCATTTCTGTGTTCTTTTGTTTGTTTACTTCTCTTTCTCTTTGCTTTTTTTTAGCAGCTGCGTTATTTTCATAGCTTCATCATAACGAGGTTTATTGTCTTGTCGCTCCATGATGCGATACCAGTTATGTTGTATTTTTGACGATCTACGATATAAGAAACGATACTATACCTGATAAAACACTTGCTCAAAAACGGGCTATGGGCAAATCGGGTAGTACCCAATTTACCCCTAGCCGTCTTGCCCAGAGACATACTTAGGTTTTGCACACTCATAAACTTGAAACCGGCACAACAGGCGACAAATCACTCCACCGATAAGAATGCCCAACCATAGCAAGATAATATCACTAAACTAGTAAGAACATATCATGAACCAAAATCGACTAATACATGTTTTTTTATCAAAACCATCAAAATTCTTTGTTGTCAATTAACCTTGCAACCACGTGATCCATTGATGCGGTGAGACAGTCTGTGATTGCACCACGCCTGGGCCCACCTTCTCCATATACATATTCAGTCTAGTGACAGCGGCGCGAAATTTAAAATTTTTAACATCCCACTATGAGCCAGGTACTCTGACAGTAGGTTTGGAGTTACACAATAGCCTGGCTGCTCACTGTTACCATAATATCGTATTGTCATTAAAACTTGACAGGTATTCCAAATTTCAGCTCAATCGGTTTGGTGCAACTATTTTAATATTCAATTTCAAGATGTGACCACATACTAACTGGTGAAGTTAAATATAAGCTTGTAATAAGTAATTTATTTGTATGACATACCTTGTTTCCAGTATATAATTAAATTCCAATGTCTAACATACAACACCGAATCGATTCAAAATAAATCCATAGTCTCGAAAACAGTAAGTACGAGTAAATCCTTGTCGAGACTTATATTGGAGACGTCTCGAATTTTCATTACCAATAAGTCGGGACGGGATGAAATCGAAGTCTTGAGCAAAGATTATAAATGCAATGTTTATTTCTTTCTTGCTTTTTTTCTAAATAAATGGAGCCCAAAGTGTTTTATTTACGTTGGCGTCTAATAGTCTGGCAACTGTCACAAAGTACGAGTTAAGTTGGTTGCTTTTTCATACTAATGTATTTTTCCAAATAGGGGCGAAGAGAGTAGAAAACACTGGATTAATAGCGAAAATAACATCGAAATTACTTAGGTTTATGAGGTAAAATTTTGATGTTATTTTCGATGTTAGGCCACTGGTTTCTTCAACAAAATATGACTTAGCGTAAATAAAGACCAGTATAAAAGCCAACAACAGTCATTTCAGTGTCAAACTACTCTTTGGCGGCGATGAGCTCACCACTTGTCACGTCTATATTCCACGATGGTGCAACCCACTAAGAAAACTGGTCCATTGAGGCTCTGTCTACCCCTTCGTGGAAAAAGGCGTGTGTCTATGTATTAATGTAACTCTTTGCCCGTATTTGAAAAAATACATTGGTATGAAAAAGCAACCACCTTACTCTGAGCTTACTTGACCTTGACTTTGACTTAAAGGAGGATTATTTTATTGTTCTGTAAATAAAATAAATTGCAAAAAATCATTTGAACAATGCCCTTATATGTTTACAGGTGTTGGCCATGCAGTATACGCGAAAATTAATAAAATAAGAAATGAAAGAGAACTAGTTTTAAATTACGACATTCGAGATTTTAACTTTTTTCTGTAAAATAACTGTATATCTATCTATTTATAGATTTATTGTCATTCAACGTGGCAATGCAGCCATCATTCTGGACACGCTGCCGTCGGGTGATGGCTTGCTGATCTGATAGTTAGGTTTTTAGTTTAGTTTTGGTTTATAGTCTAAAGATACTTTCAATGTACACAGCTGAACAATAAAAACTGAACAGAGTAAAATTATGAATAAAACCGAAATTCCAATGTTTTTTAAATTTTTGCTACCTTCAAAATTAGTCATATTTTTAAATTACCTTACCTCTAAAAATAAGCTGATTCAATAGCTTGTTAGGGCATTTACTTGCCTTATTTCAAATAAAATTTACAAAATAAACCTAACCTAAACCACTGCAAAAAGTTAAAATCCCATTACATCCAACTAATTTTATTCATTCCTAATAAATAAAACTTCCGCATTTAAAAATAGAGCACCCGGATAACCGGCCGTTATCCGGATGACGCCGTGATCGAGACCCGACAGCGTACCCGAGCATCATGAATGAGTAACAGCCGAGGCCATGAATGTTTTATAACAGGTTCGCTGTGATACCCGGTGATCACACCCAGATAGCATGTGAGATATGGAGATGTTATTTTTGTCACTTCTTCAATGACAGTATCCTGATTGTTGTACGTGAAAACTCAGACAAGTACTGACTGTTATCCGGCGCGAGTAAACCCGGATAAAAAGTGTAAGTAGCTGAAAGAAAACATATAGAATTAAAATTTTTTCATAGCAGTCGTGGCATTGGAGAATAAGTAATAAGTGGAAATCATTAGTTCGGGAAACAGATATTTTAAGTTTTTACTTGGATTTGTTCGTAAGTTTTAATATCTGAGCGACCGAGTTTCAGTGATCAGGGTTTTCTTTAAATCGTGTTTACTAAGTGTATCGCTACTCTTGCAAGCGATGGTCTCTCATGTAGCCAGTATTGTATATATTTTAATTCAGAAGAAGCCTGTACCAAATTCAAAAAATTGGGCCTATAATAGCGAACTATTAAATATTCTGCCGTAAAAACCAACACATAGCCAATTTTATCGAAATCGTTGGAGCCGTTTTCGAGATCTCAAAACATAGGTATATTATTATTCACAATCAAATATCGCTCTTTTAATAGTATAGGAATCATGCACACATATATATATATATTTCTTCATACATACATATATACATACATATACACACGCCTTTTTTAAGAGTAGGCAGAACCTGAATTCTGAACTCGAACTCTATTCACGGTGGGTTGCACCATCGTGGGAATATAGACAAGTAGTGAGCTCATCGCTGCCATTTCTTCTAACGAATGACTCTGCTAACAGTTTCTTCTAGTAATAACACACACTTCTTAATAAGCTAGCAGCTAGGTAGGATCAGTCTTATACCAAGGAATTCTGGCAACAAGTTCGGGTCATAAGACCAATCAATTAAACTCTAATAATCAGTAAGGATGCCTAGAGTTCGATGGCATGTGCCTCTCAATTTGCACAATAAAGTCGCTTCATGCACACACCTCACGAAGCGCTCGTTATGAAGCGCTTCTGACACAACAGATTTCCCGGATCGAAGCCCGGACATCCTTCCTTACCCTATCCGATAATGGCGGCGGAGGTATAAAATATTCAACTCAACCTTATTTATGAGACGATGCTTGGAACAAAAGCTTGCGTAGACGGTTTGTCAGGGAATGAAAACAAGTACAGAACATTTTCGAGCAACGGTTTTAGCATACATACAAATGTAAGTAAAGCTGAGACTGGAAGATTATCAGTAGCTTAATAATGTTTATGTAGTTAGAAATAAGCCACAATTCCTCTTACAAACACAATTAAAAGCCTTATATATCTTAGTGTAGCGCCACATCTGCGGAACGTATGGCGCCGATCGTTCGGTTCAATACGCTCGCAGTGTTGCAAAATACATTGAATGCGTTTTGGCTGAAATAATCGCTCGAAGGGAGGTTCGGCGCTACGCTGAACGCGACGTAATTTTGGCTGATGTGTCATAAGGAACTTGAAAAACACTGCGAGCGCATTGAACCGAACGATGTGTGCCGTACATTCCGCAGATGTTGCGTTAGACTTAGATAGAGCATGGAATTGATAGCGTTTCAATAGTCTGATATCTACTTTCTCCCAGTCCTTACAGAAATAGTTAGAAGAAAGACAGCAACACTATAATCACCGTGTCAATTTAGACTTGGTAAATATATAAAAATTTTGATCTATAAATACAAGTTAACATTACATAACACCCAACAGTTACACACATATGCCTGATATCACACTAGGATTCCCTGTGTCGTGGGTATCAGGAACTACGAGTACCATGCTACAATAACACCCAGAACCGAAACAAATATTTGAAGATCATTTAAACATTTGTCTCGCAGCGGGAATCGAACCCGCAACCTTTCGCATCTCAGCCGGCTACTCGCCCGACGCGCTACATAGGTAGTTGATAGTATCCACCAATACCTACAATTAAAAAAATATTGTAAAATCCTGGTTCATTGAACTTGACACCACCACCATTTAGAAGAACAACAATATTTTCGAAAGTTTAAATAATAAGCTGCGTGGTGGACCGATAGATAGCATTATCGTCGAAAGCATATCATTGGGGTTTGAAAGGGTCGACAGGTAATTACATGTTTCGTCCATATACAATAAAGTAAAAAGTTTGATGTAGTCGGCATGTCAGGTAGACTATCTATCTTCTTCTATAGGCCAAACATGTACATTCAGGACTTAAAAAAATAGTCTTCAGCTGACATATAGGCCAAAACAGCATTTCATAGCTTTGCAGTGAAAACTTTTAAGCCGATAGCGCTGATGAAAAGTGTTCCACCATGATGGGAAAGAAGTAGGTACAACAGCGGATAGCTACCGAGCGTTATGGCTGCTGTGACTACAGCAGCATTCTAAGGCGAGGCTGAAAAACAGCGTGGCTCAAAAACAGCGTGGCTCAGCCACACTGTTTTTCCTCGACCTTTTCTCTTACACTAGGTAAACTAAATATGTTATTTTTATACTTATATCCTGTGTTTATTAGTATAGTCTAAGTAATAAATGCCCTTTTTATATTTTTTATTGCTGAACACAGACATCTTTTAAAGGTTGTTTCGTCAAATGGTCTGATTCTGCCTCCATCCACTGACTTCCAACTACTGGTATGCTGTTATAATTCCATCGAGTGAATGGCCAATCTAAATTGCACCTTCCGATTCGAAGTTGCCACTCGAGAATAGTTGAATATAATATGGCATACCCATTGCCATTCCAAGTTTCGGTGACGTTGGTTCTTCTAAGGATTTTCTTGTTTCGGATTTTGTCATGTAGTGAAACTCCGAATATGATAGTTCTCTCCATAGCCACATGACTTTGTGCTTGTTTGTGTATGAGGCATTGCAGTTTAGAGAAGACCGTAACTGCCGTAACACAAATTGTCATTTACCAGCAGGTGAGATCGCGGTCGTGAGATGCAAACAAAAAAATATTGTTTTTTTGAGAAATAAAAATGTACATGTAGTAAAAGTTATAACTAATTAATTTCCAAGACATTCTTTGTCAACCCAATTATTATAATTCTTTGATCTCTAAATCTTTTCCAAAGTTGATCTTAAAAGCCCTAAGGTTAATCCGTAAAACTGAAATCAATTTCGTTTGAATTATAAAATAAAAAGTACGGTGTCCAAGGGGGAAGTTTCACAGATTAATTCTCTTGATAAAATTTCACGGTTCAAGAAATCCAACTACCGGTTGCGTGGGGCGATGAACGATACTGATTACATTCGTCTCAACGCTGCCTTAGAACTGGACTAGAGCTAACAAGCTACAATAAACTATTGCAGTTCAACTCTCTGAAACTCATATCTATTTAAACTATATATTATAATCATATATTATAACTATTTATACTAGTATTTATGACGATTGGTGATCATCACTCTATTGGTGTTAAGTACTCAGGTAGATCCCTTAGTCGGCCTAACAACAGCCACGGGAGGAGATGGAGAGTCTATTTTTAAGCACATTTTAGCCACATTTCTTAGCCATAAATCATAAAGAATACTAATGACCATAGTAGAAGGCAAAAACTAATAAGCTTTTTTGCTATAAAAACTTTCATGAATTTATATGATTAATTATATAAAAATGGGTTTTTTTTCTCGTAATATATCGGTGTAGGTATTTCAAGGTCGGTTTCAAATCTAATTCCGGGAGACTTTATCAAGGTAAGTAACACGACGCACTCCCGGAATGGACCGTTCACTACGCCTTCACCGATATAAAGCTATTTGAAAAAAAAACCTCGCGTAAATATAATGTGATAAATAAGTATACAGCAGTAGGTGATGAAGCAATTCAACGTCTGTTGAAGAATGTTAGAAAAAAAATCATCATTAATTTATTCGATTATCTATGTTCATTATCTTGTACTGTTTCAGATTCATGTCTACATTTTACATAGGTCTACATTCGTTACGTAGGCAGCTACGTCTATGCTACGGTTCGTAGCAAGCGCTCTACGGCTCCCTAGAGATACCGGCCTGGCAGCCTTACAATATATCTTGTTCACTTCTAAGTAGAGATATAATTTCAAGATCACTTTTACTACCTTCCATTAGGTAGTTATATTTAGTAAGGCAAGCTTTGCGTGAGTTTTGTCTAACTTTATTTATAAAAGTCATAATATATTTTCTTTGTTATCATCATCAGTGGAGACTTATGATGGATAAAATTCAAATAGATAACCACCAGGCCAATAACAAAATTTGCACATTACTACTATAATGATCTATCTTGTAAAAGTTTACAATTAAAGCCTAATTAACTAGCTAACAAAACCAACTCAAGAAATGAGGATTACCTCATTTCTTGTGTTGGTTTTGTTACCCGAAAACGACCAACAGAATGACTCACTAGCAACATTCCAAGCAAGATATTAACTGTTAATATACTTAATAATTGAAAAACCGGTATTAACTCACGTGGGTACTTGTTTCGAGTAAAAACACCTGACTCGAGTTACTATACTACTACTACTCACAACTATTGTTACTATACTAATCACGACTAAATACAGCACAAAATACTTATAAACGTTTAACAACTTTGGGCTATTTAATCATCTTATAACCATAATTTTTCTATCAGAGCACACGTTTTGGAGCTACGAGGCCACAGACAAAAAGAAAAAAGCACAAGACAAGCAAACAAAATAACATTCGTTTTTTACCGATCAAGCTCATGTTCGAACGTTTAAATTATATTAATACTACACCTACTCGTATTATATTAATTTCATCAAGATTGGATCAACGTTTTTTCAGTTATCGTCGGCCAAACAAACATTCATAAATATAAACGCCGATTATGTAAGATACACTACTAAATTAAGTACCAAATTGAGCTACAAACCACGAGCAACAATTTAAAGACTACCGTTCGTGATGTAGGCACGAGTTGATGGATGTTGCCAAATATTTGTAAAGTGAGTCATTAAGTAAAGTAGGAAGGTCCACCAACCTATGTGTTATAATTTTTTGGTGTATACTATAATATCAAAATGCAGATACACTGACACTGCGGCAAATCGTTGTTTTTTATTTTTTTTTATTTTAGTGGCTCTAAAAACTGGCATACGGCCCGCCTGATGGTAAGCGGTTACCGTCGCCTATTGACATCTGCAACACCAGGGGCATTGCCAATGCGTTGCCTGCCCTGAAGGACTCTTTTTACATTTGTTGTTGTTGTTGTTTTGAACACAAGTATTTTAAGTTTTAAACGAAAGATATGCGGCTTTTTTGCCATTTTTTTTTGTTTTCCTTGTGCTTCGAGTACTTTTTTATAAAGATTCACTTATAATGCTTTTAATTTCCTCTACCTTTGCGTTTCCTCAGAAAAAGAGTCTTGATAGTCAGATAAACGGACGATAAAGTGATCCTATAGTGGTTCCACTAGAACCTTTTGAGGCATAGAACTCTAAAAATAGCAAATAAATAACTTATTGCTTGACTGATCAATTAGCAAATAAATAACTTATTGCTTGACTGATCAATTAGGTAGAAAGAGGTTACAAATAAAATAATAATAAAATAAATAAATGCTGGACAGTTTACACAGCATTATACAACCCCAGGCTAAGCAGAGCTTGTGTTATGGAAATTAAAAATTATTTATTCATAAAAAACAGAGTATCTTAACAGATACAGGTTATGCTTCCGGGATAAAATTACACAAGATAAACAAACGAAGGACCTCAAAATACTTCCTTTACCTACATTCCCCAACATTTTTAAAAAGTTTTCCTCTATCGTTAAGAACGTTAAATTTCCCACAAGAGAAACTTCCAACAGTCCTAATTCTTGGTAAGTTATTACATGCACCCGTGCTAGTTCTGAGAAACTTAGTAGCCTTACTTACGTCATGTTGCCACGACCCCGAGCTATGAGCAGTCTGTGGAGTTCAGACTTTATCACAACAGTGTAACTGGTAAGGAGGAGCAATTTGACACAACTTGTGTCACAATTATGCTGAAAGCAGCACGACTGATTGTACCTACATATATGTACATATATGTCAACATTATTGCTGACGACCAGCATTACCAATTAAACATCGCTAAACTAAGTTAACTGAAAACAAACTTTCAGGCTTTCAGACTTACAGGTGAGCAACATACGGCGGAGACTATGATCCAAAGTCTCGAGCATCGCCGTCGCGTGCCTTTCGATCTTCTATAGGTTACATTTCGGGGAATGCTCCCAGGAATTTCATGATCTAATCCCACCATCTCCTTTTCATCATAGGACGAGGAGGCGCACGGCTCGGTACCACCCTTACATCATTAGTATACTTACTATTCGTTCTAAACGTTTCAGTTCTGCCTTTATAATGCAAACTTCTAAGGAGTGAAATACACTACCGTCGTCTGTCTTTCCTGAAAATTATAATCAGTGTCTCTGCAAGGCTAGAGTGAATAAGTTTACCCTTCTAGACCTTTGTGCTCCATCTTCGGCCACATCGTCACTTACCAGCAGGTGAGATCGTGGTCAAACAAAACTCTATCAATGTAAAAAAAAAAACTACGCGTTACCTACATTTTATTTACCACCAAAATAATTATGATCTTCAACAGTATATATTTGTTCGTTTAGGTCGGTAGTAGTCGTGTAGATTGGCCTTGGTCAAACTTAATCACAACGACTAACCCAAATCGAAAATGGTAATTACCTAACAGGCACAATAATCGCACTAATACTTATCTAATAAGCACTAATACGTGTCAAAGTTACGATGTGTGCATGGTTGGATATTTAGGTGTTTGTGTGTTTGATACACAATCGAGCCAAAATGGCTTATTAAATTTGGATGAAATTTGGTACACAGATTATGACCTGGTTAGAGCTATAGGTTACTTTATACCCTGATAAAACGCGAGTGAAGCCGCGGGCGGACACTAGTAAAAATAAGAATAAATTAAATAAGTTTTTTGTGTTTACGCTAATGGATTCACACGTATCGTCAATGGTGGGGTTATTTTACCATAGTATTGCCACCGCCAGGATGGAGACAGCAGCAGCGGCAGCAGAAAAACTCATGAGGCGGAAATATGCATCTATCGGCGATGGGTACAAATTTCTGCCTATGCAGTAGAAACCTTAGGTCCGTGGGGCCCTAATACATAGCTCTTTTTCAAGGGTTTATCCAATAGGCTGATAGATGACACCACTATGTATAAATGGCTTCAGAATATCAGTATTGGCACAGAGTAAGGAATAATACTAACGTACAAGTATTGGTATCGAAAGAGGTAACGAATTTTGAGCACTCCGCCTGCGTTCGGTGAGTTGGATTCTGTTTTATATCTGTACATTAATTAGTAACATAAATACTCGTAAATCGTAACCCATTCAAAAGTAGACTAGTTTAAAACGTTAAATTGTGAGTGTACATGTACTTCATTATTTTTAAAATAACTTGGCTCCATGAAAACGATGAGGAATGCCGCCTTCTGCTTATTTTCTCTATTCCATGAACCAGCCCAATCTCTTTGTTATTTTACACAATTAGGCTCACAACATTCTTGCAAGTCTAGACTGCCTGGGGCAACTTGACAGTGAATACAAAGTAAGTACGTTTCAAAGATAAACTCCTTTCTTCAGAAAGTTTTAACAAAACAGATTGATAATATGAGAAGAAAATTGCTTGAAATAGGTACAGAATAGGTACAATAGAATAGGTACAATAGATAAAATAAGGTTTTATTAGGTATGTCTTTTAGCATTCAACAAATATTTGTTAAAACGAATTAGCGTATCGCCGGTCAGTTTCCTTATTCGTCAATTTTGTTGATTCAACAGTTTACCTTCTGGTAATTTTCACTAGGTTGACAATTTCGCTAGTGGGTCATTTTCCTAAACCTTCAGTTTACTCCTTCGCCAGTTTTGCTAGGCTTCAGTTTCGTAAATTTGCTAGTTTCCGTATGTGCTAATTTAATTATTCATCAGTTTGGTCAAATGGTCATTTTCCCTAGATAATCAGTTTCTATATTCGCCAGTTTCACTAGTTGCCAGGGTCTTATAGTCGTGTTTCGGTGTATCAAATAATACAAGGTGATTTCAGGGTCGTGTGGCTAGTAGCAAGAGACCAAGTTTTAAAATATTAAACTTACATTTCGTGACTTTTAGCTGAGTACAAAATATGTCTTGTATCGCCTTAAGATCGCCTTAAAAACAGCTGGGTTCCTAGTTTACTACGAAACCCCAAAATTAGCAAATCATAAACATGACGAGATGGGAAAACTGACAAACTAAACTATCAGATGAACAAGGAAAGTAACGCATTAGGAAAATGACGAAATAGCAAAACTGACAACTTAAGATAATTGAGGAATAAGGAAGTTTGCGAGTCAAGAAACTGCCTTAATAGAGGCTCTGACAATTTAGTGAAACTGGCAAAAAAGGAAATTGGCGAATTAAGAAACAGTCTAATCATTAAACTGTTGAATCAGCAAAATTGACGAATAAGGAAACTGACCGGCGATACGCTAATTCGTCAAAACTACTATATATAATATTTTTTTATCTGTGGTTAAAACAGAAGCTGTCTATTAGGTAATCCGGGATATCAAAATGGGTAGAATTATATTAAGTTCGTAGGAACTTATATATTTGTAATTGCTTGCAACGTTGTCTAGGTATCGTTGGTAAGTGGCTGTTTCATTTGTATACATTATTGTACAATATTGTACAATCACATAAGCACCTGGTATAGTATTATTTTATCTGTGGTACCTGTGTAAAAAGCCGATCATCCACGGCCAGCTAAACAGTGAACTAAGTTTAGTTAAACTGGGAATTTATATGTTATTTGTCTTGAAAAAAGAGCTTGATTTATGAAGGTAATGAAATAAAACAAATACTTCTAATTCAAACCTCATTTATATCGCATAACATTATCATGGTTTTCATTTCCCGGCATTCACAAAATTAAGTTTCTGTATTATTTCGCTTTACATTGTAACGAGGGCTTGACAAGCGGTAATTTATGTGGCAGCAAGGCAAGGTCTTTACCACGGGCACATCTGGTTTCCTTCAGCGAAGACAGAAACTTCCGAAGGCGAACCACAATTTCCCGACCGAATGTTGCACAAGACAGATTCGACCTCCGAACGCCTGCTTGTGTTTAATAGCAACAAGCCAGCGCGAGAATTCGATTTTGCTGCTATTTTATTATCAGGCACTACAGTGTGCATCATGCATTATAATATTGGTTTCATTGTCTCTAATGTTCAGTCTAAAAATCTACTTTATCATTGGAAAAATAAAAGAACACACAGGTACATTGTAAGTAGCTAAGTAGGTAGTTATCAGTAGCACGTCAAACTATTTCCGTAGCTAGGTACCTTTCGTCGATGATTGGATATAGTATTTTTTTTTGATCAATCGAATCTGTTTTAGTATGGTTTTAGTCATTGTATGGCACCTACTTTCTTATCGCTAAAATATTATAATTAACAACGAAACGAGATTGTACCTACCGTTAATTAATATTCATGTTCCGCGACCAACTTGAACTTATTTCGGTTAAGTTACGTAATGGAAAAACTTTTTTTAAGTGCCCAGATCTAGAGGTCCCTAATAAATAACTGTTAGAGCAAGCTGTTACGCACGACCTGGTCTGTTACTCCTGAAACGAGGGTCAGAATGCACGTAGGTAATTATTTAAGAATTTATTTTCTTAAAAAAATGTGGAGTGTTTTTTGTAGCGCTGAAAATGCAAAATAAAGAAACTTTCCGTGACGGTAGGACGACCTATGACATGATCGATAAATAAGATTATACTTCACGCTGAGGTGTTGGATCTGCTTGTAGTTGTAATGTATCAAGGTGTGTGGTTTTGATACTTTTTTCACACCATTTTTTATCAATGTCCAATTACATATCATGCAACCTCAACGTAAAGTAAAGCATTATCTCTTTAGGGATATAAAGTTGTATGAAACTCCCTAGGGAATAAAGTGATGTGAATTTAGAACGGCAAATTCGTGTGGAAACTCGTGGAAAATTCTAAGTATAAATATGCCCATATGGCATTGTAAAGAGGTTTGTTCGAAAATAGAACTGGCCACCATAAGCAGAACTCAAAAAAGGTGCGTTTACTAAGAATGTGAAACAAAAGACGGTGTTTGGTGCTGTGATTTTCAGTGAACTTTTATTTTCTCGCAGAAAGTGTGAAAAGTAGAGTATGCTCCTTTGGAATACAGCCTGTCTTCGTCTTGTGCAGCTTGAACTCCTCGCTTCACTCAGGACTCTATATAACTAGAGTATCTGTTACGATCAGGGTTCAATATGGCACCCGCAACACGTAAGATACTACTTTATTCCCTTAAAGCATAATCTACTATCATAGAACTTCTTTTATGAGGGCTGTATCTTTATTTATAGAAATAACAACACAACTAATACAAGTACCTCTGTGGCCCAGCGGGCGAAGCTTCGCCTGCGACGCAGGAGGTTGCGGGTTCGATTCCCGCCTCGGACCAAATATTTGTGCGATCGTAGATATTTGTTCAGGGTGTTCTGGGTATTTTCTATGTATAATAAAAATATCTATGTATGTAATATATAATATTAAGTATATCAGTTATCTAACTTTTGAAACTATCATGGTTATGTACATAATTTTCACTATAAACGTAAACATGGTAAATATCCCGTTTCTAGTGAAAATTATCAGTTATCTAGTACCCATAACACAAGCTCTGCTTAGCTTGGGGCTAAATAATGATGTGTGAACTGTCCAATATTATTTATTTATTTATTTATTCGATAGTATTCGATAGTTAATAGACTACATAAAGTTTATAACGAGGAATTCAACTTATGTGATATATTTCATAATAGCAAGGGAACTTTTAAAAGAGAAATTTTAAAAATACTGGAGGATGATCATGCTTTGTGAATGAAACACTCTTAAACCCCCTTTAATTTTTCATTTTAATAATTTGATGTTAATTTTATATGTTATATTTATTTTTTATATATTCTTATTAATTATGATATGTACTTAGAATACGTATTTAATTGTAGGTAATTAATACTATGTTAGGTCAATATTACTTTTCACACTTTGTCTGTTTGTTCAAAATTTATATTATATCAAATGTAAATCCGTTATTGGCCTTAAGATTAGTTTAGTAAAAGTTACTGTTTTTATATTAAGGGCTGTGGATTTTGTTTGATAAATAAAATAAAAATAAAATAAAAATTTATTTATTTATTATTTATTAAGTAGGGATGTAAAAAAACTTCTTGGTCTTTTTATTTATTCTATGTGGGTACCGTTCTATAAATTCGGCCTGTAATTCTATCCACGTATTGAAAGGGTGATATTAAAAGTCACAGGTCAATCGGGCTCCACTATCAGATGAGCATCGGAAGTTTCCTTTGAGTTATGGCCGGCCACTTCCGCCGAATGTATATCCGGTATGTGCGCCGATTGCAATGGTCAGTTAATTGCAAAATGAATCATAGCTAATCAGCGGTTTTGTACTAAACCATTTTAGGTTTTGGCTAACCGACTTTGATAGATTAGTTCCGTTCGATAGGAGAGGCATGAAGTGGTTAGTTCCTTAGGAAATATTTTTGGGGACAATTTGAAACAAAACTGCTATCTACCTCTGCTTTTTACAGAAGTACATGCATACAGTATTTAGGTACTCTACACACACACACACAGCCACGCAAAGTATACCCAATCTTTACAAAACTGTTTGTCTGCATAAATACAAAATTTGAAAATTTTGGGTGTTATTTAACTCTTTCAAAGCTCGCTGAAGCGCATTACTTAATTTACTGTAATTTTACATGTTACTTATTTCTATTCGTGACCCGAGAGCCGGCTCTTATCTGGCTCAACGCATTAGTATTGCCATTCAGCATGGCAATGCAGTCAGCATCTTAGGGACGCTTCCGTCTGGTAGTGATTTGGATCAGTTGAGCTACCGCTATCGTTGCTATAGTTGCCGCTATAGTTGCTATCGTTATAGCAGCGGTCTTCAGGTAGCACAACTGTTTCATATGTATTTTTAATTTTGTACGTACTATCTTGTATTAGTTATATTATTTATTCTGTAAATAAATGTATTTTTATAACTACAGTACATATTTTAGTGTAGGTATCCTTGAACAATACCTAGATACATATTTTAAGCTACGTTTATCAAGCATATTAAAGCTTTTTAAAACTTATAAAAACGTTGCGGCTGAAGCATGATATATGAAGATCGAGTATTACCTACAATTATTATATATTGAGTTATCTACATTATACCTGATAGTTTTCTACAATCCGCATATAATCTAGGCAGATATCAATTACCAACGTCCTCGCCTTACGCCCTCGCGCAGTCACCTTGATTTGCATTCCAAAGCTTCCGCTCCGAAACCCTATTATGATGTAAAAATTCATTTCTTTATCTACATGTACGGAATATTTAAGCTTTCATTAATGTTTGACTTTCTTTCCCCGATTCTGGGTTGAAACAAAACTCATAAATATGTAATGGCTGGGAGAGAGAGAATGCTAAATTCTATCGTCTATGTAAACAGGTCAACTTCAATTTTACGTTACGTTTATTTCAATATAAATCAAATTAAGTGATGTTTTGTAAATCTGGGGCTCAATATAACGTAAATAGGTAGGTAGGTATATATATAAAGGAGGAGTTTAAGGTTGAGATCGTAGACTCGAAGCAACGTGCTACGAAATTTGTTTTGCGATTTATTTGGTTTAAGTAAAATAATGGTTATAAGATTGTCTTTGGTCTTTTATGACTTGTTCGTAATATTCGTTGTTATAAGATTTGGCCTGGCTGCTAGCCTATTAAGAAAAGTGTTATTACTGGAAGAAAGCGTTAGCCGAGTTACTCGTGGGAAGTAATGGCGGCGATGAGCTCACCCCTTGTCAAGTCTATATTTGAGCCATTGAGGCTCTGCCTACCCTTGAAGGGGAAAAGGCGTGTGTCTATGTATGTTTTTTTGTATACTACTTGGATGACGGATCAAGCAGATAGCCCACCTGATGTTAAGTGGTACCCTCTGCCCATGAACAGTGCATTATCAAATAGGTCACGTCCCTATGTGGGATTGCACTGGCCACGCCACCCTGAGACATAAAGATGAAAAGTGTAACTGGAATACAGCAAAGCGAGCACTACTGCTTTGCGGCAGAAATATATATGGTGGTAGTCTCTCCCCGGACGAACTCTTGCACAAAAAAGCTCTACTATTACTAAATACTATGTATAGTCGAAAATAACTTTATATTTTTGCACAACTTCTCATAATATATTCTTCTTATTTAATTTTAGGAACATACTGCATTTAGTTTGTTGTAGGTGTTTGTAGCTGCTTGCGACACACTTTTGTACAACTATATTGGTTTTATTTTGTAAATCTTTGCTATTTTTTTAAGTAATGTTTTTGAGTATTCCGTAGTCGACGAGGAACCTTTATAGTTACACCATGTCCGACCACCTTTCTGTCTGCGGCTTAGCTCAGAGACTCTTACGAGTAGTACTGGAAAGCTGTTATTTTTCATGGGTATACATAAAATGATAAATTCAAATCTTGAAAAAAAAACTCGTTTATCTCATGGTGTGGGGTGTCGTTGGACAGGTCGGCCAAAAATATTGCGGGTGTTTGATAACCATTTTTGATTCAGGATCTGTTTGCGAATAGTTTAAAGTGCTAATTTTTGTTAGAGTCAAGTGTGTGTTGTCCTACTGCTATAGTATGTTAAACGGTTAACGAACAACTTCTAAAACTTGGAGAGTTAAAAAAGGAAAATTACGTTTAAATTCCATCGAAAGCCCCCTTCTAAGTCCGCATATTGTGACGAGCAACTACGGAACCCTACAATGAGCATGGCATGATAGGCCTAGGCCGCTTTTTATTTAAGATTTTCTGTTATTATTCTTTACGTATCAAAATACTGCAGACGTTTTTGAAAGGTCAAGATGGAATTTCATCTGTCTGCGAAATGCGGATTTGGTAGGTATTATTTTATTAAATTCTTTTCTTCATACCGACTGGCTACAGAGAGTTTGATATTTAAAATTATAATATTGTATCCCGAGTTACGCAGAAAAATACCAGCTTACGGTATGAAGAGAGATGCAGTGGAATTTAATTTTGTATCAACTGCTCGTTTCATTCAAGGCTTTCAAATACCAGAGATGTCATCAATGCTTTAATTTCAAGGTATTTTGTGATTGAAATGAGTTTAATTTTGTGAGCACCATTTTGTGGGAGTAAAGTGAATTTATATTATCTTGATGCTATAAAAAGCCTAAAAAATCTCACATAAGTAACCATATATATAATTTTCGGCAATCATGTGCTGTGGCGTGATCGACCTAAATATATACCCCTCCGTCTCCTCCCGTGGATGTCGTATAAGCCGATTAAGGAATTACTCAGACTTGTTGATAAGATTCGTTGGCATACTATTTGTGCTGGCTGCTAGCTTATTATGGAATGTGTTATTACTAGAAGAAAGCGTTATCCGAGTCAGTCGTGGGAAGCAATGACGGCCATGAGCTCACCACTTGTTACGTCTATATTGCACGATGGTGCAACCCACGGTAAAAAGAAGACCATTGCAGCTCTGCTTACCCCTTCGGGGGAAAAGGCATGTGTTATGTATGTTTATATTTCACATTTCATAACATTTCGAATTCATTTACCACTCTTTATAAATATCTCATACTCAAACAAAAGTCCACCTCACTTCGCAAATGTGGGAAAGTTTTCAGTCGCATCCAAATAAAAAGTGACCCCTTCCGCTTGACCGCGGCGGGTCCTCATAACTTGACTCGTCCAATAATATCGTCATATTTTTTCGAACATCGCAAAATTGGAATAAAAGGACGGAAGGGAAAGTTCCGCAGCGAAATTGCGGGGGTCGCTTGTACTTCACATAAATAATAGACGCAATCTGTGACTGGTAAGGGACGTGCCGTAACGCTCAGTTAATATTGAACATGTTTTGATGGCTAGTTCGAGGTGAAACAACGGAACACGATCAATAATAAGTATAAAACGATTACCATGAATTTCAGATATTTGTGGTTATTTTCCTATTGCTACGATCGCTCGAGCTTATTTAGCTAGCCCTGCTGCTGCTTTTACTAAGATGTCACGCCAGGTTGACGTTAATATCTCGCCAAAATTGCAATGATATCACGCTATCGTGAGGAACTGGCATGAAAAGACGCGGTGCAATATTTCGCCAAGGTGATATCATGTTTTAGGTGTGACTTTGTATTGTCGCGATATCATCTCAATTAACTCTGCGGTGCCAAAATGACGATAACATTAGAGTGAAATATATTCACTACTTATAGCAAGACGGCCTCCGTTCCGTGTTGCTCTATTATTCGATAACATGAAGTGATTGAAGTAAATGGCCATTTTGGCAGGAGTTTTTCAGAGTATTTAATCTTATATTAATTCAAATTAACTACAATTTAATCGGTTAGTTCATACTGTTCTCTCCACGAGCTGATCAGCCCTCGGTGGGGGCGGCGCGGAGAGTTTTCTGACCGCGATTCGCGGCGCTTATTCCAAAACAAACACAATTTGTTTGAGTCAAATTAATGCCTACCAGGAGAATACAATTGAGGTTATAAACATGTTCTACTCACAGTTTGTTCTCCAGGCAAATGTCTGGGGCCCGTCAGCTTGTTACTTGGTATCGTTCACAAGCTGAAACAAAACTCCGTTCCGCTCCGTGCTCCGCTCGTGCTCAGCTCGTGCTACGGTCGTGCTCGGCTCGTCTAACCTAGACGCAGCTAGAAGTTTACTTAATTTTGTAAACTGATGTGAACATGACGGTGAGTTCTTAAATTAAGGTGATTATAGCCTCGAACGACCTTGGGCATCTGGGCGGAGCCTAGGAAATGTTGCATCCAGACCCCGCACCACACGCCACGCATAAAAATTGGCACAATATTCGGAAACAATGAAGAATCGCAGCGAGCGGCGCGCGCGGAAGCGGGCGCGCCGGCCGCGGCGTGGAGCGCGGTGCGCTAGTCATGAGACCGCGGCGCGCGGCGGGCGGCAGCCGCGGTTTGGCACGAGGTGCTAGTAATGCAGTCATATCTGTTGTCTAGTTTGTTGTGTTTCAGAACACGCGCACTTTTGATTTTGAGCATCGGAAATTATGCGCTATTGCTATAGTATACCTATGCCTGCCGGCATTGTTGATTTTTCTTAGCTTTGTTTGTTAGACCTGTCTACTAGACCTAGTATGGTAGATAATTAAATAGATGACACACGCCTTTTTCCCCGAAAGTGTAGGCAGAGCCCATAAATATAAACATTAAAGTACCTATTTCTTACATACCTAGTAGTTTTATTGGTTCGTAACGGTTTATTTCTAAAAACCCAACCAGGAAAACACGAAATGAATGAAAAATCTTGAACATTAATTCGCGAATGAAAAATCTCGGATGAAAAATCTCGAATAAAAATCACGAAATAAAAATCTCGAATGAAAAATCTCGACTCAAAAATCTCGAATGAAAAATGTCGACTGAAAAACCTCGAATGTAAAATATCGAACATTAAATCTCGAATAAAAAATCTCGAACGGAAAATCTCGTATGAAAAATATTGAATGTAAAACCTCGAATGAAAAATCTTGACTGATAATCTCGAATAAAAACGTCGAATAATAAATCTCGAATGAAAAATCTCGGATAAAAAACATGAATGAAAAATCTTGACTAAAAAAAAGTTAAACGAAAAATCTATGCGACACAAAAAAACGGTAGTTATATGAAATCACAATTACACTTCATAAAAGGTAAATTAAGTACCTAGTTAGGTATCGAAACACAATCTTCACGACCTCTGTGGCGCGGCGGTCGAACGTTTGCCTGCGACGCCGGAGGTTGCGGGTTCGATTCCCGCCTTGGAACAAATATTTGTGCGATCTGCAGATATTTGTTCAGGGTGTTCTGGGTATTTTCTATGTATAATAAAAAATATCTATCTATTTTATATATTGTATTAAGTATATTAGTTATCTAATACCCATAACACAAGCTCTGCTTAGCTTGGGGCTAGATAATGTTGTGTAAACTGTCCAGCATTATTTATTATTATTATTTATTTATTTAATCACCAAAGTAATTATTTCACACATACTTCGTAGTATTTTCGCCTGCAGTAACTCATTCATCTGTGGTAATATCACTTTGGCCAAAACCGCTGGAGTTAGAGACTTGAATCTTGCAGGGTGTATTATTTTTAGGGCAAGATTTTGCATTCGAGATTTTGCATTCGAGGTTTTTCATTCGAAATTTTTCATTCGGGCTTTTAAATTCGAGATTTTTCATTTAAGATTTTTCATTCAAGGTTTGTCATTCGAGATTTTTCATTCGAGATTTTTCACCCGAGATTTTCCGTTCGAGATTTTTCATTTAAGATTTTTCATTCGAGTTTTTATTGAAGATTTTTCATTCGAGATTTTTCATTCGAGATTTTTAATTCGAGAGTTTTCATTCGAGATTTTTCGTTCAAGATTTTTCATTCGAGATTTTTCATTCGAGATTTTATATTCGAGATTTTTCATCCGAGATTTTTCATTCGAGAGTTTTCATTCGAGATTTTTCAGTAGAGATTTTTCATATACGTACTTATTCTTATAGTAGATAACATAACATAGCACCCAACAGTCACATACATAGACACAAGACATCCCTTTGTTGTGTGTATCAGAAACTACGAGTACCATGGTACCATAATACCTAGACCCGGAACAAATATTTGCAGATCATACGAACATTTTTCCCGCAGCGGGAATCAAACCCGCAACCTTTCGCATCTCAGCCGGCTACTCGCCCGACGCGCTACAGCTACAGAGGTCGTCAAAGATAAGAAACAAACAAGCGTCCTCGCGCAAACAAGATATCTAAACGAAAACGATCAATATTTACATTGTTTTGTTCAAGGAACACAAAACACAACTAAAAAACTACGATGAGTACACTAACTGCTATCGTGTCTTATTGTGCCCGAACCAGTCGGTGGCACTCACAGGAGCGGAGCAAAAAAGTGACGCGGGTACCCCGTGCGAACGCTTGGGCCGGACTGAGGTCCGCGGCCGAACCGCCCCGTGGCAGCTTGTTTCACAGTTTTTGTTTTATTGTTTCAAAATGATAATTATTTTTGAAAATGTAAACATTTCATATGTAAAGTCTGTAAATTGTCTATAATATTGTGAAAGAATCATTAAAATAGCTACAGGCGTTTGGAAGGAGTAGGAATTCTTGCGTAAATTATAGGGAACAATGTTTTATTTTTTCCTGTCAAAAGCAACACCAATTTAAATAATCTAAACATATAGTTCTATTCTTGACAATATTATACTTATTAACTGATTTTTTTTAATTTATTTGGGCCATTATTGTAGGAGTAGTAGGCTTTCGAAATAGGTCAATTTTGAGTTTCGGCAAAACTAATCGTCTTAAAGAATAAAATAGTATATGACACATTTGTCATGCTTGCTAGTTTGTGTCAAACCACTGTCTTCTCATAACTACGAAACGTTCAACTCCCAACCCATTTGAATCGTCAATAAATAATACTGCTCCGATTTACCGGGAAGTGCATTGATATAAATAGGCACTGCTATAGTTTGCTAAGTACCCCTTTCAAGTCACTGAAAATAATACCGTCGGTTGTCGATTACCGTAAATAAGTTAGGAGACAGTTGGGTGACAGGTGCGTTCCGCCTATTCGCTGTCTATGGGTAATGAGACGCCGTGATGCGCCCCTTGCAGTCACCGGTGATGGTGCAAAGTGGAAACAGACTGCTGAGTAAGCAACAATCTTCTTTACATCCAACCAGGGGTGCTTTTAATGAAGTTGCAAACAGCGCCATCTATTGTGGTGATAATGACCAAGTATCCATATAAACATAAAAGTGGGTAGGTATCCATAGTATACACACTTTCCCATTATAGCCATGAAGATAGACCTCTATTCCCGTATATATAAAGGTACTCTGTGCGTTCAGCAGGTTAACACAATTCCGATCGATAGGTATGAGGAGTTTTCAAAGTGTAATTGTCAGTTTAGTCCTTTCATCGTCAAGAGATGGCACTTGCGTCACTATTGGTATTTACCTACTTTTGAAATTGTATCATGGCAGTAGAGAACTTCGTTCAGCCAACTTAAATAGTTTAAAAAAATACGAATTCCGTTAAATTTATGTAATAATCAATATCTTTGTGATATATTTCGTATTTTGAAATATTTTTGTTACCAAGACTTTAGCCAACTCCATCTAGTGAGAGATAAGTAATGCTAAAATGACACAAGGAAAACTCCTCATTGGATAAGTGTCAGTTGACTGCCAACCTAGCGCCAAATTAATTCAATATTATGTGGATATTTAATGAACTAATTGGGGTTGGCATTGAAATTGTCCAATAGCAAAGAGCTGCTAACTTCATAGTAGGTACCTACTGACACAATTTTTAGCCAATTCAAGCGCAATTCTAATTTAAATCCAATGTGAACTTGTTGTTTTCAAGGATACGGTGAGTTGTCAACATTGTGCTAATATTTGATTAAAATTGCCATTGGTTAATAGTTAGTATTGGATTCAAGGGTAAGGCTGCAGAACTTCTCTAGGGTTTTTTTGAATGCGCGAGCGTACATACCGACTGCATAACCTGATGTATTTGTGTTTAATATTGCCGTGGTGTGTCTGAACGAAGAATACAGCAATCCGTCTCAACCAAAAGATGTCGTAATAGAGATTACTAAGAGATTTTAGTAACTAGGGGATTGGCAGCAGCATTCACTTAAGTTCTTAGTACAAATACTGCGATCACCAATACGCCTGCCAAGCTTGGAGATTATAGCTGAATCCCTTCATTGCATTATATGGGGGCCTCGTCCAGCAGTGGGACATAGATAGTCAGATAGATAGTCAAATAGTCATTCATTCATACAAAAGGTACACGTCAAATAAATATCACAAAATGAGTCAAAAGTACACACAGTAGGCACAAATCTAACTGATGATGATGATGATGATGATAATGATGATGAGAATGATGATGATGATTCATTTGTATTACTTATTAGCAAAGTCTAGTATGAAAAGCGACTCTAGCCAAATGTTTTCCAAAGAAGTAAAAATCTTACTATAACTAATACCTACGCAATATTAACTACACTGTTTCATTTCTTAGAGTTCCGTATCCTAATGGTGACATAAAGGGACCCTATTACCAAGCCAACGTTTGTACGGGACCTAGGATATCCTGGTAAGAAAAATCTAAAGTAAGTGCTTGAGTGGCTGATCTCAATTCAGCAACGGTGTGAATTCATAATTCATGATTTTGTTCTTGAATAGTTTCTAGGATTCAGAACTTCCAAATCCAGTAACCACTCACGTATCTATATAATGAAAGTTGATGACTCAAACTTAAAATAATTTATCGTCGTAGTCACTTACATACAAATTAAGTATGTTATAGAAAATGTATGTCAGTTACTAAAATGCGTTAACTTCGACACTACATCCCAGCTGTGAGACATACAAGTAGGTACGAAAACTCGCTGAGTGGTTAACATTCACGACCTCAGCAAGTTAGTTGTTGTAAAGCACATAGTATACGAGTATCCGTATTATGTAAGTCAAGTATTGGGAATTTGCGACGAGAGACTAAAGTGCAGGCAAAGTTTGGCGATGCGGACTTAGATGGTTTTATTGGTAAAATTATTGTGGATAGATTTCATATCATTAGACCATGGTCATCAGACCATCGAAAATGAGTTCACCCAGTTCATAGGACGATTCAGATTGATCCTGGAGATTTAAATGAATAAAATACTTTGCATTCAACGCCACTTTTCAAAGTCAAATTTTCACAGGGCTTCCTCGCAGTCACAAACTTTTTAAAGGGTAAGTATAAGGCAAGTATTTTCAGATAAGAAGGGTGGTCTATAGTATAAACTCTGTTGTTACGGTAAGATAACATTGACTCAGTTAAATTAAAAACATACACATTTTTATTAGTTACATTTCAAATACGTTATGTAGATGATTAGAGAGAAATGAGAGAATCCAAACTACTCAAATGCCATCCGGTCAATCGAGAGTAGGGGTGGGGGGAGGGAGGGGCATCCTACTCTGCGTCGTCCGATTCGTGGTCAGCACTCGAGAACCCTTTATTCCTCTTGTCAGTTCTGCGAGCTATATGGCCAGGCCATTTCCATTTTAACTTGCATGTCGGTGATCTTGGTTTTTGTATGAATTGTCCTACATTATTTCGACATAGTGAGTTTGCGATAACAAACTAAAAGAGGCCTAAATAAAGCCGCAGCGTGAGGTAACAGTTGAGCCTCGCACACAATTAAAATGTTGAATATTGATAGTCTTCAACCGCTCTAAAAGTACCGTCACGCTCAAAACATGGGTACATTATCACACCAATGTGCAATAAATTAACATAATGCAGAATAACAGTGCCCCGTGGGAGCTCACACGTGGACAAATAGACACAGTGCGCTTGACTGTACCCGACATCGGGAAATATTGTAAGGTTAGAGAAACAATGATTTTCTTTGCTCTTTGTTTTTATTCGAAAGCCCTTGTTGGGATTATTAACATCTTTTAGTAGTACTAGAGCTTTTTAGGGTTCCATAACCAAAAATTACGGAACCATTATAGATTCGTCATGTCTGTCTGTCTGTCTGTCCGTGTATGTCACAGCCACTTTTTTCCGAAACTATAAGAGCTAGGCTGTTGAAACTTGGTAGGTAGATGTATTCTGTAAACCGCATTAAGAATTTCACAAAAAAATAGAAAAACAACAGTAAATTTTTGGGGTTCCCCATAATGAGAACTGAAACTCAAAAAAAAAACATCAAACCAATACGTGTGGGGTTCTATGGATAGGTCTTCAAAAATGATATTGAGGTTTCTAATATAATTTTTTTCTAAACTGAATTGTTTGCGCGAGAGACACTTCCAAAGTGGTAAAAAGTGTGTCCCCCCCATAACTTCTAAAATAAGAGAAAGATAAAACTAAAAAAAAATATATAATGTACATTACCATGTAAACTTCCAACGAAAATTGGTTTGAACGAGATCTAGTAAGTAGTTTTTTTATTTTTGGGGTTCCCCACACTTAGAACTGAATTTCAAAAAAAAACCACATCAAACCCATACGTGGGTATCTATGGATAGGTCTTCAAAAATGGTATTGAAGTTTTTAATATATATTTTTTCTAAACTGAATAGTTTGCGCGAGAGACACTTCCAAAGTGGTAAAAAGTGTCCCCCCCCCCCTCCCCCCACATAACCTCTAAAATAAGAGAATGATAAAACAAAAAAAATATATGATGTATATTACCATGTAGACTTCCAACGAAAATTGGTTTGAACGAGATATAGTAAGTAGTTTTTTTTAATAATACGTCATAAATCGTAATCCATCCAAGAACTTTTGTATTATGTTACTTGCTGCTACGGAACCCTTCATGGGCGAGTCCGACTCGCACTTGGCCGTTTTTTTTTTGTGAAAGAGTTCGTTCAGGGAAGTACTACCTCTATACCTATTTTTTCAGCCGCAAAGCAGTAGTGCTCGAATTGCTGTGTCCCGGTTTGAATTGGGTGCCGGTGAAATTACAAGCACATGATACTTTTCATCTTTATGGTTCAGGGTGGCGCACGCAGTGCAATGCCACAGAGGGTGCGTCTTAAGAGAAGTGACCTATGAGGTAATGTATTGTTAAAGGTAGAGGTTTACAAAATGAAAAAATATACATAAAAAACACTATTATAGCTATGCATCGCAATATTGCACTATTAATTACCAGGCACTCTGCATGGCTTTTACATAATACCATCGATTTTTGATGGGATGAATGGAAGCATCACCCGAGGTAGGGTTTCAGACGTCATTGTTTTCTCTACCCTCGCCTACGCTTTTGTTATTGCAGCCTTACCTTCAAACAATAGGACCTCGTGGGGAACAAAAGCATAATTATAAAGTACGGCTTTCTCAGATTATCTCATTTTTTCGCCAATTTTTATTGAAGACAGTGGCTAGTTGGAATTTTTAAAAAGATTTTAAACAGACGACCTCTTTGGCGCGGCTGGCGAATGTTGGCCTGTGACGCGGGAGGTTGCGAGTTTGATACCCGCCTCGGATCAAATATTTGTGCGATCGCAGATATTTGTTCAGGGTATTCTGGGTATTTTCTATGTATAATAAAAAATATCTATCAATGTAATATATTGTATTAAGTATATCAGTTATCTAGTACCCATAACACAAGCTCTGCTAAAAAATGGGGCTAGATAACGTTGTGTGAACTGTCCAGCATTATTTATATATTTTTCATCGATAAAATTTAAAGAAAATTATAAAGACTCAAAAATTTACATTAGTTTACATACTTTCGGTGAAATTAAGACGGGGTTTTAGAAAAATAAGATGTATTATGAGAAGACATACAAATTATAAAGCGAAGGCTTCATCAATCCGCCCTTTAAATAAATGTTAGTCGCTGTGTTTTTCATCAAAAGCTGCGACTAAACCAGTGATCATAAATCAATACTAAACTCTACATTAGACTCAGACCGCATTGATATGCCTATGAAAAATCAATCGCATTGCAGAGGTTACCAACCTGTGATAGGTTCGTGGGTAACTATTAATACAAAGCCACTTGTGCTTCAATTACCAAGTATATAACATTGCAGTTTTTATCCTCAGAACGCTTTTCTTTAGTGGATTCGTAATTACCTACGATTACAATTACGATTAGAAAGACAAGTTTTATTTAAAAAAGATGGTTGTAACTTGTAAAATGAAAGTAGCGTGGTATAGGTACAACGGTGTTCCTTGCTGTTTATAGTAGCGATCTGCGTCAGTTTAGGCAATAGTGCATCAAGTGAAAACGTTACAGAATTACACAACCGGTGTGTTCGGTAAAAACCTGACCTGAAATATTAATGGCTTAATTACTGATTGAGTGTAAATTCATTTATGTAGTACTTTTACCAGCACAGCCCGTGGCGTCAATAGCATGGTTCCATCTAAATAACACGAACTCCGCTTCCGGAGTCAGGTAGGCCGCTGCAGGCATAACCTTCGACTTTTTTATTTTGTATTATACTATTTTATGTTAATAAATAGTTCGTCAGTTACTTATACTAAAAGGTATGTAGTATTTAGGCCCCGTTGCTTAGTCCTATTCAAAGGTTCTTTCAATAATGTGTAGGAAATTATCTAAAGGTCAAGTGCAAAAAAAAATTATATCAGTAAATGTTAGAAATTGGTTAGAAAAATTAAAGAAGTAGGATACCTACATCGCATCTATTTGCAAGGTCTCAGTAATATTAGTAGAATGACTTGTTACGTTCACGTATTATTTTAACCTTTGGTTGAAGATTTTAATAGTGCAGTTTTCAAAAGAAAGTCTTACTGTAATAAACTCTGATTTCCATCACAGTGTAAAGTGGCTTCGCTATTCAATAAACAAGGTGACTTGTTGAGCCCTCTTCACGGATGAAAGCATCTGACTTTGTACTTTAATATTTTAATTACTTCGAACATCTTAAAACTTTGGAGTGTACTGTACCGCCCTCAGCCTTATTATGAAGACATCTAATTAAGCCCTTTTTAAATGCACTGGCTAAGATTTTCCGCCTATGCATTGCTAAAACTTCAAAAAAAAAAAAAAAAGGCATTTATTCCTTAACTCTAGTTACTTTTTGCTTTTACACATGTTTTACACTGTTCATTAAATTTCCATACATTCTCTATAGCTAATTTATTTTCTTATTTTTTTTTAATCTACACTGTCAACACTGCATTGGTTTTATTTTGTTTTTAACATTTAAATTTATCTAGTCAATAATTCTTTAAAATAATTAATTTTAGAACCTAATATTAAATTATTGTTATCAATATACAATTACAGTTTTTTAGAAGTTTTTTTTTTTAGTTGCTTATGTTTTTTTAATATACTTATACGAGTTAGGACCCCTTATGGGTAAAGGCCTCCTCCAGAAAGGTTATCGATTGATCACATTCTTACCTTCTTATTGTTCTCGGTACGATTCTTAATAGGAGTAAGTAGATAGGTTAGTATTTTTCTTCGCTCTTCCATTATTTTTATCTCGTGTTCATTCAATATTTATATACACATTTTATAATACATTTTTATAAAGTATAATATAATTATATATAATAAAGTAAGTAAGTAAGTTAAGTAAGTTAAGTATAATATAAGTAAAATAACTTACTGAAAGAAAGAAAGAAGAAAGAAAGAATATATATTTATTTGTATACAAGAGCTACAACAACACTAATTATTGCATTACAACACTGTTGAAGAAATCGCCAAAGAGTTTATGTAGGTAGGTACGGCACGATTTCGAGATGTCCACTGACCGCATTATAGACATCGAAGACATTGCATCATGTAGGTACCCCAGCCAAAGCATTTTGGCTGGAGTATCTTTGGCTGGACTACATGATGCGATGTCTGGTGACAAGGGACTGTCGCCTGATCATATATTGGATAAGCTGCGTATAACATCTGCCAATAAACCACTGAAAGAGTTACAAGCGCTCCACTAATATTCTTTATTATTAATGAAATTAAAAATAGATCTTTGATGATAATATAGCTGAGTTAAAAATGTTGATTGCCAAATTACAACATATTAAACAATTCTACGGGTAATATATAGTTTATATTACTGGTTTAATTTTGAATTCCAGTCAAAACCCATTTTAATTTATGTTCATCAAACATTTGATTTAGGTTACTCAAAGTAGCTTATTAGTAAAAAAAAAGCTAAAAATGCTAAGTAATTTGTAAAATGTTGATTTCACATAAAATGTGCAAATGTTTAAATGTGCACCCCTATTGAAACAATTTCTAATCAAAAATTAAGTTTTATTTCAGCTTGACTTTTATTTGAACCAGGGAGTTTCTTCCATACAATAGAATATTTTGATTTTCTAAACAGTATTAATTCAACTTGTAACCGAACAATATCCGATAAAATTGCTTCTGCTTTAACTTCTTTTATTTATTTTGTATGCATGTGCTGCTGGTTTTCCTTATAATAAATATAAAAATATAAAATATATAAAAAAACTTATCAAATAACAGGCTAGAGCGTTGATTTACAAGTAATTTAATCAATTGAGTGGGCAAGAGAGTTTTAACTCTGAAGGGTCTTAAAAAAGTGCTTATAGTTCCAAAACGATTGACTGTGTAGTTATAGAATTAACAGTATGCTTAACTGGATAATTTGGCATTACAATGACACATATTTCAAATCTTAAAAGTAACAGAAAAAAGAGCTACGAATTTTCAAATTTTCAGAACGCTGTTTCTCCGAACAGCATTTTTTGAGTTACGACGGTGTTACTTGTGGGGTGCGATATGTTTGATTAATTATCCATTAATATTTGTACCTATTACCACATCTTTGTTACCATTTTGTGACGTTTTCATGGCTTTTAACATGCTTGGCATGAATGTGTAGGTTTCGGATAAAGGCTACTCGTATGCTGGTATCATCACGTGCAATCTGGTTAGCTGATAGTTAAACGCTGATCATACCGATTAGATAACTAAGAATTAAAATCGATTTTTAAAAGGATCAGAGGGCGTATACGATGTAACATTCTAATAGCGATGTCGCTAGTAGAAAAGCCAACAATGTATGAGATTGATGTAAGCTATTGAAATATCACGTGTTCTATTGTATAGTACTCCGACTGTAGAAATGGAGAAATCGCTTCGAAGAAAATGCCACTTGGCTAGGCCTGCAGTGTAGGATTTGTCCTAGATAACGTTAGATAATTATCATCTGCACATGTTAATTACGTTAGACATCACCTCAAATCATCGTCATCCGCATCAGCCGGCTGTATTCGTTTGCTGAACATAATATGTC
The DNA here is from genome assembly GCA_932527175.1 of Operophtera brumata. NCBI lineage: Eukaryota > Metazoa > Arthropoda > Insecta > Lepidoptera > Geometridae > Operophtera > Operophtera brumata. The sequence goes on from OW052236.1 coordinate 12,937,413, forward strand.
GGTCCATCGAGTTACCGACCATACACTGTGTCGTCTGGTTCGTGGCCGCCACTTGAGAACCTTTATTTCACGTTTTTAGGGTTCTGTACCGCAAAAGGTAAAATGGCACTATTATAGGATCACTTTGTTGTCCGTCTCTTTTTCTCAGGAACGCGTGGAGATATCCAGCTGATATTCATATCAAATAAACAGGTCTACAGTCCTTTGAAGCTTTGAAAAAAACAAACTTCTAAGCCAACGCAATCAAAAGATACAGCCGTTTTCACTGCATCGACACTCGCAAGGGAATAAACATTTACAGGGTACTTCCCGTGAACTCAGAATCTTGAAATTTGGTAAGAAACAACATTTTATAGCACAAATAACGGGAAAATTGCGAAAAGCATAAATGTTTAGTAATAATAATTAATTTTTTACTACCCCTTTCCTCATGATTATTTCATTTAGCAATAAAAATACCATAACTTATCATAACATACCATAACCTACAAGTTTATACGGAACCCTCGGTGCGCGAGCCCGACTCACACTTGGCCTTTTTTTTTACTTCAAGTATTATAAAAAAGGTGTACTACTACTACTAAAATTTCGTAAATTTAGTTTTATACGTTTATTTTATCTCAATACCACACCATTCAGTAAACATTCGCATAGAAACATCGAAGGAGGAGGCCTGCAATGTTCTAGGCATAGAAATAACGTTATGAAATAAGTTACTTTTAAATTAATTATCCTTCTATGTATGTACACTAATACGACCACTAATGCCGACAAATCCTACTAGCGTTCGGGAAACTACGTCGTATCTTCTCGTCACACATACCACAGAACCTCAAGACGAATGTCTATTAATCAGCGCGAGTTGCCAGTGGTGACCTACGGCACTAAGACGTGGCCGCTAACTATTGGCCGCATAGAAAAGCTCAAAGTATCGCAGAAGGCTATTGAGAGAGCTATGCTGTGCTGTGCTGTGTGTTAGCAGTTTCACTATGTGATAGAATTCGAAATGTGCAGATCCGTAGAAGAACCAAGATCACCGACATAGCTTACAGAATTAGCAAGTTGAAGTGGCAATGGGTAGGCCAGATAGCTCGCAAAACTGATAACCGTTGGAGAATAAAGGTTCTTGGGTGGCAAAAACAAACCGTATGACGCAAAAGAGGAAGTCCCCTCTCGATTGGACCATAAAGACATTATAAAGGTCACAGGAACTCGTTGGATAGTGGCAGCTCAAGGCCGTTTGTTGTGGCAAAATAGGGGAGTACTTTGTCCAGCTGTGGATTTCTGTGGGTCGATGATGATGTGCATTAGAAGAATAACAGAAGTGGTAACGCCTCTACTTATACTGAAGGTGAATATTATCTGCTAGGGCAGTTCCTCAAAAGATAGTTTTTCATCCCCGACATAATGCTCGATTAACACTCCATAACGGTCAACCGGATGTGAGGACGCCATGTTGGCGCTGAGATAGCGGAAATATATCGTCGGAAGTAGCTGGCCATTATTCAGGAAAGGAGGTTTGCTGTCGTTTCATAAGAGCTTATTATTTTGTTGATACCTTGTGTGAACAGTTTCCTTGGGTCTAATAAATTGTTTCTGGGTAAATTAAGATACTGAGATATTAAGTCAGATGAAGTAATATTATTTATTTTGTATTATGAGTAAGTTGTATGGTAGTAGGTATACTATTAAAGTGATAGTTTGTTCATTTTAATATCTACCTCACATACCATATATCCAGATAGACACCGCAAGTGCACCTACTTTGCGTGTCACTTTGCCCGTCTAAAAGTTTGCACAATGTACCTATTAGCAAACCTCAAAAAAGTTCACTCACGTCTGTCTTCGTGATAGCACGTCTGCTGATAATATAAAAATGCCTAATTGTGCCATCCATAGTGAACTGCAAAAATTCTTTGAAATCAGCTAGCCATGCCGCGAATGAAGATATTTCGTAGCAAAGTAGGCGCAAAATAAAACGGCAGGCTTGGTTTCACTACTTTATTGTTCTATCTTGATATATGGTCTGTGATCTACCTACATACTCAGCTGGCACCAAGCATACGCAGCAGTTAACATGGCGCTAATTTATAAATTAGAATATAAAAATAACATTATAGCATAGCACCCAAAAGTCACATACATAATTCCTGATCCCACACTACGATTCCCTGTGTCGTGGATAAATCCACGAGTACCATAGTACTACAATACACTGAGCCGCAACAAATATTAACAGATCAAACAAGCATTTGTCCCGCAGCGGGAATTGAACCCACAACCTCTCTATGTCAGACGGCTACTCGCTCGCCGCGCCACAGAGGTCGTCAAATAATGACACTACCATTCATCCGACGGAAATTTTAAAACACCCCTTTGTCTAGAACTTAGGTGCGAACAAGTCAATAGATCTAGCGAAAATAAATTATCAAAATATATCTTACAACCTTTCCAAAACGTTATACGTAACTATTACAATATTTAACTTTTATAAAACGAAGCGTAGCAACGGGCATTCGAGAGAGCGTAGCAGCGTAGCTGCGTAGTTACGTAGCGTGTGGTCTACAGCAGCTGGTCTTGAACCAGTGCCGCAAAACACTATTCCTTATCAAAATATGGCTATTCTTACTTTAGATAAACTTCTTGCTAACTTACAGCTATTATTGAGTTACATAGTCGGTTCAGCCGGCCTAGCCAAATGGCATTTGTTTAGAAGCCATTCCATTTCTACAGTCGTAATACAATACAATAGACCACGTCACATTTTGATAGCTTACGTCAACCTCATAGCCTCATACACTGTTGGCTTTTCTTTTTGACATCGCTAATAGAATGTTACTTTGTCTTCGGCCTCAGATGTACAAATTATCGTAGTCTTTTCATAAAAACATGATTTATAATTTAAAGGCATTACGTACCTCGATCGGTATCTTACCGCTGCATTAGATGGATTGCACCGATAGTTGCTCTGCACCCTCGAGACTAGTCGTGAAGCTAATGGCGCCTCGTGTCACGTGACCGCCACGCGCCGATATAACCTCTAATGCATTGTACACAATCAAAGATGTGGAGATTTGAGTATCTGACAAATTGGAACTGGAAAAAATTTTAAAGAGTCTTCAAACATCAAGATAAAGTAAGTAGGTACTTAGATGATGAAACGACACGTTCCAACGACGTTCAAAAATATATAAACGGAATGTAAAAAATATGAGTTGGTAGTTATTGACTGAGCGAGCGAAGCGTCTCTGCTACAAGTAAAATTTGCTGTTCTCTGTCAGTTTGTTGGTAAACCTCCACAGGTCGTATTTTACAAAATTGGTGAACAATCGGCAATTTTTGATTCGAGGGGTATTTCCCCCAAAAAGGGGTGAAGTTTGCTGTGGCACCATTTACCGGCCGATTATGATAATATTTAGCAGAAATATTTGGTTGTAAATTCTTAACAAGAATTTCGAATATAAGCAAAATTGGTCAACAGGTTGTCTAGATATACAGTTTGAGTTTTTTATAAGGGCCACTCAGGTGTGAAATATTAAAAAGTGATATTAGGAGTTACCCTTGATTTTTAAAGTTATTAGGTTTGCATTACAAAGAGGAGATATTCATTTATTTAAATAAAGAATAATACAAGGTATGTACAAAATACATATGAAACAGTTATGCTACCTGAAGACCGCTGCAAGCGATCTAAAGGTAGCTCAACTGATCCAAATCACTACCAGACGGAAGCGTCCCTAAGATACTGGCTGCATTGCCAGTAGATATTTATTTTGTTTGTCAGAGAAACAAAGTATTTAAAAAAAATATTTTTGGTTTCTTTGTTCACTGAAAAAAAAATATCCAACTGTTTGCAAAAAGTGCACAGTTAAAATTTACACAGTTGCTACAACATATTTTTCATTGAGATCTAATTAATTTGCACCGTTGGGGCAACTGCAAAAAAACAGTTAGGAAGCAAACAGTAAATATATATCTATAAACAGTTACAGGAACTTTTTGGTCAATAATAACAACGTATCCTGGCAGTAATTTAAATTTCAACGGTTAAACATCAGTCCGGATAAGACAGTAAAATTAACTGTTTTACTTTAACTGTTTTTTTTCAGTTATGCTAACGTGTTTAATGTGTTGGCTCCATTTTAACCTCGCAGAACGGTAACTTTTATCGGTTTTCGGGTTACTCGAACTGGATTTTTTTTTCAGTGTTTGATCATTATGGATCGACATGATGCATAATTTTATGTATGTTTGTGCTCGCAAGGTCTACTGTTCGCGAAACAACTTGTTTTAATTAATGTCGCAGAATATGGTGACTGCATTTGGTGCCGATTAAATAAGCTGAGTTTAACGAATACGTTGTAGAAAGCAAATTAATTTCCATTCAGGTAATTACTATAATGAATGAAAGCAGTCCATTAATTTGCATGAATCGACGCAATACAACTTATTGTTGACATTGATGCGTTATTTATCAACCCCGGATCAGAGATTGATTGATAAATAGGCTAAAAAGCCGTACAGGGTGGTATAATTGAGCGAATTTCCTCACTTTCTATGTGGGGTGTTATCGTACATACTGAAAAGAGGTAAATACGGCTGAAAAGTTTGTCCAACAAAGTTGAAGGGTTTGATCGGTGGGTCGCTTCACTTGCCATTTTCAGTCATTTTGAAATTAGAATGGAAGAAGGTCAACAGATTGTATTATAAACTATCGACTCGCCCCGGCTTCGCACGGGTAGCCCCCAGTGACCCCCCCCCCCCTCCTACCCCTCCCCCCTATGTAAATCACCTGGTTCTAAGCTACGTTCCCACCATTTTTCAGCCAAATCGGTTCACCCGTTCTTGAGTTATAAGTGGTGTAACTAACACGACTTTGTTTTATATATATAGAGATAACAACTGAAAAAGATGCTAACGCTTACAAACACGCTCCTACCCATGAGCTAAAAAAGGGATTCGAATCTTAGTGGTATCGCAATAAGAGGCAATTTTTATATTTTTTTAAATTCGGCGTTTCTGACTGTTTCCTATATTATGGATAGAGGATCATTATGAACAAAAAATATTTTAAAATATAATATCCTAACGCATCACGTTCCTGAGTTATTTGGAGGTTACACTACGAAAATTAGGAAAACCAGAAGGGCAACTACTTACTACAAGTAAACTTAAAACTGGCAGAAGAAAGGACTTAATAATTTTACCAAAGGACATCTATCATAACCTCCAAATAACGCAGGAACAAGACGCTTTAGAGTAGGTAGTATTAGTATAATCTATTTTTTTGTTTTGTATGGGTCCTGTTTATAGGTTTCATTAAGCGACACTGATTCGAAAATAAAAGAGAATTGCCACTGATTGCGATGCCAGCCTACATATGAAAATGTTCGAACCCCTTTCATAGCTTACTTTTTGTTGTTATTATAAATGTTTTGCTCATTTTTAATGCCATTTTGAAGCTTACTGGACAGTTTAGAGGCTTTTTGTTTTGAGCGCAATATACGCGAGTTGTATACGACGAGATATAAAGAGGAAAGCAAGCAATCGTCTCTTCATTATCGACCACAGCCTGTCTCAGGATATAATACAACCATGATAAACCATGTTCGTCAGAAAAAGCACGCCGTGTGTATCATGCATTAGGGTGTGCACCGCACCGTGTGACATATCTCAAAATTAATTCATGTTTTGTCATTCCCTCACTTTATATTCACAGTTTAATGACATGGCACTACGAGCACTATAGTGAATGCCTTATACAGAAGATATGGCAAAAATGAAGCGTACACACCGTAAATGGCAAAAACATGGGTTTGCTTTTACTGGACGCTGGCGCGGGCTACACAAAAACCAATATTTGGAAGGGTGCTATTGAAACTCACCCTTTCTGTATAAAAAACGGATATCTTTTGATTAATATGTTCAGGTTGTACGTGGTTGCGCTGTTGACAATTTTATTTTGAGTGTGGTGTGTTAATTTTTCTTCAAATAATTCAAAATCTGAGATATCCTGAATGTATTTCCAGAGACACATTTTACTGTCGTTGTTCGTAACAAATTGCATGTCTCAGTTTAAATACCATTGTATTTAAGGGTGATAGATAGTTACTAAGTAGCACGCCATGTCATACAATCCTAAAGTTAAAAACAATTTACTTCGTTGAACACCTATCCTGTAAAAGCTTCACAACTGGCCCTGCGCCCGGTGTTCGGCGCAGAAATTTTATTTCAACAGAAAGTTCCTGGCAATTGATAACCATAAAAGATACCTTTATATGAATATGTTCTCAAGTTTTGTAAGATTTATTAAAGATATTACAGAGAAATGGGAAAGCGTTATTCAAGCGCAGGTGTTCCGACGATTTGCTAACTCGCCATATTTTTGTGAGAAGTGAGTTAGAACCGTTTTGTGAATATTGTGTAATGTATTGCCCAAATTTCATATCTGAAACCGTAAATTATTCCAATTTTAGATAAAGAGTTTTTATTAGATTTATATATTTTATTTTAGGGTTCCGTACCGAAACTGTGCCAACACGATCCTATTACTAAGCCTCCGCTGTCCGTACGTCTGTCAGTGGGCTGTATCACATAAACCGTAATAGGTAGACAGTTGAAATTTTCAAAGAATGAGTATTTATTTTGCTGCTATAATAACAAATAATAAAAATTAATTGATTGTCGATAAGTTATTAATTATTGAGTATGAAAACAAACTATTGCAAGACCTTCGTAAAATCGTTAAGTCACTTTAAACCTTTTAACTCTCAGTCCACTGTTTTTAACAGATTTAAAAGCTAAAATTCTACTTCCCAGCAAAGTGCCTATTAATGAGAATCTAAATGAAACGAGTACAAAAGCGAATATCAGAGTTGAAACAAAAACGTAACATAGGCACTTCTTAATAGCCAATATGCGAAGCCGGAATTGCTTTCGTAACGTTGTTTTCTGTGTAACTAATATTGGAGTAATCCTATTATAGCGAGCTTATATTACTCTATCGATGGTTCGATGCTTATTTCTTTTTCTAATAACTAGACTGTTGAGTTGGAATTGTACTTACTTTTTAAATAAATTTATAAATTCATTATGTATCTAACATATTATTATATATGCATGCCTTTTAATTAGTGGTTTTGATTAGGGTTTGTCATTTTGTTATTCATAAAGACTTACCTACCAAATGCATTTTATAGATCTTACAATGAAAAACATAACAATTTTATGAACAAGATGATGAATCTTAACATACATCCCAACATCGTAACTTTGATATTTATTATATTAGTGGGATATTATATAAAGAACAAATATTGCTCGTTGAATATGAGGATATTTTACAACACAAAGACAATCACTATTTTAGTAGGCTACTTAGTTATTTTTCTTTTAGTATTACTTGGTTTTTATAGTACAAGAGAGTTTCTCTTGAATACCGACCGACATCATAAAGGTAAGGTAAAGAAAATAGCCGTTGGCCTTTTCCTGACAAGACCTTTGAAGTAAATTAATGAAGTTCAAATTGGCCCGTTATACCCAAGTTAAACAAATTCTACCATAAAGCTGTGTGTAGTTATTATATTAAGGGTATTGTGATAAGATAAGTATTGAAGGTTTTGTGTTTCTTTGCATAATCATTTTGAAATCCTTATAAGTGACATTCATTTATCACATTTTGCTTTATAGAAAATAGAAAATAGAAAATTATTTATTTCTGTAACAGGTTTACACTTGTTTTAAATATGGTTGGAACCTTCTTATAAGTAGAAAAATACTTGTGTTAGAAGGTCCCGCTCTTCCATAGCGTAGGTATGGTTACAGATTAGTATAGGTACAATGATATACCTACTACTAGAAACTAAGAGATACTATTATATAATTTTAACATGTTACTACCATAATTGCGTAGAAACATTGTTGCTTTGATGTTTTGTAAATTTGTGGAAAGCTAGTACTCATTCTACTTACGAAAAGTCACTTGATTTTCTATCCTCATGTACGTATTCGGGTTCCGTACCACGTCTCGAATCCATGTCTAGAGTTCATTCTCAGTATTCTCGTTTCAGTAATGGCACGAAATCGTGTCTTCGACTTCCTTTTTTTCAACAATTCAATTCGTTCTTTGGAACTGTTCGTTCAACGACTGCTCTTTTACATAGAAATGTACTTTTAAAGTTGGAAGGACGCCGTTTCTAAACTAAAAGATCTTTACGATTGTTGTTGGATGGTAATAAGGAGGATTAAATAAGAGCGTAGACTGCCTCTGCAAAGAATTTCCTTTTAACTCCAGCAATGAGCAATCATTTGGACAACTTTTAGTGTTACTAAAATAGTAATTAGCGATTCTGTTTTTTTTTTAACTGAATTGGTTGTTTTTCAGTTAGTGACAATACAGTGTGTCCCACGGCCAAGCTACATGGAGAACAAGTAATTTAAGTATTGAAGTTAGAATGTTTTACATATTGGAGACTATCCTATATTTTTAAAGTCGGCTTTCATAAATACTTCAAAAGTCACTTCTCTAAGCCGGGAATCAAACCCACTAAATACAATAAAAAAGAATTTAGGTTACCGATCCAAAGGTATCAATTCATTCTCAGTAACATAATATCACACATTGAAGAAAAACCATGAATTTAAATAATAAAACGTGTTTTATTTTAATTAAGTGGATACGTGTCCCGTCTCAGGCAAGTGGCTTTTTTAATATCCTTGAATGCAGTATTACTGACTTTAAAAAATAAAGGACAGTGTTAATTAAGTAAAACTTTCTAACTTCAATATTTAAAGTACTTATTTAGAACATAGAGTAAACAGTACTTGTCCTCCATGTAGCATGGCCGTGGGACACACTGTATATTCCCGAAAAGCTCATTTTTAAGTTCTGTTCTTCTGTAAACGGGTTCTTTGTTTCTGCGGAAGAGATGGCAGGCATATTACGACCTCTGTGGCGGGGCGGGCGAACGTTCGCCTGCGACGCCGTAGGTTGCGGGTTCGATTCCCGCCTCGGAACAAATATTTGTGCAATATGCAGATATTTGTTCAGGGTGTTCTGGGTATTTTCTATGTATAATAAAAAAATATCTATCTATGTTATTATATTGTATTAAGTATATCAGTTATCTAGTACCCATAACACAAGCTCTGCTTAGCTTGGGGCTAGATAATGTTGGGTAAACTGTCCAGCATTATTTATTTATTTATTTATTATAGATTTTTCACAACACCTGCTTAACAATGTCCAATTACATATCATGCAACCTCAACGTAGAGTAAAGCATTGTCTCTTGAGGGATATAAATTTGTATGAAACTCCCTAGGGAATAAAGTGATTTGAATGTGGAACGTCAAATTCGTGTGGAAACTCATGGAAAAATCATAAGTAAAAAAATGCCCATAAGGCATTGTAAAGAGGTTTGTTCGAAAATCAAACTGGCCACCATAAGAAAAACTCAAACTTTATTCCCTAGGGAGTTTCATACAACTTTATATCCCTTAGGAGATAATGCTTTACTTTACGTTGAGGTTACATGATATGTAATTGGACATTGTCGAGCAGGTGGTGTGAAAAATTATTTTGAGGCTATAATTTTATCAATTATTCTAAACCATCACAGTTTACGGGAACTTCCAAGTATGTAGATTGTTTGCATTCAAGATAAACAACATAAAAGTATCTTTATCTCCCAATACAACATTCTGCAACTGAATATTCAAAGTGCTTACATATTCAATATTAAATTCTTGCTGCGACATTCTCCGTTCTATCATTCAAACCGCTATTTCAAGAAGCCTATATTTCATTGCTGCATAAATTGTTTTATATTTTATTGAAGGAAATAATATGTAGTTTCATAATAGTTTTACTTCAATATATACTGTCCTCTAAAGGTTTTATTAATGTTCTGTGAGAAATATTATGTTATTTCCATGTTCAGTAACTCCCGTGATGTAATTTTTGCATCAAAGTTAAGTCAAGATTACAAATCAGCTGACAGCAACTTTCCGGCATGAGTTGACCAGTCTGGTGGTCATCTAGATGACTAATCTAATCATGTTTAGGTTAGGCTATATTTATATTATTTTTAAAGTATGTAGTATCTCATATTATGTACAATTGTTACCTGTACACCGCCGACTTATGTTTTATCCTGTACATCCAAAGGTTGTCTGGAAGAGATTGCTTTTAGCGATAAGACCGCCCATTGTACGTTGTTAATTAGTTTGTTGTTTGTCACTTTGTTTTATTTTATTTAACTTAGGTGTACAATAAAGAGTTTATCTATCTACTCGTATCTGTCAAAATAAATGAACCTACAGTAAATATAACGTTATCTACCAGCGACCTCCCCAAAGCTTATCTACCTTATCAGCATACGCATAAAATGGCCCCCATAGCTACCCCATATGGGGTTGTACCTCCAAAACCGAAAAGCCTTCGAATCGTATAGGAACCGTCCCGAAATATAACGTCCCGAACGAAATGTAAATACACGGTGATATGAATATAAATGTGTTATAAGTAGATGGCCTACGTGGTCGATATGTGAAAGAAATTTGACTTTAGGGTAAGCGTATTGCTGGGAAATCTGATGGCGGACACGTGATTTTGCGTAACCGTAACCAGAATTTCTGTACTGAATTAATTAAATTAAAGGTTTCGTAACTACAGCTGGTACACAAATGAGATCTGCCATAACCATCATCAGTTGGTAGACGTACACTGCTGGACATAGGCCTCCACATAGAGAAGAGAATGCCACGAATAATGGTCTTGAGCCGTCTACATCACGGACGGACGCACGCAATATATTGCAAAATCTTGATTGAAAGAGATTATCAGTTCGTTAAACAGTATAGTCCAGTCAAGTTAATCATAAAAAGGAGGTTGTGCTTGCAAAAGTTCCGGTCACGCTAAATTTTTGATATGTTGTTAGGACCATTACCAATATTAAAAAAACAGTTTTTTTTTCTTTTTTTTTCAGTTTTTGCTAAATATGTTAGTGAATGAAGGGTCTGACCGGTATAGTTACAATGAATACAATGAATTTTTGGGCACACCACCGAACGCACAGCACTTAGAAAATTGCTATGTTTTTTAATATTGGTTAAGGTCCTAACAACATATAAAAAATCTGCGTGACCCGAACTTTTGCAAGCACGGATGTATATATTGACTGGACTAATAGAAGGGCAGTTCGCGGTTGTCTGTAGCGAAATATAATAGTGATTTGTTTCATTAGAACTATGTACCATCAAAATTTTCAAGACTGTAGGTATGTACTTGCTAATTTTTAATTATGCTATTTGTAATCAGGTTTTAGATTTTAGAACATAATGGTTGACCGTCCATTTATTTCTGCCGTGTGTGAAGCTTCAGATCTGTCTGCTAATTTACTGGGCCTGCAAGTACTATTTATATTTGTACTGAACACGCAACAGGGAAGTAGAAGCAGTAACATTAAATATATCCTACTGCATAGCAGAGCCTCTTTTTATTAGGATCTAGTGCGTGCGATAGCACTAAGTACAGTTAATGTTTTAAATATGTAAATACACATAGGGTTAAACGTTACTAGAAATATATATTTTAACTTTTAATTAATAATGGCTGAATTGAGAAAAGTAGAATATCGTTTGGCAGATATATTCAATACTCAATTCTAAACAAAAACTTCGAGTATGAGCAAAATCGGTCACGAGGTTCTCTATATATTTTTTTATTTATTTGTCATATAAACTTACTATTAAAACATAATACATAGACATAGCACTTCAAAAACCACAAAGGTTTGCAAAAAAATAATGCTATACGCGAGTCTTACTGAACCGATACAATCAAACGAGTAAACAACGTACGTACGTAGGTACGTTTAGATTAATAGAAACAATTATATTAGTAAATAGGTACAAATATATATATTATACATCAAATATATCTTATTTCTGGAACTAGGTAGATGCAATATTTTTATTGTTAGTAGCTTTCCATGTTAGCTAGAAAAAATGATTTTAATTTATGCTTTATGTTATAAAAGCGGTCTTCAGGTAGCACAGCTGTTTCATATGTATTTTGTATATACCTTGTATTATTATTTCTGTAAATAAATGTTTTATTGTATTCTCTATATGAAAGTTGTTTTTTTTTGTAAGTTTGATGCTGTGAGTGTTATCGAAGAGCGATTTTAGGAGTTACGGCCTCGATTTTTAAAATAATAAGATATTTGATCATTATGGACCTATATGATGCATTGTGTACAAGTTAGGGGTTGCGAGGTCTACTGTTCGCAGAACCACCTATTAGTTTTATAAGAAACTGAGGAATCACGAGTTTTTTTTTTTTTTTTTTTTTATGTTTACAAAATTTCATGTGAAATACCCAAAACAGCAGCAAACTTCGTTCGCATGCAGAGGGCCAAGCGTCCTAGGAGTACACTCCTCTTAACATTGATTTTCTATTCATCCTGCTTTCCAAGCCTCCAACAAGAAACAACAGAAAATCAGGATATTTGAAAGCTCCACACAGATGTGATGGTATCTTTATAAAACCTTCTGTGCTGGAGTTTGCGGTACAAATTATGACTCGTACCGGTGTTTGCTATTTGCGCTACGTGCAAAATAGTCCACGGGGCCTTGCTTTAGAAAACATAATTATTTTCATTGTTAAATTAATGTATGGCTAGTAAACAAGATGTTTTGAGATTCTATTTGTATTAAACTATCACTACAAATACTGGGTTGTTTTATGTCATATGCTAGACGATTATACAAGATTGTTTGGTAGCAAACAACACCATGGTAGCAAACAAGCATACGGCCCCCACCGGTTGGTAAGCGGTTACCGTAGCCTACGAAAGCCTGAAATACCGGAGGCATCAAACGCGAGTTTCCGACCCTTTTAAAATTTCCAAACACCTCTTTTGAAGAACCCCATACTATAGTCACTTGGGAAAACCTCAGCTGGGAGATCATTCCACAACCTGAGTGTTCGCGAGAGGAAGTTCCTCTGAAACCGCACAGTCCGTGACCACCCTGGCTCCAAGGTATGCGGATGAATTGTTTTGCTTGATTTGTAAGTACACAACCAATTATAAAATTGAGTTTGATTTCATACTTTAAATTTAATAATTTAAATTACGTTTTTTAGTAAATATGAATTATAAAAATTAAAATATATTATTACTCAATAATAATAAAAATTACCAAATCTAACGTATTTCAATCTGACTCTGACAAATTAACACCCTAAATAAATATAAATATCTGGTGCGACTGAGATTTGCTCGGTTTTACAAAATAAAAACATTAAAAAAACATTAAACTACAACCATTGACAATCCCACCGGATTAGCAAGCCGAAGTGGCAATGGGCTGGTCCTATGGTTCTTAGGCATACACGCAGACAATCACCAAAAAAAAAAAAAACTTATTGTAATCTTTTGAGCTGATTAATATACAAATATTGCTAGTCTAATAATTTATAGGATTAATTAAGAAATCCAGGTTTCAAACTTGTTATCTAGGTAAATAAATAAATAATAAAGAAATAATTCTGGACAGTTCCCACAACATTAGCTAGCCCCAAGCGAAGCAGAGCTTGTGTTATGGATACTAGATAACTGATATACTTAATACAATATATTACATAGATAGATATTTTGTATTATACATAGAAAATACCCAGAACACCCTGAACAAATATCTGCGATCGCACAAATATTTGTTCCGAGGCGGGAATCGAACCCGCAACCTCCTGCGTCGCAGGCCAAGCTTCGCCCGCCGCGCAACAGAGGTCGTCATTATAAAAAAGATACATTGTTGCTGAATTCACCTTATTTTCCATCAACGAAACGCTGATTCCGTGGCCTCATTTCAAGCAGCGCTAACTTAGAGACGAGGTTGAAATAAGGAAAGCGTGCTCGCTGCGATTCCAACATATTTAATTATAGCTTGTACTGGTACATGCGGCTTATTAAAGTAATTGCCTGTAGCGGAGTCAGCTCCTATTCGTTGGGTCACCTAACGCGGGTTAGGTTTCTTATTTGCATATTGCAAGAGGGAATTTGTTGGAAATATGCCTCTAGTTTTTGCCTTACGTATTTCATGGAAACTCTAAGGCAAACAAAGGGTTTTAAATTTATTGCAGGTTTATTTATTTGAAATCAAACTACAACTTTCTCTTGTTTTTTTTATATATTTTTGCCACTTTATCTTTATATTTTGCTCCGCAAACTTGTGCCTGCTTAATGAGAAAATAAAGAACCTATTTAATATAACATCAGGTTTTTGTAAGTTTCAATGCTCAATATTGTATTGAGATATCATAACATAACATAACACCCAACAGTCACATACCTACATATAGTCCTGATCTCACACTAGGATTCCCTGTATCGCGGGTATCAGAAACACGAGTACCATGGTATCATAACACCCAGACCCGGAAAAAATATTTACAGATCATATGAACATTTGTCCCGCAGCAGGAATCGAACCCACAAACTTTCGCATCTCAGCCGGCTATCGCCCGACGCGCTACAGAGGTTGTCGTCATTTGAGGTTTAGATTAAAAATATTTCAGTTAAAAATTGGTATATAGTAGATTTACATACGTGTTCGGAATGGCTTATATTTAAGATCCGAGAGGTTTACGGCCCGAGCCGAAGGCGAAGGATGTAACTAGGTTTGTAAAGATGCCTTTCCGAACGAGTTTTGTAAACTATTTTTCCGCCTGAGAACCCGAAATCAAGCGGCGAAGGTGCTATTTTGAGGTTAGAAGGCGGAAAAAATAATTGCCTTGGTGTGTTTGGCCTAAGAATACACCGCCTCATACTGTGGATGTGAAGTCAACTAAGGGATAACACCAGGGGGTTGGCAGCAGAATCCACATGAGTACTCAACACCAATACTGCGAATACAATCTACCTGCCAAGCGTGGTGATTATGGCAAAACGTTATGGTAAAATCGGGCCACCCCCGATTTTATGGGAAGAGGCCTCGTGCAGCAGTGGATGTCTCAAGGCTGCTGATTATGATGATGATGATGATTTAATCCCACTGACATAAATGTCAAAGTAACAATGTTTGCATGTTTGTTACTCATCGCGCCGAAATGGCTGAACCGATTTAGATAAAATTTGGTACACAGATAGATTATAGCTTGGATTGAGTTATATGCAACTTTTTATCCTGTAAAACGTGCGAGCGAATCCGTGAGCGGTTTTTTTTTATACTACTTTTAATGACGGTTCAAGCACATGGCCCACCTGATGTTAAGCGGTATCCTCTGCCTATGAACAGTGCATTACCTTATAGGTCACATCCACCTAGGACGCGCCCTATGTGACAATGCACTGTGCCCGTCACCCTGAGACATAAAAATGAAAAGTCTCATGTGCCTGTAATGTCACCGGCAACCATACCCTTCAAACCGGAACACAGCAATGCGAGCACTACTGCTTTGCGGCAGAACACTAGTTATAATGTATCCAAATATCACAAATATCTAAACAAAGCTGGTAGTGGACCGTTCAAAGTTTCATCCAATAGTTCTGAATATTATCATCAGCATCCCTAATATTACAACATGCTACCCGGATTTCGCTAATGAAATAAACTTTCAGGTAGAAAGTAAGTTATTAATATTCATGTTGCAACCCGCCCCGGCTCCTGTAAATGTTTTATTCGTTAACGACTGTAGACGGATTACCGTAATCATGTCACGTCGTGTGTTGGAGCCTTTGAAATTAATTCGCGGTAATCAATTCCTGCCTGGTAATTAAATTGTTGTTAATTTTTTATTGGTTGCCTGGTTTGTGACGGATTGAGATTGTGTGCCTTAAGGGTTCTGTTTGATCTCACCTGGAGCTGATGTTTTTGATGACGATACCTAAAGATTTTGTTACAAGTAGTTCGCCTCAAACATGACCGTACGTGGACCTCCGTAGCTCAAAAACCGCTGCACCGATAAAGCCCATGTTTGAACTTAAACATTATATTCACATAACCTACCTGACCTTTCTTTTTCCTTTTTTTTTAGTTAGGCATATATTGTAGTATATACATTATCACTCATCATTATCATTACTTCATTGCTATGTGTTAGTATATATTCTTAGAGCATTGCAGGACGTATATTTTACTAAAGTATATTATGTACTTGAGATATGTTAATATATTATTTTGTTCCTCTATCATTATTATTATTTTTACTTTGTGCACCGCTGTTCGTTATTGCTTCGCTCATTACTGTCCATCCAAATGTTGCCTGGAAGATATCGCTTTCAGCTACAAGGCCGCCTATGGTATTGCAATTTTTTTCGTTACTGTTTTGTTCATCGTGTTATGTATTTTTTGGTGTACATAGTGTTAATCTATCTATCTATCTCCTACCAAGTTTCATCTTGATTGGATCAACGGTCCTGCGCAGTTATCATCGGAGAAACACACATACAAACATACAAACAAACAAACAAACCTTCAACTAGACTCTGAGATCTTGCTTCGCTGGGTCAATTATACTGTAATAACTGTAATCAGGTTTTCGTACCTCAAAAGGTACCAACGGAACCTTAAAGAATTAAAAAAAAATGTCTGGCGCCAAAACGGAACGTTTATATGAGCACTCTCATCTGTCGTGTCAAGTCGTGTAATGAAGTGTAAATGAATTCTGATTTTGGATGAAACAAGAAAATAAAAAAACCTCAGTGGCCATCATGTGACATATCAAATGAAGGGCACGAGGAAAACTATTTTTGATGTGTAACATCTTTCCACTCGCTTTCCTGCAATCTGTGGGAGGGATTTCGTGAATAGGGACAGAAGTGTAGTTTGGTAGCGCGTATTTTTCCGTGAGGTTGGTACTATCAGCCATGTTGCTTATTACTAAGGAGGTGAAACGTCAGGAGGGCGATTCTCGGATAGTATACATTTATGTCCAATAGAGATATGTCGAAACAAGATAGCGATTGTTGAATAAAATCTCTACATTCGCCATCTTGTTTGGACATCATCTCTATTAGACATTAATGTCTACAATGTAACACTGAAAAAAAAAACCAGTTCGAGTAACCCGAAAACCGATAAAAGTTACCGTTCTGCGAGGTTAAAATGGAGCCAACACATTAAACACGTTAGCATAACTGAAAAAAATAAACAGTTAAAGTAAAACAGTTAATTTTACTGTCTTATCCGGACTGATGTTTAACCGTTGAAATTTAAATTACTGCCAGGATACGTTGTTATTATTGACCAAAAAGTTCCTGTAACTGTTTATACATATATATTTACTGTTTGCTTCCTAACTGTTTTTTTGCAGTTGCCCCAACGGTGTAAATTAATTAGATCTCAATGAAAAATATGTTGTAGCAACTGTGTAAATTTTAACTGTGCACTTTTTGCAAACAGTTGGATATTTTTTTTTTCTGTGAAGGCTCGCTTGATTTTATTTTTCTATTCAAAATACATACCTAATCTACCTACTCTCAATCTAACTAAAATTCCAGTCACATTTAATTCTTTGTACTTATTTCAGTAATATACACTCATTATTTCATCCGAGTCGGACGGGATTATCTGCAAGGGACGTTTCCCTGTCTCCGAGAATCGTCAGCGTCTGTAGGCTTAAATTTTCATTATGTTTATTGGATAATTCGCCGAGTGAAGCTTTGAGATAGAGGAGCTTTTCGATGCAACACTGAGCATTTTGACAACGTTCACTATCACTTTCCATACAGCCGCAAACAAATTAATCCTGTTTTGTTGAGTGAATTAAACAATTGAGTCTATGGTTGAGACAGTTTGGGTAGAAGCTGATTGGTTGTGTAGAGGTATGAAAGGGGTAAAATGTAAGAACATTTAATGACAAACGTGTTAATTTCAAAAAGCAGCTAAATGCGTGTCAAGCTTCGCGCTCTGTATTGGTTCTGTAGTTGCCCCTTACACTATGCGGTCTCAGAAGGGGGTTTTCCTGTTTTACACAACTTACAATTTTATCTAAGTAATTTTCATGGGTATTTTTTTTTTTTTATTTTTTTTTTAATTATTATTATTTTATTACTACCATTAATTTTAATAAAATTAATGGTAGTAATTTTACTTAATTTTCCAATTTACTTCTCGAAGTCAATTTTATAGGTTATAGAATTTAAACTATCTTGGTAAGGAATCATTTTAAATAAATAACGGCTTATTACCACTGTATTTCGTCGCTTTGCTGACGTTTCGAGACTGAATTCAGAAGCCTCTTCATCTTGAACACCGCCCGCGACCGCGTTCGACGGTGGGCCGGCGAATACTGCGTGCAACCCCGCGCTCCACTGAAACGTCAGGAAAGCTACGAAATAAAGTGGTAATAAGGCGTTAAATATTTAAATTTTTATAGGTTTTTTGACTATTACTCATTAACTTGTAATGTCTACTTTGCTGTGATAGTTTCAATAATATATACCTACTACAGCCGTGTTTTTTGTATTTATTCAAAAACAACCATATATCTGGTGAGAAACTTGACGTTTAAAACATTTAAACCTTAATATTTCACAAACTGATCCATGAATTGTAAAATAGTTACAATATTTTGGAACAACCTATCCAACGACACCCTACAACATGGGATAGACGAGAAAAAAAAACCCCCAAATACGTATCCTAAAAAAAATATTTTATCATTTTATTGGCGTGATTAATATGTATACCCATTTCAAATAACAGCTTTCTAGTACTAAGAGTCTCTGAGTTAAGCCGTGGACTGACAAACAGACGGACGGACATGGCGAAACTATAAGGGTTCCTTATCTTGTTGACTACGGAACCCTAAAATCTAGAAATAAGCTCTGAATAAACGTGAGGTCTCATATTAAACCGAAACCGAAACCGAATTTGTTTTTTTTTTCAATCCAATGTTGCGTTCCCAGTGCAGGATCTCGTTATGTGGGATCATCATCATCAGAAACCTTTAGACTGCTGAATGAGACCTCTCCCAACAAAGGCAATACATTTGCAGGCGGTGATTTCAGTATTGGTGTTGATACTGTATGTTGCTGCCAATCCTCCGGTGTAGTCTTTTTGTCGGCTTTCACGACATCCAGGAAAGGATATGGTGGGGTATATTCTTGGTCCGGGCACACCATAACACTGTGGACTATTTGGATCTCTGAGATCGCGTTTTTTTTTCTAAGCTGGATGCAAAAACCATAGTTTTTTTTATTGCCTGAATGACGGCACTTGCAGATGGCCCACCTGATGTTAAGCGGTAACCTCTGCCTTTAACAATGCATAAACTTAAAGGCACGTCCAATAGCATGCACGCTATGTGGAATGCTACTGCACCCACTACCCGCCTAAAGATGAAAAATCTCATGATGCTGTAATTTTACCGGCACCCATACCCTTCAAACCGGAACACAGCAATGCGAGCACAACTGGTTTGCGGCAGAAACAGATATGGTGGTAGATTACGAGTATTTCCCCAGACGAACTTTTTCACAAAAAACCCTGCTACTTCTACTAAATATTAAGTATCTATAGTAGTTTAGTTATTATTATTATTTTTCTGTTTATGGTTAATTTCATCTCGGCTTCAAAAAGCCGGTAATAATGAGCACTTACGGGCCTAGGCCAAGTGAGCGTCATGATTATGAGTTGTTTGTTGTCGTTCCTGCTGAAACGTTGAGTAAAGTTGGTCGGTTTGCAAGAATCTCCTAGTTATCCGGCATGTATTTAAAACGACTGCTTTTTGTAGGCTATAGTAGGTAAGTCTTGGGAAGTTTAGGGTGCGAAGAGACTGGTGAAGTTGCTTGCGTATGACTCCTGTTGTAGACAATACTATGGGTATGATAGTTACTTTTTTCAGTTTCCACATGCGTGTTATTTCGTCTTTCAAGTCTGTATATTTACTTAGTTTTTCGGCTATTGTAGACTGTAAATTATGCGTGTTGGGGATGGCGATGTCGATAAGTTGTGCAGTCTTATGTTCTTTGTCAATAACTGTAATGTCTGGTCTATTGTAATGTACAGTCTTGTCAGTAAGTTATGGCTCTGTATTATTATGAGCCTGTGGTGTCCCACTGCAGGGCAAAGGCCTCCCTTCCCTCCTTCCATTTGTCTCTATTGTTGGCTATTTGGCACCAATCCTTCAAGTAGGAGTCTAGCTCATCCCGCCATCTCCGGCTGGGCCTTTAGCCTTTAGTTTAGTTATAATAAATATTAATCTATAGTAGGTTAGTTATAATAAATATTATATGCCAGTAAGCTAAATAACATTTCATCCAGTAAGTGAGAAAGCTTCCTTATTTGTCCCGACATTATCGATAAAAACAAAGGCGAAGTGACGAAAACGGAACATCAAATTACTTCGGCTCCTTCAAGTAGCATTTTAATAAAACAGTTTCACACTCGGCTGTCTCTGAAAGAGGAAATTATTCCGTTTTGTGTATCAAATCCCCTTTATTGAATGACGGAAATAAACGAATGGAGTTTTGGCGTGTTAGGTATTTTATTTCAAAGTGATTTGGGATAACGTTTTAGGACTTTAGACTGGAAAATTATTTCAGTGGTATGCCACTGTAATCAAAAATGTCCTCTGATCTGATACACTCAATTCTTGCACTACACTGATTCTTTCGCCATTGGTTAATATGACCTTTTCAGAGTTTTCTTCGTAGCCAGAAGTCAGTGGCCTTCTCGTCGTGATCAGAAAATTGTAATCCTAACCGTAACAAAGTCAACAGGGGCAAGAAAAGTGCCAGAGTTGTTTCAATTATAAGCCCCTCACTGCTTCATTCCCAAATGTGTACAAAAAAAAAAAAAAAAAAATGCTGGACACAGTTTACACAAAATTATCTAGCCCAAAGCTCAGCAGACCAGATAACTGATATACCTTAATACAATACATTACATAAAAATATATTTTTTATTAGACATATAAAATACCCAGATCACCCTGAAAAAATATCAGCTGATCGCACAAATATTTTTTCCGAGGCGGGAATCGAACCCGCAACCTCCTGCATTGCAGGCGAACTTTCGCCCGCCGCGCCATTTTAAAATATATGTGTTCGTGAATTGGTTGCTTTATTGAGTCCAATTTGTCTAAACGGTGGACTATGAACGGTGGCCTACCTAATAAAAGTTAGTTATCTATCCGGCATAATTGATCCCGTGCCAAAGTATAAAATAACGAACAAAAATTAATTAGAATTGAATTCGTTTAATTTTCACAATTTCTAGAGACCGAGTACTTGTGAAACATACAGTTGGAGTGTCAGGATAAGCATTAACTTACATAATGCCACTTAATAGCTATTAACGCAATGTATGTGAGCTATACATGTTGGCACATAACGTGTTATGGGCAATTCACTGTGATAAAATATCTTCTTAAACAGCCATAAGGTCGCAGATGTTCCGGATATTTTAGCAAATGAGCCCAACGTTTTGAATGGTAAGAGCTACGAATAAGGTGAGGCCATTAATAGGATGCGGTAAAACTAAGAATTTGTTTGTAGAATATAATAGAAAATACTTTATTTTACACCTTAATAAATAAAATAGATACAAAACTTAACTACGTAATTATAAGTACAATGGGCGGTCTTATCGCTTAGCGATAAATAATACTATAAAAACCTACACCTACAAACTATAAATACATCATATATAATACATAGGTTTTTGATATATATTACAATAAAACATAGGAAATCTTAGCGTAAAAGATGAAATGAATTTATCAGGTTGCAACACTGGACGTGTTAGAAAGAGTAATTGCAAGTATTTAGCAGAATCATCATCATCATCATCAGCGGCCTTTAGACGCCCACTGCTGGACAAAGCCTCTCCCTTAGAATTCAATAGGAGGATTTGCCATAATCACCACGATTGGCAAGCGGATTGAAATCGCAGTACTGGTGATGAGAACTAAGGTGGATACTGCTATCCATCCCTTTGTGTAATCCCTAAGTCAGCTTTTACGACAGCCACGGGAGGAGACTATAGGAGACTAGGAGAGGGGTCTATTCTTAGACTGGACACACCACAGCATTTAGCGGAATGCACGTGTTAGATTGATTCAAAGTCTAAAGTAACTGAAAGTCTGTCATTTGGTCTCTTCAATGCAAGAGTGAAGGTGCCTTCTAGAATCTAGACCTTTGTGCTGCGGGTTGTTGTTGGCATTCCTCATCGGTAATAACTTTAATCGTAGAAGTCTATAGACCTTCTGAGACTGTGCCTTTTAATATAGTTGCGGACATCACGGAACTGCTATTTTGTACTGAATTGTTTTTGAACTGAATGGCTATAAGAGCTCAGTGTCATATGTCTAGTTAATTTACATGTTAAGCATATTGGTCTCCTTACTTAATACTTTCTTAATTTTAACTTTCGTGGCATGTCCATGCGTCAACCGAGGTCTGTGCTGAAAATCAGCGCTGCAGGTCACTGCAGCATTATGCTGAGCACGGACCTTTTCTGACTGCACTATACATATCTTTCATAATGAACACGTACTATAATTAAACTGTATTTATGTAAAAAAACTATGTATGGTGTATCAAAATAAACCGTTTTACTTACTTACTTACTTACTCATGGTAACCCCCAGCAAGTGAGATAGTGGTCAGACTTTAAAAAAAGGGAAAAAAAAAGGTTTTTCTGCTCGAAACGACTCGATAAATGCACATGGTTTATATCAATCTAGATTGGGCTCGCCTGATTGATTACAAACACTTGTCTCTTCTCGATACTGCGCGCATTTTTCAACGGAACTAGCAGTAGACCCACGTGAAGTTGAGTGGTGACTAGTATGGCATTGCACCTGTCAAATTCACTATTATTTCATCAGCTCCTTTCCAAACGAATACAGCATTGCTGCTTGGCTATATAGTATGTACAATTCTACAGACGAAGTCTTTCACAAGCAGTTCCACCCCTTCTATATTAAGACTAAAGCAGTCCTAGTAGCATGCACGATTGGCTGATTTTACAATTTAAACTAAACTCTATTTAAAACCATATCCAAAGTCTCATTTTCAGTAGCACGCGACATGCCTACCCATCTGTCACCGTAACGGGGACGCGGTAAATTGCCAGCCTCCATCATCCCTCGGGGACTGCCCCGGAGCTGTCGGACTGGGTAGTGGGTAGGATTTCTGAGGTTTCTCCTGACCATGTTGTCTTAGGTTGATGAATAGTTCTTTTTGTACCTGTGAGTTTAAATTTAATGTTTATGGTTCCCTTGAAACATTTCAGAGCGAGTGAAATTAACAGTTGGTCACAGGGATCTTGCTTTTGATGTTAATTGTTGTTCGATGTGATTTTGATGCGCCCCCCTTTCACCTATATTCCAGATATCCAGTTCCCGGACTATTCCTGCAGCCTGCATGTGCCTGGTATATTGGATACATTCCGAATTCCTGGATAATAATATTATATAATATAATTCATTTATTAAGTCAGACATTATATAGGTCCCTTATTTGTTAGTATATGTTCTTAAAATCTATGTTATAAATACATCAGTTACAGCTATAAGTTTAACTGAAAACTTCCATCCGAATCCCGACCAAACAGACTACAGCGAGATGGGACCTGATCAGGACCCGGATAAAATCAGACCTCATTACTGGCAGGTCATAGCGATCGGGAATACTGAGTAGCGTTTGCCCTCCATTTCACTATTCTAATGATTGTTTTTCTGGATTAAAGTAGGTATCAAATAGCTCAATCCAAGCCATAATCTAGCTGTTTACTAAATTTCATCAAAATCGGTTTAGCCGTTATGGTGTGATTGAGTATCAAACTTACAAGCATCCCAACTTTCACCTTCCGTAATATTAGTTATCGTTATTCATACACAGAACATTTATGAACAAAACGAACAAACTTGTTTTTTTAAATTGGTTTATTTGTTGTTACATACTATAAGTTAATCAAAACACTCTTATAGATGCTAGACAGCTGAATCTTGCCGAAATCGTGTTTGCCTCCGACTCTTCGGGCTCCTCAGGTGTAATCTTGTACGTGAACTTTTCTGTTTATTTTCGCTTCCAATTTTGCCGGAGTGCCTGCCAACGTGTTGTCTGATGTCAGCTTAAAATATGAAAAATACGGGATAGTAAAACAAATTTTTAAGTTATCACAGTTAAAATTCTACTGTCAGAATGAACTTGGAACGTATAATTTTCCATAAAAACTGATATACCTAACTCCATTTTAATTAACTTATTAAAACAAATAAGTCTAACTGCACTAACGATAGAAACTAATAGTTACTTATTCTTACCACTTTTCCAAATAATTAGCTAAAAAACATGATGTGGTGAACTAAACAACGCCATTGCTTCCCACGACTGACTGGATAACGCTTTCTTCCAGTAATAAATCAACCTTATACCAATCTTAACAACAAATCCGGGTACAACTTTTACATAAGTATACTTTCGGGAGAAATTCTCTAAATGATAATATAAACCGCATCAAAATCCGTTGTGTAGTTAAAAAGAACTAAGCGTTGGATAGCGCATTTGTTGTTTTTTTGATACTATGTGTTGAAAAGGCACAGTCTATCAGCTATCAGTACAATTAGTGTGTATAGAACTCTACTTCAGAATAGTTAAAAAAAGTCTTTAATATGTTGGGCGTACAATTTAGTCCCGAATGTACACAATTTTAACCAGCTTTAAGTTTCCTAGAGGAGTTTCAAGCCAGTGGGTACCTAGTCAACTTTGTTTTTAAAAGTGCGAAGTTTCCTAGGAACGCTATTTTTGTTTACTTTTATTGTTTCTCTTACAGTCAATTTGCATTTATTCACTGCTTTGACTTTTGATGAACATTATAAACATGTACAAGTTATTGAAAGGGTTAGTTTGGTTCTAAAAAAAGAAAGACAAAGCAGTAACAAAAACAGGACAGTTCTGTCCTATCCTATAATATATATATAAATGCTTTATATATATATATATATTATATACAAGCAGCGCCCCGTGGTTTCACCCGCGTAAGTCGCGATTCCGTGGGAATATCAGGACAAAAATGTGCCTATGTGTTATTCCGGGAGTTCAGTTATCTCCATTCCAAATTTCATCCAAATCCATCAAGTAGTTTTTACGTGAAAGAATAACAAAGATACATACGAACTTTCGCGTTTATAATATTAATATAATTATCCTAGTTTCTCAAAGGAAGCCAAAAGACCCTAATAGAAAGCCTACGCCATCCGTTCATCACTATCTTTCTTTCCATATTCTGTCACTGTGCGTGGAGGCCGCAATGCTCTGAGCTGTGTGTCATCTTGACAAAGTATAGGTTCACACTAAATAGGCACCATCGACGTAAATAAAATGAATGGACGGGCCTTAGGGAACGATAGTTTTGAAGCTTCTAAACAGACCTAGCTAGTACACTTCGCTTCAGTCAGTCTTTGTCACGGCAACGAGTGACAGCTATGCTGAAAAATACCAAAATTAGATACCTTGGTGATACAATGCCTTCCTGTGCTTTTCTGCAAGTGCAAACAACACAAGAAATACAAATAAAGCTTCAGGCATCGCATTTCATTCGTAAGTAAAGGTTTTGTAACATAATTTTCATCAATTGATAAAAAACTTATGAATCGTCGTGTGGTAGGAAAACTACATAACTGACACATTTTGCGAAATCGACTTTATTGCATGGTTATGATGGCCCATACATGTCGATGGACACGTCTTGCTCTTGAGGACGAGCGACAAGGAGGACTACACCCCAGGACATTATCTCACTCTGAATGAAAGTTAACAGACACAAGTTTATACTCGTAGATAGTTTTAATTTTAGTCGACATACCTTTTTCTTTTTGATACTTAGAATTATTGTGTTCCACAAATTGATTTCATTTTGTTGATTTTATAAGCATTAGTCGTATGATAAGTTTGTTATGTCACTTACTTTGAATTTATAAGTCTGCTAAAATAATGTAGGTGTTTCAGTAGTTTTCTAATATTCAGTCTTGATAAAAAGAAATGATTATGAAGACGACCTCTGTGGCGCGGCGGGCGAACGTTCGCCTGCGACGCAGGAGGTTGCGGGTTCGATTCCCGCCTCGGAACAAATACTTGTGCGATCCGCAGATATTTGTTCAGTGTGTTCTGGGTATTTTCTATATATAATAAAAAATATCTATCTATGTTAATATTGTATTAAGTGTATCAGTTGTCTAGTACCCATAACGCAAGCTCTGCTTAGCTTGGGGCTAGATAATGTTGTGTGAACTGTCCAGAAATATTTATTTATTAATTTATTTATATATTTATTATAAGTTGGTTTTATTTTAAATTTATTTTAATATTATTTAAATCTATACCCATGGATAGGATTGTCATATTCAAATAAGTAAATAATAGATCATTTCATGATTTCACTATTATGGGAAAATTAAATAATGGCACTTATCATTAGCTTTTTGAACCTCAGTGGAGATCATTGACGAAGGAAAACTAAACAATTGACATGCAATAATAAATAACTACATCAATTATTCAAAACTTCGGCGAGGGAAAAATACATAGACGTTTTTTTATTTTTTTCTCTTTTTCAAAAGAAATAAAATGTATTATCATTAAATTCAAAAATAGATACAGTACCAATCTATAACATATCAAAACACGGACTGCAAAATTAGTTACGATAAAAAAGTTATTGCCATTTTTGACGCAATAAAACTGTAAATCGCGTTTATCTTGCGATTTTGGTTTTGTTGTTGTTATTAGTTATTTAGTTTTCCAACTACAGCGACGAAATATTTGACAAGACTTCACGCATGACGGATGGTCCGGTACAGACTGCAAAAAAATCTGATGCCTAAGGGGTATCGTATTGATTTAGAATTGTAATTTGCATTATTTACGTCAAAACATTGCTAAGCACGTCGCTTTAGGTAATTGCATATAATATGTAATGGCATGTTAATTAACCTTATAGCTTTCCAAAAGAAATCCAAGGTAAACAAAAATGGATAGAAGTCATAAGACGAGCAAGAACAGACGACTTTTGGAAGTGAAATACATTTTCCCGTATTTGCTCTGATCATTTTCTACACAATGAATTTTATACGCCAAAAAACGGTTAGTAGTAGTAGAGCTTTTTTGTGAAAGAGTTCGTCCGGGGAAGTACTACCACCATACCTGTTTCTGCCGCAAAGCAGTAGTGCTCGCATTGCTGTGTTCCGGTTTGAAGGGTAAGGGTGCCGATGAAATTACGGCCACATGGGACTTTTCATCTTTCTGTTTCAGGGTGGCGGGCGCAGTGGAATGCCACATAGGGAACGTCCTAGGTGGACGTGACCTGAGGTAATGCACTGTTCATAGGCAGAGGGTACCACTTAACATCAGGTGGGCCATCTTCTTGATCTGTCATTCCAAGTAGTATAAAAAAACTCATTGTGCAAAATTCTTAAAACTGCACTCTGCAGTTTCTTAAATACTGGAATTTTTATACATTTATGTTTCCGTACGATTTTTATGATATTTTCTTAGTTTATTGAGTGATGAAAAATATATTTTTCACAAATTGATTGAGCTGAAGACCTTAGGTGGACTTGCTTTTCTATTGATTTATATTGTGTATGTTTGAGAGCTGAAAAATAGATACGTAACTACATAATACAGAAGGGAACCATGTATTTTTATAAAAGTTTCATTCAATAATTGCATTTTTTTCGGCGATTTTTTGTACTATAAACCTACTATAATAACTTTAGAAAACACATTGCATCTGTTAAAGTATTAAGTATTAAAAAAATACAGTTTTTAAGAAGTTCAATAATTTAATTTCACCTAGTTTATTTACAAGACCGCCAGGAGTGGCGCTATCGAGAAGAGGGCTTTACTCAGCAGTGGCTGGATAGATAGATAGATAGATAGATAGTTTATTTGTTGACCGTACCCTAAATCCGAATTGTCTTATTTTTCACGGACGTTTTATATGGGTAAGGCCAGTCCATTTATGTTACTTTGGTCGAAGATAGGCACAATAAAATAACTCAATTTTTCACTTATTTTTTATTTTTTATTTTTGGGGGGGCTTGGACCCTGACAAAATTATGTTATAAGCTAGGGTTCATGATAAAATATTCACACTGAACAGCGGTTAACAAAATTACACTTTTAATAAATTTATCCAAAATACACATAAACAACCTTTACTTTAAGGGTACAAAAAAAACACTAAAAATGTGTTTGGGAGGTCATAGCTAAACTGATGATATTGATGAGATACTATATCCATTAAAACATGTGTGTTAAGTCTCCTCGTTCTCGCGAAATCAACTTTCGCTATCTGAAGAAGTGTTGATAAGCTGTAAAAGGCATAAAACACAAAAAAAAACACGCCACAAACGTGAGCATAAACATTAACAATGGTCTATCAGTTTTAAAAAAAAACTGTACTTCACTGCACTGTTCACTATCGATCACTCTCAAGTCAATTGATTTATTCAAACTCAAAGCCAATTTGCAACTGACTGCCTACTGTTTGCTGAACAATAGAGACCGAAAACGTTCGTGAAAGCATTCTCTCGAAATATCGAAGGAGTACAGAAAGAGTACATGCATGCCGCTCTAACAACAGATAGAGCTGGCAATGCTACGCTACTCATCAACAGATGGCGCTAATAGAGTCTAAATCTGCGATAAAAAATACTCGAAACTCTAAATGCGTTATTGCTAGTCAGCCGGCTTAAATATTCTGTCATGAAAACTTTTACGTAATAGTTACGAAGTGAAAATTGAAAACGAAACCCTCCCCATACGGATTTGACTAATTTAATTTCTTTTTTATGCCACAGAATATATACTTAATTTGAAACCACAGACTAATTAATAGGATACTACGCATTTTAAAAATGGCACCAATCACCATATGGGCTAGGAGTGTCATCACGATAATTCTCTTCTAAGGTCTAGAACCTGTTTTTCCCGTTTTTCTCTAGCTTTTGCCATGAATTTCAAAATCAATTATAGAAATTTTCGACAAACATAAAATGAATTATTTTTCGTGGAAATATAATCCTGAATGATTCTCTTAAATGTTACAATACCAGCTTAGATCTCATGGGCAACAATAGATAAGTAGTTAACCTAAAAACAGAGCACGCAGAACGCGTTGAAAGGGAAAACATAACGAGGAAAAGGCTTCCACGTGCACCCAAAATCCTTTTATTATTTACAAGCCATTTTCCGCAACTACCTGTGAGCCGCTCTGATTCTCACGTAAACTGTACGTTAGTAAACTTACCGAAGAAACGTTCCCCACGTGACATTTTTTGATATTCTATACGAGTGAGAATTTTTCGGTGTATTTGATTTGTAGTTTTTCATAAAACAAGAAATGTGTTCAGTCGATCGTGTGTCAAAATATATGCCCTAAAATTTATTTTTCCAAATATGGGCAAAAAGAGTAATTTTACACTGAAATTACTGTTATTAGCTTTTAAATTAGGCATAATTTGCGGTAAATGATATTTGGTTCAAGAAAACTCTGGATTTATAGCGAAAATAACATCAATGGACTTATATGGACATAAATTGCGGTGTTATTTTCGCTATTTATCCAGTATTTTCTTAAACCAAATATGATTAACCGCAAAAAAAAGTCATGTATAAAGGACAACAACAGTAATTTAAGTGTAAAATGTTACTCTCTTTGCTCGTATTTGGATAAATACTACATAGTATGAAAAAGCAACCACCGTTATGTTGGTCCATCGTTCCATTGTTTAGTGATGCGTACGCCGAAGCTAGGCCATTTATCAACATAACTCTTATAGAACTAGTAGGTTCGTCCAGCGAAGTACTACCATCATATCAAATTCTGCCGCAACGCTCTAGTGCTCGTATTGCTGTGTTCCATTTTGAAAG
Organism: Operophtera brumata; assembly: GCA_932527175.1. NCBI lineage: Eukaryota > Metazoa > Arthropoda > Insecta > Lepidoptera > Geometridae > Operophtera > Operophtera brumata. The sequence continues at coordinate 12,967,307 of OW052236.1, forward strand.
GTGCAGGTAAAGTTACAGGCCCATGAGACTTTTCATCTTTATGTCTCAGGTTGGCGGTCGCAGTGCAATACCACATAGGATGCGTCCTAGGTGGACGTGACTTATGAGGTAATGCATTGGGTTACAGCTAACATCTGGTAGGCCCTCTATTCGTTCCTTCATGCAAGAAAAAAGGCCCTCCTAGGTGCTCCTGAATAAGGTATCAAACTTTCAACCAAATATTATAATTTTCAGTTTTTATATACCCAAATAATGGTACCGAATCATAAATCAACATTATACGAATTTTCACTATAAAACTGCCATCACTTCAGCTTAAGCTTATAATATTTCCGTGAATTCACTATATCTCAACTATTTGGATGAGAAAGGGTCAGAAAGCCGATTACAGGTCGCCTTAGAGACGGTGAGAGCTTTCACTTGTAATCCACTAATGTGTGGCTTATAAAGGGTACTGAGCTTCGTAAACTCATTGATATCTATCGATCGATTTGGGATAGCGTAGAATGTTGATGAAGGAAGGAATAGATACAATTTATATACGAAATGAATCTATGAAATCTATGAACGACGGTTTTGGATATGCCGAAGACACGTAAAAAAATTGTTCTTGAAGAACTCTAAGTTAATATCATGTAGTTAGATCAAGATTCAGTAAGTAGTAAGCTATTTAGTTGAAGTGTTTTCAACGTAGCGTCGCCATCCGTCGCAGGTGACAAAGTGCTGGTAGTTCTATCACAGTAAAGTAACATCAAAATGACGAAACATAAAGCTGTTCCACAGTCGACACGTCCACAAATCCTGTGTTTGTTGCAAACTCTCGGTAATGTTGGTCTCGCTGAGTTACCAACTACCCCTCACGCGATTGTTTTTGTTCTTCAACAGATACAATAGTTTATACATAATTCATTTTGCGGAATAGATTAATCTTTGTGAGTCGCGGTGGTTTGTGGTTTCACTGTAACTTGGCTCGTTTTGCATTCACTCAAAGGTCTAGTTAATGTAAAACTGTATGGTACACAAAAACAGCATTACACGTTAACTGCCCCGATATATTTTTAACAACCTCATATGTACAATAGTGTTTCTTAGAACATAGAGGTAACAGCAACTTAACTGATTAAAATAGCCCAAGGAATAAGAGATCATTATAGTAACACGGTACACACAGGGCGTGTGTATCCTTCACGGTACATGGAATTGATGGGTCCGCGTGGCGTGGACTCCATTCAGTACACTGGTCGAATGATAAAATAAACAAAACCTACCTAGTATTTAACTTTCATGTGAGGTTTTTTTTATGATTGGATAGTCTTAGTGGGATGACTAATTATTGACTATAAAGATTTTAACAAAATCAGCCTTTCATTTAAAAACATATTACAAAAAGCAAATAACATAAAAGCCAACAGTCACATACAGTCCTGATAAACTCTATAGGATCCCCTGTGTCTTGGGAATCAGGAACTACAAGTACCATGGTACCAGACCTGGAACAATGATAAAATAGACAAAACCTACATACTATTTAACTTTCATGTGAGGTATTTTTTATGATTGGAAAGTCTTAGTGGTATGAATAATTATTGACTATAAAGATTTTAACAAAATCAGCCTATCATTTAAAAACATATTACAAAAAGCAATAACTAACATAAAAGCCAACAGTCACATAGAGTCCTGATATAAACACTGTAGGATCCCCTGTGTCTTGGGGATCAGGAACTACAAGTACCATAGTACCATAACAGCCAGACCCGGAACAAATGTTTGCAGATCATACAAACATTTGTCCTGCAGCGACACTCGAACCCGCAACCTCTCGCATGCCAGCCGGATACTCACCCTCCGTGCCACAAAGGTCGTGAAATACCTTTGCAATCTGAATAATGATCATAGACTAAGACAAATAGAGCCTCAATATTGAAAATAAACAGCGGATATAAATTCAGCTGAAACATTTACACCACGTACGACCCCCGGGCAGCCCCTGCAGCCCTTTTCGGACGATGCATCCGGAATTCGGCAAATATACTTGTATTTGTATCAGTGTCTGTTGTTTTTGTAATTTATAGCATGTGGAGTACGGCCATGTGGCTCATATTAAATGTACAAATCAATAGGGATTGAGTCTGCTTGCTTGTACCCAATGCTGTCCGGAATTTAGCAGTTTTGGAGTATGCAATGCAATTTGGCTATATTATGCGTGGGTTCAAATCAGATGTGATTTGGGGAGAATTTAATTTATGAGAATTTGATGGAAAAGTAAATTATTCATATTTTTTCCAAAAAGCAATTGAGTACCGGATAAAAGGGTTATTCATATTCATTCATATATTTATTTTAAACCATAGGGACCTTGAGAACACTTAGTTTCGTCAATTTGCTAATACATACATCAAAAATATAATGAGGCAGGTAGCTAGTACATCACTAGTTGCAGCTGTATAGGGGCTTTGTCAGATAGGTACTAAACTAAAATACAAATTATAGTTAAAAAAAAAAACTACAGATGAGCCAAAACAAGAAAAACCTTTTATACAAAGTCATAATAATAAAGCGGCCGTAAATAAGCCTTGTCAAGAACTAATACTTACTAACTAACATGTAATTTAGTTGCACCTTCACAGAGCTGTATCAAATGGAAGTGTCAGCACATTATGGTGTCTGCCAATCTCTATGGATTGGCAGACACCATGCGTTTTTATCGACCAAGTAATCATTAATATAATAATATGCTCTGTGGATTAAGTTATCTTTAATACATTTCTTAAATTTGGTTTCATTGAGATCTAAAATGTAATTGGGTATACTATTGTAAAAACGCACTGAATTGCCAATAAAGCTCGTATATTATGGAATTCACAACGCTTTCTAAAGCTACCTATGTATATTATGGCTTTGTAAAGCTACCTATGTATATTATGGCTTTCTAAAGCTACCTATGTATATTATGGCTTTCTAAAGCTACCTATGTATATTATGGCTTTCTAAAGCTACCTATGTATATTATGGCTTTCTAAAGCTACCTATGTATATTATGGCTTTCTAAAGCTACCTATGTATATTATGGCTTTCTAAAGCTACCTATGTATATTATGGCTTTCTAAAGCTACCTATGTTTTTACGTAAATACATAATATTTTCATTATGTAGAGAGAAGGAACTGTTATTATATTTATGTTGTTAAACACGTCTCTTAGCGATGATCGTGAGCTAAGATTATAAATTGCTCTAATAGCTCTTTTTTGAAGGACAAAAACTACATTTCTATCTGCTGCTGACCCCCATAGAAGTATTCCATAACTCATTATGCTATGGAAATAGGCGAAATAAACAAGCCTAGCAGTTGTCACGTCTGTCAGCTTTCGCACCTCTCTTATTGCATAGACAGCTGAGCTTAGCCTATCGCCTAGTTTTGCAATATGAGGCCCCCATTGCAACTTACTATCCAGTATTATTCCTAGATTTTTTGTAGACTCCACTAAATCTATATTGCTATTCGTCAATATAATATTAGGACTAGTTTGTTTCTTATTTACCAATGAGAACTTGACACAATTTGTTTTAGAAGGATTTAATACTAAATTATTTGATGAAAACCATTTGCTAACTACTTTTAAAGCGTCATTAATTATATTTATAGTTAGGTTTGAACATAATTTATAGGATATAGAATTGAAGACGTAGCTCTTATGACTGCCAGTCTAAAGCCGACCTCAGTTCTGTAAGATTGGAACTTAGGCATGAATAGAGATAGAGAGACAATACCCAACAGTGGAACAGAATAGGCTATGGCAAAAACTTACTAATCATACATACATAAATAGACACACTGCCTATCCCCTGAAAGGGTGGGCAGAGCCTCAGGTGGGCCACTTTTCACTGTGCGTTGCGTCGTGGGGAATAGACGTGACAAGTGGTGAGCTCATCGCTGCCATTTCTTCCCACGACTGACTCTGCTAACGCTTTCTTCCAGTACTAACACATTCTTTAAATAAGCTAGCAGCCATGACAAATCTGGCTACCAAGGAATCTTACAAACAAGTCCGGGTAATCCCTTAGTCGGCCTTTACGACATCCACGGGAGGAGATGGGGCGGTCTATTCTTTGGCCGAAAACACCACGGCTACCTTGGGCCGGATACACCATGGCTAATTTCAACTTTTTCGTGTTTAAAAGCTTATAAGCTGGTTACACAGCGAACCAAATCGTTCGTAAAATCGAAGCACCTTTACACCCCATTCAATTTATTTGGACGACAGTAGGATAGCCGCAATGATGTTGACAAATCGGCTGAAACTCCGACCCGCCTTTTTGATGTTCGATCTTTTAGCGACTGTTATCAAACCATTCGATTATTCATTTGATTATAAAACCGGATCCTGAGAGAAGGATGATATAGTAGGTGGGACTATTTTCAGCCAGGAAACTTAAACTAGAAAGAAATTAGTCAAATGATGGCAATCGACTAAGGACCAACACTGACCACTCGCATCAATGGAGCAAAAACTATGCTTCAAGCATTTTTCCCTAGAATTGACAGAGAATAATGCAGCTGTTATCTCTATGAGAAAATAATTAAGAATCCTAGTCTATACTACACGCCTTTTTCCCCGAAAGGGTAGGCAGTGCCTCACTGGGCCACTATTCACCGTGGGTTACACCATCGTGGGAATATAGTCGTGACAAGTGGTGAACTCATCACAGCCATGGCTTCCCACGAATCAATCTGCACAACTTAAAAAAATATTCTAGCAATACATCATTTAATAAGCTAGAATCCGGGACAAATCTAAGTAGTCAATCAGACAAGTCCAGGTAATCCCATCGCCGGCTTTTACGACATCCACGGGAGGAGATGGAGGTGTTTATTCTTGTGCCAGACACACCACGGCAAGGGGCATAGTGTATTACTACACAAGTGTATTTTATTCCAAATATTGTCACTGTCACAACTTGAAATAAAATCCCAAAACGTCATTCTACGCAAGCAGCGTTCAATACCAACACAGCATTTCCATTAGCCGCTAGCGGCTGTAGCGAGTTTTTCTCAACCTATTCTGATTTTCAACAATCTCATCAAACCGCGGCCAGGCACGGGGGAGCTGATTGAATTGAATTCGCGCTACCTGCCGCGATATTTCTTACCCCGGTTTTCCTCGAACTCACTACTAAATGTGCTTAATCTGATTGAACTTGCGACTTAGATAAATTGTACTTGAACCAAATTGCATAGAATTTAAAACGCAAAGGTAGAGACATTGTATCGGTGATCAATGGCAGCTCTGGAAAGTCTGCTAATGAATTTATGCACTTTGTATTTCGCTAATGTATGGACTTTTGTAAAACCTTGCTTTTTAAGGAGTTTTATTTTTCTAGCAACGTAGAGCTTATTTCACGGAAACTTTTAAAAAGCTTTGTTGAGCAACTAAAGTAAAGCAAGCCAAGTGCGAGTTAGACTCGCACATCAAGGGTTCCGTACCATCGTACAAGATTTAATAACACATAACAGTTCCAGATATTTCTGATATTTGAGATATACAGCGGTTGTTAAGGTCCACCAAAAAACGCCGAGAAAATTAAGTAACTTGCATTTTTAATTTAATTTTTTGTTGGAAATACAATCAATAGAAACACATTATCTGTGAAAATTTCAACAGTCTGCCTATTACGGTTCATAAGATACAGCCCGCAGATACAGACAGTGGAGGCTTAGGGTCCCATTGGCACCCTTTGGGTACGGAAGCCAAAATAGAAACGGGCTCAGCATGTCCGAGTCGTAGATTTAATTTTAAAAATAATTTCCATACATACGTCGCATCAAAATTTATGGCCCAGCTTCCTTAGTGGTTACCTACACGGCCACGGGGCAACTGCTATGTTAATCCCAAATTACATAAGTAATAAAGGCTGATTTGAGAAGCTATTCCTTTTTGTAAGGCCTACAAATGCCTATAAGATACAAGTTCAATGCACTTTAGCTGTCAAACTTATCAATCATAAGAATCAAGTTTTTTACGATGAAATCAATAGCTAACCCGCTCACCCCAACCTCATAAGAAATGCATGCTTTTCCAATTTATTTACGCAGGGTTAGTCCGATAAATCCGAGACTTGCTATCGTAGGGGGACTTTTATTGAACTTTAGATTTAGTCCACACCCGTGGATCAATAGGCCCTGAAACTTTTGTTGCAGTTGTCTGTTGTCCTGTTGTTTACGTTAGTGTCACCACTGTTTTACCAAGAGAAATAATATCCTTCGTCAGTTATCAGTAAATATAGTTATTTTTCAGCACATTACCATGGAAATTCCATTAGAATTATATGACCTAAATTACCTAGACCAATTATTCACCCTTAAAAACCCTCATGTAGCAACTTCCGTCAAAATTGTTAGAGCCGTTTTCGAGATCGAAATTCACATAATTTATTGAACATACTAAGAGCAAATATTGCTCGTTTAATAGTTTATGATATTAAGCATTTGCACATTTTACCGTTTTAACATTTTCAATTCCCCTAAAACATGTCAGTCTAGACGAAACAAAGCGTAACATGCTCACAGTGTTGTTATTTAGCGTGTGTAATTAACGGGGCGACACGATGGAGACGCAGGCAATTTGTCATGGCCGGCCGGAGCGTAGCAGCACTGTAGCTGTGCTACGGCGTAGCACTGATGTGATAAAAAAGTTCTGCAGCCAACTTTTTTTATTGAACGCAATAACCATTGCTTTAAATATGGAACATGCTGAATATGGGGCAACTATGTAGCATACGAGCTTCGACTGCCAAATGATCTCATCCTCATTTTTCGATGACTTTTTTCATGTATGCATAATATATCATTCATCATGTACCTACCAATAAAAAAAGCGTTGAAGATTTAAAAAAACGAGTGAGCCTTACAGTACTCGCATATGATGTGTAATATCTGACATCTCACCTCCTTGGTAACAAGCAACTTGGCTGACAGTACCAACCAATCCGAAAAATGTACGCTTTCTGACATCTCACCTCCTTGGCAATAAGCAACTTGGCTGATAGTACCAACCTCTCGGAAAAATTTACGCTTTCAGACATCTCACCTCCTTGGAAATAAGCAACTTGCTGATAGTACCAACCTCTCGGAAAACCTCTGCGTCTCGGTGGCAGGCACAGTGCAATGCCACATAGGGCGCGTCCTAGGTGGACGTGACCTGTGAGGTAATGCATTGTTAAAAGCAGAGGTTACCGCTTAACATCAAGTGCGTGTTCCGAGATAAAAAAAAACATAGTTAAAAAAAATTGTGTATGCAAGCATGGAGCTATCAATATTATGTATAAAGACACATGTCATACAGGTACAGGTTTTATTTCTGCCGCAAAGCAGTAGTGCTCGCATTGCTGTGTTCCGGTTTGAAGGCTATGATGCTGATGAAATTACAGCCACATGAGACTTTTCATCTTTATAACTCAGGGTGGCGGGCGCAGTAATTTTTTTTAAATTTTAAAGTTTCTTTATTTCATAATATAGGTGTACAGATTCAAGTGTAGGTAACCTAGAACTATACAACAATAATTAAAAACTAGGTACGTTTTTGAAGCTATATAGCTTATTAAAACTTATAAAATAAAATAAATAACAATAACATATTTGTACATAAAAATTAGATTTGTATATGGTAGGAGCATGCAAGCTTTGTAAAGCGTTATGTTTGTGACAAGTGCGCTTTCTGACATCTCACCTTCTTGGCAATAAGCAACTTGGCTGATAGTACCAACCTCTCGGAAAAATGTACGCTTTCTGGCATCTCACCTCCTTGGAAATAAGCAACTTGCTGATAGTACCAACCTCTCGGAAAACCTCTGCGTCTCGGTGGCGGGCGCAGTGCAATGCCACATAGGGTGCGTCCTAGGTGGGCGTGATCTAAGTGATAAAGCACTGTTCATAGGCAGGTGGGCCATCAGCTTGTTCCGTCATTCTAAGTAGTACAAAAAAATAAAAATAAAAAATGTGTAAAGACGCATGTTATACAGGTACACAATATATAAATGTACCTTCTCTGTATAATTTACCAATGGTATGTACGAATATTTCGATATGCCGAACAAACCAACACAGACGGAGCGGTCGGTTGGTCGGTCGGTGGTCGGACAGTGCATTACACCGGAAACACTGTACGATTGCTGCGGTCCCGTCGTAATGGGCTTAATTCTGATGCGGCTTTCGGCTTTTAGCCATTGTTTACCTGCGCATGGTACTTAGACCTGGAGCCAGAGCGGATTTTCTTACATCATACTGGTGATCGTTTGTGCGGTATGTAAACTATGGGATGTTGAACTGAAAACCGAAAAAAAACGATGGTACTCATTAGCATCACAATCATCAGCAGCATTTACACGTCCAATGCTGGACGAGGCTTCCTCCTTAAAATACAATGGAGGGATTTTCCATAATCGCTACGCTTGTCAGGCGGATGGTGATCGCAGTCCCCCTTAGCTGGCTTTTACGGCATTCACGAGAGGAGATGGGGGGGTATATTTTTAGGCCGGACACACCTCGGCAAGTACTGTACTCAGCGTGTTCTTAATTGATTATTGCTTAGCGGCATTGCCTAGTAGATGCATGTAACTGAATCAAAATAATAAAATATAGTAACCTAGTTTTTTTTTAAATCCAATAAACGTCATTAAGGAGTGAAATTTTCAAACATTGCAGATGCAGGTAGCTATAATAACCTTTATGTGATTATTAATAATATTTGTGACTAGTGTAGAATAAACTCATATAATATAAGAAAAACGTGAAATACACTTCGTTAGCTCTCGAGATACTAGCAAACAGTACAGCTAGCACATCAATTGGAAATGCAGCTTTATTGTAGTGACATAGAGGTGATATTACTGTCATAGGCTTTACGCACTCTCGCGGCTATAAATCTGCTTGTTACTGGTAAAGGCTTTTTGGGTATGCGTATGAAAGTTTGACGAAAATTCGGGAAATAATTAGATTTCCTTGAGCAAAATGTTGAAAATAAATGGTCAATCGACTCCAACTAATATGTTTACTGTAATACTGAAAGCTTAAATACCTTTAAAAGTACACATTTCAAAGTTGTAGCGAATTTGTTTATACCCCCGATGCAAAAACGACGGGGTGTTATAAGTTTGACGTGTCTGTGTGTGTGTCTGAGTGTGAGTGTGTGTGTGTGTGTGTGTGTGTGTGTGTCTGTCTGTCCCATCGTAGCTCCCGAACGGATGAACAGATTTCGATTATTTGTTTTGTTTGAAAGGTGGATTTGTCGGGAGTGTTCTTAGCTATATTTGATCAAAATTGGTTCAGCTGTTTCATTGCGTTGAGGGTTTTAAAATTTTATAAAATTAATTACTTGTAATTACTTTAATTATTTAATTGTTGTAAATAAAGTAATACAAAATGTTGGCAAAGTAGCAAAACCGACAAAATAATTAACATTTTGACGTCACTGATGCCATCTATTGCGTTGGCCAAAAGTTTAATTGAAACTGGGTATCATAGTAGCGAAGTTTAGAGCAATGCAACGTGGTGCTCTATGTAGTCAAACCGCACGTTCATGATTTATTAGCCACATGTGAATACTCAAACGTTACTCCAGCAATATAATGAAAGTGATAATGTCACTTATTTTCACTAGTTTTGAGGCAACTTTATTACGAATAGTGTAATAATCACGTAACGTTTCGTATATTCGCCGTTTTACACCGGCATTATACACCTAGGTGGACCACGGGGAATATTTTGCCTATACTCCACCTCATCAGGTAGGTAAATTTTTTGCCGTATTCCAGCAGATCTGGTTGGCGAACCACGGGGAAATATTTTCTCCTAATCCAAATTATCTGGTAAATGAACCATGCGAAAGAATTTTTCCCGTAGATCTTGATCTGGACCACAATTGCGCTAATTTGAACGTTCCAACTAATGTTCAAACATTCGAACTTTACAGCGTCTGGATTGATCAAGTTGGTTGCCGCCGCAAAACTTGATCAATTCAGACTCAGGAAAGTCTAATAAAAAAAATAGATAAGGTGCATTTAAATGTACCATGGTATACCCAGACCCAAAACAAATATTTGCAGATCATACAAAAAATTATCCTGCAGTGGGAATCGAACCAGAAACCTTTCGCATCTCAGCCGACTACTCGCCCGACGCGCTTAGAGGTCGTCACAGGTGTTATACTCCGAAATATTATTTTCCAATTGCTACTGTTATTATTTTTAAGATTTTATAATATTCCAATAATAACTGACAAATGCGAGTCTTGACCTTGCGACAATCTAATTGATCGCTACTGTTCATCGCCACGTGGTTAGGCCAAATGAAAACGTTTTTAGATGGTTTAATTTTCCATGTAAACTCAAATTATATACACATGTAAAATACAAATGCATACATAGCTACATCTCCATGTAATTGGGAGCTTGTATTGTTCGAGATGAAGGTTCCCACGAGAATCCCCGGCTTACCTTCAGTATTACGCGGAACATTATCGTTAAACTTAAAGTCGTAAGGACTTCTGTGTTTAATGTTTGCACGAAATTAATTAGAGGATGTAAAATGTTTGAAGTTTCTGTTGGGTAATGTTCTGTTTTAAATCATAAAACTGATAATAATTTATATTTTTATAAATATATAGCGAAGTCGTAGCCTACTGAGTATTGACTCATCCCTGGTCCAAGGCCAGTTTTAACAAAGTAAACTCAAGTCTAAGAACGAGTATTAGTGTTTTAATTAAATAACGGCTTATTACCACTGTATTTCGTCGCTTTGCTGACGTTTCGAGACTGAATTCAGAAGCCTCTTCATCATGAGCACCGCCCGCGATCGCGTTCGACGGTGAACCGGCGAATACTGCGAAGGCCAAACAACAACAAGTAATTATTTTGTAAAAATTAAAAAAACTCTCAATGAAATGAAACGACTGAACCGATTTTGATCAAACATAGCTAAGAACAAGCCCGACAAATTCACCTTTCAAAAAAAAAAAACGAAATCGGTGCATCCGTTCGGGAGCTACGATGCCACAGACAGATTCACACACAGACACACACACACACACGCACACACACATACACACACATACACACACACACACACACACACACACACAGGCACGTCAAACTTATAACAACCCGTCGTTTTTGCGTCGGGTGTTAAAAATGAGACAGTACAAGACGGGAAAATTAGCGTGGTTGCTAATTATCTCACAAGCAATTGTATACAAAATACGACAACCCTGATTCCAAGGGGTAAAATTGTTACCACTATATAACAGTATCTCTAAAGCCCAGCTACAATTGAAACTACAATTACGTAGTCAGGTCAAAGGTAGTGATAAGTCCCAGTCGAGATAAGGCGCGGTTAATCCGCAAGAACAAAGGCAGTACCCGAGGCACGGTCACGGTCTGAGTCTACGGACCCTATTCTACAATCACTCGATATTGTTTTCACACAGACGATTTTTTTTTAAACGGGAAATTAATTTATAAATTCTTTATAGTGGCCATCCCTTGCAACCCGAAGTAGCTAAGGTATTTAATTACTGAGCCTGTGTACCTAATGGGCAGTTAGAGGAGGCTGGCAGTTAAACAACAGTTAACTTAAAAAGATATAATTAATAAAAAGGAAACAACTAAAAAAATTAAAAAATGTGTTATTACTAAAAGAAAGCGTTAGCCAATTCAGTCGTGGGAAGGAACGGCGGCGATGAACTCACCATTAGTCACATCTATATTCCCACGATGGTGCAACCCATGGTGAAAAGAGGTACTTTGAGGCTCTGCCTACCCTTTTGTGGAAAAGGCGTATATCTATGTATGTATGTAGAAACTTAGGGGTAGATAGGATAGAAAATCGCAGGGGTATATGTTATCCGTTCCGAAAAGCATTACAAATCCTAATAGTATCCACTGGCCTTAGCTGAAGGTAGGGTAGGCCGACAATACGGTCGATACGGATTACTGAATACCGTATATTCGGCGGCCGAATAAATGCAGCGAAACTTGTTTTTACTCACCACAATCTGCCTCTTAATTATTTTAAATATTAATAATACTTAAGTCTTCATTTAAATAGCAGATTGTAATGAATAAGTGATTAAAAACAAGTTTTTCTGACATCTTACCAAAGATATACTTTTTGATTCAAATGTGTATTTATTTTCATTAATATAGCCGAATACCGTTTACTATTTGGCCGAATACCGAATGTTAAAAAAATGCCCGAATAGGTTAATACCGAATAGTTGCCGAATATTCGTTGCGTCTCTAGTTGAGAAAATAATATTTTGAACCAAACTATCTTTATACATTTTTGGGCTTTTCTTTTGAAAAAAGCGTAGGCATAGGCTTGAGTGCTTGCATAAACTAAAGAGTCATTCATTTATCATTTAAAAATGCAATGATTTTAAATAGTCACTATTTTATGAGATAAGTCGAGTGGTTTCAAGAATAGTTAGTTCACTTATCCACCAAATCCATCTGGGACGGCTGTCGGCGCCTGCGTCTGAAACGTTATTATCTACCCTCAAAGGCTTTACTTCCGGCTCGATGATCATACTAAATGTTATTTTTTACTTGTCTTGTCATACCTGTGTCTGTCCGACAACCATATTACGCCAGCATTTTTTCGACAGATTTTGGAGGTTTGTTGATATTTATTACAAGCTTTGCCCGCGACTTCGTTCGCGTGGTATGCGAATAAGGTTTACATTTTGCGGAAGGGCCATTACCGTCTGAATCGACATTAATATGATATGAACCCTGCAAGATATCGTTACACGTTATGCACGGAAATTTTAAATTCCTGTTACCTTAAAGTTTTCATTGAAGTCTGTTGTGCCGTTCCGGAGTCTATTCGAAACAAAATTTCAGGCAGAAAGACAGACAGTTTTTTTTTAAATTATTGGTACCTAATTTATTAATAGGCTTCGTATAAATAGCAGTTTAATTTTGTCATTTATTCTGAAATTACAGTTGGACACTTAAATTTTTAACCCCCGACGCAAAAAGAGGGATGTTATATGTTTGACCGCTATGTGTTTGTGTGTGTATCTGTCTGTATGTGGAACCGTAGCTCTTAAATGGGTGAACCGATTTGAAAGTTTTTTTAAATATTTGAAAGCAAACCTGCTCTTTCGATAGTTTTCAGACATGTTCTATCAAAATCGGTTCAGCCGTTTCATTGCGTTGGGGTTTTTTGATCTTCTAGTATTCGTATAGATTGTTAGCTAAAATGTATTGAGAACTTCTCAGTAAACATGGCATTAAAAAGCAAATAATTTAAAATGGCATGTATTTAACGCGGCGACAAATTAATCTGATTTAGGGATTTATAAAAAATTAAAGGGGGTAGCAAAAATAATAAGTTGGCGACTAATTGCGGAGACTAGTATAAAGTAAAAAGTAGCAGCTAAGTAATCAATTTTCGGCTTTGTTTCAATATAAACTAGCATGGAGTTATTGTTTTGGCGACTGTATTAACTAATTAAGCGGAAACATGACAGCGGATAAAAAGTTGAAAATGGCCTACTCTAATTGTTCAATGGAGATTGCATATAAAATAAATCAAGCTCATAAGAAAAATCTAACCTAACCTAACCTAACCTAAAGATGGAGAAGTAGTTGCCACTAATATAAAGTTTGTTATCCATCTGCTAATATTAGTCGTCGCCTATGATTTCAGTAATCTTGTTTATTATTTCTGCTACCTTAAAGTAGCTGCCATTATTTGAATTTTAAAATATCCTTAGTTTAATGCTCATTTAATATAAATGATTGCCATAATATTTAATCGCTGACAAGTTATTATTTTAGTTGCAAATAGTTTGCTGCTCTTTAATATTTCTTTCGCCGCGAAAATAATAAGCCATTTAAAATCGTGCGACATCTTTTTGTGCAAGAATAGTAAATGAACAAAGTACAACCAGTCATTATAACTTAATATTAGTATTTTACCTTCGTGCGGTTTGACTTTAATGCGCTGTAGGAAGACTTAGCGAACTCGCTGGAAGTTCTTTGTCTCAAGGTGCGGAGTGCCTGAAGTGGAATCACGTTGAAACTTGTCGAAAACTGTAAAGAGAATACCTACTCGGCTAGTGTTCAAATGGCAAGAGTTAAGAGGCGGTTTGTTTTGGCACTGTTCAAAGTTTACGTTTGTTTATTTTTATGAAAAGTATTTTTCAGAAAACTTGCACTCAAGCTAGAAGTTGATTTTGACATGAATTCCATGAACATCTGCATCGTCATCCCAGCAAAACAGTGTTACCTTAAATTGTTTTTCGAGAGCGGTGATCTCCTAAATTTAAAAATTACAAAAGATTTCGTTTTATCATTGTAAAGATCAATCTAGCAACAACATAATAATATATGCTAAATTCCCCATTGATCCCCTCAGATGTCGTGACAGGCCACGCAAGCGAGCACTAAAGATGAGGCATCCTTCGCTTAGAAGCAAGCTAGCGAACAAACTACACGCACTTTTGGGACAAATTAAACTGTATTTCACACATAATAATATATAGACATCAAGAACAACAAATTTGCAATTAAAAAGTTCAAATGAAAATACAATATTATGTTGAAAGTGAGTTAATCTGATGTTGGAGACGTACATCGAGCAACGCAGGCCTCCGTAAGGTGGACAACGGAACTCCTTGATAATTAATAGAATAGTTTTTTTTCTTTCATTGTCTCTTATATTGTTATAAGTTATAAGTACACACACACACACACAGACACGTCACACCCCACGCTTTTTATTCTGAATTTAATTCTTCTGTTAATAACTTAAAATTTATTATAATCTTATTTTGAGGTAATAAATTCTGATTAATTGTTCGATCTTTTACTAGTGTAATATAAACTCTTTGAAATTGAAAGTTATTTTCTATTTTTTAGTTCAGTTAGCTATAAAAGCGTGTTTTTTTTTGTTTTTTAAACTATTATTTATAGCTGAATTTGTCGGGAGTATTCTTAGCTATGTCTGAGGGGCTAGTCTGCAAATTTGACAAGCAACTTACACGGCCGTGTGGTGTACACTACACGGATTTTAGTATGGAGAAATCGAAGAGCGCCCCTAGCGGGCACCTTGAGAACCTCAAATCCCGTACAAAAACCCGTGTAGTGTACAACTCACGGCCGTGTAAGTTGCTTGTCAAATTTGCAGACTAGCTCCTCTGATCAAAATCGGTTCAGCCGTTTCATTGCGTCGAGGGAATTTTTACAAAATTATTTTTTTGTTATCAGATCAGCCGTGGTCTGATTAACTGTCAGAAATAATTTTCTTTTACGACTGAATTCCAAATGAACACCGGAAGGAAGTTAAGGTTCCATTTTGGCCGATATCTTGAATTTTGAGCAAAGGAGCCAAAATTGGGATTGTCAACATTCAGAATCGAATACAGCAGGCTTTTTTACTTCGGAAAAGTCACGTTGCAAAAATGACCCAAAAAAGCCGTTGAATATGAAAATGTTTTTGTTTATAAAAATTATAAAAAAACATGAAGTTCCGGAAGATATTGCTCTCAAACCATAAGCCCTACCAAAAAAGTTTATACACAATGTTATAGAAAACTTTATAGAGATCCTTTTTGTCCTTGACACTTTTTTTCTAACCGTTAATACTTTTTGGTTAAAATCGTAAAAACCGCGGTTAGAGACATATTTCGAGGAAAAAAGGGAGATAAGGGGGAGGGGAGCCTAAATTTGGCTTGGCAACATTCAGAACCGAATTTAGCAGGCTTTTTTACATCGAAAAAGTCATATTGCCAAAATGGCTCACAAAATTACGTTAAACTTGAAATTTTTAATATGATTTATCAATCTATATTTGGGGATGCAATGGGTGCGGGGTGGGGGGGCATCCAGGCGTGAAGTATAGGGATGGCGTTGAGACTGATAAACCTGATTAGAAATCTTTGAATTCACGAAAAATAACTAGGGCCTATTAGCCGGACTTTTTTTAGGGTTCCGTACATCAAGAGGAAAAACGGAACCATTATAGGATAACTGTGTTGTCCGTCTGTCCGTCTGTCAAGGCCCTTTTTCTCAGGAACGCGTAAAGGTATCAGGCTGAAATTCATATCAAATACTCAAGTCTACTGTCCCTTGGAGCTGTGAAAAAATCAAACTTATAAGCCAACGCAATCAAAAGATACAGCCATTTATGATGCAAATTTTCTACACTCGCAAGGGAATCCAAACCTACAGGGTACTTCCCGTGAACTCAGAATCGCGACGTTGTATTAGCACAAATAAAGGAAAAATTGCAAATAGCTTAAATTTTTAGTTAATAAAAATATTTTTAATAATTTTGAAATTGCTACTACTTTCCTCATAATGATTTCATTTAGCAATCAAAATACCATAACTTTTACTTATATAGGTTTGTACGGAACGCTCAGTGCGCGAGTCCGACTTGCACTTGGCCGATTTTTTTATAACATCATTTTAATTTAAAAACTAGTAAGTAAAAGTAGACTCCACTTTGTGCTATTGATGTTATTTCAGGGTCTTTACGTCTCTCTATTAATGTATTGTCTCCCTGTTCAAACATGTCCCATTCAAAGACATCTGAACAAAATAATCATTGTTCATCGGAAAAAGCCATCACATTATTTCCCCTAAAAACGCATCTCCATCAAAAATGGCGTCAAATTGAAATTCTTCTAATGGATTAGTATTGGACAAAGTGAAAGACTAATAAGATAAAATACATAATTTATTAACTACAATATAATATAAAATGCAGTTTCAACATAGTTATTGTGTCTTGTTTTGTGTCTGAAGAAAAGTCCATGTATTAGTTTTACATCACATTCAACTTTCTTTATGTAATTTAAAAAATATTTTAAACATGATCAGTTTTCCTTTATTTTCAATGAATACTTTTTATATTCTCAGCGAGTTTTACGTTTCATTAATTTCTGAAGTGAACTCATTTTTCCGTTAATTTTAGCTAAGAGATTTCCATGTATATTAATTATTCTCAGAATTATAATATTTTAGGGAAATAAACACCACTTAAATTTGAGTTATTATTAACGAAGTACCTATTTTGTTGTTATATATTTTTTATTACATTTTCCAGGGGATGTCTGTTTATTTTTTAATCAACTCTACTGGATTAACTTAATTAATTTAGTTAGTAAGTACTCAATGAGCTGTAAATACCTATTGCCAAAATACTATTTCTTTGCGATACTGGACTTGTTGGGTGGCTTTTTTGGTCGGTTTAAGATTTTTCCTGGTTGATGGCTTATTTAGGAATGTATTGGAAGAAAGCGTTAGCCAAGTTAGTCGTGGAAAAGCAATGGCGGCCATGAGCTCACCACTGATCATGCCTATATTTCTATGATTGTGCTTAAAAGTACAAAGAGTACAAGTACAAAGGCCAATTGAAGCTTTGCCTACCTCGTAACCTTCCGGGAAAAAGTCTTTGTCGATGGATGTTTAAGTTTTTCCAACCAGCTAATTATAAAAATTTTACCTACTGTGGCCTTCCCGACCCATCTTATCCGAATAATGGGACAAAAAGCTATGGTCAGAGTAGTTTCCCTATCAAGTCCAAGCTAACACGTATGTAGTTACAGTAGAAACATCTCATTACCAGCGTTCGTTCCGGAGTAAATGGGGGTTAATTTCATTAGCGAGGGCTCAACGAATCGTGTGATAACTTTAGTGCCGTTATATGGAAGGGCGCCCTTGGGATCGGGATGTTTGTCGGAATTCCAGTGACGTTGATGTGTGTTTTCAGTACACTGAATTCTGGAAGTTGTTGTGTGTTTATGACGGTGGTACAAAGATGTAGGAACGTAACTAGATAATTATTTGTGGTAAGCAGTGTGGAAATATTAAAATTAAAACCTCTTGTTTATTTAGTTACTTCTAGGGCGCAGGCGTCGTGTGTATTTTAATATTTAAAGAAAGAAAGAAGAAAGAGAGAAACATTTATTTATGACTATACAATCAAAGACACACACAAACAAAAAAAACAAAAACATGATAGGAACTAAATAAAAACTAAAACAAAAACAATGAAGAATCATCATCAGTGAATCGTCATCAGTGAAAAAAAAAGTTGAGTATGTTACAGACCAGGCTGTTTACCTAACTAGTATTAGCGGTAGTCTTGGTGTCTTATGACTTGATTTGATGGTCCTTCTTACTTTAAGGTGAGAAACGCTTGTGTGGGTGCCTGTCGAATACTTTAGAGTAGATACTTATGTACGTAGCTAACTTTCTACCATACCATTTATTAAGTATGGAAACACATAATAATATTGTAAGCCAGTAGTCTGAAAATATTTATTTCTAGTTTCAAAGCGAGTAGACCACAGAAAATCCCTACGCAGTATCAATACCCACACTTCATTACCATAACTGATTGGACAGAGGAATACCGAATTTCACGTAGCAATTACCTACTGCTGCAGATGTGTCACTCCAAATCGGCTTACAATGTAAAATGTGCTTTATTTCGCTGACTTTAGATTTGATATCTAGGATGCGAGTAACGGATTTTTATAATAAATCAGGCGCTTGCCATCATCCCGTCATCGTCAACAGCCTGTAGAAATCCGTAGGTTCCCATAGAATGCGACGATGATCGACGTCCTGAGTAAACTTTAATAATTAAACTAAACTAAGTGTCATCAGTCTATCGAGGGCCTTCCTGCACGCGTAGTCCGGAGCGAGAATAAACTGGTTTCATTTTAGAATCTGTTCAGAAAGACAACCGTCATGCCCAAACTGTGAACTAACGTTTACTTTAGTTTATTCAACCATTTATTTTGTTTATGATTCAAACTGACGGCATTTTGAATCATAAACTAAAGAAATAGTTACAGTTGTAAAAGTATCAAATTGGAAGAGACGCGCTGCCATAGCGTATTTGTTGTTTAGCTGGTATTGCCCGCTAAATAAAAAAAAAAAAATTAGCACACCTGCGCCCTCCAATCGCAAGACGGGTCACTTTCTGAACAGATTCTATCAAATGGAATTGCATGAACTGTTCGATATTGCTAGTTTACGTAGCATAGATCTACAACATGTGTGTTTTAGTGTCATCGGAGAGAAACGTCTGTATGTTACTACTATTTTTAATTCTGTGACGCATACCCAGACCCGCCTGACGTAATTATAGCAGAGGGACTAAAAGTTTACCTACTGTAAAACATTTCTGTGACAGTGGACAAATTAAACCTTTGTTATGTTTCAGTTTCTGGGGATCCCGACTATAATTAGGTTATTCACGGATTACTGTAACCGGCTTAATACTCTACAGAATGTATAGTTAACTATTATACAGTTGCATTTTTTTAAACGTGTAGTTTTGGTTAAATCAAGAGGGTACGACGTACTTGCAATTTATGGGTATAATTCGATAAGTAGCGCAGCAGTCAGTAGGTAGCATAGTAGTAAAGTAGAAGTAGCGCAGCAGTCAGTAGGTAGCATAGTAGTAAAGTAGAAGTAGCGTAGCAGTGGCGTAGCAGTGGCGTAGCAGTAGCATAGCAGTAGCATAGCAGCAGAGTAGCAGTGGCGTAGCAGTAGCATAGCAGTAGCATAGCAGCAGAGTAGCAGTGGCGTAGCAGTAGCATAGCAGTAGCATAGCAGCAGAGTAGCAGTGGCGTAGCAGTGGCGTAGCAGTAGCATAGCAGTAGCATAGCAGCAGAGTAGCAGTGGCGTAGCAGTAGCATAGCAGTAGCATAGCAGCAGAGTAGCAGTGGCGTAGCAGTAGCATAGCAGTAGCATAGCAGCAGAGTAGCAGTGGCGTAGCAGTAGCATAGCAGTAGCATAGCAGCAGAGTAGCAGTGGCGTAGCAGTAGCATAGCAGTAGCATAGCAGCAGAGTAGCAGTGGCGTAGCAGTAGCATAGCAGTAGCATAGCAGCAGAGTAGCAGTGGCGTAGCAGTAGCATAGCAGTAGCATAGCAGCAGAGTAGCAGTGGCGTAGCAGTAGCATAGCAGTAGCATAGCAGCAGAGTAGCAGTGGCGTAGCAGTAGCATAGCAGTAGCATAGCAGCAGAGTAGCAGTGGCGTAGCAGTAGCATAGCAGTAGCATAGCAGCAGAGTAGCAGTGGCGTAGCAGTGGCGTAGCAGTAGCATAGCAGTAGCATAGCAGCAGAGTAGCAGTGGCGTAGCAGTAGCATAGCAGTAGCATAGCAGCAGAGTAGCAGTGGCGTAGCAGTGGCGTAGCAGTAGCATAGCAGTAGCATAGCAGCAGAGTAGCAGTGGCGTAGCAGTAGCATAGCAGTAGCATAGCAGCAGAGTAGCAGTGGCGTAGCAGTAGCATAGCAGTAGCATAGCAGCAGAGTAGCAGTGGCGTAGCAGTAGCATAGCAGTAGCATAGCAGCAGAGTAGCAGTGGCGTAGCAGTAGCATAGCAGTAGCATAGCAGCAGAGTAGCAGTGGCGTAGCAGTAGCATAGCAGTAGCATAGCAGCAGAGTAGCAGTGGCGTAGCAGTAGCATAGCAGTAGCATAGCAGCAGAGTAGCAGTGGCGTAGCAGTGGCGTAGCAGTAGCATAGCAGTAGCATAGCAGCAGAGTAGCAGTGGCGTAGCAGTAGCATAGCAGTAGCATAGCAGCAGAGTAGCAGTGGCGTAGCAGTAGCATAGCAGTAGCATAGCAGCAGAGTAGCAGTGGCGTAGCAGTAGCATAGCAGTAGCATAGCAGCAGAGTAGCAGTGGCGTAGCAGTAGCATAGCAGTAGCATAGCAGCAGAGTAGCAGTGGCGTAGCAGTGGCGTAGCAGTAGCATAGCAGTAGCATAGCAGCAGAGTAGCAGTGGCGTAGCAGTAGCATAGCAGTAGCATACCAGCAGAGTAGCAGTGGCGTAGCAGTGGCGTAGCAGTAGCATAGCAGTAGCATAGCAGCAGAGTAGCAGTGGCGTAGCAGTAGCATAGCAGTAGCATAGCAGCAGAGTAGCAGTGGCGTAGCCTACTGCTACGCCATTGATGCATTGAAGTACCTTTTTTTTTTTTTTTTTTGACGTGGAGAAATGCGCACGCATACCTAGCTGCCACGGGGAGACAGCAAGGTTATGTGGGACTCCAACCCACTAAAACTCCACGGGTTCCACCACTGCCGCTTGTGGCGGGAACACGGGGACGCTTTTGCATTCTTCCGCGAACCCGCCGCGGCCGTCCGTTTCCGGACCCCTCTCCGGGGACGTACCGGGAATGACACTCACAGTCAAGACCAGGATGCCCCCCGTTACGGTAAGCCACATGGCATGCCGCAACCACCACGGGACCAAGCCAATGAGCGCCAGACGACCCCGTGTCTGGACGCTCGAGGTCCCTATGCGATGGGTCAGGTCAGTGGCCCCATCGCCTGCCACTTCGGCCGCAGAGGATAGGGAGAGCGGCGCACCTCAATACCGACACTCCTCTTCCACTGCGGCCCCACCGCATCCGCCATCAAACGGTGGCGACCCCGCCAAGGCCGCGGCAGGTAGGGAGAGCGGCTCACCGCAATACCGGCACTCCTCTTCCGCCGCGGCCTCCATCCCTCAGCCGCAGTGCTGCCCATACAACACCGCGGCCCACCTCAGTTGCGATGCTGCCCATACAGCACCGCAGCCTACTAGTAGCGCTCCGTTCAGGGCTTGGAGGCAAAGCCCAGAGGAGCGGTCCACCTCGGGTCCCTCTTCGCTTCACCGTGGGTGACCAAGCCACGGTTACTAAGCCCCCCCGCCACGGCAAGGCGGGAACCCTCGGGGGGGGTGCATTGAAGTACCTAGCGTAACAAGTACGCAAGTAAGTAAGTACGGACCTAAGTACGCAACAAAATATTTAAGAGAAATTAAAAGCAGTGTGAGGATGAAGCTTTAATGTCATCAACTAAAACAATTTACTAAATCGTACACGGAACAAATTAAAATACGTAGGGCTCGTTGAATCCCGGACAGATTTCGACACACCGCACTAATTGGCTCGTCCAACCGTTGCGACCGCTCAATTCCCGAATCAAAATTGCTTTTTTACGGACAAGTTAAAAATAGTAACAAAGAAGAAAAATAATACCACATTCAACGGCATAAAAATACATTTGAATTACCTAAAAACACGCTTCATTATACCTCTAATATTAGTTGTAAGAAGGATAATCAAATAAACCCAAGCCGTGTTGCCTAATTCTTCTAGGTTTCGTCGAGTTGGAACAGGAGTAAATTTAGTTTTTAGGACGAATCAAAATGATCCTTACGATTTCAATGAATAATATACCTTTGAATTTGAATTTTTTTCGTGTTAGATGTGTTCATGTATTATTTAACAAATAATAAAAAGTTGTTTTCCATTGGCATTCGTACACTAGGAAAACATCGATTGCGAACAGAAAAATCTTCATTGTGCACGATTATTACAAAGTTAAAAATAAATTAAGTGAAGTAATAATGAAGTACCTATAGTTATTGGAGTGTAGTCTAATAGAAGACAACCCAACATCATACTGCAGTTGACATAATATCAACTGCAGGGAAGCCAGAAATACCAAACTTCTTAAGGCAGGGTATGCCGCAAAATTCCTAATCGTAGATTGGATTTTTAACTAACTAAATCAAGTGCAATATATTTATATAAAAAATATGTATGGTTACTACATTATAATTCCGAGGGATTACTGTACCAGAAACACTATATAGGACAATATTTTCTCTATTGAAAAAAACCCAAAATTGCCTCCAATTTTTGCCTAGATTCGATTGTTTATTAAAATGTTGCATATTATTGGGTTAAAAATAAAATAAATAAAATTAATACAACAAAACAGAGGGTTCACTGAAGGGGTTTAGTAAAAAAGAATATACTTTACGAGATATTCGATAAAAACTGATTTTTCGAACGGAGCGATTCGTTTTTTTTTTGTATGAAGATTTCTGCCTATTCTTGGCACAGTCTTAAGATATGCACTGTGTAGAACAGTTATCCACCTACCTATGTCGAGCTACAATACAGATATAACAAGTTTTAAGGTATTTAATTTGTATTAAAGCACAAACGGTTAATAGTAATCGAATAACGAAAAACTATACCTAGTTATTCACCTACACTGCCTAGCTGCCACTAATATATACTCGTATAGACATTAAATAGGTAAAAAAAAAAGGTACAATCTAACAAAATTATGAGATGGAACAAAACAAAATAACATATAATAACTACTACAATTACTTAAATGAAGGATACTTTGTCCCTTAAACATAATTGATATGTACAAATTATTAATTGATAGCAAAATTAAATCTCACTCTGAAAACCGCTCTCGACGATAAATTAATTACTGACATAATTAGTTCTAAGGTTCGTGGTATACCTACCATCTCAAAAGCTATGCTTGTTACATATTATTTTATCATCCAAGTTTCTTCCGAAACAGTATAATTTAGTAGAAGGCAATACCACCATTGTATCGTGTAATAAAAGTCAGCCTCTTTTCATTGTTGTAAATCAGCACCCGAATCACGTTTACGGTCCTTAATTAAGAAGTAAATAATATTCGACCTGACCTCCTTTAACGAAGATCAATACTGGTCACTAATAGTACTAAATACTGAACAAAATGTTGTAAAAGAGGTTGGTTTTAACAAATTTGTATCAAAAGATTACTACATTTTAAGTTCAATATACCTACTTACCTACCTACAATATACAATAAAAAAGAGATACTATACCTACTTTTTATCTCGGAAGAAGAACTTATACCTCCGTGCTTTTTATAAACACCAATCAAAGACTTTATAATAATTTTCACTAGAAACGGGATATTTACCATGATTTTTGAGTTTTATATGTTCCCGATATTTCTGCCATTTTTATTTCTGATATTTGTGATATATCTGCCAATAACATCTACTCGCAAAGACTTTAGTCAGTTCTCCCGTGATCATGGCGCATGCAACTGTGCCGAAATATCGGGAACATATAAAACTCAAAAATCATGGTAAATATCCCGTTTCTAGTGAAAATTATGTACATAACCATGATAGTTTCAAAAGTTATACTTTCTAATAACTCAATCAAGCTAAGGCCAAACCAACGCGTTCAGCCCACGTCCGCGGTGGCGTGCACGATGGCGATCCATTGCCGTACCATTGATAGCCACCGTGCACGCCACTGAGGACGCGGGCTGAACGCGTTGGTTTGGCCTTAGCTTGTGCCCTACCAGCTGCACAAAGGACGACCTGAATAAAGCCACAGAGAACGCAATTACAGTGGCCAAATTTTATTCAACTACTTTATATACAAAAAAACGGTGAAACATTGACACGAAAGAAGATGAAATTCTACTTACCTATGCCTATGTTACGTGTAAAAGGTTCCGGTGAAATAAACAAATGAATAAACACGTTCTTTCGACCTTAACCTTATCCTTACATATGACAAGTAAAACATTTGTTTGAGAGAGAGTTCGGCTCAGCTAATTATGATGTAATTTTGTACACAGAGAGATCAAAAATTGGATAAAATATATAGATATTTTAAGAATAGACCACTCCATCTCCTCCCGTGGATGTAATAAAAGACTAAGGGATTACACCAGGAGATGGACAGCAGCATACAACTGAGTACTTAACGGCAATACTGCGATCACCAATCCGTCTCCGTAGTGTGGTGATTATGGCAAATCTCTCATGTTGATGATACTTACTCTTTAGCCAGAAATTCAGTTCCCTCTGAAGAATAACGTGGGTGAAACCACGGGCAAACACTAGTAAAAATTCGATAGTTTAAGAGGGTTCCCAACGAGTAACACCCAAAGGGTAAATCAACACTGTGACTCGATGAGATATTATTATTTCCTACCGAGTTACACTGTCATTACTCGTTGCTACTTTTTCCCAGGCAGTTTACGTTGACAAGTTTAGTAACACCAAGTGTAACAGTGTGACTCGATGGGACAAAATCCCAACGGGTCACACTGACTCGTTGTCAGTTTCAATATTGTACTAAATGATTTTATTAATATACAATTTTTAAACTGTTTTAAACAAGGGATGATACATGTATCGCTGTTTTTTAACCGACTTCAGAAAGGAGAAAGTTCTATGTGTGTCTGTATGTTTTTTAATGTAAATCCTCTTATTTAGGTGTTTGCGTCTGGGAGTCATCATCTCAAGCTTGTGAGTTGATGACGAAAGCCACAGCACTCCTTATCGATTATGAGTTAGGTGATAATGAATTATGAACTGTTTTTTTTTTATTAGGTTTTCATTTTGTTAGAAATGCACATAGGACGTTTTATTGAAAGCGTTGAAGTAATTTTCTTTGTTGGTTATATATCAAAGTTGCTCTGTCAAACCAGCTAATCGCAGGTCTGGCAAAATTAGTGATTGTTTTAGCACTCACGTTTGCATACCAAAATCATTAACCGAGGTAAGAGCCCAAATAAGCCCAAGTTTAGGTCGTTATACCTACATGAATATCGAGGAGGCATTACCCCGATCGCTAATAGCCAATATCTGCCGCCAAAATTGGTTTCCTAACGATATTTCTGCTGCAAGTAATAAAACCAGTAATCCTATTACTGAGAATCGTACTCACCTACATTGCTTATGGAGCTGTTGTTCCAAATATTTTAGTATCAAATTATTAAATACACGCATTTTGCTTGGTACGCGTGGTGATGGGATAAAAAGCAACCTTGCCCCCTCTGCCTCCACCCCCCCATCCATTCATCCACACACAAAATATTACCAAAACCCTACACATATAACGCGAGCGTAGCCGCGGGCGGAAGCAAATAAAAAAGTGCCTTAGTGACAAAGGGATAATGTAGCATCCTTTTATGGCTGGCGCCCACTGACGGCGTGTCATAGCATGGCATGGCAAAGGATTTTATTACTAATCAAGTTATTTTGAATCATATTTCAATGATAATTAGACTTCATGTTACTTTATTTCGATACCACGATGCCGCGACGTGCCACGGGTTGCCGCGGCGCGCCATTGCATCCCACGGGACGTATGGGTCACTTTATGTCGAGGAATTATGATTGCTAAGCTAGTTGAAATAAAGTTGAAACTTGTGCAGCGGCGGCTGAGCTTTCAGCAGGATGCCACGGCATGCCGTGCCGTGCTGGCACTGGGCGCCGCCAGCCCTTATTGTGCTACATTATCCCTTAGTGATATAGGCACTTTTTTATAAATCAATATTTTTAAATAAATTCCGCCATCTGATGTGTAGTTCCAGAGATTACTTCCTGTATTCATACTCCTTTACCTCTTTATAATATAAGTCTAAATTCCAACAGGCTTTTATTACTTACTAGTGGAATGCCCGCGACTTCGTCCGCGTGTACTTTTTCATAAAAAAAATAACACCCCGCTGCCCCCCTTGGTTGAATTTCTGGAATTCCTTTCTTAGTGCACCCCTAGACCACAAAAGAAATGTACCGTTCAAATTTCAGGTCTCAAGGACTTACGGTTTATGCTGTGCGTTGATAGGTTGATAGTCAGTCAGTCAATCGGTCAGTCACGCAACGATTTTATCTACATTGATAAAAACTGTAACATTCTGTAAAAAATATATCGAATTCGCATCAAAAGGAAGCTTTCACACAAAGAAACATTAAAGTTTTGATAAGGCAACAAAATTTCATCACATCGATTAACTATGTACCCTATATAGCCACTAGCTCGATTCGGAGTAGAAGTTAGAGTGTTCTAATAGATACTTTGGTATCGAAATGAAGGGCTTAATTAGGCTACTGTCAGCGTTTCTAAACTGCTTGTAAACGAGAATAAGGCCAGTATTATACACCAATATTTACGTAGAAACTGTTGTGTAAGCTTCGAGAATATTGGCAACATAACGATCTAGCTTACCTCAAACAACATCATTAACTTTACTAGCCATAACCCGTATCGGACAAAGTCAGCTGAAGTTAGTCTTGTAAACCTTATACAGTGTAGGTAGTATTTACAAATTGAGCCCATATATTGGTGAGCTGGCTACCTACACAATTTACAAAAGATAATCTGTATCTATAACTTTTGAAACTATCATAGTTAAGTACATACTTTTCACTAAAAACGGGATATTCACCTTGATTTTCGAGTTTTGTGATCATCATAAGTGATCAAGGCGCAACTGTGCCGAAATATCGGGAAATAACAAAATTCAAAATCATGGTAAATATCCCGTTTTTACATACATACATAAACTGACGCCTGTTTCCCGGAGGTGTAGGCAGAGACCACGGATTTCTACTTGCTACGAAACTGACACACCTCTTTTGCTTCATTCACTCTCATCACTTTCTTCATACATGCTCGTCGGTTAAGTACTCTTGACCTACCTTATTCCTTGCCTGTCTCCGATCTGGTCCGAATACTTTTGCCGAGGTCTTCCCCTTTCATTGTCCCATTCACGCTCGTCTTTTGTACCATTTTCATCAATCTACGATCGTCCATCCTTTGTAAATGCCCAAACCATCTAAGCATAACTTTCTCAACCCTAGTCACTACGTCTTCTTTAATTTTACAACGCTCTTATCACACTATTCCTCAATCTATCTCTCAAAGTCACACTACTCATACTTCTCAAAGCTCTCATCTCCACTGCATTAATTCTACTTTCATGTTTCTTCTGCCATAGCCAACTGTTTAGTTAAAAGTTAATCTATAGTTTTATAGTACCTAAATGTGAAAATCTAGGTTTTCTTTTATATGACTCATCACCCAACATTTTTACACTAGTTTCTGTATTCTAACATTGTCTACAAATTATTTTACCTAACAGGGAACCTGAGAAAAGATATTGCAAAAGAAATTACAGAAAATTGGACGTCAAGAAAAATGATGTATGACCTCCGACAAAAAATATTCTGTGAGGTATTGACCTAGTTTATTAACTTTTGATAAATGACCTTTTGTTTCATTTCTAATAAAAATTGCCTGAGGTACTGGTTCGGAAATAAGATAAAAAACATAACCTTGTTTTGAATTAACAATGCTGTGTTAGTTGTTTTTATAATCTAAGTAGGTATGAAGTTTAGAAAATAATCTGAATTAAACAAATGAGTAGCTATTCGAACAATAAATATATTTTTACTTTTTTTTATATTAAATTAACTACCTTTTATTAGTAGTAGAGCTTTTTTGTGAAAGAGTTCGTCCGGGGAAGTACTACCACCATACCTATTTCTGCCGCAAAGCAGTAGTGCTCGCACTGCTGTGTTCCAGTTTGAAGGGTATGGGTGCCGGTGAAATTACAGGCACATGAGACTTTTCATCTTTATGTCTCAGGGTGGCGGGCGCAGTGCAATGCCACATAGGGTGGTTATGCACTGTTCATATTTTTTTTTTTTTATTTATTTATTCATCCATGGACATAGTCACATGTACTTAGATAAGTCATCAAAACAAATAAATTATATAGAGTATACATGTCCTAAAGTCTAAATCACATTTTATAACTATAATGATTCTCAACATATTTCAGCAAAAGCATCGTCGACTCGTGTATGATAATAATAATCAAATTATTATGTACTTATTACAATAAAATAACAATTAATTAAAAGTCAAGAGCTTTAAAGACTAGGTACTCATCAATCAAAATTAAAATTAAAAATACAATCAATAAATAAATAATGCTCGTTCATTAATATTAGATTTAAATGTAAACATTTCATTATCCACAAAAGCTTCATCAATTTTATAATACGTCTTATCTATTAATTGTCTTCTTACACAAGATTTGAAATTAGAGTCTGACATGTTCTTTATATCTATAGGTATTTCATTATATAATTTAACTCCTATACAATAAAAGCTTTTTGAAATTTTTGTGAGCCGTGTTGCGGGGACGACTAGGTTATCTTTTTTCCTGGTGTTAACTTTGTGTATGTCACTCTTAGTCTTGATCTTACTTACATTTCCTCTTACATATAATAAATTCTGAAATATGAATTCACCAGTCATCGTCATTATATCTAGTTCTTTGAATCGCTGTCTACATGAGTCCATCTGATATAAACCTAATATATATCTCACTGCTCGCTTTTGCAGAATAAATACTCTATTTGCAGTAGCTGCAGTGCCCCAAAATAATATTCCATAAGTCATTATAGAGTGGAAATATGCAAAGTAAACATCTCTAGCAGCTTTTTTACCTCTTATCTCTTTAATTTTTTTTATTGCATTAGTTGCAGAGCACAACTTTTTTGTGACTTCGTCTAAATGAATATTCCATGTCAGCTTACTATCTAACCTTACACCTAAAAATTTTACATTGTTCGTCAAGGAGATATTAAAATCATCCAAAATATCTTGAATACAGTCTGGTGTAACCTTATCTTCTCTGGAGCCTAGTGCAAACTCTATAGCATTAGTTTTGTCTACATTGAGAAGCATGTTATTGACCGAGAACCATTCTTGGATACCTACTATAGATTCTTGAAGTTTTCTACTAACAATTTCGTTCGTTTTATTCTTAATAATTAGGCTAGTGTCATCGGCAAATAATGTAATGTCAATGTCCTTAAAAACTACAGATATGACATTGATATAAATTATAAATAGAAGAGGGCCTAAAATGGACCCTTGTGGGACACCTATATTTATTTTACATTTGTCAGATCTAAGACCATTCAATTCTGTCACTTAGGCAGAGGGTACCGCTTAACATCAGGTGGGCCATCTGCTTGATCAGTCATACAAATTTGTAATAAAAAAAGTATTTGTATGAAATACATAAGACCTTAAAAACACAGATCGTTGCAAATAAATGAATTACAATTCTTACCTAAGGCCTTCATCATAATCAACATCAGCCTGTAGTAGAGGTCCCCTACTGGGCATAGGCCTCCCCTACTTAGAATGGTAGGACAAACAGTCTTGAGCCGCCTGCATCCACTGACTTTTGCAACCATCAATACGTAATAAGTAAAAGGTGTGTATACTTCAAAAAATCATATAGGTAGCCAGCTCTTTTTAAAGTATGTTAATAAAACAAGTATTCCACGTTTATTTTGCGTGATATGTTTAGCAAATATTCCTAGAAGAATGGAATCTTCTAAACGTACGAAAATAGAGAAATCGAATAAAAGAGAGAATTCTAGAAACGCTTTGTCTTCAACTGTCTGAGGGAGGGCTGATTGGAGACTCAAATAAATTCGCCAACCAACGTCTCCTCGGAAAGTATACACACTAGTCGTGACCGGAATCGGAAACTTTGATCTGAACTTCCGAATTTCATGTTTTTGGTTATATAGTCAAAAGATTCACTACGATTCCCTCTTTATGTGCCTACGCTTCATTTAGTAATAAATGTTGGATTTTACACGAGTAAAATTGTCTGTTTCTCTTCCACTTTTGTTTTCTCTATATGTATACTATGCATGTATGATCTCGTTTAAGATAACAGATTTATGGGGCGTAAATCTGAACTGTCCCGTGTTAATAATTTTAAAGTTCCTAGTGGATTTGAGCAACCCTAAAGTTTCTCAATTTATATTCATATTTTAAACCTGACCGCTGAAACTCCGCACTGTTTACATCAAACTTCTGTTTGAGTTTATGATTCACATAAGTTTGTACGATAATAAATTTCAAGGAATAAATGATGGAAGTTTTAATTAAGCCGCTATGGTTCACCTTTTCAACTTTTCATCTGTTTATTTATATGCTCGTTGGTTTAGCTTCAATCTTTAGCGAAGACTAACAATGCGAGTGTTTAGAAATTGAGATGTCTGATCCGACGATAATGATCTCTTTGATGTGGTGAGTTTTAAACAGGTAAATCATATTTATATTGAAATGAGAAGTAGGTACTTTTATTTTCATTTTCCTACATGGTAATACAGCTCTGCAGTTCTGTGTTGTAAAAATACGTACGTTTTGTAGCTCTATATTTACTTTTGGTTTCTTTAAATCAAACCTACATGTAGAAAGAAAATAATGTCTAAATAACCAGCCAAGTGCGAGTGGGACTCGCGCACGAAGGGTTCCGTACCATTATCTTTAAAAACGGCTAAAAAAAACTAGTTTTTTGTATATTTCATATTTATTTTATTCTGTTTTTTAATATTTGTTATTATAGCGGCAACAGAAATACATCATCTGTGAAAATTTCAAGTGTCTAACTATCACGGTTCATGAGATACAGCCTGGTGACAGGCGGACAGACAGACGGACAGCGGAGCCCTAGTAATAGGGTCCCGTTTTACCCTTTGGACACGAATCCCTAAAAAGATAAATTCAACCTTAAAACGTATTCTAAATACATTTAAATTCTGTGGTTGAATTTCTCTTATCCATATAAATTAGAAAGAAGATAAAAAATATTCATTGTATGAATTATTCACATGACTTATTTCAATAAAACTCACTTCGAAGTTAACTTACTTTTTACACCGCTTAGAAGACTCTTTTACTTAAGAAAGATTTATATTTATTGAACCTACCGAATTCTTAAACCAGAGAGTTTTTTCTTAGAATCATACAAACTAAAACACCGTTACATTTATGTTATTTACAGTAGCTTATCTAGTAGTAACAGTAGCATTTAAATGAATACAGTGCTGTAAGTGTTTCACTGAACTAAATAGATAAATAAACAAATAAATAATTAATGCTGGACAGTTCACACAACATTAGCTAGCCCAAAGCTAAGCAGAGCTTGTGTTATGGGTACTAGATAACTGATATACTAAATACAATATATTACATATATTTTTTCATATACATAGAAAATACCCAGAACACCTTGAACAAATATCTGCTGATCGAACAAATATTTGTTCCGAGGCGGGAATCGAAACCGCAACCTACTGCGTCACAGGCGAACCTTCGCCCGCCACGCCATTGAGGTCGTCATGGATATAAATAAGCATATAGTAAGCATAGGAAGTGGATAAAAACATACGTCTACCTATACGTAACAACTTATTTACAACCTCCTAGTAATCCAATATAACATCGACCAACAACCCTGATCCACCCTCCGTCCAATCAAATATTTTTTATATCGCGTTCAAGATGTTATCTTCTAATATTAGATTGATATAATGTAAACCTAGGAAGGATGACTGTATGATTTTATATGTATCCTTTCATCCTAAGATGTTCGTCATGTGTTTTGCTATAAAATCAAAATCACGAAACTATCACGAAAGTTATGTGATTTTTTTGTAATTTTTCAAATATTTTGTAGTAATCAAATTCATAGTGTAGCAGAGTTAGAGTATTTTTCTGAAATGTAACCTATAACCGAATAAATTTTATTCTTTCATTTTGTAATGTTGACACCAAAAACCTTACAACGATCACAGGAAGTCGATGGATGGAGGTGGACCGTTCGTCGTGGTATACTAAGAGGGAAGCTTAGGTTTAGCAGTGGTTTGTTGGTTACCAGCTGGCGGTGATGACTGTACTATAAGTTTTTTTGAATTCCTAATTTTCAGGCAAATTTTCGGCCGTCATGAGCGCGACTTCAACCGTAATTAAGCTTCTTGTTCACACGTGTTCGAAGCAGGCGTCGAGGTGCGTATTAATCTGTTGAAGGTTTTAGCAAAATAAAACAATTTTCCTTAAAAAGTAAAATACTTTGTTATATCATTCTACCCGTAATTCAACATGAGCTTGATAAATTTCTCGACAGCACACGCAAGCACAAAATAATATTATCTAACATCGGTTTCCTTGTTTCCAAAGTTTTTGCTCTCCGTTACTGTGTTCTATTATTTATTTCCATCTTCAGTTCCTCAGAGTAGTAAGAATAAAGCTGTAACTGTAACGCACCCATGATGGCTCGAACTGATCTGAGAACTCTTACCAACAGTCGCTTCATTAGGCCCTGGCAAAGTTAGTGCGCGAGTGAAGCATGGTGGATACATACGTAGAACACATACTTGATTGGTATAAAATCAGAATCAAAATAAATAAGAAAACAAGTAGTTAATTTTGTAAAAATTAAAAAACCCTCAACGTAATGAAACAGCTGAACCGATTTTGATCAATCATAGCTAAGAACACCCCGACAAATTCACCTTTCAATCAAAAAAAAATCGTTATCGGTTCATTCGTTCGAGAGCTACGATGCCACAGACAGACACACACACACACACACACACACACACAAACACACATACAGACACGTCAAATTTATAACACCTTGTCGTTTTTGCGTGGGGGGTTAAAAATTGCATAAAGTTAGTTCTACATTCACCACCCAAGTTCTTTTTACAACGTTTCTTTGAATTATATGCGTTATTTAGGCTAAACATCGCTTTCATACTCTATAGACAAAATATATAGTAATTTTGTGCTCTATAGCTTAAAAATATACTCCACGTCCGGTCCGTTGTAGCATTAACACGGCTTTTTTTCTTCATTTTCCGTACCGTGACGGATGCCCACGGCAATTAGTGTCCGGAAATTACAAGAAAACAGCGAGCGATCCATCACCTGGCGCGGAAAAAAGGCAAAAATCTGCGTCGGCCGCAGCGTGGCTTATAGCTGCATTCACCTACAGAGCAGATTAACAGTAAAGCTTGTTTACTGGCACGAATAGGCACAGAACCGAGCACTCTTTTGTTAAAAAGACAAAGGCTATATCTACTAGCAACTATTGACTGAGCTTCCATCTGAGGTTTTCCCGCTTGGTTACGACATGTCGTCGCTAATTTTACTAAGTGACGTAACCAACATTTTGGTAATTTTACAGGACAAGCTTTTTTGTTGGCGTCACGTACGATTGTGACTGATTTGTGACTGTAACACGCTTAAATATGTATCGATTAAAATGAAAATGCACACCAATATACTTCAAACTAAGGCCTTCCTGATAACGTACTTTTGATATTATTTGAATAATTAGTTAATTCAATAAATCAATTTAAAGCAGATACGACACCTAGTTAGAACTTTATTTTGAAATGTTTGGCTTCAAATTTCAGATAGGTCTGGGTATTTTTGAAGTTAATTTCGTTAATTTTAAATCAATTACAGTTTAATATTTAAAAAACGCTTAGTTTACTTTTTTATTTGTTAAACTATCTGTCTCAAACATTAAAGGTAGGTTAATTAATCACAATGTCGTACCTACTTGATACGTTATAACCTAATTAGTAATATTATTATTGGAACAATTTTTATCATAAATCGAAATAAGATCTATCTAAGATAGGTAATATTTGAGTAGGTACTTAATTGATTATCGTAGGAAGAATAGAATATCAACATTTAAATCCATACTAACGATATACCCGTACAAACATTTTCGCAATGCGTTAACTATGCGATAAATACAGAGGTGCACATAAAAACTTGCACATTGTCTTCATTGATCTTGAGAAGGCATACGACCAGGTACCCCGAGAGGTTTAGTAGTGGGTCCTAAAGAAGAAAGGTGTGCCTCTGAAGTACATGGAGTTGATCCGAGCAATGTACATTCGATGCAGTATCCAAGTCCGACAGTTGGCACTACAGTTACAATGTAGCTGTAAGCTTGCACCAAGGGTCACCTCTTTGCTATTACCTGGTGATAATGGACGCTCTTACGTCGGATATCCAGGAGGAAGCTCCCTGGTACCTGCTGTTTGCCGATGACGATGACATTGTGCTGGTTGCCGAGAATGGCCTCGAGGTCCAGAGTAGACTGAAGGAATGGCGGCAAAGAATGGAGAGTGATGGCCTGAAAATCATCAGAACCAAAACCGAGTACGTGTTCTGCTATTTCGGCGGTTTCTCCAATCCTGTGACATTAACACTTGCCGAGATGTCCTTACCTCCTCCTCCTTGTTCCTTGTTCCTTACCTCTTTCGGTTTTCGTTACCTTAGGGTCACTCTTACAGGAGGATAGTGAGATTGGCCGGGACGTAACGCATTGGATCAACTCAGGGTGGATGAAATGGCGAAAGGTCACAGCAACAACGTGTGACCCACGGATGCCACTCAAGTTTAAGGGTAACATTTACAAATCCGTAATATGACCGGTCGTTATGCAAGGATCGGAATGCTGAGTCATGAAGAAGAAGAATGAAAGAAGATTGCATGCAGCAGAGATGAGAATGTTGAGATGAAAGTGTGGAGTGACAAGAATGGTTAAAAAAGGGAATAAGTATAAGAGGAAGTTTGAAAATTGCACCAAGGACAGAAAAGTTGAAAGGAAATCGTTAAGCTTGGTATAGGCATGTTATGAGGAGGGATAAAACGCATGTAACTAAGAAAGTTATGAATATTAATGTTAGTGGGTGGAAGAGAAGATTAGAAAAGATGGATTGATTGCATGAGAGATGATATGAATGAGAAGGGAGTGAATGATGAAGTGACGGCTGATAGGGTAGAGTGGAAGAAATAGACGTACTGCGCCGACCACAAATCAATTGGGAAAAAGGTAAGACAATGATGATGTGTGTTCGAGGACGATGACATGATATGGTTTGCTTCTTCTAGGCAATTTAAATATTAAATACATCAAAGTTGAAGCTACAATCGAATAACGATTCTGTCCCCTGCAGCAAGTTTATTACCTGTTGTAGATCGAAAGTTGCACACTGTGCATTTTCCGGAGTTATTTTTGACTGCTGCTTACACTCGGCTCTTTTCGCCGGTAACAGATAATTTTTTCTTGATGTCTGTCGTCAGAGGAAATTTCACACTTACGACGTAGATAAAAATCTTACTAAAAGTCGTAAGTGTAACTTAGGGCACTTAAAATAAATATAATTTTTAGAAACTGTAGATACGTCAACCATACTTCTAGACACTGGTAGGAGATACAGCAACGGCGATTAGACAGATCGGTGCGTCTTCAAAAGTAGATAAAACCAACATCAAAAATGTCAGTTACGCCAAAATGTCGGTTACGTCACTTAGTCAGATTAGCGACGATGTGTCGCTTCAAGAAAAATGTTCATAAATTCCTTCAGGGTAGGCAGCGCATCGACAATACCCCGTGTGTTGCTTGTCTATAAGCGTCGGTGAGCACTTCACATCAGGTGGGCCGTCAGGTAGTTTACCATTTAGTTTCATTAAAAAAAAGAACAAAAAAACTATCACTAATAGGCACACAGCTGAGCACTCTTTTGCCGAAAAGGAGACCCTCGTATAGGATGTCTACCTATTGGCACTAATAGGCACAAAACCGAACACTCTTTTGTCAAAAAAGGAGACCCTCTAATAAGCTGTCTACTGGCGCTAATAGGCACAGAACCGAGCATTATTTTCCCTGAAATAAGCTGTCTACTGGCGTTAATAAGCACTAAACCGAGCACGCTTGTATAAAGAAGGCCCTCGATAGGATTAAAACTTGTGTTTGTCCGTTCATCAACATACGTGAATATTTCCCGTTTTCAAAATGAACTACTTTTTCATCGCCGGGAGTTTGAATCGGTACCTGCCGTTAGTCACGCACTGGCGACCTGTTTTTTGCGTGAAATTTGCTCTTCTACAAAACGTCATTCACGGTGTACCGTGATGTTGCAGAATTCTCGCATTAGGGAAAGATTGCTTGTTTTGGGCTTTTAGGTGAGATTACGCGGGTAATACATATTGGGATGGATATTATTAAAGTAAAAAAATATAAATTAAAACAAATACACGGACAAGTGCGAGCAGGACGGGGATTCGTGCTGTAAAAACGTACTGGAAAGCCGCTAACAGCACACAGCTGAACGTAGTTGCTAAGTTAATAATAGGATATTCGAGTTTTCAGAGTTCCTCATATGAAGCAGATAGATCTAAAATCGACTTCTTTACGTATCAGGTAATATGAATTCTGCCCTTTTCGAGTTTAAGACACTTTTTCCTAAACATTCTAAGCTGAAAAAATACGATATTCATCAAAGTCGAATTCAGACTTTCTCCTTTATTTGTGTCACAATTAAAGTATCAGTATTGTGAGGTTACTGGAAGTACCCTGGAAGGTTTTTCATTTAAGTGATGTTCATCATTTGTTACCAGTTTATATTAAGGACAAAAAGTGTTGTCTAAAATGAAGTTACTAACTATTGAGTTAGAAACTTCATTTTTGACAACGCTTTTTGCTTTGCTCAGCAGAACTTAACATTTGTTATTAATTCCAAGTTGATACCTAAGCTGTTTCTGAGAATAAAGACAGACAGACAAAGTGATCCTTTTGGGGTTTAAATTTTATTCCTGTTTAGGAACCCTATAAAGGCCTTCCTTTATTTGCTGCACAATGCGGTCTGGTGAATGCAAACAGTTATCATTTCAATCAAGAGCATTGACTTTCCAGGTGTTTTGGCCTAAAAGAACACTCTGATTATGGATTCGAAGGTCGTGGAGTCTCGGGCACGAATAGATTTTTCCAAGCGTTAAAACAATTTGCGCATTGCTAGTTCAAAATGTTCATGCTAGTTCAAAATGTTAAAGGAAAACTTGGTGAAGAAACCGGCATATCTCAGACTTCCACCAACTCCTACTGGGAGACAACTGCCACTCCTTATTACGTCATTCTTCCCGAGACAGCTCTACATTCAAACCTTGTCATCAGATTACGAAACAAATCTGACACCCAACACTCTAATCCCGTTTTATCTGTCCTAATCCAAAACCTTTTTTCAACCAACCAATTTTCCCTTAATGGGTTTCATAAACAGGTACATTTCGGAATTTCGACGGCTCCGGAAATCACGTGTAAAATCTCCATTATGGGTCCGTCGATTGATCGGGATGAGTAGCGGACACGGACCATCACCGGATCCCGTGACCCGAATTCTGGATCGCGAAAGGCTTAGGTGCCAAGATACGAGAATTGGGCAGTGAACTTTTTACTACATAGTCATCTAATATAATAAATAATAACAATAAATAATGCTGGACAGTTCACACATACATTATCTAGCCTCAAGCTAAGCAGAGCTTGTGTTATGGGTACTAGATAACTGATATACTTAATACAATACATTACATAGATATATTATTTTTATTATACATAGAAAATACCCAAAACACCCTGAACAAATATCTGCCAATCGCACAAATATTTGTTCCGAAGCGGGTATCGAACCCGCAACCTCCTGCGTCGCATGCGAACCTGCGCCCGCCACGCCACAGAGGTCGTCTCGAATGCATAGCATTTTACATATACTTACAGGTTCATTTTACTTTGGTTAAGCCTACAGATCCACCAACTTATCTATAGAATGAAATATATGTAGATGTCATCTACATACATTTAATTCTACAGATAAGTTTGTGGATCTGTAATTTGAACCGTGACAGTTTATGTTTCAAGAAGATTATATATTCCTACCGTGTTTCTATAAAATTCAAATTATCTTTGGATTAGTTACACACTGTTTTGTTTTTCGATCGAAAGAGACAAAATACGGTGTAACCACACGAAGGATATTTTAAGTTTATTAGTAGCTCGGTTAGTGTCCGCCCGTGACTTTGCTCGCGTTATACCAATAAAAATTAACCTTGTCTCAAAATCTGTCTGTGCACCAAATTTTGTCACAATCGGTTATTTTGTTACGTCAGCGGCGTAACAAACAAACATGCATCCAACCATATAAATATGGTTGATAGCTAAGTACTTGAAAGCACAGATAAAATATACTATACTAGTACCGCAAGTAAATAATTGTTTAAAGTGCAATATTTTTTTCCCTAAACACGTCATACCGCGAATCCCCTGATGTTTCAAAACGAGTATGTTGGAAGACAGAAAATGATGTTATATGGACCGTGAACTCCTGATCCCCTCGAAGAAAAATATTCACTCAGTCGGAATATAAGATAGTACTGGTTATCCCCAATTTATTTGTTTTTATTACATCAAACCCGAAACAGAACTAGATTTACCTATTCTGTATGTACTACTTATTCTAGATACGAAAATTCCTTATTAACAAGATAAAATAACGAAGTGAGCTCCTAGCTTTATTATACTAGTATTTGGCGTAGATTGTTAAGTGCAACCCACGTGAAAAGAGGCCCATTTGAGGCTCTGCCTACCCTTTCAGGGATAAAGGCGTGTGTCTATGTACGTATTCTAAAAACTATAATAGCTAGTTTATTGAATTATAACTATATAGTGGTATATAGTAATTTAGGTATAATATACTTAATTCGCTGCAGCCAAATGTTTTTAACACACGATTACTAACCACGTTTTTTTTAGTTATTGTATGAAACTACGAGAAATTATGTAGGTTGTTGACATTCATCTGAGCTGAAAAATAGTTGAGATTCATCTTATATCTTACTAGCGACTCGCCCCGGCTTCGCACGGGTAGCCCCCGGTGACCCCCCACTACCCCTCCCCCCTATGTCAATCTCCTGGTTCTAAGCTACCTCCCCACCAATTTTTAGCCAAATCGGTTCACCCGTTCTTGAGTTATAAGTGGTGTAACTAACACGACTTTGTTTTATATATATAGATATCTTATATGACTGATATCGTAGCTATATATTGTGCATGTGGAAACATTAAATAAACAAAAAAAACAGACTACGTGAATAGTTTTGATATAACTTTGGTCACCCATCTAACGACACCTCTCAAGCTAAAATCCATCAAAGCCGTTTATGCAACAGAACGTACCAAATAAATATACATACATACACTCGAAAACATAACCCTCCTTCTGGCGCAGTCGGGTAAAAACAAGCTACATACATCCTAATTTCAATAATAAATTAGACCTTTGTAAAACAAGAACAGATTTTCGCATGTATTACGAAAATAAACTGCCTTTAAACAGTCCGAGACCCAACTGAGGTCTAACCACGCAATTTGAATGATTAATGTATTAAAGCGACAATACGAATCCGAGTTATCTGAGGACAAAGAAGGGCAAGTCTATTCATATTTCACATGCAGACTTGACCCTTTCTGTACCACAAATTTAAGTAATTAGGTGGGACAAAATGCGTCTCTTAAATTAAACTATTCCTAAAAAATGCCCAATATCCAAGTAATTATGGTTTAAATTACATTGTTGTTGGTCTTGCATGTTACGAGAACCTACCTTTGCGCGATCAAATTCTCGCCTAGATTACCTGATAAGTGAGTGAAATGCTACAATGTCATAAACAAAAACGCCTTTAGTATTTTTTTCATGAAAGAGTTCGTCCGGGCCTTCCCCGTACGAACCAAAAACAAAAACTACATACTACCACCATACCTCCGTGGTGCGACCTCTGTGGCGCGGCGGGCGAAGGTTGGCCTGCGACGCAGGAGGTTGCGGGTTTGATTCCCGCCTCGGAACAAATATTTACGCAATCGCAGATATTTGTTCAGGGTGTTCTGGGTATTTTCTATGTATAATAAAAAATATATATGTATTTAAATGTATTGTATTAGGTATATCAGTTATCTAGTACCCATAACACAAGCTCTGCTTAGCTTGGGGCTAGATAATGTTGTGTGAACTATGCCCAGTTTATTTTTATTTTTACCTATTTCTGCCGCAAACCAGTTGTGCTTGCATTGCTGTATTTCGGTTTGAAGGGTATGGGGGTATGGGTGCCGGTGAAATTATAGACACGAGAGACTTTTCATCTCTAGGTATGCCTATCATTATGTGTATTTGTTCGTCCTAGGTGGACGTGACCTATGAGGTAATGCATTGTTAAAAGCAGAGGTTACCGCTTAACATCACTGGGCCATCAGCTGGATACGTCATTCATAAAGTTAAAAAAAGTTTAGGTATTGTTATTTCTTTCAGCAGCCAATAGAAGTCCACTGCTGGACATCGGCATCGTTAGTATGCCATGACTAACGGTCTTAAGCCGCTTCCGTCCATCAAGTTTTTGCAACCT
Organism: Operophtera brumata; assembly: GCA_932527175.1. Classification (NCBI taxonomy): domain Eukaryota; kingdom Metazoa; phylum Arthropoda; class Insecta; order Lepidoptera; family Geometridae; genus Operophtera; species Operophtera brumata. The sequence continues at coordinate 13,008,068 of OW052236.1, forward strand.
TTAAAATATCATCGTCCACTGAGTGAGGCCGGGGGGAATTAATATATGTTTTATCCATTCCTGAAATTAACCATATGCAACAAATATAGTTTTGAAACCCAACAATCAAAGTCAACGATGCCTATTCCAGCTATAATTTAAATCTTTGTACAAATAATTTTCCTGGTATTCTATTCGGAAACTTCGATTTTGGTTTGGATTGTCCAAAACATTCGAAAGACATGTTTGAGCCATCCAATTAATAAATGTTTAATTTATTAGACTGTTTCTAAAACGATGATAAGTGGGTTGGCCCCATGAGATACAGTTAAAAAAACTTAACAATTGTTTTCAAGATTTTACAGTAAAAGAACGCCAACATACATTATAATTTTAATAACGTTTTTCTAAATAATAAACAATTAGATTATTCATAAATTTGTTTTGTTAATTATCCATTTATAGTTTCTAAACTAAACAAGCTAGTTGCGTTGTGGTTTGAAACGTCCAGTCCATTTGCTCGCGGCCAAATTCCGTTTTGTACCCTCAGAGTAACAACATAAGAACACACATTCCACTCGTTCGAAGTATAAGTTGTCAATGTGCGCTTACTTTTCGAGCGCGTACGCTGATGACATCAATTTATCATAGCATTTTATAATTTTTTGCATTTTTATATATTTTCTTTAGATTTTAGCCTGTTAAAATATTTTGTTTGTTGAACTTAGCTGTTGTTGACTTAACAGATTAGTCTTATTTGGAGGCTTTTTCCTCACAGAGGAGTCAATGTTAGGTGCTGAAAAAAATATGTCATTCATTGAATGTTCACCGCACATGTTCAAAATGTTCTACCTGTTCACTAGCCATGTGAAAAATAATAACAAAGTACCTACAGCTGTTTTCGACTGAAAATTTGATTCAACTTCTAAACGACTTAGAATTTTGTACTTTTTCTTTCACCTAAATGTCGCCAATACAATCTTTAAGTTGAATGTATGATTCTGTGATGCGACGGTTTTTCACGTGGCAAATAATTGTTTTTCGTGATTTTCACTTACTCTTCGTTCCACTAGCGCTATTTCTTCACTTTCTAACTTACCAGAATATTAATGAGTCGGAAAGTGATGTAGTTTGGCTGTTCTATGCGACTTAAAGCCATCAGGGTGTGATCCCGTGACAGCAGTTCTCTCATTCCTGTAAATGTACTATAGCTTGCTTATTATGTTGTCCGGAACGCGCTCTAATGTCCCGCTTTGTAGTATATTAACAAAATGGTGGACTGCTAATATAGCTGAAATGTTTTGTTCCTGGAATTAGATGTTGTTATAGTATAAATTATCTCTCGTTCCCTTCAATGTTTTATTAAGCGGCATTGTGACGGAATTTTGTGCACCTCATTGTTATTCTGTGTAAAAGAACACAGAACCTGAACTTGAAACACATTCCTTTAGCAATAGCCTGTAGCTTAGTGTGAACCAATTTTAAACTCACTAAAATTATACAAGCTGCATTCTATAACCGTAAATTGGTTTTGCGAGCGTGTGATGTACCTCATCGCTTGATTAAAACAAAACAGAAATCCTCTCTTGATAAAATTAACCGAGCTAAGTGCACTGTGAACGGGTTAAACTCGCCCGAGGGCGCATATAACGAAATATGTCAATATATTTTATACGGGAGCAAGCATCAAAAGGTTTGTTTTACAGTGGCTTGTTTTACTGGCTGTAATTGAATCGGCAAACTCTACGACCGCAAAATATTTACCTTTTGTACGAAGGAACTATTTTCTTTGTAGAAAAGTAACCAAGTACGTAAGAAAGTTATATGTTTCTTGGTAAAACAAGCCAAGCTTTGAAGTGATGCCTAACATCTGAACTTTAATAAGTTTACAAACACAAACACTGATTCCAAGGACCAAGTCAATTTGGGTAGTGCCGCTGATTACGTTTCAATTAACAAAATCTACAGACAAATAAACACGATGATATTTTTTATGCCCAACGTAACTGCTGAATTATGAAGAATGTACAGTAGTTTCGAACATCCAAAAAAGCAACCTTATAAATATTTCACTTTCGCTACCTACTGGCTAGACTATCTAACAAACTATACTGTCATCTCTTATAAATTGAACCTAGTTACATCATGGACGGTACAAATTGTGACTTAAAAATATATAGTGAAATACATTCTCAAATATCCTCGAAACCATCCAATCAACAAGAACCCGAGCAAATTCAATCCCAGTATTTAATTTAAACAGACAAAACCTCATTACCGCTAACAGGATTCGCGGGCAAAGTTTCTTAATCTGTTCCTATTCTTAGTTTTCTCATAAACGTGAGAAGCAACACACGGTATACACCTTCCTTCGGTAATGCGTCCGAAGTGTTTAAAGAAACATTAGAGGATGGGATAAGTTTGGTCATTAGAACATCTCTTGCAAGAGAAACGGCCCTGTCAACGGATTCGTTTCCTTTTGTTATTTTTTTATTCTACCTAGGTATATTTCTTATTTACATCAGTTTAACGTAGGGGTAAACAGAGACCATACAAAAACCAAATTTTAACCACTGCACCATTGCTTTTAACATTTCTAGACTCGAGGCGCCGAGATGTCAGCTGATAGAGGATCAGAAGAAAACATGTTTTCCCATGGAAATTATAATGATAACAACAAAATATATCAATATTAAAACAAATAAATGTGAAACTTCCATTATATTTAATGGTTTTGGCATAGCCTCTTAAGATATCTAATAACAAGATGCCAAATTCCCTTGACCTACATCCAGAAAGTGCCTAAAATTATAACAAAAATATTTTTTTACATTAAAACGTGTTTACCAACACAAACAGACCTTTTCCCAGTTTAGGAAGGACATTAAAAAGTTTTAAATACTTTTTTACGTCGTCAGTGTAACTTTCCAAGCTGAGTTCTGTGCCTCTCGGGTGTTGTTTGTACTTCACGACGTCGTTTTGAACGTGAAATTATGTTTTCTGGAATAATGAGGATAGAGATAAGCGGGTAAATTATGTGAGGTTGTTTTTAATTTTAACTTTTGAAAAGTTTGGTAGCTGCTCTCTCTCTAAAAGATTACAACAACCTTATGATAACGCTCAGACAGTCCTACGATGACGTAAACTCTTGCGTATTTTCGATAGACTTGCCATACTTACTGAGGTTACTATAATGATGCCACTGATTATAAAGAAGTAAAAAAGTAAAAACCGATTTTTAGGATTCCGTAGCCAAATGGCAAAAAACGGAACCCTCATGGATTCGTCATGTCTGTATGTCTGTCTGTCCTTGTATGTTACAGCCACTTTTTTCCGAAACTATAAGAGCTATGCCGTTTAAACTTGGTAATTAGGTGTATACTGTGAACCGCATTAAGATTTTCAAACAAAAACAGAAAAAATACAAAAAAAAAATGGGGTTCCCCATACTTAGAACTGAAACTTAACTTTTTTTTTCCTTTAAACCCATACGTTTGTTGTATCTATGGATAGGTCCTCAAAAATGATATAGAGGTTTCAAATATATATTTTTTCTAAACTGAATAGTTTGCGCGAGAGACACTTCCAAAGTGGTGAAAGGTGTGCCCCCCCCCCCCCGTAACTTCTAAAATAAGAGAATGATAAAACTTAAAAAAAATATGATGTACATTACCATGTAAACTTCCACCGAAAATTAGTTTGAACGAGATCTAGTAAGTAGTTTTTTTTAATACGTCGTAAATCGTAAACCATCCAAGATCTTTTAAATTATGTTACTTGCTGCTACGGAACCCTTCATGGGTTCCGCTTGGCCGCTTTTAAATTATAGAATATTAAATATAATTATTTTACATTAAAATTATCCCCCTACATTTACACTAGCTGAATACCCGTGCTTTGCTACGACTATAAAAAAACTAAAACGTTGTCACTACTTTTTACCCTTTTTAAGGGTTATTTTGAAAAATCCTGAAATATATGTTCAATTATTCTGTATTTTAAGTACCCACACTAAGTTTAAAGCAAAAGGCACCACGCGATAAAAAGTTCCCATGCAAACTTTAACACCCCTTTGCACCCGCTTTTGTGGTTAGTTTGGGGAAAAAACATTTTGACCTTTTATGATTTGTATTGAAGCATACATAATGCTAAGTATTAAGGTTGTACGATCAAGAAATACGTTTTTTCATACATTGGTTTTCACCCCTTTTCATCACCTTTGAATTTACAAAAAGGTTTGTGTTCAAAAAAAACTCCTCCGAAAACAGTACCTATTTTACTAACAAAATTCTAAACGGTTACCAATATGGATAAATGGTCACCAAATTACGTTTCCTAAAATATTATGAAATAAATCCTTTTTTTCGTATTATTGACTGCCATAAGAATATATGGATGCCTTTAAAATACACTTTAGCCTAAATTTTATATATTGTCACTACTTATATGTTACCAATTATGTTATGTCGGCTTTTACGACAACCACGGGTGGAGACGATAGGGCATATTCTTAGCCGGACACTTCACGACAAGCTCACTGTACTTTTATATGGAATGATCTAGCTTCCCTGTAAGCTATAGTTTTGTGCTCTTTAACCACATTTACATAACTATTATGAAACGATTCATTTATTGAGTCAGTCTTGCATAATTGCCCAATAAAACCAATATTCAGCAATGATTTTAGTTTATTTAATTATTCGAATAATTTATAGTTAGTGCTAATACTCCTATACAACTATAAACTCTATGAGAATAATAGTGTGACTATCGTTTTATTCGCCATAATTATAATTACTAGTGTTAATGGAACCTAATGTAAGAGTCTGGTATATATATCCGCTCTGTGGTGAATCCGTATCTGGGATTAGTCTCTTGACGTTGGATTGCAAACGGTGCAACACATTTTTAGAAAGTTATGAATATAGTCCAGAATTATAACTGAGTAAAGTTTAATTTTCTGAGTAATGGTGGTAACTTGCTTTCAACACGTTGTATAAAATAAAAAAAGCAGCCAAAAGCGAGTCGGACTCGCCCATGAAGGGTTCCCTAGCAAGTAACATAATATAAAAGTTCTTGGATGGTTTACCATTTATGACGTATTCAAATAAAACTACTTACTAGATCTCGTTCAAACTAATTTTCGTTGGAAGTTTACATGGTTAATGTACATCATATTTTTTTTTTAGTTTTTTCATTCTCTTATTTTAGAAGTTACGGGGGGGGGGGACACGTTTTACCACTTTGGAAGTGTCTCCCGCGCAAACTATTCAGTTTAGAAAAAAATATATATTAAAAACCTCAATATAATTTTTGAAGACCTATTCATAGATAGCCCAAGTTAATCTCCAATACAAGTTTCAACAGCATAGCTCTTATTGTTTCGGAAAAAAGTGGCTGTGACATACACGGACAGACAGACAGACAGACAGACAGACATGACGAATCCATCCATAATTCCGTAATTTTGTTACGGAACCCTAAAAAGCTACAATTATCTACTTCTTCTACGTAATTTATATATTTGGTTCTAAGTACTTATACTTACTTATACTTTAGTAGTAGTAGAGCTTTTTTGTGAAAGAGTTGGTCCGGGGAAGTACTACCACCATACCTATTTCTGCCGTAAAGCAGTAGTGCTCGCATTGCTGTGTTCCGGTTTGAAGGGTAAGGGTGCCGGTGAAATTACAGGCACATGAGACTTTTCATCTTTATGTCTCAGGGTGGCGGGCGAAGTGCAATGCCACATAGGGCGCGTCCTAGGTGGAAGTGACCTATGAGGTAATGCACTGTTCATAGGCAGAGGTTACCGCTTAACATCAGGTGGGTCATCTGCTTGTTCCGTCATTCAAGTAGTGTAAAAAAAATAAAAAAAACTTATGATTATCATCATCAACCTTCAGAAGTCCACTGCTGGACACAGGCCACCCCCATAGAATGTCACGACGAACGATTTTGAGCCGAGACATGGAAAGGGCCTCCTCTTCCTCATCGAAGGGATTCCTCTATTATGTTGTCCGGTTTCTGGTCGCCACTCGATAACCTTTATTATATATTTATGTGATTGTTGGGTGTGCTGGGTGTGTTTGTTCCCAACGGTTATCAGTTCTGTGAGCTATATGGCCTGCCCATTGCCACTTTAACTTGCTAATTCTTAGAGCTATGTTGGCTATGTACTATGTACTGTCACAGAATAAATTATGGCACAAGTAGTACTTCGTGCAATGTGTATGAGCTATGTACCTACGCATAGTTTTCAACTTTATTGCGTGGAAACAACTTTCTTTTTCCTTTTTTTACTTTGATAGACCCTCGTCGCGGGGTTTGACCGCGATCTCACCACTTGGCTATTATTTATTATGTGCTGTTGGTAAAAGACGATGCGGCCGACGTTGGAGCACGAAGGCCTAGGCGGCACCTATTCACTCTTGCCCTAAAGATGCCCATATTATAGTTTACAGGAAATACAGACGTCGGCAATGAGTTCCATTCCTTAAATGTGGAACAGAAACGCTTGATGCGAATTGAGGTTATACTAATGAGGTAAGGATGGTACTGAGCCGTGCGCCTGCTTGTCATAGGTACCTATGAGATAAGGATGGTACCTACTGAGCCGTGTGCCTGCATGTCGTATGAGGTAAGGATGGAACTGAGCCTTGCGCCTGCATGTCGTATGAGGTAAGGATGATACTGAGCCGTGTGCCTGCATGTCGTATGAGGTAAGGATGGAACTGAGCCGTGCGCCTGCATGTCGTATGAGGTAAGGATGGTACTGAGCCGTGCGCCTGCATGTCGTATGAGGTAAGGATGGTACTGACCCGTGCGCCTGCATGTCGTATGAGGTAAGGATGTTACTGACCCGTGCGCCTGCATGTCGTATGAGGTAAGGATGTTACTGAGCCGTGCGCCTGCTTGTTGTATGATGAAAAGGAGCTCCTAAAAAGCTAAGTCTGATCCATTATTATATTTTTTCTAAACGTATTTCGTTGATCAAAGGTAGGTACGGCACGGCGCGTACAGAGTATTATCACGGGATTTCGGCTACTTTCACGATTTCAGGGAGCGATACATCAATCTGTTAGACAGCCAATTTCGGCAAACAATAAGTTCAGAATCTTTTCTCCCTTCTTATTTAGGTAATAGAAAAAAGGTGATTATTTTCGTATCAATATCCAATTATCAGCAATATACTCGTAGAGTAAATTTCTGTGATAAACTATTAGGTAGTTTGGTCTATATTGTTTTATTTTGATATCCGACAACCTCTGTGGCGCGGCGGGCGAGTAGCCGGCTGAGATGCAAGAGGATAATACGCCGAGAAGTTGCGGGTTCGGTACCTGCTGCGGGACAAATGTTAGTAGGTATGATCTGCAAGTATTTGTACCGGTCTGAGTGTTGTGGTACCATAGTACTCGTAGTTCCTGATACCCACGGCACAGGGAATCATATTGTGGGATTAGAACTATGTTATGTTATATAAGGTCGTTTATCTATTATATCTATTGCCTACTTATATTATTTTTAGGTATATTAAGTAACTAAATTAATAAGTACATTTATTTACAGAAAGAATAATACAACTAATACAAGCAGGTATATGTACAATATTTAAAATTGCAAATGAAACAGTTGAGCTACCTGTAGACTGTTGCAAACGATCTAAAGGTAGCTCAACTGATCCAAATCAATAACAGACGGACCTACCATATTAGGTATATTACTCTTATGTTTTTATAAGCTTATAAGTACGTAATTTAGCTAAACACTGTTTAGCATAATTCTGCTTTACTTATAAAATAAGTATTATAAATAGTTCTTGTTAATTTACAACAACCCGTTACATCTGTATTTAACAAAAAAATACTAATTTTAACTTATAGTCACATAACTTTAAGTCACGACTATTATTTGCGTTTGTTAAGAGTTTTAAATCACAATTACGTTAATTAACGTCGAAGTAAGCCAGCCAGTCGGTGTCGGTGAAACGACGCACAGCGTTCTAACTGAATAATGCAAAATGAAAATAATTTCAGCGAAATAACTCCTTTGAAGTATGTTAAAAATAATCACATCAAATTTTAATCCCACTAACAAAGCGGATGAGAAAGCATCAAGAGTAAACGCGCACGAACAAAAGGAATAACATTGAATCTCAATAGGTTCGCTCGCAAACAGAGAAAAAATATACAAAGCAAGAATCCAATTAAACAAATTGATAGATCGTACTTGGAGAGATCTCGGTTCTTTGTGATCGGCACATCTTCGGCCATCAGTTCGTACAAAGGATGCTCTGACCTTTGTGATTGTATTGCGGAATGTGGTTGAACTTTACTCAATTTTTAAGTTTTTTTTTTTTTTGCAGACTTATTTTTTACAGTAACAATTATAGTCCTTTGAGTCACTATCACCAACTCTATGCATCATTTCAGTCCTTTTCATTTATTTTTACTACGCAGTTTTTATATATTTTTCACTTGCCCGTGCCTAACCATAACGGCAAAGTGAGGACGTAAAATTGTGATAGTTATTTTACGGGCTTAACAAGGTTTTGGTTATTGGGAAATTCTATAATTTAAATTCTTAACTTTATTTTAATAAAGATTTATAAAAGTAGCTACATACTTATTTAATTGTACATGAAACTGTTATATAACATGTTATTAAATATATAATGGGGTTATTAAAATGTGCAGTTTTAACACTACTTTATCTAATCTCGTGCAATAAAACTTTTGTTTGACCAACGAAGCACATGAAAAATAATAACGTAAATGGCGCCAAATGTCTGGCGGCACTTTGTGTGAAATGCCCATAGATCTAGTATGTACGAAAAAATTAAAAAATTCTACGTCTATGGAAATGCCACTAGGACCATCTTTTGTGCAACCATACCGGGCCCGTAGCACGCGCCCCCATAAGCCATAGACTATGCTACGAATAAAATTCCGTGATTCCATGATATAAAATTATTGTAAATAATTAAATAGCACTGTTGGCGGCCAGAACCCTTTTTCTGCAATTTGCGCCTCATTCAAGTAGATTCCATATTAATATCGGTTTCCTCGCTTGAACTCATATTATTATTTTGATTATAAATATCAGTCGGAAAGTCGCAACAATCTTTGACGTTTCTAATATGAAAATGGCGTGAATTTGCAAAAGGAGCCACGTGCGCGTTGTGAAAACTAGACCTACATCTTTCGTCTTATCTTCTCTAGTGAGACAACCTCCTTGGAAGCGCTATTGCTCAATACGTATTGAGCAAAATCGCTTCCAATGAGGTTCGATTGCTCAATACGTATTGAGCAAAATCGCTTCCAATGAGGTTCGATTATTCAGCTTGAGAAATAATCGAACCTCGAATCGAATTGAGGAGATTTGAAACTCCTTGATGCAATTCTTATATCTATATATTTTTTATAGAGAAATTAAAAAAACCATGAAGGATACGCAGCACGAATTAGCGTATCGCCGGTCAGTTTCCTTATTCGTCAATTTTGCTGATTCAACAGTTTAATGATTATACTGTTTCTTAATTCGCCACTTTCCTTTTTTGCCAGTTTCACTAAATTGTCAGAGCCTCTATTAAGGCAGTTTCTTGACTCGCAAACTTCCTTATTCCTCAATTATCTTAAGTTGTCAGTTTTGCTATTTCGTCATTTTCCTAATGCGTTACTTTCCTTGTTCATCTGATAGTTTAGTTTGTCAGTTTTCCCATCTCGTCATGTTTATGATTTGCAAATTTTGGGGTTTCGTAGTAAACTAGGAACCCAGCTGTTTTTAAGGCGATCTAAAGGCGATACAAGACATATTTTGTACTCAGCGAAAAGTCACGAAACGCTAAAAAAACGAACCGATCGTAAAAAAAAAAAAAAAAAATCATCTTGTATATTTGATACACCGAAACACGACTATATTAAGACCTTGGCAACTAGTGAAACTAGTGAATATAGAAACTGATTATCTATAGGGAAAATGACCTTTTGACCAAACTGACGAATAATTAAATTAGCACATACGGAAACTAGCAAATTTACGAAACTGAAGCCTAGCAAAACTGGCGAAGGAGTAAACTGAAGGTTTAGGAAAATGACCCACTAGCGAAATTGTCAACCTAGTGAAAATTACCAGAAGGTAAACTGTTGAATCAGCAAAATTGACGAATAAGGAAACTGACCGGCGATACGCTAATTCCGCAGCACGGCACTATACAACTGAACGTGTGGTAAAATAGGTACTCTCACCTAATTACCTATTTTACCGCACGTTCCGTTGTATGGTTCGTAATTTAAAATTTTCAAACAATGTATACAGGCTTCGTAAATCCAGTTTTTGAGCATATGTGTTGAAAAGTTACAAATGAAACTGTTGAAGCTATCTATAGAGAGTTGAAAAATTTAAATTCATAATATTTAAACTTATTTTTAACAGTTTTTTTTCGCGGGCCTTTGCTTAGGTAAACCTTAGTTTATGGATGACTAGCTGTACCACCCGCGACTTAGTCTGCAAACCTAATACGAACTTATCTACTGCACTTGTCTAGTAAAAAAAAAAAAATTTAGACGGACGCCCAACTTAAAAAATTAACGTCAGTTTTCATATCGAATTTCAATGTAAAATATGCTCCTTGTGGCTCCATAACTTTTTACTAGCTTTTATTTAGTTTAACCTATCCTGGTGTAATCAAATCTTACAAGTTAAATTTGACCCACTTCCCGGTATTGGATTGAGCTGAAATTTGCTATACTTGTCAAGTGACAATATAATATCTGACAATTGAGACGGAAGGTGGACAACAGCACTCCTCAATGGACTGGCCGTGTTTGGGCTGATTTGATCAGCACACCGTTCTGATCAGTAATTCCATAAAAGCTTGTTCTAAAAAATATATTTCCAACAATAAACTAGGTTGTTTTTACCTACTTAGTGGGCACCTAAGAGCTAAAAGGAACATGCATAACAAATTTTAAGGTTGCGTTATAGTTTTGGAGATCTAAGGATGCTATTTTAGTTGCGCTTATGTATATATATTGATATTGATTTGGTTTTTTGCCTTCCCAGATCACGCCAGGTTTCCTTATAATATTCCAGTAAGCGATAAAATGAGTGTTTATTTTTATCTAAAAACTTTTCTCATTATGTACTTAGTTAGGTAAGTATTTCACGCAACATTGTGATATACCGTGATACAAGATTTAAAAGTAGCCACGGAACCATCTGCTACTCGTAATAACATCAAATTACTCCCCCAGTGTGCTGACGTCGCTTTACGTGATCTTTGTGAGATGAAAGCGTGAAAAACGCTTTCGTACAAGCAGATTCCGCCGGCTTCGGTCACGTAGGAAAATACATAGATTTTAACGACTTACTTTCAATGGAAGAGGTATTTTCTGCAAGTTATTTGTTAGGTTATAATTATATGCTATTTACGTCAATACTACAAAATATTATTTCTTAGTTTTTTCGACATACATCTACATACATCCAGGTATCTATAGTAATATTATAAAGAGGTAAATATTTATTTGATAGGTTGTAGGGGTTAATCTGCGGAACTGATGATCCGATTCCAAGAATTATTGCACTAACAGGAGGGTAAATTATCCGGAATGGATTTTGATGATATTTGGTGTGTAGATAGATGCTGGGGGAGGGGCAATGGGCATGGGAGAACAGGAGGCATAGGAGTCCAGGGGGGTTAGTACGAGAATTTGACAGTATTCGAAACTATATGAAGTTCCGTTTCCTTCCATACATTTACTAGCAGCGCCCCTAGTGGAAACGAGGCGAAAACTAAGGACGCTGTCAGAAAATGTATTGAAGGAAACGAAAATAAAATAAAAATATAAAAATAATAAAATAATAATAATAATATAAATATAATATAATATAAATATGAAACTTCATATAGTTTCGAATACTGACAAATTCTCGTACTAGGGGTACGCGGGCAGAGGCGGGACTGCTAGTTATTCCGACACTACGCGTGCAAAACTTGGGGCAAAAGGCTAGTAAGTACTACATTGTAACCCTTTTGGCGTTAAGTCCGTTAGCTCCTCCTTTAGACATCTGACTGTCGGGCTGGCACTTAGAGGCGATGCCTGGACTTACTTGCCTACTTGTAGGCATGTCCTATACTATACCGGTCTTGTAAAAGCGTTAAAATATAGATACACGCATCACCAATAGTCACTTCTATATTACTATAGGATGATGCGAGCCACAGTGAATAGGCTCAGCCGGGCTCGGGGAAAAAGCCATGTGGCTGTCTTTTTTTTAACACTTTTAAATCCAACTTACTATCTGTCAATTCTCGTATTCTCTCTCAGACACCATTATTTATAAACAAATGACAGAGAGAGAGTTTTATTTTATACAACTTTTAATGACGGATCTTGTATATGGCCCACATGGTGTTAAGCGGTACCCTTTGCCTATGAACAGTAATATGAATACCTAAATCAAAGTTAAAAGCTAAATCACGTTTACAAAAAATGCGGAGAGTGTTTAAGCTATAATCCTTGCTTATGAATCTATGCTAAGATTTAAGCAGAAAGTTTAATTTCTTTTGAAAACGCATTTTTTCTTAAACATCAATCTTGCTCTAAGGGGAAAGTTTTGGAATTGAGGTCAAGCGGTTTCCCACGAAATTCTCTTCCCAACATTTTAAACATTCTTTGGTATAAGTACGAAGAAAACGAGTAACTTTTTAGAAAAATAAGCTTTTTATCTCTGATTTGAAAACTTATTCTGTGAATGTTAAAATTAATCAAAGAGCATTATTAGCATTAGGTACGTAAATAATATATTCATTTAAATTAATTAAATATCGAGTATTTACATAAAGATACAGAAAACAAAACAGTATTATTTCAACAATGTAAATACATATAAATTAAGCAAATTTTTGCAAACAGTGTGAATGAATACAATCAGTAGGTATCCCATACCATAATAGGCCCGAACAAAATATCACGAAACGATGTAAACACAAATATTTGCATGACAAGGCAAATGAAAACCTTTCATGCTCTTCATAACGTAATAAATAAAGCTACCTACGTCATATCAGTGAATTGTCTGCTCGGCCATTCGTTCTAAAACAACTGAACCGCTGCCAAAAAACATGGCCAAGAACAATTCGTACTTGCCCAATGCGTTCAGTTATTTTTAACCCCCGACGCAAAATCGACGGGGTGTTATAAGTTTGACGTGTATGTGTGTGTGTCTGTGTGTGTGTGTGTCTGTGGCATCGTAGCTCCCGAATGGATGAACCGATTTCGTTTTTTTTTTTTGAAAGGTGAATTTGTCGGTAGTCTTCTTAGCTATGTTTAATCAAAACCAGTTCAGCCGTTTCATTGCGTTGAGAGTTTTTTAAATTTTTACAAAATTAATTACTTATTTAGTATGAGAAGCATAAAAAAAATATTCAATGGATCTAAATATTTACGTAATTATATTTGATACGAAGATTTTCTAAATAAAAATTACCAAATAGTTTCTAAAAAAATACGCCTTTGACAGACAGTAAAACATACACTGATGTTATGTCATAAGTATTTCGCTTTGTCGATTTAGATACGGACAACTAAAAATATTACAGCCATCTAACGCGAAAACGCGGGTACATAGAAATGGACTGAACCCACGCGTGACTGAAAAATGTGAAAAACCTTGCACTATTATATATTCTGTGACCTTGCGTTGTTTCCGGGTGCTGTTATCTCAATTTGCCTCTGGTGTCACTTTTCTGAAATATTGTGAAGGCGCGTACATTTCAGAAGTATGTTTTTTGATACTTTTTATGACTTGGTTTTGATGACTACATTGTATGTCTGTCTGTCTGTGTGTTTCTCAGAATCTGGCACAGTTGTGAAACTCGTATATCTAAACTCTATTCCCTGTTAACAACATTGTGTATCGTTGTGAAAGGTCTTTGTGAGAATAAAAATGTGTTTCAGACATCAAAACCCTTGCAATTGGTCCAATATTTTTATGTAGATATACGCTTTTTGGTTCTTTAAATAAAAAGCTAAGCGAAACACAAATACTTTCTATCTTCTTATTGTGAAGTACTACGTTGAAAGTTATGCAATATTGTTATTAAGTACTCAGGGGGATGCTTGTGCCCATCCCTTGGTCCATCCTTTCGTGGAATTTGACATTAGCGGGAGGAGACGGACGAGTCTATTCTTATGCCGGACTCACCACGGCGGAAAAATATTTCTGAAATATAACACATTCATAAATATTTCACAGATCTAATACGTATTCTATATGTAGTGTACAAGAGCACTATTTAATTATCCTTAAAACAAAAGAATTAGTTACGTAACACAAAACAACCTTTTTAGGGGAAAACCTAATAATACGGCGGTAACAAGTTCTTAGCTCGGGGCGTATCGTGCCGAGAAAACTAGAGTATACCTACTTTCAGGGTTAATTAAGCAGACAACTTTCACGAGATAAAACCCAGTTTGAGTCGAGGCGAAATACCGAGAGTACGTGTTTAGAACTCCAAAACTAACGTCAAATATAACGTACAAAACTAAACAGATAAGGGCCAGTGTCCACTAAAAACATCACTTCATTGTTATCATTCATCGTCAGCAGTTACACGTCCACTGTTGGACGAGGCCTCCCCCATAGAACGCAAGATGAGGAGGACTATGTATACAGGGTGTCCCATATTTAATGGATAATCCGGAAGTGCTTACAGGGGGGAGCAAAGCTGCAAAGAAAAAAAAAAAAAAATTTTTCAGGTAGTCATGGAAATAAGACACTTTGAAAAAAATGCTTTGCTGCTTATGCGCACATTATTGGACACTAAAACCACAAATTGAGGAATTATTAATAGTTTTTTTCTGTGAAATGTTTCTTAATGTTGGGCCTTGCCAACTTGCTACCCAATTATTGACTACCTATTGCTATTTTTTTTACAAAAGGTTTTAAAAAACCAGAATAGCAAATGTCTGTTTAATATGTCTAAGTTTGAGCACCTCTGGTGAAAAAAAACGTATAGTAACCGAGGTGGCCAACCATTTTAAAAACAAGCCTACTTTATGCAGTTTCGAAAAAGGTATTACACACGATATTTTTGTTTGAAACTTATTAAGTTATTGCTATGTGACATACTGGAAACGTATTTTTAATAAAATAAATATTTGTAAATGTTACAAATAATCTTTATAAAAACTACCTAAATACGTTACAAAACGTGGACAGAGAGTCGGACGGACTTAGCTGACTAATTTGCTACCTGGGTGCATGACGCACGCAGTACACGTGCTTGTATGAGAGAGATGAACACTATTTCGTTCTCAGGAATGGTATCAATCTGAAATTCATATAAAATACTCAGGTCTACTGTCTGATTGCGTTGCGTTGCAGCATAAATTCTGCAAATTTTTGTCACTCGCAAGGGAATCAAAACCCGTACTTCCCGTGAACTATAAACTTGAAATTTGGTACGAAGCAACGTCTTCACATAGCACAGGTAAAGGGAAAATTGCGAAAAGTATAAATCTTTAGTTACATCATATTATAAAAATATTTTCAATAATTTTTAACTTACTTACTCCTCATGATGATTTCATTTAGCAATAAAAATACCATAACTTTCGCTTATATACCTATAAGTTTGTACGGAACCCTCGGTGCGCGAGTCCGACTTGCAATTGGCTGGTTTTTTTTATACAATTTAAATCTCTTTATTTACGAAATATAAATTCGTTTTTTTTTTAGGTTCTTTGGTTACCGATCTCTTTAGTAGACAGTATGCCTAACATAGTCAAGTAAAGTTACTACATGCAAAACAGCTTTGTTGCTTTTAGCATGGAAGGAAAGTAGCACAGTTGGATTTAGCTAAGCCATTATGGAAAAATAGTCCAACCGTAAGCATCTCACACTCTAACAATAGTCTATAACTGCAGCGGCCTGCAAGTTAGGCTATCATGGTGCGCTGAGGCCCACAATCATAGCCTAGTTTCGTTCAAAGCTTATATATAATTTTTCTCAAACATCCAGCATGCATTTCGTTCTTATTAGGTAGGTACATTTTTCTTCTGTTTTATAAATAGGTACACCCCAACCTATCTTTCTTGTAGGTATAGCACCTCCTCATCCAAAGTTTGCTTGGAAGAGATCGCTTTTTAGAGATAAGACCGCCCATTGTATATTTAGTTATATTTGATTATTGTGTTTAATTTTTACCCGACTGCGCCAGAAGGAGGGTTATGTTTTCGAGTGTATAAATGTACCTATGTATATTTCTATGCTCTGTAGCCTAAACGGCTTGATGGGTTTTAGCTTGAGAGGTGTCGTTAGATTCGACCTATTTGTGAGAGTGAACTGAGTATATCAAAATTATTCAGGCAGTCGGGTTTTTTGTTTTTTTTTCGATAATTGTAAGTGTTAACTTGTTTGTAAGGTGTGCAATAAAGTTTTATTCATTCATTCGTTCATTCATACATAATTGCTTTCTGCCACCACAACAACTTCCATTCGATAACTTTAAAGGTGTTTTTTTTTAATAACACGTCAGAAATGGGTTTTCGTTTTCGATGCTAGCTTATACCAGCACGGTAATTGATCTCGAAGAAGGTCATCCAAAATATGTATGAGGTTCCAAGAGAAAACCCCTTTTGGTGCATTTTTTTTTTTTTTTTTTATGCTTCTAGAATGACGGAACTAGCAGATGGCCCACCTGATGTTAAGCGGTAACCTCTGCCTATGAATAGTGCATTACCTCATAGGTCACGTCCACCTCTAGGACGCGCCCTATGTGGCATTGCACTGCGCCCGCCACCCTGAGACATTAAGGTGATAAGTCTCATGTGCCTGTAATTTGTCATTGTGTGTGTGTGTTTGTGTCTCATGTGTGTGTTCGTGTGTGTCTGTCTGTGGCATCGTACCTCCCGAACGGATGAACCGACTTCGTTTTTTTGTTTTGTTTGATAGGTGAATTTGTCGGGAGTGTTCTTATCTATGTTTGATCAAAATCGATTCAGCCGTTTCATTGCGTTGAGAGTTTTTTGAATTTTTACAATATTACTTAGTTGTTACATAAAGATGTTTAGATGTAGCGGCTTTCCACAGCATAACTATGCACACTAATTTCTAACCTATTTTGAAATTTATTTGCTAACATAAAGGTGAGCTCACACCGTCGCACAATCTTTCACATGCCGCATATTCAAAGCTTAATTGCAACGTACAATAAATTTATAGCTTTTAGTCTAAGAGCCCAAGAGATGATTGCATTGAAAAGAAAAAGTAATTAAATCTACTGACATATTTTGGGGTTCCGTATGTAACACCCCCCCCTACCTTAATACTCTATTGTACCTAATAATCTAACTACCTATTACACCGCGCGCGCTCACCGACTTCCTACTTTACTCTGTGGAGTTACGATAACTTTAATCTTACCTACTTCTTTTAACACTATAAATTGGCCATATGATCGTCTAGATATATACCTACGTTGTGTCTTGTAATAACTCGAGTTCTTTATTTGTTAATATTGTCGAGTCTTAACGTATCCTAACTACATAAAATATTTTACCTTTTTATCGATATTCTCGTAATAGTTGCTACTAATTCTAATAGGAAAGATACCTATTTAAATTTTATTTTACTTCAGTACACATCGGAACAATTAATTAAAAGATTACTCCAGAGATTTATTTCCATTATAGTTTGTTATTCCTTTGTAAAAGAATAAGCTACAATTAAAGTTCCTAGTAATATTTTGGACATTCTGATTTTACAATTTCTGAGGTTTATTGATTTTGACTCTAGGGCTTCAATACAGACATGTTTGTATTGTGCTATTTCAAGATACTTTTACGTGACAGGTTTGCATCTGTAAAAGATCCATTAGGGAAATGACAAGGAAATTACTTGTATAAATTATTTGCTTCTCAGATATAATTTTTAAGTTATTTCTTTAATTATTTGAAGGATGAACCAAATTTGATAAGGTTCATATCCAGAGATAAGCGACTTTTGGAGAACAGCCCCGTCCGCGCTGCCCTCGGTGGATTTCTTCCAATGCTTTTGGTCAATCCTCCCTCGCTTGGACATAGGTAGATTACCTAATATTGTCCGAGAATTTTATCCAAATGATATTCTAATTCAAATAAATTCCGTTTTACTTTAATACAAGGGATTTTAGAGGATCGCGAACCTATTTCCGTCGGAGTAAGTTTGTTAGTCATTTTCAAACATTCCAGGGAATTTTACATTTAATCAATAACGCAAAATCAACCACATACATCCTTCACCTTTGGTTAACTTTGGGATTTATCTAGGCTTCCTGAAGCCTAGGAAAATCCCTACTTGATTCATACCCCTACTTACAAATAATTCTAAATATTCTCTGTAGGATAAATAGAATTCCTAGTTGGATTATCCAGATAGGAATAATCGCTTGTGAAAATTCTAGACTATATTTAAATGAAATTTTCCTTCCGAGAACGATAATATTCAATTACAAGATTCTCCTTTTATCTAGTATTTTAATACGTTTGATAATTATTTTGCCCGTTCCTTTATGAAAGAATAATAGTAAACTAAATTAATTCACCGGTTAAATTTTAGAAAATGCCAATTTGTAAGATTGGTCTACATACGCACTAATACAATGCCTATATAAGTGTGCCTAATTACCTGGCTAAATTGGGTGTGTGTGATTCAAACTTTGAGAAAACCGTTCTCATTTTGTTTTAAATGTGCAGTTAAATGTGTATGTCTTCTGACGAGGTGCAAGGTCAGAATACCTAGATTGAACTACTAAGGATAGGATATCTGTCGCTGTGTAACCTAAAGCGACAGACGGAGCCTAGGGGTCAGGAACAAGGTTTAAGGAGGGATGAGATTTTGCTTTTCTAGCGGACTCACTAGAAAACCTTTTCAGGCGGATAGAGGTTTCCTGTCCAGCAAAAAATGGATTTCTGAAAACATTAAAACAGGAGAGGATCTATTGACTACGACAGTCCAACAAATATCTCTCTTCGAAGACCGTTCACTTTTTCACTAGCTAAACATAACTTTGACTTTAAATACCCAAGAACACTTGAAAAACATCACCAAAAAGAAACTAGTTAATTTCTTTTATTTTGGACGGCTTTTCAAATAAATTTTATATTTCACAAAAATTTAAACTTTCACTAAATTATATTCAATTTCACTTATTATGGTCTACTTCCCAGAATCAATCCTAATATTTCAAAGTATAAATTTCTAGCTTTTAAACGAACTTTAAAATCACTTCGTAATTAATTAACACAATTTAATATTTTACCCCAGCGTTACCACGCAAACGTGATACTACTCCCAGAATTATCCAGCACTGATCTCCCTTCAGCTGTTACATTTCTATTTAAAGTCGCCAACCAAGATAAAACATTTCATTCAATTTTGAATCTTATTCATACGATTCCTAAATAGGAATTGGTGTGTTCCTTCAAAGTATTCTGAAAATCGGATGTTTATATTTTTTGTATATAAACATTCTCACAGCCCATTTCTCTGAAAAAACGACAGAACAAACCCTCTATTGTTTCCGACCTCATTATTCAAGTATCGCTCGATTTATTTGATAACAAGATATAATAATTTTATTTGAGCACTTGTGAGATACTAATGAATCCAGTAAAAATGGTTCGTTACAGTCGCCCCTCAAAATTTACGCAGACACTCAACTTTGTGTCCGGAGAAAATTTTCCTCGCCTATTAATCTCACAAATATTGTTTAGTACAATCATAATTATGATATTTGTATACCATATCTTCCAAAATTTTTTTTTATTATTACCCTATTCTTTATTAAAATTAATCCTCATCTAGATCCATGTTGAATCAACATAAGCTTTTTATTTCATTATTAATTTAATTCCCAACCCCAAAATATTTTTTTCAAATCATCTGGTTTCCACACTTTCATTCAGTCATTCTGCCTCTGTTAATTCAACAATTCAACTAGAATATTATTTACACCCCAACCTTTATTTATTTATGTTGATTAATTCTGAAATCAATTCCATATACTATAAATTTGTAAAATATTTGCTATCACATAGCTCAGGAATCTCTGAAGAAAATTTATCTACCGGTATTAGCATAGATAAATTTTAGGCATGGTTCTTCATACCTTAAAACTGAGTAAATTCAGACAGGGACTTTTGAAGAATAATTATTCACCCGTATCAGTATGAATTAATTATAGGCACTGCTTTGCTTGGCCAAAGTATGTACTAAACTTACTAGTTAATTCTAACCACGAGTGAAGAAAAGGCAAGAATCTCTAAATCCTTTCTCATCTCTTCACAAATATGTATATTAACTTCAGAATCAATTTATCTTCTCCTTTTGGTTTTTATTTACAAAACCCCTTTTCGACAGTGTTTTTTTTTTTATTTTTTTTTTTTATTTTGGAATCAGTTTCCTTTATATTCTGAATGTATTTTTTTTTTTTTATTCTTACGATATATATATTTGTATATTTATTATAATATATTCTTTTATTTTTATTTTATTCTTAAGCCACTTGGCTACAACAACTCTCAGAAGTCTTGTTCTCCATTGCAAAATAAAATTCTTTACAATTTACTAAGGTCAAATTCAAACAGTATCGATATGTGTGTTTCACCTGTGTGCGTGAGTACCTAGCTGATTAGTGTAATTTAGACCAATAATCAATAACGTACATCTTCATACCAATATTGACATCAACTACATGTTGTCGCTAGTTTATCTGATTCATTATCCCAGCTTGGAAAAGACTGCACGAAGGAAAATGGGTTGTGGATCCATCTCATCCCTAGTAGAACTAAGGCCGGCACAGTCCTAGGAACAACCAACATTACGTTTCCCTGGAGAGCGCTCCTTTGCCAACTACAATCTACTCCTCCCAATGTCTTCAATCCTCAGACAAGCACGTACAACATGTCTAAACCAACCTCAATAATTCAATGCATTTATTTTAACCATTGGAGTTGACTGTGTGCTTAGTCCGGGCAAAAAACCGATTTTGCCGCACGTATAAATAGAACTGCTAACTAAAGCACTCTGTGACAGGGAATCATAGTCTATTGACTTTAACCTAACACCAAACCCCTCTTTAGTCAACCGTCCTTTGTGAAATGTGATGTCTGTTGAATACAACCTTAGTAAAGTGTTTCACTCTACAGATCCTTAGTTTCCCAGAGCCCTCATACTGATTTTAAAACATTCACACATTTACTCATAATACCTCTCATTGTACGTAATTCACTCCATACTCTTTCATACAAAATTATTTTTTTGTTTTTTATTCACTCCATTACTCAAATTTTCCCTCTGTTTCATTTCTCCTTTCTCACTTTCATTTCTTCTCTATGAACCTAAGGTTTCTTTTGTAAACTGAAACTAAATCTCCCAAATTTTTTTATAATTCTGAATTAAATACCCTTCCCTTTTCAAAACCAAATTCTAGTATGTTAATGAATTTAATAGAGAACAATTCATCCGTAAAAGTTGTCAACCAAATATTTTTAATAATATTTTATTATTTGTCAGTTTGTATATTGTACAATTATTATTCTACCACTCATGGTGGTTTGTGTTATAGTATTTATTACACATTATTTTGTTTCACTTTATAATTTTTTTTAAATTATTTTTATATATAAATCAAAATAACTTCTTAATTCCTGTTTTAAGATCGTAATCGTTGTACATCTCAAAATATAAAAAATATTTTGATTGAAAAGAGGAAAGTCGCCGACACACCCCTTTACCTATGGATACTAATCCCAATTGATCCACATTAATTTTACTTTATCCTGTTTTCTTTTACAGGTCAAATTGTTTTCTGAATTCAAAACTAGGGTCAACCAGAACTTTATATCTATAAGTAAACTCTCCCCCAAGCCTCCAGTTACAATTTTTTATTTTTATTTTTATTTTTATTTATTAATTTAACAAAATCTCTTATTTTAATATTTTTAAATTTTGTTCTGTTGTTTCCGTATTGGTTATTTTACAGTGTTCCTCTCCACTTTCTGCCACCTGATTCCGCTTCCAATCCGTTAGACGCTTGAATTTTATATGTTTTGACTTCTTCGCTTAAGGCATCCACTTTAGTAGCTAAGGACATCATGGTCTGTTTCAATGTTCTTAAAAAGGCCCCCGTGGATTTTCCACTTTTTGGTTTTTCCTTGATTGTAGAATTTGATTTTTTTTTTTTTTTACGTTTTGATGTAGATTTATCTTGCTTTTCCAAATTTTGAAAACTTTCCGACTCCAAGATTTCTTGATTTTGATTTGTTTCCGTCTCTTTACTTCCAAGGCGTTCTGGCTGTATAGGCTTTCGTATAAGCTTCATTTTTTTTTTGTTTGATTGGTTACGATTTGTTTCCGTTTCTTTGTTTTTAAAGCGTTCTGAGCTTCTTCGTTTTTCGGTTAGACTTCACTCCCTTTTTTTTTTTTTTTTTTTTTTTTTATAAATAAATAAACTTGCCTAAAGTTTATTTAATTATAACCTTTTTTTTCAATTCTGGTTTCCTCCTGAAATCAAAATAATATAGCTTCCCTAATCTCCAACCATGTTTTAACTTTGACAAATAAAATAAATAAATAAGTAAATTATGCTTAAAACAAGGTTAGTGAAAAGTAATCAAGTCAATTAAATTAATTCAAAGTCAAATTAAAAATAATCAAATCTATTCAAAACGAATTAAATTTAATCAAGGTTATTCAAAGTTTAAATTAAAGTTATAAAATAAAGCAGAGGTTTAAATTTATTTTTTATATAATATTTTTAATCGAAATCAATCAAAATTAATTATAATTATTCAAAGTTTAAATTAAAGTTACAAAATAAATACAAAGTTTTAAATTTATTTTTATATATATTTTTTTTTTTATTATTATTTATCCATCATAATTATTATTCATTTTTTATTATCACTGTCATCGAAGAACTATTTCCGTTTTTTTTTTTTTATATCATATTAACGCCCCCCCAAGTTTTATACTTTTGAAATCAGCAATCGCTCTCCAATGTTTTTTTAATTATTTTATTTAGTTTGTTAAAACTTAATTATTTTAAGAATAAATTTTAAAATCCATTTTCCGTCAAACAATCGTAATATTTTTTAAACTCCCGTGTTTATAAAAGAAACCATTAATCTTCCAAGTTTTTTAGACTAGACTTAGCAATTGTGTAACCTAAGTTGCCACCCGTCATATTCCTATCTGTCTGTCAAA
Source organism: Operophtera brumata (assembly GCA_932527175.1). NCBI lineage: Eukaryota > Metazoa > Arthropoda > Insecta > Lepidoptera > Geometridae > Operophtera > Operophtera brumata. The sequence goes on from OW052236.1 coordinate 13,031,300, forward strand.
GTAACCCACGATTTTTATTAAAATATCCTGACTTTTGCGTATTCAATCTATAATGTGAACCCCCCCCAGATAAAATCATTAAGCAAATTATTATTGGTATTGTTCAATCATACATATTTTCTTACATATGTAATATCACTATAACGTTCTAATGTTTAAATTCATACATTTCTTTATGATGTTACGTAATTTTACGCAAGTTAGTCAGAGCCCAAACGAGCGCACATTCGTCTCTAATATCTGTGAGCTACTGCGGATGATTTGGTTGGAGCTTTAGATGGAATTGTTGCCAACAGCTCCTTTTAGCAACGCGTGACTTTAATTAAATCGGACAGTCAAACAACAAACCATTATTTTTTTTTTTTTTAAGTCGACTTAAGGGAAACAGTTCCATACTAAAAAATTAGTTGAATAAGCAGCCCCACGTAATCAACCGTATCCTAGCCAAATTCGATCAGTCTTAAGATATTTTGCGCCAGAAAAATGGGTCCAACGTTACAAATATTACGCCAAATCTAACCGTACCTTCTTAGACCGGCCTCCCTAATTCGATCCGCTAAATGGTAATAATTTTTACTCTGTGTCAATTTGATCTGACTTTACCACGGCGTTCAAAAAGTGAAAGTTCACGAGTGTGTTGTCTCTGTCTATGTTGAGATTTGCTCTGCGACATCATATTAATCGTTACTTTCCAATATTAATTGTCAGAAGTTCCAAATAAATTATCATTTGAGAAACTAATATTACTTTGATGTAGTAGGCAATTATAATACGAAAATGAACCGCGGTGTCTCAAAAATTAACCTTGTATATACAGAACAAAGATAACTGTATGGACTAATTACGGCTAACCATACTGCTAGTGACATCTTCCGGCCTTCGCAAAGAAATGCTTTCAAATTTCAATCGTGTAGAACGCGTGAGATGAATCTTATACAAGCAAACCAACCGAGTTCCTCCTCTGGGCACCAGATGTCAACACAGAACCTACTCAAAACTTTTGTTAATCGCGATTTACTCGGTATAAAGATTCTAAAAGACATTAGTCTTAGTGTTAATTTTTGTCCTAGGTTTCTGTGAACTTTATAAATGACAAAGTAATTATTATTTCAAAACACCCAAAGCCACATCAACAGACGCGCCTCGCGTTGTCAAATTTGACTCTATGAAAGATCGTTAAATCCCGCGTTAGTTCAGTTACTCAACGATAGGTGTTCACCGTTCTATATCGCGAATAAATCGTAGGTTCGTATGAGACGGTGTCGACCTCTGGCGTCAAATTCTGTCAATTCCGCCATCGCCTCCCCTTAGCTAATCAGCAGCCCGGACCGAAAAATCGATCCAATAGTTATATGTACTAGCTTCGCACAGTTTCACCTAGATGTCGCTACTGGAAAGATTAGAATGTAATTATCGTAACGTTTTGACTTATTTGTAATTAATTTCCGAACAAAACGGAGTCACTGTGTTCTCTCATTCTTTCACTACGCTCTGTTACGCACATCGTCTCTGTCTCTCGCTTGTTTGGCAATACGAATAAAACAGAGTGGCAACGTCTCATAACAGCCAGTATTGCACGAATCGGCAACTTCGCGTCGCTCATTGCGTTCCGAGCTGAAGATTAGAATACTCAACTAATCTGTACTACTCTAACATGTGGAGTCCGTCTCTCTCACACGCATCCACAATAATGCCCTGTTCATTTTTAGATAATAATTGATTACTTTAAAAGGCCCAGCGGTATGGCAGACCGTAGTGATGCACGACTTTAACTAAATTGAACAGTTGAACAACTAGCCACTATTTAATTGTTAAGTTGAATTAAAAAATAGTGCTTTACTAAAAAGTTAGTCGAATAAACGAATACTATTTTACTTCAGTAGGTAATAATAGTACGAAGACGAACCGCGGCGCCTCAAAATGATCTCTGTGTACACGGAACAAGGAACATTTCAATGAATATAGGCTTGCCCATGTGGTCGACTGCACGAGTCACGTATAGTATGCAGGTACCTAGTTCAAATCAAAAACACAATTCCAGAGTCCAGACAGACCGTTATGCATGTGTAACGAGCGCAGCTGATAGTATCTAGGTAACGTCTCTTTCACGCAACATGAAGGGCCTAGCACTGAGCCGGCGAAGGCAGCCGATTCGCGACGGAAAACTGCGAGTCGGTTAAGTACCGAAATAAATAGTGGAAGAACAGGCGGAGGCACCCGATTCGCAACGGAAAACCGCGAGTCGGCTAGGTAACGAAAAAAATTAGTGGTACTGCATTGGAAGAATGAATTCATTCAGTGTTTACCGACTTCAGTCGCACTAGTTGAATATTTTTGTTAGTTGAATAAGTCGAATACTTTTATTCATAGTCGCGCATCGCTAGCAGACCGTTCCGTGTTCCGAATTCGATAGTACTTAGGTTCACACCTCTCCTAAATAACGATTAACCAAATCCACTTAAACCACGCGTGCCTACGAAGTCCCAGTTCGGGGCGGACCACCAGTTACTAAGATAAATATTACCCCCAAATCAAAAGAACTTCTATAAACAACTTATAAATATTACCAATCTGTCAACCCACTCAATTGCTGCTACTTAAAAGTGAGTAGTTCACACTACCCACTTAATGACATAAAATACCCACGCGTCAATAGCAAATCAACAACAAAGTCCTGTTCAGTGAAATGAAAGTTCTCACGTCTCAAGTGTAACGATCACTCGACAACAATCACATAACAACGCTTTGTTTAGTGAAACTAATCACTCACGATTTGAGTGGAGTACTCTCGCAACAATAATCCTTTGTTTCCTAAGTAGGTGGGTTAAAGAATGACCTAATAACCCACATATTTTGTTTATATCGAAAACTCTACTAGAAAGAAACTACCAACAATAAAAACTAAATTATACCGTGAATAAGACCCGACAATAACAAATCCCATACCACAGACAACAAATTGCCAAGTTTTGACTTGGCTTTAAAAATAAGAAAGTTATCGTAACATTATTAATTATTTCTTAGCAGTATCCTTAATAACCAAAATTAATCCTGGCGTAGGTACCAAATTGTAACACCCCCCCCTACCTTAATACTCTATTGTACCTAATAATCTAACTACCTATTACACCGCGCGCGCTCACCGACTTCCTACTTTACTCTGTGGAGTTACGATAACTTTAATCTTACCTACTTCTTTTAACACTATAAATTGGCCATATGATCGTCTAGATATATACCTACGTTGTGTCTTGTAATAACTCGAGTTCTTTATTTGTTAATATTGTCGAGTCTTAACGTATCCTAACTACATAAAATATTTTACCTTTTTATCGATATTCTCGTAATAGTTGCTACTAATTCTAATAGGAAAGATACCTATTTAAATTTTATTTTACTTCAGTACACATCGGAACAATTAATTAAAAGATTACTCCAGAGATTTATTTCCATTATAGTTTGTTATTCCTTTGTAAAAGAATAAGCTACAATTAAAGTTCCTAGTAATATTTTGGACATTCTGATTTTACAATTTCTGAGGTTTATTGATTTTGACTCTAGGGCTTCAATACAGACATGTTTGTATTGTGCTATTTCAAGATACTTTTACGTGACAGGTTTGCATCTGTAAAAGATCCATTAGGGAAATGACAAGGAAATTACTTGTATAAATTATTTGCTTCTCAGATATAATTTTTAAGTTATTTCTTTAATTATTTGAAGGATGAACCAAATTTGATAAGGTTCATATCCAGAGATAAGCGACTTTTGGAGAACAGCCCCGTCCGCGCTGCCCTCGGTGGATTTCTTCCAATGCTTTTGGTCAATCCTCCCTCGCTTGGACATAGGTAGATTACCTAATATTGTCCGAGAATTTTATCCAAATGATATTCTAATTCAAATAAATTCCGTTTTACTTTAATACAAGGGATTTTAGAGGATCGCGAACCTATTTCCGTCGGAGTAAGTTTGTTAGTCATTTTCAAACATTCCAGGGAATTTTACATTTAATCAATAACGCAAAATCAACCACATACATCCTTCACCTTTGGTTAACTTTGGGATTTATCTAGGCTTCCTGAAGCCTAGGAAAATCCCTACTTGATTCATACCCCTACTTACAAATAATTCTAAATATTCTCTGTAGGATAAATAGAATTCCTAGTTGGATTATCCAGATAGGAATAATCGCTTGTGAAAATTCTAGACTATATTTAAATGAAATTTTCCTTCCGAGAACGATAATATTCAATTACAAGATTCTCCTTTTATCTAGTATTTTAATACGTTTGATAATTATTTTGCCCGTTCCTTTATGAAAGAATAATAGTAAACTAAATTAATTCACCGGTTAAATTTTAGAAAATGCCAATTTGTAAGATTGGTCTACATACGCACTAATACAATGCCTATATAAGTGTGCCTAATTACCTGGCTAAATTGGGTGTGTGTGATTCAAACTTTGAGAAAACCGTTCTCATTTTGTTTTAAATGTGCAGTTAAATGTGTATGTCTTCTGACGAGGTGCAAGGTCAGAATACCTAGATTGAACTACTAAGGATAGGATATCTGTCGCTGTGTAACCTAAAGCGACAGACGGAGCCTAGGGGTCAGGAACAAGGTTTAAGGAGGGATGAGATTTTGCTTTTCTAGCGGACTCACTAGAAAACCTTTTCAGGCGGATAGAGGTTTCCTGTCCAGCAAAAAATGGATTTCTGAAAACATTAAAACAGGAGAGGATCTATTGACTACGACAGTCCAACAAATATCTCTCTTCGAAGACCGTTCACTTTTTCACTAGCTAAACATAACTTTGACTTTAAATACCCAAGAACACTTGAAAAACATCACCAAAAAGAAACTAGTTAATTTCTTTTATTTTGGACGGCTTTTCAAATAAATTTTATATTTCACAAAAATTTAAACTTTCACTAAATTATATTCAATTTCACTTATTATGGTCTACTTCCCAGAATCAATCCTAATATTTCAAAGTATAAATTTCTAGCTTTTAAACGAACTTTAAAATCACTTCGTAATTAATTAACACAATTTAATATTTTACCCCAGCGTTACCACGCAAACGTGATACTACTCCCAGAATTATCCAGCACTGATCTCCCTTCAGCTGTTACATTTCTATTTAAAGTCGCCAACCAAGATAAAACATTTCATTCAATTTTGAATCTTATTCATACGATTCCTAAATAGGAATTGGTGTGTTCCTTCAAAGTATTCTGAAAATCGGATGTTTATATTTTTTGTATATAAACATTCTCACAGCCCATTTCTCTGAAAAAACGACAGAACAAACCCTCTATTGTTTCCGACCTCATTATTCAAGTATCGCTCGATTTATTTGATAACAAGATATAATAATTTTATTTGAGCACTTGTGAGATACTAATGAATCCAGTAAAAATGGTTCGTTACACGTATAAGGGTAAAACGGGACCCTATTACAAAAATTTCGCTGTCCGTCCGTCTATCACCACGCTGTATCCCATGAACCGTGATAGTTAGAAAGAAGAAGTAGAAATAGAAATAGAAGTTTTCTATTAAATCTGTGCGGACCTCGATGGTCATTTCATTTCTTTAAACGGACCCCGAGCGAAACTAATCGGTGACCCCTGGGCTAAAAAAGGCTAGTCCACTATATCTATGCAGTAATAAATTATTTTAAAAGCACTTTGTAAAGTACGTAATAAAAGTGTTTCTTCTAACAATCTCGAATACTATTTCAACAGTATCGTCCTCTTTATTTGGTAAGAATATAACCCTTGTACTCCTGCACTACTCAGTTAAATACAACCCTGTTTTGTAATTACACACACGGTTGGCTAAACGTATGATGGGACAGTTAAGTAACACCTGAGGGTCTTCCTGGATAAACGATAACAGCCGAGAATGTTCTTATGAGTCGGTAACTAACCATTCAGATCAGAGCTTATCAGAGCCATCTGTGTGCCTCACTTTTTTGGTGTATTTAAGCAAAGTCCTGCGGTCGTGTGTGTGGTGTAGTGCATAGTTTCGTGCTCGTCATCGTCATCGTGGTATCGTTGATTATATCGTCACGATACCGTGTCGTGTCGTTATCGTCCAATGTGAAAGCGCCTAATGTCGTAACAAATAGTGAGCCAACGCGTTGAATAAAAAAAAAACCTTTTAAAGCATAGAGGGATTCACAGGGAGGTATCCCACTAATTTCATCAATTTTAAACTTACGATGTTTGGATGTTTAGATGTTTGGGTGTTTGATCACGCCAAAACGGCTAAACCGATTTCGGTGAAATTTGGTATACAAACCTACTATGACCTATCTCGATAAAACGCGAGCGAAGCCGTGGGCGCACACTATTGGAACATATAATAAATAATAATAATATAATATATTATTATCTGCCTGACGTAGGTACCCAAATTTGTACCTTGAGAGAGTGCCGACCTCGAAAATAGTTTTACTTTTTAAACAGAGGAAAACAAAACATCACCAGTCGATATACGTCAACTGCTTATCGAAGCTTAGAATGCAGTGGGAGGATTTGCCATAATCACCGCGCTCGGCAGGCGGATTGGTGATCGCAGTGATGATGTCACGTACCTACTCAGTTGGATGCTGCTGCCGATCTCCTGATGGCTTCCACGACATCTACGGAATAAGACGGGGACGGTCGCCTAGACGTCTATTAATATACGACTCAGATTTATTACCTTTATTATTTTTATTTTGATATACATACATACATACACAGTCACACGCCTTTTTCCCCAAAAGGGTAGGCAGAGCCACAATGGGCTTTTGTTCCCAGTGCCTTGCACCATCGTTGAATAAAGGCATGACAACTGATGAGCTCATCGCCGCCATTGCTTCCCACGATGACTCGGCTAACGATAATAATAAGCTAGCAGCCAGGACAAAAATTTACCAACGAATCTTATCAACAAGTCCGGGTAATCCATTAGTCGGCTTTTATGACATCCACAGGAGGAGACGGAGGGGTATTTTCTTAGGCCGGACACACCACACCACAAACCAATGTAAAATTTATTGAAATAGTTTTTTATTAAATTTAACATTGGTTTCAGTATTAAGGCGCGATAGGTTCTCAAATGTCTCTAGCATTTTAAAGTTTTTGATAAAAAAAAACATAGTTTTCTATGAAGAAAAAAATATATGATATTTTTGAGCTTTTTATCTAGTGAAATCAATAATTCAATACAATATTTGAATTACTTCACTCGATAAAAAAAAATACCAAAGACACCTCCTTTTTAAAATTTAAATGCTATTTTTCACTCACTTCTCTCACGTTTTAATTTTTGAAACATTTGGTTACATGTTAGTTATTATTTGAATTAGTGATTTCATCAACAAAATTAAACAAAACTTTGAACAACATTTTTATATAATTTTTTTTATACATAAAAACACGGTATCAGAGCGTGCGCTCGCCTTCTTCGCCTCATACAAAAATGTTCGTTGAACCTATGGCGCCTTAATAGGCTTCAGAGAATTCACAACTGTTCCCAGTAGAGACTTTCAGATATTTAATAAGTAGCCCACTAATTAAATAATCCGAATAATTTTGCAGATACAGTGCGTTCGCATTGTACCAATCTGTTTTTTTTTTTATTGAAGTTACTTTTTTATAGGACTTCGTACCCAAAAGTAACCCACGAGATCCTAAGTCTAACGTGCTGTCTGTCTGTCTGTCCGTTTGAGGGTCTATCACAGGGGTATACCTCGGCAGCCCTAACAAGTAGTCAGTTGAAATTATCCCAGAAACTGTGTTGTTGTGACATTATGTAAATCATGTCAAAAAATAAATTATTCAAAATACACATACCAAAGATCTCCTCGAAAAAATTATCTTAAAATTGTGTGTTTAAATTAAGGTAGATGCACAAGCTTGTGGCGAAAAATTCAAATGTATTGGTGTTTTTTGCCCATTACAGCTCATCAACACTTCTTCAGACAGCGAAAGTTGATTTCGCGAGAACTAGGAGACTTAACACACATTGTTTTAATTGATAGTATCTCATTAATATCATCAGTTTAGCTACGATCCCCCTGAACACATTTTTACAGTGTTTTTTTTTTTGTTTAGGGGTATTGTAGCTAAACTGATGATATTTTTGGTGATACTATCAATTAAAACAAGTGTGTTAAGTCTCCTAGTTTTCGCGAAATCAACTTTCTTCATCTGAAGAAGTGTAAATGATCTGTAATGGGCAAAAAACACCAATAAATTTGAATTTCGCGCCTCAATCGTGAGCATCCATTTTCAGTTGTTTTGGCTAAAATCTTAATAATTATGTCTGACTTTCAAATCAGTAAAGATAATACAGTTATTACAAACACATGAACAACAAATATAAAAATTCAGAAACTATAGCAGTAATAAAATATACTAAATAAATAAAACTGATGCACTGCCTGACAAGGTGAAGGACGCACCGAGCATATCTAATTTTAAACTAAAGCTAAAAAACTGGCTCGTTGAAAAGGTGTTCTACAGTTTTGATGAATTCCGAGAACACAATGATGTCAGAATGATACTATAATTAATTTGTTTTTATTTGTACTTTTTTTATTTTTATAATAGGTAGGTACTAGTTATTATAATGATGTTTTTTGAAAATTAATCTAATAATATTTATAATGTGACGTATAATTGACAAATTATTAATAAATTGTTTATATCTGTTTATATCTGTTTATCTGTTTATATCTGAAATATAATTTGGAATCACATGCCGGTTCCATAGTACGGAACACTCAGTGTGCGACCCATATAATATTAAAAACGGATCGGAAATCAAAACGACCAGAAATACACGGACCAGTAAAATGAGAACGAGCGGTTCAATCATTTATTTTCACGAGTGAACGCTATAGTCGAGTGTCCATTGACAAAATATATCAGATATTTATTATTCCCGTTCATTAATTACTTAATTGGTTAATTGATGCGTGCAGTGTATGAATAATGCGGCGAGTGTACATAATGTATTTACATTATATTCACAACCAGTACGCAAAAATTATGTATTTGAATCGGGGAGGCTGGTTCAAAACGATACAAATTTTGAAGAACCAGTGTCGGTGTTGGATTATAATATATAATTTAGTCACTAATACATAGACACACGCTTTTTTCCCCATTGGGGTTGGCAGAGCATCAAAAAGCCTTTCCAGCGTGGGTTGTACCATCGTGGGAATATTGACGTAACAAGTGGAGAGCTCATCGCCGCTATTGCTTCTCATGACTGACTCGGCTTACACTTTCTTCCAGTGAATACCACATTCCTTAATAAGCTAGCAGCCAGTACAAATCTTATACCAACAATTCTGACCAACAAATCCGGGTTTTAAGTGAAAAAACTTGTTACACTCTGGCATCGAGCAACGCAGGCCTCCTTTCCGTGTTGCTCGATGCACTCTGGCAATTACCCAGTTGTAATCGTATTACAAGAAATAATCGATTGATGAAATTATATATATTTATCACCGATATTGCTTCCTCCAATTTTGTATGGTGTACGGTGTTGGCCATCCACCGTTTCGACAAATACTACTAGTTATAACTATAAAAAAAAACTGTTAAATTGTTATAACCATAGGAAATAATTATTTTGTAAGCAGTGGCTCTTTTCGTTGTAATAAATAAATTTTCATTTTTCATTTCATTTTCATTTCATCAATAAATAACTGTATCATGGTGCCTGGAAGGAGCCCCTGTGAGGCGCACTTAATCCTTTCACCACACTGGTTCTTTCAATATAACATAACATAACATACATACATAACACCCAACAGCCAACATAATCCTGAGGATTCCCTGTGTCGTGGGTATCAGAAACTACGAGTACCGCGGTTTCATAACACCCAGACCCGGGAAAAACATTTTTAGATCATACATACTTACATTTGTCTCGCAGCGGGAATCGAACCCGCAACCTTTTGCATCTCAGCCGACTCGCATGACGCGCTACAGAGGTCTTATATTATAATAATAATGCTGGTCATAGTTCACACAACATTATCTAGCCCCAAGCTAAGCAGAGCTTGTGTTATGGGTACTAGATAACTGATATACTTAATACAATATAATACATAGATAAATATTTTTTATTATACATAGAAAAAACCCAGAACATCCTGAACAAATATCTGCGATCGCAAAAATATTTGTTCCGATGCGGGAATCGAACCCGCAACCTCCTGCGTCGCAGGCCAACCTTCGCCCGCCGCGCCACAGAGGTCGTCAACTAAATATTAATTAATAGTATATTAACGAAATAATAATAATATTAACTAATATTAATCCCCCGGCCCCGTGGGTTTCCGGGGACCATCGCGTTTTCAAAATTATTTCAGGGCATCTGGTCGAAGCGCCGCGTGACCCGAGAGATGGCTCTTATCTGGCTCAACGCATTAGTATTGCCATTCAGCGTGGCAATGCAGCCAGCATCTTAGGGACGCTTCGGTCTGGTAGTGATTTGGATCAGTTGAGCTACCTTTAGATCGCTTGCAGCGGTCTTCAGGTAGCACAACTGTTTAATATGTATTTTGTACATACCTTGTAATATTTTTACTGTAAATAAACGATAAATCTAGGTATCACAAAAAAAAAAAAATTGAATAATATTGAATATTGGAGGAATATTGGTCACTAGGCCCTTTTTAGGGCCACCGTACTTAAAGCAGGTCACTGACCTAACGCAGGGTGACCAAGACAGATCCAGTGACATGAAGTAGTAGTAGTAATAAAGATTCTCTTTAATTTTGTAAAATGTAATCACAAAAAATCTGGTCATACTAAATATATTTTCATTACGAACATTAATATCTACAATATGTTCATAATATAAACATCAAATTCCTGCTAATTTTGTCTGAAAGGCATTCTTCAGCTCGTTTTTGACTAAATTAATCCTCATAATAAGCCATGCATTCTTTGGTTCGACAACTTTTAATCTGGTATAAAGGTCCTTTGAAATTAATCAAGAGGAATCTGCACCTTTGAAGGAATTTGTCTCCCCTCCGTCTCGAGTTGGATGTCTTAATTTTGGAGTGAGACTCGTTATAAGAAAATTACTTACAGGTAATCAAAAATTTATTTATATTCACTACCGTCGTCGTCTTTCCTGAAAACTTGTAATATATGGGTCTCTTCAAAGATTAGGTGAATATGTTCTTCTAGACCTTTGTGCTCCATCTTCGGCTACATCGTCACTTACCAACAGGTGAGATCGTGGTCATACAAAGGTCTATCAATATTTAATTAAAACAAGTTTTGCAGGTGTTTCAAATACGTGTACGTGTAATCAATTTAGCTTAAGACTCCACCAACACCAGGCAGAAATCTTCATACAAAAAAAAACGCCTTGTGCCGCGTGAAAAAGCGGTTTTTATTGAATATCTCGTAAAATATAGATAATTTTACAAAACCCCTAAGGTGAACCTTCGGCTTGTAGTATTATTGACTTTATTTCTCTAATTTTTTACCCAATAATATGGACCATTTCAAAAAGACAATAGAATAAACACAAAAAATTGACGTAAATTTGGGTTTTTGTTCTATCGAGAAAATATTTTCCTATAGTGTTTCAGTCTGAGTGATCCCTCGGTATTATAATGTAGTATCTGTGCATATTTTTAATTTGAATATTGTACTTGATTTAGCCAGTTAAAAATCCAATCTAAGGGTAATTTTGCGTTATAACCTTAAATTCGTATATGCTTGTACTATTATTTATTATGTGATATTAATCACAAAAATTTATTGAGACGAGGCTGTTCTATTCGAAGTTAATTAAGCAAAATACAGCAAAAAAAACTTGAAATCATACATGAAATACGTTGCTTGTCCATTGGTGGCCTGAACAATAACTAGGATTAGGTGACGCGACGGGAAATAGAACCTTCATTTAAAATAACACCCCTCCCCATAAGTTCTGAAATAAGTTCTTCCTCACACAATAAAATAAAGCCTCCTCGCATATGTTCCGGGACGTCCTAATGCCAGGCGATGATAACAGTGCATTATAGCAGGGGACCGACGTTAAACGGAGGAAACTCATTAAATACGCGTGGATTTATAGCCGGGTCTTGATGTTTTTATGTGCTGTCGAGTTTGGGGAAAGGACTGGGTAAGTGATGCGGTCTGGGCTACAAAAACCATATTTCACTGAGGGAACCTGAAACAAAGACCCTTCCTAGGCTTTGCACATAAGTATAGGTAGATGTTTTACTTAAAATATGCCAGTTTCTTAAAATTAAATGTCCACCTTCAATAAATATACGTTTTTACGGTCAACAAAATCTTTCTAAACTTGGTCCATTGAAAGAAGATACGAAGTCCAAAGTTCTGGATTCTCAATTCAAAGTAGATTTCGGAATTAATTTGATTCCCGTAACTTTTCAGACGGATTCAGTTTTTTTGTATTTAATTCAGGGTAAAGAGATAAATTTATCTGTTTCAGTTGATTTTATAAGCAATTACTTAAAGAAGACCGGGTTATCTGTAAAGTTTTAAAGTTGTTTGATTCTAAAGCTTTAAAAATAAACCTTCTTCCCTTTTTAAGTCTTGAAATGATACCCTTCTTTGCCGCATTATTTTCCGTGTTAAGTTAGTGAATACAACACTGCACATTAAAATAAACGGCGTTCTATGGGTTTTTTAACTTTCACTGTTTTTATGAATGTTCGAGTCAAATCTTGCAACTGAATTTTAAAGCAGTTATTATCAACCGATTGAGATGAAATTTTGCATACCTATCAAATTCCAATGACAATACATATTAATCTGAATCAAGCTGATCTGATGATGGAGACGGAAGGTGGACAACGGAACTACTCGATGGATAATAGTAGACTGGCCGTGTTTAGACTCATTACGATCAGCACACGGTTCCAATGACTAATTTTATAAAAACTTGTATTCTAAAATATCTAATTATAATAGCAAAAGTATGAGCACACTGAACTTTGTACTACCTACCCATAACTTTACCATACTTCTGAAAATAAAGATAATTGATTTAAAAAAAAGATTAAAAGTCAGTTTATATTTGGTTCTTTTGTACACTTCTTTGTACCCATACTCATGTGTGTAGTAAGAGTATTTTGACTTGATCGCCAAAGTTAATGAAAATAAAGCCTGCTTAATATAAACTCACCTAAAAGTATTTGTATACAAATCCCACACAATGGAATCTCCCTCCAGCAAATAATAAAAAGCTATGTTCGTTATTTACACCAATAATCTAAATAATCCAGAAGAAAGAAAGGAATCTTTTATCTTTATTGAATGGGATTTTTTACCGCTCCAAGATAAATCGCTAATTACAATGGGAAACACCCGGAGGCAAATGAAAGAAAGCGACCCGAATAACTTCTGAAAGAATCATAACTTGTTTACAAATTAATTACGTAAAAGTATTTTCCCGGTTCAGAGAATAGGTTCAAATTTAAAAGAACTTGTTTATTAACCGAAAATGGCATGCCTAAAGCTGTTTTTTATGAGTACGTCCTACACGACCGAATTTGATTGATCATGATTAGGTAAAATAGCGGTGATTTAATAAACATCCTCGGCCTTTGTGTTTTGGCTTTATTTTAGCATATAATTTTGGCATTATTTATTTTCTCACTCATTTATTCAAAATCTCGTAAAAAATATATATTTTTCACTATAAAGGTATACTATCTTCTCGTATAAAAAATAAATAGTTTAAACAACATTATTTATTTTATTATTATATTTATTATTAGGAGCCTGTGGTGACCCACTGCAGGGCAAAGGCCTCCCTTCCTTCCTTCCATTCGTCTCTATTGTTGTTGCCATTACTAAATATAAAAAAACTCGAAAGCTAGATCATCATCTTGTTTTGTTTTGTGGCCTATAAACCAATTTTGTAGTGTAGTCTGAATTTCGCGAGTGAATCCACGTTCCACTGACGCATTGAACTACGAAGCGATTTCGTTGAACTGGAAACCACTAACAGGCTCTGAAAATTACTGAAAACTCACTGTAGAACAAAGTCACGCCTCTTCAATTATCCTTCTCGTGCCTTATATCTACTTCTATCACGTGGGTAGGTCGCGACACGTTCAAAAGTTAAATTGCTCTAATTTGTGTCGTGTACTTATTGCATCCCCTTTTTGAAAGCTATTGCGCAGCGATTTAGCAGGGACGTACCTCCAGGATATCGATGAAAGCGGTTTTTTTTTCTAATTTACCAACTAGCTGCGTTGGATGTATGTTTTTACAATTAATCAATTTACTAAAATCATGGTATAGAATACAAAGGGAGACTAACCCATGTTCACGAACAAATAAAGGGGCGTTTACCGTAACCAATCGGTAAAGTTACAGATAATTATGAAAATATCTGTCAAAAATATATGTTTACATAAGCTAAACAGCCGTTTAAACACTAGTTAAGGTGATATAACTTTTGAAACTATCATGGTTATGTACATAATTTTCACTAGAAACGGGATATTTACCATGATTTTTGAGTTTTATATCTGCGTGAGTCTGTGAATTTCTTAGTGAAGTGTCGTGACGCAGACCTAATACCTCTGTGCGTGCGGATTAAATCACGCAGTGACATTCCGGGATCCGCGAGTATTCTGCGACAAGCGAGTGTTAAGTTATTACACTTTAGTCAGTTCTCCCGTGATCATGGCGCATGCAACTGTGCCGAAATATCGGGAACATATAAAACTCAAAAATCATGGTAAATATCCCGTTTCTAGTGAAAATTATGTACATAACCATGATAGTTTCAAAAGTTATATCGCGAACCGGTACGGGCCGGATTTCGTCATAGTGGTGAAAGAACTAGAACGCTTGCGGAAAAAGTGTGAGTGCCTGCGTGAGTCTGTGAATTTCTTAGTGAAGTGTCGTGACGCAGACCTAATACCTCTGTGCGTGCGGATTAAATCACGCAGTGACATTCCGGGATCCGCGAGTATTCTGCGACAAGCGAGTGTTAAGTTATTACACTTTAGTCAGTTCTCCCGTGATCATGGCGCATGCAACTGTGCCGAAATATCGGGAACATATAAAACTCAAAAATCATGGTAAATATCCCGTTTCTAGTGAAAATTAGTTAAGGTGACTTAGGGACGCCCTAGTCAAGTCATGCCAACAGATGGCGTTGTCCGTTTCCACACTAGGATTGTCAAGACAAAGTAGTACGGAAAACGTATAGCGCCATCTGTTGGCATGACTTTACTAGTGAGTCCTTTACTTTTAACCTTAATTGGTGAACAGCCCTGAATAGTATAGACAGCTTATGGTTAAAAACCACTTCTGGTTTTTTGACGCAATTACAAGGTACTTTTCATCTTGTTTGAAAAATGTGCCTTTTGCCTTTGGTCATAATATGACATGCTATATGAGTTTCGACTCGAACAACGCATATTGTAGGATTCAGAAGACAAGTCACAGTCCATCCATCGATCCATACCACACAGTTTTACCGGGGTAAAATGTAGCCCATAACTTAATCCAAGTCATAATCTATGTGTATACACAGAATAAATAATAAATTCAACTTTTTTTTTAAAATTTATTTATGGTTTATTTATTTTGTATGTACCAAATTTCACCGAAATCTGTTCAGCCGTTTCGGCGTGATTGAGTAACAAACATACAAACATCTAAACTTTGACATTTATGATAGGTATAGAGGGATTTATTCGAAAAAATAAATATTTTTAGCAATGACATAAAAATAACTCAAAACATATCAATTTTATTTTGAAAAAAAAACTAATATGGTTTTATTCCTTTTTTTGAAGAATTCTTGTACGCAGACGACCCTAGGGGTTTAATTATTTTCATTTTTATTATTTGCATATGATTCATGCCACATCAGCACGTCTGTGAAAATTTCTACTGTCTCCCTCTTACGGATACTACTGAGATGCCCTGTTAGATTATAGACACCTAGCCACATGCAGACAGAGGGCCAGCGTAAGTTGCAGAACCCTAAATATGAAAACTCTTGTTGTTATTACCTATAAATATTGAAACAAAAAGATTATATAATTTCAGATTTCGTTTTAAAAAATATGAAAAATGTTGATCATTTATCGATAAACGGAGCGCCAGTGTCCGCCGTCACAATAAACGAATGCGCCCACGTTTTTTCTCCCTCTTTCTATTTACGAGGCTGTTTGCTTCGTTTTGCTTGTGAAACCGCATCTCCTTTGAACTTGCTTGAATTATTTAATCATTTAATAGAACTACGGTGCTTTTGAACTCGGCCCCTATCTGTTGCGTTGGCGGTTACTTTAATTGGCTCGCTATGAAAATATTTAGTATTGACTTTCCTTTGATGGAAATACACCTCTTTATTAAGAACTAAGTAAAAGTCAATGATGACTGACTTTTAGATGCTTTAATGAGCAAATGACGTTAATTGGAAAATCAGTAACATTTTTATAGAGTTTGGTATAATATTGGAGGTATAATAATTCAACATTTAATAATACAGACTGTTTTAGAAATGTCAAACTCACGTGAAAATTAAGCATGGACTAGTGTAGTATTATTTTATCTGTGGCATGGACTAAATCTAGAATAGGTACGCCTTCAGAGATAACCTTTATTTTCTTCATCACACTTTTAATGTGTGGTATCTCTAACAATGCAAAGTCAATAAGACATTAAACTTCGACCGCTAATTGGAGTGACGGGCCCTACCAGGGACAAATTGCCTGTTTAAGGGTGACAATAAATTGATATGGGCCGGGAAATTACCATGCGGCCCGGGACGTATTTCACAATTGCTTTAATTACCGATGCCCTGGTGGCAAGTGGCAGGAATGGCTTCAATGAAGGTAGTAGGGGTTTAGAATTGATTTTTGCGTGGGTGTTAATATTTTTTTTACATATTTTTCGTGATCGTATTCCAACTCACTATAAAGGCATGAAATACTGTATTTCATTAGTGTCTAATGCTCAGCAAGCATATAGTTTTTGTTTTAAAATTGGGTTATAACATATAGAAATCAATAAACGTACCTACTTAGGTCGGTGTTTGAACATTATAATATGGTAATGTCTGAAGAATTATTGAATTAGGATTGAATTATCCTAATTTCGGTTGTACATAATGTACAAGTAATTTTAATTTGAGAAGATACGTTATGACCTCGAACGTTTTTACATAAAGCGGTAATTTTATTATAAAAATATCAATATTTATCTTCAGACCTGTTTATTTACTTTTGTCAATTTAAAGAAATTTAAAAGAATTTTTTGCACATACGATTATTGTTTCATTCGTATTGTTTTTTTTGTATATTCATATTTTAATAGGTATACTATGTCTTTTATTTACAGAAATAATAATTGTTCTTATTTCTTATTTTTCATTATGGTAATTCTCATTGTAAACAAATAACAATATAATATAATAATATTGTGTGAATATTTGCCATCTGATGTTCTCCGCTTACTATTAGTTTTTTATGTCTTTGTATTTTATGTGGAAGCCTGTTAATGGCCATTCTTTATATATCATAAGCATAACTTAGTTGCTGTTGGTTTCCCGATAAATAAAAAAAAAAAAAAAATACAAATAATACAAGTAGTTGTATTTTTAATTATGTTAATAAAGTTTTATCATTAATATTTTGGTAAAGAATAACAAAACATCAGATATAAAATTAAAAAAATATACGACACTAATAATTAATAATAAATAATAATATCATATACACAACCTGCGTACTCATACTGTCAGCAGCAAAGCCTAAATAGGGTCCTTACAAGCACCGTGCAGGGGTGGCTCGCAAATAGGGGTTATTTTGGCCTGACTATAAATTAATTTCGGCACAGGGCATTGCAGTTAAGCCTCCATACATTTTAATTGGTTCCATTATCGGCCATTCTGCAAAATGGCGATGGATGACAATGGAGCCCTCGTATCGCCGGCTTAGCGCTTCATTTTACTAAAATCACTAATTAACTGGGTATTACGACGTATTTTGACTAAATGCTGAAAATTATATTCTTATTTAAGCCAAAATATTTCTTGTAAACTTAATTATAATATTTATAATCATAAGGATCATAATCATGATAATTTATTTGCCGGAATGTAGGTAAAATAATTATTAAATAAATTCAAAAATACAAATAATCATGGTATATCATGATGATACCAATATCGTGAGGTATCCTCAGTTGAAGTATTCTCAGATCCAATATATATATATATATATATATTGAACCCTTTACGGTAAATGTTGATCCAGTATGAAGTCTGAACAAATGTTGATCCACATATTTCTCATGTATACTTTACTCCCTATCGAGCTAACCGATATACTTTGATCTGACGTTATAGTGCGCGAGGTAACACTGGATCTGAATTGATTGGTTTTCAAGATACTCGTTTTCGAATCGTCCAACTATCGTTGATCCACTAACGGTCAAAAAAATTATACTGAAGCGTCATTTTTAGATCCATATCATATATAATTTATACGCGAAGTTGGCCTATATAAAGTTGATCTGGAGCCACAAATGCATTGTGGGTGCTAAAAGGCAAAGCGGCAACGTCGCATTTTGTGTGACAAGTACGAAACTTGATAAAAAGAGATAGCATAATGGACGGACGGACATCAATCAACAAGCCGCGCGCGGGCCGTCTTTTTTCGCGTCTTACCTACCTACATATCTTTTAGTTTTAATTTGTTATGTTTGTTGATTGTGGTAAATAATTATGTAACTTAGTTCTTGCCCGAGAGGAATAGGTAAATAAGATGGGTTTTTAATTAAGTATTTAATAAAAGATATTTAATAAAATAGGGCCAATTGGAATCAAAGCACCATGTTCCGTAACAATCGCAAGGTAAAAAGCAAGGACTTTCACTGGTGGAGCCACGTAAGTTAATGGAGATACATAGGTATTGGACTAGTAAAATTCTGTACTTTGTGATTGTTACAGAACACGTTTTAATTTTATTTTTTTAACATTGATAGACCTTTGTTTGACCACGATCTCACCTGTTGGTAAGTGTCGATGTGGCCGAAGATGGAGCACAAAGGTCTAGAAGGCACCTATTCACTCTAGCCTTGAAGAGACCCAGATTACGTTACGTTGATTGGAGTCACATGTTTTTTTTTTAAATATTTTATTTGATCAACGTCTAGGCTCATTTGAGACCGAAAATACATTGTATCTTGATCCAGTTGGAGGCACATTTGTGTAAGGTATAAGGTTACCTACCTACTAATGCATGGTTTTTATTGTTTTTTACTTTTATTGATCCAATATATAGTACCTCCATTTAAAATACTCTTGTCACCTCATCAAATATGTGTTTTATTTTCTTAGAATAGCAAATAATTCCTATCAGCTTCTGCCCGTAACTCTCGCTTATAAGAAATAAGGGTGAGTGAAGGGTGGGTTTAAAGGATCTACGTGATATTTATTTAATTTATTTATTTGTATAATATGAAATGAGGAGACCTACCAGAGGGGAATAAACGTTCTCGAGTGGCAACCAAAAACCCGAAAAAAAGGGGAAGCTCATGGCATCACATATTATATTAACAAACTCGCAGGTAGTCGATGGATAAGGCAGCACAAGACCATTCGTCGTGGCATTCTATGGGGGGTGCCTGTGTCCAGCAGTGGACTTCTGCAGGCTGATTAAGATGATGAATTAAGTAATCATACTAACTAAGATGATATGAATGAAAGCCACTGTTGGGAAAAAGTTTTTTCCATCTTATGCACTCCAAACTCCAACTCCCCCGGTGTAGTAACTTGTACTATTGGTATGGTGACTGGGTCTGACCGCTTCTGGTACATGTCGAGCTAGGGTTCTACTGTGAATAAAGATGGCTGACGCTATGGTAGTATTTTTCTTCTGCAGTGTGCTCGGGTTAGTTAGGTAAGTAAGTAAGTAAGTAATTATTTATTCAGAAACAGGTACACAAAAAATATTTAGTTACAAAATAATTAGACGAGTGACAGCCCTCTGTACTAGTGTAAACTGTATGACAGCAGGGCAGTACTCTTCCAAACGAATTGCACAAATTGTGTTAGTTAGTAGACGAAACACATAGTTGTTAACCTGTTAAAGGGTTGTTCAAATACTAGATTGTAAATAATTAACACTAAAGAGTGCAGGATCTTAGACCCAACTAATTTAAATTAAACATTAGAATAGAAAGGAAAACAACAAAATAAGAAATGTGGGTATAAATAAAGTAGACAATACTTTAACATGAGTAAAAAGAAAAAAATAAAAAAAGTAAGGTATTTGAGGCTTAGTGTACGCATTCAGGCAAAATGACAACTTGCTTCAAATAGTTCTTATTGTTAGAGAGCTTTTATATGAAAATTTTTGCCTGGGGAAGTACTACCACGGTGCATTAAACCCTAGTCCTACCAAAATACATATTTCTGCCAAAAAACATTAGTGCTCTCATTGCTGTGTTTCGGTTGAAGGTGCCGGTGAAATTATAGGTACATGAGACTTTTCATCTTTATGTCTCAGGGAGGTGGGTGCCAAATAGGTAAGTCCTAGGTAGTCGTAACCTGTGATTTAATGCATTGTTAAAAGCAGAGGTTACGTGAACAGTGGGTCAAGAATGACCGGGTTGGCTGCTCCTAAATGAACCAATCACTTACTATAGCGTCAATAACAAATTCTGATTTTGGGTGCAAATTGTAAATGTATCGTGTGACAAATCAAACAAAAGGTCTTGTTGCTTGTAATGTGGTGTTCAAATATATTACGTTATTATAAACTTCAACACAAAACGGCAGATCATACCGTTTCATTACATTAGGCTATTTCTATTCCTATTATGTTAGGTACCTATTTGATAAATATCTACAAAATCCTACCTCACACAGGGGGTAACTTAGTTAATGGAAATACGAGTACATATTGGATCAACAAAAGTCATCAATTTGCCAATGTTACGAAACATGTTGATCCGATTCTAAGGAGTAAGTTTTAGGATACCGTACCTACCTCAAAAGTTACCAACGGAACCAATATAGGATCACTCTCATGTCTGTCTAGCTGTCTGTTTGTCCATCTTTCACAGCCTATTTTCTCTAAAAGCTCTAGATGAAAAAAGCTCGGTTCATATATTTCAGGCATGTACCACCTACCGTCGAACAGGGTTAGATTTATTGGTATTGAAATTCAATCGCATGTAACTTCTTTAGCTTTAAGATTCCGTAGCAAACGCAAGGTAAATGGTATGGACTTTTGGTGATCTAATTCGTATCTCCATTAGTTAATGTGGCTCCAACATGATAAGCGTGTAGGTTCACTTGGCTGGCACTGAAAACACTCACCCAATTTCATGGTAATTTAATTAACTGTTCGTAAGTTATTCTAGGAAAGACATACCACAAAAAACTATTCATCCAAGTTTAATCGGAGAACTCGCTTCACTCGATCATTAAGTCTATTCAGTGTGAACTACATTTGTTAATGAAGATACATGTTGGATCAACCAAAGTAGGTAGGTACTACATCGCATGCATGAAGTAGCGAAATGAACCAGTCATGTGTGTCTCCTCTTGAACCAAGGATAGTGTAAGGGTTCCGTAGTCAATTCACAATCCCATAGTAACCATAAAAGTATTCATCACAGGCTGTTCAAGATATTTTTTTTAAAAACCATTTTGTTTGTTTTATGTAAAACTACAATAAAATTTGTCCTCAATTATAAAACCCAAGCACAACGCCCAGATTCCTTCAGAGCCAGTTGCCATACCAATTAGTACAAATTACAACGGTGGCGTTCGCGTTAGCATAAAAAACCTATGCCCAAAAGTGGGTTTCAATCAGATCATTTTAGTTAGCCTGAGCTACTGTCCCCCAGTTTTAATTTTACTTTGGCTACCCACCTCTATGTTTGATTTTATGTGTAGGTAATGTTTGTTGACGAACGTAATTTTGTTTCCAAGCCATGCAATAATTAAGATGGTTTTTGTCTCTGTATTTTATAGTAAATTTAAAAATGGCCCGTTTATACTAAATTAACATGTTCCATAACATCGATCCCTTAACGGTAAATGTTGATCAGGCGCGACTTCACGCGAGCTCTTTGTTGATCCAAAAACACAAGTTGATCCGGGTGACTTTTGTTGATCCAATATGTATCTCCATTAACTAATGTGGCATCTAGATGATTCACGATTTTTTATATTAAATTGTTCATATTTTTAATCTTTGATAGTCCTTTGTTTCACCACGATCTCACCTGTTGTTAAGTGACGATGTGGCCAAAGATGGAGCACAAAGGTCTAGAAGGCACCTATTCACTCTAGCTTTGAAGATACCCAGATTATAGTTTTCAGGAAAGACAGACGACGGTAGTGTATTCCACTCCTTAGCAGTTTGCATTATAAAGGTAGAACTGAAACGTTTTGTGCGAATAGAAGGTATACTAATGAAGTAAAGATGGTACTGAGCCGTACGCCTGTTCGTCCTATGATGAAAAGGAGATGGTGGGATCAGATCGTGCAGTTCCTGGGAGCATTCCCCGAAATGTAACCTATAGAAGATCAAAAGGCATGCAACCTTACGGCGGTGCTCGAGACTCTGGATCTTAGTCTCCGCCATATGTTGCTCACCTATAAGCCTGGAAGCTCTACGTTCGATCGAGTCCAAGGCAGTAAGCTGGTATTTGGCCGAGCCATCCCAAACATGGCAGCAGTACTCCTTACCAGCCCGGAATTGTGCTTTATATAAACTGAGAAGCTGTCCAGGTGTGAAGTAACGCTTTACTTTATACAGGATGTCTAAGCTCATAGCAGCTGTTTTTGCCTTTTTTTGACTCGATGTAGGAGCCAAAGTTGAGAGTAGGCGTGAGCGAAACACCTAAGAGCTCGAGGTGATCTCTTATAGCTACAGGTACATCTCGGAATACAGGAACTTGGAGAAACAGATATTTTATCGCCGAGAAGAGACAAGCCTGCGTTTTAGAGGCGTTGAACTTGACTAGATTGGCATCGCCCCAGTCAGATACAGCCTTGAGAGTCAAATTCAGACGCTGCAGCATCTCATCTCTTAACTCCTGAATTTCATTCTGCCTAGCTCGCGCTTTGGAAACATACCTCTCCACAACTGTGCTGTCGTCTGCATACCCAATGATACCGGGCATTAGCAGATCATTAATGTGCAGCAAGAACAGTGTGGCAGATAGCACTGCCCCCTGAGGTACCCCGGCGTTAATAGCCAATTGAACCGACGAGCAGCCGTCAATAACTACTCGAATGGATCTTTCCCTCAGAAAGTCTGCGAGCCAGGAGCAGAATTGAACTGGCAGTCCGTAGGCAGGAAGCTTGCCAATAAGGCTAGCGTGCTAAACCCTATCAAAGGTAATTGTATTGTTCTCGATTTGTAATCGAGAAAATTTATCTGATTCATGTTTTAGGTGCTATAATGCCCTTGGCAATATGATAAAGATTAACATGTAATTTTTTTACCGTCTTTTAGCTGAACGCTCTCACAAATATCAATGTTTTTCAGGTACCATCTAATGAACCAGGAATCACAATTGTGACAATGTCATAGTACAAAATTAAGGATGATACATTCATCTTTAGAGATAGTGAATAAAAACTGGGGAGTTTCATACAAAATTTTCACATGAATATGTTTTAACCAACGCAAGAATAAATAAATAAATATATATGTTACTTATTAGAGGTAATAATATCAATGTCAATAAATGAAAGAACAAAGAGCAGATTCAGTTTTCAGGCTCTTTGTATAAAAATATTGTGATAATTACAAAAACATTTTATCGTTCCGAAATTTCCATACAAAATTTCCACGAGTCTGCCATTCTGCCGTCAAACGCCATGTCGTTTTTATTGGACTGAAATAGGTATTCCAAATTTGAATTTGTATTATTTTGTGAGAGCGTCCTTAATACATGTAACTTGTCAAAGGATAAATAAAGAATAGAATTGAGTTGAGTTGTAGTATGTCCTATGTTCTATTGATACTTTTTGAAGTAAGGATCCACATGTTCCGTAGCAAACGCAAGGTAAATGGTATGGACTTTTGATGATCTAATTCGTATCTCCATTAGTTAATGTGGCTCCAACATGATAAGCGTGTAGGTTCACTTGGCTGGCACTGAAAAAACTCACCCAATTTCATGGTAATTTAATTAACTGTTCGTAAGTTATTCTAGGAAAGATATATCACAAAAAACTATTCATCCAAGTTTAATCGGAGAACTCGCTTCACTCGATCTTTAAGTCTATTCAGCGTGAGCTACATTTGTTAATGAAGATACATGTTGGATCAACCAAAGTAGGTAGGTACTACATCGCATGCGTGAAGTAGCGAAATGAACCAGTCATGTGTGTCTCCTCTTGAACCAAGGACAGTGTAAGAGTTCCGTAGTCAATTCACAATCCCGTAGTTACCAGAAAAGTATTCATCACAAGGTATTCAAGATATTTTTTAAGAAAACCACTTTGTTTTGTTTTATGTAAAACTACAATAAAATTTGTCCTCAATTATAAAACCCAAACTCAACGCCCAGATTATTTCAGAGTTAGTTGCCATACCAAATAGTACCTACAAATTACAACGGTGGCGTTTGCGTTTGTATAAAAAACTTAGGCCCAAAAGTGGAATTCATTCAGATCATTTTAGTAAGCCTGAGCTACTGGTCCCCCCAGTTTTAATTTAACTTTGGCTACCCACGTCTATGTTTTATTTTATGTGTTATGTTTGTTGACGAAAGTAATTTTGTTACCAAGTTTCAGTAGCCATGCAATAATTAAGATGGTTTTTGTCTCTGTATTTTATAGTAAATTAAAAAATGGCCCATTTAAACCAAATTAACATATTCCATAACATCGATCCCTTAACGGTAAATGTTGATCTGGCGTGACTTCACGCGAGCACTTTGTTGATCCAAAAACAAGAATATGTTTTCATTATGCGATATTAACATGACAACCTCTTTTTTATCGTGGCATTAGACAGAAGAGGTGGAGGAGAACAACGTTTTCATAGACCACTTTTTTGTGAAACTCCGCTCCAGATTTTTTTTAAAGATAAAATTAAAATTGCTTTAACATATTAAAGGGTGGGAAGGGGTTGTTTGACACAAAAATAGTCTATACAAACGTTGTTTCCCCCTACTCCCTCTGTGTTATGCCGTGATAAGAAAGGGGGGTTATGTTGTCATCGTAAGCCTATATAAGCCTATGTTATATCGGTGTCTCATACTTCAGAACGAGTGACAGTCCGACATGGATTTATAATATTAGAGAACAGTGATCACCACGTAAGCTGCGAGCGAGCCGAAGGCGAGAGTGGCCCGGTAGGGCCCGCAGCAAACCTGAACCGACACCTTTACGCCAATACCCAATAACCTATGTAATATCGGTGTCACAACAAACACACTAACACACTCACACACAAACTTTCACCTTTATAATATTAGTGTGATGTTATTCAAAAATGGCTTATTTAAACCAAATTAACATGTTCCATAACATCGATCCCTTTACGGTAAATGTTGATCAGGCGCGACTTCACGCGAGCACTTTGTTGATCCAAAAACACAAGTTGATCCAGGCGACTTTTGTAGATCCAATATGTATCTCCATTAACTAATGTAATGTGTGTGTATGTTTTAGTAGTAGTAGAGCTTTTTTGTGAAAGAGTTCGTCCGGGGAAGTACTACCACCATACCTATTTCTGCCACAAGGCAGTAGTGCTCGCATTGCTGTGTTCCGGTTTGAAGGGTAAGGGTGCCGGTGAAGTTACAGGCACAAGAGACTTTTCATCTTTATGTCTCAGGGTGGCGGTCGCAGTGCAATACCACATAGGGTGTGTCCTAGGTGGACGTGACCTATGAGGTAATGCACTGTTCATAGGCAGAGGTTACTGCTTAACATCAGGTTGGCCATCTTCTTGTTTCGTCAATCGGTAGTATAAAAAAAATGTGGATCCTAAATGTTTCACGATTTTTTAAATGAATTTGTTTACATTGGCTACCCACCTCTATGTTTGACTTTATGTGTTATGTTTGTTGACGAAAGTAATTTTGTTACAAAGTTTTGGTAGCCATGCAATAATTAAGATGGTTTTTGTCTCTGTATTTTATAATAAATTTAAAAATGGCCCATTTAAACCAAATTAACATATTACATAACATCGACCCCTTTACGGTAAATGTTGATCTGGCGTGACTTCACGCGAGCACTTTGTTGATCCAAAAACACAAGTTGATCCAGGTGACTTTTGTTGATCCAATATGTATCTCCATTAACTAATGTGGATTCCAGATGATTCAAGATTTTTTAAATGAAATTGATTACATTGGCTACCTACCTCTATGTTTGATTTTATGTGTTATGTTTGGTGACGAAAGTGATTTAGTTACAAAGTTTCAGTAGCCATGCAATAATTAAGATGGTTTTTGTCTCTGTATTTTATAGTAAATTAAAAAATGGCCCATTTAAACCAAATTAACATATTCCATAACATCGATCCCTTTACGGTAAATGTTGATCAGGCGCGACTTCACGCGAGCACTTTGTTGATCCAAAAACACAAGTTGATCCAGGCGACTTTTGTCGATCCAATATGTATCTCCATTAACTAATGTAATGTGTATGTGTTTTAGTAGTAGTAGAGCTTTTTTGTAAAAGAGTTCGTCCAAGGAAGTACTAGCACCATACCTATTTCTGCCGTAAAGCAGTAGTGCTCGCATTGCTGTGGTCCGGTTTGAAGGGTAAGGGTGCCGGTGAAATTAAAGGCACAAGAGATTTTTCATCTTTATGTCTCAGGGTGGCGGTAAATTTAAAAATGGCCCATTTAAACCAAATAAACGTATTCCATAACATCGAACCCTTTACGGTAAATGTTGATCAGGCGCGACTTCACGCGAGCACTTTGTTGCTCCAAAAACACAAGTTGATCCAGGTGACTTTTGTTGATCCAATATGTATCTCCATTAACTAATGTGGCTTCTATATGATTCACGATTTAAACCAAATTAACATATTCCATAACATCGATCCCTTTACGGTAAATGTTGATCAGGCGCGACTTCACGCGAGCACTTTGTTGATCCAAAAACACAAGTTGATCCAGGCGACTTTTGTAGATCTAATATGTATCTCCATTAACTAATGTAATGTGTGTGTATGTTTTAGTAGTAGTAGAGATTTTTTGTTAAAGAGTTCGTCCGGGGAAGTACTTCCACCATACCTATTTCTGCCGCAAAGCAGTAGTGCTCGCATTGCTGTGTTCCGGTTTGAAGGGTAAGGGTGCCGGTGAAGTTACAGGCACAAGAGACTTTTCATCTTTATGTCTCAGGGTGGCGGTCGCAGTGCAATACCACATAGGGTGCGTCCTAGGTGGACGTGACCTATGAGGTAATGCACTGTTCATAGGCAGAGGTTACTGCTTAACATCTGGTGGGCAATCAGCTTGTTTCGGCAATCGGTAGTATAAAAAAAATGTGGATCTTAGATGTTTCACGATTTTTTAAATGAATTTGTTTACATTGGCTACCCACCCCTATGTTTGACTTTATGTGTTATGTTTGTTGACGAAAGTAATTTTGTTACAAAGTTTTGGTAGCCTTGCAATAATTAAGATGGTTTTTGTCTCTGTATTTTATAATAAATTTAAAAATGGCCCATTTAAACCAAATTAACATATTACATAACATCGATCCCTTTACGGTAAATGTTGATCTGGCGTGACTTCACGCGAGCACTTTGTTGATCCAAAAACACAAGTTGATCCAGGTGACTTTTGTTGATCCAATATGTATCTCCATTAACTAATGTGGCTTCTAGATGATTCACGATTTTTTAAATGAAATTGATTACATTGGCTACCTACCTCTATGTTTGATTTTATGTGTTATGTTTGGTGACGAAAGTGATTTAGTTACAAAGTTTCAGTAGCCATGCAATAATTAAGATGGTTTTTGTCTCTGTATATTATAGTAAATTAAAAAATGGCCCATTTAAACCAAATTAACATATTCCATAACATCGATCCCTTTACGGTAAATGTTGATCAGGCGCGACTTCACGCGAGCACTTTGTTGATCCAAAAACACAAGTTGATCCAGGCGACTTTTGTCGATCCAATATGTATCTCCATTAACTAATGTAATGTGTATGTGTTTTAGTAGTAGTAGAGCTTTTTTGTAAAAGAGTTCGTCCAAGGAAGTACTAGCACCATACCTATTTCTGCCTTAAAGCAGTAGTGCTCGCATTGCTGTGTTCCGGTTTGAAGGGTAAGGGTGCCAATGAAATAAAAGGCACAAGAGATTTTTCATCTTTATGTCTCAGGGTGGCGGTCGCAGTGCAATACCACATAGGGTGTGTCCTAGGTGGACGTGACCTATGAGGTAATGCACTGTTCATAGGCAGAGGTTACTGCTTAACATCAGGTTGGCCATCTTCTTGTTTCGTCAATCGGTAGTATAATAAATATATATGTGGATCTTAGATGATTTACGATTTTTTAAATGAATTTGTTTACATTGGCTACCCACCTCTATGTTTGATTTTATGTGCTATGTTTGTTGACGAAAGTAATTTTGTTTCAAAATTTCGGTAGCCATGCAATAATTAAAATGTTTTTGTCTCTGTATTTTATAGTAAATTTAAAAATAGCCCATTTAAACCAAATTAACATGTTCCATAACATCGATCCCTTTACGGTCTAGGAGTTCTAGGACGACCTCTGTGGCGCGGCGGGCGAAGGTTGGCCTGCGACGCAGGAGGTTGCGGGTTCGATTCCCGCCTCGGAACAAATATTTGTGCGATCGCAGATATTTGTTCAGGGTGTTCTGGGTTTTTTCTATGTATAATAAAAAAAAACTATGTAGTATATTGTATTAAATATATCAGTTATCTAGTACCCATAACAAAAGCTCTGCTTAACTTGGGGCTAGATAATGTTGTGTGAACTGTCCAGCATTATTTATTATTATTATTTATTACGGTAATTGTTGATCAGGCGCGACTTCACGCGTGCACTTTGTTGATCCAAAAAAACAAATTTATCCAGGCGACTTTTGTTGATCCAATATGTTGATCTATTAACTAATGTGGCTCCTAGATGATTCACGATTTTATAAATGAAATGGTACACATATCAATAATTACAAATACCTAAAGTATTAAAAACTTTGTATGGTCTGCCGTTTTATTTTGCAGGGTGTTTTTCTGTTTACGTCTGGACGTCTACCAGGTAGATAGATACAAAAACATAAAAACATGCAAATACTAAATATAATATAGCCTAGCTAGCAAGTTACTAAAATAAATCCTTAATTAGCTAAGGATGCGCATAGGTACAAATAAGCACTATGCTAAATAGAGGCATGGCAATGTTTAAAAAGCAACTAACCCTAGCAACATGTGTAATGGCCCGAGAAGGCTGTAACTATTATAGATTTCAAATTGACCTAAACCCTAACCTAAACAAGATAACATTATCTAACCTTAGACCTTAACCTAGATTTAACCAGGGTTTGAAATTTAAATTACAAATAATAACAACTCCTTTTTAAAAAAATAACCACTTCTCACCTTAAACAGGAATATTCTTTGAATTGAAAGCTAGAAATACTGAGTGCTATATCATTTCTGGATCTTCATCAAGTAGGAAAGTTAGTAAGTCCCTACGTTTTTTTTAAAAACAAAGTGAAATCAATCTCTTTGAAAAAATGAGCAAAACACATTACGTACAACTTGTCGGACTAAAACCCATTTAAATGATTAATTTGTAATAGTGCACCTAGAAAGGTTCAGAGCGGCAACGTCGCAGCCGTCATTAGCCAATCACAGAGTTTGCTGCAACCTGATTGGCCCATTTGAATCAGATCAACATATTACGTAATCACCGCAAGGTGGATTTGTATATTGGATCAACAAGTGGCTACGTGATTTCAGTGCCACATGATCGCACATGTTGATCCTGTTGGAGCCACATTAGTTAATGGAGATACATATTGGATCAACAAAAGTCACCTGGATCAACTTGTGTTTTTGGATCAACAAAGTGCTCGCGTGAAGTCGCGCCTGATCAACATTTACCGTAAAGGGATCTCTATATATATATATATATATATATATATATATATTGAACCCTTTACGGTAAATGTTGATCCAGTATGAAGTCTGAACAAATGTTGATCCACACATTTCTCGTGTATACTTTACTCCCTATCGAGCTAACCGATATACTTTGATCTGACGTTATAGTGCGCGAGGAAACGCTGGATCTGAATTGATTGGTTTTCAAGATACTCGTTTTCGAATCGTCCAAGCATCGTTGATCCACTAACGGCCAAAAAAATTATACTGAAGCGTCATTTTTAGATCCATATCATATATAATTTATACGCGAAGTTGGCCTATATAAAGTTGATCTGGAGCCACAAATGCATTGTGGGTGCTAAAAGGCAAAGCGGCAACGTCGCATTTTGTGTGACAAGTACGAAACTTGATAAAAAGAGATGGCATAATGGACGGACGGACATCAATCAACAAGCCGCGCGCGGGCCGTCTTTTTTCGCGTCTTACCTACCTACATATGTTTTAGTTTTAATTTGTTATGTTTGTTGATTGTGGTAAATAATTATGTAACTTAGTTCTTGCCCGAGAGGAATAGGTAAATGAGATGGGTTTTTAATTAAGTATTTAATAAAAGATATTTAATAAAATAGGGCCAATTGGAATTAAAGCACCATGTTCCGTAACAATCGCAAGGTAAAAAGCAAGGACTTTCACTGGTGGAGCCACGTAGGTTAATGGAGATACATAGGTATTGGACTAGTAAAATTCTGTACTTTGCGATTGTTACAGAACACGTTTTATTTTTATTTTTTTAACATTGATAGACCTTTAGTAGTAGTAGAGCTTTTTTGTGAAAGAGTTCGTCCGGGGAAGTACTACCACCATACCTATTTCTGCCGCAAAGCAGTAGTGCTCGCATTGCTGTGTTCCGGTTTGAAGGGTAAGGGTGCCGGTGAAATTACAGGCACATGAGACTTTTCATTTTTATGTCTCAGGGTGGCGGGCGCATTGCAATGCCACATAGGGTGCGTCCTAGGTGAACGTGTCCTATGAGGTAATGCACTGTTCATAGGCAGAGGTTATCACTTAGCATCAGGTGGGCCATATGCTTGTTCCGTCATTCATTAGTATAAAAAAAAAAAAAAAATACCTTTGTTTGTCCACGATCTCACCTGTTGGTAAGTGACGATGTGGCCGAAGATGGAGCACAAAGGTCTAGAAGGCACCTATTCACTCTAGCCTTGAAGAGACCCAGATTACGTTACGATGATTGGAGTCACATGTTTTTTTAATAAATATTTTATTTGATCAACGTCTAGGCTCATTTGAGACCGAAAATACATTGTATCTTGATCCAGTTGGAGCCACATTTGTGTAAGGTATTAGGTTACCTACCTACTTATGTATGGTTTTTATTGTTTTTTACTTTTATTGATCCAATATATAGTGCCTCCATTTAAAATACTCTTGCCACCTCATCAAATATGTGTTTTATTTTCGTAGAATAGCAAATAATTCCTATCAGCTTCTGCCCGTAACTCTCGCTTATAAGAAATAAGGGTGAGTGAAGGGTGGGTTTAAAGGATCTACGTGATATAATATGAAATGAGTAGACCAACCAGAGGGGAATAAACGTTCTCGAGAGGCAACCAAAAACCCGAAAAAAAGGGGAAGCTCATGGCATCACATATTATATTAACAAACTCGCAGGTAGTCGATGGATAAGGCAGCACAAGACCATTCGTCGTGGCATTCTATGGGGGGTGCCTGTGTCCAGCAGTGGACTTCTGCAGGCTGATGAAGATGATGAATTAAGTAATCATACTAACTAAGATGATATGAATGAAAGCCACTGTTGGGAATAAGTCTTTTCCATCTTATGCACTCCAAACTCCAACTCCCCCGGTGTAGTAACTTGTACTATTGGTATGGTGACTGGGTCTGACCGCTTCTGGTACATGACGAGCTAGGGTTCTACTGTGAATAAAGATGGCTGACGCTAGGGTAGTATTTTTCTACTGCAGTG
Organism: Operophtera brumata; assembly: GCA_932527175.1. Classification (NCBI taxonomy): domain Eukaryota; kingdom Metazoa; phylum Arthropoda; class Insecta; order Lepidoptera; family Geometridae; genus Operophtera; species Operophtera brumata. Next base: position 13,063,422 of record OW052236.1, read on the forward strand.
TGCTCGGGTTAGTTAGGTATTTGAGGCTTAGTGTACGCATTCAGGCAAAATGACAACTTGCTTCAAATAGTTCTTATTGTTAGAGAGCTTTTATATGAAAATGTTTGCCTGGGGAAGTACTACCACGGTGCATTAAACCCTAGTCCTACAAAAATACATATTTCTGCCAAAAAACATTAGTGCTCTCATTGCTGTGTTTCGGTTGAAGGTGCCGGTGAAATTATAGGTACATGAGACTTTTCATCTTTATGTCTCAGGGAGGTGGGTGCCAAATAGGTAAATCCTAGGTAGTCGTAACCTGTGATTTAATACATTGTTAAAAGCAGAGGTTACATGAACAGTGGGTCAAGAATGACCGGGTTGGCTGCTCCTAAATGAACCAATCACTTACTATAGCGTCAATAACAAATTCTGATTTTGGGTGCAAATTGTAAATGTATCGTGTGACAAATCAAACAAAAGGTCTTGTTGCTTGTAATGTAGTGTTCAAATATATTACGTTATTATAAACTTCAACACAAAACGGCAGATCATACCGTTTCATTACATTAGGCTATTTCTATTCCTATTATGTTAGGTACCTATTTGAAAAATATCTACAAAATCCTACCTCACACAGGGGGTAACTTAGTTAATGGAAATACGAGTACATATTGGATCAACAAAAGTCATCAACTTGCCAATGTTACGAAACATGTTTATCCGATTCTAAAGAGTAAGTTTTAGGATACCGTACCTACCTCAAAAGTTACCAACGGAACCAATATAGGATCACTCTCATGTCTGTCTGGCTGTCTGTTTGTCCATCTTTCACAGCCTATTTTCTCTAAAAGCTCTAGATGAAAAAAGCTCGGTTCATATATTTCAGGCATGTACCACCTACCGTCGAACAGGGTTAGATTTATTGGTATTGAAATTCAATCGCATGTAACTTCTTTAGCTTTAAGATTCCGTAGCAAACGCAAGGTAAACGCCATGGACTTTTGGTGATCTGATTCATATCTCCATAAGTTAATGTGGCTCCAACATGAAAAACGTGTAGGCTCAGTTGGCACTGAAAAAACTCACCCAATTTCATGGTAATTTAATTAACTATTCGTAAGTTATTCTAGGAAAGAGATACCACAAAAAACTATTCATCCAAGTTTAATCGGAGAACTCACTTCACTCGATCATTAAGTCTATTCAGTGTGAACTACATTTGTTAATGAAGATACATGTTGGATCAACCAAAGTAGGTAGGTACTACATCGCATGCGTGAAGTAGCGAAATGAACCAGTCATGTGTGTCTCCTCTTGAACCAAGGACAGTGTAAGGGTTCCGTAGTCAATTCACAATCCCATAGTAACCATAAAAGTATTCATCACAGGCTGTTCAAGATATTTTTTTTAAAAACCACTTTGTTTGTTTCATGTAAAACTACAATAAAATTTGTCCTCAATTATAAAACCCAAGCTCAACGCCCAGATTCGTTCAGAGCCAGTTGCCATACCAATTAGTACAAATTACAACGGTGGCGTTCGCGTTAGCATAAAAAACCTATGCCCAAAAGTGGGTTTCAATCAGATAATTTTAGTTAGCCTGAGCTACTGGTGTCCCCCAGTTTTAATTTTACTTTGGCTACCCACCTCTATGTTTGATTTTATGTGTAGGTAATGTATGTTGACGAAAGTAATTTTGTTTCCAAGTTTCGGTAGCCATGCAATAATTAAGATGGTTTTTGTGTCTGTATTTTATAGTTAATTTAAAAATGGCCCGTTTAAACTAAATTAACATGTTCCATAACATCGATCCCTTTACGGTAAATGTTGATCAGGCGCGACTTCACGCGAGCTCTTTGTTGATCCAAAAACACAAGTTGATCCGGGCGACTTTTGTTGATCCAATATGTAGATAGATAGATAGATAGATAGATTAACTCTTTATTGTACACAAATAACACACAGAATTACAAAACATAACTCAATAACAAAATAAATAACAGAAATGTACAATGGGCGGTCTTATCGCTTATAGCGATTTCTTCCAGACAACCTTAGGATGGAGAGGACTATATGGAAGAATGGGACAGTGGTGTTATCACCTTGACAAATAAACATATCATTAAATATATACAAACCTACATTATAATACATAAAATATATACATAATAATATAAACACAACATAAAAACAGACAAGAACAATGAAACTCAACAGGACGAAGAAGACGATTGGAGATAAAACAGTTTGACACGATCTTTAAAAGAATGCAATGACGGAGCAAGCCGAATCGACAACGGTAATGAATTCCACAGCCGAACAGCTTGCACCGTAAAAGAGTCAGTGTAGAAAGAGCTGTGATGAATGGGGAACTTTAGAGCTAGATTTTCTGATGAACGAAGAGAATGAGGGTTGGAACAATGGAGAAACTCAAAGCGCCCATCCATTAACTAATGTGGCTTCTAGATGATTCACGATTTTTTTAATGAAATTGTTAATTTTTTTAATCTTTGATAGTCCTTTGTTTCACCACGATCTCACCTGTTGTTAAGTGACGATGTGGCCAAAGATGGAGCACAAAGGTCTAGAAGGCACCTATTCACTCTAGCTTGGAAGATACCCAGATTATAGTTTTCAGGAAAGACAGACGACGGTAGTGTATTCCACTCCTTAGCAGTTTGCATTATAAAGGTAGAACTGAAACGTTTTGTGCTAATAGAAGGTATACTAATGAAGTAAAGATGGTACTGAGCCGTACGCCTGTTCGTCCTATGATGAAAAGGAGATGGTGGGATCAGATCGTGCAGTTCCTGGGAGCATTCCCCGAAATGTAACCTATAGAAGATCAAAAGGCATGCAACCTTACGGCGGTGCTCGAGACTCTGGATCTTAGTCTCCGCCATATGTTGCTCACCTATAAGCCTGGAAGCTCTACGTTCGATCGAGTCCAAGGCAGCAAGCTGGTGTTTTGCCGAACCATCCCAAACATGGCAGCAGTACTCCATACCAGCCCGGACTTGTGCTTTATATAAACTGAGAAGCTGTCCTGGTGCGAAGTAACGCTTTACCTTATTCAGGATGCCTAGCTTCATGGCAGCTGTGACTTAGACTCGATGTAGGAGCCAAAGTTGAGAGTAGGCGTGAGCGAAACACCTAAGAGCTCGAGGTGATCTCCTATAGCTACAGGTACATCTCGGAATACAGGAACTTGGAGAAACAGATATTTTATCGCCGAGAAGAGACAAACCTGCGTTTTAGAGGCGTTGAACTTGACTAGATTGGCATCGCCCCTGTCAGATACAGCCTTGAGAGTCAAATTCAGACGCTGCAGCATCTCATCTCTTAACTCCTGAATTTCATTCTGCCTAGCTCGCGCAGTGGAAACATACCTCTCCACAACTGTGCTGTCGTCTGCATACCCAATGATACTGGGCATTAGCAGATCATTAATGTGCAGCAAGAACAGTGTGGCAGATAGCACTGACCCCTGAGGTACCCCGGCGTTAATAGCCAATTGATCCGACGAGCAGCCGTCAATAACTACTCGAATGGATCTTTCCCTCAGAAAGTCTGCGAGCCAGGAGCAGAATTGAACTGGCAGTCCGTAGGCAGGAAGCTTGCCAATAAGGTTAGCGTGCTAAACCCTATCAAAGGTAATTGTATTGTTCTCGATTTGTAATCGAGAAAATTTATCTGATTCGTGTTTTAGGTGCTATAATGCCCATAGAAATATGATAAAGATTAACATGTAATTTTATTACCGTCTTTTAGCTGAACGCTCTCACAAATATCAATGTTTTTCAGGTACCATTTAATGAACCAGGAATCACAATTGTGACAATGTCATAGTACAAAATTAAGGATGTTACATTCATCTTTAGAGATAGTGAATAAAAACTGGGGAGTTTCATACAAAATTTTCACAAGAATATGTTTTAACCAACGCAAGAATAAATAAATAAATATATATGTTACTTATTAGAGGTAATAATATCAATGTCAATAAATGAAAGAACAAAGAGCAGATTCAGTTTTTAGGCTCTTTGTATAAAATTTTTGTGATAATTACAAAAACATTTTATCGTTCCAAAATTTCCATACAAAATTTCCACGAGTCTGACATTCTGCCGTCAAACGCCATTTCGTTTTTATTGGACTGAAATAGGTATTCCAAATTTGAATTTGTATTATTTTGTGAGAGCGTCTTTAATACATGTAACTTGTCAAAGGATAAATAAAGAATAGAATTGAGTTGAGTTGTAGTATGTCCTATGTTCTATTGATACTTTTTGAAGTAAGGAACCCTAAAAATGGCCCATTTGAATTGGATCCACATGTTCCGTAGCAAACGCAAGGTAAATGGTATGGACTTTTGGTGATCTAATTCGTATCTCCATTAGTTAATGTGGCTCCAACATGATAAACGTGTAGGTTCACTTGGCACTGAAAAAACTTACCCAATTTCATGGTAATTTAATTAACTGTTCGTAAGTTATTCTAGGAAAGATATATCACAAAAAAACTATTCATCCAAGTTTAATCGGAGAACTCGCTTCACTCGATCTTTAAGTCTATTCAGTGTGAGCTACATTTGTTAATGAAGATACATGTTGGATCAACCAAAGTAGGTAGGTACTACATCGCATGCGTGAAGTAGCGAAATTAACCAGTCATGTGTGTCTCCTCTTGAACCAAGGACAGTGTAAGGGTTCCGTAGTCAATTCACAATCCCGTAGTTACCAGAAAAGTATTCATCACAAGGTGTTCAAGATATTTTTTAAGAAAACCACTTTGTTTTGTTGTATGTAAAACTACAATAAAATTTGTCCTCAATTATAAAACCCAAACTCAACGCCCAGATTATTTCAGAGCCAGTTGCCATACCAAATAGTACCTACAAATTACAACGGTGGCGTTTGCGTTTGTATAAAAAACCTAGGCCCAAAAGTGGAATTCATTCAGATCATCTTAGTTAGCCTGAGCTACTGGTCCCCCCCAGTTTTAATTTAACTTTGGCTACCCGCGTCTATGTTTTATTTTATGTGTTATGTTTGTTGACGAAAGTAATTGTGTTACCAAGTTTCAGTAGCCATGCAATAATTAAGATGGTTTTTGTCTCTGTATTTTTAAATAAATTAAAAAATAGCCCATTTAAACCAAATTAACATATTGCATAACATCGATCCCTTAACGGTAAATGTTGATCTGGCGTGACTTCACACCCGAGCACTTTGTTGATCCAAAAACAAGAATATGTTTTCATTATGCGATATTAACATGACAACCTCTTTTTTATCGTGGCATTAGACAGAAGAGGTGGAGGAAAACAACGTTTTCATAGACCACTTTTTTGTGAAACTCCGCTCCAGAATTTTTTGAAAGATAAAATTAAAATTGCTTTAACATATTAAAGGGTGGGAATGGGTTGTTTGACACAAAAATAGTCTATACAAACGTTGTTTCCCCCTACTCCCTCTGTGTTATGCCGTGATAAGAAAGGGGGGTTATGTTGTCATCGTAAGCCTATATAAGCCTATGTTATATCGGTGTCTCATACTTCAGAACGAGTGACAGTCCGACATGGATTTATAACATTAGAGAAGAGTGATCACCACGTGAGCTGCGAGCGAGCCGAAGGCGAGAGTGACCCGGTAGGGCCCGCAGCAAACCTGAACCGACACCTGTACGCCAATACCCAATAACCTATGTAATATCGGTGTCACAACAAACACACTAACACACTCACACACAAACTTTCACCTTTATAATATTAGTGTGATGTTATTTAAAAATGGCTTATTTAAACCAAATTAACATGTTCCATAACATCGATCACTTTACGGTAAATGTTGATCAGGCGCGGCTTCACACGAGCACTTTGTTGATCCAAAAACACAAGTTGATCCAAGTGACTTTTGTTGATTCAATATGTATCTCCATTAACTAATATGGCTTTGATTACATTGGCTACCCACCTCTATGTTTGATTTTATGTGTTATGTTTGTTGACGAAAGTGATTTTGTTACAAAGTTTCAGTAGCCATGCAATAATTGAGATGGTTTTTGTCTCTGTATTTTATAGTAAATTAAAAAATGGCCCATTTAAATCAAATTAACATATTCCATAACATCGATCCCTTTACGGTAAATGTTGATCAGGCGCGACTCCACGCGAGCACTTTGTTGCTACAAAAACACAAGTTGATCCAGGTGACTTTTGTTGATCCAATATGTATCTCCAATAACTAATGTGGCTTCTATATGATTCACGATTTTTCAAATGAAATTGATTACATTGGCTACCCACCTCTATGTTTGATTTTATGTGTTATGTTTGTTGACGAAAGTGATTTTGTTGCAAAATTTCAGTAGCCATGCAATAATTGAGATGGTTTTTGTCTCTGTATTTTATAGTAAATTAAAAAAGGCCCATTTAAACCAAATTAACATGTCCCTTTACGGTAAATGTTGATAAGGCGCGACTTCACGCGAGCACTTTGTTGATCCAAAAACACAAGTTGATCCAGGCGACATTTGTCGATCCAATATGTATCTCCATTAACTAATGTAATGTGTATGTTTTTTAGTAGTAGTAGAGCTTTTTTGTGAAGAGTTCGTCCAGGGAAGTACTACCACCATACCTATTTCTGCCGCAAAGCAGTAGTGCTCGCATTGCTGTGTTCTGGTTTGAAGGGTAAGGGTGCCGGTGAAGTTACAGGCACAAGAGACTTTTCATCTTTATGTCTCAGGGTGGCGGTCGCAGTGCAATACCACATAGGGTGCGTCCTAGGTGGACGTGACCTATGAGGTAATGCACTGTTCATAGGCAGAGGTTACTGCCTAACATCAGGTGGGCAATCAGCTTGTTTCGGCAATCGGTAGTATAAAAAAAATGTGGATCTTAGATGTTTCACGATTTTTTAAATGAATTTGTTTACATTGGCTACCCACCTCTATGTTTGACTTTATGTGTTATGTTTGTTGACGAAAGTAATTTTGTTACAAAGTTTCGGTAGCCATGCAATGATTAAGATGGTTTTTGTCTCTGTATTTTATAATAAATTTAAAAATGGCCCATTTAAACGTAATTAACATAAACCATAACATCGATCCCTTTACGGTAAATGTTGATCTGGCGTGACTTCACGCGAGCACTTTGTTGATCCAAAAACACAAGTTGATCCAGGTGACTTTTGTTGATCCAATATGTATCTCCATTAACTAATGTGACTTCTAGATGATTCACAATTTTTTAAATGAAATTGATTACATTGGCTACCCACCTCTATGTTTGATTTTATGTGTTATGTTTGGTGACGAAAGTGATTTTGTTACAAAGTTTCAGTAGCCATGCAATAATTAAGATGGTTTTTGTCCCTGAATTTTATAGAAATTAAAAATTGGCCCATTTATATTAAATTAACATATCCCTTTACGGTAAATGTTGACCAAGCGCGACTTCACGCGAACACTTTGTTGATCCAAAAACACAAGTTGATCCAGGCGACTTTTGTCGATCCAATATGTATCTCCATTAACTATTGTAATGTGTATGTTTTTTAGTAGTAGTAGAGCTTTTTTTTGAAGAGTTCGTCCGGGGAAGTACTACCACCATACCTATTTCTGCCGCAAAGCAGTAGTGCTCGCATTGCTGTGTTCCGGTTTGAAGGGTAAGGGTGCCGGTGAAGTTACAGGCACAAGAGACTTTTCATCTTTATGTCTCAGGGTGGCGGTCGCAGTGCAATACCATATAGGGTGCGTCCTAGGTGGACGTGACCTATGAGGTAATGCACTGTTCATAGGCAGAGGTTACTGCCTAACATCAGGTGGGCAATCAGCTTGTTTCGGCAATCGGTAGCATAAAAAAAATGTGGATCTTAGATGTTTCACGATTTTTTAATGAATTTGTTTACATTGGCTACCCACCTCTATGTTTGACTTTATGTGTTATGTTTGTTGACGAAAGTAATTTTGTTACAAAGTTTCGGTAGCCATGCAATAATTAAGATGGTTTTTGTCTCTGTATTTTATAATAAATTTAAAAATGGCCCATTTAAACGTAATTAACATATTCCATAACATCGATCCCTTTACGGTAAATGTTGATCTGGCGTGACTTCACGCGAGCACTTTGTTGATCCAAAAACACAAGTTGATCCAGGTGACTTTTGTTGATCCAGTATGTATCTCCATTAACTAATGTGACTTCTATATGATTCACGATTTTTCAAATGAAATTGATTACATTGGCTACCCACCTCTATGTTTGATTTTATGTGTTATGTTTGGTGACGAAAGTGATTTTGTTACAAAGTTTCAGTAGCCATGCAATAATTAAGATGGTTTTTGTCCCTGAATTTTATAGTAAATTAAAAAATGGCCCATTTATATTAAATTAACATATCCCTTTACGGTAAATGTTGATCAAGCGCGACTTCACGCGAACACTTTGTTGATCCAAAAACACAAGTTGATCCAGGCGACTTTTGTCGATCCAATATGTATCTCCATTAACTATTGTAATGTGTATGTTTTTTAGTAGTAGTAGAGCTTTTTTTTGAAGAGTTCGTCCGGGGAAGTACTACCACCATACCTATTTCTGCCGCAAAGCAGTAGTGCTCGCATTGCTGTGTTCCGGTTTGAAGGGTAAGGGTGCCGGTGAAGTTACAGGCACAAGAGACTTTTCATCTTTATGTCTCAGGGTGGCGGTCGCAGTGCAATACCATATAGGGTGCGTCCTAGGTGGACGTGACCTATGAGGTAATGCACTGTTCATAGGCAGAGGTTACTGCCTAACATCAGGTGGGCAATCAGCTTGTTTCGGCAATCGGTAGCATAAAAAAAATGTGGATCTTAGATGTTTCACGATTTTTAAATGAATTTGTTTACATTGGCTACCCACCTCTATGTTTGACTTTATGTGTTATGTTTGTTGACGAAAGTAATTTTGTTACAAAGTTTCGGTAGCCATGCAATAATTAAGATGGTTTTTGTCTCTGTATTTTATAATAAATTTAAAAATGGCCCATTTAAACGTAATTAACATATTCCATAACATCGATCCCTTTACGGTAAATGTTGATCTGGCGTGACTTCACGCGAGCACTTTGTTGATCCAAAAACACAAGTTGATCCAGGTGACTTTTGTTGATCCGATATGTATCTCCATTAACTAATGTGACTTCTAGATGATGCACAATTTTTTAAATGAAATTGATTACATTGGCTACCCACCTCTATGTTTGATTTTATGTGTTATGTTTGGTGACGAAAGTGATTTTGTTACAAAGTTTCAGTAGCCATGCAATAATTAATATGGTTTTTGTCTCTGTATTTTATAGTAAATTAAAAAATGGCCCAGTTAAACCAAATTAACATATCCCTTTACGGTAAATGTTGATCAGGCGCGACTTCACGCGAGCACTTTGTTGATCCAAAAACACAAGTTGATCCAGGCGACATTTGTCGATCCAATATGTATCTCCATTAACTAATGTAATGTGTATGTTTTTTAGTAGTAGTAGAGCTTTTTTGTGAAGAGTTCGTCCAGGGAAGTACTACCACCATACCTATTTCTGCCGCAAAGCAGTAGTGCTCGCATTGCTGTGTTCCGGTTTGAAGGGTAAGGGTGCCGGTGAAATTACAGGCACAAGAGACTTTTCATCTTTATGTCTCAGGGTGGCGGTCGCAGTGCAATACCACATAGGGTGCGTCCTAGGTGGACGTGACCTATGAGGTAATGTACTGTTCATAGGCAGAGGTTACTGCTTAACATCAGGTGGGCCATCAGCTTGTTTAGGCAATCGGTAGTCTAAAAAAAAAAAAGTGGATCTTAGATGATTCACGATTTTTTAAATGAATTTGTTTACATTGGCTACCCACCTCTATGTTTGATTTTATGTGTTATGTTTGTTGACGAAAGTAATTTTGTTACAAAGTTTCGGTAGCCATGCAATAATTAAGATGGCTTTTGTCTCTGTATTTTATAGTAAATTTAAAAATGGCCCATTTAAACCAAATTAACATGTTCCATAACATCGATCCTTTTACGGTCTAGGAGTTCTAGGACGACCTCTGTGGCGCGGCGGGCGATGGTTGGCCTGCGACGCAGGAGGTTGCGGGTTCGATTCCCGCCTCGGAACAAATATTTGTGCGATCGCAGATATTTGTTCAGGGTGTTCTGGGTTTTTTCTATGTATAATAAAAAAAACTATTGATGTTATATATTGTATTAAGTATAAGTATAGTTTTCTAGTACCCATAATACAAGCTCTGCTTATCTTGGGGCTAGATAATGTTGTTTGAACTGTCCAGCATTATTTATTATTATTATTTATTACGGTAATTGTTGATCAGGCGCGACTTCACGCGTACACTTTGTTGATCCAAAAAAACAAATTTATCCAGGCGACTTTTGTTGATCCAATATGTTGATCCATTAACTAATGTGGCTCCTAGATGATTCACGATTTTTAAAATGAAATGGTACACATATCAATAATTACAAATACCTAAAGTATTAAAAACTTTGTATAGTCTGCCGTTTTATTTTGCAGGGTGTTTTTCTGTTTACGTCTAGACGTCTACCAAGTAGATAGATACAAAAACTAAAAAAACATGCAAATACTAAATATAATATAGCCTAGCTAGCAAGTTACTAAAATAAATCCTTAATTAGCTAAGGATGCGCGTAGGTACAATCAAGCACTATGCTAAATAGAGGCATGGCAATGTATAAAAAGCAACTACCCCTAGCAACATGTGTAATGGCCCGAGAAGGCTGTAACTATTATAGCTTTCAAATTGACCTAAATCCTAACCTAAACAAGATTACACTATCTAACCTTAGACCTTTACCTAGATTTAACCAGGGTTTGAAATTTAAATTACAAATAATAACAACTCCTTTTTAAAAAATTACCACTACCCACCTTAAACAGGAATATTCTTTGAATTGAAAGCTAGAAATACTGAGTGCTATATCATTTCTGAATCTTAATCAAGTAGAAAAGTTAGTAAGTCAGGGACCCTAAGTTTTTTTTAAAAACAAAGTGAAGTCAATCTCTTTGAAAAAATGAGCAAAACACATTACGTACAACTTGTCGGACTAAAACCCATTTAAATGATTAATTTGTAATGGCGCACCTAGAAAGGTTAAGAGCGGCAACGTCGCAGCCGTCATTAGCCAATCACAGAGTTTGCTGCAACCTGATTGGCCCATTTGAATCAGATCAACATATTACGTAATCACCGCAAGGTGGATTTGTATATTGGATCAACAAGTGGCTACGTGATTTCAGTGCCACATGATCGCACATGTTGATCCTGTTGGAGCCACATTAGTTAATGGAGATACATATTGGATCAACAAAAGTCGCCTGGATCAACTTGTGTTTTTGGATCAACAAAGTGCTCGCGTGAAGTCGCGCCTGATCAACATTTACCGTAAAGGGATCTCTATATATATATATATATATATTTATGTATACATTGTGATGATATATGCTATATATTTATTTTATTTTTATTTTATTTTTACAATTTTAGAGAAACTAACAGCTAAACACAAACTATGGTAATTATATATAAAATAACATGTTTAAACATGTTAAAACCAGAAGGCTAATTATAAGTTTCTACAAATAAACTACTAAATGGATAAACTAGAACTAAAAATCAGTAGACGACAAAATAAAAATAAACCATAAAGATATTAAACAATAATAAATACTTACACAGATATTAAACAATAATAATACTTACATAGTTACATTGTTGAGTTGAATTTAGATAAAAATAAATAAATAAGTACCTACACACTACGCTGACTAGACACATTGCAGCCCAAAAAGAAATTATCATTAAGCAAACGTTTTAACTTAACCACAGAGGTGTTGAAAATATCAACATCGACATTCACTTTCGCCAATGTGTTGAACGAATTACATGCTCTGATAATAAAAGCGTTCTGACGGTAGTTCGTTCTGACACGCGGTACGTACAGCAAGTTAGGGTTCCTCAACGCTGTTCCGCTAGTGCGCAATCCCAACAGTTCCAGTAGCTCAGGACAGTCCACAGAGCCATTCCCTATGCCGAAGAGGAAGGATAGATCAGAAATATTCCTTCTTTCATATAGGGGGAGGAAGTGAAACTTACGACATCTCGTCAGATAGTCGGGAAGGAAAACTTTAGCACGAAACTGCAAATACCGCAAAAACCTTTTCTGAATGCCTTCAAGCCTTGCGGTATAGACGTCGTAGCAAGGGTTCCACACTGGAGAGGCGTATTCCAATAGACTGCGTACAAATGCACAGTACAAAATTTTAAACGTCTTTATTTCAGAGAATTCAGACGACATTCGCAAAACGAAACCAAGTGCTCTGGATGCCCTATTTACTAAGCTATCGATATGGATGTCAAAGAGTAGTTTGGTATCAAAAGATACACCTAAATCTCGGATTGTATCTACTCGTGAAAGAGGTGTACCGTGAAGAGTGTAATCAAATTTAATAGTAGTTTGTTTACGAGTAAAAGAACAAACAAAGCACTTCGAGACGTTCAAGTCCAGTTTATTCCGGATACAGTAGTTTTCAAAACTCATAAGGTCATCTTGCACACGCCCTGCATCCGTGATAGACTGTATCTTACTGAGGATTTTCATATCATCAGCATAAAGTAGAACCTTACAATGCACAAAACAGGACGAGATGTCGTTAACAAAAATTGCAAAGAGGAGGGGACCTAATAAGGACCCCTGTGGCACTCCCGAAGGAATAAATAAGGGTGAGGAGGAATATCCACTAAGAACAACAGTCTGGCATCTATTATGGACATACGATGTGAACCATCTGAAGAGGTTGCCTCTGATACCTACTTGTTCTAACTTTCTCAATAAGACAAGGTGATCAATGCGATCAAAACACTTAGAAAAATCAGTGTAAATAATATCCACCTGCGAAGGCTCAGCCATGTTCCTTGTCAGGTACTCGGAACAGATAAGGAGATTGGATGTTGTGGACCGACCCCTAAGAAATCCATGCTGCTGCGGCATAAGGTCGTGCCGCAGCGCAGAGTAGACCTGCTCGTAAACGATTTTTTCCAAAACCTTAGAAAATAAACATAGTTTAGAAATCGGCCTGTAATTTTCAACATCGTTCTTGGGACCTTTTTTATGGATGGGAGTGACGTAAGCCGACTTCCATATTTCCGGTATAAAACCTTCGGTAAGCGAACGTCGGTACAACAAAGTTAGGGGGAAAACCAGGCTATTCACACACTTTACTATAAAAATGGCAGGGATATTGTCAGGCCCCGCTGATTTATTCACATCAAGGGTCTTAAAAAGATGAAAAACTTTGCCTTCCATAACTTCGACCATACCTATATCAGCGCAAGATGTAAGTTGTAGCGAAACGTCAGGTTGAAATAGGCCAGGTGAGCCACTACGGAAATTGGAGTGGAAGTATTCAGCAAACATATCACATATCACACTCCCTTGATCCGAAGAACAAGCGCCATACTGCATTACAGAAGGATAGGTATTCGAGTTGTTCTTAGTTTTCACGTAAGTCCAAAACGAGCGAGGGCTATTTCTAATAAGGTCTTCAATATTACTCATATATGTACTATACATCTCTTTCTCCATACTCCGCGCTCTTTCCCTTAAAATAACAAAAGAATCCCAATCATGTGAGTTACCATACGTTTTGAATTTTTTATGGTACTTGGCTTTCTCACGTAGTATTTTGATAAGAGGACGTTTATACCAAAGTGGATATTTACGAGAGGGTAACACGGTCTTTGAGGGAATAAAATTATCTCGCACAGTGTAAATAGTATTATACATAAAACGTACGGCCTCATCAATATCTCCCGTATTTAATTCAGTGACCCAGTCTATAGCATCCAGTTTGGAACAGATTGAATCGTAATCACCGTGCTGATAAGCAAACTTGATGTAAGATTGCGGCTTTATAGCATGGAGCTGTACGAAATCAACACTGGTTACTAGAGACCGGTGGTGGGGGTCTTCGGGTACTAAGGGACAATCGCAAGAACGGACCGACACGTCACTATTAGAAAAAATTAGGTCAAGAAGGCGGCCATGGCTAGCATTAACGAAAGAATTATACTGTAAAAGATTACTTGTACTTAGGGTGTCAATAAAGTTAATTTGATGGAAGCCTTGCATATTACTCGGCATAAGAGAAATGCCATCACCGCTCGGGGACCAAGAGACAACCGGCATGTTAAAATCTCCAAAAATAATAAATTTGTCTAGAGGATTTTCTAACACAATGCTAGACAATTTATCCGCATAACTGGAAAGTTGTAATCCGATTGAATTACCTAAATTTTCATTACACACATAAATTACACAGATGTGCATTTTATACACCGAACGCGGGTTACGATTACGAATCGTCAGAGTTACCCACAAATCCTCAGCTGACGATGCCCAATCTCCACGGCACTCGGCCGCGAGTTCACGGCGAACCGCCACTAAAACCCCACCCCCCAGCTCCTGCATTGTAGACTCATAGTTACGGTCTCGCCTAAAAACAATATACCGATCGTCAAATAATTCACTATCGTTGATACCATTAATTAGCCATGATTCTGTAATGCAGATTACGTCATATGAATTTAAACAAATATTTCTATAAAAAGAAACCGTCTTCGTACGTAAACCGCGTACATTTTGGTAATACACACTAATCATTGATAACCGGTAGGTTTATTATTTTCTGTATAGACAGGTATACAAAGACGCAAGTGAATGTAGGTAATTGGGCAAATAGCGAGTACAATTAAATGACAGGAAGATAACAACAAAAAGATGAATAACAACGGGGCATAAATAAAAATTACCAGACAAAAGAGACAGTAGCAAATAAAACGTCGACCTACCGTAGCGGGTAGCGATAAGCGGGCAGTAGGATTACGCACAGCAAGTGCATCGAGAGAACCAGTTAGCAAGGCAGCGATTGTCAAACTTTCATAGCACAAATTTCCACAAATGAAATCGAACACAAAAATAGCAAGTAAAAGTAAGTACTTATAAAACACTACAACTTTTTCAAATCCGCTTCTGTACGTATTTGGACTTTTGGCGAACCTTCGTTTTTTCGAACGAAGATCTTGCATCCCCGCACCCACACAAATGCAAACCCCTTCTCTTTCGCTAGGGTTTTGGTCTTGTTGAGCAGTATTTTACTTTCAACCGTCAAATGATCATTAACGAATATTCTGCTACTGCCAGACATCCCTAGGGCCGTCGCTGTAATGGTGCACTTCCTGGCAGCCGATACAAAATCATCCTTTATGTATCTGCTGTGTATACCAACCACAATGGTCTTATTGTCCTTGCTGCTACGCATAGGTATCCTAGCGATGTAATTAATCTGCTCCTTTGGAATGGTGCACTTCACATGCACACCAATTTTAGAGACAATCTCGAAGAGATTCTCGCTATTGGAGACCGGAACTCCTTTAATTTCGAGATTATTAAGGCGCGATCTCTGCTCCATCTCATTGTTGTGGGCCTCCAATTTCTCCACACGTAGCTGTAGATATTCAACATCATGTTTTGTTTTTTGCAGGGTTTTAATATCTTTCTCCATCCCCAGGATTTTATCAGATAACGCACCCATCTTACTGTCAATAAAATCTATCGAAGATTTAATATCCGCTATCTCTGGCTTGATAGTCTTTAGTGCAGATAACTCAGCCTTGATGTTTTTGACCGCCTCGTCGAGCCCAGGTAGTACAGAAACTAGAAGACTAAGGCGCTTAAGCTCAGCAAGCACTGTATATGCTGGTGATCTTATTGTTAAATTAAGGCCGTTGTCGACAGGGTGTATTCCGAGGTCGTGGCTATCAATGCGGGGGTCCCACAGGGTTCTGTGCTCTCGCCGACGTTGTTCATCCTGCATATAAACGACCTCCTGAACATTAATAACATTTAGACATTTATTTATGAAAATTGATAAGTAGCACACACAACACATAGTAACATGCACTGCTATGCGGATGACAGCACTTGCGATGCTCGATATGCAGGCCGTGCGAGTGACTCTCAGACAGAGGTGGATGCACACCCAGACATGCTTGTATCTGAAGTTGAGTGTTCACTTAAGTTGGTCTCAGAATGGGGGCGACTAAATTTGGTCCAATTTAACCCCACCAAGACCCAAGTCTGTGCCGTCACCTCTAAAAAGGCACCATTTGTTGTATCCCCGCAATTTCAGGGACCCTTCCCATTTCTAATAGTCTCTCGATCCTGGGTGTCGATATTTCGAGCAAAGTACAGTGCAGGGGTCATTTAGAGAGCAAAACTGCTCTTGCCTCCAAAAAACTCGGTGTACTCAACAGATCGAAGCGGTACTTCACACCGGAGCAACGATTTACGTTTTACAAAGCGCAGGTCCGGCCCCACTTGGAGTACTGCTCTCACATCTGGAATGGTGCACCGAAGTACCAGCTGCAACCTCTGGACTCCCTGCAACGCAGAGCTGTTAGAATTGTCGACGCGCTCAAAGTTACCAGTGATCTAGAGCCGTTGAGCGTGCGCCGAGATATTGGTGCGCTTAGCGTCTTTTATAAGATTTTTTAACGGGGAATGCTCTGAGGAGCTGTTTGAGCTAATCCCAGCTCCATACTTTTATAACCGCACATCCCGCCATCGTGAGCGAGCTCACCCGTACATTTTGGATGCGTGGAGGATTCGCACAGTGCGTTTCACGTGCTCGTTTCACCCGCGTACCTGCAGGACGTGGAATGAGCTCCCGTTGGATGTCTTCCCACAGGGCTACAATATGGGTAAATTCAAGAGAAATATCAATAGGGCTCTTAATGGTAGGCAGTGTGTTTGCAATACCGTGGGTGTTGCAGATATCCATATATATTTTTTCATTAAAAAAAATATATACTATATATATTTTTTACATTAAAAAATATATTTTTTTTTGGCCGTCTGCTTGTTTGTCGATTTATACCCTTGCGCCATCTCATCTGTCCGGGACATCAGTTAGGGCCGGTGCGGCGGCAGATTCCGCTGAGGAGCTCAAAAGACGCAAATATGCAAGTCTCGACAGAGCTTACTTATTTGAGCCTTTCGGGGTCGAGACTCTGGGTCCGTGGGGTTCCGGGGCCCTTCGCGTTTTCAAAATTACTTCAGGGCCTCTGGTCGAAGTAACGCGTGACCCGAGAGCTGGCTCTTATCTGGCTCAACGCATTAGTATTGCCATTCAGCGTGGCAATGCAGCCAGCATCTTAGGGACGCTTCCGTCTGGTAAAGCAAGGCAAATCAAGGCCCTGTGCCAGACCTGGTCAAATGCTTTAGCGATATCGAGGGTGACAGCTAACGCTTCACCTCTGCTCTCAATTGCTTCAGCCCACTGGTGTGTTAGGTTAACAATAAGATCACCAGCAGACCTGCCATGGTGAAAACCGTATTGGCGGTCACTGATCAACTGGTGCTCCTCCAGTTACCCAAGAAGCTGAGTATTTAACACTCGCTCCATCACCTTGGAAAGAAGTGAGGTAATCGCAATAGGCCTATAGTTTGCCGCGTCCGTTCGATCACCTTTTTTTGGAACAGGGTGAACCAAGGCAATCTTCCACGATGAAGGCACTATACCAGTGGAATAGGAGAGGGTGAACAGTTATGTGAGCACAGGAGTCAGCTCAGGAGCACATGCTTTCAAAACTATTGCCGGAATTCCATCAGGCCCACTGGACTTTCGAACGTCCAGAGATAAAAGC
Source organism: Operophtera brumata (assembly GCA_932527175.1). Classification (NCBI taxonomy): domain Eukaryota; kingdom Metazoa; phylum Arthropoda; class Insecta; order Lepidoptera; family Geometridae; genus Operophtera; species Operophtera brumata. The sequence continues at coordinate 13,081,170 of OW052236.1, forward strand.
TCTTTTGGTACCTTTTTCTGTGTGATACATATTTCTGCCATGGAACTCTCACAAGGTCGCAGTGTGGGCGGTACAGTGTCTTTGGCGTCGAGAGTCGAGTTTGAAGCAAAAATAGTAACAAGGAGGTCTGCTTTTTCTTTTGAGCTATGGCCTGGGGAATCATCTGGTTAACGTAAAGCAGAAAGTGTGGATTTACAGAAGTTTCCTTCAGCCGCTTTTGCCAGGGACCAAAAGGCACTACTGCCCTTGCTTGGTAGCTATAGCCAATTTATCCCCTATTTTAGCAATGTGCCAATTTTTTGCTGCAACGACAGCCTTCTTTGCTGATCAGGTAGTAGCGTTGAATTTCTTTTTCAACGCAGTTGTTTCCGGGTTTTTTCGTTTACGCGCCTCAACCCATGCTCTGTAAGCATTACACTTACTCTTGTTTGCAGATGCACAAGACCTATCAAACCAAGGTCGACTCAAGCCACCAACGTCAACTAATCAACTAAACTACTAAGCCGGAATGAAACATTCCATCCCCTGCAGCACAACATCAGCAACGGCAGTCGCACAGACGTTAGGATCGCCAGATGAGAAACACATATGACTCCATGGATAGGATGAAAAAAAATCACGCAACCCATCCCAGTCGGCTGAGCTGTAATGCCAAACCATCCGTTTGCTGGGGAGAACGGATTGGACGGGTCTTGAAATCGGCACAGTAGTCCTGATCAAACAGTGATCAGAAGATCCAAGAGGTGCTTCGACTGAAACTTGATACGACTCTGGACGCGATGTTAAGAATAGGTCCAACAAAGAGGGATCGTGACCCACAATATCGGGAATCCTTCTTGGCTCAGAGACCTGTTGAGAGAGGTCATAGGACACATCGAGATCATTAACAACCCTACCAGCGTGATCAGTAATTCGTGAACTCAACTACTCACTGTGGTGAGCGTTAAAATCACCAAGGATCACAAAGTCGGCACGAGGGTACTGTTCAAGTGTTTTGTCAATCCCAACAGCAACGTGCTCAAAGAGCCGGGTCGTCTCTGGATCTCCACTATGGGACCTTTACAGGCACGAGTAGGTCCAAGAAAAACCTCCATAGTCAACGCGCACCCATAAATTTGAGAAGTCCGGAGCTTCAAACCCAGAAAGTCGGCGGTAGCAAATATATTCCCTCACAAATAAACACACTCCCGCGTTGCTCCTAAAGGCATGCTCAAGCTTGTATCCGGGGTAATATAGGTATGAAGTGTCAGCTGGGCAGGAGATTAGGGTCTCCGTTAAAAAGAGAAGGGCTGGTTTGGCTGTCTCCAGATGGTGGTAAGGTTCGAATGAAGACCGCGAATGTTGCAGAAGTCCACAACAAACGTGATTTTGAAACCGCTGTATAAAACGGTTTCCTCTTTTGTTTGTGGTTCATTGGTAGAAAAATATGAAAAAGGGGAAAAAGGTAAAAAGCAATCCAGGCAAAAACCAAGAACAATGATAGTTAAACGAATAGGACTCAAACGGGCCGCACTATGAATGATCCTACTCCGGCACGACATCCACTTATACAGGCTCTTTGCACAGGTTGGCTGGACAGCCTCCCAAGGCGGAGTTTGAAAAGTAATCCCTAGGTTCGGGTCCCCTACTAACCACGGGCGGCCAGCGGACAGCCGTTTCACCGGGTCTCCCTGGACATCGCGCCAATCCTCCATCCCGACCCATAAGATATCCCTCCAAAATTAAAGCTAACGGCCCCCAGTAATGGACTGGAATGCTCTTTACCGAAGGGGACTAGCACTCCCGCACTAGTTGCGGAACACGTCGATACTATAACTTATCGGCATTTGGCGGCTCGCTCTAGCGGGAGGGTGGTAGCAAACCAGGCAAACCCCTTGCGGGACTCCACCACCGCGAGTGACCAGGTTAGTCGGCTCTTACGACACGCTTCCTGGCAGCGGAGGGGAAAAAAGTATTCTTTCTCCGTCCCCATCACGGATAAAATGGGATCATTTGGGTCATCATTGTCGAGATAATGTGACCCGCATGTCACCAACTCTCTACCATGTATTAAAAATTCCGGAGTATATCCCGTGGTTATATAATCATTATCTTACTCTTATGATCGAATCGATCGAAAACATGACGCATTGCGATTTGACCACATTTTCTTTACTTTCTTCGATTGCAAAATAATCTCTACTAATACGTTTTAAGTGGGCACTATTTTTATCTCTTTTGCCTCCTTTTTTCAAGCTGGAGGCTGACAAAGAAAATCCAATTGTCATTTTCTCTTCTTCTCATTACTGGTCTATTTTGCCGTCTGTCCTTTGTTTCCAGTGAAATACGTTTTGTATTTCAGGCTACAGATACTGCTGGTTATTTAGAGTATATCAGCAACATGTTTTAATTGTTATTTTACGTCTGTAATCAGACAGAAAATAACAATTAAACAATAACAAACACTAAACACTGGTTTAATAAACACTTTTCCTAAATAATTACGAAACATAAGCTCTATGCTTTCTTCAAATAGAAGCGGTATGTTTTTTTGTAGATCTTTTAAACTTTATATATTGCAATTAAAAAAGTATATTTTTACAAAAAAAAACAACCGACTTCAAAGCTTCTAATAACAAATCGCTTCAAGTATGCCTATGAGAGTTCGATTTCTCCAGGATCCCATCATCAGATCCTGACCTGATGACCATGGGAACACCTGGGAAGTATACACTTCCTAACAAAAAATTATTTTCCAAATTGGTCCACGCGCATTCGAGTTATCGGGGAAAAAAGATAAAAAAAATAGATTCCGAAGAATTGGAACCACCTCCATTTTTTAAGTCGGTTAAAAATTGACATAATAGTACGGAAATACACATTCCTTTAGTAGCTACCTTTACGTTTCAGATACGTATAAATAATAAGGCAATTGTGAATATGACGCACAACATGTTTTGATGCTTATTCCGATCTTTGGCACAGCGTGGGATCATTACGTACAAAGAAATGAAATGTGATTTCCTCGGAAAAGGTTACGAAACATTTTTGTTAAATTACTGTTTGTTATAGAAGTTCCGCACGCTGCGTCTATATGGCGCCGGCAATTTCGACCGGCGATCTCTTCCCCTACCAATAAAACTATTATTTTCCCTGGACTAGTTGAATTATATTTATTCTCTATAAACGTCACATTTGTTGTTGTATCGTTCCTGTTTGGTAATGCCCGGAAAAACGGAAGAAATAGGATTTTACTGGATATAAATGAAATGGGTTTTATCTCATCCGGCCATCCGAAGTATGTCACGGAGTAAATGAACCCTTCTCCGGAAAGACAAACTAAAAAAGATAAAATGTTCCTTAGCGTACATTAAAGTGCTGTCAGCTCGGAGGAGAGCCGTAAAGAGACTGGCCCGGAGTCCCAGTGGGACCGCAGTTGTCTTGTCCGCTAAGCTAAATTAAAGAATAGACTTGACAATCTAATTTAAAATAGCAACTCACTTTTTATCTCTGTGGCAAGTTATAAAACCTGTGGCAACTGCAGTAAAGTAACTTGTTTCTAACTTCCATTTATTTACAGATTTTACTTTTCAAGATACGGTTCACCAGCATATTAAAGAGCTGTTTAATGGCTGTCAACTAAGGCCCAAGTTCACGAACAAATAAATCGGTGGTTACCGGAACCAATCGTCAAAGTGACCGATAACGTATTCTGTCAAAAAGAGTTGTTTAAGCTAAACAGCTGTTTAAACGTCCGTTAATGTGTTGATGAACACATAAGAGTCTGGTGGTGGTGGTCGTGGTGAGTCTGCCCGTATAATTTTTGAAATATGTGTTCATAAATTGTCGTACATAATGAGCTTCGGTACCCTTAGCCGCCCGTTTGTGTGTTAACAAACATGAGCCTTGCCAAATCTGAAGGCAGTTCTTATCACATTTAAGTTATTTATTATAACAATTCTTGCTTTTTTCCTATAGTAGAAATCCAACCTGCCCAGCTTTTTAGCAGCCGCACATTCTGTAGAGGTTCGTAGCTCTACGGCGTAGCCGATATCAGTTCCTGCCCTCCTTAGATGGCAGTAACAACATCTCAACCGTGAAATTTTATCGGTAGAATTAATCTTCAAAAGTTTCCGTGTCCCGCCCTTTTGTTTTAGATGTGCCCTGTAATAAAATTTATTCCTTAGTCTAATCGGAAATAGATAAGTAGGAGGGTCGTGGGTCCCAAGGGCACGACTGATTTGCGACTTTGTTAAAGCCTTGAATTAATAAGTTAGTTAAATACTAGTTAGGTACTTTTAGTGTCGCAAACTTCTGCTATAAATTGAGTTCCGTTATGCAGTAGCATCGGAGTAACCTTAGATATATAGGATGGCCCTGCACTCGGTGGATTGACGACACTATAAGGGCAGCGGGCTGTTGATGGACGGAGGTGGCTCATGACCTTTAATTGTGATATTCTATGGGTGAGGCCCATATCTAGCACTAACTCTAACTCCATTAAAACCAGCTAACATGATTCTAACATTCAGTTTCATTGTCAGCTGAACTATGTAAGTGAGGTACTTTCCATGTTCTCACCAGGTACGATCCAAGGAGTCCGCATCTAAAACCAAAAGTTGTTTGCAATAAAATATTATAACACGATGAACTGTCAAAGAGCTGTTAAATGCTTGTGATATTAAACTCATTACTTCGCTGGCGACAACCGCAAGCTTTTTGTAATTTCCACTGACAAATGAACAGCGGGCGAGTGGGGTTTCACGAGGAAGTTGATTTTAAAATGTAGAGCGTGTTGCACAGAGGTGACTAAGATTTATCTTATTTATGCCTGTCAAACAGTCGAGTAGTCTTCTCTGCATAACCATTGTTCCATTCAATCAAAATTCACATTGAAACTTGAATACTCATTTGCCTGAAACAATAAACGATTGAAAGATTAATTTAATAAATAAAAAAATAAAAAATGAGATGGTTGGTTGTTTTTGTTTATTTTTCCTCCGTAACAAGTGCTTTTTCATCTCATCTATTTGAAAAAAGATGATTGGTTCTCGCATATGTGCGAGCAATTTAGGTCTTTTTTACGTAGGTACTTAATTAATCTATTAAGTACCCACTAAATCGCGGGAACAATATTTGAAAGTATTTTTTTATCGTATGGATTCAAAATAGTGCCCTCGCTGTAAAAATACTGTTTTCCTCACTTAATCCTGTGGCAACTTTCTTCCCTGAATTCTCGTATCTAGGCAACTTGTAGGCAATAATGTCGTTATACTAGTAATTGATCTTTGACATTAACCGGGGCGACGAAGCGCATTTCCCACTTAACGCGAGTCGAGTTAATGCTCTCTTACAGAGGCCTATTCATTTGAATTTAACATGGTGTTTCGAAGTAGGTACAGGCTTTTGTATACGAAAATATTAATAATAAAATGCTACATTGTATTAATGATTATATCTGGATGATCACCTAACCTAACCTATCCGTATTACCGGTATTACCCGGCCGGGTTACCGTGGTATTTACCGGCCGATTTTAATAATATTTAGCAGAAACATTTGGTAGTTAATTCTAAACAAGAATTTTGAATATGAGCAAAATCGCTTATGAGGTTATCTAGATATACAGACTGAGTTTTTTTTTTCAGGGCTGCTCAGGCAAGTCTAAAACGGTGAGAGTCATTGAAAAGTGATGATAGGAGTAACACCCTGAACAATAAAGAAAAAGAGATAAAAAAAAAGAGAAAAAAAAGAAAGAAAAAAAAAAGAAAAAAAGGAGATCTTCAATATCTGAAGATCGTACAAACATTTATTCCGAGGCGGGAATCGAACCCGCATCCTCCTGCGTCGCAGGCGAACCTTCGCCCGGCGCGCCACAGAGGTCGTTAATTATTTCATTTATTTATTTATACTCGAGGTCGTAAGCATCTACAGTATCTATTGGAGGTAAACACACTATATTATTCTCTGCATTTTATCTACCTACGCTTGCAATTGCCAAAATATAAATAATTACTAACAGTAGAATGTTATACAAGTTGTTGACCCATTATATATGAGGTAGCAAGATTTAGCGAGGGAGTAAATAGAAACCGAGTTTTAATGGGCTTTTAGCGCCGTGTGTTACACTCTACTTTTCACTAAAATTGCGAGAAAATAATATAATTCAATACAATATGAAAAAACGCGTCAATGTCTTTTTATTTCTTCTGTAGCCGCAACGCATTGCTTGCATTCCTACAGTAATTCCTACCAAAGAGACCGTCGATTTTAGTTCCATTTTCAAAATTAAAATGATTATCTTTTTTTATGAACCCGTAATTAATAAGTCGAGTCTTTATTCATGATTATTCTACTTATGGCTTTTTCATTTTTGTAAGCATTTGACAGACAAAAATTAAAAAAGCGGCCAAGTGCGTGTCGGACTCGCCCATGAAGGGTTCCGTAGCAGCAAGTAACATAATATAAAAGTTCTTGGATGGATTACGATTTATGACGTATTAAAAAAAAACTACTTACTAGATCTCGTTTAAACCAATTTTGGTTGGAAGTTTACATGGTAATGGACATCATATTTTTTTTTTAGTTTTATAATTCTCTTATTTTAGAAGTTATGGGGGGGGGACACACTTTTTACCACTTTGGTAGTGTCTCTCGCGGTTTGATGTTTTTTTTTTTTAGTTTCAGTTCTAAGTATGGGGAACCCCAAAAATAAAAAACTACTTACTAGATCTCGTTCAAACCAATTTTCAGTGGAAGTTTACATGGTAATGTACATCATATATTTTTTTTAGTTTTATAATTGTCTTATTTTAGAAGTTACGGGAGGGGGACACTTTTTACCACTTTGGATGTGTCTCTCGCGCAAACTATTCAGTTTAGAAAAAAAATATATTTGAAACCTCAACATCATTTTTGAAGACCTATACAACACACGTATAGGTAAGATGAAAAAAATATTTGAGTTTCAGTTCTAAGTATGGGGAACCCCAAAAATAATTGTTCTTTTTTCAATTTTTGTGTAAAAATCTTAATGCGGTTCACAGAATACATCTACCTACTAAGTTTCAACAGTATAGCTCTTACAGGTTCGGAAAAAAAAGGCTGTGACATACACGGACAGACAGACAGACATGACGAATCCATCCATCCATCTAAAAACAACCTCTAGATGAAGAAATGCTATTTTTTCTTCGCTCTGGTATGCCACAATGACGGTCTTTTTGAGCAAGAGGAGTGAAAAATCTATTTGTATCTATGTTCCGCCATATTTCACGGCCTCTAGTGCATATTGAATCTGAAATGAGTTAGGGGAGAGGATGGGCTGAAACGCCGAGAGTGACAGTACAGCCTCACAGGTACTGGATGTACCTTTTATTATTTATATCGCATTTTCAACGTGTGTTTGCTTTACTTTGATTTCGGAGAAGTAGCGGTATGAGGGTGTGATCTGAATACGTGGGCAACCTCAAGGGACTAAGCCGTGGAATCCAACAGAGAAAGAAAGGTGATCGATATCTGTACTAAACTTAGAGTGAAAAAAAAACGTATAGAAAGCTCTGATATCCCCTTGGCTAGGGGAGACACCAGGATTGAAAAATCCTGATGTAAATAAGTGGCAAAGGAGTCCGTCACGAAAAAAATTAACCTATCTTCTGAGGATGTGCCTGTATCCTTTAATAACTCCTCACACACAATCATTTAATCAGGTTTATTTAAAAACTGATTCCATTCTGCTTTATAAGAGTCCTAAGAAAATTGTACTAAAATATTCGTGTATACACAAACTTTGATTATTAACCAGTTCTACAAGTACGCAAGAGTTTTTTTTAATACAACTTTGACGACCTCTATGGCGTGGCGGTCGAAGCTTGGCCTGCGACGCAGGAGGTTCCGGGTTCGATTCGCGCCTCGGAACAAATATTTGTGCGATCGCAGATATTTGTTCAGGGTGTTCTGGGTATTTTCTATGTATAATAAAAAATATCTATGTAATATATTGTATTAAGTATATCAGTTATCTAGTACCCATAACACAAGCTCTGCTTTGCTTGGGGCTATATAATGTTGTGTGAACTGTCCAGCATTATTTTTTTTTTTTTTTTTTTTTTATTAATAGTAAGAAAGGCGCCCTAAGACTTCGACCGAAATAAAAAAGTATGGACTGGCCTTACCCATACAAAACGTCCGAGAAAAATAAGTCACAATTACAATACACGTATGTTACGTCACCCGTTGCCATCACAAAGACTGACTGAAGCGAAGTGAGTGAGCTCACTCACTTTATAAGCTTCAAAACTATCGTTCCCTAAGGCCCGTCCAAGTCCTGAATTCCGTACAGTCTACACGATGGAATTAGGGTTACACTGACTGCTGTTTAACAGACCAGCAGTCAGGGTTAAACTTTTCAAGTGACTGCTGGGCGTTACTTCATCTAGATTATCTAAAGCCAGATCAAAATCCAGATGTGCAGTCATCTCTTAGGCCGGATCTCGTCCAATTTTTTTTTTTAAATCTGTTGCTGCTTATAAATTATGTCAGAAGCAAACCTATCTTGCGTAGGGAAGACGCTACTCTATCCCGATCTATTTCTGTGTGTTACTATCCCGCTTTTATGGCAAGTGCTTACGTTTGCTAGTGGTAGGGTTTCAGGGCCCTACTGATGGCAGGATTCATGTTTACGCGCGTTTGATGGCCCTCCAGCTACTTTGATTGTCCTTGTTTTGAAAAACAACATTGAGTAGCAGACATTGCATTGCATCATCTTTTAGCCAGTTGTCCTTTACTGCTGAACATTAGGCCTACCCCATATAATGCCACGATGAACAAATTACTGTTGTAACTAACAATAATTACGTATTGAATTTTATCATGCTCAAATAGCTACCAATATTCATAAAAACTAATCTAGACGGAATTCACAATGTGACTAGACTACGAGTACGTTTTACGCAATCCACGTAGAGATACGTTTAAAAAAAACAATCAACGTAATTTTAATAATAGCAGTAGCAATGTTGAAAGTAGGTCAGTCCCATTACGTAATGGAAATGCTAGAATCCATTGTGACACATTTTCAACGTTTTAAGATATTATTTTACAAGATCATCTTGTTTTTATTTTTCGCTGTTCGTATTTATTTTGAAAATGTTATTAAAATGGCATGGAGTTTAGAAGCAAGCATAACACTCAACGGATAACACCTAACAGTCACATACATAGTTCTGATACCCTGTGCATTGCCCTGTGTGGTGAATAAATTATAGCCCACACATCATAGGTACCCTATTTTGCCATTTAATTGATTATTTATTAATATCGTGGGAATTATTATTAAATGCGAAGAAGCCCAAATGAAAATGCTAAGTTGCCTATTTTGGGACTTTATAACACAAAATGTAATTAAGTTCGGTACAATACTTCTTGTCATATTAAACGGGCAAACCAACCAACCAACAGACATAATAATGTCTGTCTGATACCTACTTGATGTAGTGATACTTACCTATATTTGATGAACTACTTGCTTAGTAATAAGTATTAATTAATTTATCTTCCATGCACACACACAGAATATGTATTATTTCAGTCAGATCGCTATAAGCAGTAGCTTAATGCACCCCCAGGGGAAATAGGAAAATTAGACAAGCCGGCGTAGTTGATAGAAAAGCCGATTACAGTTCAATTGAATCGATTTGTCGAGCCAGTTATACTTGTGTGGCTGTTAGGTACTTAACCAAGGTTCAAGGTTCAGTTTCTTCCTGGAAAAAAAACCAAGTGGGAGTCGGACTCGCGCACCGAGGGTTCCGTACAAACCTGTAGGTATATAAGTAAAAGATGTTTTTATTTTTTTATTTATGAAACTATTAGGCAAACTAGCTAACGGCCCACCTGATGTAAAGTGGTCACCGTCGCTTATAGACACCGGCAACACCGGGGGTATTGTCGATGCGCTGCCTACCCTGAAGGAGTTTATGAACATTTTTCTTGAAGCGACACATGTCGTAACCAAGCAAGTTATGGTAAATGAAGTCATCACGAGGAAAGGGGCAGTACCTAAGTTTAAAATTATCAAAATGCAACTAAATTTTACTTTATCTGTGTTATAAGACGTTGCTTCGTACCAAATTTCAAGTTCAGATTAGTTAGAAAGTGGCAGAATAGCGCTCGCGAAGTGAAAAGTGTCAGGTGTCGGTAGATCAATTTTTGTCAACCGACATTGCCATGTTTGCTAATGTATATAACCAATATTTGATTGTGAGAATAGCTTAGTGTTGCATATCGTTATAAAGGAGGCACAAGGCAGGGCCAGAAAACAAAAAATACTAGATATTTACGTTAGAAGCGCATTCTAGAGGTCAGTTCCCGATTTTTATTAACGATTTAACAAAATCTTGTGTATGGCTGTTGTATGCCCAATAAAACGAAATATATAATGAATATTAACATATATTTTTTGTGTAGATTTAGCTTAAAATATGTTTAAGATAAACCTATCTGACACTTCACAGCGTCAAAAACCATAAAGTATGTAAAATATATGTATGCCTAAATTTTTTGCCAAGCAAGGCTTCCATCAATATTTTGTCGGTAACAAATATTAACTTGCAAATTGAATTGTACCAAAATTTCCTATATTCGTTACGTTCGGTCTGAAATTGAATGCAAACACACACGTTCATTGATATATACATATTTCATTATAATAATTGTTTTATAAATCTGTATGGTTTGACTAATAGTGTGGCTACTCTGATAGTGGGAGGTCTATAAAATGCCATAATGACCTTATAAATAAATGTGTACCAAATTAAGCAAAATATTTAAGAGTAGTGTAATTTAATATAATTGTATATTGCCTGTACGGGAGTGACGTTGTCACATAGTGATAAAACTCATTTAAATTAATAAAGAAGAAAAAAATGTTTAGAAAATTAGCATTCCATATTCACCATACTGAATTTATTGTGCCGTCATAATATAGACTATGACAAGTGTGGCTGAACTCAGCTCGATTTTTCGAAATTTAAAAAAGAATTACACGCAAAAAGTGGTTACCTATCCAAAATTATACCTCGCAAATCATTGCTTAACTTAAATTTGGAAAAACGCGTTTTCCCCGGAAAAACGGTTTTTCCCAGAGATGATCCAAAAAAATGATGATAATTGATGATTATGCTAGATCGATTATTCGCCCCAAAAAAACCCTCATATAGCAAATTTCAAAATTAGCCCGTTTTTGAGAATGTGATTACAAATATTACTCGTTAATAGTATAGAAGTAATTAATTTTTTAAAAATTTCAAAACCCTCAATACAATTAAACGGCTGAGCCGATTTTGATCAAACATAGCTAAGAACACTCCCAACAAATTCACAGGCGTTAATCGCAGGCCTTTCAAACAAACAAAAAACTAAATCCGTTCATCCGTTCGGGAGCTACGCTGGGACAGACAGACACACACACACACACACACAGAGACACGTCAAACTTATAACACCCCGACGTTTTTGCGTCGGGGATTAAAAATAAACAGTGCGGCAACACTTATACCTACTGTGCTGCTATAGAGTTGAATGAGAACTAAAGTGCCCCGTTGTGGCGCATAATCAGTCTCAAAGCACAGCTACTAAACATTAGCTCTGTTGTTGCAACGTCGCAGTGACGTCGTAACTCGGAAGTTATAAGAACTTGCTGCAGGCATAATGTCTTTAAAGTCCTGGTAGACATCCATAAATGGAAAAGTTTTTGTTTTTGTGTTACAAACTAGAGTTGCTTCGACCTTGTACACATATACACACAGGTTTTTTAAACTAAATTCGTTAAAAAATAAGTACGCAGTTTGTAACGACACTTATATTATGAAGTAATAATAATTATTAGTAAGTAAATAGATAGAAATAAAGAAAGAAATAAATGTTTATTTACAGCACTAACAACAAACGGTTACATATTATGAACTAAAAACTATTACATTTATTAACAATAGTCACAATAAGAAACCGGAGAATGCTAATGCGGACTGCTTATTATAAACTTAATTATTATCGACGGCCCTCACACAAGGCTGACCCCGTATCGTGAGGACCAAACTCACGATTATCAAATGAACAAATTAACTTAGAGACCCGGTGCAACTAATATTCTAGTAAAATGGTACGATATTATAAAGGCGCGACTTTCTGGAAAGTCTAGATAAATTTATAAACTGCAGGTAGATGTTAATAGATTTTTTAAGATAAAGGCTGAAAGCGGGTCGAGCTTGTCGGCTAATAAAAATTAGAAATATTTCATTATTCTCCACCTAACTCCATTTTTTTTGTCCTTTTTCATTTTAAATATATAATGTAAAGACACTATTATGCAAAATTGCGCATTAAAAATGTAAATTACCTCTTCTCGTCACAGTTTCCATTTGAATACGGGAACGATTACCACCTACAGTTGCCATGTACGAGTATTGGTAGATGCATCTCTGGGGACTTGCTCCACTTCCATCCGCTAATAGGACCAGTGTTTGCTGCTTAACATAATTTCAGTGTGAATTTAATTCGCATGGATTGTTGCTCATAGATTGGTATTGTTGCAACATTGCCGCAGATAATATTCTGACTTAATCACTTTTCTACTTATCTTGTAAATCTGGAAAAAGCGACACATCTACGCCTACGTAGCTACGCCTACACTACTACGTCGTAGCTACAAACCGTATGCGTAGTTTTAAATTTTTATCCGTGCTACACTAATACAATACTATACTAATACTAATACAATTTTTATTCGTGCTAGTGTAGGTACACTTATATCGCCATGCTAGTTAATGTACCTATATTAGTAGCCAAATAGATAACTAATTGATGGGCTTAGCATTCCATACACTATATAAACGCCAAAATATGGCTGGCACCTTTGGAAATTCAAACGATGACAAAATGAGTTCGATACACTTAATGTGTTTAATAATCAAGTAGCAATAGATGGATTAAACTTGACAGAATTGTTTGTTTTTATGCGATTTTCTCTGTTTTGGTTCAGACACTTTTTGAGAGCTGACTTACTTTGAGGTCATGCTAATAGCATAAATAGCACAAAAACACCGGTATTCTAAGTCGTTCCTCCAACTTTCCTCCACTTGACTCAGCCCCGCTCTAGGAAATTTTGTATTCCATTTTCAAAATCTTAATTGAAATGGATAACCAAATTTCCTTCAGTATAAGGATATGGATGCAAGTGTTAAACGTTGCAAAGACGGGAAACCATACTATGCCTGTACAAAAATATATAGGCGGCATAACATGCTATTTTCTAATACCTTGGATTCAAATGGAAGTTGTACTATTATATACTCTGTGGTGTAAGGCAGCTTTAAAGTGATCAGCATAATGACAGCGATGATAGGTCCTATAAACGTTATGAGTTCTGAAACTGTAATGATTGCGCACATCTGTGTCGCCTTATCTACCTACCCATATGGCCCGCAATCTTATTTTATGGCGTTATTATAAGGTTTGACTATTTTATTGGTCCTTCATGTAAGCACATTAATTTTGATTAAATATTGTAATTTTTTAGTGACTTTATTACGGAGATTAAATTATTAAAACGAATTTAAGAATGTTTTTCAAAGCTAAATGTTACAAGTACTTAGTGTAAAACTATTATTCTAAGGGCAGTTACTGAACCCATAACAAAAATTGCTCGTTCTACGCTACATTGTAATTGTGTTTGATGATTACAAAAGTTTTTTTGTGATTGTTTAATTAAAGTACCTAACCTGGCATAGATAGTATAAATCAACCGGGTGTTGGAGCCGCGAAAAATAAAATAGACAATTGTTTTTATCTTCCTACACATTTAAAGCCAGCCCCTGAAAACAGTTTTTTTACCTGAAAACAAAGAACATTTAAAAAGAGCATGCGACATCTTTCTACTCAGGAAAATTAATCAGCCAATGCAGTCCCGAAGAAGTTTCTAACATAAAACAGGGCCGACACTTGGAAACAAATGCTGTTTCTTTAAAACTTCCCCCGATGTGCCTGTTTCATTTCGTTATACCAACCTTTTGCGCGACGCACAATATACCTTGAGCACCTTAGCGGTTATTACCTCCAGGAACCTTTGTTAGCGCCTCGGAGAGCCCTCCCCCACTGAATTTAAATGGAGAAATTATTTTCAAGTATTTTTCGGAAGAGAAGTTTTATTGTATTGTTTGATTGCGTGTCACTCTGATAGATGAAGGAATGGCTTTCAAATGGCGTCTTTTGTCGTTCAGAGGCTGTACGTAATGTATTTGGGGCTCGGATGGGCGGATTTGTTTAAAAGTTTACTGAGAGTGAAAGAAGTGTGTCGTTAGATTTTTTTGAGTTGTGAAAAGTTCGACAATGACTTGAATGTGAATAGACTCATTTAGAGTTCTTACTTACTGCGCTTAATGAGGGCAATTTACAGAAGTTTAACTTCTTAGAAGATTGTTATTCCAACTTTATATAAAACCCTCAAGCGTCAACATAAAAAAAGTAGGAAATATGCCCTACTCTGGACATTATGTATGTAATAAAATGAGCATGTATGAAGAATGTAATGAGAGTAAATGAAGCAAAAGAGATATGTCAGGATCGTAGCAAGTGGAAATCCACATTGCTTACCCCTCGAGGAAACATGAATAGGAAGAAAACAGGCTTAATTTTATGTATATAATCCCATTAGCCAATGAAAACCATGGCATAAAATATGAAAGGAAACATAACTGGGAAGTATTTACAAAGTTCCGAGACGTAAAATTAGGTGCAAACCAACCCCTGGAGATGGTCTAAAACAAAATAAGACAAACACAATTTGGGTAACGAGTGTTTGCGAAGCCGGATACCTATAAAATTACAATTTGCTTTGTGACTCGGTCGGTTTTAGTCGTTACCTTGTTTCTTCAGCGTTTTATTTTCCTTTTGTTTTTATTACTTCTGATACTTTGCTGTCAAAAATCCGCGCCATAAAAAGAGGTAAGGAACATTCAGCCTCACATTGAATCTACAGCTTATGTTGCAGACAATAAATAAGTTTTTCAAACAGCGTTTTCCATAAACACCTACTAAAATACCTACGTTACCTACTGCATAAATGTAGGTGTAAAGAGTTAGGTACTTTAACACTTGAACATTTTGCATTGTTAACAGTAAAACGAAGAGTTAATTAACCTTACCGTAACCAACTTGAACGAGCAAAACCCCTAACATAAACCGAGTAAATATTCATTACATTCAAAAGTTACTTCATAAAAATTATTACAAAATGTTCCACATTGATTAAATTCATGAAAGTTTGAGCGGGAAACTATAAAACTCCACGAGTCGGACGTTGGGCCCGGACGACTTAGGACTCGCAAATGAGATCAACTTAGTTGTAGAAAGATTTTTCATATGGCCTTCTTAAACATTTACATTGTATTGCAGACGCGACCTTTGTGTCTCGAATCGGTAAAGTACTCGGCTACAAAATGTTCTTTGAATTCTAATGTCGTCTCGCCACTTTTACTTTTAAGTCTCATCGTTTGATTTTTTAATATTATGGAGATGTATGCACCGGTGCCGTGATGTGTCTGGCCTGGAAATAGAGACCCCTCTGTCTCCTCCCTTGGATGTCGTAAAAGCCGACTAAGGGATTACACCAGGGATGTGTCAGCATGCACCTATACGCGATCACCTGTCCGTCTGCCAAGCGTGGTGATTATAGCAAATCCCCCCATTGCATTTATAGGGGAGGCCTCGTCCAGCAGTGGACGTCAATCTACTGATACCTATGATTATTAAGATGACTACCTCCTTCATGTATATCATGAAAATAAATAAATAAAAAATGCTGGACAGTTCACACAACATTATCTAGCCCCAAGCTAAGCAGAGCTTGTGTTATGGGTACTAGATAACTGATATACTTAATACAATACATTACATAGATATTTTTTTTATTATAAAGATAAGGATAAGTTAATTACACTTAGAATAGGTACAACAAGTCATAATTAACATTTGCATTAATTTCAAAGATGTTCGTAAGTACATATATGAAATAAGAGAACTTTGCCTTCCGTGCTAGTTAAACGAACTGTGTTACGGCTAGGTAACGCATCTCACCCCATATAGAATATTCCTTTGGATATTATTAAGTAAAATTATACCTAAGCGTTAAGCTCATATAAATATATACCTTATAAACTAACATACATATTTATATTATGCTTAGAAAATACCAAGAACACCCAGAACAAATATCTGCAGATCGTATTATTTGTTCCGAGGCAGGAATCGAATCGGCAACCTCCTGCGTCGCAAGCGAACATTCGCCCGCCACGCCACTGTGGTCGTCAACAAACGGTATCTTGTGCCGAGACTATTTTTAGTAATTAAGTTTCATTACTGCTACAGCATTACTCCATAATTAGCCTCAATATGATATTACCGTCGAAAATCTCAATATAACACTTGGCCTAATTCCACAAAGTTGTAGCCCAAAACAGTTAACCTGAAACTGGGACCGTCAGGGGAGCAATCCTTACATTCGTTACCCTACCTTATCCATACTGGGATGAATAAACGAATTTACCGGAACAATTTTAACCCACGCTTAACTTTCACGGTGGTTGCTATGAGCCTCGGCAGTAAGGTGAAATTTTTGGCTGTTGGGCACATTTTGTCGGCTAAATGAGTTAAGTTGTTACGTTTGTTTGAATTTACCCGGTAGGCCTTAATTTTGTAGGGGTTTTGTGTTAGTACTCATACTTATCTTGGTGGAACAGTCCTACTCAAAGCAATAACTTTATCCACTTTCTAGTTTCTACAATAATATTTAATTTTGTAGATACTATATGTAATTCCTTTTAACTGCAGAGGTACTCTATAGTATACATAACTCTACCACAGATAAAATAATTAGAAAAATAAAATAACATACGAATACCTATCACATTATTCGCCATTCGATAGACAGTTTTGATATATCGAATAAGATAAACTTCATGCAACTATTTCGATACTCGCCCGGCCTCAGGTGCGTGTAAGGAAGTTTTCAATCAAATCAACAGAGTAAGGAGAAAAGTGGAAAAGGAAAAACGTATACCTAGCCTGTGACTGATTGACAACAATGTTACAGAAAAATGTGCGTACATTTCCCTTCTAAGTTGGGAGTTTCTTTCATTTGTCAACGTTTTTTCGGTGCTGGCAATTCCGAGTTGTAATGCTTTCAGCTTGCCACAGCTCTGGAGTTATATCGGAAATAACTGTAGGAATCTTTTGCGAAATGTTTACATCCCAATTTTAGATGTTTATCAGAATAAAATACTGAGCACTGATGTTCTATAGTCAGATAGACCCCGATTTTCGATTCTAATGTCGTGGTTTCAAATCCCGGTCGTGCACCTATGGATTTTACGACAGGAAACCGGCATGTCCTCGAACAAAAATTCGAAGTCATGTGAATATTTGCATGAAAGGAGCATCTCTGACGACCTCTGTGGCGCGGCGGGTGAAACTTGGCCTGCGACGCAGGAGGTTGCGGGTTCGATTCTCGCCTCGGAACAAATATTTGTGCGATCGCAGATATTTGTTCAGGGTGTTCTGGGTATATTCTATGCATAATAAAAAATATCTGTCCATGTAATATATTGTATTAAGTATATCAGTTGTCTAGTACCCATAACGCAAGCTCTGCTTAGCTTGGGGCTAGATAATGTTGTGTGAACTGTCCAGCATTATTTATTTATTATTTTATTTAACACAAAGCGTCCCGTAGGATGCATTGAATCCTTTCACAGTATTGGTTCTTTCACTATTGATCACAAAGCCCTTTTCAGGACCACCATACCTCAATCTGGTCTACAGACCTAACGCTGGGTGCCCAAGACAGAACCAGTTACACGAAGTTAGTAGTAGTATACAACTATTTTAGTTCATATGTAAGAGAAATACTTACCAACAAAAGTTAGACCATGGCTGCTTTATATTGAAAAACTGTCTGCAAAACTCGACTTTCCAAGGAATTCTCACTATTAGAACAAAGGCTTTGCAGTCAATGCTTTATACCTCTTCATTTAGATTACGCCATTCTTTAACCAGACAAATGAAAAGTCACACTACAAAAAATACATGCTGCAGAATGGGTTTCTGTGATTAGTCCATTTTTAGGGTTCCGTAACAAAATTACGGAACCCTTATAGATTCGTCTTGTCTGTTGTTGTCTGTCTGTCTGTCTGTCCGTGTATGTCACAGCCACTTTTTTTCGAAACTATAAGAGCTATGCTGTTGAAACTTGGTAAGTAGATGTATTTTGTGAACCGCATTAAGATTTTCACACAAAAATAGAAAAAAAAAACAATAAATATTTGGGGAACCCCAAATATTGGGTTCCCCATACTTAGACCAGAAACTAATTAAAAAAAACACAACAAACTACGTATCTATCTCTGGATAGCTCTTCGAAAATGATATTGAGGTTTCTTATATATTTTTTTTCTAAACTGATTAGTTTGCGCGAGAGACACTTCCAAAGTGGTAAAATGTGTGTGCCCCCCATCTCCCCCCACCCCCGTAACTTCTAAAATAAGAGAAAGATAAAACTAAAAAATAAATTTTGTACCATATATACTTCCAACGAAAATTGGTTTGAAAGAGATCTAGTAAGTAGTTTTTTTTCAATATCGTAAACCATCCATGAACTTTTACATTATTTTACTTGCTGCTACGGAACCCATGGGCAAGTCTGACTCGCACTTGGCCGCTTTTTTCCTGTGAGTCTCGGCTCGCAATCTCCGAATGTAATTAAAATTTCCGTACAAAGCAGAAGCCACACTCTGCTGGGTACGTGACCACGAATAATTAAGCGGGGAATCCCCCGGTCTGTCATATGCTTTGACTTGATGATTATGTCGAGTAGAGGGATTGGAAATGGGAAATAATGAGGGAAATGGAAATTTTGTTAACTTAGTCGTCTCCAGTACAATATTGTGTAAAATAATTATTTTTGAATTATTTGTAATTAGAATTTGAAAATGACTGTATACAAATCACACATTTTTAGTTTGTTGAATAAGAGTTGTCACTGGTTTTATTTTATCACTCTCCATTAGATCAGCGATCAAATTAAATGAGAGCTCTCAAACGGGTCATGAAAAACTTAGAACTTTGGTTACTATGTTTTTTTTAAAAACAATTGCCATGTTTATAAAATTTAATTTCATACAGTCTTTATCTATCCATTTGTAAACAACCCAAAACCAAGGACGATGATTATTTACAGAATAAATTGGCACTACCTTAGACCAAGAAAAAGTAACGTCGGCACTTGAATAGAGAAGGACGGTGAGAGCAATTTTCGTCGAAGTTCCTCTTTTGTGACTATGAAATTTTTATAATCATCAAGTTTTATACATCAGGAAGGGGAGACACACTGCTTATTTATCACGCTAGGTGGCGCATAATCGCTGGTGTTGTTTTGTAGCAAAACAAAGGTCTATCAATGTTACAAACAAAACTGTCAAAAGTGTCAAATATCAATGGATAATTTTAGTAAATAAACATTAAACAATAGTCTGGTATAAAACATGCTTCTGTAGAGTGAATTTCAGTGTACAAATAAAGGTACACACCGTTTCCCTTCTGATGAGAAAAAGACAAGACCACTAAATGACAAGCACCAGCGATGGTGGCGCCATCTGAGATTAGTTTTGCCTGTGGCTCCCCATTGGTGAAAGTCATGAATAAAAATCTTCTCTAAATTAAAATATTCTTCAACATATTGCCACACATCGCTGAGTGAGGGCCTTTTCCACTTCTCTTCCTTTCTTGATACAAATTACTAATTACTACTATACTACTTCTAAAGTACCTACTTGAATTGAACTTTATTACTACTTGAAGTGGATACTACCTTCTATGCTACTTCGATGGTCTTGGTGGAGTAGATATTTTTGAAATAAATGATAAAGCGAAGAAATACTTATTTCTATGGATACATATTATTATGTATATATACTATATATAGTAATATATATTTTATTTAATCTGTAAAAGTTGCAGCTCGTGCGAGAATAAATATGTAATGATCTAAAAAATATGCGAAATAGAGAAAACATTTAACGAATCCCTTATGCTTCCGTGTGCTTTTCCATCCTTCCCTATTACTATCAAGTTATCTTTCCATCTCACTCGCTGCATAGGTACCTACCGATAATTATGCAAACAGTCCTTGGTTTTCCCTCCTCTCTGACATCTAACTCAATACTTATATAGTTACTTTCAACAACCATCGAAGAAAACTAACTAAATAAATTCCGAACCTGAGAACATCTAATGAAAACAGTGAAAAATATTTTCATCATACTCTGCTGTATGTACTGAAAGATACACACCGTCATATTTTTTGTGTCCAAACACAATAGACACTTCACAGAGATCCGGTGAAAGGAATTCGCGGTCGTTGTAAATAATTTTTACCTCAAAAACTCTGGTTTATGATGTTTTTGCAGATGGTTGAGGGGACGTCTCGTAAAAATAAAATTTAAGGTCCAGTAGGGATGTCTCTCGAACCCTTAGCGTGGGGCCACATTTATTATTGTTTGGATTATCGTTATGAAAATATATGTTGATGGTTATGTTTTCTTGCATGCTTTCAGTTTCATAGGCTCAGTTTTATTTTAACAGGACAGCGATGTAATTCAATAATGTTTGGCTTATCATATTGATTACTTTAACTGATTTACGTCCATTACTAGACATGGCTTGCCCCTTGGAATGCCACAATAATTGGGCTTGAGCCACCTCCTTCCACAGACTTCCCGCAATCTTTACAGTGTCTTCGGTTCAAAGAGTAGGGGGTTATCCCACAATGCGTCATTGGGTTCGTGGTTGCCACTTTAAAACCTTTATTCTCCAACAATTTTCGATTTTCATTAGAAACGGGATATTTGCCATGGTTTTTGAGTTTTGATTGTTCCCGATATTTCGGTACAATTGTATGCGCCATCACACTTACCATACTTTACTTATCATAACCAAGATAGTTTCAAAAGTTAGATTATCGGTTTTGCGAGCTTATAGCATTATATTTTAAAAAAACATGATTTCTAATATAGTTATGTAGGCATTCAACAACCCTATTCACATAAATAGATAAAAATAAAAAGTTTGTATAATAACATTGCTTGTTAGGGTTCCATAACCAAACTACGGAACTCTTATAGATTCGTCATGTCTGTCTGTCTGTCTGTCTGTCTGTCAGTGTATGTCACTGCCACTTTTTTCCGAAACTATAAGAGCTATGCTGTTGAAACTTGGTAAGTAGATGTAATCTGTGAACCGCATTAAGATTTTCACACAAAAATAGAAAAAAAACAATAACTTTTTGGAACTGAAACCCAAATTTTATTTTTCATCAAACTCGTACGTTTGGATTATCTATGGATAGGTCTTCAAAAATGATATTGAGGTTTCTAATATCATTTTTTCCTAAACTGAATAGTTTGCGGAGAGAGACACTTTCACAGTGGTAAAATGTGTCCCCCCCCCCCCCCCCCCCCCCGTAACTTCTAAAATAAAAGAATGATAAAACTAAAAAAAAAAAGTACGTTACCATGTAAACTTTCAATAAAAATTGGTTTTAAAGAGATCTAGTACGTAGTTTTTTTTTAATTCGTCATAAATCGTAATCCATCCAAAAACTTTTATATATACCATGTTACTTGCTGCTACGGAACCCTTCATGGGCGAGACCGACTCGCACTTGGCCGCTTTTTTATTTATCCCTTACCGATTTCATGAAGAAAAGCCTCAATATGAACGGATTTAAGTTACATCGAGTTTGTATCATAAAAAATCGATATGTAGCTTTCAATTGGCAACAAGAATACGTACTTCACAATGGGATAGATAACAATGCAGCTTTCATTTTGTTTCCTTTATTGCGACGAATGTGAAGTGGTTTCCGCAGGAGCAAAAAATAAGAATGATGAATTGGAATGGTTTCGAGAATAGGTTTATATTTGAAACGTTTTTTTTATAATTGAACAAGGAGATTTTAACTAGAGGTTAACTAGAGGGTCAACCTTCGTAACTATATGCTGGGTATAATAGATTTTTGTTCGAAGATACAACTTGTAATTTTGTAACTTTCGATCCGTTGATCTAATCGTCATGAAATTTTGAAGGCTGGTTTGCGATATTTGTGCCTAATCAGTAAACGATTTCGTGAGGTAGGCGAGTTCTCATTTCGGGGCGAACCACTAGTCATAAAAGTGTTAGATATTGTTAGAGTTGTTATATGGAGTTGGTATCATCGTATCTTGATGCTGTAAATGCATAATGGTTTTAGCAGAAATATAAATTTACATAAACATAGCACCCAACAGTCACATAGGTACTTACATACATACAATGTGGATACTGGTACCTACTGGTGCACGTACAGTTTGTAAGTATGAGCTAAATCAGTCGGGGGGCTGTTGAGGCAAGAAGGGCTAGCTTCTTGCCCATAAAAATATATTCTTGACATGTAATAATTTGAAATTGTTGACATTTGTAATTTATTATATGCATGTTGAAATTTAGCAGCTAATTGCATGAAGTAATATTTGTATCCTAGACATGGGAAATGTGAGACATCCTAATTAATTTTAAGTACTTGTATACTACCACATTTAAACAAATAAATAATTTATGATTTATGTTTTCTTTTATGGTTAAATAAATGTATCACAATAAAACCATCCCAGAGACACAACTATGAAAACTAAGTATCAATTAGTTCTCATAATAGTCTACTTTTTGTATTCCCTATCCGGACTCCCGAATATCGAGTTATACTCTTTTTAGGGTTCCGTACCTCAAAAGGTAAAACGGAACCATTATAGGATCACTTCGTTGTCCGTCTGTCTGTCAAGACCCTTTTTCTCAGGAACGCGTGGGGAGTATCAAGCTGAAATTCATATCAAATACTCAAGCCTACTGACCCTTGGAGCTGTAAAAAAAACAAACTTATAAGCCAACGCAATCGAAAGATACTTTTTATGGTGCAAATTTTCGACACTCTCAAGGGAATCAAAACCTACAGGGCCACTTCCCGTGAACTCAGAATCTTGAAATTAGGTACGAAGCAACGTTTTATAGCACAGATAAAGGAAAATTTGCGAAAAGCATAAATTTTTAGTTACATCATTTAATAAAAATATTTTAAATAATTTTAAATTTATTTACCCTTTCCTCATGATGATTTAATTTAGCAATAAAAATACCATAACTTTTACTTATATACCTACAGGTTTGTACGGAACCCTCGGTGCTCGATTCCGACTCGCACTTGGCCGGTATTTCAAATACAAACTTGAAATGAAGCAGATGGGCCCACCAAGCCACGCTAAGCGGTACCCGCTGCCAATGAACAGCAATATCTCATAGGTCACGTCCACCTAATCCGCGCAATATGCAGTATTGCACAGCGCCCGCTACCCTGAGACAATGAAAGTCTCATGTGCCTGCAATTTCACCACCACTGCAACCGGAACAAAGAAATGCGAGCACTACTGCTTTGCGGCAGAAATACGCAAGGTGGTAGTACTTCCCCGGACAAAATCTAAAAGTAAAGTATGTAAAGTAGTATGTAGTTGTGGTATGATTAAATTGATTAGCACCCCTACCAGTCTTGTTGAGAAACTGAGTATCACCAATAGTATCACATTTTGTGAGAACGGGTGTAATACTTAGACAGGCCTACTGTAAAACTCTAGTTACGCAGGTTGTTGATCTGTATACGCGCCATTTTTACGGAGACATAAGAATGTTTGTATGTTTGTTACTCAATCAAGCCAAAACGGCTAAACCGATTTCGATGAAATTCGGTACACAGACAGAACCCTGACCTGATTATGACCTGGATTATTTATTTTATTTTATTTATTGGATTTACAAAACAGATTACAATCAACTTAGCTTACACTTACATGCATATTTAGTTCTATTCTAGATTCGTAATCAAATATGTAAACACGACTAAGCTATATGCTAATTTGTATCCTAATAAAACGCGTTCGAAGCCGCGGGCGGACACTAGATATATTACGACTGTAAAACTACGTAATTTATAACTCTCCTGCTGATGTTTTATTTTTAACCCCCGACGCAAAGACGAAGGGGTGTTATAAGTTTGACGTGTCTGTGTGTCTGTGTGTGTGTGTGTGTGTCTGTCTGTCTGTGGCATCGTAGCTCCCGAACGGTTTTCCGATTGAACCGATTTCGTTTTTTTTTTGTTTGTTTGAAAGGTTATTTTGTCGGGAGTGTTCTTAGCTATGTTTGATCAAAATTGTTTCAGCCGTTTCATTGAGTTGGGTTTTTTTTAATTTTTACAAAATTAATTACTTGTTTCTTCTCGATATTAAATATCAAGAAGAAACATTTAAAACATTTATTTACAGAAAGAATAATACAAGGTATGTACAAAATACATATGAAACAGTTGTGCCACCTGAAGACCGCTACAAGCGATCTAAAGGTAGCTCAACTGATCCAAATCACTACCAGACGGAAGCGTCCCTAAGATGAAGAAAAGTTTTTACTAAAAGTACAGCCAAATAAACAAAGCAGATTAGAATGAAACACTTTAACTCTGTTCTAATACAAAATGACAGTAGTGCGAAACCTGAGGCGGACCCATGTCCGGGCTACATTTGACGTTTATTAGGGTACACTACACTGTGGGTAATTCGATAGGTCTATAAAGCAAGCCTTCTAAATTTATTACTACATGCTGTCAGTTTTTGGATAGAGCTTTTACTGGCATTGTTTTGATACCGTCCATTTTGTTAGCGCTAAATTCCGACATCTGAATCTTTTGCATGTCATATTTTGGTATTTAAATATTTTTCCATTTAATTTACTTACTAGTCTAGAAAGTAATAAAAAAACAATTTAAAAAAACGACCAAGTGCGAGTAGGACTCGCGCACGAAGGGTTCCTTATCATCGTACAAGATTGAATACTATACTCAATATACTCACTCTGTTAACGGTTCAAGTATCTACCAGTTACGGTTCAGAAGATACAGCCCGCTGACAGACAGACGGACGGATGGACGGACAGCGGAGGCTTAGTTATAGGGTCCCGCTGGAATCCTTTGGGTACGGAATCCTAAAAAGGAAAACTACAACGTCTTTTGTCTATCACAAGATGATAGCAGTATGACACTCCTTACAGGGCATTTTCGATGGTGTGCTGTTGCTAAGACCCCATGCTAGTAAAGATACTAGCATAGGGTCAAGTCAAGTCTTAGAAACAAACGTGGAATAGCTACACGCCTTGCATTTACTTAGTTTTAAATTTGGACTTCATCATCACCATTATCAAACAGTAGAAGTCCACTGCTAAACATCCATCCACCAATTTCCTGTGACCTTTCAAATGTCTTTTAAATTCCATAGCAACAGATGAAACACTGCATAGGGTAACCTATGTGAGTAGACGTAGCTAGGTGTCATGCCACTAATATCATGAATGTTTGTATGTTTGTTACTCAATCACGCCAAAACGGCTAAACCGATTTCGATGAAATTTGGCACACAGATAGAATATTAAAATTAAATTAAAAAATTAAAATTTATTTATTCCCAAAAATAAACAAGCAATACAAAAATCTATTCTAATTATAATAAGATTCACATTATAATGGCTTGTACTACGTAGATATTAGTTACAGTATCTACACTAAGTGCTAGACTTGTGTTGTAGACACTGCGTAACCTTCCATATTAGGTACTATTGGGTAGCCATTATGAGGTTTCACTATTTAAACCCAAGTACTGTCTAGTAAGTACCTGGTTACAATAATATTTAAATTAACAAAATTAGTTAACAAATTATAACAAATACCTACAAATTTCATCATAAACAGATACATATTCACGTATAAATTAAGGAAATTAACTGAACGTAGAACTTTAGATCG
Organism: Operophtera brumata; assembly: GCA_932527175.1. NCBI lineage: Eukaryota > Metazoa > Arthropoda > Insecta > Lepidoptera > Geometridae > Operophtera > Operophtera brumata. The sequence continues at coordinate 13,107,124 of OW052236.1, forward strand.
TAATCATCTTTGTAATGAACATTTTTGTAATTATAAATTAAATAATTACAAAAATGTTCAACAATGGCGCAGTGCAATGCCACATAGGGCACGTCCTAGGTGGCCGTGACCTATGAGGTAATGCATTGTTAAAGGCAAAGGTTACCGCTTAATGTCAGGTGGGCCATCAGCTTATTCTGTCATTCAGGTAGTAAAAAAAACGCGATCAAAGCCGTGGGTGGGCACTAGTTTTAGATATATTACGACTGTACACGCACGTACTTTATTGTTCTCCTGCTGATGTTTCGTTGACCATTTAGAGGTCCTTCCTCATGCGCACCGACCGCAACCACGCGCGAAGGTCGTGAGACGGGAACTGAATCGTCAGGAGAATAAATAAAGTTCGGGGTAAATTAGTACATACATTTATTGACAGACAGAATAATACAACTAATACAGGTTTACAAAATTTTAAAAATACAAATGAAACCGTTGAGCTACCTGAAGACTGTTGCAAACTATCTAAAGGTAGCTCAATTGATCCGAATCACTACCAGCGGAAGCGTCCCTAAGATGCTGGCTGTATGAAACTATGAAACTTTTTTTCATTTTGTTATTCAAATATTATTCCATTTTATTTAAATAGTGTATTAGTTATAAATAACATATAAATAACTAACTAGCGACTCGCCCCGGCTTCGCACGGGTAGCCCCCGGTGACGACCTCTGTGGCGGGGCGGGCGAACGTTCGCCTACGACGCCGGAGGTTGCGGGTTCTATTCCCGCCTCGGAACAAATATTTGTGCGATTTGCAGATATTTGTTCAGGGTGTTCTGGGTATTTTCTATGTATAATAAAAAATATCTATCTATGTTATATATTGTATGAAGTATATCAGTTATCTAGTACCCATAACACAAGCTCTGCTTAGCTTGGGGCTAGATAATGTTGTGTAAACTGTCCAGCATAAAAAAAAAAAAAAAAAAAAAGCCCGATATTTTATTACTTATTCTGCTATTCGAAGCGGAGAAGAATCCACCAAAAAAAGAGTAGGGCGTATATTATTTATTTTATAATACCGACTGAAACTGGTCTAGTCAACGACGATCCTACCTAACTTAAGGTTTTTAGTAAAGAAACTTGCATTGCTACCATCCATAAGGCCCCTTCATAAATATTTCAGGCGACACACACGTGGTCTCGACACATAGGCAAATACGTTTTATATCGGACGTGGTTGCATCCAACGCAGATGGTCAAGATACCACAACATGGAATAAAACAGTCACTTTGGTTTCGCTCATAAAATACTGAATGTGGCTAGGATCGTCTGAAGTTACGTGCTTCTGCCACGATCTATCTCTGTTGTTCTGCTTCAAGCTGTAACTTAAGATAACGTCCACTCATCAACATCATCAGCCTACAGAAGTAAATCGCTGGATATAGGCCTCGCCCATAGAATGCCACGATGAATGATCTTGAGCCTGGTCAGTTCCTGTGGCCTATAAAATACCTTTGGTCAATCGGCCTTCCTACACTGCATCGTTGAAATTTTGGTCGCCACTCGAGAATATTTATTTCCTAAGAGTTCTGCGAGCTTTATGGCCATTGCCACTTCATCTTGCTAATTATGAGATCAATGTCGGCAATTTAGGTTCTTCTACGGATCTCTTCATCTCGGATTCTATCACGTAGTGAATGTTTGAGCATAGCTCTCTCTATCACCAACTGCTTGTCTTTGAGTTTGTGTTATGAGGCCAAATAGTCCAGTCCATCAGTGCTTATTTCATTTAACTTTTTTTTTTCTATATATAATACAAATATCTATCTATGTAATATATTGTATTAAGTATATCAGTTGTCTGTTGTTGTACTCATAACACAAGCTCTGCTTAGATTAGGGCTAGATAATGTTGTGTGAACTGTCCAGATAATATTATTATTTATTTATTTATTATTTATTTATAAATGCGACCTCATTGCGATTAATTGCGGAATGAATAGCTCTAAAATCATACGTTAACAGTTTTGTCCTAATAACAATATGCAAAGCTATATTCCGTATTTCACAAACTGTAACATGAAAATATTGCATGTAATTCCTTTCGTGTCGCAAGCACACGACTACGATACTTGCCACGGTGTAATTACAGCAGTGCTCCAACTTTGATCTCCTCGCCTTTATAACTCGAAATAATTTCACTTTCTCGCACTAGAGCGAAGATTTTGTAAGGTGCCTTTATACGTTGGCCTTATTATGTATTTTATGTAAGGTTAATACATTTATTTACAGAAATAATTACTAATACTATTACTGCTAGCCCATACTATCCCATTGTTGGGCAAAGGCCTTCCCCCACTTCCGCCAGTCACCACGATCCTGTGCAACCATTTCCCATTCCCTCTCATAGGCGTCCAGTTCATCCCGCCACCTCATGCGTGGTCTTCCGCGACGCCACCTGGCTGTATCAAGGTTCCATGCCGTGGTGATTTTGGCCCAAAGTTCGTCGGGCATGCGGCAAATGTGACTGACCCAATCCCACTTCAGCCGCGCGGCCTTCTCTCCCACATCGGCGACTTTGGTTTTGGAGCGCAGTATGGTGTTTCGGATGCGGGCGGTTAGTTTAACTCCCAGAATACTGCGCTCCATTGCCTTTTGGCAAACCTTTGAGTTTGGATTTCTGGATGTTTGTCAAAGACCAAGTTTGTGATCCGTAAGTCAAGACAGGAAGGATGCACATGTCCATTAGTCTGCGTTTTAGTACCATTGGAAGGTTACCCTTCATCAGCTCCTTCATCGACCAATAGCTCCTCCAGGCGTTCTCAGTGCGTCTCGCAATTTCTTTATCCTGCCTGCCTGCCTGCAGGGAAACTATTTGGCCGAGGTAGACATAATCTTGGACATAGTGCATCGCTTCACCGTTGACTGTTATTCGATACTCAATGCTGTTGGTCATTACTTTGGTCTTTGACATAAGAATAATGAATAATACAACTAATACAAGGTATGTACAAAATACATAATGAAACAGTTGTGCTACCTGAAGACCGCTGCTAGCGATCTAAAGGTAGCTCAACTGATCCAAATAACTACCAGACGGAAGCGTCCCTAAGATGCTGGCTGCATTGCCACGCTGAATGGCAATACTAATGCGTTGAGCCAGATACGAGCCAGATCTCGGGTCACGCCTCAATGTAAGGTTAAAATTGTCGGTAACATAAACCCCTAGCTTTAGAGGTACGTACCTAAAGCGTGCCAACGAGGTCCTTTTATACGTTTACACCGTCTGTTCGTCCGTCTGTCTGTATCACAGTGTTTATAATTATCACAGATTATGGTTTGTGGCGTGAACCTAATAGGTATAAATAATACACATGCAAAAAACCAAACCCAACAATAGGCGTTCTTTAGTATTTGGTATGACTATTGAAGGAACAATGGAAAAAAGCCTACACAAAGCCTGAGCGTGACACTCCTTACAGGGCATTTTTGATGGTATGCTGTTGTTAAGCTACGCTACTGCTTGGTATTTTCTGTGGCTTTACTGTACGGCAGTCAATTTGTCCTTGTGGCATATTCAGCTCCTTCGCAGAGAATGACGTAAGCAACATTACGTTCCTACGTAAACGGGACGTCACAACGAAAATCACGTCAAGTGACAATAAAAAAAGAATAGTGACTTTGAAAGAGGTTGTATTAATGTTGGTAACGTGGAATGTTCAGATAAAATGTAGATATATGTGGTCCAATCACGAATAATTAACGTTAGCGAGACGTTAGCGAGACATTAGCAAATGTCAAATACAATCAAATTAATAGTCAATCAAGATAATCATTGCTGGTCACCCCGATGTCAGTAGTCAATATTTAACATAGACTACCGTCTCGCTATCAGCTACCGACATGCTTACGTTAATTATTCGTGCTTACCCCACATTATCTGCTTTTGTTTGAAGAGTATTCTTCGTCTTTTTATTTCCTGTCGATGGTTCTGCATTTAATAATTTTAGATCAGTAGGTAGGCACTCTGCCACGGCTACGGCTTCACCAATGGCCAAGATATTTACGATCTTTCAATGAGAGAAATGCGAACACAAAAGTAGGTAGAACATTGTGGTGAGACACAGCAAACGCACGCTCTGTCTCACTTGTGTATCACCACTTGCTCAAGTTGTATAATATATGCAGCAGTTAACTAGTCTGGGTACGGAGTCGGTTTAGCGATTTCCAGGTTTACCAGGTAGGCCAAGCTCTTCTGCAGGTAGTTTTACCACAAAATACGGATACGTTTTTGGATACGTTTGTATCCAAAAGAAGTGGGATATTTTTGTAGTCACTTTTTAAGTCGGGTCTCACTGTGGTAGTCAGTTATAGATAGGCGGCTCTTTCCTGTACAGGCTAGGTGTCGAACAGTGGGTGGCTTGGGTCAGATTGCTGTTTACATCTCTATGGGGCAAGCAACATTATATTCCGTTACGTAAATAAAATATTAGAGTTGGGAATCGGGTACCAATTCAGGGCTAAACCATATTACAAAATTAAAAATCACCGTGTTCAAAATAAAATAAAGCATTGTAGAGTATATTCGATACTGAAGTTTACTTTCTTTTGGGATTCATTTTCTTATATTGTGATACAATTCCTAAACTCTCTAACAGCTTCCTGAATCTTGATAACCCTTCTCTCGCTCCGAATCTTTTCACACTATCTGTAACATTTCCATTTAAAACTAAGCCGTTTTCTACATTTCGTTGTCAATTTCTTTCAGCTGGTCCCTTATAAATTGCATTGTTATCTGCGTCCATGCAGAATGTCCAATTCAACTGAAAACCTTATCTGAATGGGTGTAAATCTTAGGGTAAAGAACTACCCCAAACCCATAATATAGCTGAAAATATTTAAAGCAAAATAAAGTTGTTACGTGCATGCAATACAAAAATTTTGATTGGACAATTACGTAATTTTAGATTTGAGTAAGTAATTAATGAAATTACAGGCACATGAGACTTTCATCTTTATGGCTCAGGGTGGCGGCGCGGTGCAATGCTTCATAGGGTGCGTCCTAGGTGGACGTGACCTATGTGATAATGCACTGTTCATAGGTAGAGGGCACCGCTTAACATCAGGTGGGCCAACTGCTAGATCCGTCAAACCGAGTTCAATAAAAAAAAAACGGATTACACCTAAATAATTTTTTAACAGTTTGTTTTATTAAAATGATTGATTATGAATTTTAAGTAACCAGCTGTCAAGAAAGTGAGTGTATTAAGTTACACTCTTTTATACCAATACCTATAAAAAAAGTGTCTATCTGTGATTTAAAAATACGTTACGTAATCAGTAGATCACGGTTTTTTTTTATTTTTAATGTTGAGGTTTGTTTCAAATAGGCTCCGAAACGGTTCTACGTATTCCAATGAAAACTTTAAGGAAATTGTATAAAAACTTTCATGTATGTTCCATTTTGATATCTTGCAGGGTTCAGAAGATATGAATGTACCGCACGAACGAAGTCGCGAGCACAGCTAGTATATCACAAAATTACTCTTACTTGTAAACATACTTGCATTGCAAAAGCCTGCCCCACTGAAATTTGGTACACTGAAATCAGAAAAACAATTTCTCGCGTGAATACATTGATACTGTTACAGGCAGGCTCTAGAAGTGGCTTTCTTGAAAAACTGAAGCCTTTTTTCACAGAATTTTCCTTAGGCTCAAGCCAGATAGAAAGGGCGCGTCGCGAATCGGGCGCGCTCGTGCAAAGCTCACGACGGGACGGTGCGCGCCGCAACCGTGGCGCGCCGTCGCGACGCCGCGCCTGTCCAATGTTCTTTCATACAAAATGTAGGAGAGTGACGTGGCTTGCGTTTTATCACGTTATTTGTCAAAACAACAAGTGAGTACATTCTCAAGGCAGCAGCGAAACAAGGCAAAATAAAATAAAAAAACATTTAGACCCTTTGCAGCTGAAGTACCATAATGAAGTCTTGAGACTCGCTGTGTCAGTCTAAGTGCTGGCTCACCATCACCTTGCAACCAAAAAATATTATTTATTATTGATTACATTCTCGAAATCTAGCAGGCTTTTCTCCTCTGCATTCTCTTTTAAATGCACCAATTTGAATTAGTTTCATATGTTATTATTGTTTACAAACCTACCCAGTCGGTAAAAAACAAACCATTCAGGTCATGCCTCTGCTTTCTGTACTCTTATGACTGACACTTCCAGTCTCAGACTGTAAGCCCGCCATTATGTACCATAATGTATGATGCAAGTACACTATTGATGATCAGAAAGCAAAGGCCTAGACAGAATGGTTTTAATTTATTTAGTGAAACAATCGCTATTAGTGACATTTTAGGTTAATGGGTACATTTATGTTTTAATTTCGTGTATCTCAGTACTCTGGTTAGACGAAGTAAATTAATTTATCAAGCGAAACGAGGTCCCAGAGTGTAACTGCAGGATACGGCGTGTGTATGTATGGATGTATGTTTATAAGTATGTGTATTTATCCAACGATAACTGCAGTATTTCGCCCCGCATGTGACCTCGCGTGAACCCCCATAGCTAAAAACCCTACCCTAAAAATTTAATCCTACTTCGCTAGAGGGCTCTTCTAGCATTTTATCTCCTTAATAACAGTCTTTCGTATGTTCGTTGTGTGCACATTCTCGCAAATGAAATGTAAATAAGTAGGAATGTGGGACGCAACATTCAGACGAAATGACTGCCGCTTGTTTATATAACCCTGAGGCTGGAGGCTTAATTATCAGAAGTTTTTGTATCATTTCATGCGATATTATCATAACTGAATGTAGGTTAAACAGTTCTGTTCTTGTTACTTGATTTTATGTGAATGTTTATAGACGGTGAAATTAGGTTACAGAATTTACCGTCGCTACGCGCCGTAGCAGTCTACGAATGGCGTAGCACTGTTGAAATGCTTGAGTACACGTGGCTTATTGATTCTCTCTTCATTTAATTTTAATTAAGAAATAACGTGGATGCGTGATGTAAGGAAAGTAATCTGCGTCAGCGAACGGCTCGGAGATTCTTTTTTCTTGGTGGCATACAGATGATTGTACAAGTTCAATATGTTTTAATTGCAATAAGGCACAATTACATTCTCAGTGACTCTTAATAAGCATGCCATGCTCACAGTAAAAATAATATACTGTTATTACTGTCATTTATCTTTGAAATAATAATAAAATTGCTGGCGATCACAAAGGCTGAGCTTGCAGAGTTAATATTAAAATTCCGTTTGTTTGTAGAAAATTCAGAAAACAGAAAGGGCTCTTCTAATTATATAATAATTTGAGCAGGTGCCTTCGTCTTGAATTTTCTCCGGGAATGTTGTTTTGCCTCTCTTTCAGAAAATCCTTTTGTTATATCGATAGTATTAGGTATGGCTTAGACTATCAGACATATGTAATAATGGGACCAGCGGTTTAAGCGAGTGTAACTTTTGCTTTTTATGCAGTCAAATTATAACCTGGTCTATAACCTTTAGGAAAAATTGCGTGTATTTGGCACCTCTTATTTTCAACTCCCTTCCAAAACCGATTGTCGATCTACCGTACAAAAATTTTTGTGTGGAGTTGGAAAAGTGGCTGTTCACGGAAAGCTTTTATTTAATATCCGACTTTCTGAAAAAGGGTTCGTGTCGTTTTTACAATTATACAACATGAATGTGACTAAATACAAACCGTTTTCCACCCCGAAGGGAAGAAAACGATTATTTTAGGTCAAGCCGAGGCTAGACCTCTAGGAGATATCTATCTTACCTTCGTTTGCCCATGTCCATACAATTAACAGTTCTAGCCATGTCTTCGAGTGTGATTCGGTAGCGGGGAGGTGCGGGGAGTAGTTACCTCACCTCCCCGCGCGCAGGTGCCGGCGGGGGTCACGCGCGTCGCTAGGAAGCAGCGCGCCTTTCTTTAGTACCTTCCGATAAGCCGGCTAGGCCTTACCGAGGTCTAGCCTCGGCTTGACCTAAAATAATCGTTTTCTTCCCTTCGGGGTGGAAAACGGTTTGTATTTGAGGTCGCCGAGGCTAGACCTCTAGGAGAAATGTTTGTTTTCTGCCGGCACTATAGTGTACTGTGACAGAATAGAGATATACTCGTACCTGATGATGGATGAATACAGAATAAAAACTTGGGGTTGACCGGTTTTTAAAAAAAATAATCAGTCAGTAATTAACAATTATATATAGTAGGCTCATAATCATCATCCTCCTTAGCCTTAAAATTCACAAAAGTAAGCAATTGTAGGTAGAATCTACCTTTGCAGATAGGGTGAAAACCCGTTAAACACGTTAGAATTAGGGCCTCGTGGCTTTTCCACGAACTTACAGTAAAGCTTAAATAAATTCTCTGCCTCCACTACAGTTCCCTCGGCTGAGGATCTGATCCAACGGAACATTATTTTGGAAGTAGTTTGGTGCAACTGCTGATCGTGCTCCGCAAAAGGTGCTTTTAGCCAACCTGTAATTATTATTCTTGGTGCAGCTTCCACTTCCCCTCGCGTAGTTATAAATATATTGTGCAAATTATTATTATTTTCTTTGCCGAAATTTGGATCAATTGCTTCAACCATATTACCAAGCTCAAGGCAGGGTCCTCTAAACAGTCCAAATGCCACCCTGATTGCCAATGTGTAGCACTATCGGTTTTTTGAGCCACATGTCGGCCAAATCGTGACCGACTTCTCTGTTATGTGACAGTGTTGCGCGTCGATGCAGAGAATAGTCAGATCGTGAATACGCCTACAGCAGAGGCTAAAAGAAGAAGCAAAGCCACGTGGCGGGATACTTCAAAAATTATATGATAGGAGAGTATGTTAGCTCTTAACCACTCTAACATATCTTCAATATTCCAAAATAAGGTCCTTTGCACCATGTTTAAAGATCTTTGAATAGCTATTACCTTGAGCATCTTTGTGACCAATGGATGGGAAGACAGACTTCGTTCTTGGATTGGATCAGATAAGGAGACTATCAACGATTTATGTACTAAAACCCTGGAATATGCTAACTTTTTTATCCGTGATAAAAAGCCTATAAATGAAGCTAACTGTTGTGGTCGAGGATTACCGGGATTTGCCCCATTTTGTCTACACCACTCGACCCACGGCTTCCAAGCCGAACTATAAGTGAGCCATGTCGAATCTTGCCAGGCTGCTTGAAGAAGTTCGACATAATTCGGATCTAAGTTCATAGTAATTTACTCCACCCCGTGTCCTCCAAACCTCTAACAAAAACCTCGCACATTCGGTGGGGGCCGTTTGGTTGAGAGGTTGACTGAGTGATGCCTGAGATGAAATATTTGAAACGGTGCCTCTTAAGGCTCTCCGTTTTAGGTCGGCTCTCGAAAATAGCTTCTCCCAACGAGGGACTACCATTAAATAGATCCCCGACGACTTGTTGAAGTACTGCAGCATTTGGGAATCAGAGGAGGTGGGGAAAGCCCCCCGCCAAATGAAAATGCCAGGGTCGGCTGAAGAAGTTTATGAATAGCGCTCCCACTTCCTCAAACTCTAATGACACGTAACCTACCGGCCTAGCCAAACGGCATTCGCTACCAAACGATTATATTTCTACATTCGTAATACAGAACACAGTTCAGTCAGATACAGAACAGCAGAACACATGACATGTCGATAGCTTACGTCAATCTCATACATTGTTGGCTTTTCTACTAGCATCATCGCTAATAGCCTCTAATTTGTATAAGGCCTCTGGGGATACATTTGAATAAGTCGTGGCAAACAGATCGACTTGAGGAATTCCGAATCTTCCCGAAGATTCGACTGGTTATTTCCTTTTTCGAATGCCAGTCTGGAAGGAGATTTCCTCTTAACAGACTATCTGCAATCGCGTTGTAACGAACCGGAATATAAAAGGGATGAAGCGCTACTTCTAAGCTTTCCGCCAATACTAAAAATTCCTTTGTCGTCTCCAAAAGACCAACAAACCTCGTTCCGCTTGATTCCGGATGTACGATACCACAGTTTTGTTGTCCGTCTGCATGTACCACTAATTATTTCCCTACTTTGTGTGAGAGCTGTCAATACTACAAAGAGTTCTTTGCGGTGTTTTTGCGTTATATCCTGTTTGATCTACTGTCCTCATGCTTAGATGACGATCGCCTAGATGAAACCCCCCAACCTTCGTCTGACGCACCCGTTGTCAAGAACATTGTGCAGTTCTGAGGGATAATTCTGCCTGGGTTCGTTACATTTTTCAACCACTAACAGCACTCCGCTAGAGCCTGTGCAGGAACCTTGACTTTTTGAAGACAGCAATCTTGTCTCAGTTTTCGGCCCCCTCTCCGTATATTTCTAGCGTCCTAGAGGACCGTCAAGTGACGCGAAACCCAGCCTGCCTATTAGCAACATACCTGTCCGCCGAGACCATAGATACTCTCTTTGAAGTTCTTTTAAGTCGTTCACTAAGCGGCTTATTTTTTGAATTCGGCAACCTCCTTTCGTTCGAATCTGTATCCCACTTAATTCTAAAGAACTCTATCCGTGTTTTGGCCCTGAGGATTGTTCTGCATTTATCGACCAACTTAAGCTTTGAAGTAAATCTATCAAGTAAGATACCCGCGCCTCGAGGATCAGAGGGTCCATAAGCAAACAGAAAATTGTCTACTAGATAAACGAGCAACTATAACCAGTTCTCTATCAGAACTCTCGCTACCCAATTGCTGACACGTGGGACAGTGGACAGCCCGGAAGGGAATGAAGTCAGTTTATACAGTTTCCCTTTGAAAGCAAAAGCTAAAGTGACTTATCTTTATCGGAATATGGAAAAAAAAGCCTGACTGATATCCAGTTTCACCATATAGTCACCCTCCTGTAGAAAGGTCTACGGAGCTGGTTGATTAACCGGAACTTCTGTGGTTTTAGACAAAAATTGAGGCGGCGAAGGTCGAAAATTTGTTGCATCTTTCCGTTTGACTTTGAAATCAAAATTATTTGCGACAGAAACCGGAACGTTCTACTACATCTGACTTTAAGCAAGGTTTTTAACTCTTCTGTCATCGTCCAAGGGAACAGAAGGTGGTTTTACTACCAACAGTTTTGAATATCCTGAGATTATCTTCAGAATTGGAGCTGATGCGCTCAATCTGTATGCCACTGTATCAGGTAATCCTTCAGTTGTCCCCCTCGAAAAAAAAAAACGACAAAAACACCTGGATTTTATGAAGCTGACGTTGCTCCGTCTCACGATCGGACTCATGGTCTTTCTTGGACTAGGACTCCGCATTTGACGCACGCATGGAACGCTCTGCTTGGGTTGCTGCCCTTGTCTCTTCTTCTTCTGTCGTGTCGATGGTTCTCTGTCAAATTATTTTAGACCAGTGCTCTGCCACGGCTATGGCATTATGAGTGGCTTCGTAAACGTCTTACAGGGTGCAGGTGTGAGGACACTGCGTGCGCGAAAGTAGGTGCACCATCGAGAACACTAAGTCGGTTGCTTGGATTTGGATTAAATTGCCGGCTTCCGAAATAAATTACCTTTTGCTCCTTTACCGGCTCTCTTATCTGGAAACCTCCCGGCTCGAGAAGGAAGTATGGCTGATATGCCACCATGGTCTTTTATAAAGGTTGGCAGGATTTTTCCGTCAAATAGGGTGAGTCGTTGATGGTGGGATTTGCTGCAAGGCAGCCTTGAAAGCAGCCATCAAAGCATCATTCTTTGTTTTGAAGGATTTTTGATGAAATTCGATAGATTTGGGTCGATGGCCACATGCAAACTGAAGCAAGGTGTCGGATGCAGGATTAATGTTTTAACCCTCTGCGAAGACATTCACCAAGTCCTGAGCCGCCTCAGGATATTTAGCTGCCACGTCTTTGAGTTGTTCCGCCAAGGACTTCCTTTCTATCAGCAGCCTATACACAAAAAACACCATGCACGCTCCATCGATTGTGCTTCCAGATGATGACCCTCATGCTGCCTCTAGTGTAGGCAAATTTTGCCAATCGCAAACCAATTTAGATGGCTACCACGACCTTGGTGGGGGCTAACATGGGTGAGGAGTCCCTGGAAGGGGTATACTCACTCTACTCATCTGAATCCAACTCAAAGGATGTCACGCCATTTCTCGCCCACTTTTGCGCTATCGAAGGCTGTTTCGGCTGTAGAGATGTGAGAGCAGCAAGGGTTTTAACGAAACCACTGTCTTATTGAAAATTTAAGTCTGGGTGGCTGAACCCCTGATCTTATTTGCTATCGCTGGAGGCCCCACGATGAGCGCCCTTGCAAACGCCCAGCCCAGCAGCTTAATTTTAATCTTCCGAAACATCTTCTCTGAAACATGCCGCATCCGGGAAGAAAGCTTAAATCAACTCTATTGTAGGTAGGGTGAAACTCGTTCGGCATTTGAGGATCAATCTCCTCTCCAAATAATTCCTCCTTAGCCATATGTACGACCCTCCAACACGTAGGTACATCTATCCGGCAGCTGCTTCTGGGCCAGGAGCTTTACCCGTTCTAACAGCGCGTTTTCCTCCTGTGACTTTATTTCCTCCTTTTGCCTCTTCGTGATACGATCACCACTCAGTGCCATGTATCACAAACAATTAAAAGAAAATTCACCAGCAGGAGGTACTTGCTCTCTCTGCAGGGTGGAGGTGAGAGAATATAAAACAGCGCGATTGCCGAGCCAAGAAGTTTAATTTAGATAGGACGGCTGCGGCTGCGGCTGCGGCTCGCGAGGCTTCCTTCGAGTAGGCGCGCCGCTCGATTTAGTCGGCAAGGGCTGCGGCTGCGGCTGCGGCTCGCGAGCCTTCCGTCGAGCCGTCGCGCTGCTCGATTTAGGCGGAGACAGCTGCGGCTGCGGCTCGTAGGCCATCGCTCACCTGCGACGGCTGCCGCTGCGGCTCGCGAGCCTTCCGTTGAGCCGTCGCGCCGCTCGATTTAGACGGAGACAGCTGCGGCTGCGGCGCGCGAGCCGTCGCTCACCTGCGACGGCTGCGGCTGCGGCTCGCGAGCCTTCCGTTGAGCCGTCGCGCCGCTCGATTTAGACGGAGACAGCTGCGGCTGCGGCTCGCGAGCCGTCGCTCACCTGCGACGGCTGCCACTGCGGCTCCTGAGCCGTCGCTGTGGCTGAGCCATCTGGCGCGTTGTCTCACGACAATTTGCTTACAACAGTTGTTGTGAACGAACTGTGTAGCCTTACTAGGGAGCTGTACAGCTACGCCTAGGTAAAGTGGAGTGCATGAATGGAAGCTCCAAACGCGGTAGGTGAACACAAGAAACAGAAGAACTTCGTGCTCCTCACCTTTATTAGCTACGTAAAATAAGCGCTTAATAACACAGGAATTCTGAAGTAAATAGATAAATAAATAAATAAATAAATAATGCTGGACAGTTCACACAACATTATCTAGCCCCAAGCTAAGCCAGAGCTTGTGTTATGGGTACTAGATAACTGATATACTTAATACAATATATTACATAGATAGATATTTTTATTATATATAGAAAATACCCAGAACACCCTGAACAAATATCTGCAGATCGCACAAATATTTGTTCTGAGGCGGGAATCGAACCCGCAACCTCCTGCGTCGCAAGCAAACGTTCGCCCGCCGCACCACAGAGGTCGTCAGAGATAACTTCGTGGTACGTAAAATAAGCGCCGAATAACACAGGAATACCTGAAGTCAATAGATAACTTCGTGGTACGTAAAATAAGCGCCGAATAACACAGGAATACCTTAAGTCAATAGATAGGTACCTCGTTCCTAGTAGGTGTTAAATCGAACACAAAGTTCTACACACTCAATTTATGAAGACACGACTGAAACAAAACATATTAAATATCACTTACCGATTATCCGGTACGTGAACGAACACTACAACAGTGTTAATCAAACACAAAACCAGTGAAAAGCGTTAACTTTTAAAACACTTTTATCATGGACATGCGCACACACTCGGTAAAAATAGCGTACTAAAGAAAGGCGCGCTGCTTCCTAGCGACGCGCGTGACCCCCGCCGGCACCTGCGCGCGGGGAGGTGAGGTAACTACTCCCCGCACCTCCCCGCTACCGAATCACACTCGAAGACATGGCTAGAACTGTTAATTGTATGGACATGGGCAAACGAAGGTAAGATAGATATCTCCTAGAGGTCTAGCCTCGGCGACCTCAAATAATTGATTAATTTGATTAATTTGATATTACCTATTGACATAATTATATTGTTTTCATTTTTAAATTTATATACCTATTAAATATTTGCACGCTAGCAGTAACTAGTAAAAATATGTAAAACTAAATATCTATTAAGAACATTGTAATTACCATATTTTTAAGCGAATTAATGAATAACTAACTAACTAAGTTCAATAAAAAAATTGCAAATTACGTCACAAATTTTCAATTCGATAATCTTGCAAATATATCTCCATTGCACTACTATGAGAACCTCTCACAACACAGTTCGCAGCACATTATGTCACCTTAGTAGATTTAACGGCTGCAGCCTCCGAGCACGTAAACCGTAATTCAGTGGCCAGGTGCGCCGGCAATCCTTGAACACCTACACCTACACATTGGGATTTAATAAAATTCCCTTCTTATATACGGTTGAGTTTACGACAAGTCATGAGAGCTTTGAATTTTAGTTTTATGGATATATTTTATTGATAGACCTTTTAAGGCTCTGTTTGATATTTTTAGATATTACTGTTAGCTATTATTATTATCACACCACACCTTATTATTATTATTTTTGGCACACCTAGTTCGAATAACATAAAAATAATTCGAACGTTATAAATTTAAAGATAAAAAATATCAGGCTGACAAACCACCGCGGTATCGTGTAATTAGCAGTTTTTACTTATGTATTGGCATTTATTTTGATATTACAGACACTTTAATTTTATTCTATTGGTATAGAAAACCATTTCGGGTGAACCTACCTACACTGGTATGCACTCGTAGTTCTATATTTTCCCAAAAGTAATATCCTTTCCAATGTCTAACTGATAAACCTTTAACACAAATTCAATCCTCCCTTTTCGATAAAATCAGGGCCAAACTGACCCAACCTCCCGACGATCCTTATCGATATTGCACCGCGTCACATGTACATTTTTTGTATGAAAGCCTCGTAGCGCCGGTAATGGCAGAACTTTTTCCTTTCCGTAATTGTAAGGGCCGATGCAAGGTAATAAATAACCGCAGCCGGCACCCTCTGATTGAACTTGCTAATGAATGAAGGATAAGAAATTCGGAAATCGAAGCCTTCAGGTTTCATTACAACGAGGGGAGCGGATTTGCTCTGAAAAATGACCTAACTTTTCGCGTTACCACAACTCGGGGTTAGGTGTACGAAGTCCAAATTAGATTTTTCGTGAACTCGTTTTCTTTTTCAATAAAAGAAATAGTAATCAAAAACTTTGCTGGCCGTTTTGGCTAAATAGAAAGTGCGGTACCTACTTTTTATCACACAGGATCATTTATTTAAACCATAATTTAAAACGCACCGTACAACCATACCCTCATACTGAAACTATCTTCAAATGCGACTTCATATTATTTCCTTAAAATTTTTGGCACTGTAACAAAAAATGCACGGTTCAGAAATACTGTAAAGCCAAAATCTATCAGATCGGGGTAAGCTATCAATAATTCCGATCGAGATATGCATTAAAAAGTAAACCTACGTCAAAGGGCGGGCTGTTTTCTTAACAAAGTGAGTTCGTGATCTGAGAACGAATGAGCAGATCTGAGTCAACCCTTGTTTTTCTTTAAAACAACTTACTTCTCCGACACTGACCGAGCGACGATACTCCCGGGATAGCTTCTTGACTTATGGAATATATCTACTTAGGGGTATTTGGATGTGTGAACTTTTTGTGGATATCCTTTTCGTTCTACACTCATAATATTCAGGAAAAAGCTGGAATCTTATTTATTAACTAAATGTATTTCAAACAATATCAATCTGCTTATATATTTTTTCTAGGAAGCTGTTTGTTTGTCCATCAATTATCGGTGAAAACGGTGCGTGACTGACTGACTGACTGACTATAAACACACAGCCTAAATCGTAAGTCTTAGAGACCTGAAAGACGAGTACATTTTATTTGTGGTCTATCGGGCACTTAGTTAGGAAATACTGAAATTCACTAGCTAAGTTTGTAAAAAAAAACTGGTTTTAAATAATGTCTGCACAAGTTTTAATTTAATAATCACATCTACCAGCTTTATACAATTATCTCTTGCAGCTGCTACCCACACACTATTATCCAAACCTTAAGCCATTGTTTAAACACACCCGTCTAAATCCCATTAACGTCTCAAATGGACTATAAAATATTTTGAATTTCAATTAGTCCGGAATAACCCTTGGGTCACATCATACGACAAAAGGACAGCAGAATATCCCTTGTTCCATTCCCGGCCAATTTAATATTGCTCCGGGTTCTACAGTGGTGACAAAAAATATTTTGCATTCATTAATAGTAGAAACAATTGTCTGTGGTAGAAGCCGAGCAATTGTTTATCAGTTATAGTTTAATGAGTCCTTTTAATAATTATTTTTAAAGTTCTAAGTTATTCTATTTTTTGTGAAAGAAAAGTCATTTAAATGAGAGATCAAATTGTTTATTCAAAACCTATTTTTCTTAAGTGTTTCATGCAGCACTTTCTGCTTAACTTGTTAAATTTGTAAATGTCGAACCAATGTAAAACCCCGTGTCCATTGTGAACCGCCACGGGTGACTAGATAACATTGCATTGGATTAATTTGCAATACCTGCTCGATGTGAGTGTGCTTGACGGTCCTCGTGCCTCCTATGCGGACTTAAAATATAATGAGCAACTTATGATTTTGGCTTATGTCGTGATTTTATTTAAGCTTATGTCCTAAGGCTTATTTAAATAATTGGACATCAATAGTTTGTTTTATTAGAAATTAAGCAGTATGTGAAAAAACTAATTTATTTTCCTGAAAATTTAATAAAATATATGGGGGTTAGGTTTCTGTATAGGTATTGGCTTATGTAGTTATAAATCTGTATAGAAATTAGGAGGTGAACTAGGAAAAACGATTTTATATTTTTGGAAACGTTAAAAAACGTGGTTAATTTTGAAAAACTGTTTTTTAGTTAGTTTTGCATTCTCATCCAGTTCTGAGATATGTTTAAAGTCTCAAATCTCTCACTCGTCCAGAAATTAGTTTAAGCGATTGTCAAAAAAGCAGTAAACAACAGATACCAAACAAATAAACAAAAAAACAAATGGACAAGAAAGCGAGTTAACAATTTGAATAATTTAATTTAATTAAAAATTAAAACGTTATAAGATGGTGGTTTCATCATCTTTAAAAGATAAATAAATAAATAAATTAATAATGCTGCACACTTCACACAACATTATCTAGCCCCAAGCTAAGCAGAGCTTGTGTTATGGGTACTAGATAACTAATATACTTAATACAATACATTACATAGATAGACATTTTTTATTATACATAGAAAATACCCAGAACACCCTGAACAAATATCTGCAGATCACACAAATATTTGTTCCGAGGCAAGCGAACCATCGCCCGCCGCGCCACAGAGGTCGTCATGATAGGTAATAGAACAATAGAGCGAAAATATAAAAAAACTCTTACGTTACAACACAAAATGGGTGGCGGCGTCATCGCTAACAGCGATCACTGCCAGGCAACCTGATGATAGACAGCTTTAGATCAAAATTCAAGAAAATTTGAGCACTTATCTAACCTATAGAGATGTCAATTTACTTATAGTTACTTTACCAACTTTCTTTCAAAGAAAGCTATTCATTGTCAAAGCCCATTATTATTTACCAACAAAGAAAATGTAATTACCCGAGTCATACAACAGCTAATCTATCGATAAACAGTTTGTTCTAACAAGTGTTCCCATCTTGTCAACGATAAAAATATTGCCCAACTAAGGCAATAACGAGGACCGTTAGTTGGCAACTTTGCTAACTTTACCCAACTATTTTTGCCCGTCATAATAGCCCAAGTTTGTGGCCTGGGGCGGGCCAGACAATCTGCCCGCGCGTTCGCTTCGGAGACAGACTTTATTTCGTTTATCGTGATAAAGGTTTTGCTAAAGTTTGTACCATTGTTTGTACAAAATGAAATCATCAGGCTATAGAAGTCCACTGCTGCCATAGAATGCCACGATTACCGGTCTCGAGCCGCCTCCATCCACCGACTTCCCGCGATCTTTAACATGTCTTTGGTCCATCGAGATGAGGCCTCCGGCCCGGTTCATGGTCACCACAGTAGAACTTTTATTCACCAACGATTGTCAGTTCTGCGAGCTATAAAGCCTGCAATAATTGCCACTACAACTTGTAAATTTTGAGAGCTATGTCGTACGTACAGGCAAATTAGGTGATTTTTAGCAAAAGTGTGGAAGTAATTAGATGTAGTCACAAAACCTTTTCTAATTGTTTTGTTTGGCTTGAAAATCACCTCTAATATAACTTTCAGCAAATTCACCTCCCCGGAACAGGGTGAAATAGGGTGAAAACCTTATAATACCCTTAACTTAATGGGGAAAATAGATGTAGTCGGTGCAATTTGGCATACACTTAAGACCGTTATGATCTACATTTGCACCAAGTATTTTTTTAATCTGACTTACGGAACATACGAAAAAAAAAACATTTCTAAAAAAATTTTTTTTCTGTATTGCGGCTCGGGGGAAATTGAAGTAGTCGGTGCAAATTGACAGAATTACCAGAAAAATGGGCCAAATAAATTACCAGGTTTGCACCTGGGTACCTCACACGGAAGTCACTTTTTCCATATTTTATTGTCGCTCTACTTCGGGGAAATTTCAGGCAATTCTGGAATTTCACTTAAACTTTTTCATTTGATTAGTACTACATTCGCCAGCTATTTAATACTGGAATTTATATACGGAACATGCATTTTTTAAGTATTATATATGTAAGTTCAGTGCGGTGCTAAGAAACTAATATATATACTGTGGCGCTACACTGCTAACACTGTCCCCCGACCGCGGGGTGCATCCGTATTGATCCCAGAAAATCATCCCACGAGCTGAAAGTAATAATAATTATTCTGGATTCATACAATTAATATTCATTTCATTTTTAGAGTCCGTATTTATCCCACCTAGAAATACCTACACCTAAAACGAGTGAAAGTAACGTCAGCAAAAAAATATGTTATTATGGAACATCTATTTATTTCATAAAATTGTTGGTATAAAATAATCAACAAAGTAATAATATATACAGTGTGTCCCAAAAAGTAGTGTCAAGCCGAAGTCCAAAGAAAGGTTACCCCCAGAGATACCCGAATCACCCCCATTTCGCGATTTTTAGTAGTTTTCGAGTAATGTGTTTTTAAGACAATCGGAGCTCTTACACTTTTTTGGCCATTGGGACTCGATTCGTTGAGGTAGAGGCCTGTTTTTTTGTTGTAAATAAGCTAAATACTAGGGCTACCTTGTCTGATAGCATTTACATCACTAGCACCTACTAGTGCATTAAAATAAAAATATTAATAAGAAGATATATTTTTTTTTGCCTAAACTCTTACTTTCAATGAACGTTTAAAAAAAAAGTCACATAATCTTTTTCATGCAAATCTATCTTAAAAACATGGCTGATGTGACAGCTATTAGTCATGTAACCTTGTTCCAGATTCTTGCACAGGATCATAAAAACACTCAATTTAATAAAAGTTAGTTCAATTTAAGAAAATGTTCTGCAAGTCGGAATTAAAAATAAATGTGACAATCTGAAGATTGTATTGCACATAAGCAATAGTAAAACAACCAATCTTTGTTGTTCAAGTACATTATTTTCTACATACGAGGCAGAAACCTGCGACAGATGGTGGGCCCATTCCAACTGCCACATCGCCTAAATGGCGAGTCATACTTGAACTTTTTAAGAGAAGATTTAAATGGATAATCCACAGACATAATTTTACTAACACGCCGAAACATGACTTTTTAAAACGACGGCGCACCATGTCACTTTGCGTCAAAAGTTAGACAATATCTTAATGACAGGTTTTTTTTAATACTACTAAGAATGACTGAACAAGCAGATGGTCCACCTGATGATAAGCGGTACTCTCTTCTTATGAACAGTGCATTATCACATAGGTCACGCAATCCAAGGACGCGCCCTATGTGACATTGCACTGCGCCCGCCACCCTGAGACATAAAGATGAAAAGTCTCATGTGACTGTAACTTCACCGGCACGCACCCATACCCTTCAAACCGGAACACAGCAATGCGAGCACTACTGCTTTGAGGCAGAAATAGGTATGGTGGTAGTACTTTCCCGGACGAAGTATTTCACAAAAAAGCTCTACTACTACTAACAAAATGCGATACTTGGTGATAAATGGATTGGCCGAGGCGGGCATATCGCATGGCCCCACGATCTCTCGACTTAAACCCCATTGACTTTTTTGTTTGGGGATATTATAAAGAGATTGTTTACTCTCGAGAGTGCCGAAATGTGGAAGAATTGCGAAAAAGGTTGACCCAGGCAGAAGCAACAATTCAAAAGCAACAGAATCGCTTTTCTACGCTTTAAAGAAATTTTTTTTAGACGATGCTGATTATGTATTGAGCAAGAAGGTCGCCATTTCGAAAATTTACTGTGATGATTCACTGAATACATGCAATGCTGAAAGTTATTATTTAGTTTTATTTAAGATTTAACTTAATCTTAAAAACCAGAATTTCGCATTCAACTGTTTAAATTGAATATCATGAATGATCCCGTAAAAGAATCTCAATCAAATTTACATGATAAATAGCTGACATAATGACCAAGTTTTTAAGATAGGTTTGGAAGAAAAAGTTTATGTGACTTTACTGTTAAAATGTCCTTAGAATGTAAGGGACTAAACAGAATTTTTAATTTTTCCATATTTTTAATTTTATTTCAATGCAATGGTTCGTGGTGTGGATGAAAATGCTTTTTTTTTTGTTACTGTTTCGATTTCTTTAAAAACCGATATCTGAGGTTTACTGTCATCACAAACAAAAATAAGTATAAAACATTTAAAAAAAAGTGGAAGCCATTTTTAAAATATTTTTTCAGGAAAATCACGGACTAGTGTAGAAATCTTTTCAGAGAATCAGAATTATACAATTATTTATAACATAAGGTTTTAGATAACATCAATATCCTATACAACGAGCAAAGATTCGTATATTATATAAATATTTGTAATGGCACGAGAGGCAATTGAGATTACTATATACAGAAATTTCAATAATGAAGATGGTTTTCAATTATCTGGAGTATGGAAGCCTGTGGTGAGAATGTGTAAAAATCAAAAAAGTGTGGTACCTGCTACGCGACCGGATACCGATAGTGTTGTGAGTCGAGTTGGGGTGAAGTGTGACAATGAAACCGATGGTAGTGGTATCGTTCATAATAAAAGAGTGAGAAAGAGGGTAGATTGATATATCTGCCAGTAACATCTACTCGCAAAGACATTAGTTAGTTCTCCCGTGATCAGATACGATTAGAATATGATTTAAAAATATTTTTTATTGCACTTAATCCAACCTAATACCGAATTTGTGCAATTTATAAATAAAATGTGCAATTTGTAAATAAATAACGAAATTCCGATATTAATATCGGAATGCCAATATTGAGATTTAATATCGGAAATCAGTATAGAAACTGAAAACCTTCCGATATTACATGCCCTAAACGTGACAAACAAGCAGACGGCCCGCCTGATGTAAAGCAGTCACCGCCGCCTATGGACAACACCCACGGTATTGCAAACGCGCTGCCTACCATTAAGAGCCCTATTGATATTTCTCTTGAATTTACACATATTGTATAATTTATAAATATTTGTACTATCTGCAGATATTTGTTCAGGATGTTATTAATGTTATGTTATATGTTTTCGTTGGTTATTTTCTATGTATAATAAAAAATATCTATCTATGTAATGTATTGTATGAAAGTATATCAGTTATCTAGAACCTATAACACAAGCTCTGCTTAGCTTGGGGCTAGATAATGTTGTGTGAACTGTCCAGCATTATTTATTTATTAAATATTTATTTATGATGGTGACAGCGAGCTGATCTGATGATGGAGACGGAAGGTGGACAACGGAACTCCTCGATGGATGATAGTAGATTACTGGAAAAACTGTAGAGGTTATATTTTGACTTCTTTGCTTATATCCCAAAAGTTACACAGTCTAAAATAAAATTAAAACTAGTTTTGAAACGTCTATGATTATTTCACTTTTTTACCATTTCTTTGGCCCCAATATCTTCTACGACCCCCGAACCAATTTAGCTCATAACCTTACACAAATTGTACTAATACTATATACGCATCTACCAAATTTTATGAAGAATACTAGTTTTATAAAGAATATATCAACAGTTCGCAAGTTATCTTCAGACAAACATACAAATATACGAACGCCAATTATTAATAATTTGCATCCAACAAAATATATGAAAATGATAGTAAGGCATTTTTGTGTCTGACCGTACTAATCCATTGTTAAAGGTCGTGGCTTGGTATGAATCCGGACTACATTTTGCGGTTAATATGGACAAATATACAATTTTATTATTCGTGGGATGAATACGGGCTACATTTTAGTATGAATCTGCACCCCACCCACGCCGTTGATTTCTTATTAAGATATATTATTAAGAAGTACTTCCGGTACGAAATTTTTTTTTTTTACGTGCGAATGTGGTAAACTGATAGTATATACCATAATAAAATTTGCACGACTACATAAGTTTCCCCCGAAGTACTATTTACAAAAAAAGAAAAAAAACTATGTTCCGTAAATCGCTGAGGTGTGCAAAATATAATATAGTGTTTATAATACTTATAGAAACCTTATGTAAGTTTGCACCGAGAACATAAATTTCCCCCGAGCCGCAAACTAAAAAAAACAAATTCACAGTGTTTCCCACTATGCACGTAGTTTAAATTAAAATCCATAACGCACTAAGACTGTCTCTATAAGTAATTGAACTTGCACTTAACACTTTTTGTTTTTACAAAGTTACAATTTTTCAAAGTTTGTACCTAATATTTAAAAACCTTCCGTATGCGCCAGAAACGGTGCAAACCTGGGATAAGATTCTTTTCGTGTCATCTATCGATTCCATAAGAATCCACGACTACTCGACTTAGGGCAACACTTTTTGCTAATTTGCCTGTACTAATTTAATACTAATTTAATTTACTACTATTGTTTAATACAAATGGGCTAACTGCTTCAGTTATTCTTGGATGTTAATTGTTTTAGAGAAGATAACACTGAAATGATTGTGCGATAGAAAGCCCTATATAGTTATTTTAGTCCATAGTTAGTTAGTTATTGTAGCCCTATATAGTTGTTTTGGATATGTATAGGTGGTAAAATGATCTAGCCTATAGATTTAGTTTTTTTCCTGACAATTTTGAATAGGTATTTATAAGTTACCTATTCATATGTTGACAGAAATCAACAAAAGAATAGCGCTCTAGGCAATCGATAGTTTTCATTTATATCTCTCATACAATACCAATAACATCTCTGAGTCGGACAAGTGATTTTTATTTCGCGTTCATAAAAGCTGAATCGGCAAGATATCCGAGCTCCTTACTTCCATACAATTGAACGTATAACATATCGGTATTGTGCAAAAACTGGACGTCGTCGAGAGAACGGGAAACCGCAAGCGTTCCGGCTTTTCTCGAGGTTATTGCATGTCTGTTGTAATTTGGAGAGAATTGATATTGATTTCAAAGAAATTATAGGAAAAGATTGAAAAAAAATTGGTTTCACTATTTTCGCATATCAACCAACATAAAAAAGTTAGGGAACGATAGTTTTGAAGCTTATAAAATGAGTGAGCTCACTCATTTCGTTTCAGTCGGTCGTTTGTGACGCATCGAGTGACGTAACGCACGTGTGTTGTAATGTTGTAATTGCGACTTATTTTTCACGGTATAGTACGGGGTATAGTATTATTTTATTTGTGGTATGGGGAAGGCCCGTCCAAGTAGACAGGTAACATTACATAATATAGAGGGTAATTGCTATATATAGGCTTAAAAAAAAGAGGAAAGAAATTGAATTGATTAGAGGAAGGAAATTGAATTGAATTTATTTAATTGAACTGAAATGAATTGAAGAAGGCCTATCGGGATTTTTTTCAAAATTTATTTAAAAAAAAACACTAGGTAATTTGAGTGAAAAAATCAAGATGGCAAAAAAAAAAGGGCAAAAGGCATTTTTATTTTATTTTATCTTACTCCATCAAGTAGCCATCGTCATGTACCGCTGAGATTGTGGAGCGGATCAAGCTTAGAGCAACACGGCCTCCATACCGGAGGAATCGAATGGTACCTAATATTCTGTCATTAGTCAACAACATCATTGCAGAACAAATCATAAAAATAAACCTTTCCCTTAGAATTGTTCAACAAGTAATAACGAATTTTGACCCAGAAGTTTACTGAGATTTTTGGTGAGTGGAGTCAAACGCGTGTGACTCGATCGGATCGTGGATCACAGAGTGATATTCATCGTTATTGTTTATTATCACATCGTTAAGCTATACTGATACTTAGAAAAATACCTACATAACATCACATACCTAAGCACATTTTCCCGTCTGGTAACTAGATAATTATTCCATCATCTCGCTTATTTACGGCGCTAGGAAAACTCCTGAAAATCTTTTTCCCATTACACACGTCAGTAATCTCGCCGGCAAATGAGTAAGTAATCATTTTGCCATTAATTCGGCCAGGCGAGCCAGAAAACTGTAAATAAATTGCTGTATTATACCTGACCATAATGCTTGATTGTTTGAAGATAAACCTACCTCTGTGGAATAATGCTATACAACGCTCCTTTACATGTTTTTATCGGTTAGTTATACCAAATTTGTTGATGTAAAGGATGCAAAGAAATTACATTTAAAACCAAAAATCTTTGGATCGGGCACACTGGGCCCGCATTTTTTTTTTTAATTCGATCTTTCTCGTCCCGCTTTGCCGCTGCTGGGCAAAGTTGCCTGAAATAACGACGACGATGCCTTTGAGAGGGGATGGTGCAGGGAGTCAGCTAAGAAAAGGATAAATGGAAGGATTTAGGGACACATTTATAAAATAAAAACATTATTATATGAATTACTAGTGTATACATTACGTGTGTACATTATATGAAGTACTAGTGATTATTATATATATATATATATATATATAGAGATCCCTTTACGGTAAATGTTGATCAGGCGCGACTTCACGCGAGCACTTTGTTGATCCAAAAACACAAGTTGATCCAGGTGACTTTTGTTGATCCAATATGTATCTCCATTAACTAATGTGGCTCCAACAGGATCAACATGTGCGATCATGTGGCACTGAAATCACGTAGCCACTTGTTGATCCAATATACAAATCCACCTTGCGGTGATTACGTAATATGTTGATCTGATTCAAATGGGCCAATCAGGTTGCAGCAAACTCTGTGATTGGCTAATGACGGCTGCGACGTTGCCGCTCTGAACCTTTCTAGGTGCGCTATTACAAATTAATCATTTAAATGGGTTTTAGTCCGACAAGTTGTACGTAATGTGTTTTGCTCATTTTTTCAAAGAGATTGATTTCACTTTGTTTTTAAAAAAAACGTAGGGACTTACTAACTTTCCTACTTGATGGAGATCCAGAAATGATATAGCACTCAGTATTTCTAGCTTTCAATTCAAAGAATATTCCTGTTTAAGGCGAGAAGTGGTTATTTTTTTAAAAAGGAGTTGTTATTATTTGTAATTTAAATTTCAAACCCTGGTTAAATCTAGGTTAAGGTCTAAGGTTAGATAATGTTATCTTGTTTAGGTTAGGGTTCAGGTCAATTTGAAATCTATAATAGTTACAGCCTTCTCGGGCCATTACACATGTTGCTAGGGGTAGTTGCTTTTTAAACATTGCCATGCCTCTATTTAGCATAGTGCTTTTTTGTACCTACGCGCATCCTTAGCTAATTAAGGATTTATTTTAGTAACTTGCTAGCTAGGCTATATTATATTTAGTATTTGCATGTTTTTATGTTTTTATATCTATCTACCTGATAGACGTCCAGACGTAAACAGAAAAACACCCTGCAAAATAAAACGGCAGACCATACAAAGTTTGTAATACTTTAGGTATTTGTAATTATTGATATGTGTACCATTTCATTTATAAAATCGTGAATCATCTAGGAGCCACATTAGTTAATAGATCAACATATTGGATCAACAAAAGTCGCCTGGATAAATTTGTTTTTTTGGATCAACAAAGTGAACGCGTGAAGTCGCGCCTGATCAACAATTACCGTAATAAATAATAATAATAAATAATGCTGGACAGTTCACACAACATTATCTAGCCCCAAGTTAAGCAGAGCTTGTGTTATGGGTGCTAGATAACTGATATATTTAATACAATATACTACATAGTTTTTTTTTATTATACATAGAAAAAACCCAGAACACCCTGAACAAATATCTACGATCGCACAAATATTTGTTCCGAGGCGGGAATCGAACCCGCAACCACCTGCGTCGCAGGCCAACCTTCGCCCGCCGCGCCACAGAGGTCGTCCTAGAACTCCTAGACCGTAAAGGGATCGATGTTATGTAATATGTTAATTTGGTTTAAATGGGCCATTTTTAAATTTATTATAAAATACAGAGACAAAAACCATCTTAATTATTGCATGGCTACCAAAACTTTGTAACAAAATTACTTTCGTCAACAAACATAACACATAAAGTCAAACATAGAGGTGGGTAGCCAATGTAAACAAATTCATTTAAAAAATCGTGAAACATCTAAGATCCACATTTTTTTATACTACCGATTGCCGAAACAAGCTGATTGCCCACCAGATGTTAAGCAGTAACCTCTGCCTATGAACAGTGCATTACCTCATAGGTCACGTCCACCTAGGACGCACCCTATGTGGTATGAAAAGTCTCTTGGGCCTGTAACTTCACCGGCACCCTTACCCTTCAAACCGGAACACAGCAATGCGAGCACTACTGCTTTGCGGCAGAAATAGGTATGGTGGTAGTACTTCCCCGGACGAACTCTTTCACAAAAAAGCTCTACTACTACTAAAACATACACACACATTACATAAGTTAATGGAGATACATATTGGATCTACAAAAGTCACCTGGATCAACTTGTGTTTTTGGATCAACAAAGTGCTCGCGTGAAGTCGCGCCTGATCAACATTAACCGTAAAGGGATCGATGTTATGGAATATGTTAATTTGGTTTAAATGGGCCATTTTTTAATTTACTATAAAATACAGAGACAAAAACCATCTTAATTATTGCATGGCTACTGAAACTTTGTAACTAAATCACTTTCGTCACCAAACATAAAACATAAAATCAAACATAGAGGTAGGTAGCCAATGTAATCAATTTCATTTAAAAAATCGTGAATCATCTAGAAGCCACATTAGTTAACGGAGATACATATTGGATCAACAAAAGTCACCTGGATCAACTTGTGTTTTTGGATCAACAAAGTGCTCGCGTGAAGTCACGCCAGATCAACATTTACCGTAAAGGGATCGATGTTATGTAATATGTTAATTTGGTTTAAATGGGCCATTTTTAAATTTATTATAAAATACAGAGACAAAAACCATCTTAATTATTGCATGGCTACCAAAACTTTGTAACAAAATTACTTTCGTCAACAAACATAACACATAAAGTCAAACATAGAGGTGGGTAGCCAATGTAAACAAATTCATTTAAAAAATCGTGAAACATCTAAGATCCACATTTTTTTATACTACCGATTGCCGAAACAAGCTGATTGCCCACCAGATGTTAAGCAGTAACCTCTGCCTATGAACAGTGCATTACCTCATAGGTCACGTCCACCTAGGACGCACCCTATGTGGTATGAAAAGTCTCTTGTGCCTGTAACTTCACCGGCACCCTTACCCTTCAAACCGGAACACAGCAATGCGAGCACTACTGCTTTGCGGCAGAAATAGGTATGGTGGTAGTACTTCCCCGGACGAACTCTTTCACAAAAAAGCTCTACTACTACTAAAACATACACACACATTACATAAGTTAATGGAGATACATATTGGATCTACAAAAGTCGCCTGGATCAACTTGTGTTTTTGGATCAACAAAGTGCTCGCGTGAAGTCGCGCCTGATCAACATTTACCGTAAAGGGATCGATGTTATGGAATATGTTAATTTGGTTTAAATGGGCCATTTTTTAATTTACTATAAAATACAGAGACAAAAACCATCTTAATTATTGCATGGCTACTGAAACTTTGTAACTAAATCACTTTCGTCACCAAACATAACACATAAAATCAAACATAGAGGTAGGTAGCCAATGTAATCAATTTCATTTAAAAAATCGTGAATCATCTAGAAGCCACATTAGTTAACGGAGATACATATTGGATCAACAAAAGTCACCTGGATCAACTTGTGTTTTTGGATCAACAAAGTGCTCGCGTGAAGTCACGCCAGATCAACATTTACCGTAAAGGGATCGATGTTATGGAATATGTTAATTTGGTTTAAATGGGCCATTTTTAAATTTATTTTAAAATACAGCGACAAAAACCATCTTAATTATTGCATAGCTACCGAAACTTTGTAACAAAATTACTTTCGTCAACAAACATAACACATAAAGTCAAACATAGGGGTGGGTAGCCAATGTAAACAAATTCATTTAAAAACATCTAAGATCCACAATTTTTTTATACTACCGATTGCCGAAACAAGCTGATTGCCCGCCTGATGTTAAGCAGTAACCTCTGCCTATGAACAGTGCATTACCTCATAGGTCACGTCCACCTAGGACACACCCTATGTGGTATTGCACTGCAACCGCCACCCTGAGACATAAAGATGAAAAATCTCTTGTGCCTTTAATTTCACCGGCACCCTTACCCTTAAAACCGGAACACAGCAATGCGAGCACTACTGCTTTACGGCAGAAATAGGTATGGTGCTAGTACTTCCTTGGACGAACTCTTTTACAAAAAAGCTCTACTACTACTAAAACACATACACATTACATTAGTTAATGGAGATACATATTGGATCGACAAAAGTCGCCTGGATCAACTTGTGTTTTTGGATCAACAAAGTGCTCGCGTGAAGTCGCGCCTGATCAACATTTACCGTAAAGGGATCGATGTTATGGAATATGTTTATTTGGTATAAATGGGCCATTTTTTAATTTACTATAAAATACAGAGACAAAAACCATCTTAATTATTGCATGGCTACTGAAACTTTGTAACTAAATCACTTTCGTCACCAAACATAACACACAAAATCAAACATAGAGGTAGGTAGCCAATGTAATCAATTTCATTTAAAAAATCGTGAATCATCTAGAAGCCACATTAGTTAATGGAGATACATATTGGATCAACAAAAGTCACCTGGATCAACTTGTGTTTTTGGATCAACAAAGTGCTCGCGTGAAGTCACGCCAGATCAACATTTACCGTAAAGGGATCGATGTTATGGAATATGTTAATTTGGTTTAAATGGGCCATTTTTAAATTTATTTTAAAATACAGAGACAAAAACCATCTTAATTATTGCATAGCTACCGAAACTTTGTAACAAAATTACTTTCGTCAACAAACATAACACATAAAGTCAAACATAGGGGTGGGTAGCCAATGTAAACAAATTCATTTAAAAAATCGTGAAACATCTAAGATCCACATTTTTTTTTATACTACCGATTGCCGAAACATGCTGATTGCCCACCTGATGTTAAGCAGTAACCTCTGCCTATGAACAGTGCATTACCTCATAGGTCACGTCCACCTAGGACACACCCTATGTGGTATTGCACTGCGACCGCCACCCTGAGACATAAAGATGAAAAATCTCTTGTGCCTTTAATTTCACCGGCACCCTTACCCTTCAAACCGGAACACAGCAATGCGAGCACTACTGCTTTACGGCAGAAATAGGTATGGTGCTAGTACTTCCTTGGACGAACTCTTTTACAAAAAAGCTCTACTACTACTAAAACACATACACATTACGTTAGTTAATGGAGATGCATATTGGATCGACAAAAGTCGCCTGGATCAACTTGTGTTTTCGGATCAACAAAGTGCTCGCGTGAAGTCGCGCCTGATCAACATTTACCGTAAAGGGATCGATGTTATGGAATATGTTTATTTGGTTTAAATGGGCTATTTTTTAATTTACTATAAAATACAGAGACAAAAACCATCTTAATTATTGCATGGCTACTGAAACTTTGTAACTAAATCACTTTCGTCACCAAACATAACACATAAAATCAAACATAGAGGTAGGTAGCCAATGTAATCAATTTCATTTAAAAAATCGTGAATCATCTAGAAGCCACATTAGTTAATTGAGATACAAATTGGATCAACAAAAGTCGCCCGGATCAACTTGTGTTTTTGGATCAACAAAGAGCTCGCGTGAAGTCGCGCCTGATCAACATCTACCGTAAAGGGATCGATGTTATGGAACATGTTAATTTAGTTTAAACGGGCCATTTTTTAATTAGCTATAAAATACAGACACAAAAACCATTTTAATTATTGCATGGCTACCGAAACTTGGAAACAAAATTACTTTCGTCAACAAACATTACCTACACATAAAATCAAACATAGAGGTGGGTAGCCAAAGTAAAATTAAAACTGGGGGACACCAGTAGCTCAGGCTAACTAAAATGATCTGATTGAAACCCACTTTTGGGCATAGGTTTTTTATGCTAACGCGAACGCCACCGTTGTAATTTGTACTAATTGGTATGGCAACTGGCTCTGAAGGAATCTGGGCGTTGAGCTTGGGTTTTATAATTGAGGACAAATTTTATTGTAGTTTTACATAAAACAAACAAAGTGGTTTTTAAAAAAAAATATCTTGAACTGCCTGTGATGAATACTTTTATGGTTACTATGGGATTGTGAATTGACTACGGAACCCTTACACTGTCCTTGGTTCAAGAGGAGACACACATTACTGGTTCATTTCGCTACTTCACGCATGCGATGTAGTACCTACCTACTTTGGTTGATCCAACATGTATCTTCATTAACAAATGTAGTTCACACTGAATAGACTTAATGATCGAGTGAAGTGAGTTCTCCGATTAAACTTGGATGAATAGTTTTTTGTGGTATGTCTTTCCTAGAATAACTTACGAACAGTTAATTAAATTACCATGAAATTGGGTGAGTTTTTTCAGTGCCAAGTAAACCTACACGTTTATCATGTTGGAGCCACATTAACTAATGGAGATACGAATTAGATCACCAAAAGTCCATACCATTTACCTTGCGTTTGCTACGGAACATGTGGATCCAATTCAAATGGGCCATTTTTAGGGTTCCTTACTTCAAAAAGTATCAATAGTGTAGGCTCAACACGTTTTTAATGTTGGAGCCACATTAACTTATGGAGATACAAATTAGATCACCAAAAGTCCATGGCGTTTACCTTGCGTTTGCTACGAAATCTTAAAGCTAAAGAAGTTACATGCGATTGAATTTCAATACCAATAAATCTAACCCTGTTCGACGGTAGGTGGTACATGCCTGAAATATATGAACCGAGCTTTTTTCATCTCGAGCTTTTAGAGAAAATAGGCTGTGAAAGATGGACAAACAGACAGCCAGACAAACATGAGAGTGATCCTATACTGGTTCCGTTGGTAACTTTTGAGGTAGGTACGGTATCCTAAAACTTACTCTTT
The DNA here is from genome assembly GCA_932527175.1 of Operophtera brumata. Classification (NCBI taxonomy): domain Eukaryota; kingdom Metazoa; phylum Arthropoda; class Insecta; order Lepidoptera; family Geometridae; genus Operophtera; species Operophtera brumata. Next base: position 13,138,929 of record OW052236.1, read on the forward strand.
AGAATCGGATCAACATGTTACGTAACATTGGCAAGTTGATGACTTTTGTTCAATATGTACTCGTATTTCCATTAACTAAGTTACCCCCTGTGTGAGGTAGGATTTTGTAGATATTTTTCAAATAGGTACCTAACATAATAGGAATAGAAATAGCCTAATGTAATGAAACGGTATGATCTGCCGTTTTGTGTTGAAGTTTATAATAACGTAATATATTTGAACACCACATTACAAGCAACAAGACCTTTTGTTTGATTTGTCACACGATACATTTACAATTTGCACCCAAAATCAGAATTTGTTATTGACGCTATAGCAAGTGATTGGTTTATTTAGGAGCAGCTAACCCGGTCATTCTTGACCCACTGTTCATGTAACCTCTGCTTTTAACAATGCATTAAATCACAGGTTACGACTACCTAGGATTTACCTATTTGGCACCCACCTCCCTGAGACATAAAGATGAAAAGTCTCATGTACCTATAATTTCACCGGCACCTTCAACCGAAACACAGCAATGAGAGCACTAATGTTTTTTGGCAGAAATATGTATTTTGGTAGGACTAGGGTTTAATGCACCGTGGTAGTACTTCCCCAGGCAAACATTTTCATATAAAAGCTCTCTAACAATAAGAACTATTTGAAGCAAGTTGTCATTTTGCCTGAATGCGTACACTAAGCCTCAAATACCTAACTAACCCGAGCACACTGCAGTAGAAAAATACTACCCTAGCGTCAGCCATCTTTATTCACAGTAGAACCCTAGCTCGATATGTACCAGAAGCGGTCAGACCCAGTCACCATACCAATAGTACAAGTTACTACACCGGGGGAGTTGGAGTTTGGAGTGCATAAGATGGAAAAGACTTATTCCCAACAGTGGCTTTCATTCATATCATCTTAGTTAGTATTATTACTTAATTCATCATCTTCATCAGCCTGCAGAATTCCACTGCTGGATACAGGCACCCCCCATAGAATGCCACGACGAATGGTCTTGTGCTGCCTTATCCATCGACTACCTGCGAGTTTGTTAATATAATATGTGATGCCATGAGCTTCCCCTTTTTTTCGGGTTTTTGGTAGCCTCTCGAGAACATTTATTCCCCTCTGGTTGGTCTACTCATTTCATATTATATCACGTAGATCCTTTAAACCCACCCTTCACTCACCCTTATTTCTTATAAGCGAGAGTTACGGGCAGAAGCTGATAGGAATTATTTGCTATTCTACGAAAATAAAACACATATTTGATGAGGTGACAAGAGTATTTTAAATGGACGTACTATATATTGGATCAATAAAAGTAAAAAACCATACATTAGTAGGTAGGTAACCTTATACCTTACACAAATGTGGCTCCAACTGGATCAAGATACAATGTATTTGCGGTCTCAAATGAGCCTAGACGTTGATCAAATAAAATATTTATTAAAAAAACATGTGACTCCAATCAACGTAACGTAATCTGGGTCTCTTCAAGGCTAGAGCGAATAGGTGCCTTCTAGACCTTTGTGCTCCATCTTCGGCCACATCGACACTTACCAACAGGTGAGATCGTGGTCAAACAAAGTTTTTTTTTTTTTTTTTTTAATACTAATGAATGACGGAACAAGCAGATGGCCCACCTGATGCTAAGCGGTAACCTCTGCCTATGAACAGTGCATTACCTCATAGGACACGTTCACCTAGGACGCACCCTATGTGGCATTGCAATGCGCCCGCCACCCTGAGACATAAAGATCAAAAGTCTCATGTGCCTGTAATTTCACCGGCACCCTTACCCTTCAAACCGGAACACAGCAATGCGAGCACTACTGCTTTGCGGCAGAAATAGGTATGGTGGTAGTACTTCCCCGGACGAACTCTTTCACAAAAAGCTCTACTACTACTAAAGGTCTATCAATGTTAAAAAAATAAAAATAAAACGTGTTCTGTAACAATCGCAAAGTACAGAATTTTACTAGTCCAATACCTATGTATCTCCATTAACTTACGTGGCTCCACCAGTGAAAGTCCTTGCTTTTTACCTTGCGATTGTTACGGAACATGGTGCTTTAATTCCAATTGGCCCTATTTTATTAAATATCTTTTATGAAATACTTAATTAAAAACACATCTCATTTACCTATTCCTCTCGGGCAAGAACTAAGTTACATAATTATTTACCACAATCAACAAACATATCAAATTAAAACTAAAACATATGTAGGTAGGTAAGACGCGAGAAAGGACAGCCCGCGCGCGGCTTGTTGATTGATGTCCGTCCGTCCATTATGCTATCTCTTTTTATCAAGTTTCGTACTTGTCACACAAAATGCGACGTTGCCGCTTTGCCTTTTAGCACCCACAATGCATTTGTGGCTCCAGATCAACTTTATATAGGCCAACTTCGCGTATAAATTATATATGATATGGATCTAAAAATGACGCTTCAGTATAATTTTTTTGACCGTTAGTGGATCAACGATAGTTGGACGATTCGAAAACGAGTATCTTGAAAACCAATCAATTCAGATCCAGTGTTTCCTCGCGCACTATAACGTCAGATCAAAGTATATCGGTTAGCTCGATAGGGAGTAAAGTATACATGAGAAATATGTGGATCAACATTTGTTCAGACTTCATACTGGATCAACATTTACCGTAAAGGGTTCAATATATATATATATATATATATATATATATATAAGATAAGATATTACAGGTACTAGTACATTACGTACATTACCGCCGCGGCCAATGCAAAACAGGCATTGATGGACACAGCTACAAGAGTCCATCAGTGCTCAGTTGCGGTCTAGGCTATTCAAACAATGAACCTTATTTTATGAAAAACATTACAGGTTTGACCCAAACGAAAATTAGGTACACAAAATTGACAAAAGTAAAAACTAAATGAAATATAGGCAAAATTAAATAAGAGATACATAACATTATTTCCAAACTACGAGCATCATGGTATACCACAACACCCAGACTTGTAACAAATATTTAAAGATCGAACAAAAAAAACCCGCAGAGGGATTGAACTCGCAACCACTCGCATCTCAGCCGGCTACCCGCCGCGCCACAGAGGTTGTTTGTGGTGCCATCTATAACCACATTGAGTAACTACGATGCTGTCACAAAGTAACGCGGCGCTCTTCCGCAGAGATGGCGCTATCTGCTAAGAAATCAAAGAAAGTTCTGAATTGATCAGGTAAAATCATAGACGTAGAATTTTCGGTACGCATATAGAGACCTTTGGGTAAAATAGTCTCCTAGTCTATTCGGATCAGAAAATGGGAGGGAGGCCAATAGGTTAGAAGCTTCTAGAGCGCCATTCACCAACTTAGACAGAAATACAGTGTCAAGCATGCGTCTTTGATCGGAAACATTGCACATTTTGACGCTACGAAGATAGGATCGTCGTTACTCAATTTTTAGGGTTCCGTAACTAAAAATTACGGAACCCTTATAGATTCGTCATGTCTGTCTGTCCGTCTGTCTGTCTGTCCGTGTATGTCACAGCCACTTTTTTCCGAAACTATAAGAGCTAGACTGTTTAAACTTGGTAAGTAGATGTATTCTGTGAACCGCATTAAGAATTTCACAAATAAAATAGAAAAAAAACAGTAAATTTTTGGGTTTCCCCATACATAGAAATGAAACTCAAAAAAAAAAACATCAAACCCGTACGTATCTATGGATAGGTCTTCAAAAATGATATTGAGGTTTTTAATATAATTTTTTTCTAAACTGAATAGTTTGCGCGAGTGACACTTCCAAAGTGGTAAAAAGTGTCCCCCACCCCCCCCCCCATAACTTCTAAAATAAGCGAATGATAAAACTAAAAAAAATATGATGTAAACTTCCAACGAAAATTGGGTTGAACGAGATGAGTACGCACTTGTGCGTTCTGAAATACGATTTTGTTGAGCGATGATGTTAAAAGCTACGTCACAAACAGACGGACCGCTTCATGCAACTCTTTTTATCTGAGGTAAGAAGTATCGCGAGAAAAACTCTGTAACTGCATAGATTTTTCTCCGAAAGTTAATTTTATTTTTCCCAGAAAGTTCCCAGACGACGTTTTTTCAGGATTTCCATCGGTTTAGTGGGATCTTAACAATCAACAAGACCAACTACTTTTCTAGCCCAGAACTTTAACTTTCCTCGGTAAAACTTGAACCGACTGGAAAAAGTGCTGTAATCTTGTAGGTGCTAAAGTTTATTTTTCTTATGTAACCTACACATTGTTATTATAAGTCTTTAGTAATTGTTAGCCTTATCATTATCATGATCAGCCTGTAGGAGTCCATTGCTGGACCTTAAGCCAAAGCATGAATATAATATACACACTTTTAATGTATATAATAATAATGAAAAATAAATAAATAAAGCCCCAATGCCAATATGAGAAGTGTAAGGTAACTTAGTGAAAGGCTCTATGGTCACGATGGACCGACCACATTTAACAGACCGCAGGAAGTCGGTGGATGCACATGGCTCAAGACCGGTCGTCTAAGCATTCCATGGAAAAGGTAATTAGATACTGATAATCTCTAACTGTAGAGTAAGTAACTAAAAGTTACTCAAACTGTCACCTACAATTAAGCATTGCTTCACAATTAATTATATATCAATGATATTTCCAGACAAATTGGAAAGCTAAATATTCAATTATTTTCTTGTGTTGCGCCATTGCACAAACAAGAGTAATCCTCTCAGAGTTAATTCCATCGCAACCTCCATTCTAGTTGAGAACTCTGAGAAGCCCATCCATTCAGAAAATACGCATATAGGAAGAAAGAGATAACGAGATAGTGGCTCGAGCAGTGCATTAAAATTAACTTTTCCATTTTGCTGGCCTCTTAAGCCTCTTACGCTCATCGGGAATGCTTTTGATTCCCCGTTTAACGATGTATGGAGGATTTAAGCGGCTTGCATTCCAAGTTGAAAACTAATTTGGACTGAGTTGAGCTTCAGAAATTGTAGATTTTATATTATGCTCCGTAGACTTCGGAGAAGCACAGAATAAATAATAGGTAGAAGCTCATTTGAATACTGCTTTGTTTTTATTAAAATTAAAAGCTTTCGTTTAACTTGCAATGCATGTGTGTCCATCAAATATTGCAACTGAATTTTGAACCAGTTAGCCTCGTTCAGTTGAGCTGAAATTTTGTAATACCTGTCAAGTTCCAATAACAATACAATATTATGGTGACAGCGAGCTGATCTGATGATGGAGAAGGAGGTGGACAACGGAAATTCTCGATAGTTAATAGTAAACTAGCCGTGTTTGGGCTCCTTTTAAATAAATAAATCAATAAATAACGCTGGACAGTTCACACAACATTATCTAGCCCCAAACTAAGCAGAGCTTGTGTTATGGGTACTAAATAACTGATATACTTAATATTACAATATATTACACAGATAGATATGTTTTGTTATACATAGAAAATACCCAGAACACCCTGAACAAATATCTGCGATCGCACAAATATTTGTTCCGAGGCGGGAATCGAACCCGCAACCTCCTGCGTCGCAGGCCAACCTACGCCCGCCGCGCCACAGAGGTCTTCTAATCAGCTCATGGTTCTGCTTACTAATTTCTACATCATGTTCATCATCAGTTAGATGTACTTACAATTAATAAAAGCTTTTATTGATTGGTCACAAAAAAACTTTTTACAAAACTAGCCGTGGAACTAACAAACGCAAAATATCCTTCAGTGTTTCATCGAGTAGAATGCCCAAATACTTGGTGTTACTTGTCCCCTCGAAGAAATTGCATTGGTAATTGCCATTTTGGTATTAAGCGTCCACATTTTTCTCGACAAAGAGCACTGTTAATTCCTCTCAGGTATTATTTCTCGTTGTGGATCCATTTTATTTACTCATTTCTGTTCACGTATATCGTCAGATAATTAAAAATACTTGCGAAAGCTACGCGAAGGCTTACAAATACTTAGAGTGAAAGCGGTTTAACAAAATTATTACTCGTAACAGTTTTATTTCGATATTTTCTATGTAGTCATTTGTATATCATTTTGAGTTTCATTGAGCAATGAAAAGTTCAAGATTTTTTGGAGCTCAGTTGAAATACAAATCAGTTGGAATACCTCTGTCCCATCAGTTGAAATACCAATAAATCCAATAAACTTCGTGTGAGAAAACAATGCCCTTGTTAAAAGTATAAATAAGTAGAAAGGAAAAGTATTTTACCGGATTAAATTAGGTAAACATTATTAAACTTTTCTTTCGTTGTGTTCAATAAAGTACGTAGATCATAAGCAAATATTTTGGTAAGCACCCATTTGTGTATGGTATAACCACAACAAAAGCAATTCAGAAAGTTTTGCCAATTTTATAAAATAAAGAGAGCCGTAATCAAAGTTTAAGAAACACAAACTAAAGACTCTTGGCGCGCACCTTTAGCAAACATTGCCACAGTCGTTTCCGATCGAATAACGAAGGCAATGTGTATTTTGGGAAGTGCCATTTTTCATATAATAAGTCCGACAACATGTAAAGGTTCTACCCCGAAAGGGTGTAACCTATCTACGAAGAATATTTTACAAAAAACTATTATTTCCAATTACTTTACTTAGCTATTTCCTGAGGACTAGGTGAATAGAGCTTTGTACATAAGCTAGAATTAAACATACAAGAAGTTTGACTTGAAAATTACTGAGTTGACGACCTACGTGTCGTGGTGAGGACGCGAGAAGTGCGGGTTCCATTCCCTCTGCGGGACTGTTTGTAAAATGAGAAATGTTTTTATGATATAGATTTGCAAATATTATGGGTGTTGGTGTGCCATGGTACTCGCAGTTTCTGATTCCCACGACAGATTACAAAAAGACTAACAAATAACTGAACGATGGACTTGCACAGCAGCACCATATACAACCAACACCAAAATATGGCACCTTTGAAAATTCGAACGATAAACGAGTTCGATACACTGCCGTTTCACATTCTAGTCCTTCAAATGCGTTCAATAATCAAGCAGCAATGGGGGAACAACACTTGACAGAATTGTTTATTATTATGCGTTTTGTTTCTCTTTTGGTTCAGCCAATTTTTGAGTGCTGTTCGAAAGTCTATTTAGTTTGAGGTCAGAGGTAGGTCAGATAGAAGGTAGAAAAATCTAGATCTAGACACGTTCCTAATACATAATGACGTTTACCAAGGTGTGGTTTAAGCGGAGACCACAGATCAGAATTAAACGCTGTACAAGGAAGGCTGTAGTTGGCACAAATTATGTAAGTAATAATATTCTAAGTGTTCTCTACAGTGTATATTGTGACTGATGGCGTTGCCTTTATTAGGCTAATTAAAAAAACAGAATGAGATCAAGGGAGAGCCATCTATCTCAGCAGTCGTCTCAAGAAATATCAGCCTACCGATGACGCTCACGAGTTCGAAAAAATATTCCCGTCGGAGATTACGAGTATTTCACACGCACACAAATACATACAAAAGTAAGGGTAGAAGAGAGAAAAGCAGTTGGAGTATTTTAAATTGAATAAACGGCTTCTTACCACTTTTTCTCGTCGTTTTGCTTACGTTTCGAGAGAGTTCAGGGGCCTTAGTAGGAGTTTTGATAGTTTTCGAAACTATATGAAGTTTCGTTTCCTTCCATACATTTACTTGCAGTGCCCCTATAGCGAAAACGAGGAGAAAACTAAGAGCACTGTCAGTAAATGTATTGAAGGAAACTAAACTTCATAATAGTTTTGAATACTATTAAATTCTCGTACTAAGCCCCCTGAAGCCTCTTCATCATGAGCACCGCCCGCGACCGCGTTCAACGGTCTACCAATTCATTCATTCATGATAGATTCAACTCTATAGTTGACGACCTCTGTGGCGCGGCTGGCGATGGTTCGCCTGCGACGCAGGAGGTTGCGGGTTCGATTCCCACCTCGGATCAAATATTTGTGCGTTCTGCAGATATTTGTTCAGGGTGTTCTGGGTGTTTTCTATGTATAATAAAAAATATATATCTATGTATTGTATTATATTAAGTATATCTGTTATCTAGTACCCATAACACAAGCTCTGGCTTAGCTTGGGGCTAGATAATGTTGTGTGAAGTTGTCCAGCATTATTTATTTATTATTTATTTATTATAGTAGTAGGAGTAGTATAAACCTCGGCAGGTAAGTATTACAGCAGCCAACTGTCTAGAAAAGCCACCAAGTAATGGTCACTAATTCTAATCGTTAGCCAGAGATTAGTACATAATGAAGCTTCGTGATCAATAATTCTTCGTAAGTACCTAAACAATGCCCGTAAATCAAATAGACCGTTAATAGGCCCGTAATTAATTCAATGTCGGCTACACATCGAGGGCCCAATCAATCGAGTAATCATAGTAATTGAGTCTGACACTGGCTGTAGTGCCCACCTGATGAACGCATCGTTCTTACAAGTTTGTTCCAAAGTTCACTAAAAAGCTACACCTAAAAGTTGTATCTAGGTAGGTAGGTACATTTTTAAGTCATACCTACTTGAAGTTTTAGAACCTGTGGGGGAAGCAGGGCTTATGCTGCGTCCATAATTTAAACCAAAAGTTGAAATTTTAGGGTTACGGAGTCGGACAAGGAACCCTTATAGTTTAATTAGATTAGATTGAACAAAATCAAAGTTTATACCTTTACTTAATTATATTTAGTTTTAACATTACTATGTATCTGCAATGCGTATATAATTGTTTCATATTTATACAATTTGAATGATTGACTTACATGTTTAGTTTCTCTTATAATTTTTTCAGAAGTAATATGTGCGCTACTGTTATTTAATTGACCTGTAAATGTTATGACAGAAAGATTATGACCTGAGCTTGACCTATACTTTTCATCCAGAAAAAAACCCTCAAAGGGGTGAGGGGTGGTAAGTGTTAAAGTAGATATGAAAAGCTGTATGGAAAAAACTGGATACGGGGACTCGATCGAAACTTCCCCAATATAAACTTTTCGAGTTATCGAGACTTGGCTTCGGAACCCTACAAGGCGCGGTTCAACACGCACTTGGCCAGTTATTGGAAATACATATATTAAGTAACTTATTTTTTAAGAAAAAAAAACCACAGACTACATTCATTTGTTTCATTTTCAGTTTATTCTTGAAATCTGTGACCTACTCTGTCAGCTAATACCTACACTAAGTAATACCTATCTATCTTCTTGACCAGAAAGAAATAAGGGCAAAATTTATTGGAGTTTTACGTAACGATAACTCAAGCTTTATGAAAGCTCATGATGGTGTTAAATGGCCGGGTAATTGCTCATTCCCGCCGTCCTCAGTCCAGTTACATTCATTTTGGACATTAGCAACTGACGTGGTGCTACTAAAACTCTTAGATTATAGAAGTAAAACCTGAATTATTTGCTAAAACGTGTGGTGTTCATAATGTTAGTACCTGGGTAGGTGTACATTATATAGGTACAAGGTAGTACATATTACATTATGGTATTGGCATTCTTAGGTAATCGATCTCAGGAGCTATATTGGCTACTAGCAGCGCCCCGCGGTTTCACCCGCGTAAGTCTCGATCCCGTGGGAATATCGGGATAAAAATGTGCCTATGTGTTATTTCGGGAGACCAGTTATCTCCATTCCAAATTTCATGCAAATCCGTCCAGCCGTTTCAGCGTGAAGAAGTAACAAACACACACACAAAGCATTTATAATATTAGTGTGATATTATAGTAGGAATATTAATAGGATAGGATAGGAATAGAAAGTAGGATAGGATAGGATAGGAGTAGGATAGGAATAGGAAGTAGGATAGTAGGATAGGAAGTAGGATAGGATAGGAAGTAGCATTAAAACATTAATTCAATTGTTTCTAGATCGGTTGACCGCTACCGTAAAATGCTCAACGTTTCGCAGCTTGCAATCTTCCGCAGCTTTTTCTGTTACACATATTGCTACTTTTTACTTTGGTCGAAGATATTGCTTACAAAAAGCTGCAAGTGCATGCCAGTCAGGACAAGCGAACTGTAGGGTTCCGTGGTTGCCCGTCACAATAATGTGGACTTAGAAGGGGCATCTCCTATTTTACAAAACTAAGAACTTCATCTAAGTAATTTTTACCTATAGTTGTGTAGGGTCATTACAAAGAAAATTAACGAAATAATGTATACGCAATCCAATCTAAAGAGCCCACTGGATCCCACAGCTGGGTAAATAGTACCTTTCATTCAATCCGGTCTAGGGCTTCTATAGGCTTAGTAATAAATCAGTGCTATTCCGGGAGGACTCGACTTCGAAACGTCTGGGAATTTTCCATAGTTTCGTGCCTCGTGGTTGTAACTGTGAGTCGCGCCAGGCTTCATTTTCCACGGACGCGTGTTTATTTTTAATTTCCGCCCGGACCGGCCCAGCCCTCGGGCCTGGGGACCTCTGAGTCCGTCCGGTAGAGCCCATGTGTTGTGCTGATGGCGGTATAGCTAATAAAGATTGTTAACAAAACATAGTTAGGTACTTACTAATCAAATTATCTGAGTAGGTAAATAGACCGCGTGCCAACTCTCAGTTAGTAATCCAAGCTAGTCCAGCCGGGACTGTGGTGAGCCAGGACTGTGGTGAGCCGGGCCGTGGCTGGTAAATGGTATATTATCCTGATAAAGACGCACTTCTCGTACCCTCTGTAGCATCTCTCGTAGCAGCGTGCTACGAGACATTGTTATGCAACACTCATGCCCATTTTCACCGACCAATACATATTTTACGGGACACCTATCGCACGTCAAATTGACATATTTCTAAGAAAACCGGTCAGATTTGGCATACGTAAGTGCCTCTTAGCGTTAAGTGTCCCCTATTTAGTTGGTGAAAACGGGCATAAGTTGTTATGACTCTTTGGTCAACTCAGCCCGCGAGCCGGAATGTCCACTACGAAATTTATTTTATTATATTTGATAAATCATAGCACCTGTCTCAAATATACCTAGGTTATGTTCCAACCACCATACAGCATCTCAGCTGTTACAAAACTCTTCGACCAATTTTATTTTGGTTAAAGGCAAGCAAAACTTAGTACAAAACTTAAAATATGGCATGTGAGATTACAGATAACGTCTTTCCCTTGTTTTTCTAAGCGGTGACTGTCGTTATTACGGCCGTAGTATAGCGGAGATGCGGCAAACTTAAGACGCGATCACCATATCACGTACCTATGACATGTCACTAGGACACCGAAGCGTTATCACATAGATATTCAAAACTACTCTCTTCGCGTGTTACTTATACCACTGTGTAACTAATAGGTAGATACAGTACGAGGTAGTTTAGAGCAGTGGACCGTAGATTGGTCTAAATTAATATTTTAATAAGAGAGAAGAGGAATAAGAGGTCCATAGAAAAAGTGTAATTTATTACTAATAAGTAACTTTACCTACCTTTTTTGCCGCGATCTCACTTGTTAGTAAGTGAAGATGCGGCCGACGATGGAGCACGAAGGTCTAGAAGGCACCTATTCACTCTTACATTGAAGAGATCGCGACCCATATTGTAGTTTTCAGGAAAGACGGACGAGGGCCGCGTGATCGACTCAGCAGTACCAACGTACGTAGGTACATGTCCGAGACACAACGAAGAAGTGCTATGGAAACACCCACCTACCGACTTCACAAATAACGAGAAAAGTCGCCAGGATTTGCTTTTCTCTGTAGCAGTCAAATGAAGGCTCTTCCAATTATTTGTTTTAACTTTTATTGTACCTACTGGTGTGTGTCCGGTTGCCGTGGTGTGGCCGGCCTCAGAATAGACCCCTCCATCTCCTCCCGTGGATGTCGTAAAAGCCGACTAAGGGATTACCCGGACTTGTTGATAAGATTCGTTGGTATAAGATTTGTCCTGGCTGCTAGCTTATATAGAATGTGTTATTACTGGAAGAAAGCGTTAGCTGAGTCAATCGTGGGAAGCAATGGCGGTGATGACCTTACCACTTGTCACATCTATATTCCACAACGGTACAACCTACTGTGAAGAGGCCCATTGAGGATCTGCTTACCCCTTCGGGGAAACAGGCGTGTGGCTATGTATGAATGTAGGTATCTATGTAGGTACGTGTTTTTTGTTAATCTACGTGAATGACGGAACAAGCAGATGGAACACCTGATGTTAAGCGGTAATCTCTGCCTTTAACAATGCATTACCCCATAAGTCATGTCCACCAGGACGCACCCTATGTGGCATTGCACGCTCTGAGACATCAAGGTGAAAAGTGTCATGTGCATGTAATTTCAGTTTACTTACCCTACCTCCCAACATTATGATTGATCATCGTACCAATCACACTATCACACTAATATTATAAATGTGAAAGTTTGTGAGTGTGTGTGTTTGTTACTTCTTCAAGCTGAAACGGCTCAACGGATTGGGATGAAATTTGGAATGGAGGTAGCTTGACTCCAGGAATAACACATAGGCACAAATTGATCCTGATCTTCCCACAGGACAGAGATTTACGCGGGTGAAACCGCGGGGCGCTGCTAGTGTTCTATAATCGTAGGACACATTTAGTATTGGCGTCGCGCATCCAATACACTGGTTCGTTTGTCTCAATAACACAGCCGCTGCAGACGTGCGCGTCGGACGAGACTGAAATAAACTTACAGCAAGTCACTGCAATACTTACAGAGGAAAGTCACCATTTGTTTTTTGAAAGGAAAAACAGAGTAGTATTAGTAGAGCTTTTTTCGAGAGTTCGTCCGGGGAAATACTCCCTCCACTACTATTTCTGCCGCAACGCAGTAGTGCTCGCATTGCTCTGTTCCGGTTTTAAGGGAAATACAAGGGTGCCGGTGAAATTACAGGCACATGAGACTTTTCATCTTTATGTCTCAGGGTGGCAGGTGCAGTGCAATGCCACATAGGGTGCGTCCTAGGTGGGCGTCACCTGAGGTAATGTAGCTTTAATTTTACCAAAGAAGCGTGCGTTCTAGGTTGTCGTGCGTGACCTATGAGATTAATGTACTGTTCATAGGCAGAGGGTACCGCTTAACATAAGGTTTTTTTTTTTTTTTTTTTTTTTTTTTAACTTTGATAGACCTTTTTTTGACCACGATCTCACCTGTTGGAAAGTGACGATGTGGCCGAAGATGGTGGTCTAGAAGGCACCTATTCACTCTAGCCTTGAAGAGACCCAGATTATAGTTTTCAGGAAAGACAGACGACGGTAGTGTATTCCACTCCTTAGCAGTTCGCATTATAAAGGTGGAACTGAAACGTTTAGTACGAATAGCGGGTATACTAATCAGGTAAGGGTGGTACCGAGCCGTGCGCCTGCTCGTCCTATGATGAAAAGGAGATGGTGGGATCAGATCATGAAGTTCCTGGGAGCATTCCCCGAAATGTAACCTATAGAAGATCGAAAGGCATGCGACCTTACGGCGGTGCTCGAGACTCTGGACCTTAGTCTCCGCCATATGTTGCTCACCTATTAGCCTAAAAGCTCTGCGTTCAATCGAGTCCAGGTGTGCTTGATCCGTCATTTCAAGTAGTATACTTTTATATTTTATACTTGTATACTATTTATAATTACGTCAAAATAAAATACTTCTTGATAAGATTCGTTGGTATCTTGTCAGATTTGTTCTGGCTGCTAGCTTATTATGGAATGTGTTATTACTGAAAGAAAGCGATAGCTGAGTCAGTGGTGGCTATATTCCACGATGGTATAACCCACTGTGAAGAGGCCCGTTGAGGCTCTGCCCACCCCTTCGAGTAAACAGGCTTGTGTCTATGTATGTATTGTACTTATGTGCTAATGTTGTGTGAACTGTCTAGCATTATTTATTTATTTATTAATGTACAAGCAGCGCCCCGCGGTTTCACCCGCGTAAGTCGCGATCCCGTGGAAATATCGGGATAAAAATGTGCCTATGCGTTATTCCGGGAGTCCAGTTATCTCCATTCCAAATTTCATCCAAATCCATCCAGTAGTTTTTACGTGAAAGAGTAACAAAGATACATCCATCCATCCTTACAAACTTTCGCGTTTATAATATTAATAGGATGTAAAGCTATTTAGCTTTCAATAAATACCTTCTACGTAGTTCTATCTAATAAATAAATACAAGAATAGTAAAATAGGATACTCTTTATTACACTAAAACAACCTCACTTTAATACCTAAAATGCGAGATTTTTATCAGCTTCAAGCATTTGAAGTAGCGTCATACCGTTTTATACACAAGCAGATAAGAGATAGCAGAGAGCAAATATACTCGTATACATATATATATATATATATATATATACACAGCTGTTCTCACCAACTAGAAACTATTAGAAATAGTTATCTGAGCAATTTAACTTTGGCACTAAACAATCGCGCTAATTTTGAATGATTATACCAACACAAAACCACAACCAAAACCAGTGTGATAGGCACATCATTTTGTAACTAATTAGCTTGTTTCTGGATGAAACATTGTGTAGCGATCCATCGAACTTTCATTTTTAACCTCGTTTAAATCCAAAAGCGTTTTTTTCGGAACGCCTATTCTGCTGTCAAACAAACGTTTCTGATTTAAACTAGCAACTTGCACAGTGTTTTTGTGTTTAAACGTGAACGATCGTTCAGAAACAAGCATAAAAGTTACATATACTATAGCCCGACTATACAAATCTCTATACTTGTATCGTGCGCGTTCTGTCTGAACAATATTTGTCGGAGCCTATGCAAACACTTATACAGGCCGTCCCAAGACTGCGACATGAAGGGAAAGTACCTTAAATATTGTAGATAGGATATTTTGCGGAAGGAGACTTTATTTTATTTTTAAAACTAAGTAATACTTACTGCATTTAAGGATTTTCTAAAAAATACTTGCTTCGTCTGGGAAACGAACCGACTAAGATGTGGAAAAAAAACATTCCGTATTTTTATGATGCCAATCGAAAGAATGGATTAAAAATAATAATTCCTCTTAATTAATATAGTAAACAAAAAGTAAGTAGTTATGACAAAAAATGTTTGATTCCATTAAATGTTCAGTTCGATTCCCAGAAGAAGCAAGTAATTTTTAGAAAATCTTTGAACGCAATGTTACCCAGGTTTAAAAATAAAATAAAGTCTTCTTTCAGCAAAATATCCTATCTACAATATTTAAGGTACTTTCCCTTTATGTCGCATAGTCTTGGGACATCCTGTATACGTGTTTGTCGTTGATTTTCGAAGTACCTACGTATTCTGATCAAAAGATGTAATAATAACATCATTATAAAAGCTGGTGAGAACAACTTTACAAGTTCAGCGAAATTTAATAAATATACCTGAGGATGTACCTATGCAAGAAGCATCATTATGAATTTTCAAAATTCCAATTGCCATTATAGAGATACATTTAAAATTTTTTTTTCATACTATTCTCTTGACTTATATCACAGTTCAAAGCTTTAATGTTATAAATAGAAAAAAACTTAGGACGTAGCTTATTTACATTTTGAAAACCCACACAAAAGAAACGTTAATACCAGAACTAGATAATTTAAAACTGAATTAAGGTGGATGCTCACCCTTGTGGCGCGAAATCCAATTTTTTTGAGGGTTTTCGCCCATTACAGCTCATCAACACTTCTTCATATAGCGAAAGTCGAGTTCGCGAGAACTAGGAGACTTAACACACATGGTTTAATTGATAGTATCTCATAAATATCATCAGTTTAGCTATGATACCCCTAACACATTTTTACAGGGTTTTTTTTTTGTTTAGGGGTATCGCAGCTAAACTGATGATATTTATGAGATACTATCAACTAAAACATGTGTGTTAAGTCTCCTAGTTCTCGCGAACTCAACTTTCGCTATCTGAAGAAGTGTTGATAAGCTGTAATGGGCAAAAAACACAAAAAAAAACAATCTAGCGACGCAAGGGTGAGCATTCACCATAAAAAAATCCATGGTAGAGTCCAGAGTCAGTTTTAGATTAGTCCTGGTTTGAAGGGCTTTAAAAAAGGTAACAAAACATCCTTGTAAGGATGTAAGGTCACATCCATCCTTCCAAGAAACAAAGTATCCTTAAAAAAAAAAACTGGAAGATTCGATATTTTTTCTTAATCTGCTTCTAAGATACAAAAATTCAACGGAAATCCAACTTCTAAGCTTCAAAGATTTACGCAATATATCATAGTTATTTGCAAGTTAAGTGGGCCTTAGAAACTTATTTATTTGTCCGACATACCCGGACTTGTTGATCAATTTCAGTTTGGTATAAGATTTATCCTGACTGCTGACCTATTTAGGTTTTTGTTATTTACTGGTAGAGTTTCAGCCTAGTTTGTCGTGGAAAACAATGGCGACGAAAAGCTCATCATTCGTCACGTCTATATTCCTGCTAGAGCGCTACACACAGTGAAAAAAGTCCCTTTTAAGCTCTGTCTACCGCTTCGAGAGAAAAGGTGTGTGTCTATGTTTTTATGTAAGAACGTTTAAACTGCGTCGCAAAATAAATAGACAAACACACCGCGAGTAAGATTATTTATATTATTGCAAATACCAATGCAAATATTTAGAATAAGATATGTTAAGGTGCTACGTCATCGCTGACAATTTTCCTATATTTTCATACATGTTACATTATTCAATTTCTCTTTGTATAAAAATAAATGTTCTTTATCATAAAAGTTATGAAAAATGCATACAATTATCTCACATAGAAATAGTCTTTAGTATCTAAATATAAAATATTGTATGATTTATTTGATAAATCGTGATCTTAACTATTACACATCAATGGCACATTAAAACTACGCAAGAAAATACGACAGCTTAAAAAAATATTAAGTATTTGGATAAGCATTTAAAGAAACAAGCAAAAAATATACTTGAGAACAAACTCTTTTTAGGGTACCGTACCTCAACAGGAAAAAACGTATAAAATCAATTTGTTGTCCGTCTGTCTGTCTGTCAAGAAACTTTTCCTCAGAAACGGCTGACGGAAACAAACTGAAATTTATACCAATTTAACTCAATGCTTAACAAGAAATGGCAATTTAAAGTTTCATTTTTGTATGGAAATCGCGAAAATGGAAAACCAGGGGTCCAGTAACCTCACATTCTCAAACTTTGAATGCTAGGAGGCTTTCCTAAAGGAAATGTCTAAAATTGAGGAATTTCGATCTTTTACTCTTAGAATGGGATGGTGAATTTTGAAGGTTGCTCGCACTTTTTCAATTTTGTTTTCAATTAAAAACATATTAAAGAACCAGCGAGCCTTACAGTAGTCGCATATGATGTGTAACATCTGACATCTCACCTCCTTGGTAACAAGCAACATGGCTGATAGCACCAACCTCTCGGAAAAATTCGCGCTTCCTGTTACACACTTCCGTCCCTTTTCACGAAATCACTCCCACAGAATGCAGGAAAGCGAGAGGAAAGATGTTACACTTCAAAAATATTCCATCTTTAGCCAAAACTTTACCTATTAAATAAAAAATAAATTAAAAAACATTGCAGAAGATAACATTATTAGTCATAAGATAAACCAATCTAAAACTCACACGCTTTGTATTTAATTACTTTAAAATAAAATATTCCTTAAACTGTATACATAAGGATCATTTTGAAATGTCAAAGCTTGTGTCAAGTGCCAAGTAAAAGTGGTGGGTCCGGAATGGTGGGTGTTCAGTTTTAAATTGGTTTTCTCTACGTGGGTACACTGGGTGACAAACTAAACCTATGTAATTTTCTCTAAAGGTGTATACAATACATAACTATCTATCTATCGAGTTTAACGTGATTGCTCTCGCTAGTGGCGCAAAATTCTTTTTTTTTGTTGTTTTTTGCAGCTTATCAACACTTCTTCATATAGCGAAAGTTGATTCGCAAAAACTAGAAGAAACATTTTTTCATTTAAAAAAATAAATATGAGTTTAGCTATGAATATTCCTAAACAACAAAAACACTTTCAAAATCATTAAGGATAATCTTAGTTAAACTAATAATATGTATGAGATACTATCAATTACTACATGTTTGATAAGTCTCCTAGTTTTTGTGGAGAAGTGTGGATGAGCTGTATTGAAAAACATCAAAAGATTCGAATTACGCGCCACAATTGCAATCACCTTAACTTACATAATTTAAACACAAGCAAATTAAAAATACCGCGTATAGATTACGTGTTGGAGTTTACGAACCTACACTCAACGCGACGGCCTCTTAGCTATTGTTGTCCTTTTCTCTCCTATCTCTTTTCAAATAAGAGAAAAAGGAACAACATCAAGTGACAAGAGTACGGCCGTGACCCATCAAATACCAGCTCGTAAAGATACGATTTAATCATTATTATTCATGATCTCACTCAAGGCCATACGAAACAGACTAATGTACAAAAATTTCAATAAACTTACGCAATATTGCTGTTCGTCACTCCTCTGATACGCTAAATGAATCTGATTAGTGCTAGCAAAGCAATGTTTTGCAAATAGTACATAATGTTTACCACGTTTATCGCTAAAAGGCCTTTACATTGAATTTGCTACATTTATCAGTAACGATAACTAATAGTACATAAGTACATAGATAGGGCCGCGTTCACGTAGAAAGCAGCTTGCCCGTGCCTATCTACCAGCGCTTATCGGAACTGCCAATCACGCTAAACAAAAAACCAGAACCGTTCACGGTTTCGTCATGGTAATAACATTAAAAAATTGTGCGATTGGGAACCTGTTGTCATTTAACTAGAAGCCAGTGGACCCGTTGAATGGCTCATTATGGACCCGCCAACCAATGAAACGCCTGCTAGCTTCAATATATATAAAATCATTGCGTGACTGACTGACTCACTGACTAGAAATGCACAGCCTCCTCAAAAAACTCCACGCGGACTAACGGGCGTTCCACTAGTTACATACAAATTCACGCATATCAACGTATGGAAAAGATTGTCTTAAGTTTAGAACTCTAATGAAGCGTAAAAACTGTATCAATGGTTCTTTCTCAGTTACCCTGCGATAGATCAATGACCAGGTTTATTAGAAAGAGCCTTGTACAAGAGACTCCTGCACATGTCACATATCCTCGAATTTATAGTTAATGATGTCATGCTATTTTCAATCGCAGATGTGTTTTTTTTTATACCACTTTATATGACGGAACAAGCAGATGGCCCACCTGATGTTAAGTGGTACCCTCTGCCTATGAACAGTGCATTATCTCATAGGTCACGTCCACCAAGTACGCGCCCAATGTGGCATTGCACTGCGCCCGCCACCCTGAGATATAAAGATGGAAAGCCTCATAGACATAAAGATGGAAAGCCTCATAATATATATTTTCAGAGTGGAAAAATCTATCGGCAAGCGACTTGGGTTACCCACGACCAAGAAAAAAAATACAGCCTACATCACCAGTGTTCTCATTTTTGGTATAAGACAGTCAACAGGCGCCGGCAACCCGCTTACTACGTGGATGAGACCCAACGCACGATCAGTTACAATCGCCTTAGAAATAGTCTTAAAAATCACATTCGAAGAAATACTAAGTTTTAAAGTACAAAAATAAAGATTATGTAGTCGTAGAAAATAATGAAATGCATTTTTTCAAGACGCAGCATTATCTTAGTGCTAAAACATGTCCTCAATGACAACCATGATCTAAAACGGGACAAAAAATAAATGTCGTAAATTCGTTGTATGAATGCGGAAATACCTTCTCCATTTTAAAATCTTTCACTCTGCTTTTTATCTCATTGTGAGAATTAACTGGATGTTGGCCCACCGGAGGTTAAGCGGTAGCCTTTATCCATTAGAATTGCAATACTTCTCACCCAGGATGTGCCCTAAGTGACATTGCTCTGGCGCCCGCAAATCTAACCCGAGCCACAACGCTCAAAATGAATTCTGCGCTGCAAGCGTCAGCGTCAAGCGTCAAAAACAAACAAGGCCACGAAACACGGCTGCTAATTGTAGAGATTATAATACATATGGTGAAGCATTGCTACTTCGTAGTGAGTTGACGCTTCAAGCGCGGCGTTATATTCGTGGCCCAGACATCAAAATAAAGCTGGCAAGTCACATCTGCCTGTAATTCTACCGGCACCTGTCGAACAGGAACACAGCAATATGAGCATTACTACTTCCTCGGAATAATTATTTCGCATCACAAGGAAATATCTATTGCAAAAGATAACATTATCTCTTGTCCCTTACGTCTGAAGAAAATGATCGTCATTCTACAGTTGAACTCACAGTATTGACTTATTACCGTTATTAGTCCAATTAATCAATGTATCAGAGGACGCGTCTTCAATGTCAAGCAAGAGGTTGTCACCCTCAATATCGACCTCTCTCGGGCTTAGAACAATATCCTCATCGTTTTGCTGAAGGTTTACATACGATAGTGACTTTTTCTTCTGCATCAAATCGAATATTTCTAGATCTTCATCGATCTCATCCTCTGATTCCATGGTAAGTGGTATACGGGTAGATTCGAGATTGTCCTTCATGTCCTCATTCTGGAGCACGCCGTAGCGGAATTGATTCGCATCGTTCATTCCGAGTGAGTTGCCCATATCGTTGTTGATGTTTTTTCTTCTGAAAATTAGGGAAGTGGTCTTTAGTCAGTGAAACAATTTACACACAATGTGAGAATGGAGACCAGACGAATTTAAGCTCTAAAGGATACATATTAGAGCATTTACTTGTATCTGATCATAAGGCTGCTCTGTGTCACCTTTTGGCGAACCGAACATTGAGCACTACGCTAGTTATTTTATTACAACGTAAGTTTGCAAACTAAGTATGAACTAATTTGTGTAACATTTAATAGAGCAAAGACATTAGAAGAGTGAGTTATGTTTATGGTCGTGTTGTCAAACGTTATCATCATTTTGTCAAACACACCGTCGAACATTCGCTGGAACGTTGCATTACAAGTAAATGCTCTAATGTATCCTCGCCCTAACGGTCTTTATCATAGTGTCAGGATAGTGGTGTTGCTCAATATGATGTAGGTAGAAGGGTTTGTATTAGCATTGCGACAGATAAGCACGTAAATATCAACATAAACGTGGCGCAGTTCTGTGCCAGTGTCCAAACTCTTATATATCAACTGTTGGACGAGGGCTCTCCCAAAGAATTGCCATCATAGATAGATAGATTAACTCTTTATTGTACTCACCTTAAAATAATAAAATAACAACATACTTATATTATCTTACAAACTAGTTCACGGTGGTACAATGGGCGGCCTTATCGCTAAGAGCGATCTCTTCCAGGCAACCTTTGGACGGACAGGATTGTAAAGAACGTGAGGGAGGTGAAGTTACAATAAAAATACAATAAAATAATAAACATAATAAATAAAACATGTACATATATAAAAACAAATACAATATAGGTACCTAGTAGAATTGAAAGGAAGGAGTAAACGCATTGACTCTAGAGATGCTTCTAAATAAAATATGAAGATCTCATTTTTAAAAATTGATAACTTTTTGGCTTGATGTGAATAGGCAAGTCATTCCACAGATGGACACATTATCATCATGCTCTGCAGACGGGTTGGTGATCCCAGATACACCAGTAGGTGTTGAGTATTCAGGTGGCTATGGCTGCCCATACCCTGGTGTGCTGTAGTCAGCTATTCTGACATTTGTTATTTACTCAAATTCTTATGTAAATACTACTAACAATAAACTACCAACAATATCAGGCAGATTAATTCTACGCCTAAGCAATAACGCCAAGATAAGCGAAAAATTCGGATTTAAAATCGTTCCGGTTTCTGAGACTGCAGATAATAGCTGGCATTCTCCTGCTTTAAGAATGCTGTGTGTTTGATACTCATTCTGTATGCCACTTGTAAGATTGTCTTCCTCATTTACCTCACTGCAGTTTACAACAAAACCTTCACGCAATTACTTTTAGAGTTTTACAACGTGATAAAACCCGAAACGAGGAGATCCAAAGAAAAACCAAGATTGCCCCCTCAGAAATTGCAAGTTGAAGTAGCAATGAGCAGGCCACATAGCTCACTCAACCAAAAACTGCTGGGGAGTTAACGTTCTCGAGTGGCGGCCACGAACCGGACAACAGAGGCAGTGAAGGACACAATGCCTATGTCGGGCAATAGACGTGTACTGGCTGAAGATGATAACTTTCTATTATAATATGGTAGTGAACTTACCTATAAAATATGAAGTAAGCAACAGCCATCAGTGCAAACCCCCCGAACACAATTAGGCCTCTCTTGACCACTCCAGGGTTATTCAGATCCAAAGCTTTCGCCTTCTCTGTGGTTGTGGCATTGGCTGTTGTGCTGTTCAATGGAGTAACAGTAAACGTTTCTGTTGTGTTTCCTGAAAATTGATAATTAATTTGTTTTATAATTTAATATATTATTTGAATTAATGAGTAAAAACCCTAGTCGGTTTGCTATAAAAATAGACACTTTTTATAAAACCACTAGGTAATTCTAAAATGCCTATTTGGTAATAGAGTCTATTCAGAAAGAGACCTGCTGTGGGATTTGAGGCTGCAGCTGTGCTTATTTACATTTTTTTTGTTTAGCGAACAATACAATAGCGTTTCTGTTCAGTTTTTATACTTTTACAATTGTAACTATTTCTTTAGTTTATGATTCAAAATGCCGATGGATAGAAACCAGCTGAACAGCCAGAACAACCAGCAATCGGAACGTTAGTTCACAATTTGGCCACAACAACGGCTCTCTTTCTGAACAGACAACCAATTCTGACCACGAATGATGATTGATGAACGGATATTTGAAGTGTTCATAATGCTTGGCACACATTCACGTTTTAAAGATAAGGAAAAACCAATATAATTAAAACTGTTTGAGAAAAACCCAAGTGATATTTCTTTGATATCTGCACCTATACAGTTGCATTAGTAGTACTATTATGAGTATGGTACCTACATTAAATCACATGACACAAATTTTATTAATTCAAAGGAACTCTTTTTCTTTGTCAGTTTCAGGACTAAACGGGTGAAACAATCTCGATGAAATTACAAAGTTATATTATATTGTGTACCAGAAGGAAAGACACAGGATACATTTAACAGGAAAAAAAATATTTTTTAGGCATGAAATTCTGATAATTAATGCAACTACAAATTTTCCTTACCATACCATAATTTTAGTAGTAGTAGAGCTTTTTTGTGAAAGAGTTTGTCCTAGGATATACCTCCATACCTATTTCTGCTACAAAGCAGTAGTGCTTGCATTGCTGTGTCCCGGTTAACGTAATCAGATTCTATAATGATTTTGCAGCACACCACAGCACTGCTTCGCTGTTTTAGTTTCTTTCCAAGAACAGAGATATCCAAAACATACAGCGCAATGAACTGTAAACTTGTATTCGAGAGCAATTTCCAGTTTGTTAGACCATAAAGGCAGCAGGGGATCAAGCCCACCCTTGATACGGAGATGTGTTAACTGCACACAAATACTACCTTTTTGTACAACACAGCTATGTCCACAGCTGTTATAATACCAAACTATTCATGTGAAATAAATTAAGCGGCAGATGTGATCGGCCCGACGAACTTTGGGCCAAAATCACCACGGCATGGAGCCCTGATACAGCCAAGCGGCGTCGCGGTAGACCACGCATGAGGTGGCGGGATAAACTGGACGCCTATGAAAGGGAATGGGAAACGGTTGCACAGGACCGTGGTGACTAGCGGAAGTGGGGGGAGGCCTTTGCCCAACAATGGGACAGTATGGGCTAATAGTAGTAATAAATGAAGATCACTTGGACTCACCTTTTGTAATTGTTTCTTGGTTTGGTTGAGAAGTTGCATTGGTCTCCTTGATGACATTGGTTTCAACAGCTGGTTGTGTTGGTGGGGATGGCACAGAGGGTGTGATTGACGCTGAGGGTGGTTTTGAAGCAACGGAATCCGCAGGTAATTTAGCTGCTACATTATCGGTACCCTCATTGGGACCAGCCTGTCCTGCTCCCGTCTCGTCAAGCGAAAGTGCTCGCCTGAATCGCAGCGCGTTGTGCATAGATGGCCAGAGCGCAAATCTTTTGAAATCACTTGCTCTACCTGCCAATTCATTGCCGTATACACTTTCTGTCGTCCTCACACAACTAAGAAACAAGAGGACTAAGCCACAGTGAACATACATTGTTTTTGTTGAAAAGCACTCTTTTCAAGAAAGTTGTCGTTGTGATAAAGTTTTGGTTTAGTACATATTTTTCTTCGAAGAAAATGTATTTGCTTACACGTATAAATAAACTCAAGTCTCAAATCACACCGAAATGAAATTCGTCGTAAATTTGCGAAAGAAATGATGAAATGTTCAAATGTCTGACAGACAGAACTTGACAGAAGTAATTTTTTTTTTTTTTTTTTTCTTTCGCCCTTTTGGGCAGGCTATAGTCTAAGACCATACCGCCTAGTCATACGTAACTGACAGTTGACAGAAGTCAAGTCAGAGCTCTTATTCTTCTTTTATTTGTGGCTACTGTGGTTTAGTTTCCACAATTTTGCTAATGTCAATGTCGAGTCGACAAGTTAAAAAACGATAAGACTACGGACGGAGGCCTGCAATGCTCTAAGCTGTGTAGTAGCGATTAGCTATTTTCTGTTGTAATCAGCGTTGCGCTGTTTCTATTGAAAACTTAGATCATTGCAGGCCTCCGTACCGGAGATTGAAAATGACGTTTTAGGGATCACGTACAATAACTCACGCTGTGGCTAAGTTTTAGATTACCGACCCTGTTTGTGTCTGCTCAAATGTTATTCTCTTCTGCGGTATACCAGACTTAGTAAATTATTTTCCATCTTTTATGGCACTGTTACTTGGGTTTACGGTTCTCCATCATTCAAAATACTAATACTATTTTCATGACTCCCCAGAGCCAAAGTTTGTTCTTGAATGGATACTTAATTAATGTTTTGTGGGTTATTGGTTTCAGTAGTAGTACTTTCTTTCTCATATTCTAACCTTGTGTCTGTTTTTTCAAAATAGGGCACATACTCTTTAGATTTACTACTTTAACATTAAAACCATAAAAAAATTTGAAAAAAAATCGTTTTTTTGGATTTGAGAGTTTTCCAGTTCTTCAACTGAACATGACAGATTCATGGCAAATTTAAAAAAAAAAACATTATCGATGGGTTCCATGGACGTAGTACGTCCATGATGGGTTCCTTTTTAAAAGCAGAACTTTCGTAAAATCTTACATTATCCTTTGACATCACAAACCCAATTGAATTTAGGTAGGTATTCACTAGGGAAATGATTTATTTCCCGATGATTAATAGACTCCACGTACCTATGCCATATTTTGTTAAAATCGGTAGGTAGCTAGTTGTGCATGCGTGCGACTTACGTACGTAAGTCGCATATTATTTGTTCCGAGGCGGGAATCGAACCCGCAACCTCCTGCGTCGCAGGCCTAGCTTCGCCCGCCGCGCCACAGAGGTCGTCAAATTACAGGCACATGAGACTTTTCATCCTTACGTCTCAGGATGCATTGTTAAAGGCAGAGGTTATCGCTTAAATCATTAACAAAGTCCAAAAAAAAAAGTTTCACACACTGGGTCACCATACCTCAAGCTGGTTACTGAACTATAGCTGGGTGACTCAGAAAGAACCGGTGATATGATGTAGTAGGTAGTAAGTTAAGGTGGCTGCTTTTTTACACTAGCGTATTTTACCAAATATGGGCGCACAGAGTATACTTTTACACTGAAATTACTGTTGTTGGCTTATAAATTGATAATTATTTGCGGCAATTAGTATTTGCAGTAATTATTTGGTTGAAGAAAACAGTGGATTAATAGCGAAAATATCATCGAAATGTTTGTCCATACAAGTTCGCTTTTAATCCAGTGTTTTCTTTAATACAATATTAAATTATATACTCTGTTCGCCTATATTTGGAAAAATACTTTAGTATGAAATAGCAACCGCCTTAAGCTAGAACGATAAAACTTACCAAGACATAACTGTTCACTGTTCACTGCTCCTGACAGATGTCACTAATCAAATGAGAAGGCCACTAATGTAAGGGTCAAAAAATAGGCACTGTGTTTATTTGCACGAAATTTGACACATATTTATTTAATCGGCGAGTCTTTGACTCAACCGACTCGTTGTAAATAAATTTATGTAAATAAACATTATTTGTGTTATTTATAGTACCTACTTACTTATGTTGTCATCATTTTAGGTATCATGATAAAAAGATTGATTGAGCAATGCATATACTAGTATTTGTATCTAGTTATCTAGCGTGGTGAATATGGCAAATCCCCCCTTTGTAATATATGGTGGAGGTCCCGTCCAGCAGTGGACGTCAGTCTACGTCTAAAGGCTGTTGATGATGATGGTTGATGATCTAGTTATTTATATTTCTAGTGGCGCGTGACCTGAGAGCTGGCTTTTATCTGACTCAACGCATTAGTATTGCCATTCAGCGTGGCAATGCAGCCAGCATCTTAGGGACGCTGCCGTCTTGTACTGATTTGGATCAGTTGAGCTACCTTTAGATCGTTTGCAACGGGTTTCAGGTAGCTCAACAGTTTTTATTTTTTATTTTGTGCTTACCTAATTTATTATTCTTTATATACCTAAATATAATCTTTATAAATAGCTATAAATTGGCTTTCTAAATATTTTATTAATTTCATTTTAATTTCCAAATTATTATCACGGGTTTCATAGATTGAAAGCCATTAGTCACTCACTAAGTGTAAGAGTAATATTTAGTAATCTGTGTCAAACCGTGTCGAATTTTCTACAAATAATCAAGTGGGAAGGTTTTACCCTAAATCTCACAATGGTTTACGGTTCCATTTACTTCTTACAAATAAAACCCATTTATAAAGTAAAAAACTTTTAACAGCTAAACACTAAATAAAATAATTAATTATTTTAACAAATGGCTGGGCCGTGCCATCAACGTCTGGTGAAGGCGGGGGTGCGGGGGGCGGTGAGATGGTGAGAGATGACCGCGACGACTCAGTATCAGCGGCGCCGAAGAGATCCTCGCCGGAGCTAGACTCCGACGAGTCCACTGACGCCGCTGCCGGCGCCGCTGACTCGGCACTCGATCGGCCCGTGGAGCCACGGCACCCTAACCCCAGACAGCTTTTAAACCTGAAAATGATTCATCATAATAATAGCCGTTTGGCAAAGCTTAAATCTGTTTAGCGATGTTACCTTAATCATCATCATCAGCCTACAGAAGTCCACGGCTGGACCAAGCCTCCTATGCCACGACAAATAATCCTGGCTCGCCTCCAACAACCAACTTCCTACGACCTTCGAATTTTCAAAAGTGCCATATTTTGACATAGCACCGTGTATGGAATGCTAAATCCATCGTAGAGAGAAAGTTATACGAATATCTTTGTTTACCGTACTTTTGCCAGATGTTGGGTCTAGCGCAGCGGGGTTTAAACAAATACTATAATAGATTTTAAGGGCTGTAATAAAATTACAAAAAAATGAGCTTGTTCAATTTAACAAGAAGATTCAACTGAGTAGCTAAAACTTTTGTGTTAAAAATATGGAAACAACTGAATCTACAGTAATTATTGTTTAGTAATTTTTAGTATACCCACTAAAAATAACGAAAAATCAATACATCAATAATTGCTGCATAATTCTGCCAGTCTTGATTACATTTTACCGAAAAATATATTGTTCAGTAATTGCTACAGTAAATTACATATTATAAATTCATAAAATAAAGTTTACTGACCAGGACATGTCACAACGCTTCAGATCACAATGAGAGCCCACGATAGTTAGTGGGTTATTATATTAGAAAAATAACAAACATCCCTTGTATCCCGTTTATAAAGGTATCGAAAGTTGAAACCTGTTGACGTAACGAATTTGCTGATAGCAAAACAGATCGCGCCGCCAGCCTCTTAACCGCTGTCGCTCGTCGAACCGCTTAACACCGTGTTTTTAGGGTTCCGTACCCAAAGGGTAAAATGGGACCCTATTACTAAGACTCCGCTGTCCGTCCGTCTGTCTGTCTGTCTGCCCGTCTGTCACCAGGCTGTTATCTCATAAACCGTTATAGTTAGATAATTGAAATTTTCACATTGCAGTTATTACAACAAAATACTAAAAAACAGAATAATAATAATATAAATATTTAAGGCGGCTCCCATACGACAAACATGTTTTTTTTGCCATTATTATATATAATGGTACGGAAATTTACGTGCGCGAGTCCGACTCCAACACGACACAATTGTTAGAAGTCATTGAATATTTAGTTTTTAGTAAGCCTAACAAAGTTCAGCGAGGTAAATAAATAGATAATCATGGCCGCTACATTCATTATCTACAATTAAATACTACCTACCTAACTTTACCGAACTAGGGAATAGTAAAATTTTAAGTTTCCTAAAAATTAAGCACTGATATGAGTTCATTTTATATCTATCAACTTGACGGAACAAGTAGAGAAACCAAAAATTCATCTCCACTAATAATATTTTTTTTTTTTTTTTTTTTTTTCCTTAACCTATTGTGTCCCACTGCTGGGCAAAGGTCTCCCCCAAAATTTTCCAGGCATCCCGGCCTTTGGCAGTTTCCCACCACTCCTTCTCGTGAGCTTCGAGATCGTCCCGCCAACGCCTTCTCGGTCGGCCCCGTCGTCGCCTTCCGTCTTCAGGCACCCAAGGAGTTACTACGTTCGCCCACTTCTTGGGGTGCATCCGACTGACGTGACCAGCCCATTCCCACTTGAGCTTTGCTGTTCTGCTCCCCACATCGGCAATGCCAGTTATCGAACGCAGCATGGTGTTCCGCACTCGGTCGATGCGTTTAAGACCGAGAATGCTGCGTTCCATTGCTCTCTGGCAAATCTTGAGCCTGGACTTCTGTAACTCGGTCAGCGACCATGTCTGCGCTCCGTAGGTTAGGACAGGCAGGATACACATGTCGATGAGTTGGCGCTTTAGTGTAAGTGGAAGGTCACCCTTCATGTCATCTTTCATTCCACTAATAATTATAAATAGGAAAAATTTGTTTGTGAGTTTGTGTGTGGGGTATTATATGAAACAACTCCGATTTTGAAAATTCTTTCACTAACATAAAGCTTCATTATCTCTGACTGCTATATTCATTAGCTATTATTAATATTCTATTAGCTTCCACCCGCGGCTACGCTCGCGCATGTGTAGTCCTACCTAGACACCACGCATGCGGAGCCGCGGGCGAAGGGCTACTATGAAATAAATAAATTAGCTTGTCTCATAATTAAAACATGGTATTGGTAAGGTAGGCATAACACAATATATCTCACTAATATTATGAAATATCAGATTTTTATATACGAATATCGCTTTAAATAGGAATTTTATAAATTCTATTTAAAAACTACATTCTTATTGGCGTCATGCTTGGTCACTGTTGTACAAAAAAAAATATGGTGTGCCCCAAAATAGTAAGTTTCTATTGGTGTTCGAAAGGCATTAGGGCGGGGATGACGTCGCTACGACTAGTCACTGGTCACACCAAATTCACCCTTAGCATGGGCAGGGACTAATGTTGCTGATAGTACATTTAACAAACTTACTTACCTTCACTCCGACAGCCCGCATAACCCCGCTAGTCAATACCCCTTACTATACCCGCAGTAACTAAGGCGTTTGTTGAATGTGCTATACCTACGCAAAACTTATATAGTGCCCCAATACCCCTTACCATACCATGTATGTGTTTTAAATAAAATTACGCAAAACTTATAAGGTGTCCCAATGCATAAATACAGTAAAATCTTTTACTGGGACAATGTTATGGGCTACTAACACATTATTCTATAGTAGTCATAATGTATGTACAGTAAGTGTTTCTTACTGTACATATATTATGGTAAGAAATATAAGAGGAACAAAATACCTGTAACCTAACGTAAGGGCAAGATAACATACTGCAGCAATGCATGGGAAATTGTATAAGATCTGTAATAAAATTGACAGTAAGTATATACATACTGTAAATAAAACTACAAATCAAACTAAAAAACACGACTTACTGCAGTTATGCTTATTCATAACTAGGGTTTGATGCCACATTTTAAAGCTCTGAGTACACAGAAATGTTGATCTTGTTTTGCAGATTCCAAATATGTCTTAACTCAATATCACCAATAATGGACTTACTGTGGTTATCGTTGGTACTGCAGCACGGGCACTAGGGACTGCTAACTAGGTAGGTACCTACCTACCTATTACAAAACAATTTCAATGTAATTATGTTTATGTTCAATGTTTACCTACCTGTAGTAGGTATGTAAGTACTTACTTACTTTCATTTTAGCATGGAAAGATAGATGATCGAAACTATCGATAGAAACAAGGTAGGTATTCTGATATCAAGAAGCGAGTGATAGAAATCCAAAAACTACAATAGAAATCGTTTGAATAAGATGATCGCGGCATTATATGGGACCCCAAATAATAAACCTCTGTTTTTTATTTTATCCCTTTAATTTTTAACTTTATTTTACTTTTATTATGTTTTCATGTAAAATCTACAACAGTACAAATTACAAATTACATTCAGCGAAAATTTTAAATTTCTAACTACTAGGTACGGTTCAAAAGATGCTGCTGTTATTAACATCGAGTAAAAAAAAAGTTTTTTGTGTCCCCTTAAATTTTTTACTTGATTTTATTTTCATTATGTTTTCTTGTAGACACTACCAGACTACAATTAATTTCTTATCCTAAAATGTTGGTTGTTTATAAAGGCCTAAAATCTTATAAAGGCGAACGTCAACTGAGACGGCTCTCACTTCTTTCGTTATTTTAAAATTCAGCTGCTCCAAATTCAATATCAATAAGTTTTTTGTGAAAAATATATTTTTCAGTGCACACAAGCTTTTATAAAATTAGTGATCGTAACCGTGTGCTGATCAAAATGAGCCTAAACACGGTCAGTCTACTATTATCCCTCGAGAAGTTTCGTTGTCCACCTTCCGTCTCCATCATCAGATCAGCTCGCTGTCACCATCATATTGCATTGTCATCGGAACTTGGCAGGTTTATAAAATATCATCTCAGTCGGTTGAGGATAACTGCTTTAAAATGATGTTGCAAGATTCCACCCGGACATACAAAGTTAAATAAAAGCTTGTAATTTATAAAATTAGTGATCGTAACCGTGTGCTGATCAAAATGAGCCTAAACATGGCCAGTCTACTATTATCCCTCGAGGAGTGCCGTTGTCCACCGTCAGATCGGCTCGCTGTCACCATAATACTTACTGCATTGTAATTGGAATTTGACAGGTATGCAATAAATATCATGTCAATCGGTTGAGGATAACTGCTTTCAAATTCAGTTGCAAGATTCCAGCCGGCCAAACACACATATGCATTGCAAGTTAAATAAGAGCCTGTAATTTATAAAATTAGTGATCGTAACCGTTTGCTGATCAAAATGACCCTAAACTCGGCCAGTCTACTATTATCCATCGAGGAGTTCCGTTGTCCACCTTCCGTCTCCATCATCAAATCTGCTCGCTGTCACCTTCATATTGTATTGTCTTTATCTACTTACTTACTTGTCGATACTTGACAGGTACCTATGCCAAATTTCAGCTCAATCTGTTGAGGATAACTGCTTTAAAATTCAGTTGCAATTGCAAGATTCCAACCGGACATACACTGCAAGTTAATATAAAGCTTGTAAAAACTCTTGCTCTTAGATAACCTTAGTAGTACCACAGATAAAATAATACTATAGGGAGTAGGGTAGAAGCGGTAATCCCAGTCAGGCGATAATGCCGGTCAATATAATATCTCCCATATTACGGTGCCTAAGCGCACGCACACATACAAAGCGGGTGGCGTGACTAGTCCCGGCGCGGGTGCAGCAACCCCCGCTCAGATCCCGACTTTCGTTGCTGTGGACCGCATGTTGGTTTGTTTCCCAACATTTTCTTGTAATTTTTGGGTGTCGGAACTTAAGAGGTGAGTGTTTGTTTTACAGTGTTTCTTACATTGTTAGTCTTAATTATTGCTGTGTAGCTATTGACCTACTCATATAATCATAGATTTTTAATACTTTGCATCAAGTTTTAAAAATATAATATTTTTTCCCATAAAGTATCAAGTCGGGCAATGCCGGTCACGCTGACCGGTATTAACCACATCGTAAGTCTGATGAAGGTTAATTTATTTCAATGCGCAAGATTAAATATTTTATTTATTTTTAATGCACGAGGTAGATAATAAAAACCCGGATGTACTGCAACCGGTTAGTACTGACTATGACAAGCCATCAACTTCAGGAGTTCAAAAAACGATCACTGCTAAAGGTCTTCTCCCGATACCAAAGAAGTCAACAAACAAGAAAAAGGTACAGGATGCTTCTCGAAAACAGCATGCAACAGTTAAAACAGCGACCGCTAACAAGGAAGTTCTAAAACAGAAAGATATTAAAACAGCTGCAAGAGAGAAGAAAAAAGCATCCGGAATTGATATTAAAAGTCGAAAAAAATAAGACAATTAGGAGAAAGACGAAATTTGTTAATGTTAAAAAGGCAAAGAAGAGAGTTCTTCAAGATACGGAGACAAACGGAAGTACATCAGACTCAGAAATAGATATGGTAGACTTACGGCAAGATGATGATACCGATCTTGACGATGACTTGGAGAACAAGACAGTGTGTAATCTGTGACGACTATGGGCAGGACAATGAACTGTGGTACAGGTGTGTGCTATGTAGTCTTTGGGCCCACGCTGCACTCAGCGTATGATATGACCGGATATGACTCAGTTGAGGGTTATATATGTGATTTGAGCCTCAATCGAGCATGACCGGTATTACCAACCTGGTGACCGCAACTATCCGCCATGTCGTGCAATGCCGGTCAAATCCGTTTTTATTTTAAGTGTTGATTGTACCTAATTTTGTTTAACTATTGATCTCAATGATTGTCATTATCTTAGAAGAATACTTTATGTTTTGGTTTTGAATACTTCTGTTGATAAATGTTGATTATTCGCAAACTTATTGTGATTTCTGCTTAAGTGACCGGCGATACCCGTTTCTACCCTACTTAGTAATTTTAGTAGTAGTAGAGCTTTTTTGTGAAAGAGTTCGTCCGGGGAAGTATACCTATTTCTGCCGCAAAGCAGTAGTGCTCACATTGCTGTGTTCCGGTTTGAAGGGTAAGGGTGCCGGTGAAATTACAGGCACATGAGACTTTTCATCTTTATGTCTCAGGGTGGCGGGCGCAGTGCAATGCCAAGGGTGCGTCCTAGGTGGACGTGACCTATGAGGTAATGCACTGTTCATAGCCAGAGGTTACCGCTTAATATCAGGTGGGCCATCTGCTAGTTCCGTCATTCAAGTAGCATAAAAAAACCCGTAGAAAATATTCAGCTGGGGTTAAATCGGGTGATCTGGTTGGCCAAATTATGTCCCCAACTCCAATATGGAGTTAATATATAATAACTCTATGTCCCAACTGTCCCAATTATTGGATATCTAATAAACATGCAGTCAAGTTAACTATTAAGTTAATTATCAAGTTAACCTTTAGATCGCTAGCAGCGGTCTTCAGGTAGCACAACTGTTTCATATTGTATTTCGTACATACCTTGTATTATTATTGTTTCTGTAAACAAATGGTTTGTTTTTAGTTAACTATTGTTTGACTATTCGGATCGAGTGACATACATGCCTGGCAGAACCTAATTGGTAACGTAGGTACTCAGGATCTTGGTCATGATGGCTATTCACTAATTTACCCACCGTTTTATTTGAGTTATTTAGCCAAACTTTCTACTTTATCAATGTGTTGAGCTATACTATCATTCGCTGACATCTAATATTGGTAAAAATGCTCATTTACCATCATCTTGTTCAGTTCCGACTTCTGCTCGTAGTCGAGTTTTGTCATCAAATCCAAAGCAGATTCACAATCATAGAATTGAAATTACCGTGGCTTGGTATCATTTTAGAAAAATTACGACACAACACCATTCACAATTTTCAACCAGGTATATTTGTTTTAGATCCATGGCTGAAGCGATAATAAACATTTGTAGGAGATATTGAGTGATAGTGGAAGGTTAAGTTCGTGGGACTTAGCAGGATTTAGTTGCAACTTCTTTCAAGACGTCTGCAATAATCTTTATCTACACTCAAATCGAAAAATTCTAATTACGAATTCAAAGACGGTTCTATACAGACGCACTTTATATACATAAAATTAAGAATAAAACTCATTATAGTACCGCCAACTGTATCATAAAACTCATTATAGTACCGCTATCTTTTTTTAATTAATTCATTAAACTAGTCTATAATAGCCTGAATATGAAAAAAAAGGCGCACGCATGCGCAGTTCGATCTGTGAAAAAATGGCGCACGCATGCGTAGTTTGAACTTAATTTCCCGCGCTTCCCATATTACTATACCAAATAAATTACTTCCTTGTAACCTACCTACTTTGTTTAATTTAATTTTTTCCTATGAGTGAAGATAAAGTATGGTATGAAACTGCATATAACTTAGGTATTAAAACACTCGATTCAACCTATTATCGCATTCGGCTTCGCCTCATGTGATAAACAGATTCTCGTGTTTTAATACCCCTTCTTATATGACAGTTGCATAAACTACTATTATTTACGGAAAGAGTAGGTAGGTAATACAACTAATAGCTACAAGTAAATCTCGTAGCAAAATCATCTTTGGAATTTATAAAAAATTATAGAGATTCCGAAGCGAATCACTATGACTCTACAACTACAGTCTCAGTGGAGACCTAGTGTGGAGAATAGAGCTTAAATTGGTACAAACTTAATTTTTGTTAGTAACGCTGTATAAAACGCAGCTACCTAAAACTACATAATGTTAACCTATTTGTAAAAGTTGGTAAACCTTAATAATGAACCGCCAAATATATGAGCAAATA
Source organism: Operophtera brumata (assembly GCA_932527175.1). Lineage (NCBI taxonomy): Eukaryota > Metazoa > Arthropoda > Insecta > Lepidoptera > Geometridae > Operophtera > Operophtera brumata. The sequence continues at coordinate 13,173,833 of OW052236.1, forward strand.
TACATTACTTACCTAACTTTAAATAAAACACTGATTTTAGGTATTAATGGCGTATAAAGTAGGTAGGGTGTAGTAATCTTATTAACTTAATTAGCGGGATAAAGATAAACCAGCGATCACGTGTAGGTAATTATTCAGTTAATTTATTCAAATAGACATTTACATAAGTAATAAAGGGTATTAATTTATAGATATAATTTAAAGTAGAATTTCCAAATTTTTGGTATATCTTCAATAACACTGACTGGTTAACCACATACCTAGGTATTGATATACTTACAATAAACCTACTTGTAATTGTAAACATACGGTATATTTTGTTCCATACAAACATAAAGTACGCCGTAAAGGGTATATCACCTACAAAATTGAACATGTTAGAAATAGTATAAGTTTTATATCAAAGGACTCGCTAACATTTACTATTGTTAAAAATACCGGCAGTGATAAACAAGCCATACACGCTGATTGTTTCTCTAGAGACAACATTGAAACGACATCAAAATGTTTAGAAGATATTCTTATAAGTAGTTAGGTACCTACCTACTAGATCGAAAATAAATACGAGGAGCTCTAACATATATCATAATCTCTGAATAATATTAAACTACTAATTACAATCAAATTCAAACCAATCAAACCTTAAGACAATCACTCAAAATTTATCGTTATTAGCATAGGTATAATATCATTACATTACTCTCACGCTATAGAGCAATAAGTTACCTTAACTTACAAAAAAATATTAGCCATTAAATAAATATATTACGAGCTATTTATACAAAATCCATAACACCGAAATGATATCACACCTCCATAACATTTCCATTAATCTTGTTAAAGTATTCAACCTATTAAAATTGATTGCACAAAAATAAGTTGAAAATATCTTGCAAAGTAACTATACCTAGTAGGTAATACGTTTTTGGATTAGTCCTACACATTCAAATATAACTAACCACAGCTATAATGCTAGTTCAACTGTAAGCACAACATTTTCGGTCTTTTTACAAAAAACTAAATAAGTCCTGGTTTAAACCCAGACTACGTAGTCTAGGTTTGTCACGGTACTAAAGTTGTATAGGTACCATTATAGGTAACTTTAATACATAAATTGTATTGCTAAAGATGTTTTGTTATAATTTCTTATTTGAATTAATCCAAAATGCACGCAAGTAAATCCGGGCGGCATCCTAGTTTTATTTATCATGGTATAATTGGGACAAATCAGTGCCAATTGTACCATCAATGGTACTGCCTAATGGTACAAGTGGTCCGGCGGCGAAGCAGGTGGTTTGTTTTCTGAAATCAATTCTGGCACTACTATATACTTGCATATTTACGACGTGTCAAACTGACGAATCTTGTATGAGAGTGTCACTCTTGTTCCAAGGTCACACCACAATCAAGATGATGAACTACTATCCACCAACTGTCTATTTGAGAAAATCCAGAGATAGTCCGAGGCATTTTGACATAACATTGGACATAGCTTGAGAGTTGACTTCGGAAAACAAACCATCAGCTTTTGTATTAAAGTTTAATAGAACTTTAATAACGTGACAAACCTAGACTACGTAGTTCTGGTTTAAACCAGGACTAATTTAGTTTTTTTGTAATACGGTGGTTTAAGTTGAGCCTTATAGTTAAAATCTAAATTTACCACTTTTAAAAACTGGGCGATATAAAATGTGCACTTTACGATCAATTATTTTCATAGTCTTTTGCGATGAAATTGTTCCAAACGCAAACACATCGTATCAATATACCTATTTAAGCTTCTTAAGAGCCTAAGCAGAGCTTTAAACATACCTACTCCTTGTCTTTTCCTAAGATTAGTAAGTACTTTTAATCAGATATTAAAATTTTAGACACTTTACCTACCCATTTACGATTACTTACTATCAATGTTAAACTCCCATATTTACCTAAGTATTATAATTTCTACTTAGGTACATTATCTCAATAAGTATTAGGTAGGCTAATTAATTTTCTCAAACTTTTATAGCAAACAATTATAAACTTTTAAATGTGATAAAGACGTACGTAAAATAAACAAGACTTAATATCGTCGATATCACTTTATCCACGTGTTTTAATACTTTTTATTATGGATCCATCACTTGTTTAATGATTTATTGTTGAAACGCGAAATAAATGTACAATAATATTGTCAAATTCAATCAAATCTTACTCCTAAACCATGGCACAAAAAGTATAGTTACCTAACAAAGGAGGGAATTTTCACAACTGGGATGTGGATTAATTATTTTTTATACAATATCCTCATCAAAAGATTAAGAAAGTTACAAGAATAGAGATAAGAAATCTGAGCAATTAAGCTTACGTATAAAAGAAGATGAGCTGAAAAATATGTTTGGTCACATCAAAGTCTCCACAGTCAGTCTTTTAAGAAACCTATTTTTTATTGAAACTGTAGAAGTATGGAATGTGAAAGAAAAGGGAACAGCCGAAGTGATTAAACCAACGTAATAAATAATAATCTGCGATAATATTCAGGTGTTGCATAACATATTTCTACTGTGTCCAACTACACTTGCTGGGCTCGACTACACTCTTACCGTACCATTATCGTAAGTACCTACATCATAACTCTAGTCTAGACTAACAGTTTATGGATATAGAGTAGTAGTCGACATCAAAACGAGCAGCAAATTGATTTTACAACTAAAAATTGCTGTCCCGGATAGGACGAAATCGTTAGTGTTCCTTAGTTCAGACTAGAGATTTAGTCAATGATGGGACTTTGGTTGGAATCGTTTGGCGTTCACTCCAGACGTGCTTTGTAGCTGGTCTTCCAAATCTCAGCTAGGGTAACAGCAGAGTGGAAGCGGTGGAAAATGCAGAGTGGGAGAGTGAAGCGCTGGACGAGGGACCAAGCCACGAAGCCGTAGAAATCGAGTTGTACCTGAAAGTAAAATATACCTTTAAGAAAGCACGCAATGTACTGATACCTACCATAGATAAATTATACACATTACTACGTGTTTATCTATACTAATGCTAGAGTTCAGTATTGGTATAGGTACACGTGGTATTAAATATTCACGAGTGGGTATTCTGAGCATTTCAGATAAGGTATACAGGCGGTTAGTCTCATCCCTATTGCGTTAAATGGTGTCCTCAACGTAGGTACGTCCCTATGAAGAGAAGATAAATGGAGGATGGAGGAAATGGCAGAAACACTTGCGATCCACGAATAACCCATAAAACTTAAGGGGTTTACAAAACTATCATAAGACTGGGTGTCGGGTCACCAAAGGGACGGATGAAAGAAAGGCGCATGCAGCAGAGATGCGAATGTTTGTAGGAATAAGAAATAAGGTATAAGTACATCAGAAGAAGTTTTAAAGTAGCGCCCAGTGACGGAAAATAGATATAGTATAGTAGGTAAGCGTGTTATGGACATGTTAGACGGAAAGAAAAACACCAAGTGACGAGAAGAATGTTAAATATTATGTTAGTCGCCTATTGACGCAATACCAGAGGCATTGACAATGCGTTGCCTGCCATGATAGACTTTTTTTGTTTATTTGGTTTGATACTTATTCTACAAGTTGCACGTATGTGGGAGAAAAGATATATTAAAGTGAGCTGTACAAGATACCCACGTATCGATGAAGTTTGGATGAGCGGTGTCGAGAGGTACGGTGATAGAACCTGGTTGCGCGTATGAGATCGAACAGTACCTCAGAGCACTCCCCATTATAGAGTCGATAAAACACACAGAGCAAGCCGATGGCTCGGCGCAGGCTCAGCGGCTCTAGTGAACTGGAGAGCTTAGGGTCGTTGACGATTTTAACGGCTCTTCTCTGTAGGCAGTCAAACTGAAGCAGCTGGTACTTGGGGGCCCCGAGCCATAAGTCAGAACAGTACCTATTCTATGTGTGGCCAAACTTGTGGTTTGTAAAGTAGTAAGTGCTGAGTTGGTGTGAATTAGTTACTGTTTTGCGCAGTTAAGTACACCAAGTTTTTTAGAAGTTAGTACTGCCTTAACTTCTAAATGACTCCCATATTTGACCTCGTTCAACATTTCGACTCCCAAAATCTCAATCCTCGCAGAAGTGGTTTTAGTAGTAGTAGAGCTTTTTTATGAAAGAGTTCGTCCGGGGAAGTACTACCACCATAACTATTTCTGCCGCAAAGCAGTAGTGCTCGCATTGCTGTGTTCCGGTTTGAAGGCTAAGGGTGCCGGTGAAATTACAGGCACATGAGACTTTTCATCTTTATGTCTCAGGGTGGCGGGCGCAGTGCAATGCCACATAGGGCGCGTCCTAGGAACTATGAGGTAATGCACTGTTCATAGGCAGAGGTTACCGCTTAACATCAGGTGGGCCATCTGCTTGTTCGGTTATTCAAGTAGTATAAAAAAAAAAAAAAAAAAAAAATGGAATGAGTAATGCCCTGAAACTGCGGTGCGATGTCAATTAGGCTTTTTTTTGCCGTGAATTTTACACACTTGTGTCTTAGTGGGATTGAAAGTAACCAGATTTTGGTACCCTAATCTGATACTAGCTCTAAGGAGCTATCCACATTAGCCACAAGGGTAGAACTATTCTCATCCACTTTGGCAGGAGAGGCATTTGCGCGGCCTGAGTAGAAGGTATGAACAGTGCTGTCATCCGTATAACCTTCGTATAACAATGGAGACCACAAATTCGTAGCATATTATTGATGTGCATGATGAAAAGCGTGGGTGATAACACTGACCCTTGGGGTATGCCAGCGTTGATGGGCGTGGAATCTGAGCATGACCTGCCAACTCATCAGTCAGTCATTTTCATTTCATTAATTTATTTATTTTCTTTCGATCACACAAGTTACAAATAATTTAACAATCAAAAGGTTTTAAAAATATATATTGGCTTGGTTTACATTAAAATATTCTATACACCACCTACACTAAGTCGTAGAGACTTGTGTTGTAGGTTCTGATATCCTTCTAGGTAATAGAAACAAGCGTAGCCATATCATCACTATCGTACAAATTTCTGGTAAGTGTGCACATTAATTTCCCTCTACGAACTACGAAGTCAATGCTCCGCCAGGATAGAAAACTGGTGACCTAATTAATTGGCAGCCTACTTGGAGTGATACCAATCAGTGCAGAGCTTACTAAAAAAGAGGAATCTTACCGGGTTAGCAAGAACCTTCTGGGCCTCAAACGTGTAGATGAGCCACATAGTAACGTTGCAGATGAGGAGGAAGGTGACGGCTTGGCGCGCAGGCTTACTACGCTCTTGTTCCGGGAGGTGGACGCGGCGGCGGGAAACATCGGCAATGAAGAGCAGTTGAAGGACCACCTGAAATTGATTTAAAACTTAAGAGCCTTCCTTGCAATAACATTGTTGGCGCAACTTATGCAAAACTATTCATCAATTACTGTTACATTAATGGCAGTGCGGAATATTTCGCATAATAGTAACATTACTCCTTGCTTTCTGGACTGAAATTTAAGGATCGGCGACGTAACGCCCCTAGATGAATGATTGTTCGGCCTTCTACCAGTAGGTTGGTAGGTTAGGCACTGATACAGTGTGGCTCCATATCTTGCTGGATTGATTTCGGAGAATAACTTCTCAAAAAAATATAAGGTAAAGATCATCTCCTAGACGGGCTGTAAAACAATGCTAACGAGGACCATATTTCCGGAAATAGTCACAGTAATGATTTTAAAATCTAGGTATATACAGGTATCAATAATTATCAGAAATTACAGAAGCTGGACATTATGATTTAACATTACAACCTACCTGTTTAATTTACTACTGCAAAAATACCAACCTGGAGTACGCTCAGGCATCCAGTGATCATGACGAGCAGGTTCGGTTCATGCGTGAAGGCGCCCATTCCGCCGGCGATGACGCTGAAGACGGCATACACGAAGAGTCCGAAGGCAGAAACACGCAGCAGTATATCGTTGAGGTCAGATTGCTCCTCCGCCCGGAACTTCAACGATTGCACCCTGTGAAGAGGCTCGGTGAAGGAAGGAGGAGATGTGCTCCATTTCATTTTTCGACCACTGGCCGTTATTATAGGAAAACCAACAGGGGTTAGCAAAATAAAAATAAAATAATGAGGTTGAGATGATAACAATACAAAATTTAAAAAAGGGAGTTAAAAACGAAAACAGGAACAGCACAGATGTGCGAACAAAATTATGGAGTCATGGTAGAGGATAATGGATATTGGGATAAAAGGATGTTCAGGAAAGGGAAAAGAAAACAAACCAAATTAATGAAAAAATATACCTATGTAAAATTATGAATATGAGTCAACTATATGGTACAAAAAATCTACAGGGTATTTTATAGTGCGATTAGCTTAATTTTTTTACTGCGTGTATGAGGAAACAGGCAGATGACCCACCTGATGTTGAGCAATCACCTCTACCATGCCTTCAACAATGCATTACCTGATAGATTACGTCCACCTAGGAAGCAACCTGAGTGGCATTGCACTGCGCCCGCCACCCTGTGACTTATAGATGACAAGTCTCATGTGCCTGTAATTTCACTGGCACCCATACCCTTCAAACCGGAACAGCAATGCGAGCACTACTGCTTTGTGGCAGAAAAATATGTGGAGGTAGTATTTCCCCGGACAAACACTTTCACATAAAAGTTCTACTATTACTAAAGTGGTGGTGCTATATTGATATGGTCCTACATAATATAAATAAGACAATGTTTGTGCAACAAAACTTACCGTATAAATCCAATCAGAATCGCCAGTATAGACAGAATCATTAATGCACAGTGGGAAACATCGGCCAAGTAAATCGATAGGCGCTTCAGCTCCTGGTGTCTGATCAGTACGAAGAACAGAATCAGGCAGATCAGTGAGGCGACGAGTAGAAGCAGTCCGCAGAAGAGGCCCTTGGACGCGCCTGCGCAGTCGACCCTGTTACCGCGCTGTGCCGCTGCAAGTGCTGCCGCCCTGCGGGAGAGAACAGCCTCCAGACGTCTTTCCAGATCTTCGTCGTTGGCCACACTGCAACCAAACGCGTGTGCATTTGTCAGTTTAAGAACCACTTGGTTTATGCAGCTCTATGGGTTGATGTTGATTTTATGAGCTTTTCTTTTCAATAATGTAATATTTGCACAAGTGGTGAGGTAATGAGTAGCACCTAGCATGTTGGTAAAATAGTAGTTAGCATTGTCTGCTTTGCTTTGGTAAACGTCGCAATTTTTGCATAGGTGATTGTGGAATGTGATCTACTCGCACATTCTAATTTTAGTATTTCAGTACCTACCAAATATCATTAAAATCTATGGTTAATGGAATATCCATGATTACATCCCAGTTTTAACAATATAGAAGTGTTAGTGGCTCACCTTGGATAGCGGCCAATATGCTTCCACATAACATAGATGACAGCAGCTCCAATCAAGGAGTACTCAATGATGAACGGATAAAGGTAAGGGGCAGAGTCAGTAACGATGGTGCCCATAATTGGGTTCCGTCCACATACAGTCGAGTTATCAATATTAGCAATCAGGGCAGCTGGGTTCAGGTTGTCAAAAGATTCAAAGATCTCAGCAGTTCTGTTATCTGGAAAACACACAGTCAATCTATTAATTTTGATAGTAAAGGGACATTGATATTAAAAAAATGTACCTATAGGTACTCGTAGTTACAGATGCCAAGGACAATAAAAACGATGACACATGCACAAAAGACGAAACTACAAAAACCTAAAACGATAGTAGTAAAGGGTGCCAAATTAATTTCTACCTACGCATGTACAATAGTTTGGAGCAAACGATAAAGTTCGGGGCAAAGTAGGTAAAACCAAATAGAATATCCGCAAATCAAAAGTGCTTTGGCGCTTAAAACGTGAAGACTTTACGAAACTCCAGCGACAAACCTGGCGAATGTGGTGGTTCATCAACGCGATACGTTTCAACATTATTTCCCCATTCATCTCTATCGGTTACGAATGAAACCGACGAGGAAGGGAGAATAGTAGACATAGCCTTAGCGATCGGTTTCAATGTCGAAGTGCGAAGGTACTGGAATACTTCCAGCATGGCCGTCTGAGTTTGCGTCACTTTATCAGTTTCCGTTGTTAGTGGTGCGAAAGAAGTGGTAGTAGTGAAAGGGTTGTCGTTTGGCCATTCTCGGTAATCGCGCCCGTAATTTCCGTTGTCATAGCCTACTGTGCTTTTAATTGCATCGATGAGCTTAGATTTAGTAAAACCACCACCCATGTTAATGTATGGTGTTGGAGTGGTAGCTGAAATTATTTTAAAATACGTTATTCACATACATGCACGCACAGAGGGATTGCACATAAGGGACACCAAACCAATTAAATTGAATACTAACTTGTTGTGGTAGGAATTGTAGTGGGTTCTGGTGTTGTGGAAGAAACGACATTCATTAACTGTTCGCCAGCGGACTTTGCTGAGGATACGGCAGTAGATGCAAATGCTGTGGCAGCAGTGGTAGCAGCACCAAAAACTTTGCCGGAATGCCTTAGGGTGTGCTTACGGATGACTTCTGGTTATCATGAAACAGATGCAAAAGTTATTTTGAAAAGTCCATGCCAGCTCGTTAGCAAAGTGCACAAGAAAAGAGAAAAACTTGAAATTTTAGCGTAACGAAAACACCATGATTTTATTTGAATAAAGGACAAGGTACTTGTCCTTTATTCAAATGAACTTACTTCCAAAAACAGCTTCACCGGGAATACCCTGAGGGTTCTTGACGTGGTAATCTGTGATTTCCTTCAAAGATTCAAGCACCAATGTACGAATCCAGACGCATATATTTGTGGCCACTACATGCATTAGCCCAAAACGTGCAATTACTTTGAACCGATGAATATTCAACTGAAATAAAAGACAATCCAAAATTATAATATAAATTATTTCTTCGTCATTATTACATAACAGAAATAACAATTTAAACTAACCCTTGAGTTCATGAAGATAAAGTACATCTGCATGAAAGTAAAGATCATTTGCAGCACCGGGTTGATTCCCTTCAGGATCAAGTAGCAAGGAGAATCCAGAGGTAACTCGAAGAAGGTTCCAAATTCCAAGCCATTGTAGATCATGGTGCCAAGGCCAAAAGCTGTAAACAAAATGAATATTATGTGCAAAATATTATAGCGAAAAGTAGTAGGTTAAATTAACTATGTTTTATTTATATTAGAAGTCATACCGATTGCCCCAATTCTCAGGAAGAAACTGCCATGACTGTGGTCATTTTGTGAAGTCTTGCGCCTTCGTATCGGTCTTGCCACAGGTCCAGCTTCCATCTCTACGATATCTTGTTGCTAAGTAATAAAATTAAACTTAGAACCAATAACACAATTAAAAAGAACGCAAAATGCTTCACTGTTATTTTATGTTCAAGTATCCAGGTTTAAAAGACACTCTGATTACAATGCAATGAGTTCTGGCAAATAGACAAATACCATTTTGAATTTCAAATTGATATACTGTCTCTATTTTTGAAATTCGAAATTTTGAACTTTCTTGCTAATGAAAGATAGACTTAACAGTCATTCAACTATCTAGCATAACAACTTTGATTAGTTTTTGGTATTTAACTCATGATAGAGGTCCTAGCGTTAATTAGATGGATGCATGACTTAAGTAAATCTTTACAGGTTGTTTTTGTTCTTTACAATTCACACGAAGCCTGAATTGAAGTAGCAAAGTACAGCAGCGGATAAACCGTAAGCACTAATAAAAACTACAACAGCACATCCAAAAAAGCTCTCTGCAATTATTAATGGTATACATGGTCCCAAGCAGGATGCGTCAAGAACCTCACCTGATCTTGCGCATACAATTGCGCCATTTGCAATTGCAATTGCTGTTGTCGAACTTTATCGCGCATCTTACGGGGATACACCTCCTGCCCAAATGATATGGAAAAAACAAAAAGTAGGCAGCGTAAACAAAAGGGGAACATGCGCCTGTGACAAAGCGAACGGAAACCGAAACTTTGAAACAATAATAATTGTGATTTAACAAATGTTACATTCAAACGCATTTGTAATTAAACAAAATTTTGTGGTTAACTAACACAACGACACGCGAAGCAACGATAATAATGTGTAGAAAAAGTGTTAAAAACAAGATTAATGGATGTGCTGCGTATGAATGTGCAATGATTTATTATTACCTGGAATTGGCTCTGCTTCTTGGATTCTTTAGTTGATTTATCCTTTCCATCTTTATCCTTAGACTTGTCCTTCTTTGCGTCTTTCTTGCCATCCTTCCCTTCCTTGCCATCTTTTCCTTCTTTCGCGTCTTTGTCTTTGGTTTTCTTATCCTTTTCTTTCTTCGGCTTCTTTTCTTTTGGCGGTGGCTTCGGTTTGGGAGGGCTTCCGTTACAGCATGAGCTCTCTAAAAAAACAGTCACATTAAAAACAAAGTATTGCTGTTTTTGATTTTATAAAATAATTTCTTAAAATGATTAGGAACTTATTGTAAATAGAGGAGGGCTGAAAATTACCTTGTAGTAAGAAGCAGAAAACGTATAGCAAGAACAATATGCTCATGCCATAAAGGTAGGTGAAGAAGCCCTCATAGTAGTAAAGAGGTAGGTTGTGCGTGATGACATCGCTAATGACGTATGCGACGCAAACCACCACCAGCAGCTTTGCGTAGATAAAGCTGGAGATGATGAACAGTGAAGTTCTGCAAAACAAAGAACAAATGATTATGTTATGCAGCATTGGAAACAGCTGCGACCGCTGGACCTATAGACTGATGTGATGAGTAATATGAACCAACAGGGTCATTAGATTAACACAGCACTTTAAAAAAAAGTTTTTTTTTTTTTTCTGGCGTCGCACGGCTTGTGCATTTTCCATATAAAACACGTTATTCTCTGTCTCATGAATTAAAGTAATACAAAAACTTTTTGGTCATCGGTTTTCTTTTTCCATCAGTTACATATGCTCCGAATTCAAACTAAAATAAAGAAACAAACAAGAGAGGCGTTTAATAAGCGATCCCCATGCGAAACCAGAGCACGCTCCGGTTTCGCACCTTTAGCAAAATGCAGGTCATAATTTATCTGTGTACTGAATTTCATCGAAATCGGTTCAGGCGTTTCAGCATGATTATTTTATAGATAAGTGAAGTAAAAGATAAAGGATCAATTAAAAAAAAAAACTGCATTCGAAAAAGTTGAAATTTAGTTTAAGTATTTCTGAAGTTTATTTTTTGTAGATTATTCACTATGGGAATAAAGTAGTGTCTTACGTCGCAGGCGGCATATTTAGAGTTATATAGAGTCAAAATTAATTTAGATTTCAAAATTATTTTATAGCATTTTTATCAGTCGCGTGTACCAAATGGAGATATCCCGTTGTGTGTGCATATCACTTAGTTATAAGTTCTCTGAGGCATTATCACTACGAAAGTTGCTGTTAAGGCTGTATTGAGTTACTTATTTTCACCCGAAAACATGGCTCCCGGAAAGTTTCGGAACCGTGGAAATAAAATCGATGAAATAAAAAAAATCGCAAGAACGCTATTCCAAACGGTTCTGAAATGGGCTAACCAACCACTATGCCACGGCAGTAAACTATCAATCTCACAAGTTAATCTAGCTTTCTCATAGCGTACCTAAACATATGTGTGGCACGCAAATTGGAATGCCTTTACAAATAAAAAATAAGTTAAAGAACAAAGGATTTATTGCCTGCTTTATACCTTCATCTAATACCACATAGATACATCATCTACAAAAGCAAATATTTTAAAACGTACTTTTTCGATGGCTTCGGCTGTACGCACTTTAGCTCCATCTCCTTGTTGACGGTATTGTGCTTTTCCGCGATCGCGATATCACCCCCTTGCTGGCAGTGCTGCCCCACCGGCAGGGTCGCCATGTTGTCTACTGACTCCAGCTCAACCGTGGACACTTTCACTTCCGTCTCCATGGGAGGATGTTTATCTTTCCCCATGATTGCAACTTCTCAATTTCTCATTACGGGGTTTTTTTTTCAAGGTAAGGACAGGGAAGGACTGTAGCACCGAGCCAGAGCACCGGAAATGTGAAGGCGCGGCCGTGACTGCTGAGACGAGAGTGCGCAGTCGTGGATGCTGCGCGGTACAGCTAGGGGCGGCACTCCCCAATTTACCCTATAAATCGCACGTTGTAATGGCCGAGGGTCGTAATTTTTGTACGGTATTGCAATTATGCTTGTTGGGGGAGAAATGCATCGGAGGGACTTGTGATGGTTTAATTTGGCAGCGTTCCGTTTCAAATGTCTTGTTTATCTTGTACCTACAGAGAATATCTTCAGCCTGTCCGTAAAAGCGCCTGATGCTACCTTGTACCTACCATCATTTGAGTACAAGATAATTCTGCTGAATCAGTTTTTTGTTTTTGTTTTTTTTGTACAAAATATTACCATTTGAGTGTGATATCGAATTAAGTACCTACTCACAAGAATTATTTAAAACTCGTAAAAAATAAGCTAAACATTCCAGGTGCATACAGATATAACTGTTAAACAATAATTTCAAACGCTGTATTTAATTCGACAACCCTGCCAAAACTGGCGGCACGCGGTCGATAGAGGCGCGCCCTGGAGCTTTCGGAGGCTGCGCGCACGACCCACTGACCCGGCCGCTTCCCAACCATACCCCTAACGCTTCTTTTGTGACAACCCTAATAATGCACATATGCACGTGCCTTAAGACGCAATATCAAAGAAAAAAGAGTCAGTTTAATGAATAGATGAAAGGATGAGAGATGCGCGCTATTCAATGGCCGACCTTCCGCTTAATGGGGTCGACGAACTGCACGAGTTTAGATTGAAGAACCTACCTAGCAATATTTGTGGTTGGTTGTAAATGGACAAAAGTTTTGACGATGGTAAAACATGGTATCATGTATTGGTTTTGCCAATGTCACAAAACTTTTGAATGGAGCTTTCGTGTTATTAGATTATGTTTGTTTACATTAAACATTATGAGCAAAAATATTTAAATCAATAAGTATTTCTCCAACTTTTAAGAAACTAAATTGAATATAAATATCGAAATAACTAAACCTCAAAGTAACTAAACGGGCGGAATCAAACCCATCACCTATGCAAACAAGACAAACCACTAAGCTAGCAGCGGCCTTTCCGTTAGTGTAGGTTTACACCATTCCATTCATCAGAGAATATAAAACTGCACACACATTATAAAGTCATCAACATAATAAGTCAACTTAAACACCTGTGACTTAAATAGGCTGCACATACATCTACACAATATTGTTGTTTTACAATGTCCTCTGTTGCAACTGTGACCACTCATACAAATTGAGCGCACTAATTTGTCACGTTGCGAAATAGCAATTAGTGTTATCTAGCAAAGACATACGCTAAAATCGCCACTTGCATTATAAGCAGTTGAACTATTACGCCATCCTAGGTCCTTTGTAATGTAGATATATCTGCATAAAATACCGCTTATGAAGAGATTTGGAGCGCTTTGTTTAAACGAATTCACTATCTAGGTTACGTAAGACAAGTTAAGTTATCTAGGACGTTAAGTCTTAGGTTGTTAGTATAGAATATGAAAAAATAGGATTATTACATAATGTATCTGAGTCTGAACTCAAACTGATAAACATTTATAAAAATATAACTGCGGCCCTAATCTAGCTCTTATCTTTGAAAGCTAGGAAAAACTTAAATTATTTGGAAGCACAAAGCCTAAGTGGGATAAGGGCTGGAACAAACGAAAGAAAACTATTAAAAACAGGCCAAAACTTTAAAAATTAGCTACTTAGGTAGTTGCCAGATTTTTAGAGTTACGTACTCAAAGAGAGCCTGTTGTCCGCCCATCTGTATGTCACAGGAAAAAATATAAAATACATAAAATACCATAAAATACCATACAAGATCTCTAAATAATTGCAAGTATCTTGAAAATAAAACAGAAAGTAATACATATAACTTTTAAATTACTTGTATATTACATAACACTCAACAGATAGATGGACAAACACCTACTGTAAACAAAGCTGTAGGTGTAAACCGTAAGCCTGTAAGCCGTACTGCGTACGTGCTCGATGGCTGTACATGCAGAAAATAGTATTTTTCTAAAAAAATATTAATGAGCGTGCGTGGTAGATAACCATATAGGTAATAAGCATGCAAATAAAATTGCCATGACATGGTAATCTTGGTATGCGTACAAACGACGTAACTTTATCCAAGACACATAATAAACACTCCATCAAGTGGTCTCTTGTACAGACGAATATTAAATAGCTACTAGCTTAGCTATGCCTGCGGTAGGTAATCAAGATGACGGCCTTGAAGTCTGCATGAAACGCATTATTTAAATCCATTATTGTGGTTGTCTGTCTGCTTTTAACCTTGTAAATTGCTTACGATGCTATCAGGCTTTTCTTTCTAATCGTATATTTTGTCTTTGTTTAGCCTTTGTTAAGATCTTCCTTTGCTGGCAAAAAAAGGTAAAACATTTTTTTTAAACTTAACCTTGTAGTGTCTCTAGCTCTCTACTCCTAAATTACTATTATTAAAGAAAGAATAGAAAGAAAGAAAAAACATTTATTTGTGTCAAAAAACAATATTCCACACAAAAAGACACACACACACACATAAACAAAGAAAATTAAAACTAATTTGTGCCTCTTAGCCACGCAATACTGACACAAATTGGTATCCAGCTTAGCATTTGTAGTGTTGTAGCAACAACAACGCTGATCTTCCGCTGAAACCATCTAAGTGAAAAACACGGATGTCTGTTTCACAATAAATAGTTATACATAATTAATGAACGAATAATAATAATGAAGTACTTAATAAAATAAAAGACGTCTGAAGAGTTGAGTTTATGCGATGTGACTTGCTTCCAGTCCCGAGCTTCTTATCGGTGTTCTCAATCCTTCTCTACTTAGTAACTTATTTATATCACTAGTGCATCATTAATTAAACCTGCTCTAAACTTTCACGGGTTTTTTTCCGACATCAAAGTCATCCACCGGCTGAACGCCTTCATCCATACTCAAATGCGTGCCCATAAATGCAGCTTTACTGCGATGTCGTAAAGTTTAAATTTGGATCCTAGTACGAGTCCTGAATTGCTCTATAAGGCACGTATAGGTAGGCGAGTAGGTACATGTTAGGACTATTTAATCGATTGTCCATCCATGTGACGGGGAAGTGCTTTGATTACAGGCTTCCTCCCTTTATTGATATTGTCCGCCCAGGGTTTTTGTATGAGTTCCTGTTAAGTTTCTCACACACATAAGTACGTCGGAAGAATTAGTTGTGAGACCTAGCTTAGGTAGTTTTTTGTGCAAAAAAAACGTATTTTCATGAAATCGGCCATTTCGAACGTAGAGACAAAATGATAAAAAAACCGGCCAAGTGCGAGTCAGATTCGCACACGACAGTTCCTCACCATTATCTATAAAAACGGCAAAAAAATCACGTTTGTTGTATGGGAGCCCCCTTAAATAATTATTTTATTCTGTTATTTAGTTTTTGTTGTATAAAACAGAAATACATTATCTTTGAAAATTTCAACTGTTGAACGATCATAGTTCATGAGATACAGCCTGGTGACAGACAGACAGACAGACAGACGGACGGAGCGGAGTCTTAGTAAAAGGGTCCCGTTTTACCCTTTGGGTACGGAACCCTAAAAAGCATACGTTGTTCGTTTAAATAATAGTGGAATTTTGTAACAATCGTTTAATCGTTTTATGTTTGGTGTTTCAAATCTACTATATATTTAACGATAAATAAATATATAAACATAGGTACAAATATATCTTGCGTAGATAATATTGCACGAAACTTAAAGATGATACGCCCTACCTGCAATAATTTTGTAAGTAGAGGCACTCAAAACAATTAGTGAGAAAGTGATCCAAAGTTTCTGTCTTACTAAGGATTTTTAATTAGTAGGTACTTTCTTTTACCTACAAATTTTCAAACACACAGTTATTTGAAATCATGATTCCTCTCACATTCGAGCAAAATGAAATGCCTTTGTTCCACAGCAAAGATTTATCACAGGAACGGAATAATAAATAAATCACAGCCAGCACAGACGGATCTCAGATACTAATACTCAGACTTGCATTTATTCACGACCGCTCTTGAGCCCGTTACTAGATTCCAGACGGTAATAAAGGTTCATCTCAGTAAAAAACATGATTCTTTGGTTGAATTTATTGCATTACTATGTGAAAGTATTGAATGGACATCGATGGATTGGAAACTGATTTTAAATCCTACTATATTATATATTATTATAAATGCGAAAGTTTTTGCGTGTGTGAGTGTGTTTGTTACTTCTTCATGCAGAAACGCCTGGACGGATTTGCATGAAATTTGGAATGGAGATAACTGGACTCCCGGAATAACACATAGGCACATTTTTATCCCGATATTCCCACTGGATCGAGAATTACGCGGGTGAAACTGCGGGGCGCTGCTGGTGTAGTCATAAAATTAGTTATTTCTAACGATAAACACACCCAGCAGTCACATAGGATAGTCCTGATCCCACACTAGGATCCCCTGTGTCGTGGCGTGGGTATCAGGAACTACGAGTACCATGCTACCACAACACACAGACCCGAAACAACTATTCGGAGATCATGCAAACATTTGACCCGCAGCGGGAAACGAACCCGCAAGCTCTCACATCTCTGCTGGCTACTCGCCCGCCAGATCACAGAGGACGTCAGAGGAGAGACATATACACCCTTTTTCCCTCGAAGGAGTAGGCAAAGCCGTAATGCGCCTTTTTTCACTGTGGGTCGTGACGAATAAAGACGTGACTAGGGGTGAGCTCATCGCTACCACTGTTTTCCCACGTCCAACTCCTAGGTTACCTACTAAGGCTTTCTAACATTCCCAAATAAGCCAGCAGCCAGGACAAATCTTATACAAAAGAAAGTTCGTAAATCTCGTGAAATTTTAAACAACTAAGTTAAGCAAAATGTGATTATGCCAATAATATGCTGTGTTATTTATGTCAATTTGGTTATTATTTTATAAACGGGGAAAAAGACTCTCGAAACGGGTCGAAACAATGTCGGTGCTTACATCGATTTAACGGTACGTGAAAAGTTTTTATAGTAAAATTTGGTTATTCAGTTATATTACGTAATGGCTTCTTGTAATGGGACACGCTCCGTCGTTGCTCTTCCCTGTTTAATTCTCATTTGCGAAAAAAGTAGCTAAACAAGATTTCTCCTAACATTCCTAGCTCATCAGAGTAATAGGTAAGAAAACCTGCTTAGTCAGAATGTCTGTTACACTGTAGATAAACTATACTTCACCAAGTATCTAACCTAGTTCAAAGGTTGGTAAATTCGTCGCACACTATGATTTCGTTCGTACACCGATCAACTGCTTATAAGAATAACAAGATTATGAATTGACGTACCCAGTAACCAAAAACTTTTTATTTCAATAACTGGATCTGATCATGGATAGACATAATAAATATTCAGATTAGTATTTGTACCAACTCTTACTTTATTATAAGAATAACAAGATTATGAATTGACGTACCCAGTTACCAAAAACTTTTTATTTCAATAACTGGATCTGATCATGGATAGACATAATAAATATTCAGATTAGTATTTGTACCAACTCTTACTTTATTATAAGAATAACAAGATTATGAATAAAATTGACGTACCCAGTAACAAAAACTTTTTATTTCAATTTTAACTGGATCTGCTTCTGGATATACATAATAAATATTCAGATTAGTATTTGTACCAACTCTTACTTAATTTGTACAACTAATACAAGGTATGTACAAAATACTTATGAAACAGTTGTGCTACCTGAAGACGATAACTGATCTGCTAACGATCTAAAGGTAGCTCAACTGATCCAAATCACTACCAGACCGAAGCGTCCCTAAGATGCTGGCTGCATTGCCACGCTGAATGGCAATACTAATGCGATGAGCCAGATAAAAGCCAGCGCTCGGGTCACGAGTCTTTGTAGTTTTAGGTGTGTTGAGCTGACAGCAGCTCCTGTAATTATCTAGGATAGGGTCAGTGAGAGTGAGAGCCTCGGGCTCTTCCAGCAGGACTTTGCACTCGACCTGGAACAGCGGCGCACGCGTAGGTGTGTGCTACCCGTACTTGAGGGTAGCTATGTACGTATTATGCTCTTCTAGATCTTGAATGACGTAAGCTTTTATGCTACGTTGGCTTTGTAGTTTGTTCTACTCACTTGGCATTTTTAGGTGTGGTGGGGGGCTGACAGCAGGTCCTGTACCGCAGGATGGCGTCAGTAGGAGTGAGGGCTTCGGTCTCCTCCGGCGGCGCATCGCACTCGTCTTGAACGAGGGGCGCCCGCGCCGGAGAGGTGTGCGACCCATACCCGTCGGAATTCAGCTGGAAATAATAAAGTGAGGCTAGAATTTAGGCATTCTCGACCGAGTGCGGAACACCATGCTGCGTTCAATAACTGGCATTGCTGATGTGGGGAGCAGGACAGCAAAGCTCAAGTGGGAATGAGCAGGCCACGTCAGTCGGATGCACCCCGAGAAGTGGGCGAACGTTGTAACTCGGGTGCCAGAAGACGGAAGGCGACGACGGGGCAGGCCGAGAAGGCGTTGGCGGGACGAACCCGAGGCTTACGAGAAGGAGTGGTGGGAAACTGTCAAAAGCCGGGATGACTGGAAAATTTTGGGGAAGACCTTTGCCCAGCAGTGGGACACAATAGGTTAACAAAGAAAAAGAAAAATAATTTTGGAAAATCAAAGATTAAGACAAAATAAATAGTTTTTTACTATAGGTTCTCTATGAGAAAAAAACACTAGGAAAATAAGGTTTCGTTAACTACAGTATAAAGGTCACAGAGAGTTGGTGTATGGAGGCGGCTCAAGACCGTTCATCATGGCATTCTATGCGGGAAGCCTGTGTCTATCATTGGACATCTGTAGGCTGAAGATGATAATGAGCTACATTATTTAGTTTTTTTTTTCTAATAAAATAACTCTGGTGGGGTTTCCAAGCTAGTAAATGTGCCAAGATGAAAGTACAGAAGTAAAGTAGGGTGCCTTAATACATATCAGTTTTGTTACTAAATAACACTAAATCTATGTGTTCAGTGCATGCTACTTGTTCTAAAGTGCAAAACTAAAATGACGACGAATGAAAACTGCGATGAACTTTAATTTACACTCCAAAATTGTTTACTCTTGATTAACTAAATAAGTACCCATTATAAGGTACTTCTAAATTTTATTACAAACTAATACTTTACAAAAATAAAATAAGTAGTACCTTTTTTTTTAAGTAGGTATTTTCATTCACTACTTTCAAGGGTAGGTATCTCAGGTTCAAAACAGTTACAAAATCTGATTGCTCCAGGCAATGATCATAGGTAATATGTTTTACAAACAGGCTATAAAATATTAGTAGAAGGTGGCGTAAAGTCTTCTACGCACACTGAAAACCTCTAGCCCTTCAAAACAGCCTTTTAGCTTCTGAAAAACTGTTTCGTATTCAATCATCTGCTCTTTACGACCCACGATTGATAAGCATCTGTTCTTGGATATACAAGAGGCTGAGCACGCTGATATATACGCAAAGGTCAAATAAGAGCCAATACTCGTAACAACAGATGACGCTTAGCGAATGCTTATGCATGGCCCGTTTCTGTCACCATCTATAGCATAGCTGACATGTGTCAGACAGTCTCTAAATATAAAATATTGAAATTACATTAGGCCACGCGTTAGAGAAATTTCGTTAAATAAATACTAAAACTAAACTATTAGGCCTAGAGCCCACGACAGCCAGACCTTCGATATTTTATAAAAGCTGAAAGTTTATCTGTGTATGTCTCCAACACAGGTTAGAACGACCCGCGATTATTGAGTTTCGATTGTGGTTACTTTGGTGAGTAAAGGTGTATAAAATAGTACCTAACTTTCGTTAAAGTATAAAGCTCAATTTTATTATATTTTCTTCGGGATAGCTTTAGAAATCTCGTCATCCATTGCCGGACACCTATGATGGTTGCTATACCCCCTGCCAGACACCACTAAACATTAATAAATTATAATTATACTTTCGTTATAGTATAAAAGCTGAATTTAATATATGTTGCTTGGGGACCTATAAAAATATGTTACCTCATTAGCCGGATAGTTTCAATGGTTTTTACATCTTGCCAGACACATTGAAATCATTCACCATTCACATCTTGTGTCTGGCAAGATGTAAAAACTATTGAAACTATCCGGCTATTGAGGTAACATATTCTTATAGGGGGACCTATAAAAATATGTTACCAACATATATAAAATTTAGCTTTTATACTATAACGAAAGTATAATTATAATTTATTAATGTTTAGGGGTGTCTGGCAGGGGGTAGCAACCATCATAGGTGTCCGGCAATGGATGACGAGATTTCTAAAGCTATCCCGAAGAAAATATAAAAAAATTGAGCTTAATACTTTAACGAAAGTTAGGTACTATTTTATACACCTTTACCACCAGTTACCTGCCAAAGTAACCACAATCGAAACTCAATAATCGCGGGTCGTTCTTACCTGTGTTGGAGACATACACAGAGAAACTTTCAGCTTTTATAAAATAACGAAGGTCTGGCTGTCGTGGGCTCTAGGCCTATATTGTTATTATTATATCATTTACGCTGTCGCCCATCACTATTCAATTGGTTGGTTCATGGGAACTTGTAAATATAAAATGTGATACCACTGGCACACCGTTGTATGGATTTGAGCACTGGGGGTGCCACGGGTCTAACTCTTAGTTCCCTAAACAACCCCAGGGGTATCTTTCAGTGGTGCCATGGGTCCGGAATTAAAGATAGCACGTGCTATGGAACATAGCGGTGTACGGGACGCGGATCAGCTGGAACCAGGATGGCTGCTACATGGGGTAACTGCCTGTACTGTTTGTAGAGGTGTTCCTGGTTCTGACAGGGGCCAGCACACCATTGTCCTTCTTTATGATATAAATATTAAATCGGCCATTAGATACTTTAAACCTGGAGCAGTCAGCGCGTATGAAAGATGGATGATCTCACTTTGACGATGGTTCCGACCTGTGGGTCGTCGCGGGGCGGTGGCGGTGGGGGAGCCTGTGGCACTTCTGAGTCGTTTGGCGCGCCCAGCAGTCGTTCCTTCATCTCGTGGATGTAGGGGCAACGCTGCATCGCGATGTAAAACTCGCGGACGCGGACCTGTACAAACAAAAATAAATTTAATTGGTCAATAACAGACAAAACGTTTTTCAAAGATGGATTTTCACCATACGAGTGCACTCGGACCGATTCCTACTCGGAAGCTACTCGTATCATCGTGAATCGTGATGCTAGGGCGCCGGCATCCGATCAGAGTGCCACTCAGAGAGTGGACGGAGAACGATTTTCTATATATTAAAAAATAGAAAACCGCATCATCAAAACTTTACGTGAAAGATAACATGAGACAACCATTTCAAGTAAACTCTGATGCCAGCTTACAAACAGACTCGGTCCGAAAGCGATTTCATCGTGAGCTTCCGTCTGGTAGCGATTTGGATCAGTGGAGCTATCTGTAGATCTTTTGCAACGGTATGTTACTCTGAACTGTTTAATTTGTTCCATTAAAATTAAGTATTTACTTTTATCATTTGCATTTGTAAATAAAAAATAGTACCTACATCTTGGACTCGAACCTCTTCGAGCTTCGACTCGCTACTCTTGGTAAACGAGAGTAAATGGGCTGTTCCATGATGAGTATAGGGATGGTACGTGGTTTCATTTGACCGTGGCAGTTTGTATGGAACTAGGTTTTATTTGTTTTACTGCTAAACTAGTCTTACCGTGCTACTAATAAACGCAGAATATTGTTGGAATTAGGTACATGTTTTGTCAAAAGACAAAACACTGTAACTATTCCAAGGACAGTTTTAGTTTTTTTACGAATGGAGCCTGTACTATATGTTAGAACAGGAGATTCCAAAGCATCTGACATCTACTAACTCGTGGAGTATCTCGTGGATCTACAAGCAAAATAAAAGATGTCCTGGTCATTCCTGAGTAACCACTTGTGGAGCCTCTATGGAAACGGTTCATACCTAATCAATGCCACCATCGCTTATACCGCCATATTTATGTGGTAATCGCTACGCTCGATGAATCGGTTCTTTATACGGAAGGAGATGCTTGTCGAATATAAACAGACTTGGTTTTATGTCATGCCATCGATTTTCCGTACATTTAATATTATTTTTATTATTATTTACGTATTATTTTCGTTACGGAAGGAAAAGACCTCGGCGAACGTGTTCAGACTTCAGACCAGCGTAGTAGACTGACGTTTGATGTCGATTACCAGTTTGCTGTCCATTGCGCAGTGTGTTTTAGCTTTTTTAAAAGAACAGAAATATTTAAAACACGCTGCTCAATGAATGGCAAACTGGACATCGAAATCAAACGTCTGTCTACTACGCAATAACCAAACGTTTTGGAAAAAGGCCAGGTCAAGAGTACCCTTAACCAACGAGCATGTATAAAGAATGTTATAAGAATTAATGAAGCGAAAGAGGTATGTCAGGATCGTAGCAAGTAGAAATCCGTGATCTCTGCCTACCCCTCCGGGAAACAGGCGTGAGTTTATGTATGTATTATTTTCATTGATAAATATTTGTCCTGGTTGCTGGCTTATTTAGGAATGTTTTATTACACGAAGAAAGCGTTAAGCTGGATTAATCGTGGGAAAACAATGGCGGCGATGAGTTCACCACTGCTCACGTCTATGTTCCTACGATTGTGTGATCCAGACTGAAAAGAGGCCTATTGAGGTTCTGCCTCTTCCATCGGGGAAAAAGGCGTGTAAACTTCAGATGCGTCTTTTATTTATCATCACACTAATATTATAAAGGCGAAAGTTTATGTGTGTGTGTGTGTAGTGTGTTTGTTACTTCTTCACGCTGAAACGGCTGGACGGATTTGCATGAAATTTGGAATGGAGATAACTGGACTCCCGGAACAACACATATGCACATTTTTATCCCAATATTCCCACGGGATCGAGACTTACGCGGGTGAAACCGCGGGGCGCTGCTAGTAAGAAATAACAATATGACTGACATTTGTGTAGAGTAGAGCCCATGGTAGAGCCTTAGAGCATTGCAGGCCTCCATAGTAGAGCTCTTTGAAGGATCCAAAGCTTCCTATATCTGCTGCCATGCAAAAATTCATGGACTACTGAGTTTTAGTAGACTTCATTATGGGTAAATTAGCATGGTGGAACATTAGTCTGGCAAAACTTAACATAGTCTGTGGGTTATTGTAGGTATTGATTTGTGATATCATTGGTAAGGAGACATTAAATTAATATATTTAATATTGACTTTGTTTTATTTTTATCTTGTTTTGTTTGCATTTATATTGTATAAATAGGTACATACAGAGACACACGTCTTTTTCCCCGAAGGGGGGTAGGCAGAGCCTCAATAGGCCTCTTTTCACAGTGGGTTGCACCATCGTGGAATATAGACGTGACAAGTGTTCAACATATCGACGCCATTTATATTGTACGTATAAATGTAAATACATTTATACAATATAAATTGAATTGAAAATGTATATTTATTTGACTTTCAATGTGTACTATACAATCTATTTAAAAAACCGGCCAAGTGCGAGTCAGGCTCGCGCACGAAGGGTTCCGTACCACTATCTATAAAAACTATCTATCTATCTATCAAATATTTATTTTATTTTGTTATTTAGTATTTCTTGTTATAGCGGCAACAAACATCATCTGTGAAAATTTCAACTATCTAACTATCATGACAGACGAACGGACGGAGAGCGGAGCCTTAGTAATAGGGTCCCGTTTTACCCTTTGGGTACGGATCCCTAAAAATAGTGTTACTATAAAAGTACCCAAATGTATTATGTGCCGTTAAAAGACTGGTCATCTGTGTCTCAGATGGCATGCATAGTGCAACGCACTACACACAATACCTGTCAACGTATCTATCATAATAGAGCATCCTCCTGAACGGTATTTTCTATTTCAAAGCTCATTTTAACTGACATACTTAGTTCAATTCAGTCAACAAAAGTTTCTCTACGTTTGTGGCTGTATGCAAACAAGTGATTGTTCATTTTGGGAACAATGACGGGCCCGCCGGCAACGGGGGCTTTGTAGAGTGACTTCTGAATGACGTTTTCATCCGACATCGGTCGGTGGAGTACGAATAAGTTCCACCATAGTCATATTGGCTATAATATACAGACAGATGGTTTATAAAACTAGGAAGACTTTAGAGTTAAGAGGCAGACAACAGCTTAATTCCGTCACTATATCTAACTTAGTAAAGTTCAGGTAAGTAAGAAAGTGAAAGAACAGCGCTCGCGCTACGAAAAGTGAACGAAAATCACGAAAACGGAAAAGCGTAGGTAATCAATAATATAAATCGACCATGCCCTCTAAAATAATATTATTTGTTACTCTTATTAATTTTATAAATGTACGCTGATAGGTACTAGAGATATTTACGTTATAAGCGCATTGCAGAGTACACGTTTTTTTTTATTGAGAAAATTTATCAAAATCGTATTTTGGGCTCGATCATGCCCTTGGAAATATGATGAAGATTAACATAGGTAATATTTTTTTTGCTGTCTTAATTTGACTAGATTTTGCTAAACATACGCTTAAAAAAGCCTATTTGACTCTTGACCGACTCTAAACCATACTGCATACCTACACCACTAACTTAGTTAGTTAGTATGAAAGTAAACGTCTTTACCACTTGGAATTGAACTGAGCAATTCGATTTCAGTTTTTTAGTTTGTATGTTTCAATTAAACTAGCAAGTGATGCAAATTATTTAATAGCCGTTTTGAACCTTACTGCTGAATTTTACACTTGGTTCCTTCTTCATAGTCCAGTGGAGAGGGCTAAGTTACCGTAGCGATGTCTATCTAGTATTGTATGACCTCTGTGGCGCGGCGGGCGAAGTTTGGCCTGCGACGCAGGAGGTTGCGGGTTCGATTCCCGCCTCGGTACAAATATTTGTGCGCTCGCAGTTATTTGTTCAGGGTGTTCTGGGTATTTTCTATGTATAATAAATAATATCTATCTGTGTAATATATTGTATTAAGTATATCAGTTAGCTAGTACCCATAACACAAGCTCTGCTTAGCTTGGGGCTAGATAATGTTGTGTGAACTGTCCAGCATTATTTTTTTTTATTTTTTTATTTTATTCTCATAATCATTGTATTTTGTGCAACGAGCCATTACGCACAAACTACATTGACTAATTTATTTTCATTAGCTGACGAGTTCTCAGTTATTTAGGCTACTTCTATAACGGGCCAAGACCGATCAACAAGTTCCCAACAGCCTTGGTGGATGCCATTTTGATCTACGTGATAAGTACCTATTCATGTTTTGTCATGCAGTGCGAATGGTTGGTATAGTATTTCATATTGTGAGTCCAGTGACCTATTGGCCTGGTTGTTCTGAATCGATTGCAGTGTCCTTTGTTCGCGTGGATTACTTAGTGTTATGTTTGTTACGTGGCTGTATGATATCCTGGTTCTCATTATCAGTTGAGAGGCTTTATGGTGCATCACATATTAGAAGTTCAGTAAATCTAACTATCAGTGGCGTTGCAGGTTTTGCGAGACATACGTAAGACCACATAAAAAACGTTTTGATAGTTTCTCGACAGTTCAAAACATCCTTAGTGGATCTCTGTCTCAACGACAAGTTTTAAAGCAACCGACATTTTCGGGTGTTTTTGTTACATAACCTTGCTACGAATGCAGGAGTCTATTTAATCTAAAAATGATTACCAAACTGTATAACTTCAAATTATTATCATTTTGTCTTTAGATTTAATTGTAATTTAAGCGTAAACAATGTTACGTAATGTTTAAAGGAATTCTCCCCTTTCGATGGACCAAAGATATTATAAAGAGAGGTATTAGGTAGAGGTCACAAGAAGGCGATGGATGGAGGTGGCTCAAGACTATTCGTCATGGCATACTATGGGGAAGGCCTATGCCCAGCAATGAACGTCTGTATGCTGATGATCATGATGATGAATATTATGTAAATTAGTAAAGTAATTTACTTAGTTATTTAGTTAATACGATGAGCGAGCATTAAACTAATTGGATAAACAACATATTTTACAAACTGAAATATGATTTTGGAGTTGTGAATGTTTCTTCAATAACCATCAAGACCTATGAAGAAAGATAAGTGACACAAACAACTATTGGTATTTTGAAGCCTAGGTATGTATAACCAAACGTCTAGACTTCCATAACTTAAATATTTAGAACCATTTGTGAGTCTAAACACAAGCACTCGTGTATCTTGAGGCGAAGACACGAAGCCCCTTTGCCTGTGTCTCTTTCAAGTCTCGAGCTTTGTCGAGCGCAAGTTTCTTGAGTGTGTGCGGTTTCGACAAGCATGGGATAACGATTCACGTGTTTTTTTGTTAACATTAAACGGCAGTCATCTCTTCAAAATACTTACTCTTTTCTTTCTAAACTAACTACACACACAAAGGCACATGCGTTTTCCCCCGAAGGGATAGGCAGAAACTCAAAGGGCCTCTTTTCATCGTGACTCGCACAATCGTAGAAATATAGACGTGTCAAAAGGTGATCTCATCACTGTCATTTACTCTATAGCCGCAGATAAAACTTCATAGGATTTTATTTGGCTGCGCTTATTGGCAGTCTTCGATCTAGTAAATGGTCTAAACTGTCCTACATTTTTTGTTTATTTTACGTACGCTCTATTAAACTTTTGTGATCTCAAAAATCTGAAATAGAGGAATATCTAAACCATTTCAATTCGAAATACGACACAACAGGTGCCCCACATGAAGCAATTGATCATTTTTTATGTACCTACCTACTTATCGTACGTAAAATATTTTACGATTACCACGAAGCTATCGTGAAAAATGGGTATTTTGTTAAGTAAAAATAAACTCTTATAAGTAGGTCAGCCGTAAGACCAATGTTTAATGAAGCCTTACGTTTACCACCTCGTAAACAAACTATATAGAACGCGTGGCAAATGGCCATCGACAAGGCGATAGGAAAATATTAAATAGATTAATGTATTTTTATCGAGAACATAAAAGACGATATAAATAGAATAGGGCAAATGTAATGGTAACGAGATCTTATAGAAGAAGATTAAAAATGCACAGTATAAACAGTTAGAAGATCTCTACCAGACTATCTAGACTCCTATCTGTGCCACAAGGTCCTAAAATGAAATTAGAGTAATAAGAAATTACCTAAAATAACTTTTAGAAATGGGAAGATATATTGAATTTACTTACATAGTATGTATGAACCTACACCTGGGTATTATAATATAGTAGATAAAATAAATAAATTAATTAAAAAAATATAATAAGTAGATGACCGAGTTTAGTAAATATACAATCCCCTAAAAACCCAAACAAAGATCTGATGATATTAGTCGTAGTTTCTGATACCTACGACACAGGGAATCCTAGTGTGGGATCAGGGACTATATATATTATGTGACTGTTGGGTGTTATGTTATGATAATGATATAATTTTAAACCTCATACAAATCCCTACAACCCTTATAACTTTTTTTAGGGTTTTATATTAAAAATGTTTTGCTATCTTCTAAACTCCAAAATGACGACCTCATGGCGGAGATGCGGGTTAAATTACCTCGGCGAGATAAATATTTGCATGATTTGCAAATATTTGTTCCGCGTCTGGGTGTTGTGGTACCTACCATGTTCCTGATACCCACGACACACGGGATCCTAGGGTGGGATCGGGACTATGTCTGTTACTAGCAGAAGAATTATCTCCATAATATCATTAATGCAAAAATTTATGTTTGGATGTTTGCTACTCAATCACGCCGAAACGATTAAACCTATTTCGGTGAGACTTGGTACCCAGAAAGATTATGACCTGGATTATGGCTTACTTTTTATCGTGGTATAACGCGAGCGGACACAAGTGAGCTTTTTCATATGCAAACAACCACGGAACGAATCACAACGTCCAAAAAAGTGTTTCATCTCGTTAGGTTGGTAGGCAGTAGTCGTAAATAGGGCAGTAAAGAAAACCAAAACAAAAAGTAGGTTGTTTTGAATCTCGCAAGATGTGGGTTTCATCTTTGCGCGAGGAAATTATGTTGTTCAGGAGCTTCGAAGCGGGAAACCTGTTCCCAATTTGTTGGGAATTGTGTACGGTGGCAGGTTAGATTGAAAATTTTCTTCTTCACCATGCCTTGCCATTGCAGAAGGTCGACAGCCATCCTTTTGAATTGCTACCTATGTGTTTAGTTGAGTTTTGATAAATGACGGTTTCATAGTTGAATGCTGATTTTCAGCAAAATGCCTACTATTCTAACTTTTCATACATCTGATCACACTTTGTCAACTTTAACGTTCTTTCGGCAATCACATAAAGCCGATAATTATTTTGTTTGATATTTTTATCGCATTATGCCAACTTCCCATAACTTCCATAACCTTTAGTAGTAGTAGAGCTTTTTTGTGAAAGAGTTCGTCCGGGGAAGTACTACCACCATACCTATTTCTGCCGCAAAGTAGTAGTGCTGGCATTGCTGTGTTCCGGTTTGAAGGGTAAGGGTGCCGGTGACATTACAGGCACACGAGAATTTTCATCTTTATATCTCAGGGTGGCGGGCGCAGTGCAATGCCACATAGGGTGCGTCCTAAATAAAAACCGTCCAAAGAAATTAATCTTACTAAACATTTCCGTCTACTTAGATCTTACTACCCTATTAAAGTCTGAAATAGCTCTATCCCGAACTTCACCATAAATCGGCCAGCACTGGCCACGTCTATCAGATTATGTTTGTTTACGATACGATCCATTCTGGACGTCCTGCCTGGCTATTAACATCGTTAACACCTGCCTAATAGCAACTGTTAAATTAATATACTTCACCTTATCTTTCATAATTATAACTGTTACGAGCTAGCGTTCGGCATAAAATAAGGACACTGAATGGTTTTAACAAAATTAGACTTAATAAAATTATCAACAGAACCAATTCGTTCATTCTTTACTACGACTTATACTTTTCCTAACACTTTTCACGAATTATTCTGTAATCACTCTGAAGACACTTGATTGGTTCGCACTGAAAGCCAATTTACGACTGCCTGATTTACAGAGCTGTACCATTTACCTGACCAATAGTCTAGAATATTCTACTAAAATCGGTCAGAAGGGAAGAAGGTTTAGGTATCTAAATAGACATTCCAGAGGGTTCGAGATGTATGTGGAATGTTCTGGACTGTTCTTTTCTGGAGTTTTTGAGAATTTTGTAGTACAATCTCGAACTCTCTATTGTAGGTTTAGGTGTATATCCCTGCCTTACACATAGCGTGTCCACTTGTCATCAGAGGGCGCTAAGAGGCTCTGAGAGCGTTTACGCCAATTGGTACTAGTATAAAAAAAAAATCGTAGGTATTATAAAATTACCAATGAAGTTCTGGCTCTAAATTTGAACCTGTACAAGGGTTAATTCACCAGCCATAAGACTTCCACTGCTGGACATATGCCCTTTCCACACCTACTGTTAATGCCACGATTTATTAAGTCTTAGCATTATATGGTAGTCTGTAGCCGCCTCCATTCTCTGACTTTTATAATGTCGTAGGTCCATTGAGTAAGCAAGGCTGATCTAAACTGCGTCTTGCCACTCGAGAACCTTTATCCCGTAACGGTTCTGCGAATGAGTGTATAATAATACTATGGCCTGCCGGTTGCCACATCAACTTGTTAATATTTGCTAAAAAAAACACATTAATCAACCTTACCAATGCATAATCTTGATAAAAATATCATCTCGCGTACAATTATTTTGTGGGCAAGTACCTACTTATACAAAAAAAGGTTCAGTGTATCAGAGCTGTCGATTTTTCGTTGTCATTTCCTAAGTGATTTCTTTGCACCATTTGCATTAAGGCCTGAAAAACACAGACGCTTAAAAGTTAAAACATCAAAAATAAAATCTCAAAATTGTTTGCTCCGTTAAATCTTTATTGTCACTAAAAGTTAAACCCTTACAGGAAGTAATTAAAGCTCAACTAACTGACTAAAACAATTTTCGTTACTTCTTTGATAATATGCCTCTTGAAATTGAAATTTATTCAGATCTGTTAAAGAAGCTTTCGGTACTGGCTATTAAATTTAAAATAACGGTAGAGAAGCTGATATCTCTTAACTTTTACTGCCAGGCGAGATCAATGCACTCTCTTCGTGAAAACTTTTTTCATATGTAGTACAAGTAAATCTTGTAAATATTTTTGTAAATTGTCTGATGTTTATTTCACTCACAGATATAATCGTTAGAAACGCCCTCTAGTACTCTGTCAGATCTGATAATTTTGTCACATAGAAAGATATTTATGACCTTTTTGATATTTCATTTTATAAGGAAAGTGTTATAAAATGTAATCTAATCTAGCGGCTCCAGCGCCTTTAGATAGAGTCATCTGTAAAAAGTCGTAATATGTAATGTTGTTACCCACCAAAATCGTTCTAGAACCTATAGATACCTATAGATACCTATAGGTATACGTAAAATATTTTGAAGTATGAAAATTGTATATTTTTTAATTGGTTCTGTAAGATTTAAAACATGATGTGAAAATAAAAGCTCGATAAAAATATATATGAAAAATACTTGTTTTGAGATCTCAGGAACCATACGACTTTTCAAAATATTTTTTACTTAGCACAACAAGTAGGTAATAACTATTTATTAAACTGCAAAGGCAGTTTTTAGATAAGTTGTATAGTTTTCTTGTAATACCTAATTAATGACTATTATATATTCTGTGGCAATGATTTGATTTTTCGTTGCTTGAGCGCTATTCTGACACTTTCTATCTTATCTGAACTTTACCGAGTGACAAAAGTTGGAGACTAGCTTTAGTCATCCACTACTGGACGAGGTCTCCCCATAGAATGGGAAGGTGGGATTCGCAATCATCACCACGCTTGGTGATGATTGCAAATCCCACGGATTGGTGATTGAAGAGTAAGTACCAATAATTATGAAACACCTATAAAGGAAACGGTTTAATATTTGATTCTACACGTTTATATCGTATTTTTGTTGAAAAGCATTTATTTCTATACAAGATTTATGAAATTAATGATTGGAATCGTATGCTGGTCAAAATGAGCCCAAACACGGTCTTTCTACTTTTTATTATTATTATTAAGCCTTTATTTCAGATAATATTACATATTTATAAAATCATTAATTTACACTGCGACATCGACACCGTTATCTGTTTGCCTTTTTTTTGGCAAAGGCCTCCTCCAACCTCTTCCACTCTTCTCTATCTCTTGCTATCCTTGTCCATGTTTTTCCTGCAATATCCTTTAGCTCATCATCCCAAGACTAAAAGACTGGATTTAATCTCTATTGCTACAACTTTTTTCAGAGACCTGTTTTCAAGGCAAACTAGTACCGAAGAAACTGACCTAGCAGGCCATGTCAATGTACCTAAAATCATGGTCCATGAAGTGGAAAGTGCTATTGAAACCCAAAAACAAGGTAAAGCACCTGGGCCAGACCAAATAACTAATGAACTTCTTAAAGCTGGAAAAAATTACATTGCACCCATTCTCACTGAAATATACAATGAAGTCCTAAGCAGCGAAATTATACCCAAGCAATGGTCTTCATCAACAATCACTCTGATACACAAAAAAGGAGACAAGAACGAGATAAACAACTACAGACGGATTAGTCTAATGTCAAACATCTCGTCAAGTCTTTGCGAAGGTAATCCTCAAACGCATAACAAGAACACTCGATGAAAATCAACCTAAAGAGCAAGCAGGGTTCAGAAGTGACTTTTCGACTGTAGATCACATCTATGTTGTTAAACAAATCTTCGAAAAAAGCAGAGAGTATAACATCCCTTTCTACTGTTGCTTCGTTGACTATAGTAAGGCTTTCGACTCGATAGAACATGAACGAATATGGTTAGCGCTTAGGAATCAGGGAGTTGATTACAAATACATAAGAATAATCCGAAATATTTATAAAACCAGCACAGCAAAAGTCAAATTGGAAAGAGAGGGAAAACATATCAAATTAGAACGAGGAGTACGGCAGGGTGATCCCCTTTCACCAGAACTGTTTACAGCCGTTCTGGAAGAAATCTTCCGACATCTTAACTAGGAAAACTTCGGTTTTAATATAAATGGAGAGAAATTAACTCATTCCTGATTCAGGGAGATTTCCTGACGACCTAATAATTATTGCACTATCAAAAGAAGAACTTCAACAAATGCTTGGCCAGTTAGATGATGAAAGCCGGAAAGTAGGACTTACTATGAACACCGAAAAAAACAAAATGATGACCAATGACACACAAGTACCAGTAAACATAAACAACAGCAATATTGAATACGTAAACGAGTACACTTATTTAGGCCAAATAATATCACCAAGTGATTTAATGTCAAAAGAACTGGAAGTAAGGACAGCTAATGCATGGAAACGGTACTGGTCTTTTAGGTAGATAATGAAAAACAAAGAAATGAATATGTACTTCAAGAGAAAACTGTATAATACCTGTATTCTCCCAGTTCTAACGTACGGGTGCCAGACCTGGGCCCTAGCAAAAGCAAACGCCAAAAAGTTAGAAGTCTGTCAATCTGCCATGGAAAGAAGTATGCTTCGTAAAAGAAAATTTGATAAAGTAAAAAACTAAACACTAAGAACATGCACCAAAATAGAAGATGTTACAGTCAAAGTAAAAAAACTAAAATGGAGATGGACAGGACACACAATAAGAGGAAAGAATAAATGGAGCAGAACACTAATGAGTTGGTTCCCGAAATACAACAAACGAAAGAGAGGGAGTTTAAAAGGTGGGAGGATGAGCTAAAGGTCTTTCTACTATTATCCATCGAAGATTTCCATTGTTCACTTTCCGTCTCCATTATCAGATCAGCTCGATGTCACCATAATATTGTATAGTAATCGGATCTTGACAGGTATGCCAAATTTAAGCTCAATCAGATATCGGGAAGTGGGTGAAAATTTAACCCCCACCAGATTTGTCCTCCACAGACAGACAAACAGGAAAGCAAGTTAAATTAAAGCTTGTAACACAACAGGGCCTATCCCACGATACAATATAATATATCATAATATATAGCAATTTATATAAATCTTTGACTTAACTGGATCAAATTGTAGTCATGCATAATTAAGTTAAAACGGAAGTATTCATTAATAAGGTTCTACTTCCCAACACCAGCTGGTGAGAAAAAGTTGGAAAGCAATAGTTTTCCGCTCTCTGTTTCAATTGCAATTTTTTTGCCTGTTGCTTTACGTTATCCTATGGATATTGTGTTTTATAACGTGAGCAATAAGGTTGGAAATGAAAATCTGAATAAGTAATGTGTAAAATGCAGACGCGAAGTTTTAATAATTAAATTCTGAAAACACTGACGGACCTTTTGTTGCGAGGTGAAATCCGCTTTCATGAATTCATCTATTCATATTTTACTTTATGAGATCATTTCAAAGATTATAAATGTGTGAATAACCTAGCTATGTATTTCCGCGCTTGCTATATTAAAGCTGAAATGGTAATAGGCTGCACATAATTATGCCGAAGAACCTACAACCGCTGGGATAAAAGTGTTATAGAGTGAGACGATGTCTTGGTAAAACGAGCACTCTCCAGTTAGGTGGAGTGGCGATCTCCGTGGGGCCTGGCTGCTTGTCCTAGTATTGGCGTTGGCAGCCAATGTTGGTGCACCAGCTGTGCTGCATTAATTTTTCATACACATATCAAAGTCTTGGTGCCAATGCAACAAGTCGCTCAATTCACGGCCGTGCGTAGACGGTGCAGGTGTGTTTTTACCTTGGCAGCTAACTATGGTAGTTTTACCAACGTTTGGCCAGATAGTTGAGCGAACGTGTAGACGGTATCACCAATGCTGACCCAACTATTGGACCAGCGTTAGCGGGTTGCAGAAAGTTGATGGGAAAGGTTGAATATCTGGCTAAGGCCATTTTAAAGCAAATATATCCGGCACTGACCTAACACAGGGTGACCAAGAAAGAACCAGTCACAAGACGGATGAAAGAACAAATAACCTATACCTATCCCTAAAACTTTCAAGTTTTGTCCTTGAACCAAAAGTTTGACCCCATTTCGAGACAGTTACCTACGTAGAATCGCAGCGACAAACAAAATTGTTGACGTTAAAATGAATTTAGTCTCAATCCTAATACCTATACATGGACATCAGTCAGAAACCTGTAAACGTTTTTGCGATATTAGAACTTGAAAGTGGGATTCTGCGTAACTAGGTTCCAGTCGTAGGGAATGCGGTATTAGGTTTCTCGGTATGTTATTGCTTGTAAACTTTGTCTGAGTCTTGTAGAGCATTGCTTCGTAGAGATTTGTAGTTAGGTTAGTAACATTTTTGAAGACATCCTTGTGTTCATTTTCGCAGTAAAAATGGTAATTAATAAATGATTGGTTGTATTACTGGTGTGCCCGTGACTATGTCTGCAAGGAATTTTATTCAAGGTAGGTATCCAAAGTCAAAGTCATAGTCAAAAAGTATTTTATTCATTGAAATAAAAAGGATCATTTTGAATCGTCTTAAAAAATAAATTTTCATTTACTCCTGTTCCAACGCAACCAGATCTAGAAGAATCAGGCAACAAACAAGGTCTGTTTTTTTTTTGATGATCCTTCTTACTGCTAGGTGGGGAGCGCCTGTATGGTGCCTCGAGAACAAGTGGAAGCTGATTCAAAGAAAAAAGGAAAACCAACTTAAAAGCCTTACTTAGATAGGCAGTCAAAAGTAAGATGATAGAGAGAATCAGCAAAAGTTCATAATGCAGCACACTCTACGCTTGATATACTCATAAATAACACATCAATAATAAATTATGTGTAGGTACTTACACACATTGCAAATTGTCAAATTAGGTGTCGAGGGGCAGAGCGACATCAGGCCACGCGGCTTTATCATTAACATAGTCACGTTTATGTATGGGAGCCCCCTAAAATATTTATTTTATTCTGTTTTTAGTAGCTATTTTTTGTTATAGCGGCAACATAAATACATCATCTGTGAAAATTTCAACTGTCTTACTATCACGGTTCATGAGATACAGCCTGGTGCCAGGTGGACAGACAGACGGACAGCGAGTCTTAGTAATAGTCTCCCGTTTTACCCTTTGGGTACGGAGCCCTAAAAATAATTTCTTGAAATAATAAAATGTTACAGATTAGTTTTGCCACCAAAACAACCAATACTGTACTTATGTGATTTCAAAGTAAACGGCAAAAAAGTGAAACGGTTGAACTGATTCTAATGAAATATAGGGATTCAAACAGGAATTTTATCTAAAATTTTCATATGTTCCATATCGATATCTTGCAGGGTTCAGAAGATATGAATGTACCGCGCGAACAAAGTCTCGGGCACGGCTAGTTTGTTAATATCATTCTAAAATTATCGATTTCTTTTTTTTGCGTTGATGTCATTGCAATGATGTCATTCTCGTACTACGAGGACTGCCAGCATTCAATGCGTTCTATTATTTCTGGGGCATGACATATCCCTTGGTATAATTTGGTCGACACAGTTTGTATTGCTAGTCCAACACATTACAGTAATCTAATTTCAGTTTAAGACGCCGTATGTGGGTCACCATTTTCTCCTTCCGAGCTTTGAAATAAGCTTTAGATTTTGTAATTAAGATTTTATTGTGTATTTCCACCTAGTTACTTACTTTAAAGTGTGTATTACATTAAGAACATTTGAGTTTCGTTCAAGAACTTTTTCGTGACTAAGGGACATATAAAAAAGATCTTGAATAATTTGAAGCTCTCGTCGAATATTTGAAGTGGCTACGCAAGGAAAGGTTTTTTAAAATATCATTAACTGTGGTATTTCCCGGATATGTACATACCTAATGGCTTTTGATATGAATTACTATATAATTATTTCAGTTTGATCGCAGCTAGAATGAGACCTGTTGATTTCCCATCTTTAAAATTTTTCATTTTGACAAGTTAGAACTTAAAAGAGGCTTCGATGCTCATCGACCTACATCAGCTGGCTTTCAGAAATCAGGATGCTTTTAAATATTTTTTATATGTAGCTACTTAATGTTTTACCACTTATCCATTATTAGGTACCTATTCATCGTTGACGGTGACGGATATGGACGGTGTCTCGTATCAACATAAAATAATTGAACCATAATACAATAAAACGGAATCTAGCATTCAATATTGGAATTAGCCAATAACTACGTTTTCAGATATCGTAAGACACGTCGAGTACGTTTGACATTTACGGCGCACGAGGAAATTACAACCGCTCACGTTTAAGGGCGGAAGTCACCATCTCCGGGGAGGGTAAATCAGGCCGTAGGGGCTTCTCCTTTAGGTGGATTTTATGTTGCACTAGGGATGGGTCACCAACCTTTTGACACTGTAACTCCGACACGGTGGTCGTACTTGAATCATCCGCGGAGTCCACGGTCGATTCGGAGAAGGTAACACCGCGTCGAGCGCGGTTCGTATCGGCGTAGTACGCCAGGGCGCGTGCGTGCGTGCGTGCTACGACGCGCCGCGCGCGGCAAGTCGCGCTCGCGAGCCGAGACTGGCGACTTCGCGCGTTTTCCCTCCTCGCTTTCCCAGTGGCGGCGTGCGCACATCAAACCTGCATTGTTCTGCAAATAGCGGGCGGCCGAAGCAAGGGCTGGGCTGCTATTCGAGCGCGCCTTTCAGCGACCGGCGCTGGACTGTTGCTGCGAGCGTCCACTCCAGATGAGTGCGCGCAACTTCGCATCACTTGCAGCAGTTGCATGCAAAAAGGTTTTAGTACGGCTCATATCTGGCGGCTCAAAACACATAGTCCTTATAAAATTTTCCAACCATCTGAAGATAAGCTTTTAATTTTGATGTCTTCCAATTGGATTAGTTTTGGTCATCATTATTTTGATTTCCATCAATTAGTAATTCAATAGTGCTGAAAATCGACACCGAGCTCTAAACAGGAACAAATGTTTACCAATCATCAAATCGTTCCAATTCTGTCATGTAGGTCGCTATTTCAAGAACGCGTAAAAGGGTGCAGTCATACTAACGGGCAAACAATCAACATGTTGGCAGGCCGATCACAAATGTCGATCGACTACAAACAAAAGGTTCCAAGAATGGTCGCTATGTGGCCCCATTGCATGTTAATGCGTTTACTTACACTGGGAAAATATAGTTCAAAAAGGCCCTGTGGTATTTTTTTTCACAAATCCTACTCTATGTGAAAGGAATAGAAATCAAACTTGACAAAGGATTAACCTCGGTGGTACCGACTGTCGACAGACAGCATACAAAATTTAGCTCTGTTTTGAATAATGATATTTTTAATAGCGGGTAATAGCAGACTGATAAACATAACGACCAATGGACATGAAAGTTTATTATTCTCTGAGGGAAATAAACTATGTACTAATCGAATCGGTCTTGTGAAAACATGGTGCATGGTTCCTGATGTTATACATACATGACAGAGACATAAGTAAAGGTACTTACTATAAAGTCGTTGAAGGTAGGCAGTACCGTACTGCCGTACGACTGAATTATATTTCGACGAATTTTATTTTGCCAAACAGCATTCGCCTGAAAGTTGTTTGTACAAATAACGATAAGCGTAATTTAATTTCAGGTGAATGAACAATAACAATCTTTGACCTGTGGGCTAATTGTCAAACGAACGGGTAATCGTTTTCGATTACAATTTTACAATACATTGCGGAGAATAATGATTTTCATGAAAATATCATTAATTTTAATTATTGCTAAACTTACAAATTAGTAACAATTTCTTCCAAAGTTATTGTGGTTTAAATGTTTTCGTCCATACGTAACAAGCTCATAATACATTAAGACATGCTTATTTTGTTATTATTCTGGTAAAAAATACTTGATGCTAACATAGGAAGTTAAATCGCTTTTATGCACGAAAAAGTTTAATTTGCTTTGCAAAAGTTTCCTCAACTGCTAGATATTCTTTTTTCGCTGACTCTTGCATGTAAACTACTCATCAATAACTATATAAATCTCATCAACAATAAAAACTAGCCAGCTCAATTATTTTCACTAGTTTAATCTGCTCCGGTTCACCTCATCCCAATTACAGTGGAGACCGTAAATCCGGAGAATATACAGTAAATAGTATACAGTAAGGAAAAAATTAACGGTACATAGAGGAAGATATTAAATCCGGAGAATATACAGTAAATAGTATACAGTAAGGAAAAAATTAACGGTACATAGAGGAAGATATTAAATTTTATTCATTTCAATTATTCTGACATCACAAGGATCATTTGTTAGTAAGACTTAAGACTATGCAATTACAATTCAATTACAATTTTCATTAAAAATGATAGTTTACGAATTTTTACGAAGAAAGATTTTACGATTGTTTCTAAATGGTTACTATTATAATGCAATAAAAAAACCATTGCAGTTAAGAATGGTGAAGATGATCATACGGTCGCCGCTCGTACTATTAGTAGAATACTGAAAGTAACAAATATGAGACTCCGGCTGGTAGTGATTTGGATCAGTTGAGCTACCTTTAGATCGCTTGCAGCGGTCTTCAGGTAGCACAACTGTTTTATATGTATTTTGTACATACCTTGTATTATTCTTTCTGTATATAAATGTATTAATTCATTAACAAGTTAAATACAATTGGTTTAGTAGAATTCCCAAAAATCCCCCTTTTTTTAGGGGAAGTACTCCCTCCCCAATCAAAAATATCAGACGTCAAAAAAACTATGAAATTTTAGAATATGTGTATCAAGTTTTACAAGTTTTGTCGATCGGTTGTAAAATACGACCTATAGAGGAGTACCAACAAACTGAATGAGAAAGCAAATTGAACTTGAAGCTCTCTTGAGCCTGAGATGCTCTCGCTTCGCTCGCCTGATCAAAAAGTTTGAGATATTTTTCAGCAAAAAACCTTATTCTATAGTCACATCTACCAAATCAACCAACAATCAATTCATATAGAAAATGTTATAAAACACGTGTAGTTGGTTATACAAAGCTGATCTGATAATGGAGATGGAAGGTTTTTTTTTTATACTACTTAAATGATGGAACAAGCAGATGGCTCACCTGATGTTAAGCGGTAACCTCTGCCTATGAACAGTGCATTACCTCATAGGTCACGTCCAACTAGGACGCTCCCTATGTGGCATTGCACTGCGCCTGCCACCCTGAGACATAAAGATGAAAAGACTCATGTGCCTGTAATTTCACCGGCACCCTCACCCTTCAAACCGGAACACAGCAATGCGAGCACTACTGCTTGGCGGCAGAAATAGGTATGGTGGTAGTACTTCCCCGGACGAACTCTTTCACAAAAAAGCTCTACTACTACTAAAAGGTGGACCAATAGTAAACTGGTCATGTTTGGTCTCATTTTAATCAGCTCACGGTTCCGAATAAGTACTCAGCCGTCAGATAGCTTTTAATTTTTTTTTTTTTAAACACCTTTTATTCGTTTTTTTGACTTAGTTTGTAATTGCATGGTGTTTTTAGGTAGGTACTTACTTATGTAAAATCACAGAAGGCCATCATTTGGCCGCGGCCCGACTCACCACAGTGCCGGCTGGACACGCTCGGGTTAATTTATGATATATGTAGAAGTCTCTAACTTATTTGTTAAGTTTTTATTAAATTCCACTTTGAAAACAATGACTTCTACATAAGCAAAGAACTAACTATAATAACATTCATTTACCATGATTAATTTACATTTAGTTTGCCAACTGTTAACAGGTTTGTGGCCTCTCATTTTGAGTTAAGCATGAAGGTATTCAATAACAATCAATATAGTGTGCCAGCAATATATACAATACCTACATATTGATCAGCAGCTCTCCGACCGTGTAATATTATTTATTCTATGCTCCGACCTCCAAGAAACGATCTATTTTCTACACATTCATTAACACGAACGCACACGCACCAAATATATGTTAAATTTATATCAACAACTCAGTTATTATGCACAAAATATATCGCAACATTGTTATAACGTTTCATAACATAAACATTACACAAATAGGTCCACAACATGGACACGCGGGTAAACGCGCCCGACGATGGTACCGTGTGGAATATGACGAGCGGCGAGCGTGCAGCAAAGTAATGCTTTGTGCTTTTAGCTAGACATCCGCTGTTATCCCCGTGTTGTTGTAGGAGTGAAAGAGCGAGATGCAACAAAAAGCACCATAAACATTCGGTTGACTTCGGTTTGTTTCGTGAAACACCGCCAGTTGAGTTCATAGGGTAGAATATTGTGGATACGCCAATAAGGTACTTTGAGTTCTGACTCCTGTCTGACCAACAAGAAATAATAATTTGAATTTTTGTACAAATTATTGAAGCAAATGGTAGGTATACTAAAACCAAAGCAAGTGGAACTCCATTGTCTCTATCTTCCCTCCGGGAAATAGCCGTGAGTTTATGTATATTTTATTCTGGATCGCATTTAGAAAACGGATAGTTATAGTAGAAGAGTTAGTGCGGGGAAGTATATTTTCTAATTTTTTTCTATCAGAATGGCGGGCGCAGAACCACGTAGGGCACGTCTGTAGGCCCTAGGTGGTCAGGTATTTCAGGTGTTTCAGATGTACCTAATAGTGCCAGATGGGCAACAAAGCAGTTCCTTCACTTACTGAAATTAAAAAATCCGCTTAGATTTTCATTGATTAAAAGATCTACGAGATTTGTATGTATCAAATATTTTGACCTACACAACACAATATATGAATGAAAGCAATTCAAGTCTGTAGTCACGTCACATCCGACCTAAGCCTCGCTTAATGCCCCTATTGTTGGCCCGACCGATTTACGGTCCATGATTAATCTGGGGGTATAAATCTAACAAAAGAAGCGTTGTTATATCTTAATGTCCGTTTATTGCTGGATCAAAATTTACATCCGAAGTTAGGAAAGCTTCTGCGATTTCTGGAGTCTAATTAAATGTTTTTTTTAAACAACTTGGAATGACCTACCTAGTAATGTTACGTATAAAGTTACAAAATGTTTCTAGAAAGATCGAGGAAAGAATTGCATTTACATTGAAAAGATTATTAACGAATTAATTAATTAAGTTTTAGAAATAATACGTTTTTATTTGTTATATTTTTTTTCCACAGGATTAACTACATTCGTTAAAAACATATTTAAACATTAATGATTTTATTTTTAAAAACAATGTTAAACTACTAATTTAACAGTCTTGTTTTAAAAACACTTACTAAAATATAGATCGTTGCAAATCTTTCATTAGGATTCGAGACCAAAACCATTTTCCCAAAGGAGGTGGAGGTACCTTTGTACCTCCACTCCAAATACAAAGTTATTAAATAAGTTTGATGATGCAATAAACCACACCAAGTTGGGGACAGACAGACTGCCATAACCACACACAATTATTCCTATTGTGTGTAAATCATAGTTCATAAATCCATATTATTCTCACGGTCGCAAGACGTTGAATGGCCTCATAGGAACTGGCCCATATGGGGGTGTAGAATGTGGGGTTCCGATTGTCCCATACATTTGTAGTATTTCACACTTCTATAAATAAAAGCTCTGACGTCATAACTTCTGGTGCTTCTGGGAAAAGGTTTTGATTCATAGTTTTAGGGTTCCGTACACAAAGGGTGCCAACGCGGCCATTTTACTAACTTAATCCGTCCGTCTGTCGCCATCGTCCGTCCGTCCGTCCGTCAGCGGGCTGTTATCAAAAGCACCGTAATAGGAAGACACTTGAAATTTTCATAGTCCCTGTAACAACCAGGGTTCACTGATTTATAAATGTGGAACACCAAGATGTAAAATGACCCTGTAGAGACGAGAACTAATCAATAAAATCTTCAAGACAGATTTGTTGTACTTGCATTGTATTTGATAAGATAAACGCATTAGTTACGCATACATTGGTTCTGACACTCTCAGATATACCTTTACCTACACCTCCCACGTTCTCCAAGAAAAAGGTCATAACAAAGAATGTTGCTGTGTCGGTATATGAAAACAAACATTATCTTGAGCGCGTGCGCACGCTGTTTACGTGACTGGCAACTGTCATAACAGTAGCTACCTGCATTATGACGAGCTGTTTCTTTAAGTATAAAGATATCCAATAAGAATAAGTATGATGTAAAGAGATTACTCCATTTACTCCCAAAAATATGGGAAGTTTACAGTCAAACTTGATTCTCGATCGATACACAGGTAAGAAAGAAGCTCCATTTTTATCCGGGCTAACGCTTTTTCTTAAGTAGGTATATAAACTAAAAAAAAAACTGCGATCAATAATCTACCTGCAGAGCGTGGTGGTTATGGTAAATCCCCCTTATTCTAAGGGGAGGCTTCGTCCTGACGGGAACGTCTAGTAGCAGATGCAGTGACTATCAGAATATCAATCAGATATGTAGCTAGTTGGACAAAATCAGTAGTATGTACAGGAAATCATTAATCATTCGAAAATCCGGCTCACAAAAGTAAGATAAACTATTCAAATCCGTCGTTCTGCGTTATTTGTATAACGAAAGTGTGTGAGGTTTTTACTTAGAATCACTTGACACCTTATTCTACTTTTGATTTGTAGTTACGTAGGTTTTTTTAACACCACAGAGCAGGACCTTGGACTCTTAGGACACCTAGGACTAGCTGCGTGGCTAATAGAGTTAGATGTATTTGCAGTAGTTGCAAATACAGGACATACCGTGAAAACCGACTAACAAAGCAAAGTTTTATTCTCTGTAAAACAAGTCCAGGCTAAATACGACTTACGAGTGAGCAAGACGAAGTAAACTCGTGTTTTATTTGTTCCTTCAGTATATTATAAAATAAATAATCACCTACACGATCGGTGCCGGAAACAAGTTCATTGTCCGTTTAATGTAATCGTTATGCAAGACGGTACAACTGATAATTTGCCTTATCTTCTCAATGAATATTAATGTAATTACAAGCCCCATATCACACTTGTGACACCATGGCTCTACAACTAACTTGCTAGGGGTCATTAGGTACTATAGAATTAGATAGATGAGGATAGATGTTATGGAAGATGCATTTCAACATAGACATCATTAATATTCTATGATTATACGTATCTTTTAAACCAGAAAAAAGATTACGGTGTCTTTTTGGAACAGCAATTCTTATTAACAGTTATGAGTGTCACTTTTAATAAATGGAAATGACCACATTTATTTTAAAATAATAGGAGAGTTTTTACTAAAAACAAAGCTTTTATTGCCATTAACATACCAGTAAAAATTGCACTGAAATATGTAAACTAAGTTGCCACCAGACTTTGAATTCTAAGCACATTTATTTTAAATCCAATCGAGTGAACTAAACAGAACAAAACCGTGATTGCTTGGCTGGCATCAAAGGCTATCATTATGCAACGAACACATTTTAGATCCGGATATTACGCTGGGACGGGACGCGTAAACGCATAAGCAGGCAACTGCCGTCCGGTACCTGTCTGGGGTGCTTTGGTGGAAAGAGGCTTTAGATAGTAGAATACATAAAAAAATTGCTTTCGTTGTTTCGGGAAAGGAATCGCATGAGGTTTTTTATACATAGACCTGACCCCCCAAAGCGTGTCCCTGCGTCGAAGGCCACGTCTTCCACGAAAATAATCAAAAATAGGACGCGCTGT
Organism: Operophtera brumata; assembly: GCA_932527175.1. Lineage (NCBI taxonomy): Eukaryota > Metazoa > Arthropoda > Insecta > Lepidoptera > Geometridae > Operophtera > Operophtera brumata. The sequence continues at coordinate 13,217,659 of OW052236.1, forward strand.
CAATGGGCCGCGTAACGTTGGCCAGGCTGTCAACATCCCAATGAAGGCACGGGGGGAGGGGGGAGGGACTGCTTTTTATCCCGACATCGTGCGTGGAACGTCGCAAGCAAAAGGCTAGTACAAAATTAAAAACAATATTGGCTTAGTCAATGGTCTTGCTAAAAGCTTCCAGTAGCCACAATTAAAATAAAGGTCAATAGCTACCTACTCAAAAGTCAATGACGTGCATCTCGAGTGCTTCTTTGCATTATCTGCTTATAAAATTCAGCTAATAAGCATAATCGACATCTAAACTTCATATCTGCGGTCAGCATTTATCGGCAGGTGGCCGTTCACCTGTCGATTTGTATTCCAGATAAGTAACACGATTCTTAAACACACTTAGATAAACGTGGGTATCTTATTGTTTCATTATCACGATTTGGTAACTCTAAAACAGTATCGTAGGAACTTTGAACTATTTGACCATTTGATGTCTCTATATTATGACGACGATACACTAGTGGTAAGTTCTTTTAGTATTTTTACCATAATGTGAATACAAAATCGAAAATGCAATTCTGCTTTCTAGGTGGATGTGACCTATGTAGCAATGCATTGTTATAGGCAGAGGTTACCGCTTAACTTCAGGTGGGCTATCTGAATGTTCCATCAATGACGCAGTATAAAAAATATTCTACCGAAGCTGCCTTCATACCTTTGTAGTCTATTAATGAGCACAGTAACAATGAGCTAGTGACTAACGAAGAAAATGAATAACGTTCTCATTCTCATTTCCTCATCGCCTACGGCATATTTATGTTCATTCCCATAGAACTATCGCCTCTTGGTCTAATGACAATGTGTTCATTTAAACTGGAAATGGATCAATATTGTATGGAAAATAGGAAATAATCACGATTGAACGCAGAGCTTTCAGGCTTATGTGCCTTTCGATATTTGATAGGTTTAATTTCGGCGAATGTGCCCAGGAACTTCTCCCACAACGATAGGACGACGAAGCAGACGTAGGAACAGCTCTGTTCACCCTCCTTACCTACCTCATTAATAAACCCTCAATTCGTACTATAAGTTTTAGTTCCACTTTTTTAATGTGGACAAACTGCTAAGGAATGGAACACAATACCGTCGTCTGTCTTTCCTGAAAACTATTATCTGTGTCTCTTTTAGGCAGTCTTCTAGACCTTTGTGCTTCATTGTCAGCCACATCGTCATTTACATACAAATACAAATACAATAGAAATATTTTATTTCATAAAACCAACTTAATCTAATACACAAAGCATGTGTGTACCCGTATAGACCCGGTTTCGCTCTTCCGTGATACAGATTTTCATTAAATTAAAATAGTGTTTGTCTACAAACAAAATTTTGATGATTTGAAAAATAACAAAAAAAAAATTAAAATAAGTGTTAGCGAATTTGAAGTTAGGGATTTAGAAATACATTTACGTTGTTAGTGTGTGCATTTATGTGTGTAGCGTAGTGTGTGGGTGCTTCTGATCACCAGTCATGAGCTATGAGCATGGGTACTTCAGGAGAATCAAGAAAGCAGTCAAAAGAAGCTCTACTAATGTTAAAAAATAAAAGACCAATTATAAATTCAATTTTGAAGCGTTCAGAGTTCGGACTACTTGTCCAATTATTTATTCTGTGACTAAACTAAAATCCTGTCTGAAATCCGTTCCGAGTGCACGGACGCTCGTCTCTACCATTTCTTAGTCTTCAAAATGGCTGCACATTGCTCAAAGGGTGGATGTTGTTGCATAGATAAGTAGCTTTATTTTTGCACATCCGAGATGCACATTGAAAATTTAAATATTATCTTGGCAAGCTCGTACGCACGGTATGAGGGTGCGGCAGACGGGCTGCCGCCCTTGCAAGGGTGGCTCGGGGTCGATGAACGCACCAAAACAACGAGTCACAACCTGTGGCCCGCCACTACCTTCGATCAATAACACCATCAACTTTAGATAAGCTTCTCTTCTACCCAATAGAATGGAAGTAACTATGAATAAAGTTCAAACAGTTTGCTTGAAAGGTCAGAAAAAGTTGCTGTAGGTATATACATTGTCACAAAAAGAGTGCTTCTCGTTTGAACGCATTAAATAAATAAATAATAAAATAAATAAATAATGCTGGACAGTTCACACAACATTAACGTTCCACTAATTTAGGTACCTATTGTTTGTACCTATTTTATTAAATGTATATATATTCAATAAGTTTATTTTAGTATAAAGTTTGCCAAATCCAGTTTTTATAGTATTGGTACAAAGTTTATCTTAAAAACGTTCTCTACGTTCTACGTTTTGTCCCAAAAAGTTACTGTATGTACAAACTATGACATAAAAAGTTGATGGAATCTTTAAATTGAACTTTGCTCGGAACTTCAATGTTTTCTAATTCTACCTCTTAGATTAAGTTTGAATGCCGATTAAGAGTATCATTTCGTAAAGTAGGTAGGTACCCACTCAGAATGAAGGTGGCCGAAGCCGTACTAGGTGGATAAATAAGGATTATCAAAGCTGTTAGCCGAGTCAGTCGTGGAAAGCAATGGCGGCGATGAGCTCACCACTTGTCACGTCTATATTCCACGATGGTGCAACCCACTGTGAAAAGAGGCCCATTGAGGCTCTGCCTACCCCCCTTCGGGGAAAAAGGCGTGTGTCTATGTATGTATGTATCAAAGCTGTTTTAACTTAGGTAACTTAAGATTTGTACTTGATGCCTGGAAGACCAAATAAAACCTAGAGAAATAAACAACACTTTATATACAAAGTAATTTAAAAGCTACTTAGTCCATAAACAACAATCTTCACCAGGACGCAATGACCATTTCAAAAAGATTTGGTATCTAGATATTTCAGTATCTCTGGCTTATTTATGAATGTGTTATTAAGGTACTGGAAGAAAGCGTTACCAGAGTTGGTCGTGGGAGAGCAATGGCTGCGATGAGCTCACCACTAGTCACATCTGTATTCTCACGATTATGTGACCCACGGTGTAAAGAGGACCATTGAAGCTCTGCCTTTCCCTTTGGGGAAAAGGCGTGTGTCTTTCTAAGGTGTATGTATAAAAATAAGAAAAAGTTTTTTTTTTGCCAAAAACTTAAAAAAAAACAAGTACCTACTCAGAGAGTTACTTCTGTAAGTCCTGGGTGGTAAATAATCATTCGATTGGGATTTTACAATAAAAATGAAGGTAGGTATGTATAATCGAAACCGTTACCTCCCGTGCTAGTTACCTATATAATCTGTGTTACGGCGAAGTAATGATTGTGTGTACGCTATCACACTTGGTTCTCAAGAAAGCGGAACCCCACGATAAGCTGAGCCAAACTAATTAGATGGATCACGATCATCGTGGCTGGCTCCCAAAGGGTGAGACGCATTTGTTTTATTTCCGACATCGTTCCTCAACGTAGCAGGAACTTATTCTCGTACCCACTTTATACCTACTAGGGATGTTTAGAAGCTCCCATGGGACAATAATCTGATCAATTTGCGTATGTACCTATCGTATGTAGAACGAAAGTGTTTTTTGATGACAATTTTTTTAGACTTTTGCTTTCGGGACTTAACCACCGACTAAAAAGAGAAATTTGGTCATAATGTATCTGTCTGTCAGTATGTAGGTATGTTTGTTTGTAGCTCTAACTTCAATGCAGTTTTTTTATACAAATACAAATACAAATACAAATCATTTATTGATAACGCCAAGTTACAGGTCAGAAAAGATCAATATAAAAATTCATATATTGACTTAATATAAAGGTTAAATAAAATTAGAATTGCATAATATTAATAGATGGTGTTTGCGGGATGGATTCGATGGTCGAGCTTTGTTTGGTGGAAATTGGTGCATTGCATCTGTTTCCACGTTCACGCGAAGAATATAAAATATACTTCAAGCCTTATTTACCTTACTATTCCCAAGTTAAGTTAGTGAACTTGAAAACGTCATTTCGAGTAATAGGCATCAATCAAAATTGCAAATAAGCCCACGTCTAGGAAATAGCCGGAAGATGATGTTGATTGCACGCAGACCGCACAATGTTATCTTGGATGTAATTATGACTGGCGTCATTATGTCATCCAGCGAGCCTTGAACTCGACTTGAATCTTTGTAAATATCATGTTGCTATTAAACCAGCTTAACAACGCTACTTTGGACAATGTTTTTATTGCACTTAACATGCAATATTTTTGAAATAGACGACAATTTCGTTTTGTTGATTTCTCATGTCAGGAAGCAGTGTCTCAACGCTTCGTTAGACAATGTTTTTATCATCTTTTTTTTTTAAGGTGGTTGCTTTTCCATACAAACGTATATGCACAAATATAGGCGAACAGAGTATGATTTTACAGTGAAATGACTGTTGTTGGCTTTTATATTGGTCATTATTTGCGGCAAATCATATTTGGTTGAAGAAAACAGTGGATTAATAGCGAAAATAACATCGTAATTTTAGTCCATACAAGTAATTTCGATGTTATTTTCGCTATTAGTCCACTGTTTTCTTCAACCAAATATGATTTGCCGCAAATAATGACCAATATAAAAGCCAACAACAGTCATTTCAGTGTAAAATCATACTCTGTTCGCCCATATTTGTGCATATACGTTTGTATGAAAAAGCAACCACCTTAAACACAAGGATCCAACTGCAGGATTAACAAACACTTAATTATTGTTTTCTTGCAGTTTTTCTACAGTATTTATGAGTTCCAATATTTTTAAATAGACGACTACAATTCTCATGTGTGGAAGTAGTGTCTCTACATTTATTTTATTATGTACTCGTATCCATTACGCAGTCTGTCTATCTGTATTTTGTCACAAAGGTAGGTAGATCTCGGCAGCCATAAGAGGTAGCCAGTTGAAATTTTCACAAATTTTTCGTTGTTTGGGCATGAACCTATTCGTTTATACGAATAATTAAAATTCTAAAAACCAAGGGCCCTTGTACAACAATTTCTCCAGCCACAGGGTGACACCCATAATACGTTCTATTCTACTAGTAGTAGCATCTAATTTAGACTTAAGTAAACTTTGGAAAACTACATTATGTTTGGTTCCAGAGCAGCTTATGTCTGATCTATTTATAATATTGAACTTGACAAAAATTTATAATATCAAGAAATGACATGTTTGTGACAATTAAAAAAAAAAAAAAAGAGGATTGTGACACACACAATACAAATATTATATAACATAACATAACATAATACACCTAACAGTCACATAGGTACATACTGATCCCACACTAGGGTTCCCTGTGTCCAGTGACTATGATTACCACATGATTCCTACATGATACCATAGCACCCAGACCAGAAAATATACAAATCATACAAACAATTGTCCTGCAGCGGGAATCGAACCCTCAGTCTCAGCAGGCTACTCGCCCGCCGCGCCACAGAGTTCGTCAACAATAAAGGTCTATAACTAGACACATGACAAGACATATTTTCTATAGTGGTGTAGGTATTTGATATACTTACTTATGAACTTTTCATGGAACTTCATCTTAGAATATAGAAGTAAAACCTCTTCACTGATGATAACTGCCTACTTTCTGGGTAGAATAAACAGTTTACAAAAACACATTCAAGAGACAATGCACTGGATCACTGACGCAAGGGTCACCGTACAAAAAGACGACATTTTTAACGGTATTCAGCTGTGGGAATCAGTTGACAATAAACGAGAGGAGAGGCCTTGACAACCAGACAGTAATTGATGGTCTGACACGTTCAATGATTTTATTAGGTAAATGGGATTTTATGAATCATGGAGGACCGGAAATGCAATGAAAAAATAATATATAGGTACAAATGGTGCGGTCATTCTGCGATATCGTAAGATCAACGCTGAATAAGATTTTTTGTTGTGATTTTTGAGGGTCAACATCAGAAATTGAATAGTTTTATTATATTGCTTCAAATTCAATTAAATCACCAATGTCATCCAATCATAAGGTCTATCGACTTATTGATTTCTCTTTGTACCTACCTACTTGATTCTGAGTTACATAAAGAACTACAATTACTGATTATATTTATATTTCATATTTATTTATTTATATTTAGTATGAACAAATCTATAGTGAAACGCCGCGACTTTGTCCTCATTGAGTTTTTTTTTGTTTACCGTACAAACTTCAACTTCCCGCCACACCCCCTTTACGGGGTGTATTTCAGAAACAAGACAGACCCCATAATTTCAATCTATACATTAGTATAGACTAGTATTATTTTATCTGTGGCATAATAGACTAAGCCGTTTCGGAACCTATTCAAGACAATCCTTCAGACATACAGGCAAAAATTCTAAAAACGTTAATTTATGGTTAAAGGCATCGTATAAACAATAGTTTTTACTTAATTTTTTGCATTTATTTTGACATGCACTTAAATTTAATTATTAATAAAATTAAACTTTTAATGTTTATTGTAAATAAAATATCTTGCAGGGTTCAGAAGATATGAATGTACTGCGCGAACGAAGTAGCGAGCACAGCTAGTAAATATTAAGGTATTTATGTAGACTTAGAATATTATAAAAGCATCTTGATTTTATGAATGTTGGACCCATTACGAATACATCCAATTACGAACCCTACTAACTACTACATAACTTTGAATATCTATACAAATGAAACATCATCCATCAGTCATACATAAAACCGGTCAAGTGGATCTTGGACTCGTGTGAAGAGGGTCCCGTACAAGTAGACTACCTTAGTAAAAATATGACCAAATTAACTTAGTAGTCCTCGGTGAAACATTTTATACGCATTTTCTCTTCAAGTATATTTTCCGCTTCTCTGCGAAATTTAAGGAATTGGGATATTAATTTAGGATTAAATTAATTTAACTTAATTTTAGGCTCGTTGTTACGCAGATTAGACTGGGGGAATGCTCGCCTTCGTATATTTTCATAAATATATTATTAAATACACATTTTAAAATTATAAAACTCGTAAACGAACTCTTTCATTTGATACGTCACCATTGATTGATACGTTGCAAATGACGAAAGTATTTATTTTGTTCCTGAATATTAACTCCTGAAATCGGAATTCGTTCATTAACGCTTCCAAGACCATGATTAGGTAACAATAAAAAAAAAAACATTCAGAAAAAACATTCCATCAAAAATAGCTGTGACAGACAGACACGAGATTGAGCTTTTAATGGTTCCGTTGATACCTTTTGAGGTGCGGATCCCCAAAAACAGGCTATTAAAGGTCCGTTATGTCCATTAGCTGAAATGGAGACACGAACGCATAGTAAATAAACATTGGAGCGAATGCGGCCTTGTTTGTTTGACAACATTGATCAAATTGGGTCACATCACAACACAATACCTACTATATAGTCGTAGGTAAATAATTAAAAACATTCAGTGTAAGTTGAAATGATTTGTCATAGATATAGAAACAACTCAATTTGATCACAGATGTACTACATCTGGTAGGTAAGGCAGGTGCATGTAAAACAGAATACAAATCAAGCATTTGAATTTTCAAAAAGTGAGTATTATATTATAGCTGCAAATAATTTAAATAAAATAAAGTAGAAAATTAAAGGGGACCATATAATAAACTTTTGTTTTTGCTCGATCTAGTATCTTTTGAACCGTAATAGGTAGATACTTACTTGAAATTTTAAGTGTGAGTCTCTATAACAAATAATAAAAATAAAATAAATTAAGTTAAATATTGTATAATGTTACGGAAGTTACGGAACCCTTCGTGTGCGAGTCCCACTCGCACTTGCCTGGTTTTATGGTATACAACTGGGTAATTGCCATTTATTAATTAGTTTTTACCTTAAAAAACACGAGTGATTAAAATACCTACATGAATTCTATCACTGACATTGGTTCCGCAAAGTTTGTATGGTAAACTGTTTTGGAGCAGCCCTTATTGTTTCGTTTGAAGAGCATTGCTTCAGTTCTGCCCGGATTGAACTCCGTAGAGGAGAGAGCACTCACACTTCTCCTGCCTTATTCGCTATGAATGACCAAACGTGACACAACGCGGGCACGTTACGATAACTGCGTGGAATCATCGTTCAGAATACATTGAGACGAAAACAAGTGATACAATAAATTCATAACTTTAAATCTTTAAATAAATTAAAAATTAATTAATTTAAATTTAAATTTTTAATTTTATCTTTTAATCTGTTTTTCATTGCTTATCCAAACCTACCCTTCTTATCTTAATTATTACAGCCTAATCATAGAAAGATAACCCGCTAGGGTGCTCGGGCGTGGATATTATATGAAATGTGGTGCATTAAAACCTTTTTTCTCGACGATATTTATCGAAAAATCTACAAAAAATATAGGTATATGTTATCTACATCATATAGAGCATCAAGCATGCCATCTCGTTTTTTTTATATTACTCAATATGTAAGATATAGCAAAGTAGTCTCTATTTTTAAAGTTAAAGTTAAAAACATGTTTTTAAATAGATGTTTTTACTGCCTTCAGTATATTAAATAATACAAAGCCTAGTTTTTATTTGTGAAAATTACTTTCCTAATGATTTTTAAATTTCAAAAAACGTGATTTTCACTCACTTTTCGTTTCGCTAGTGCTTTTCTGTCACTTTTTAACTTACCTGAACTTTATCGAGTTAGATAGTGACAGAATTTGGCGTCCATCGACGCCTTAACAAACGAAGTTTGTGTCGTGTCTATTTTGGATATTATCTCATCAAAATCCATGAAACTTTGTACACAAGATCAATACAACTAATATCTAGAAATTGATAAGTAATCGTGGATAGTGAGTCGTGGGAAGCAATGGCGGCGATGAGTTCACCACTTGTCACGTCTACTTCCCACAGTGAAAAGAGGCCCATTTGAGACCCTGCCTACCCTTTCGGGGAAAAAGGCGTGTGTCTATGTATGTAGGTATGTATGATAATCCACGGGGATTTAAACTGGACTTCTGTAGGCTGATGATGATGATGCTGATGCAAGATTACTCTCGTGTCCAATAGCTCTGTAAGTAGAGCAGGGTTCACGAGCTAGGTACAACCACGCAACCTGAGCCTTGAACGGCTCCATTGAATACAGACATGGACTAATCAAGCAGCTGCCTAGATTGCTGTGTCAACTTTACAATAAGAATAAGTTGTTTGTTGAAAAATATCTTTTTCAAAACAAGCTTTTATGAAATTATTGATCGGGACCGTGTGTTGATCAAAATGAGCACAAGCACCGCCAGTTTAGTATTATCCATCGAAGAATTACGTAGTCACATCAGATCAGCTCGCCGTCACCATATTGTATTGTCATCGTAACTGACATGTATGCCAAATTCAGCCGAGAAGTTGGTCAAAAACTTGTGGTTTGATTACAGATACCGGGTGAAATTAAATAAGTAAAAGCTTGTAAAAAACTGAAATGACAGAGGTTTCTCAAAATTATATTGAACTAGCAGCGCCCCGCGGTTTCACCCGCGTAAGTCTCGATCCTGTGAGAATAGCAGGATAAAAATGTGCCTATGTGTTATTCCAGGAGTCCAGTTATCTCCATTCCAAATTTCATCCAAATCCGTTCAGCCGTTTAAGCGTGAAGAAGTAACAAACACACACACTCACAAACTTTCGCATTTATAATATTAGTGTGATAAATAATTAATGTTTTTTTTACTTTTTATTATTATGAGACAATGCGCCAAACGCGCGGTTGCAAACCACAAGGTCTATCTTATATAAAGACTACAGTAACTAAAACGATCAGGTAATCTATGCAATAAAAACTGAGCGAGGCTTACTGTAGTCGCATATGATGTGTAACATCTGACCACACCTTCTTGGTAATATGCAACATGGCTGATAGTACCAACCTCTCGGAAAAATGCGCGCTACCTGTTACACAATTCCGTCCCTTTTCTCGAAATCTCTCCCACAAATTAAGAGACATTAAAAGATAGTTTTAAGTATAAAATAATATGTATGTTAGCTAAGGTATATATTTAAATGGGCTTATATTTATTACTAAAGGTAGCTATGGACCATTCTACTCGTATATAGGGTGAGAAGCGTTACCTTGCCGTAACACAGTTATTATTAACTATAATGGAACGCAAAATTCTCTTATTTTCATAAACTTACGAACATCTTTAATTATGTTTTGTTGTACCTATTCTAAGACAAATAAACTTATCTTTATCTGTATTTTTAAATTGCAGAAAAGCGTGAGAAAAGATGTAGGTAGTTATTTCATCGAAGCTACACATCAAAAATATTGTCCGAGTCGTCAATCCGTCGTCACCATCAGAAACAGTTGTGAGGTCAACAACTTGTGCATGAAGATAGTCACCGCAAAAAAAAACGCGACGAAATGAACTTTGAGGAACCTTGTCTGCCGAAGCCAGAACGAGGACTACACTGAGATGATTGCTTCTAGGTAAATAAAAAAAAACACGTGAAAAATTATAATAATTGTATTGTAAGTAGGTAAGTAGATGCAAAGACCTACTCACATTGGTATTAGGTACCTATGTATTCGCTGGGCAATAATTTGAACCAACCACTTGAAAATTACGCATGCGCAGAAGTTATTTATTTTGCAGACGCTTTCTGTTAGACGCTTGGAAATCTCATTAACGCTGACCTGAGTAATTAGTTAGATCCTAGCGTAGGTAGGTAATAGTAGGTATGATAGGAACTTGTTATAAGCATAAAGATTAAGCAAAAGCTAGTAACTACCTAACTGATATGCTTGCTTAGTTCTAAAGCCCAACAGTGCTACCTACTATAAAATTAGAGTTAAACTTGGAATAGTACACAGTGTTTTGTCTTTTTCATTGTCAAGCAATTTCAAATTCGATCGAAAGAGACAAAACACGGTGTAACTATTCAAAGGATGATCCGCGTTTATTAGTAGAACGGTACGCTTTAGAGTTATAGATAGGTAAGACTTCCATTTTAGTCGCTAGTTAAGAGTAAGTATGTAATAGGTACAATTTTATTTAATTCACCGAGCATTTAGTGTAAAACTAGAGCAAAACTTTGACTAACTAATCACCATGTCTTAAAATAAACAAAGCATACAAAATCACAATGCTTACGCTTTCATTTTCTCACGACAAAAATTACACGCCAAGAAGTTCCATTGTGAGTCCAGACTTTCTTTAATTACACTAAAAAAACAACCAATGTTTGGATAAAACTTTGAAACACGTTTGCGTAAAAAAATATTCGTCTTCACTAACGTGAAATTTGAAATTCGAATGTCAGAAAAAGTCAATTGTTTATGAAAAGAGTTCGAGTTCGAATTTCAATTGCAAACGCGCGATCGAGTCCGAAGCCCGCAGCCAACTCGCGTGCAAACGGCCGTGGCATCGGCTTTCCGCTGCGCCGGTATACAACACAAACCACGGGGTCTATTGTGCTCTCCATAGCCAGACAGCGAACCCTCCCGTCTAATGGCAACCCATAGATAAATGCTAGTATTGCTCCACCCTCGCTTTGCTTTGATCCCGTCAAACCTTGAACTACGGAATGTTGCTGTCAAGTTCCAATAAGGTTTTAATTGTGTAAGTTTTATTTATCGCGTGGGATATGTGTAGGCTGTATTCTACCGATAAAGTAGGTAGAGCGTAGGAGTTCCATTATGGGATATTGCATAATGTTCAGATCAAAATAAAAGGTGATTGAATTACGACTCCAATATCTGTTAGATATGGACGTCATTGAATACCGTTCCCATGCTTAGGCTTCGTTCACACGGCATTGTCCTGCACGTTTTTTTGTAATCGTTTTTTTAACGTATGGTCAACCGGGTGTTCATATGGTAAATTTTCATTCGTGTAAAAACGAATAGCTGCAGTTTCCACACAGTTGTCACATTGAGTAGACGTCACTGATGGATCCACGCTTGGTTGTACTTTTATATTGGTATCGAAGGCGCCAACGGTCTCGCCGCCGACAAAACAGGTTTTGGGTACATCCTATTAATCAAAAAACTGTGCGTACGATCACATTTGAAAAATTATTCGACACGATGAAAAAAATTGTTTTTAATTAGTTTCGAATGTCTATTGAAAGTTTTGAAAAGTTATTAACTCGACTGGAAAAAAAACGATTCAATTCGATATTAAACGTATGACATCGTGTCGTGTGAAGGAGACAAAGCTATAGCTTTGTCAACGAACTTAGTTTACTTAACTTAATTTTAACTTATTTTTTTGTTAACTTAGTTTTTGTTTCTTAGCTTTTTGACGTATTCGGTTCGCAGTTGCATATGGTATACCATATGCCACTGCGAACCGAATACGTCAAAGTTCATGCGATTTGCTTGACAAGTCCGTTGAGTATGCGTTAAACCTGCCATGCGTGGTTATTATGGCAAATCCCTCATCGCATTATATGGGGGAGGCCTCGTCCAGCAGTGGACGTCTAAGGCTGCGATGGTGATGATGATGACTGTCTCTAAGATGCTTTATTTCCGTTATGAAAGACAGAGGCAATAAATGTGCCGTTATCAAGTCACTATTATTATACGTATGCACTACTTTCAATTAATTTGACTAAAAATACGCTCAGTTACCTAATTAGAACGCGACCTAGAACCCCGGCTCGAAAGTGCTAACGTCATTCAATCGGTATTATTAGTTGGTAATCCAATTGCCAGATTTTAATCACCAATACGTTTTGGACGTCACTCTTTGATTTCCATTAGTTTTCGAATGCTTCCTGTTTCAACCCATTTTATTAATTTTATATTCTTAGATTTTTTTTTTTTTTTTTTTTATACTACTTGGATGACGGAACTAGTAAGAGGCCCACCTGATGTTAAGCGGTAACCTCTGCCTATGAACAGTGCATTACCTCATAGGTCACGTCCACCAAGGACGCACCCTATGTGGCATTGCACTGCGCCCGCCACCCTGAGACATAAAGATGAAAAGTCTCATGTGCCTGTAATTTCACCGGCACCCTTACCCTTCAAACCGGAACACAGCAATGCGAGCACTACTGCTTTGCGGCAGAAATAGGTATGGTGGTAGTACTTCCCCGGACGAACTCTTTCACAAAAAAGCTCTACTACTACTAAACTCAACTACTAAACTACTAGTTTCAACCCAATCCTAAAATATGAGGCACAGTGTACCGTCCTCCTCCTCGCGTCGTATTCCTAAATGCTGAGGGTAGTGACCCCCTCCATGGATCACTTTCTGCCGGACGATCTTGCGTCAATGAGATCTGTTGCCAGCGAGCTGCACGGCTTCGTGGAATTTCGAATCGAGAGTGGTGCGAATCTGGTCTGACCAACGTAATGGACTACGGCCTCGTGGCCTCTTTCCCTCAATTTTTCCAGTGATAATCAGCTTCTCTAAGTTGTCACTGCCTTTCCGTGCTATATGACCAAAATACTCAAGGACTCGCTGGAGGCAGATGGAAGAAAGCCTAGTAGTTATCTTGAGTTCCTTGAGTATTGACACTTTCGTCCTACGGGCTGTCCAGGGGATTCGCAGCATCCGTCTCCAACACCACATCTCGAAAGCGTCAACACGTCTGCGATCCTTCGCTTTGAGAGTCCAGGTTTCTGCACCGTACAGGAATATATAAAAGACTAGGCTCCGGATGAGTCTAATTTTGGTCCTATTGGTGATTCTCCTATCCTTCCGTATTCCCCCAAGCTGACTCATTGCGTTTTTGGCCATCCCAACCCTTCTTCGAACTTCAAGCTCACATGAGCTGGTGTTAGAGATGCTGTGTATATACACAGCATCTCTGCATATGCAGTGGTATTAAAATGTTTGCATACAAAAGGGCTCAAGCACCCTAGCGAATAGGCCACTCCGTTTTCTCCCGTGGATGTTGTTTATCGACTAAGAGATTACCACATCATTGAACACCAATACTGCGATCACCAATCCGCCTGCCATGCATGGTGATTCTGGCAAATTACCCCATTGCTTTCTATGAGGTGGCTTCGTCTATCAGCGGACGCCTAAAGGCTGCTAATGGTAATACAAACAGCTTAGGTCGGTATAGAGTCACAATACCTACAGAGCTTCTCTAAGGCGTAAGACAGTCAGATGCGGCGCGCTATTGGCGCGCTACCGGCGCGCATCGGATGCGCCCGTGGCACGCTCACGACGGGACGGTGTGTAGAGGTGGCCTGCGGCGCGCCGTCTCGACGCCTTTCCAATTTTCTATGTAGGTGAGGGACGTGGTGCAAAACAGATAGAACAGGTGCGCTGATGGCGCGCTACAGGCGCGCCACGCTCGCGCCGGTTCTATCTGGCTTGCGTTAATGCGCAACCAATGTAACTGCGGACTAATGTCGGCAGATTACATTCCCGAAATCTATAATTGTGAACAGTCTGTCAAAAAAAAGTGAAAGTTAAGTGTTAAGTGAAATATTTAATTGTTATATAAGAGTGCACAGTTGCTTTTAACCGCGTGCTCAATTTTGATGACCGAGCAAGCGAAGGATTCTAAAATTAGAATCCTGAGCGTTAGCGAGGGAATCAAAAGAGCACGAGGTGAAAAAGCTTTGCACTCGAGTGCAACACGTTCATCCCACCTCAGCGAGGAAATGACTTAATGCAAAAAAAAGTAATTCACTAAGAAGTTCAGGGTGTTCTATGTATAATAAAAATATATATCTATGTTATATATTGTATTAAGTATATCAGTTATCTAGTAACCATAACACAAGCTCTGCTTAGCTTGGGGCTAGATAATGTTGTGTAAACTGTCCAGCATTATTTATTTATTATTTATTTTATTTATTATGAGTTTTCTAACAAATTAAAAAGGTTATACTTATGTTAAATTCGGCACCATGTAGGTAAAAGTAAATAGGCTTAATTATGTTTTGAATTCACTAACTTCATAAACTTAGTGCACACGATGTTCTAAATTCCATTTTACTTTATCCCCTAGCGATAAAAACGGCTTTTGCATTCAGATATCGGAGAGCAAAAATACTCTTTCCGAGATGGGGGGATGAAAAATAACTTTCATTAGAAAAGAGTATCCGTATGTTTTAGGGTTCATCCGACAGGAATTATAAAATCGGTTTGGGCTCAAGCGCCGCTGTAGCGGTACAATGCACTCGCCACGGATCTTTGTACTCTAACTAAAACTTCAAGCTGTTTGTTTACATTGGATTGTTCCGCTTATCTGCTTAGATCAAAATCAGCCAGTCACTCATACCTAGAAAGTAGCTGTTGACGGACACTAAGTTGTCAGTGAGTGAAAGCATTAGAACCAGTGGCGGTTTATACACAGTCATTACCATTAGTTGCAGTGCGCGTGTAGAGTGGCTATGAGTGGGTCTTTGTGTGGGGGTGGCTGATCCAAATAGGGGGGTGAATGTACGAACATGCAATGCGAAGATGAAAGTGAATATTTGTAATTTTAATGTGGAATAGGATGCATCAGGATGAGGTTATCTTTGATTAGATGGTCACGTTTGAGCACAATGATACCAAACATTTATTTAGTTCGACAAAAAGAAAGGGATCTCGTATCTATGATATCGAAATCAAGAGGTTGATAGGGGAGCTCGGGGGAGTTCGCGTTTGGTTTTCTGCACAAAAATATGTCTGTTACGGGATACTTGTTTCAGACAAGTATCACTAGGCAGAAATCTTAATACAAAAAAAACGTCTGGCGCAGCACGAAAAAGCATAATTTTACAAAACCCCTATTGTAAACCCTCGGCTTTGTTGTATTGACTTTATTTCTCTAATTTTTTTCCAAATAATATGCACCATTTTAATAAACAATCGAATAAAGGCAAAAAATAGACGTAACTTTGTTTTTTTTCTATCGAGATAATATTGGGCTATCGTGTTTCTGGTACAGTGATCCCTCGGAATTATAATGTAGTATCCATGCATATTTATAATTTGAATATTGTATTTGATTTAGTCAATTAAAAATCAAATCTAAATTGGTAATTTTGCACCCACCTTAAGTAAAAAGTAATACCTATAACAAAATATGCTATAACTACCTATTTATTATCAAAAACTAAATCACTGTACGAAAAGTTACATAAAAATGGTACATTTACCTACATACCTACCTATCCTAAGACTTATAATAAAAACTTAAGTAAATGGCTATGTTTCTGTCGTCCATGGCATGCTGTCGATTATGTTTATTTTCGTGAACTATGTCAGCTTCTGACAAGAGTCTAAGATTCACTGCAATTAATTCGGTCACTCTTGTCCTCCTCACCCATTCAAAACCCCACGCCCTGTCGCGAGAGCAAGTTACAAAGTTAAAAAGCGTAAAATTGGATTGGTAATCCGTTAGCCGGATATCCGGCGCTCCGGCTGGACTGCGCCGGTTATCCGTTATGGATCACTATCCGTTAAATCTCTAGTATTGACGCACGCGCTGTCAAACATCTAAATAAACTCTAGGTCAGTAAAAAACGGGGCTCTTCTCTTTTTCAAAATTATTTCAGGGGGTCTGGTTAAAGCGACCCATGACCCGATAGCTGGCTCTTATCTGGCTCAACGCATTAGTATTGCCATACAGGGTGGCATTGCAGCCAACATCTAATGGACATCCGCATGAAAAAGTAGTAGTTTAAGTAAAACAAAGTCGCATGAAAAGTTTTAGTAGTAGTAGAGCTTTTTTGTGAAAGAGTTCATCCGGGGAATTTCTACCTCCATACCTATTTCTGACGCAAAGCAGCAGTGCTTGCATTGCTGTGTTCCTGTTTGAAGGGTATGGGTGCTGGTGAAATTACAGATACATGAGACTTTTCATCTTAAGTCTCTGGGTGGCGGTCGCAGTGCAGTGCCACATAGGTTGCGTCCTAGTTGGATGTGACATGCAGGTGGATGTGACAGGTAATGCATTGCTATAGGTATTATCTAGGTACCTCTATCAGTTTCCTGCTTTACATAAATTAGGTACTAATAAGGTACGAAACTAATTACCTACTATAGTATAGTAGGTAATTGTCTGGCAACTCCTTAGCAGGATGACTAAATGGGTCGGTCGTGTGATAGGACATTTGGTGTTGCTGGGCCAACAGATTGTTCCATCATACAAGTACTTAGAAAAAAAAACAGATGCCTTCTCCGTTTTTCACCTCACTTCATAATTCGTATATTCAATGCGACCCCTCCATTGCACTTCCCCTGTACAAGCCCCTGTACCGATCGATCGAGTGGGCTGTGGGGTTCCGAATAGACAAGGATACTCATAAGATATTATAGGACCATTGATTTGCACTTCACTTCACTCATTCAGGCTATTTGTAGGGTTCTCGCCATGCGTATTATTTTTAGAAGTCTTTACCGACGGACTGCTGTTGTGAGTCAGGTCTAATAATAGATCCGTCTCCTCCCATGGATGTTGTTAAAGGACAAGGAGCAGCTGGCGACTATGGGATTACACCAAGGGATGTGCAGCAGCATCAACCTGAGTACTCAACATTGCACCTATTGGTGCTGTATTCAGCGATTTCCAATCCGCTTAACAAACGTCATTGCATTCTATGGGGGTGGCCACGTCGAGCAGTGGAGGTCTAAAGGTCAACGTAACAAAAAGGAACAGACTGAGATGAAAAACTGCATGGAAAATTATTTCAGACTTTTAGCTATCCAACTTACATCGTCCGTCCATCAGGGGTCCACATACCTACACATTTATGACGCAGTGTAGAAAGGCCTCCTTTCGAAGGACCAAAGGCATATAGAGGTAGCAGGAAGTCGGTGGAAGGAGGTGGACAGAAATCTTAGATGAAATAAATACTGCAGAAATAAATATTACTTACAACATTGATAGGAGAAACAAGCTCCAACAAAAAATAGAACCATCCTATTTACGTTTCTAGGTCCAATGTCTCAGAATAACGCAAAAACTTGGACACACTAGTTCCACTTCAGCCTGCATTCATCAGATAACTACAAGTGGTGAGAGTTCTTCTTATATGGATAAGTGGCACTTACCGATCGTATAAGGAGAGTCAACAAATTATACATTGGCTGTCAAACGATTTTCACTTCAATAGTGAACGCGTGAAACGAGTGCCAATGTATTGAAATGCGTGTGGGCTACTAAAACGTAGGTTTAGGTAAACAAACAAACAAACAATCGCGGCGTATGCCCAGCGGTGAGTGAACGAGACACCGTATCCAGAGTATCCTATATTGTTTACCTGACGAACTGCTCGCCGGCCGGCCGAGGGTCCTACCACAAAAGTATTCGTATCGCTTAAGCATCACCTACCCAGCGTCGAATACCTATTTACTAATGAATACTCTCGAACGTACTCCACCATCTAGTTATGGCTCTGATTCTGACCTGTCAAGACATCAATTTAACCTGATGAAACATCGTAAAAGGAGAGAGGAGGAGATGGATAGTTGCCATTGCGAATCGTCGATGACTAAATTTCATAATGATATAATGGAAAATATTACACGTACGATCAAGTCAACGGTCGAGAGTGTAATTACTGAAAAGATGGATAAATTTTCGACTGATCTGGACAACATCAATATAGAAATGAAGAAAATCACCAAAGACAACGCGGCTATCACGGCTTCCGTAACTGAGATAAAAGGACGTCTGAACGAGATTGAGGCATCAACTAACTTTGCAACTAATCGTCAAGATCAATTTGATTCGCGCCTGTGCTTAACTGAGCAGCGCACTAAAAACTTCGAACAGTATGAGAGTGATATTGCTGAGTTAAGAAACAAATATACAACCGTAAGTGCGGAATTGAAAGCAAGACAGCAATGGGATAGATTACTCAATCTGGAAGTGAATGGAGTTCCTGAGACTAACAATGAGGACCTCGTGAAAGTACTCGCCATTATAGCAAAGTTTCTTGATGTCAACTTAACAGCGACCGACATTGAGTTCGCAAACAGGATTCAACCGAAGCAGCCGAAACCAGGTGCCCCCCGTACTATAATCGTGAAATTGAGAAACCGAGTGGTGAAGGACAACTTACTGGCGGGCATCCGGCGCTTTCACGGTATCACCCGCAGCGACATCGGTATGCAAGGTACTCAGCGCATCTTCGTAAATGAACACCTTACGTTGGAAAACAAAAACTTGTATAAAAAGTGTCGTGAATTGGCTACTTCGAATTCATATTAGTTTATTTGGATACGTAACTGTAAGATTTTTGTGCTTAAAGATGACAAGTCGCCAAAAATTACGATAAACAAAGAAGAAGATCTCATTAAAATTAAATGACTTGTCGTCTTCTTGCCGCGGGGGGATTTGATTGTACCTATCCGTTGTGCTGATAGCTTCCCTTTGTTTTCACATTGCTTGTGGTATTTTTTACTTCAACCTAACTACTTACTCACTACACAAACACAATTTATTAATACTAGATTTACAAAGATAAAGACTATTACGATATTATATTATTATATTTATTATGACTATATTAAACACTGCTATATATTGTGCTATATATTGTTCATGCCCTATATATCTATTTACGCCTATATTACAAAACAAGAATTCACCTATCATCGCTTGGCTCATAGTAATCCACACTCGAGAACTTGTTTCGTTTCTACCTACATAAAGTTTTGTTTGACGACGTTCCGCCTTTTTGGCACAAATAAGGATGTTAATAATTGTTGTGTTATGTTATTAGCAGTTGTATTTATAGTAATTGTCGTTGTTCTGTCGTCATGGCTGTAAAAACCTTAGATATTTTTTATCAAAATGTAAGAGGTCTCCGTACCAAAACTATAGAATTTTACAGGAATTTATTGAAAAATAACTTTGACATAGTTTTAATAACGGAGACTTGGTTACATAGTGGAATTTTGGATGGTGAAGTCTCTGACCCACGTTACGATCTTTTTCGGCTCGACAGGAATTATGCACTCACTAATACAACTAGGGGGGGCGGTGTTATGGTACTTGCGCGAAGGGAACTGGGAGCCTTTCTACTAGTAAATAGTTATGTAACTCCCCCTACAGATATGATTTGGATTACTATACCGGCTAAATCTTTTAATACTTCTGTTGGTAAGAACTTACACATAGCATTAGTCTATATCTCACCTGACAATAATAGCTTACCTCAATATGTTAATAGTGTGATTGAAAGTGTTTTGCATGTTTTTAACTTATATAAAAATGATAATTTTCTGATACTAGGCGATTTCAACTTGCCAAATATTCAGTGGAGTCCCCATCTGGGTCCGTTACAATTGAGGCGCGGCCCTGTAGAAACACAAGTGGCAGGTCAGTTGTTACTAGATGAATTCAATCTATTGGGTTTTGAACAAAGTAATTATTCGAGAAATTCGTACGGTAACACTTTAGACTTGATATTTAGCAACTTCTCCGCTTCAGCAGATATAACACAAACCTCGCTAGTAAAAGAAGATACAGCTCACCCTACTTTATTTATTGATTCAACCAATATTTCCCTTGTTCCATTTGAAGAATGCCCTCGAACAAAATACAATTTTAGAAGTTGTAGGTATGATAAAATTACTGAGTATCTAAATAAATTTGATTGGAAAACAACATTTGAGTCGTGTGATTCTGTAAATTGTGCAGTTAATTGTTTTAATAATGAACTACAAATATGTATTGATTTGTTTGTGCCTAAATGCAAAATTAAAAATGGTAAATACTTTCCGCTATGGTACAATAAAACTCTTAACAATATAATTCGTGATAAATTAAAAGCACATGCTAAATGGAAACTGTTTAAAAATTACTTAGATTATAAAGAATTCTCTATATTACGAGCAAGGGCTAAAAAGTTAGAAGGTGAACTGTACAATAGTTTCATTACACATATTCAGGAAGATATTAAAATTTGTCCTAAAAAAATGTGGACTTATGTAAAATTAATGAGAGGGAAATCTAATTATCCTAAATGTTTATCATTGGGCTCTGATACTTACGACACCGGCCCAGACATTTGTAATGGTTTTAATAAGTTTTTCGAGAGTGTATTTATGAAACCCTCAACTAGCTATAACTTATTAGATCTCGACTTGCCAGCTTGTAGTGAGTCCAATGTCATTGGTAAAGTTGTTGTCTGTGAAAAACAATTACTAAAGTTGCTTAAGGAAATTGACATTAATAAATCAGCCGGAACTGATAACATTCCCCCTATCTTCATTCACAACTGTGCTGAATCTCTTGTGGAGCCTCTAAAAATTATATTTAATAGATCTTTATCAGAGGGAACATTCCCTTCAAAATGGAAAGAGGCTAATGTTATACCAATTCATAAAAAGTCGTCGAAATCAAAGATTGAAAATTATAGACCCATATCGATTCTAAATATATTCAGTAAGATTTTTGAAAAAATTGTTTATGACCAAATCTATAGCACTATTGTGAATGGGGTCAGTCATACTCAGCACGGTTTCTTGAGACGAAGGTCTACCATTACTAATCTTGCCGAGTTCATGCAGTTCGTCCTAGAAAGTATGGAGGGTGGAGGACAGGTTGATGTGGTGTACACAGACTTTGAAAAAGCTTTTGATCGTGTAGACCATATCATCCTTCTTGCTAAACTTGATAGACTTGGCATCCATGGCGATCTCTTGCGGTGGGTTAAATCTTACCTTACTAATAGGGCTCAAGCGGTTGTAATTGGTGGATTTAGGTCGGACTTCGTGGACATTCCCTCAGGAATTCCTCAAGGATCCCATTTGGGGCCTCTTTTATATAATGCTTACATATTTGACATATATAAATGCTTCACTTCTAGTAATCACCTGTTATATGCAGATGATAAAAAGATTTTTTGTAAAATTAAAAGTGTTCAAGACTGTGCCAATCTTCAGAATACTCTCAATGTTCTGTCAAATTACTATGCTAACAACAAAATTACTGTAAACGTACCTAAATGTCAGCAAATTTCGTTTACTCGCAAGCTCAAACCGTTAACATTCACATATACATTAAACAATATCCCTATTGAAAAAGTCAGTGTTATAAGAGATCTTGGGGTAATCCTAGACTGTAAACTTACCATGGCTGAACACGTAGACTATATTACAGATAAAGCTTATAGGAACCTTGGCTTCGTTATCCGTACCTGTAAACCTTTCTCTGATCTTACCTGCATTAAAACAGTTTATTACGCTTATGTCCGCAGTGTCTTGGAATACGCTAGCAGTATCTGGGCTCCTCAGTATATTATTTACAATCATAAAATTGAGAGAATTCAAAAGAAATTTATAAAACATCTAAATTACCGCAAACGAGTATTCTACAATTACAATGATGGTTGCACATGTCACAATTTAATGTCTTTAGAAGATAGACGTACCTTATTAGACAATATGCTATTGTACAATTTATTAAATTGCAATTTGGATTCCCCGACGTTACTCGCCTGTATCAATTTAAATGTGCCTTCAACGCGGACGCGTCATACGCAGCTTTTTTCACTCCCTTATCATAGCACTAATTATGCCAAGAATGCACCAATCAATCGAATTTGTTCCAATTATAACAAGCGCTTCTCGGGTGTTGACATGTTCAACACCAGTAAAAATTCCTTCAAAAAAGCGATTTTATACTTACTTTATAATCCAGAACAATAATTTTCAGTTGTAGTGGATAAACCCTTAAACACGCCCTAGTAATGTGAAACCAAATATTTGTTTCTTTGTACTTTTTAGATATTCTTATTTATTAATTGAATGTAGTGAACCTTAACTATTTGTTTTTATGTACTTATTAGATATTCTTATATAATAATTTAATGTAGTGAACCTTATTTTTTTGTTTTTATGTGTTTATCTATATATGTATTTTATTATAATTATCGTAGGAAATTATCATAGTTTTAGTTTAATATTTAGAGAGACCTATAATTGGCTGTATAACTTATATAATTAAGTGATTTTGTTTTATTATTGTAGCTGTTGGTCTTTTCAATAAACAAAAAAAAAAAAAAAAAAAAAAAAAAAAAAAAAAAAACAATGCTGGACAGTTCACAAAACGGGTGCATCCGTTTTGATCCCAGAAATTCATCCCACGAGGTAAAAGTAATAATAATTATTCCGGATTCATACCATTCATATTAATTTCATTTTGAGAGTCCGTATTAATCCCACCTAGAAGTACTTACATTTAAAACGAGTGGAAGTAACGTCAGCAAAAAAATATGTTATTAAGGAACATCTATTTCTTTCATAAAATTGACGGTATAAAATAATCAACAAAGTAATCATATAATATAAACTATGGAATTAAACTCGAAAAATCACAT
Source organism: Operophtera brumata (assembly GCA_932527175.1). Classification (NCBI taxonomy): domain Eukaryota; kingdom Metazoa; phylum Arthropoda; class Insecta; order Lepidoptera; family Geometridae; genus Operophtera; species Operophtera brumata. Next base: position 13,240,905 of record OW052236.1, read on the forward strand.
TGGTTGCATTATTTCAGACTTATTAATTAACCTTTTTATTCTAGTCTTATTAATGCTTTTTACCTAACAAACACTAAATTTAAATTATTTTTAATAATAGCAGTTTTTTTTGTTACTGTATCGATTACTTTAAAAAACGATATCTGCGGTTTACTGTCATCACAGAACAAAAATATGTTTACAAATATCAAAAAAAGTGGAAGACATTTTTGAAAAAAAAACCGGAATACCACGGATTAGTGTAGAAATCGTTTCAGAGAATCAGAATTTTACAATTATTTATAACATCAGCTTTTAGATAACATCAATATCCTATACAACGAGCAAAGATTTTTGAATAGTTTTATATTGCTCGGCAGTTCCTCCACATTTCAAGTCTCTGGTTCCGGCGGTTTTAGCTTGGTAGTTTTGAAAATCAAAACATTCCTGTGGTTTTTTTCAGTAACATTTCAGGAAATGCTGAAATGTTATGTTTATTTCAGAAATCTACATGTACAATTTCAAGTATCTACTACCGACTAGTAAAAAATGCAAAAAATCGGCTTCGTTTTCGTTTCAACGGCATTTTGTGAGCCATTTCGGCAACATGACTTTTCCGATGTAAAATAGTCTGCTGTATGCGGTTCTGAATGTTGCCAAGCCGAATTTTGGCTCCCCCCCACCCCTCCCTTTTTTCCTCGAAATATGTCTCTAACCATGGTTTTTACGATTTTAACTTTGATTGCATTATCTAGCCCAAGCTAAGCAGAGCTTGACTTATGGGTACTAGGTAACTGATATACTTAATACAATAACATAGATTTTTATATAACTTTTGAAACTATCATGGTTATGTACATAATTTTCACTAGAAACGGGATATTTACCATGATTTTTGAGTTTTATATGTTCCCGATATTTCGGCACAGTTGCATGCGCCATGATCACGGGAGAACTGACTAAAGTCTTTGCGAGTAGATGTTATTGGCAGATATATCGATCTACCCTCTTTCTCACTCTTTTATTACGAACGATACCACTACCATCGGTTTCATTGTCACAATTCACACCAACTCGACACACAACACTAACGGTGTCCGTACGCGTAGCAGGTACCACACTTTTTTGATTCTTACACATTCTTACCACAGGCTTCCATACTCCAGATAATTGAAAACCATCTTCTCTATTGAAGTTTCTGTACTTAGTAATCTCAATTGCCTCTTGTACATATAAAACTCAAAAATCATGGTAAATATCCCGTTTCTAGTGAAAATTATATAGATTTTTATTTTTATTTTTGATAGAAAATACTCAGAACACCCTGAAAAAATATCTGCGGATCGTACAAATATTTGTTCCGAGGCGGGAATCGAACCCGCAACCCCCTGCGTCGCAGGCGAACCTTCGCCCGCCGCGCCACAAAGGTCGTCAAAGGTAGGAGTTCGGAGGTTAGGTACCGCAGGTCCTTCATCTTCAGCAGCCTTTTGACGTCCAACAGCTTCGAAGCCTTCGCATAGAATGCAATAGGTATCACTCACCACGTCTGTGATTGCAGAATTGATGAGTGCTGAGGTGAAGGCTGGTCCATACCCTGGTTGTTAGTAACGACATCCATAGGAGGAAACGAAGGGGTAATTTCTTATTAGACAGACACGCTACAGTAGCGAAAACGCCACGGCTTTATAGGATGACACAAATAAGTTATTTAAAAAATTTAACCCTAGGAAAATGTTGCTCGCATTGCTGTTTGAAGGGTGTGGGTCTGGTCAAATTACATCATCAGCATGTAGAAGTCCACTGCTGGACATAGGCCTTCTTAGAGACTGTACCGATCCGCGTCGATCCACTGACTTCCTGCGACCTTTCTTCCTTCCTTTATATTGTTTTTGGTTTATCGAGAGGTCCTACACTGCGTTGTCTGGTTTGTGGTTATTCTTCAACGGTTTTCAGTTCTGCGAGCTAAATAGCATGGCATTGCCACTTCAGCTTGCTAATACTATTACAGGCACATGAGTTTATTTATCTTTAAGTCTCAGGGGGTGGTACAGTCGAACAAAACCTTCAATTCGTAACGCTATATCAATAACAACCAATCAATCAGTATTAATATTAGTACCATGACTACTTAGAAGAGGTATACAGGGTGGGGCAAATTTTTGGCCCTTAAGGGTAGTTTTTTTTTTTTAAACCTTTTCTTATGTAGTTTTAATGTTTTGTTCTTAGGAACCTTCTGTTTTATTTTGAAGAAAAAAATATAGACATTTTTAGATTTTTGAAAAAAACGTACGGTTCGCCCATTAAATTACATTTGTCAAAAAAAACAAGTTTATCTTAATCGACACTATTTCCAACCAGAAGCAGTTTTCCCAAAGTAACTTATCAAATCAAATCGTAAGTTTTGGCCATAATTAAAAAAAACAATTCCCATAATTTTTTCTAAGAAGGCGCCATTCGTCGCAACAAAGTCATACATACCATTCGAACACGGAAAGCAATTTGTTCTCAATTCAAATTATTTATTGATATTTTTTTATTAACCCTTATTGGTAGAATGATATACCACATCTTTGAATGACAATACCGCAAGAAAAAACTGGCGTGAAATATTTTTTTTAAGTTTTAAATCCAAAGTGTCTCTTACGAATCAACAGCGCTAAGCTTAATAAAAGCTTATTTTCAAAATAACTGTCGTGTTCACCCAGCGTTAGAAGCATTTCGTAGAGAAAATGAAGAAATACCACTAACAGGCAAGAAAGATAAAACCTTCCGACCTTACCCCTTGCGATTTTTTCTATGGGGTTACCTGAAAGATAAGGTATTTTTACTGGGCATTTCGAAAGTCCCGCCGAACTGAAAGACGGCATCCTAAGTGCATTGCAAAATATGCATTACATGAAGGTAAGGGCTGCTACGCAAAGTGTGTTAACGCGTGCCAATCTGTGTAGTCAAGTAAATGTTCTACACTTTGAACATCTCAGGAATTAAATTTTTACTAATTTTTTATTTTATTTTATTTATTTTATTTTATTTTATTTTATTAATCCAGGATTTACAGTTATATATTAGTTAGTTATTTTTATTATAATGAAATTTATTTACTTACCAAACAAGTATTTTTTTTATATAAACTCTGTGTTTTGCTACTAACAAGTAACTAGGTATAATAGGTATGTTTATTATTTTGGTGTGTATTTATTTTGGTGTGTACATCGTCGTTCGAGCGAACATGGGTAAGCCTTTAAAATTAGCCTACCAACTTAAAAAAGTAGTTACATACGGATTTAAATCACGAAACATTGAATGAGTGACATTGTTGTTTTCACTTACTCGTTTTTTCATAGAAAATGTATGGAAATGTTTTTTTTAATTATTGCCTAAACTTACGATTTGATTTGGTAGGTTACTTTGGGAAAAGTGTTTCTGGTTGGAAATAGAGTCGATTAAGACCAACTTGTTTTTTTTGACATATGTAATTTTTTGGGCAAACCGTACTTATTTTCAAAAATCCAAAAATAGCAATATTTTTTTCTTCTAAATAAAACAGAAGGTTCCTAAGAACAAAACCTTCTAACTACAAAAGAAAAGGTAGCTACCCTTAAGGGGCCAAAAATTTGCCCCAGCCTGTATATACCTTCATACAAATCCAAGGTCTGAAGGTTCCACAGCTGACAAATAGAAAAGCATTAGTATCCATTCATCTTCTCACGCACGCCTTTGTGTCGGCGTATGGGATTATATAGTCTGTGTGTAGAGGAGGAATTGATCTGCCTGTCAATTGATATTCTGAATAATTCATGCGCAGTTCGGCTATTATTACGGAACTGTTGTATGCGGCTTAACTAAACGTGGATCGAAAGGAAATACAAATGCAAATGGTGCATTTTTTCATTTCATTATTGAAATCGGTTACTTCTGATCCTTTTAATCATAACACACTGACTCAGAAAAACTACATTAATAAAATCTTTAATAAGTACTAGATACAGTAGATCCGATTTCGATGGTTCTTTTTTTATTTGAAAGGTAGTAACTTTAAGTTGGCCTCATACAAATTTGGTAAAGATCTGATGAGGATCTTCGGTGTGATGAGCAGAATAGCTCCTCAAAATGCAGTAAAATCTCACTTACAGATTTCTACCAGTGGAATCGGGTAGGGATTGATGGAGCACCTGGGTTATTAATGTTAGTTTTACAATAAGGTCACTAGATGGCGCTTCTGTGCACCGCTAGATAGATGTCGGTCGGTTTCTATAGGTTCCGTCGAACATTTTGTGTTTTTTTTAGTCACTGCTATAATGTTATTTAAAACGGGATATTAACCATGTTTTTAAAATAACACACATGGTAAATGTCCCGTTTTCAACAATTTCAGTGGTATAAAAAAATTTAGTGCTCGAGAGGTCTACTGGTCGCAGAACTACTATTAAATATGTTTAAATAAAAAGTGCCTACTCGTACGATTCCAAGAAAAGTTTATTTTGCATGTTAACATTAAACATCGAGGAGACATTCTTAGTTCTAAAAATCTATATACAGTCTCTCCTAAACAAATAAATAAACACAAGGATATAAATAAAACCATTATTCTAGTATCACTATCAATTTACAAAATGAATTATAAATGAGGAAATGCCCTTACGACTAATAATGTGAACAAAACATAAAAAATAATTTGGTTAAATGAAAATGAAATTTGTAGATAGGTAACTAACTATTTTTGAAAGAATTATACTTCTTTAATTAGGCTCCATACATACTTATATTTGGAACCTATTCAAAGAAAGGCTCTACAACTCAACAGTCTTCACCACAGAATCACTAGAGTCGCAGAAATGTAATGGTTGAGGAAGATGGCAGCTTGACTGTACAACTACCGCTATTGTAATTTATACTACACTTTCTCGTTAGTAAAGCTCAATATAAGATCTAGCCACCTAAATGACTTATGGAAATATCGTAAATGCCTGGCTTGGATCACTAACTGTATCTTAAATACTTGGCTTTTAACTGAAAATCTAGTCTCTCATTATGGTACCCTCCATATTAAGCCACATATATTCTCTATCTGCACAGATGCACAGTTTTATTTCCTTAAATAAAAATTATGTAGAATGAGCTCAGTCAGTTTTTATTTCTTACTTTTTGTAATGAGGAGGATCTCACTAATGGAGAAAGGAAAAGGAAAAAGTCAGACTTAGATGTATGTCTGTCTGTTTTCAGTGACTAATTCTTCATATATTTCAGGTTAATAAAACACTACTATTTATAAGAGAAAATCGGAAAATAACTCTTATTTCTGAAAGTAGTTTAAAGTTTTTAGTAGTAGTTGAGCTTTTTTGTGAAAGAGTTCGTCCGGGGAAGTACTACCACCATACCTATTTCTGCCGCAAAGCAGTAGTGCTCGCATTGCTGTGTTCAGGTTTGAAGGGTAAGGGTGTCGGTGAAATTACAGGCACATGAGACTTTTCATCTTTATGTCTCAGGGTGGCGGGCGCAGTAGGGCGCGTCCTAGGTGGACGTGACCTATGAGGTAATGCACTGTTCATAGGTAGAGGTTACCGCTTAACATCAGGTGGGCCATCTGCTTGTTCCGTCATTCAAGTACCTAGTATACAAAATAAATTTAAAAAAAAGCGGCCAAGTGCGAGTCGGACTCGCCCATGAAGGGTTGCGTAGCAGCAAGTAACATAATATAAAAGTTCTTGGATGGATTACGATTAATGATGTATTAAAAAAAAACTACCTACTAGATCTCGTTCAAAACAATTTTTGAAAGCTTACATGGTAATGTACATCATATTTTTTTTTTAGTTTTATCATTCCCTTATTTTAGAAGTTATGGGGGGGGGGGACTCACTTTTTATAACTTTGGAAGTGACTCTCGTGCAAACTATTCAGTTTAGAAAACAATGACATAAGAAACCTCAAAATCATTTTTGAAGACCTATCCATAGATACCACACACGTATGGGTATGATGAAAAAAAAATTGTTGAGTTTCAGTTCTAAGTATGGGGAACCCCAAAAATAAAAAACTACTTACTAGATCTCGTTCAAACCAATTTTGAGTGAAAGTTTACATGGTAATGTACATCAATATTTTTTTTAGTTTTATCATTCTCTTATTTTAGAAGTTACGGGGGGGGGGGCACACTTTTTACCACTTTGGAAGTGTCTCTCGCGCAAACTATTAAGTTTAGAAATTAAATGATATTAGAAACCTCAACATCATTTTTGAAGACCTATCCATAGATACCTCACACGTATAGGTTTAATGAAAAAAAAAAATGAGTTTTAGTTCTAAGTATGGGGAACCCCAAAAATAATAGTTTATTTTTAAATTTTTGTGTAAATATCTTAATGCGGTTCACAGAATACATCTACCTACCAAGTTTCAACAGTATAGCTCTTATAGTTTCGGAAAAAAAGGCTGTGACATACACGGACAGACAGACAGACAGACAGACATGACGAATCTATAAGGGTTCCTTGTCATTGACTACGGAACCCTAAAAAGTAGGTACCGAATGAGTTGAAAAACAACAATAAACTCAGCTATAAATTGTTAACTTTGCCAAGAAATCCAATACATAACGGTAATGTAGGCTCTTTGTAGACTGCAAAATTGTAGAGTCGTTTATCGAATGCCCCAGATATCGAAAGAATATCGTTATCGCGATAGTTTCAATTCTATAAATGAACCCATATTATATAATACATTTTGTCATCATCGTAATATTTTTGTATGCTTAGTACATTTATTATTACTATGACATTCTATAATTTATTAAAGCTATATGTATCTCGTACTAAAATTATGTCTTGATTGAGTATTTAATAAATTCACCTCTTATAAGGTCCACTTAAATAACAATTAAAACAAACCTATAAAATATAATCATAAGAAATTCCTAACACGAAGTTAATATAACCACTTATCTAGTTATCCGCATCAATACATCAAATAATATAACTACCTAATAATATTATTTATGTGAAACCTCATAATCGAGCAAAATAACACTATATAGCAACATTTACTTAGATCTAATACAATCATACGTATGTATTATAAGCTATCTACAAAAAAGTTATAATTAAATTATTTATAATATAACCTAAGAAAATATTTGTCACTTTTTTTGTTGGTATCAGGAATAGGCTGTCTCTAAATGACAAACAAATGAAATGGTTTGCAACTTTAATTCCCACTGTGAATATTCTTACATCTCTACTCATAATACAGATCCGCTAGGACAGGGGTACTACTGTTGGGGTAGTCAACGGCAATTCCAAATTTTACAGTTAAATAAGTTTTTTATTGAAAAATATTTTTATCAAAACGTACAAACATAAACACGCCTTTTTCCCCGAAAGGGTAGGCAGAGCCTCAATGGGACTTGTTCCGCGGGTTGCCGCGTACAACATTTAGAAATCGGAATCGTGAGCTTATTAAAATGAGCCCATTCATCATCAAGGAGTTCCGTTGTCCACCTTCCGTTTCCATAATATTGCCATTGAAAGGACTCTACAAAAAACGAATCATATAAGCCCAAGGGTTACTAGTAGCCACTGAACAGTTCCACTAACCTCCTGGCTCCATCATTGGATCAGGTTCAAAATACCTACCAAATTATAGTATTGTCTACATATGCATACAAAGTTTCATTTCGATACAACAATTAGAAATAGGTTAAAAATGATTTCCAAGATTTGATTAGGTACATTGTTTGTTAGATACAAATGAAGCTAATAAAAACGTCTTAAAAAACGTGTTAACGTGACAGTTTGCCCATCACTATTGGAATACTCATACCATATAGTAAATATATAAGCTAAAGCTCATTCATGCTCATGAATGTTTGTTTCCATAGCATGCCAGATTCCACACTATGATATCCTTGACTGTTTTGAACATGTTCTAAGAAATATATTACGCTTTTTTCTAGTAAAAAATTCACACGCCCAGGGAAACACAGAGTCAAATATACAAGCGTCAGATCGAAAATCCGGGTAGCGGCTACCGAGTCTACACGGCTATAACAAAGGGCTGGAAAAAATATTTTATATAAAAATAAGCGTTTATTCTTGTTTATTTCGTGTTAAAAATATTGAGCATGAATATAGTAGCCTCATGAATAAAGTAAAAACTAAAAAAAAAACATTACGCCACAAAGTAAGGTTTACCAGTAGAAAACCTATTTTGTAGAGCAAATATGTAGAGTTATTCAAATAAATATATAGAGCTTTTCGACGCTGGCTCCACCATCAATGCCATCTGCAAATACGGAACGTCCCCTATAGTCTGTTTTTACTGTCTAAAATAAGATACAATGCAAAAATGCTATTAAAAATCCTTAATAATAATTTCACCATCCTAAGCTATACATATAAGATCTAAACCAATATTAGTGCTACAGGAGAAATCCACATTATACTCGTACATAAGAACAGCTCTCTTTAGTGAATAAATCAGTCAGATTTTGTAAATTAATTTTCATAAGATGTATTTACCACGTAAAATGAAACTAATAGAATTTCATCGCTTTACAATAAACTTTCTAGAGACAATATTATTTGCAATTAAAATATTTGCATTTGAAAATGTACTACTTGGACGAAATAGCTAAGTCTATCGACAATCATAATGTTTTGGTGTATCTATTTCAACACTATCTTCACGCGTATTCACATCTATCTAATGTAATAAGCTCCAAGTATGATCTACTTCATTCCTATTCCGTTATAAAACTTTGGTGTCACGTTTACCTAACTACTGGGTCCTCGGTACTCGAATATTTTACAATTAAAAATTTCTCCAAAATACTGACGCTACATTTTTATCGCAAAAATACCGCTACAAAATCTAATTTATTGTTCAGACTAATTTTACGCTTCTACTCATTTTCAAAAATTCATTATCTTCCAATACCATAGGGAATTTAGAGTTTATGATTAAAATTCTTCAAAAAAATACAGTTAGGTCGATAAATTGATTGTTCCCACTGCCTATAAAGTAATTATTGATAACTGTAAAGGTGTAGAAAAAGCTGTAACAAAATTGTATAACATAACCTAATGGAAGACATTTTAGTTTAAATCAGAGAGTGCAATATTTTTGCTTTCACAGTTACTGAGCGAAATTTATGAAAGTGGATTAAAACTAGATGAGCCTAAATTTAATAGATAAATAACTACTATAAATGAGAATGAACACAGCGTACAAATACGATCGAAGACAACAATACAAACGCAATAATATAATACAAACTAAACTTCTAAAATTATCAATAAGTAGCTAAAACAAATAGCTAACCCGTTATAGAAATACTGTATTTAATATAATCAACGTATAAGTGTCTCTGTTAACTTCTTAAAGCGTCCAATAAAGCTACAAATAAATAACACATTAAAATATTTAATTACAATAACTTAACGCAGTCAACTTTCAAACTAGCACACCGGAGCGAAAAATAAATATCACGATGATCGAATATACAATCTATAACGGAAACTATTTTTATTTTGAATCTATGGCACAACACCCATCTACCCCAAGATCTACGCCAAGTACCACAGTTTATTTCACATGTCAGTATCTACCGGCCCGCCGCTACATGAAGGCAGGCTTCATCTTATACGCACGTTTCCAGATTTCGCATAAACATACCGTTGAATGGAATCTGTAGAAAATCGCCAACGGCATAGAGACGTGTGTGATAATGGTCCAAGCCCATAGTCCGTAGAAATGCAGCTGAACGGGATGAGACTCAGCTCGCGACTTTTCCAACGTATTTATGGCCCACATCGCCAGATTTGTTACCAGAAGGAATGTCACTATTTCCCTTCCTGGTTTCTTTCGTAACTGCTCCGGAGTCTTCGCAGATCTACGGCTTGCATCCAAGATGAACATGGTCTGGCATGTCGTCTGTATCAAAGAAGACAATGCTGTTACCAGTATGAGTATAGTATTTTTCTCTATCGTGAAATGACCACCGATAATCGTGAAGGTACCATAGATGAACATGCCAGTCTGCGCTCCTACCAGGAGAATATTGTCCAGTTCAAGGTTCCTATTTCCGTCGTATTTCAGGTTTCTGACGCAGAACATTCCAGCCAAACTGGCAAATGTTGTCATAGCGTAAAGCGCCAACTCGCACAGGTTCACCTCAACAACGGCTAAAGTGGCGTAATCTTTCTTCGACACCAGGACAAAGAAGAGTATCAAAGATATTATCGTAAGTACTAAAACGAGAATTCCAAAGAATAGACCTTTGTGCGCTCTTGCGCAATCAACACTGTATAAATGTGGAGATTTCTTGTAAGCCAAACCTTCAAGGAGTCGAGCTTTTGCTATGGCTGCAGCAACATCTTTGGAAGGGTATTTCGAGATGTTCTTCCACATCACGTAGAGTATAGCTGCGCATATTAGGGAGTATTCAATGGTGCACGGGAACAAGAAAGGCGAGGCGTCTTGAACCAGTGAGCCCATGATATTGGTTCTTCTGCATTCGAAGATGTGATGAGGCCCCTTTAGGCCTCTCGGCACTCTGAGATGCGCCGCCGATGGATGTGAGGGTGGCACTTCAGTAGCTAGCGACGACGAGAAGGACTTTTGAAAAGCTGGAACGGAAAACAACTTTAATTAAATTCTACGATATGAATAGGATTCACCTAAGTAATTGAATTTCATTTAGTCTTCGATCGCTGGCGGCATGACAATTGGAATGTAGGTCAAAATGCCTTCCGGGGTCGACGGCTATGATTGGAACGCAATCGACATAACTTAGCAAAGTCTGCCAATGGGCACATGGAGGACTTTCCTCATTTATCGAATGTAAATTTGACTAACTCGATCAAGTAAAATATGTAATTTTCAAAGAAAGTAAATTCTGTGGGATTATCATAAAATGCGTGTTGATACAAATAATAGGGGTTAAACGAGGATAAATTTGTGGCCAGGGGCGTTTCGCTAGGAAGCAAATTATGCGGGCAAGGGGCTACGAGGGTATGAAAAATGATCACGAAGGCCCTAAGAGGGTAATATAAAATGGATTATTAACGCAAGGCCCCGCCTTGTTAAAATTCCGTTATCAAAAGCATGAAACTGTTAAATTATGCAAGTTGTTTTGTTTAACTACTCTAGAAGCACATAGAGTATTCTGAATGATGAAACCTAAAGGTATTTTGTATAAAATAATAGGAGTTTATCAGCTTCAGGCCAACCATATATGGCCTACGTGAAACAACTGTAAAAAAAATAGGTGTATCTACAATTTTCATACGAGGTACAACATAATAATTCTAAATAAAGAGCTCTACCATATTTTGAAACGATCATGGTTATGTACATACTTTTCACTATAAACGGGATATTTACCATGATTGTTGAGTTTTAATTGTTCCCGATATTTCGCCACATTATTTTTAGTTAGTTCTCTCGTGATCATGGCGCATGCAACTGTGCCGAAATATCGGGAACAATTAAAACTCAAAAATCATGGTAAATATCCCGTTTCTAGTGAAAATTATCTATCATATTAGTTCCAAAAAGATTATCATCGTATCTAATATTGCCTCCGGTACGGAGGCCTGCAATGCTCTAAGAATATAGCCCATAATGGCCTAAGAGTGACATACAAAATCCTAACCCACAATAGGATTTCTACCACAACACACAGGCCCAGAACAGCAAACATTTGTTTTGCAGTGGGAATTGAGCCCGCACCATCCACAACTCAGCCGAGCACACTCTACAACCGCAACACGAGGTCTACAAAATGCCAAACATTTCTCAGTGTACACATTGTTTAACTGAAAATCATTTTTAAATGGCTTATTAATAACCTTGCGGTAATCGCTCTAAGCCAACCAATGCCCAGTCATTCAGCTTAATCGAATTAAATGAGCACAAAGGAATTATCGGAGAAGTGCATCGAATGAGAACAATGAGTTAGTTACTCCGTAACTATCCAGCTTCCTGAACAGTTAAAATAACTCGAATGAGAACGCAAGTTTTAATGGTTCATTGAGTAGATTAAATTCTATGCTTTTTGCTTTGAATATTCCTTTTTTTCAGTTGTGATTTGAGTGGTGTGTCCGGCCTAAGAATAGACCCCTCCGTCTCCTCCCGTGGATGTCGTAAAAGCCGACTAAGGGATTACCGGACTTGTTGATAAGGTTCATTGGTATAAGATTTGTCCTGGCTGCTAGCTTATTTTGGAATGTGTTATTACTGGAAGAAAGCGTTAGCCGAATCAGTCGTGGGAAACAATGGCAGCAATGAGCTCACCACTTGTCACGTCTATATTCCACGATGGTGCAACCCACTGTGAAAAGAAGCCCATTGAGGCTCTGCCTACCCCTTCGGGGAAAAGGTGTGTGTCTATGTATGTATGTGATTTGAGTTTTGTCTGCGTGTTGTGTTTTTCCAGTTACGTTAAATAAACAAATATAAATTGATAATTAAATAAAGTGAATAAAACACAAACAGTTTCAAGTTTCATAGGGTTTCGGCAATCAATTTTGTATAATAAGTTTGAAATATTGGTTTCCTAAGGATTCATCAATAACATTAATCAATAAAAGCGATGCGTGTCTGATTGACTGACTCATTAACTGACTATCAACGTACAGCCTAAATCGTAATTCCTAGAGACTTGAAGGAATACGCATTCCTTTTGTGGTGCACTATGAAAGTATAATTTCCGAAGTTCATTCCCTAAAGGGTTGCAGCAGGATGTTGAAGTTTGTATGGAAAAATTCCACCCGGACGAAGTTGCCGGCATTTCCCTAGTTAACAAATATAAATTGATCGCTCGTAGGTACGTACCTAATATAAAACACAAACAGTCGATTTTTCATAGGGTTTCGCCAATCAATTTTACGTAATAAGTTTGAAATATTTGTTTGCCAAGGAGTCATTAGGTAAAAAGTCAAGTGATTTTTAGACGAAAAAACAGACGATATTTTTATATGTTATGTGAAAGTATCCCTAATCTAAGGACCAACGACATTTTAAAGTTGGTGGATGGAGGCGGCTCTAGACCATTCGTCGTGGCATTCTATTGGGGAATGTCCAGTATTAGTTCTTCTGGCTGATGATGATAATTATGTGAAAGAGAAAAGGACATGTTAAAAGTTCTTACCAAGTCTGTGCGAAAGTCCGATCGTCTTGTTCTCAGGATCATAGAACGTGAGAATCTCGTGTTTGGTCTCCTGCACCAGCACGTTCAGCCACACGCTCAGGTTGGTGCCGACCATGTGCATCAGACCGAATCTGGCCACTATCTTGTGTTTGTATACTTTCATCTGAAATTACATCAAGTTCATCGTTATCACCTTTGTAGAAGTCGGTATATACCTATATATTCAACGCGTACTTAGACCTAGTAGAATGGTATAAAGGCGTACGTATTCCCTCAAAATGGTCTTCCTATTCGACTTACTGACCAATTTCACCAAAAATAACTGGCCTAATGCGTGTCGGACTACGCAAATAGGGTTCCTAAGTCTCGTCACAGTTTTTACTCTATAGCTGGAACGCGTAGTCCGTACACGGCTTAAGGGTTTCTTATCTTACTCGGAACCATAATAAACGGGTAAATTCTATAATAGGCATGGAATTGTGCCATGATAAAAGCCATCGGTCAAGATTACGAAACAAATATATACCACGCCACCATGGGTCAAAATGACCGTTATTATTCTGTCAATATTCAAGCTATATGAAGCGAGATGACGACCTCTGTAGCGCGTCGGGCGAGTAGCTGGCTAAGATGCGAAAGGTTGCGGGTTCGATTCCCGCTGCGGGACTAATGTTTGTATGATCTATAAATATTTGTTCCTGGTCTGGGTATTATGGTACCATAGTACTCGTAGTTTCTGATACCCACGACACAGGGAATCCATGTGTGGGGACAGGACTATGTGTACAATTTCACAAACCTCGTTGTTCAGAAAGATGAAGTACATTTGTATGAAGATAAATGCCATCCTGGTGGCGGGAGTCAGCGCCAGTAGCACGTTGTGACAGTTGGTGTTCCGCTCCAGCTCCCAGTACTGACCGAACTCCAGGCCGGAGTAGATCATAGAGCCGATGCCAAATGCTGTAAGTTGTAGTGTTTTGGTTAGCAAGGAATTACGTCTGGAACACCACTTGTTACAGGTCTAGCGCTTAACTGAGTCAGTCCCTTAGGTATGGGAGCGGTACGGGAGGGGTATTTTGTTCCCATTATGTCACATGTCATCTGATAATTTGAGAGACGAAAACACCCCTACCGTACCGCTCCCATACCTCAGGGACCGACTCAGTTAAGCGCTAGACCAGTAGTCAAAAGTGTACTGAACCGACGGGTGTAGAAATGTGTATCTACATAATTATTTTACAAGCCTTTATTTAGTTTCACCTGTCCCGGTGTAATCAAATCTTACAGTAATCAAAGTTCCAACACCCAATACAATAGTACGGTGACAGCGAACCGGTCTGATGATGGAGACGAAAGGTAGACAACGGGACTCACGGGAGGTAGGCGACGGATAATATTAGACTGGCTGTGTTTGGGCTCATTTTGATAAGCACAACGTTCTGACCACAAATTTAATAAGAGCTTGATTTAAAAAAGTTAAAAAGTTAATATTTAACAAAAAAACTTGTTTAATGATCATGGTGTAAACTTTACCATAGCTAACCTACAAAACTCTCTCGATAGATCATCATCATCAAACGTCCAGCGCTGAACGAGACCTAAACCCATAGAATGCAATGCAAGGATCTTCCATAACCAGCACGCTTGGCAGGAGGATTGGTGATCGCAGTAATAGTGTTGATTACTCAGGTAGTTGCTCCTGCCCATCTCCTGGTGTAATCACTTAGACTTTTATAACATCCACGGGAGGAAACGATGGGGTCTTTTCTTAGGTCAGAATCAGCACTGCTAGATAATGAAATAATTTTAGAGCCAAATATTACATTAACTGCCACCGCTAAATTAAATGTTGTATCTATTCTGCCCCATGTTCCCGCCTATTGTTACTTATGATTCAGACAAAGTTCACTAACAAGACTTCCCAATCACTTAATATCGAACAACCTTGTTACCCGCGGTACAAATTAATGTCAACTTCAATGATACGATACACAAAGAGGACCAAACTCAAAGTAAACTGAGTTACTCGTGCAAAGACAGGCTTACTAACTATTCTGTTATAATCTGTGTCCCAGCAAACCTCCAAGCAATTATAAGATAATCTTTGGTACAAAGTTTGTCCGTGAAACAACCTACACGGGGTGTGTAAAGCCTTCCGAAATTATCAAAGAAATTATTACAGAGTTCATGATCAAAGATCGCATGACCCAGTTGAATTGGTTTATGTTGAGTGAGTATTCTTGGTAATAACTGAATGTAAGAAAAACTCACTGAGCAATATCAGGAACGCAGTTTCGTTTGAAGTTATTTGTTGCCGTTGAGGTTACAGCATCAATCTTCAATGTCAGATGTTTTCTGGTCTCAGGTCCACACAAACAAATCATCATCATCTTATCTCACAGTCATGTACTGCTTGGTAAAGGCTTCGTTTTTTACAAGCTTTTATTTTAACATGCATTACTGTAATATCTGTCTGTGGGGTCAGTTCTAGCACAGATAAAATAATACTATGTTCTAGCAACTTAATTTTGAACCAATTCCAAGAAACTGAATGAGAAGAAATTTTGCATACCTGTCTAGTTTTGATGACAACACAATAAAATGGTAACAGCAAGCTGATCTGAGGATGTAGACAGAATGTGGAAAACCACGACCACTTCCCGATATTCGATTGAGCAGAAATGTGGTATATACCTTTCAAGTTCCGATGACAATACAATAATTATTATGGTAACAGCGAGCTGATCGGTGTACAACGGAACTCTGGCTGGCAGTGTTTGGGTTCATTTTAACCGACTCACGCTTCCAATCACAAATTTCATAAAAGCTATACTTATTAGGTACAGTAAAGCTATACTTATTAGTACCTATAATAAGATACCGTACCGTGCCGTGCCAATGCCGTGGGTTGATGGGCCCGGACATCGAACATAATAATAATAATATCTAATAATTAGTCAATTTAAAAATTAAAATTGTATTATTATAAATTAAATCAAAAAATTACGAGAAGATAAAAATAGTAAATTACAATAAGTTTACGTCAGAATGTTATCATGTTATTTCAATGAACTCCTCATAAATGTAGAAAGTGTTGCTTATGAGCCAGTGTTTCAGCTTATATTTAAACGCGTTAAGACTAGCTGCCTCAGTCGCACTACTAGCCTTTTGTATACTGTCGGCCCCATTACGTGAGTTAGCTTACCTGACTTTCCCAGAGCTTTTACGTGGGAGCCTCGACTATCATTGCACATTAGCCAGCTGATGATGATTATTATGATGAAGATGATAATAGTAAAGCTTACCAACTGCACCCATCCTTAAATAAAAGCTGCCGTAGTGGTGCGTTCTGCTGGCCAGCGCGAAGCCCAAGGACAGCCGCTTGGCCATCAGCTGCGCCGGCAGGTTCGAGGTGGTGGTGGTGCTGCGCTCCATGTGAGACGAGCAAGAGTCGGACTCTGAAGGCGAAGAACTCGAGTCTGATTCTGGATAAAAAAAAAGTTCTGTTCAAACATTTTAATAGTTTTACGTCACAGACCACAAATAATTTTACGTTTAAAACTTCATCAATATTACTTGTATACTAAGGTGGACGAAGGTGTAAACCGTTAAAAATTATATAAGAATAAGAATAATATTACCTACTAAAATTTATTTTCGTCATACAAACATTCTTTAAAAAAAAGTGACATGTAGACGTGACAATTGTTAAACTTATATCTGCCATTGCTTTCCACGACTGACTCGGCTAACGCTTTCTTCCAGTAAGAACACATTCCATAATAAGCTAGCAGCCAGGACAAATCATATACCAACGAATCTTATCAACAAGTCCGGGTAATCCCTTAGTCGGCTTTTACGACATCCACGGGTGGAGACGGAGAGGTCTATTCTCAGGCCGGACAAAATATATCAAAAATATATATATATGTATTTTTAGCCCCCGACGCAAAAACGATGGGGTGTTATAATTTTGTGTGTGTGTGTGTGTGTGTGTGTGTGTGTGTGTCTGTCCCATCATAGCTCCCGAACGGATGAACCGATTTAGTTTTTTTTTTGTTTTAAAGGTGAATTTGTCGTGAGTGTTGTTTGAAAGGTGAATTTGTCGTGAGCTATGTTAGATCAAAATCGGCTCAGATGTTTCATTGCGTCGAGGGTTTTTTAAATTTTTACAAAACTAATTACTTGTTTGTAACTAAACTAGGATTTTGCCATTTTGTAATTAGTTATTACTTAAAATAAAACACTAGTGACAAAATGATATCTATTCTATCACCGACATTGGTTCCTCAACGTTTTGTGTTGGTTGCGTGACTCACTTTGGAGGGTACATTCCATTTGTAGTCTAGGGGTGAACTAAGAAAGGAATTTCCGATATTCGCCCCCTAAAGAGGTACAGCTGGGTATTGAAGTTTAATGGAAAAAACACCACACTGACGAAATCGCGGCCATTCCACTAGTTTGATATACAAGTAATTAATATTGTAAAAATAAAAAAAACCCTCAATGCAATGAAACGGCTGAACTGATTTTGATCAAACATAGCTAAGAACACTCCCGAAAAATTCACCTTTCAAACAAAAAATTAAATAAAAATTGGTTCATCCGTTCGGGAGCTACGATGCCACAGACACACACACACAATCTTTTTATTTAACATTGTTTGAACTTTTTTATGACCACATTCTCACCTGTTGGTAAGTAACACAAAGTTTTGTTTGTAATTTACAGATATTTTTAGTACAAAAGAAATTGTTGACACAAATCTAACGTCTAGAAAATAAACTCTACTAACCTTGAACCTATCATAAACATGCCTATACAAATTAATAAAGTGGGAGGCAAACAACGAGTTTTCCATATCAATGGTACGACCACATTAAACGCCTAAGTAAAATATTGCTTACCATTAAGTAACCACCCACGCTCAAAGGATCAAACGATCATTTTAAACATTTATAAAGCGTCGGCTCGATTGAAAACACCCTCTTAAGTACTAGTCACCTTGTTAGCCCGCCGGGCTGTCCGCTCTATTTGCAAGTAAAAAAACTGTGAAACTGTTTCCACATTGCGTTCCGTCTAGGGTCTGGAGAAAGGGGATAAAATATGCAATAAAAACAGGGCTAAATGCGTGCTACGTCACGTGTCAAACCTTCACTTTGAGGATAAGCCTCCGCTGAAATCTGCTTTTTATTCCGCTTAGTTATTCTTGCCGGATTCCAGGAAAATGTTTTTTGCGTGTAAGGGATTACTGTACTGTTTTATACGTAGGGACGTGCAACAAATATGAAACATTTTTCTTGATCTTGATATTTTGTTATCTTTTAACACCTTAGATACCACGTCCCGATAACCATCTAGCTACCTGCTAAATATAACTCAAATATTTTTTTACTTGTAGTAGAGCTTTTTTGTGAAAGAGTTCGTCCGTGGAAGTACTACCTCCATACCTATTTCTGCCGCTTAGCAGTAGTGCTCGCATTGCGTTCCGGTTTGAAGGGTATGGGTGTCGGTGAAATTACAGGCACATGAGACTTTTTATATTTATGTCTCAGGGTGGCGGGCGCAGTGCAATGCCACATAGGGTGCGTCCTAGGTGGACGTGACTTCTGCGGTAATTACCGCTTTACATTAGATAGACAGATAGATAGATAGATTAACTCTTTATTGTACACAAATAACACACAGAAATACAAAACATAACTCAATAACAACAAAAAAAATAAAAAATAAAAATTAGGTGAGCTATCTGCTAGTTCCGTCATTCAAGGTTAGATCAAGGTCACTTTTCACATCGTTCTGGTCCAAGAAATACCGCACTCTCCTGTCAATCTCGACCACAGCCCTCTGCCGTGCTGTCCGGTCGGTAGTCCGTGTCAGGTGCGCGTCCAGGAGTAAGTAGCGAGCAGTGGTGCAGCCTGTACAATGGCGCAAAGGTGAACCGACAAGATGAGCCACAAAGGTTCAAGTTTCTTTCTAGTTGAACCCGGTTGAAGTTGTTAGTTAGTTTCGGTATATAGTTGCATAACGTGCTCTATCTGAGCTTTCTCTATTTGCCTGAGGGTGAAAGAAACTGTCGGCGGTTTTTGATAGCTTAAACTATCTCATCAGGAGGCTGAAGACAGATCGTGTTGGAAGGCCTATGGCCAGCAGAATTCTACATGTTGAACTTTTTAATGACACCTTTCATGTGATCTCTGAGAGTGAATCCAGAAAAGTTGAGGAAAAACTCTCTAAAATAAGACTGGAGTGAAAGTATAGTCGTGGGGGAAATTTTCCGTGCGAATATTTTTTTTGATGAGTTTGCTCTTACACTGTTAAATCAAATTTATTTTCTCATTCACTATATAAACGCTGCTGTAAACAGACCTTAATTGCCTCTCAAAAAATATGAAATATTGTGGACTTTTCCTCGTCTCCAATTTCTTAACAGGGTCGCAAATTACTGAGCTATTCATGGAAGCCTTCAATCAGAAATCTGATCGAAGATGGAGGCGCCTATATAGCAAAAGAAAAACCGTTTTACTAATATAAACGTGAAATATCCTTGGAACACTTACAAAGTGTTTTACTAATATAAACGTGAAATATCCTTGGAACACTTACAAAGTGTTTTACTAATATAAACGTGAAATATCCTTGGAACACTTACAAAGTGTTTTGTCTTTTGTTTTGAAAAGTAGTTTCAAATTCGATCGAGTGAGACAAAAGACGGTGTAACTATTCAAAGCTTACTATGCTTAACTACGCTTATACATTTTGGTCGAAGATTCAAAGGATGCTTCGCGATTATTAGTAGGTAGCACGCAGAGTGGAAATCTACGCAAAGACCTGTCATCATATGTATTTACAACGGAATCATTGTTCTACCCAGTTAGACTGCACTCTATTATACAATAAAAACGTTAAGACCGCCCATTATACATTTAGTTTTTGTTTAATTTTAGTGTTATTTTTTATTTGAACTAGTTTGTAAGGTGTGCAATAAGTATTTTATGTATTTTCATTCATTAATTCATTGATTCATTATATTATTACAGTGTATGCTATACTTACGAATATGGGAAATGCCTTTGCACTACGCTATTTTATAAACCTAGGCAATAGTAATACATACATAAGTACATACACAGACACCCGCGTTTTTACCCGAAAAAGTAATAGGCAAAGCCTCAATGGGCCTCTTTTCACCGTGGGTTGCACCATCGTGAGACGTGAAAAGTGGTGAGCTCATCGCCGCCATTGCTTCCCACGAATGATTTTGCTAACGCTTAGCTTTCTTCCTTTTCTTTTTGCCGTGATAATCCCAGTAATCGAGTAACATAAATGACAAAGTTTGGATGTTTCTTACTCAATCAAGCCAAAACTGCTGAATCAATTTCGGTTGGAATTGGATTTTGAGCTATAGGCAACTTTTTATCGCGGTAAAACGCTAGCGGAGCCGTGACCAGACAAAGTTATAAATGTAATTCATAACTTGTTTTTGTTGTTGTTGTTTGTGTTCATTGAGATTGATAGTGTACTTACTAGCAACCACAGTAGTATCAGCTGAACTTGATTTAGATCTGTCCCTGACGAGGGCCGCATACATGTAGAGCAGGAACACCATACTTCCAATGTACAGGTAGAGATAGAAACCCTGCATGAACAAAAAACACTTTTAGTAACACAGAAACAAATATACGCTTTTAATCAAACTGAATCATACAATTTTCTGGCGTTCAAAGCTAGTTTAGAACATCAGAAAACGTTCATCCCAATGGAAATGCGTTGAAATTGAGTTCCAAAGTTGAATTACTGTTATTGAGTTAAAAGCACATAACTGAGTTTAAAACTCCATCGCTATTTCAGTGTTGGAAATACAGTTCATACCGGTCATAAAAAAAGGACTTTAGGTATGCAAATATTGACGAGAGGGATATGTATTGAATGCTCATTCCAGATGGAAATATTGTTACTATATACTATACTATGGAAATATCGTTCATTCCACTTGGGAACTTCCCAAGCTTTGATTAGGTATATATTGGCGCCAGACAATTTTTTTTGATTCTCTTAGTTATTAATTGTTTTTTTTTTTTTTTTTTACATTTTAACATACCTTTGTTTGACCACGATCTCACCTGTTGGTAAGTGACGATGTGGCCGAAGATGGAGCACGAAGGTCTAGAAGGCACCTATTCACTCTAGCCTTGAAGAGACCCAGATTATAGTTTTCAGGAAAGACAGACGACGGTAGTGTTTACCACGCCTTAGCAGATCGCATTATAAAGGTAGAACTGAAACGTACTAAGTACTTCACATTAAGGTGAATGCTCACGTTTGCGGCGCGAGATTCAAATTTTTTGGTGTTTTTTGCCCTTTACTGGTCATCAACACTTCTTCAGATGACGAAAGTTGAGTTCGCGACAACTAGGAGACCTAACACACATGTTTTAATTGATTGTATCTCATAAATATCATCAGTTTAGCTACGATACCCAAACAAACAAAAACACTTTAAAAATGTTTTTAGGGGTATCATAGCTAAACTGATGATATTTATGAGATACTATCAATCTGAAGAAGTGTTGATGAGCTGTAATGGGCAAAAAACACCAAAAAAATTGAATTTCGCGCCGCAAGGGTGCGCATCCACCTTAATAAGAATGAAACTACGGCTGATTGACTTATCCAAGGTTTTAATTTTTATCGGCGTGTGTTCAAACTAACATAAGGAAAGAAAGCAACATAAAAATGGCCCACAGCCACTGGTTCACTGCAATAAAGTAGCGCTTTTTATCTAGATACCAGTGCAGTATATCACTTTAATGCGGTGCTTACTTCATAAAACGAGGGTGGAACGTACGTGGAGATGACCTAAACCATGGGGTGGAAAAAGGCCTCGAAAAACAAGATTTGGTTTAGAAGCATCATGACCAAAACGCATAAGAGAATGACGCAAAATGACCAAGACGCGAAATAACCAAAATGTGAAATAACCAATTTCAATTTTGCAACAAGTAATTAATTTTGTAAAAATTAAAAAAACCCTCAACGCAATGAAACGGCTCAACTGATATTGACCAAACATAGCTAAGAACACTCCTGAAAAATTCACCTATCAAACAAATCAAAAAAACGGTTCATCCATTCGGGAGCTACGATGCCACAGACAGACACACACACACACACACACACACACACACAAACACACACACACACACGCACACACACACACACACACACGCGCACACACACACACGCACACAGACACGTCAAACTTAGAACACACCGTCGCTTTTGAGTCGGAGGTTAAAAAATAAAATATTTACAAAATCTAACAACCTCCCAAAATCCATCATTAGTCACTAGGTAGGTTTGGGTGGTGGTGGACTCGGCCTGAGAATAGAACTCCTCCTGTGGATGACGTAAAAGTCATTGGTATTTTTTTAAATGATATTTCGCGCATTTGTTTTTTTGCGTAGAAGGTTGGTTAGTCATGACACATGTTGGTCATTTGGTGAATTCGTCATTTTGCGATTAGTCATTTGTGTATTACGATGCCACAGACAGATGAAAATTCTTCATTCAGAAACAGATTCAGAATGTCTTTCTTCATTCGTCTCTAGTTATGCGTATTGATGATTAGGCATCAAAAACGGTTTTTGTAGAATTAGAGATCGTCTGATCCAAATTGACGCGCTCCCCTACTTTATTACCATACTTTCAAACAAAGTAAAATATTATTTATTCCCGTGATAACAAGGATCAGTTTGAAACATCACTTTGCGTAAACGCGGTTAGGGGGGGCAGTTGTTTTCACTTGAACTGAAAATGGTGACGGAAATTAAACAATTCAAAGGCAGGTAACTTCGAATACAGCTGAACCACTCTATGGAGGAACTAAGCTGATACTTACTTTTCACTAGAAACGGGATATTAACCATGATTTTTGAGTTTTATTTGTTATAGTTCTCCCGTGATCATGGCGCATGCAACTGTGCCGAAATATCGGGAATAAATAAAACTCAAGAATCATGGTAAATATCCCGTTTCTAGTGAAAAGTATGTACGTAATCATGATAGTTTCAAAAGTTATAAGCTGATACTTACGATACTTTATTCTTACCTCATAAAACGAGGGTGGAATGTACGTGGAGATGACCTCAGCCATGGGGAAAGCAATGCCCATTACGACCAGCAGCTTGCCGTACAGGGCAGATAGGGTAGTTGCTAGTGCGTCGCTCCTGTTGAAACAAAAGACAAAAGTTTTAGAAACGTGGTGTGTCCGGCCCAAGAATATACCCCACCATCTCCTCCCGTAGATGTCGTAAAAGCCGACTAAAAAGGGATAACCCTTGGCTTGTTTGTAAAATTCGATGGTATAAGATTTGTGCTGGCTGCTAGCGTACTTAAGGAATATGTTATTACTAAAAGAAAGCGTTAGCAGAGTCAGTCGTGGAAAGCAATGGCGGCGATGAGCTCACCACTTGTCACGTCTATAACCCAAGCTGGTGCAAACCACTGTGAAAAGAGGCCCATTTGAGGCTCTGCCTACCCTTTCTGGGAAAAAGGCGTGTGTCTATGTGTGTATGATTATACATCACGTACTAACCGGACGACGGAGTGTAAGCGGGCCCCCGATCGATGACATTTTGGACCCGCGACCCGTGCACCCACTGGCTTCACCCACCGGTGGGTGTAGTGGTAATTCCTGTTTACCCGTGTACCCACTGCGATATGGTAGGAATTAATTATCGATGAAAAAAATTAAATAGTAATACGATAATTTCGATGTAAAAAAAGTTTTAAACCTCGTTATATACTATTAGACCTATTTATCAAATGTACCAGGTTAGCAGAAAAATGCAGGAGTAATCGAGACTTATGTGGATAACACCGCGAGGCGCAGCAGCAATGCGAAGACTTTTCATCAAATGTACCAGGCGAGCAGCAGAATGCAGGAGTAATTAGGTAACCGAATTTCTAGAATACCGGTGAAATGGGGGCGAAAGTTTATCCAATGTACCAGGCTAGCAGAAAAATGCAGGAGTAATCGAGATATGTGGATAACACCGCGAGGCGCAGCAGCAATGCAAAGAATTTTTATCGAATGTACCAGGGGAGCAGCAGAATGCAGGAGTAATTTGATAAACGATTATATTCCCACGGGATCTAGACCTATGCGGGAAACAACGCGGGCGCAGCAGTTAATGCCAAGATGTCATGCTCTGTCATGCTCTGTCATTATCTGTCATTCTCTGTCATGCTCTGTCATTCTCTGTCATTCTCTGTCATTATCCGTCATTCTCTGTCATATTCTGTCATTTTCATTAATTTCTCTTCATTTATTATTTTATTTTTTTCATCGATAATTAATTCCAACCATATCGCAGTGGGTACACGGGTAAACAGGAATTACCACTACACCCACCGGTGGGTGAAGCCAGTGGGTGCACGGGTCGCGGGTCACATTTTGAAGGTCGCAGGAAATCGGTGAATGGTTTTATGTTCTTTAAACATAAAACACCTTTGTATAGGTAAATCGTTTTCTATTCAATTTGCTATTTCAATATCCTTGAGTTTCAAGACAAATATAATGTATAGAATGTTTTGACGACCTTTGTGGCGCGGCAGGCGAAGGTTCGCCTGCGACGCAGGAGGTTGCGGGTTCGATTCCCGCCTCGGAATAAATATTTGTACGATCTGCAGATATTTGTTCAGGGTGTTCTGGGTATTTTCTATGTACCTATAATAAAAAATATCTATCTGTGTTATGTATTGTATTAAGTATATCAGTTATCTAGCTTAGCTAGGGGCTAGATAATGTTGTATGAACTGTTCATTATGTATCGATTTCTTGATGTTCTTAGTGGAAAATAATTATTTTACTACTGATTGAATCTCTTAGTCCAGTCAGATATGATGTCTTATAATCATTTTCGATCATAACAATATTTTACAATAAATTCCCCGGTAGCAGTTGGACATACAAACCAGCAAATCGGGTTCTGCACAATAAATTTTGTAGAACAATACCTTTGGAGACATTTTTCCATTGGTTTTACGAGCGGCCACCGATCGGTTCCGAGTCATCGGAAATAAATACTAGAACCCAGGTCTGGACTAAGTGATAACACAACAAAAATCATTGTTAGTTTACATTTTATTTAAAAATTTTAAGTCAACAGGCCCATTTCAATTGCACGCGCTTTTTTAAATCAGAAAAAACATACCTACACACGTTTTTTACCTCGAAGGGGTAAAGCCTCAAAAGGCCTCTCTTCGCCGTATAGACGTGACTAATGGTGAGCTGATCGCCTGAACAGGGCCTTCTACCAGTAATAAAACATTCCTAAAAAACCCGCAGCTGATATAAAATCTATCTATAAAAGCAGCGAGAGCAGCGATGGGTGGGACAGACTGAAATATAGTTTTGACATTAGAAACGTCTGTACTTTCAGGTTGGTAGCCGTGCCATAACTTTTTAGGCAACTACATACATACAGAGACACACGCCTTTTCAAATCAAAAATCTTTATTTCAGGCTTACTGAGAAATGCAGTAAACTTAAATAGTAAGCCTATATCAACATAAATACCTTAGAAACTTACATACATATAAAAACATTTTATTTATAACTTAATCTAGCACACGAAAAAGGCCCCAAAAGGGTAGGCAGAGCCTCAAAAGGCCTCTTTTCACCATGAGTTGCACCGTCGTTGGAATATAGAGGTGACAAGTGGAGAATTAATCGCCGCCATTGCTTCCCACGACTGACTATGCTACGCTTTCTTCCGGTAAAATGTATACCAACAAATCTTACTAACAAGTTCGAGTAATCCCTTAGTCGGCTTTTACGACATCCATGGGAGATGACGGACGGGTATTTTCTTAGGTCGGACGCAACCACGGCCCTCTACCATACACCTCTATAGCTAGGTATAACTAGAGTCGAACGTCAAAGTCCTTCTGGCAATAGGAAACGAAATTTACTAGGATTTATTTTATTGCAATAAATATCTTTTGTTCTTAAATACTTTGGCATTTATGATGCTCGATGTTATGAGTATAAGCAGAAAGACCTCTATTTTTGTTAAAATAACGCTCTACAGTCCGGCCCTGTCTGAAATCCCTTTGGGAATAAATACTAGAAGCCGGTAGTATTTACTCAGCGCAGGTAGTCAGTCTAGTCTCGGTAGGGACATAAATAAATTGGTACAATTTATTGTCCGCAATCTGTAAATATCTTCGTGGTTGTTTTTTCCTCTAGAAATTCAATTTTGTACCAATTTTTGCGATTTGTGCGATCGCAGATATTTGTTCAGGGTGTTCTGGGGAATTTCTATGACTAATAAAAAATATCTATCTATGTAATATATTGTATTTAGGTATATCAATTATCTAGTACCCATAACACAAGCTCTGGCTTAGCTTGGGGCTAGATAATGTTGTGTGAACTTGTCCAGCATTATTTATTTATTTATTTATTTATAACACAAGCTCTGCTTAGCTTGGGGCTAGATAATGTTGTGTGAACTGTCCAGCATTATTTATTTTATTATTATTTATATAGTTTTTACCTCTTCTGTATGCTCGACAAGTTTTTGTGTAACTGAGCGAATGTGAGGTATGCTGGTGATATCTTCTTTTGTTCGTTTACTATGCATTTTGGTGATGTTTGCGTGTGTCTTAAGGTCAGGCGCTGGAAATTGCGACACAGTTTACACTTCGCAAATTTCAGTGTTAATTTTGTATCTAAATAAATACAAATAATGCTGGACAGTTCACACCACATTATCTAGCCCCAAGATAAGCAGAGCTTTTATTGTGTACTAGATAACTGATATACCTAATACAATACATTATATAGATAGATATTTTGTATTATAGGTACATAGAAAATACCCAGAACAAATATGTGCAGATCGTACAAATATTTGTTCCGAGGCGGGAATCGAACCGCAACGTCGCTGGCACATAAACCAGTCAAATATAGGCAGATTAGTTTTTTGTGTTTTTTTTTTCAATAAAATCTTTTATAACATGTACATCTAACTGATGATGATGATGATTATTAAACTAGCAAGCAGAACCGTGAGCTGATCAAAATGAGCACAAACACGGCTAGACTACCAACTATCGAGGAGTTCCGTTGTCCACTTTCGTCTCCATCATCAGATCAGCTCGTTGTCACCATAATATTGTATTGTCATCGGAACTTGACAGGAATGCAAAATTTCCGCTCAATCGAACGAGGCTAACTGGTTCAAAATTCAGTTGCAATATTTATCAAACACATGCACATACATTGCAACATACAAGTTAAAAAAATGGGCTTTGTGAGCCGTAGATTTTTTGTTTTAAACTTTATTTACTTGCATCTTCTGCATCAAAAACTTTGGCCCGGCTACTAACCCGAAATTACAGATATTTAATATTAGGTACAAAAAAACAACAGAAACTTGGTGAAAATAAAATACAGATAGCTTTGTAGCAACCCTATCTAGGCGTAAAAAGTAGGAGGGAATCTGAGTGAAAATAGTATTAGTCCAATATAAGTTTAGTAGAGCAACATAAATATGGATGACGGGAAGCCGAGGCAGGTGACGGTGTCACCGGGATCTCGTTAATCCCTAGGGACACTCCACTAGGGTTATCACTGAATACGTAATCAACACTTTAGTCGAGTGTTGGAATCTGAGCTTTCAGATCTTATCTGTGCCGTGCTAACTGAAAGAGGGACTGAGGGAGGGTAATTCTTTCAATGTTATTTATGGCATTTACTTAACTAAGGATACTTTGATGAACACTTTTTGTATCACATATTCATTTATGTTGTTACTATCTAGAATCTTAAACTGTCTTAGCTTTTACAAACAAGATCACAATTACATTTCATTTTTCGTAGTTTATTTTCAACTAGTGTCCGTCCGCGGCTTCACTCACGTTTTACCAGGGTAAAAGCCTATAGCTCAATCCAGTAATCTATCCGAAAACCTCATTTTATCGAAATCAGTTAAGCCATTTCTGTGTAATAATACAAACATCCAAAAAGCGTAACTTTGGCATTTATGGTATTAGTGGGATAATTCCTTAATTATAAGGGATTACCTATTAAGGGATTACCCGGACTTGTTGATAAGATTCGTTGGTATAAGATTTCTCCGGGCTGCTAGCTTATTATGGAATGTGTTATTACTGGAAGAAAGCGTTAGCCGAGTCAGTCGTGGGAAGCAATGGCGGCGATGAGCTCACCACTTGTCACGTCTATTTTCCACAATGGTGCAACCCACTGTGAAAAGAGGTCCATTGAGGCTCTGCCTACCCCTTCGGGGAAAAAGGTGTGTATCTATGTATGTATGTAATTCCTTGTGCATGTAATTTTGCTCGGCCTTGCATTCATTTGTAATATTTTTGAGGAAAATACAAAGCTTGGCAACCCTATCAAGTTGCTACAGATAAGCCTATAGGTACTATGTTCTGAGCCGTCCTTTATTACAATTGCTCAAAGTCATTTGTTTTTATTACGACGCTTATTTGGAGCGGCCTAACTTTATCCATTGAAATAGCCTTACAAAGTTATGAAGGAAACTATTATGAGAGTAAGTTTTCTACATAAGCTTGTAAAAACAAGATAATAATAACAATTCAATTCAATACATTTATTTCAGGCAACAGTGAAAAATGTACATTGTACCTAGACAAAGGCCGATAGTAATATATACCTTACAACTAACATACATACATAAATACATAAAAGTGAAGTAGCCTATAATATCAAACTTCAAATCATCAGTTCGCTCTCGGCCGTCTGCGCGATAGCACCTCCCAAAAACTACACACCTCCGATGTTAATAGAAAAATGCCTAATTGCACCATAGTGAACTGTAAAACTTCTTCAAAATCAGCTAGGAATGCGAATGGAGATATTTCGCTGCATAGTAGGATAATAGTAGGTACAAAATAAAACGGCACGCTTGGTTTCATACAAATTAACGTGTTTGCGATGTCTATCTTAATATGTGTATATATGTATAGATATGTCTGTGACTAAATTAAAATCTTTGCCAAACATGACAAAAATGCCACATGTTTTAATGTAAATAACAAACTTATAGCAATTTATTTGCGTCTCCCATACCTGTATATCTATATGAAATGTCTAGTAACTTATTAATTTTTAGACTTATCCTCAGTGGGGTAAAAATGAGATGCAAACTGCCTCGCCTTTAAAATATTCCTTCAGCCGGTAAAGTATATCATCTTCTCAAGAGTTTTCATTGAAAATTTATTCTAAACTTTTACATGAAACTTTTAAAAACACTTTTCCAAACATTTTGCATTAATTAGGAACATTCGCGTTTAAGAAAATTGTACGTTTCTTTACAGAAAAGCCTTAAATATCCTTCAGGACCTTCGGTTGACTTTGCAAAATTTTGAAATCCCAAAAATTCTATTATATTTTGCATCGAATATTCATTGTGTTTAATTATTGTGACAATACCAAATTATATACAATAAAAACAGCGGCCATGTGCGAGTCGGACTCGCCCATGAAGGGTTCCGTAGCAGCAAGTAACATAATAGTTCTTGGATGGTTTACGATTAATGACGCATTAAAAAAAAACTACTTACTAGATCTCGTTCAAACCAGTTTTCGGTGGTAGTTTACTAGGTATAACGTACATCATATTTTTTTTTTAGTTTTATCATTCTCTTATTTTAGAAGTTATGGGGGGGGGGGGGGACACACCTTTTACCACTTTGGAAGTGTCTCTCGCGCAAACTATTCAGTTTAGAAAACAATAATATTAGAAACCTCAATATCATTGTTGAAGACCTATCCATAGATAACTCACAAGTATGGGTATGATGGAAAAAAAAATGAGTTTCAGTTCTAAGTATTGGGAACCCCAATTTTTTTAGATTTTTTCTATTTTTATGTGAAAATCTTAATGCGGTTCACAGAATACTTCTACTTATCTATTATCAACAGCAATAGCTATTATAGTTTCGGAAAAAAGTAACTGTGACATACATGGACAGACAGACAGACAGACAGACAGACATGACGAATCCATGAGGGTTCCGTTTTTTGCTATTTGGCTACGGAACCCTAAAAACCGGCCAAGTGCGAGACGGACTCGAGAAAGAAGGGTCCCGTACCATTATCTTAAAAATAAAACGGCCAAGTGCGAGTCGGAGTGGGAGTCTGTACCATTATCCCCGTTAAATATTTATTTTATTCTGTTTTTTAGTATTTGTTGTTATAGCAGCAACAGAAATACATCATCTGTGAAAATTTCAACTGTCTAACTATCACGGTTCAAGAGATACATCCTGGTGACAGACGGACAGACGGTCCCGTTTTACCCTTTGGGTACGGAACCCTAAAAATGGTTGTTGGTATATATGAAGTTGATAAACTCCAACACCGTTTGACCGACCACCATGAAAGTCGGTATCAAACAGGTTTTTCATGATGAAGGTTTTTATGCTATCCACTTTGTCGCAGAACGTGTGTTCTCATATCAGTAATATATCCCGTAGCATTGAAAATAACGATACGAATGGGTGGGATGAGCATACGCAATTTGTTTTTAAATTCAACTTTCATTTGCAAAGCGGTGATATTTCTCAGTTAGCTTCGGTAGAAAAACCAATTCGTAGCATTTTGCACTAATTATAATAAATTACACGTGTATATTCATATAGGTTGGACTCTACTTAAAATATATAATAAATAAATAAATAATGCTGGACAGTTCACACAACATTATCTAGCCCCAAGCTAAGCAGAGCTTGTGTTATGGGTACTAGATAACTGATATACTTAATACAATATATTACATAGATAGATATTTTTTATTATACATAGAAAATACCCAGAACACCCTAAACAAATATCTGCGATCGCACAAATATTTGTTCAGAGTGCGGGAATCGAACCCGCAACCTCTTGCGTCGCAGGCCGAGCTTCGCCCGCTGCGCCACAGAGGTCGTCATAGTCCTTTACTTCGCGTTTTATACAATTTAGGGCCAACGTCGACCATTCTGCCATGATTCTTTATGTTATTTTTCACATCTCTTATGCTCTTTGATGGATAAAATTAAAATTATCCCATACTATTAAACGAGCAACATTTGTTTGTTCAAAATCGGTTCAGCCGTTTAATTGCGTTGAGAGTTTTTTTAATTTTTACAAAGTTAATTACTTGTTATAACATCCATCTCACATTTAAAAGCACTTCATCGCAATACAATACAACTCCTCAAACATTTGAAGCACGATTGTTCTAAAACAATAGAGTTCTAGAAGCAAATACCTAACTGAATTATCAAATAATTAAATAGCGACTAGATCAAGCTAGAAGCCTCTTTATTGACTTTAGACTTACCAACATAATTGGAGACAAAATCTGGTGTAAGTTACAGAACTCTATATTGATATTTGATATTCCTGTTTATTAGTACACAAAACAAAGCAAAATCAAAAACTAACGATGTTGATAACATGAAGATTGATCCAATTAACTTAGTTTCTTTCAAATATAATACATTTATTTACAAAAAGAATATTACAACTAATACAAAGTATGTACAAAATACATATGAAACAGTTGTGCTACCTGAAGACCGCTGCTAGCGATCTAAAGGTAGCTCAACTGATCCAAATCACTACCAGACGGAAGCGTCCCTAAGATGATGTCTGCATTGCCACGCTGAATGGCAATACTAATGCGTTGAGCCAGATATGAACCAGCTCTAGGGTCACGCGTCGCTTTGACCAGATGCCCTGAAAGAATTTTAAAACGTGAAGGTCCCCGGTACCCTACGGACTCAGAGTCTCGACCCCGAAAGGCTCAAATAAGTAAACTCTGTCGAGACCTGCATATTACACTTAGTTTGTTAGTTGCGAATGCAGTTCTATCAGGCTCTATTCTTTATTCTTTATTGTACACCTAAAAACACAAACTAACGACAGGACAAGCATAGAGGCGAGCTTAACCTAAGAAAAGTTTTCTTCCAGCAAACCTTTGAGGCTAGACAGTAAATATAGAAGTAGGTTCATGCGCTGTTCTAGTAGGTTCTTCAAATATTCAACAAATTGAGGTATATACACGACCGTGCTATATGGAGGGCAGGTGTTGCAAAATTCCTAATCTTAGACTTGATTTTTAACAGACTATATCAAGTACAATATTCAAATTAAAAATTTGCATGGATACTAATACATTATAATTCCGAGGGATCACTGTACCAGAAAAACGATAGGACAATATTTTCTCAATAGAAAAAAAAAACAAAGTTTATCAACAAAACTTACAAAAGCTTAACAAAATATTTACCGAGGTACTTCAAGTAAGGATACGTTTTATTTCTGACTCCAGACGCTTAACATACCTCATGTATTACAATGTCCTAGTACATACTTCCACTATGAACATAAATTACGCCGAAGTTCCGGAGAGAGCTTTACTTGGCCAAGTATCTTGGATCTCTCCCCCAACTTCCCACCTAAGGAATTCTACAACTTTCTTGGACCAAGATATGTCATTGTTAACTGGTTTTGTGAGGGTGTAGGGAAGCGAGGGAGCCCTCTCAAGCACGCACGGTTTCCAAGGCAACGGCGTGTTATTGGCCCCCCACTGAGAGTACGGCACAAACTGCGGACTTTGACGATATTCTTAAATATGGCTGACCTTATGAAAGAAACATGACGGACTTTTGAACACAGAATTCGGTAGCTAAGGGTGTAAGACATTTTCCTTATTGTGACAAATATTATAAGCTTACGTTTTGCATTTAGAGCAAAGTGTAAATAATTTATCGGGATATTCGTGAAAACATTTTAGTTTCTGAACCATTGATGTATATCTGTATGTACCTATGTATAATAAGCTGTTATATAACTTCACCTCTTTGTAAGTATGTGTGGGACAAATCTGGCTATCGAATTTTCGACCGCTTCCTGATATCCAAATGAGCCTTAGAGAATTTAAAAAAATTGTCTGGCAGGATATATAATTAAAGGATTGAGCTGAAATTTGCCATACCTGTTAAGTTCCGATGATATTACAATATTATGGTGACAGCGAGCTGATAGATAGATAGATAGATAAACTCTATAATGTACACTTAAGAAAAATAAAACAAAAAAAAAGTGACGAACAACAAACTAATTAACAACGTACAATGGGCAGTCTTATCGCTAAAAGCGTTCTCTTGCAGACAACCTTTGGATGATCTGATCTGATGATGGTTACGGAAGGTAGACAATGGAACTTCTCGATAACAGTAGACTGGCCGTGTTTAGGTTCATTTTGATCAATCACTAATTTTATGAAGTATTGAAAAATATATTTTTCAAAGATTTTTCACTCAATTTTTTTTTTTTTTTTAATTAACTTGTTTAGCAGTTTGTGAACCAAAGTGGACTCAAACTAAGACAAGGTAACAAGGTGGCGTACATATATTATATGTCATATAATATATGCATATCAGTCTGTCCTGCGGACTTCTCTTAGTTTGAGTCCACTTCGGTTCAGAAATTGGTAAACTAGTTACTTTTAAAAAAATAAGTTTTGACATATTATGTCAAACGAAAAACCAGTCTTACACAAGTAATTATTTTTGTGAAAATTAAAAAAACCCGCAACGCAATGAAACGGATGAACCGATTTTGATCAAACTTAGCTAAGATACTCCCGTCTAATTCACCTTTCAAACAAAAAAAAAACTGAATCGGTTGATCCGTTCGGGAGCTACGAGGCGACAGACAAACACACACACACTCACACACACACAGACACGTCAAACTTATAACACCCCGTCGTTTTTGCGTCGGGGGTTAAAAATGGGTAAATGTAGAAAAAAAAATGCTATCTTTGATAGCAAAAACAAAAAAAAATGCCTGGTTAAGTTTAATAAATAGGTTTATAGTTTTTACATTTGTATTATTGTAAAAAAACACAGAAAAACTGATCTACAAAAAAGTGTATATAAAAATATTTCAAGCGTAAGACAAACTAGTATTGTGGTTTTTAGTAGTAGTAGTAGGGCTTTCTTCAGTTTTTTTTAAAAGGGTTTTCCGGGGATGTGCTATACCTATTTCTGCCGCAAAGTAGTAGTGCTCTCATTGCCGTGTTCCGGTTTGAAGGGTGCCAGTGAAATTACAGGCACATTAGACTTTTCATCTTTATGACTCAGGATGGCGGACGCAGTGCAATGCCACATAGAGTGCGTGCTAGGTGGACGCGACCTAATGCATTATTAAAGGCACAGGTTAACTGCTTAACATCAGGTGGACCATCTGCTAGTACAGCCATACAAGTAAAAAAAAATGCCTAGTTTCAAAGCTACGTCGTTAATTGTAGAAAGTGACTACACAATATTGACACATAGTAAGTAAGGTTTGTATACAAAATAATATATAGTACCTATGTATATTTTTTGTAGGTATATATATATGTTATACCTATATATTTTGTGCTTTGTATTTCTAGTTGTTTACCTAAATGTTCTGAACTATGTAATTTTCTAAGCTCAAATTAAATCAACAAAGATTTAGAAGACAAAGGAATGAACTCATTGTTCCGTGAATAGAGACTACAGGATCTTGCGGGGCTGCCATGTAGGGGAGTGCGGTCTGCGGTAAAATGTTAGTGATTATGAGCCTCCCTAAAGCCAGGAGCAGTGTCGGCTTACTCCGATGCCATGTTTGCTAACGACTGTAGTTCGCTAACTTAATCGCCAACGGCCTTGAAAACCTTATGCTACCTACCTACTTGTCATATTATGTTTTCTTGGGATTTTATCAATACGTACAATAATAAATAATTAAATTGAAAATAAGTCGACGTACAACTGGTAATATTTATTTGCAACAATATTCAAATTAAATATATATGTATGGATATCTTTAGACTAAGACAATAAAACGTATAACTAATATTTGAACATATCAAACCAACATGAAATTGTTCTTAGCAGATTTTACAAAACATTGCATATACTTACTTCTAAACTACTACTATTAGCTTACTGCATCTGATCGTACGCAGAGCTTTCAGGCTTATAGGTGAGCAACATATGGCGGAGACTAAGATCCAGAGTCTCGAGCACCGCCGTAAGGTCGCGTGCTTTTCAATCTTCTATAGGTTACATTTCGGGGAATGCTCCCAGGAACTTCATGATCTGATCCCACCATCTCCTTTTCATCATAGGACGAGCAGGCGCACGGCTCGGTACCACCCTTACCTCATTAGTATACTCTCTATTCGTACTAAACGTTTCAGTTCCACCTTTATAATGCGAACTGCTAAGGAGTAAAATAAATAATAAATAATAAATATTGCTGGACAGTTCACACAACATTATCTAGCCCCAAGCTAAGCAGAGCTTGTGTTATGAGTACTAGACAACTGATATACTTAATACAATATATTACATAGATAGATATTTTTTATCATATATAGAAAATACCCAGAACACCCTGAACAAATATCTGCCGATCGCACAAATATTTGTTCCGAGGCGGGAATCGAACGTTCGCCCGCCGCGCCACAGTGGTCGTCAATACACACTACCGTCACACACTAGTGGAATACACTACCGTCGTATGTCTTTCCTGAAAACTATAATCTGGGTCTCTTCAAGGCTAGAGTGAATAGGTGCCTTCTAGACCTTTGTGCTCCATCTTCGGCCACATCGTCACTTTCCAACAGGTGAGATCGTGGTCAAACAAAGGTATAAGAAAGTTAAAATTTATAAAAAAAAAAAAAAAAACGGCAAGGACTTTTGTTTGTAGATTAACTAAAATACTTCTTCTAATAGACTTCTTCTATATTTTTTTAATAAGTATTTTAGTGGTATCTTATAGAATATTTGTTTCTGTAATTTTTCAGGCTCGAACGAAAACAAAATGAATAATAAGTGGTGGTTTGAAAATAACACCAACAACATGTAAATAAACGATATAAATACAAGTTCTGCCACGGCTCTACCCTTATTTAATGCTAAATAAATAATGAATATTGTTTTGTATTTTAGCGAGAATACAAACACAAGGAATAGTGTTCTTTAGTTGAATAAATTACAGACAAGTAATTAATTTTGTAAAAATTAAAAAACCCCCAATGGAAAACGGCTAAACCGATTTTGATCAAACATAGCTAAGAACACTCCCGACAAATGCACCTTTGAAACAAAAAAAACAAATCGGTTCATCCGTTCGGGAGCTACGATGGGACTGACAGACACACACACACACACACACACACACACACAGACACGTCAAACTTATAACACCCCTTCGTTTTTACGTCGGGTGTTCATAAAACAACAACAAAAATTGTTGAGTACATCTATTTCGAAGTATATCATAATCATCAAAATCGGACTACCTACTCTGAAATGAGAAAAAATATACGCATCGATATGAGAAGCTTTTTCTTTTTTCGTATGTTAAATAGATGAGGTTTTGCAGGCTTCATGGATTTCATTGTTCGTTTTTTCAAGTGGTTTATTTTACGTCAAGCATTTATTACTACTTGTTATTGAAAATTCCTTAACAGTTTTGATGGTGTTTATTTTTGGAACGGTTGGAATCAACTCTACCTACTTACAATACGTAGGTAATACAGCGAAGACGTGGCGTACGTAATCTCATTGTCATGAGGTTCAAAATCACATACATCGGTCAAATAACGGCTGCTACCAATCAAACTGTTAAGACGTGTTTGAATCAAACCGTGTGACGGTCTCTGGGGCTTATTAGGAAAACCTGGCTATTGTTTATTTTGTCCCGCAGTTTCATTTTACCCTCCCACAGTAGCTCCTAATTCCGTGCCTTCTTTGTTGAACGTTGCTTGCTAGGGCCCGTATTCAGGGATCCATTGTCTGTTTAGAAAAGCAACAGAATTGCAAACAGGACAGCGATTATCTACTCGTTTGTTGGTTTTATTTTCTCATTGTGTGGTAGTTTACTATTCACTTGTCGTCATCGTTACCTATTTGTTTATTGCTACTAGGTACCATTAATTTAGCTAGGAACAATGAACGTACTTGATTTTCTACAACGATGAATGTTGGACGACACTTCCCTTTTGCAAGCTGGTTCCAGGTAAATAGGACGGCACAAGACGCTGGCTATGTAAACGTGCACGTACGGTGTGGTACGGTTGTTAATTTTCTAGTATTGTTGCCAACTGTTAAATGTTTTAGCGAGCACGATTCGCCTACTTACTTATTACATTTTTCTAAAATAGTATACGAGAAATATTCCTTAAATTAATAGTTTCTACTATAAAGCTGATCAAATCTTACTGACCAGCCTCGTTTACCAGTTTGATTACATTGCGCTGTATGTTTGGAATATTTATATTCTTGAAAAGAAGCTGAAACACGCGATGTACCTACAGGACCAATAGGAAAAATAAGTTCACGTCGTCCGATCGAGCGGACTATGCTGTCGGACCACGCGTTCACAGCCGATGTAATGGACTGCAAATTGGTAATCGAAAGCTCTTACGAGTTTGATAGCCAATGCTGGACTGAAACATAGACTACTTTTTAACCCGATACCGCGAAGTTGCTAATGCAAGGCTTAATTTATTAGGCAGGTGTTAATGCCTAATATAAATAAAACTAAGGTGCATGTCGGGTCACGCGGCCCTATTAGATCTACGTACAGTTCCGATGTTTCGCAAATATTAATTCCATAGACGAAATACAAAAATTACATCTGATAGACAGACGGAGACGATATTTTTCCATAGGCTTCGGGCACAAAGTAGCGAGTTCTAGACAACAATTTTCTACCTGAGCTGGCAACAATTTCCAAGCACTGGTGTACATACATTGTGTCACCGCCGCCGAGAGCTTTTCATTAGAGTGCATATTCACTGGGGAATATGCAATTTCCCTTGCGAATGCGAAACCAGGCTAGGGGTGGAAAATTACCTTCGCGTTACATGCAATTTACAGGCTGTGATGAATCTTGATATGATTACAAACAACATTTTGTTAGTAAGAGCTTTTTTGAGTCAGTTCCCGGGGAAGTACTACCACTATACCTATTTCTGTCGCAAAGGCTTTGAAGAGGCTTTTTGCGGTGAAATAAGAGGCACATAAGACTTTAAATATCTCAGGGCGACGGGCACAGTGCAATGCCACGCAGGGACCGTCCTAGTTAGACGTGAGGTAGTGCATTATTACCTTACATTTTTAAGTGAAAAATTCATTGGTGAACTTGCGGCACCCACGACCTTAAGATTGGAAGTCGGGGTCTCTTCCACTAGACTAGACCATCAGTGCTGTCAAATTTCAGTAAGAGACAGGGGATACGGGACTGAGCTGAGGCCGTCAAGTCTTCTCATGGCGAGGGGCAAGGTAGCAAAATATCCAGCTGAGTCGAGGTGCGGGATCAATTCCCGCTGTGGGACGAATGTTAGATAGATAAATAGAAAATTCCTTATTGCACAAGACAAAAAAACAGTACACAGGCGAACTTAATGCAGCGCTCAACTTTGTCGGACATTTTGCAATAACATTAGTAATGTAGTGTTGGAATGGTATGAAAATATTTGATCGGGTGTTGTGGTACCATGACAGTACCTACTCGTAGTTTCTGATACCCACGACATAGATAATCCTAAGTATGGAATCAGCACTATGTATGCCACTATTGGGTTTTATTTATTTATTAACACGTTCAGCTGAGTATCAGAATTTTAGCTACGTATCACGTCTAAATGCATTGGTGCTGTAATGGACTGGCCCATCGTCCATGCCAATACACTAAGTATTCTTTTATCTGTGCCAATACTAAGTTAGTTTCTGTAACGTCGATCTTAGAGCCGATTAGCTTAGTAGGGACAAATGACCCAGATTAATAGCAAGGAACGGACGTCTGTTTCAACCCAAAAATGTCTAACAATTAGAAAAAACTCGTCGTCATGCACAGTGAACGTGTTAATTCAAAATGCAAAACTTGTAGAGAAAAGTTTAACCTTCTCACGAACGTCACGTTAACCGATCAAAACATCGGCCAGTATAAAATGTGTAGTCCGTCGTAAAACATACCTTCTCATCTCCTTTCAGATATTCAATGAAATAAAAACATCATATAACACAATGTCCATACTAAAATTTCCATTAAAGCTGTCAATTCCATTACTTGAAAGGCACTGCGGAGAGATAGGGGAGAGCACGAGACTTGTCCACGTTTTTTCTTGGGTATAATTTATTGCACGAGGACTTGCTCCATTTTTCACAGTGGCAATTTCACCACCCAATGATTGGTTCGGGGACATTTTTATACTCTCCAATTCAATGGCCATTTATTCAGTAAATGCGGATGTGAGGGAACCACAGGGGAAACAGGCGTACTTGGCAAAGAATATAGATTAGAAAACATTATTCCAGCCAGTCAAATAACTAAGTAACTACGTAAAATGTATTGTTAAAGGCAGAGAGTGGGCCATCATAAATAGTGCCGTCATTCAAGTAGTAAAATAATAGATACTTATGTCTCCCAATGCTATAAATCATTTAGTTATTTCGCTCGCGGTACGTAGTAAGGTAACCAATTGGCTTGGGCGTTTGTACGTATTCTTTTGGTTTTATTTTATATATTTATGAATTATTTGGGCCTAGTTATTCTTTAAATTCATGAAAATACGTTCACCATTTATATAAAATGTAAATATTCATAAGCTGAAAAACTTCAAATAAACTTGAAATAGAATGAACCAAACAAACTTTAACGGAAAGATACAGCTCTGCTATTCCTTACATTCTGAGAAGCAAGAAGTATATATTTATGCAGGAAGTATTTCCAGATGGAAGGAGCTCATTATTCAGCTACTTATCATACATTTGGCTTGCCTCGAGACGATATGCATAAACATCACATTTTATCACGTTTCTCTTTCTATGAGATCGACAGAAAAGTAATCAGTTATTTTGTTGTTGCACTATACATTCTCTATTAATCAAAAATCTGCATATCCTAATATAAAAATTATTAATTTAAAAAAATAAAGAAATAAATAAAGGTATAAAATCGAAAGATTGCATGTAGGATGTTTGCTTATTACTCAATCACATTTTAAATCTAAACCGACTTCGATGAGTACCCGTATAGATATTGAGCTATAGGCTAATTTTTATTCCGCTATAATGCAAGCGAAGTCGCGAGCAAGCAGTAGTTCTGCATAATATGTTCATGTGCAATAGTTCATCGTCAACATCATCATCATCAGCCTGTAGAAGCCCACTGCTGGACATAAGGTTCCGTCATGTAATGACACGGTGATTGGTCTTGAGCCGCCTCCATCCGCCGTCTTCCTACGACCTTTACAATGTCCATGGTCCAATCGAGTACACTGCGTCGTCTGGTTAGTGGTCGCCACTCATTCCCCAACTGTTGGCAGTTCTGCGAGCTATATGACCTGCTCAACCCCTCAATGCTCATTGCCACTTCAACTTGTTCATTTTGAGGGGTTTGTCGGTGATCTTGGTTCTCTCCATAGCCCGCTACGGGATTTTGAGCTAGTGTATAGAGCAACGGTTTCATACCTTAAAATTTGAGTCAGGCTTTGACAAAAATATTTTTATTTTGGTCGAAAGAGTCTAATACAGTTTTTTTCTACAGAATGACTGAAGAGAGCAATGTCCTGAGCCTATGTTTATAAATCGAGTTAATCTCTCCTGACAGTTATGTTGAGTGCTGGATAAAAAGTAAAGTAACTTACGCGCTGATGATGTGGACATGCTGTATCGGCGAGGGTCGTGACGATCGTCGGGTGGGTGGCAGTGGAACATGCCCCAGTCCACCCTGGCCGTACACCACGGGTTGCAGGGATAGCGATCCGCCCAGGTTCATCGATGGAGTGCTTGGTATCCTGGGAAATAGATTAATTTCTAGTAGTACTCAATATCTAGAGACAACGTGCGCTATCCCTTGTTGCAGAAAAAATAACGCCTTTGTTTGAATACTCATATTTACGACAGGCTTTTTTATACTACTTGGAATAACGGGTCAAGCCGATGGCCCACCTGATGTTAGCAGTGCCCTCTATGCCTGCACTATGCCTCTATACCTGCCTGCCCCTCTACGCCTCTATGCCTCTATGCCCTCTATGCCTCTATGCTTCTATGCCTATATGCATCTATGCCTGTATGCCTCTATGCCTCTATGCCTGCCTATGAATAGTGCATTATTACATAGGCCACGTCCACCTAGGATGCACCCTAGGTGGCATTGCATTGCGCCCGCCACCTTGAGACATAAAGATGAAAAGTCTCATGTGCCTGTAATTTATATCTTGAATACTCTAATTTGAATGATAAGTTGCGAAATAAGGTACGTAGGTTTATATTCAGTCAGTCACCGGCTTCAGTCCGTTGTTAAGTTATCGGTTACTCGAACGGTTATTAGTTTAGTTACAATTTACACGATATTAGTTCAGCGCTAGAACTGACCCCAGTTACAAACTGAATGTAAACCTTCCTTAATATTATTTTTCAGCCTATTGGGTCCTAGGACAAAAGCCTTAGTAGGTACTCGTTAAGTTCAAGCTTCCAAGTCCTTAGTATGGTCGTTTTGAATAGCTACTTTTCATGTCTTAGAAAGGTCATTTCCTTTTACCTTTAGAAGGTTCCGGAAGGGCGGAGCTGTGAGACTCACTTGAGCCCTAATTGGTTAGGCAAAGCGTTTGCAGGGAGGTGAAATCCCACTTAAAACTTCACAAGTTTGTCACAATTTCAAAAAGGTTTTCTGTTTCTAAGCGAGACGGAGCGGCTTGACTTCTTTGTATTGTATCCCGTTCTTAGGAAAGCCCTAAGCACCTAGGAGAGTGTCTTAATAAACGAGTTTTTTATCTTGAAACTTATTTTGAAACTGACCGCATCCGAAACACCATACTGCGCTCCAATACCAAAGTCACCGATGTGGGAGGGAAGGCCGCGCGGCTGAAGTGGGATTGGGCCGATCACATTGGCCACTTGCCCGACGAACTTGGGGCCAAAATTACCACAGTATGGAGCCCTGATGCAGCCAGGTGGCGTCTCGGCTGATCACGCATGAGGTGACGGGACGAACTGGACGCCTATGAGAGGGAATGGGAAACGTTTGCACAAAACCATAGTGACTGGTAGAAATGGGGAGAGGCCTTTGCTCAAAAATTGGACAGTATGAAATGAAATGAAATGAAATGAAAAACATTTATTTGGCACAAACAAAAAAAACAAACAGAACAAACAGAATGCTAGGAAAAAGTAGGACATAAAACAGAAAAATAAATAAAAAATAACAACCAAAAACATACAAAAACAGATACAAAAACATAAATACGGCGTAATACGGGCGTATGGGCTACCTGATTCAAAGCTTATTTTGAAGATCATAATATTAATGCTGTAGTAGATACTTACACTTCTGTACGAAGACAATTAAAGTTGAAATGTCAAGATACATTGAGCAATTACCATTTATCCATTACTTTGTAAAATTCTAAATTACCTCATCGGTGATTCCATGTGCACGCGATGTGACGAACATGAGGGGGCCGGCTGGTGGGAAGGGTGCGGAGGTAAAGGCGGTGGACTGCTATGCCTGCTCAGGGTCTCAGGAGACACGAGCGCAGCCCCCGCAGAGGCTGGACTCGGTAATGGCGGAGCGCTCCCTGCTGACACCTCGGACTCCGCCCCACCGAAGCGATCAAGTGTGTTCCGTGAAACGTGGGAGCCTCCGGATATGTTGTTAGCGGGAATGGAGTAGCAGCTGAAACAATAGAAAATAATACTTAAACAAAAGTCGAGACTGAAAATTCAAGCTCGAATGTCTTAATAATGCATTTTCAGGAGATGATAGTATAGGCCAAACTGTTTTGAAAAACCATTGGTGAATTCAAAGTGAATTAAAACTACGGGTGTTATCGTTTGAAACTGAAGAGCGTTTATCATGCGTGCCGCTACGATCTACTTGTCATCTGTATTTTTCTTTGACATCTATATTTTTTTTTTGACATGTACCTGCATATGTAAATTATTTTGTGTTTTAGTGTAGGTAATGTAAACTGATATATTTTGAATGCCGGGCCCTTACCAGCGTTAACATTCCAGCCATTCTAGAACCGAATGGTCTGTTTCGTGACGATGGTAAGCGGCCAGACGGCATGACTCTTGTTCCATGGGAGAAGGGTAGGCCTTTGGTGTGGTACGCTACATGCGTTGATACCCTTACGCCATCTCATTTGTCCGGGACATCAGTTAGGGCCGTGCGGCGGCAGATTCCGCTGAGGACCTCAAAAGACGCAAATATGCAAGTCTCGACAGAGCTTACTTATTTGAGCCTTTCGGGGTCGAGACTCTCGTGTCAAATATCTCGACTCCCGTGGGGTTCCGGGGCCCTTCGCGTTTTCAAAATTCTTTCAGGGCATCTGGTCGAAGCGACGCGTGACCCGAGAGCTGGCTCTTATCTGGCTCAACGCATTAGTAATGCCATTCAGTGTGGCAATGCAGCCAGCATCTTAAGGACGCTTCCGTCTGGTAGTGATTTGGATCAGTTGAGCTACCTTTAGATCGCTTGCAGCGGTCTGCAGGTAGCACAACTGTTTCATATGTATTTTGTACATACCTTGTATTATTCTTTCTGTAACCTACTTATTGAAAATTATTATATTAAATTAAATTAGGCTAGTTTTTTTTCCAAATGTTTGTGCGCCGAAAAGCAAAATCTAGTGATCTAACTATAAATAAATACACCTAACACTTGTACCTAGATTTACAGACAATAAATGAATTATGAATTATGAGCATTTTCATGGCAATTTTCACGTTTTTTTTTTTCTAATATTTATAAAAGCATGTGCAAGTACATAATAAACAACATACTTCTAAAATCTATATTGAATCGGAACAGTCGCCGGCTTTCGAATTAATTAAAAAACTCCTTAACTTTTATTTTAATTAAAAGTCTACCTTGTTTCGTCGCGTCTATACCTACGTACATTCTATTTCCCTTTTCTCAGTCTAGCAAATTTCAGGGGTGCTTAGAAACATACCGGAAATTATGAAACATGCCTACAATTAGCACTCCAATTTCCTCTGATTGATACACTCATCAACACGGTCTAGGGATATTTCATACTCAATTAAATAACTCGAAAAGTACTGGCCGCATTGGAATCTTTTATACACCGATTTGTTTGTAACTTATCTCAGACTAATTCCAAATTCAAATTTTTTAAAATTCTTTTGTTTCGGTGGCATAAAAATGTCTTGATGTGTAGGAGAGGGAATTTTCATTTGTGCGAAATTTAGAAAACAATACGAATTACGTTTAGTTACAGTTCTTTTTCATTTTTAAACGAAAGATAAAGTTAAAATTTAGGTATTGTAGCCATGCAACGCCAACATTTGACGAGGGCGGAGATGTTACGAGCTGTGGGAATGCTGGAAGCTGGGTCTGTTCAGCGTAATGTTGCTGAGGCCATAGGGACCCACCAAAATGTAATTTCAAGATTGTGGATACGCTATCGTGCCACAGGTGAAGTAGCGGAGAGGCACCGGGGAACAAGTTGCATCACTAC
The DNA here is from genome assembly GCA_932527175.1 of Operophtera brumata. NCBI lineage: Eukaryota > Metazoa > Arthropoda > Insecta > Lepidoptera > Geometridae > Operophtera > Operophtera brumata. Next base: position 13,285,617 of record OW052236.1, read on the forward strand.
CCCCAGACAAGACCGATTTTTCAAATTACTGCGCGAGCTCAACCAAATGCAACGGCGACTCAATTGGTCCAAAGGCTGCGAGTGGAACACCAAGTGCTTGTGAGTGGCCAAACTGTAAGAAGGCGACTGCATGAAAGCAATCTACGCTCTCGTAGACCACTCCGGGTCCCACCTTTACGGAGAGGCAATCGTGGACGACGATTAGAATGGGTTCGGAACCACGTGGACTGGGGCCGTGAGCAATGGTCCAATGTGCTGTTCACGGATGAATCCAGGTTCGGCTTCCATCCAGATTCACGAAGGACGCGTGTTTGGCGAGTTCCTGGACGATGGAGCCGTTTTCAGAACCCTCAGGAAGTTCACCCATACCAAGGAGGAACAATTATGGTTTGGGCAGGAATTCGTCTTGGAGGACGGACGGATCTCGTTTGGGTGCGGGGCAATATGACGGCAGAACGATACGTCCAACAGGTGCTGGGGCCCGTAATCTTGCCCCACAGAACACAAATGGGGCAAGATTTCCTGCTCATGCACGACAATGCCCGGGCACACACGGCGAGAACGGTAGCAGCTTGGTTACATACACACAATGTTAGGGCCTTACACTGGCCTGCTCAATCGCCAGATCTAAATCCCATTGAGCATGCGTGGGATATGCTGCAAAAAAGAGCTCTGAAGGAAGTTCCTGAAAATCTGGCTACAGAAGATCAACTTTATGCGCACCTCAGAAGGACATGGGACAATATTCCGCAGCAAGACATTGATAACCTTGTTCTGAGCATGCCGAATCGTTGCCGATGTGTTATGAACATCATGGGCGCTTTCTCAGACTACTAACTTCAAGTTTATAAATACAAATTAAATGATTTTTCTATTTTTTTCAGTTTTTACTCATAAATTAAAAGTTAATTCATATACGGTTTCCGTCAATGCTACATTTTTTTTCCATAAAATCCTGAAATTTTTATTGAACCTTAACTATTATTAAAAAATGGTAGAATATTAATATAACGTATCTTTTAAATATATACATGTCACATAAATAATAAACACATTGATAGTAATTCGCTTTTTTAAAAATATCCCTAGACCGTGTTGATGTGTGTATTTATAAAAACCGGCCAAGTGTGAGTCAGACTCGAGCACGAAGGATTCTGTACCATTATCTATAAAACCGGCAAACAAATCACGTTTGTTGTATGGGAGCCCCCTTAAATATTTATTTTATTATGTTTTTTAGTAAGTATTTGTTGTTATAGCGGCAACAGAAATACATCATCTGTGATTTCAACTGTCTAACTATCACGGTCTATGATATACAGCCTGGTGACAGACGGACAGACAGACGGACGGACAGCGGAGTCTTAGTCCCTATTGGGTCCCGTATTACCCTTTGGGTACGGAACCTTAAAAATCGGTCAGGTGTGAGTGAAGCCTTAAAATTGAGCTTTATAATTTATGCCATTTGCTCTTGTTGTTCGCTCAGCAAATATCAAGATAAAATCCCGCAAATTTATCCGTCTTTCCGCTCCAATAAACTCTCGAAGGCTGATTTGGAAGTGAGGCTCAAATTGATAGCTTCGCCCCCTCTATAATTTCACAACGAATCATACTGACTAACAAAGTACGCGATAACTTGTGAGAAGGTGTCAGCGGCGCCTGATCTGCCCAAACTGGAATGAAATAATCACTTGGGTAAATAATTTTGGATGGGCGCCAAATTTCCACCCGCTCTTACCTGTCCTTCTCGCACCATCGATAGCTGATTCATTAATATTCGAGTGCACTTACACGATCGCAAATTTATCGCGGAATCGAACTGATTGAACAGCGCTTGGGGCCAGGAATAAGATGCAGTGGATGAGAAAATATTCTGAATTGGATGATTCAAATAAGAGATAAAATGCCGCAGTGAAATTTCTCGTAGGATCGTTAAAACAAATATAAAACTGCTAACTGATCATGGAGTAAAGACTTAATTTACAGAAAGAATAATAAAACACGAAAAAATTTGAATTTCGCGCCACAAGCGAAAGCAAGCTCCTTAACGACGTACCGTGTAGTAATGATTTGGATGAGTTGAGCTATCTTTAGAATGTTTGCAACGGTCTTTAGGAAGCTCAACTGTTTCATTTGTATTTTTAACATGTTCTACCTACACCTACCTACAAGTGTGAATACACAGTAATTATATGACCTAATACACAAGTTTTAATTTATAGTATTACATAAATATCATTAATTTAGCTACGATTGTGCTTCAATGGTATTTACAGTGTTTTTTTGTTTCAGGCACATTCATAGCCAAAACTAATGATATTTATGTTATAATATAAGTTAAAACTTGTGTGTTAGGTCATATAATTATCGGCAACATAGTTTTCGCTATCTGAAGAAGTGTTGATGAGCTGTGATGAGCAAAAAACACGAAAAAAACTTGAATTTCGCGCCACAAGCGAAAGCAACCACCTTAAGATGAAGGCTGCGTTGCCGCGCTGAAAGGCAATAACAAATCGTTAAGCCAGATAAGAGCCAGCTCTCGGTTCACGAGTCGCTTCGTCCAGGCTCCTTGTAAGAGTTTTGAAAACGCGAAGGGCCCGGTACCCCACGAACCCAGAGTCACGACCCCGAAAATCTCAAATACGTAAGCTCTGTCGATTCTCGCAAAGTATTCATACTTATTATTGATCATTATTCCCTGGATGTTCCAATTCTACGTGAATAACAACATCACAGCAAGTATTATAATGGGAGGACTTCTTAAATACATCTCACATAAACCTAAAAGGCATTCAGTCACAATGCAACTGTACCGCAAGCTGTTTAGCAACTGTTCGAAGATCACTGCCTGCTTTAATGGTTAACGTGACGTAAATAGCAAAAAAATAAACAGAGGTCCACCAAAAACATACGTGTGAAAAACCACGCCAGTTCTATCCTCTCTGACGAAAAACTAACTGCGTCGCAGGTAAAAGCTGATATCCTAATAAATTAGGTCACAATAGTGAAGTTCAATATTAGATTAATGCGATAGTTATAGTATGTAGAAACAAAGATAATACTTTAGGGGATTTGATTACTACATACATACTTAAATAGACACACGCCTCTTTCCCCGAAGGGGTACGTAGAGCCTTAATGGGCCTCTTTTTAGGGCTCCGTGGTCAAAGACAAGGAACCCTTCTGGATTCATCATGTCTATCTGTCCGTCTGTCCGTGTTTGTCACAGCCTTTTTTTCCGAAACTATAAGAGCTATACTGTTGAAACTTGGTAGGTAGATGTATTCTGTGAATCGCATTAAGATTTTTACACAAAAATTTCAAAAAAAAACAATTATTTTTGGGGTTCTCCATACTTAGAACTGAAACTCAAAAAAAAAAAATTCATCAAACCTGTACGTTTGAAAGAAAGAAAGAAAAATTCTTTATTTGTAACGGCACACATGGATAGGACAAAAAACACTCGACAAATAAAATAAAAAATAATAGGTAATACATAAAAAAGGCAAAAACTAAGTACTTCTACAATTAATAGAGTGAGGTATCTATGGATAGGTCTTCAAAAATGATGTTGAGGTTTCTATTTTTTTTTTTTTTCTAAGCTGATTAGTTTGCGCGAGAGTCTCTTCCAAAGTGGTAAAAAGTGTGTCGTCGTCCCCCCCCCCCCCCATAACTTCTAAAATAAGAGAATGATAAAACTAAAAAAAAATATATAATGTACATTATCATGTAAACTTTCACTCAAAATTGGTTTGAACGAGATCTAGTAAGTAGTTTTTTATTTTTGGGGTTCCCCATACTTAGAACTGAAACTAAAAAAACTTTTTTTCTTCATACCCATACGCGTGGATCCATGAATAGGTCTTCAAAAATGATATTGAGGTTTCTAATATCATTTTTTTCTAAACTGAATAGTTTGCGCGAGAGACACTTCCAAAGTGGTAAAAAGTGTGTCCCCCCCATAACTTTTAAAATAAGAAAATGATAAAACTACAATAAATATATGATGTACATTACCATATAAACTTTCACTCAAAATTGGTTTGAACGAGATCTAGTAAGTAGTTTTTTTTTAATACGTCATTAATCGTAATCCATCCAAGAACTTTTATATTATGTTACTTGCTGCTACGGAACCCTTCATGGGCGACTCGCACTTGGCCGTTTATTTTTATTGTACTTTTAAAAAGATTTTGATTTTTTGAACAAATTACTTTATTTTTTTGTATTTAAAAAAATAATTAAACTGTATTTCTTACTGTACTTTAAATAGTAAAAAAACTAACATTTTTATGGGCTAGAAAAAAGATTTGGAGTCAAAACTTGCAGAATTCATCAGGATTATATCTTTATCGTTATATCGTTTTGAGCTAGTGGCATAGATTTAAATACGCGGTCATCGATCTACTTTGCATTTTGTCATTATCAACAAACATGACAGCTTGCGTGCGGCGAACCTAGTCATAGACTGTTATGTCTGTCGTTGGTGACTATAATACGATTTTGGCACCGAAAAACTGACCGCCATTTATCAAGTCATCCGCCCTGTTACGTTTGTAATATATATGTATACGGCTAGTGGTAACAAAATTCACACAAAAGGAAGGTTAAAACAAATATTAGCTCTATGTTTCCACAGGGAAACGGAACAACATGCGACTCAAAGCAAAACAATGCTCGTTTATCGATCGTAAGCGTTTATAAATTAAAGCTTTCCGCAAACAGCCTATAGTGTACGCGTCAATGAATCAACTTTGAATGATAATGAATAAATGAGGCTTTCAGAAACAAAACATTAGAAAATAAGTACCTAATTTAGGCGCCTACCTAGATTCCATTGAAAATGAATAACCTGAATGGCTTTCAGTAACATCTACTACTACTAACTGCTGTACTAAGAAGACTTAATTAATGTCCTTAGTGTTCCATTAGCACGAACAAACGACAGGCAAAACGCTTTCAAGATTAAACCATGTGCCTCGTTCAGTACTTTGGCCAAAGCAAATGCAGATATAGATTTGTTTAACTCTTCAACCAGTATGCTTAAACACTACTTAGTGATCTTTTTTTTCTAAATTAAGTAACTTTGTTATCTCAAATATTATTTAGTAACTTTTTTTAAATATCTTCTTTATTACGTCTCTTGTAACTGTATTGTTTTATAACTAAAATAGTTTTGTAATAATTGTGGATACTTTTAATAGGCTGTCGGGTCGGCAGGATATTTATTGTACTCATAAAAGTTTTTTTTTATTAATACGTGTAGGTAAGTTTTCCTAAGAAAAAAAGAAAGAAAATAAGTAATTTAGGCACCTACTAAGATTCCATTGCAAATAGATGAAGTTGTTAGATGTTTAAAACAGGAAAGACCCCATCTAAGTCCGCATATTGTGGCGGGCAACTACGGACCCCTACCCACCTGATTTTAAGCGGTAACCTCTGCCTATAACAATGCATTACCGCACAGGTCACGTCCACCAAGGACGTGCCCTGTTTGGCTTCGCACTGCGGCCGCCACCCTGAGACATAAAGATGAAAAGTCTCAAGGGCCTGTCATTTCACCGGCACCCATACCTTTTAAACCGGAACATAACAATGCGATAATTACTGCTTTGCGGCAGAAATAGGTACGGTGGTAGTACTTCCCCGGACGAACTCTTTCACAACAAAGCCTAATAAACTTTATTTTGTTATAGATAAGGTATAAAGTCGTTATGAATGTAAGGTAAGATTTTATCAGATATTTTTCGTGAGCATCTATCATTTTCAGATTGTTTCATGTTACTGCTGAAAGTGTGAATCTATTTGATTACCCCAGCATCGTTTATGGCCAGACGGTGCAAATCAAATAATGCGCAGAGACCGGCAACGCTATTTCCGGATCAAATATGGCTACGTTCGATTTCCGGAATCGTCTCCCGTTCAAACGCACATCTAGCGGACGATCGATCACGGCAACTACATACAAGATATATCTAGAGTAGGGGACTGGCCAGTTGGTAAATAATGTGGAGTACAAAACCCAGAAAGCTCCGATCAAAATTTGTGTCGTATTCAATAAGTAATTATAACATTAAGAAAGCAGTGGCATGCTGGTTCAATTCCCACCTCGGAGCAAATATTTGTTCAGGGTGCATGTTCTGGGTATTACCTATGATAATAAAAAATATCTATCTATGTAATGTATTGTATTAAGTATATCAGTTATCATGCCCATAACCACAGATAAAATAATACTATACTAATACCATAACGCAAGCTCTGCTTAGCTTGGGGCTAGATCGTCGTCGTTTCGTATGAGGTAGTGCTGGCCTCTGGTGTCAGAGTTTGTCAAGCCGCCCGAGGGCCTCTGACATGGCTTATCGACTGCTATTAATCAATAACAGCCGGGACCGACAGTTTAACGTGCCCTCCGAAGCACAGAGCGATAGAAATCCGCACATAACTTAGAAAAGTCATTGGTGCAGAGCCTAGGATCGAACCCGGTATCGTTGGATTCTGAGTTGCACTATTGAACCGTTAGGCTATCATCGCTTGGGGCTAGATAATGTTGTGTGAACTATCCAGCATTATTTTTTATTATTTATTTATTATTATTAACGTGAGTAGATATCTGTGTAATCTGTATGTGGCATCGTAAATCCGGAACAGGTGCACAGATTTCACTGCGTTTTTGTTTATAAAAGATGCTTGTTCTTAGCTTTGTTTGTTGGAAATTGGTGCAGCCATTTCCAGGATCATCAGCTCGCAACGATTAATTTGAAGGGAACTCAGGCATTTTTGCAGCTAGATCCTCCAGTTTCAGCTCATAATAATCATTTTCAACTTCATTAGGGTTTGATGATGATCAACACATATAAATAGGATCTAGGATGGAACGGGTGCTCCGATTGCAATGCGGTTTTATTATTGAAACTATTCAATTATTATTTGGTTTTGTTGTATGAAAACTGGTATTGGAACACAGAATAATAGATTAAAATTATTTTTTTATTCAGAGTAGTTACTAATAGATCACTTGGCTTTGATCCATTGTACTGATAGATCCCCTTCTCAAGCCAAATGAAGACACCGTTCGCACCGTTTCGAGATGAATTCTAAGATTCGGAAAGATTTATTGAGTAGTGTTCAGCCCGCGTCCTCAGTGGCGTGCACGCTGGCGATCAATGGTAAGACAATGGATCGCCACCGCGCACGCCACCGCGGACGCGGGCTGAACGCGTTGGTTTGGCCTTAGCTTAACTGGCACTTAACTCTAAAACATCTTTGAATCTTAACCTGGATCTAAAGTACGTGCTATCAAACAAATCACACTGGCGCTCTTTGTCCGAGTGGAGTTAAATTAATGATAAAGAATGGCGTTTTTAGAACTATACTGACTCCACACATCTTTACACGGTGTGTTCTCTATATCCGCTGCCTTAATAAAACGGAGTTTTCCCAATCCGTCCGCTTGATAAGCTTTAACGCGTACTTTACGGATTACATTGGAAGCATTTATTTTAATCAGACCAATGCCCTCAGAGCTCTGGATTACCGGCCATTGTCGATACCGTTTGTGAATAAATCAGATTTATCTGTTCCATAATATTTTCCCCTTTAAATGAACGATGGTGAATATTGCCAAACAAAATCCCTAGAAAGGAAAACCCAAAAAAACGAGATCAAGGTTTTTAGTAATTTTTTAATAAATATTTTATGCGATAAATATTACCGATCATGCGTTCTACGCAACCATCAGATGGCTTTGAAAATGTAGGTACTTTCTTTACATTATACCACAGATAAAATAATATTATACTAGTAAATATACAGAGGATTGAGATATTGTATAAAATATGTGTCATGAGACTAACAAACTCAGAACGTGTTGAGTAAACAAAAATAACGTAAATTTTATTATTTCTAAAGGTTTTTAGAAATTTTCCTTTTTTTTACCAAATTTCATCGAAATCGGTTCATTAGTTACGGTGTGATAGATCAACAAAAAACATCACACAGAATGTAGTATTTATAATATAAGTAGGAAAGGATCTCAATTAAGTAAGGATATTATAAAAAGTATAAACAACCCTTGGATTGGTTTGGCCACCGATTTTAATTTCCAAAAGCTGTTTGATTTTTGTTGTAAGGTTATTGGGTACAAACTACTGAGAATAGACCAGAATTACGTACCGAGGTACGTAATAATAATGTACGTATCTTCGACATCTTATCTTCACTAAGGTATACAGTTTGAAGCAGATAGTGTCCCATTAGAAAGCCTTTATATATTTACCTATTCCTAGGAGAAACAGGCGTTGAAATGTCCCAACATTTTCAAAGCATCAACAAAAACTTCATAAAATATCAAATCTCAAATTACGTTTCGTTGTTTGTACGTTGTTTTCACTCTCTAATTTCTGATAGAAAACGTCTTAACGACTGTAATCTTCTTAGATACTAAATTAAGTTCTAACTGTGAGGAACTGAGTTCAAATTTCAAGTGCCTTGTTACCTACGTTCTCTAAAATTCGTAGCAAAAGCTACGGTGATTGCCAACCCATAATTCTTTCGCCATGTCTAGCCAGTTTAATAAGCCAAACAGAATTTTCCAGCCACTTTTCTTTAATAGCTTGTAGTTATATTGTTATTGTGTCCCCACTATGAACCCCACTTGTTCCACGCACTATGAAAAGAGGCCCATTGAGGCTCTGCCTACCTCTTCGGGGAAAAAGGCGTGTGTCTATGTATATATGTATATATGTATATATGTGTCCCATTTTTGAACAAAACTTAACTTTTTGAGTTCGTTCTGTGACTTGGTCTACCTCTAAAATATACAAAATAGTGTTAACATTATGTAAACAAAATTATACAAATATTACTATGGGATAACAAAAATCGACAAATGTAGCCACTAGAGCCTATGTTGGCAACACGCTACGATTGTAGAGTACTACGTATTATATCCGTAGTGGCTGTAGCACTCGCTTTCGTTAGACCGCGCCGCCCCGCGCCGCGCCGCCCGCCCTGTGATCAATGGGCGTCTACAACCAGACTACTTTCACGGTGAGCGTATTTGAAACAATTTTACTTTTAGACTTACGTAAATATTTAGTTGGACGCTGTTCATTGATAAAATTTATTTTAAAGGGGTTTACTATTTGGTTAGCCTATCTACCTGAGGGAGTTGTTATATTTTTGACCGAGCGAGCGAAGCGAGCTATGTTTTTGCAACAATTGGCTTTGCTTTCATCTGTCCGAATGTGTGTATATTGGTACTCGTACACAGGACGTAGTTTCAACTAATCTTGACTAAACCACAGAATAAATAATAGTACAACGAAAATTGATATACAAGGTTCTACAATTTGATAGTTTTTTTTTTTTGAGTCAGTTATTCTTTATTGGACGGGTCCTAAAAAAGGGGAAGTTTTCTGCAGCGTTGTAAATGTGAATTCTTGTTTACTCAGTTCTAAACAAGGATTTCGAATATGAGCAAAATCGGTCAAGATTATGACTTTCTAATATTATGACGTCAATGGACAAGAGGTTGTCAAGATATAGAATAATAGAAGGATCGACATGATGCATTGAATAATTACGTCCAGGTATTGACACTACCTAGGGTGCCAATTGAACTGTTTGAGTCAACTTAATCTATATACTTTCTGCGATCTTCAAAATGTCGACGCTCCATCGATAGGGGAGAAGTTTTATTTAGCTAAACAAAATCAACTATACTGCAAACAACTGAAAAAATCACACACAAAATAGCTGACGAAATATTCTGCTATAGCCACAAAGGCGTGAGTTAGCAGAGCCACTCGGTGAAACATGACTGGCCTCGTCGTCTGGCTTCCAGCACCATTCATATGCAAAATAAAAAACCACGGTGTCGTTTGCGACGCTTTTTCCTATACTTCACACATTTCGAGTTCTTCCATTTTCTCCCAGTCTTTTATTTCGGAGTAACACGAGACAAAGAATGCTATGCAACTGTCATGTTCGCTATGATTTGAAAAGTGGAAACTTCGCACAATAGTTCATATACCTTACTAAAAATAATATTTTGTACTGTGAGCGAGTGACGAGAAGCAAATTTTGCGCTATGCATCGACGTAAATTTTACTTTGGTCGAAGGCGCTAGTATGCACTATGCTCTATTTTCCACAGCAAAGGTTCCTTTACCTAAGAACAAAATAATCTATTGAAAGGAAAAATTTAAATTCCAATAAATAATAGTACCCAGTGCGACCGAGCATCACGCGTCGTTTTTTTTTAAATCTAGTTTTCTAAGTAAATCTCTACCCTTATCCTGTTTAATAATTATTATTAATTTAATTATTTTGCAAGACCGATAATAGCAAACTATTCAATATTCTGTGATCGACATAGATTAGCGAATAGCGAATCGAGAAAAAACAAGTTTTTTTGTGGAAAAAATAATTTTCCCAAACATTTTAGACCTAGCTAGATCGATTTTTTCGCCCCCAAAACCCCCATAAAATTATAGCATACTTCATCGAAATCGTTATAGAGACGTTCCTGAGAACGTGATTACAAATATGTACTATACAAATCCGTTTAATAGTATAGGATAAAACTCATCTTATTCAGGCGATGTATCCTGTTAAATATTTAAATATTCAATTAAAATCCTTTTAGAGCTAGGGTGTAACCATTCGCACGTAATAGTATCTAGATACAATAACTAAAACCATCCCTCAGAATAGAATTATGATGAAATCGTGTTCGTTTTAATGGGATAAGTTTTTCATCAAAAAGTAAGGAGAGTAGACAAAACAAGTGCATTGTTGGTTTTTCCAAGAATGTGCCGGCTTCGTGGTAACAACCTATTTCTAACTGGTCTTAACAGAACGAATAAGGAAGTTGCTGCGTTTGGACCGTTCTTTATTCAAAGGTTTATTCAAAATGTTACTTGCTGTACTATCGAGCAACACGGAACCTGCAATACTTTAAGGGCTGTACCATATCTGTGGTCCTAATTAACGCTAGCCGTTAAAACACGGGTAGAATGAGCCCAATTAAACTAGAAAAAGTTATCATCATGGACGAGGCCTCTTCAAAATGCCATGGGGGGTTTTCCATAATCTCCACGCTGGTATATGGCAGGCGGATTGGTGATCAAAATATTGGTATTCATTAGCACGCTGAAGTGGCAATGGGCTAGGCATATAGGTATGCCGAAGTACCGACAACCGCTGGAGTAAAAGTGTTATATAGTGGAGACCATAGTCTTGATAAACGTAGAATGAGGCACCCCCTGACTAGGGGGAGCGGCGATCTGAGTAGCTAGTTGGGGAGATCTGAAATCAGGCTAAATGGCTAATGACCTATGTCCAGCAGTGGACTGATATACCTAGGCCACCCTAGGCATATGATGAATGCTGCTGTCCATCTACCTGCTATTTTCCCTTTGTCAGCTTTTTCTACATCCACGGAAGGAGATGAAGGAGTTTATTTTATGCCGGACACTCCACGGCATAATTAATTGGTCAAACTATTAATTTTCAGCTAAATTAAATAGCCATCCGAAGTCCAACCCTCGAACCATCATACAACCATGCACGTGCAAGCGTCGCGTGCGGTGTCCACATACCATTGCATTTTAAAATTAATCGGTCAGGTTAGGTACCTACCAGTTGCCACCCTTTAAAGAGTGCGGTAACCGGTCATCAACCCCGGATATTTAGGACAGTAATGTTTATAACATTCAAGCAAAAGGGGCGAGGGTCTGCTTCATCAATTTTGTAATTACACTTTGTACGTGTCGTGTTGAGTTGTTGATGTCAATCCAAGAGGTGTCGGTTGAAGGCAACAAGTGTTGTGGATTGATGGAGATAAACGCGTTTGAGTGACAAATTACGGATAAAACGGTCGATGTTTATCGGATTATGGGCATACGGTTGTTCGGTTTTGAAAACGGGAAGGGATTTTTGATCACTTGGTAAAACTTTGTTTTTAGTTACTGCACGTCGAAGAAATCCATTGCAGGACATAAGCCTCCCCCATACAACCCCACGATGAACGGTCTTAGGCCGCCTTCATCCACCGACTTGCTGCAACCTGGCGTCGATATCAATGTCAATGTCGTCGGTCGCCACTTGACAACCTTTTTCCCCAACGGTTATCAGTTCTGCCTGTGGTTCTTAGCTATAATAGCCTGCCCATTGTCACTTCATTTTGCTAATTCCGTAATGTTGGTGATTTTGGTTCTTCTACGGATCTCCTAATTTCGGAATCAATCACGTAGTGTAACTCCGAGTATAGAATGGTAGTTAGATTAGCTTTTTATTGTTAACGACACAGAAACAATACAAAAATAACTAGTAGTTCTGCGAACAGTAGACCTCGCGAGCACGAACTGTTTCGCATTAATTATTTTCAGTTCACATCCTACTAACATCATCTTAAGTTTTTGATTAGCTGTTAACATAATGAAAAAGTTATCTATAACAAAAACCAACTTCGAAAAACCTCACGAGATATGTACAAATAATATTCTTCTACAAATAAACATCTGTTATACCAACCTTTACGAGGATTTTGAAGTCAGGCGAGTACCTACTTGCTATACTACTTGTTATATTGTTTGTTAACTCATGTTGTTGACACAAATAAATGTTATTTCTTTCTTTCTTCTTTCTTTCTTTCTTTCTTTAATCTATATCTTGACAACCTCTTGACCGATTTTGGTTATATTCGAAATTCTTGTTTAGAATTGAGTACGAAATGTTTGTGCTAAATATTATCGGTCTATAACTTGCGCCGCAGCAACCTTCCCCGTTTTTGGGGGCAATGCTTGCCATTCAAAAATGTTCGCCGATAAAAAGTTCTATGAAATTTTAGAACCTGTTATATCAAGTTCCGTCAAGTTTCGCTGAAAAATACGACCTATATGCGAGTACCAAACGTATTATATAATTATCGAATACGAATTAACGAAATAATAACCTTTCTTGAAGAGCAACTTCATTCCCATTGGTCTCCGTGATCTTCATTCTAAAGCTTCAATAAAAGATCCAACACCACATCACCACGTCCACTTTTTAAATCGTTCTTTTCACGCAAAACGAACACTTTGAATTAGAGAGTGAAAGTCACTTTGTTCAAACAGCAAATGCAAGATTCATCGCAAGCTCAGTGTGTCCCGCTACCGAAAGACTCCAGGGTATCAACTGATCTAACTCGATGCTCGCTGGATTGCAGCAATCAGCAATTTCATACTATTATTGCATGGGGGCGGGACAGGAGACGCGCTCTCGAGCGAATTGCTAAATAGACGGTAAATGGGACCGAACACTGTCCTGTCGGATGTCTGCATACCCTCTGTGGAGGTACCTATTTAGTAGGCAGTATACTATAGATAGTACTATAGAAACACTTCTCAACAGTAGATCACATTCATACCCTGAAAATGATAATAGAAAGATACAATGAATATAATAAACCTTTAAATCTTATATTTATTGATTACAGGAAAGCTTTCGATTCAATAACTCATGACTCTATATGGGAAGCCCTATCAATCAATACAAGGAGTAAACAAAGATTACTTAGACCTAGTAAAAGAAATTTACAAGAACAGCATCTCACAAATTTCTCTAGAAAAACCTGAACCCAGTTTCAAAATACAAAGAGGAGCAAAACAAGGGGACCCCCTCTCACCGAAGCTATTCATAGCCGTACTTGAACAAGTTTTCCGGAATGTAGAGTGGGAGAGAAATGGTCTACAAATACACGGAAAGTATCTATCACATTTACGCTTCGCAGACGATATAGTTTTGCTTTCAGAAGATCCACAAGAATTACAAAGTATGCTTGAATCGCTATGTGCAGAAAGTAAGAAAGTAGGACTAGAAGTCAACGAAGATAAGACTAAAATAATGATCAACCGACAAAAGGTACCGATAGAGTTCCAATCCAACTATCTAGAGTATGTAGAGGAATACATCTATTTAGGCACCTGATTACTTTCAAAGCATGCACGGAAAAATAAATTATACGAAGAACTAAAAATACTTGGAATAAGTACTGGAGCATGAAAGAGATTTTCAAAAACAATTTGCCAGTTAAACTAAAAACAAAAGCTATGGAAATGTGTTTGCTGCCATGCCTCACGTATGCATGTCAGACATGGCCACTCACGAAGAAGACACTGGAAAAAATAAAAGTATGTCAAAGAGGACTCGAGAGAAGCTACACAGGTCACAAGCTGAAGGACAAAATCAAAAATACCGTAATTAGGAAAAAGACAAAGGCAAAAGACTCTGTGAAAAAAGTTCTTCAGCTAAAGTGGAAATGGGCTGGACATGTACAGCGAGCGACAGACGATAGGTGGTCGAAAACGATAACTAACTGGTAACCCATGGACAAAAAGAGACGGCCTGGAAGACCGCATAAACGTTGGAGCGATGACATCGCTAAAACGGTAGGCATTACCTGGAGCAGAGCAGCTAGAGATAGAGAGATGGAGGCAGATGGAGGAGGCTTTTACCGCTCAAAGTGGTACTTACACTGGTTGAGATATCCGAAAAACTGAAAAACTAATTATATTTAAGATTAGGATAGGTCAAATAAATTGTTAATTTAAAATATTAGAAGTGTAAGAGAAATAAAAGCTTATATTATTATTATTATTATACTATAGATAGGTCTTGGTCTTTTTAGGGTTCCGTAACAAAAATTACGGAACCCTCATGGATTCGTCATGTCTGTCTGTCTGTCTGTCTGTCCGTGTATGTCACAGCCACTTTTTTCCGAAACTATAAGAGCTACGCTTTTGAAACTTTGTAAGTAGATGTATTCTGTAAACCGCAATAAGATTTTTACACAAAAATTGAAAAAAAAACAATAAATTTATGGGGTTCCCCATACTTAGAACTGAACCTCAAAAATCTTTTTTTCATCAAACCCATAGGGGTATATATGGATAGGTCTTCAAAAATGATATTGAGGTTTCTAATATATATTTTTTCTAAACTGAATAGTTTGCGCGAGAGACACTTCCAAAGTGGTAAAAAGTGTGTGTCGTCCACCCCCCCGCCCCCCCCCCCCCCCCCCCCCCCCATAACTTCTAAAATAAGAGAATGATAAAACTAAAAAAAAAATATGATGTACATTATACCTAGTAAACTACCACCGAAAATTGGTTTGAACGAGATCTAGTAAGTAGTTTTTTTTTAATGCGTCATTAATCGTAAACCATCCAAGAACTATTATGTTACTTGCTGCTACGGAACCCTTCATGGGCGAGTCCGACTCGCACATGGCCGCTGTTTTTATTGTATATAATTTGGTATTGTCACAATAATTAAACACAATGAATATCCATCGAAAATTGGTTTGAACGAGATCTAGTAAATAGTTTTTTTTTAATACGTCATAAATCGTAATCCACCCAAGAACTTTTATATTATGTTACTTGCTGCTACGGAACCCTTCATGGGCGAGTCCGACTCGCAAATGGGCGCTTTTTTTTTCACTTGATGCTGGCACTTCACTTGGCATAATTTGGGCAAATATTTGATTTATTTTGTCAAGCTAAGTAGTACCATGTGTTGTTGGACACATGGTTGATTTTGCCTTGGAAAAATAACGTGAAAATTTGCGCCAATACACCAAAGGAAGTGCCGCCATGATGGTAAGTGTCGATGCGGTCTAAGATGAAGCACGCTTGCCTAGAATTAATTCTTGTCTTAAAACATCCTAAACTATACTGACCCATTCGCACTAGACTTTCGAATCCATAAGATTATAGAAACGCTTGGTGCGCAAGGGTGGAATATCTTAGTAGTTTCTGATAGATCCCTTGGCTATGATCTTCCTGCTATCATAATATGGATGCCACCTCCCTGTACGTCTAGTTGTCAGCTGGTGAAAAGGAGATGGTGGAATGATGTCGTATAGTTGCAGTGAATAATCTCCAAAATGTATTCTTTAAAATACTGATAAGCAGGCGGTTCTCCGTCGATATTCATGGCTGTATAACTTGGAATCGAACAACAAGTCTCAAGTGTGGACTGCACCTGAATGACAATTCCTGTGAGTCTCAAGCTTGCACCTATTCTTTAAGGTGGGGTATAACGCAAAATTACCAATCTTAGATTAGATTTTTAACTGACTAAATCAAGTACAATATTCAAATAAAAAAATGGATACTACATTATCGAAGTCGTTGGAGGGATCACCCAGAGAAAAACACGATAGGAAAAAAAATAGTTTAGTTAGACCTACCTCTAACTTTTGGCTAGATTCGATTGTTTGTTAATATGGTACAGATTATTGGGTAAAAAATTAGATAAATAAGATCAATAGAATAAAAAGCGGCCAAGTGCGAGCAGGACTCGCCCATGAAGGGTTCCGTAGCAGCAAGTAACATAATATAAAAGTTCTTGGATGGATTACGATTTATGACGTATTAAAAAAAAACTACGGGCTAGATCTCGTTCAAACCAATTTTGAGTGAAAGTTTACATGGTAATGTACATCATATATTTTTTTTAGTTTTATCATTCACTTATTTTAGAAGTTACGGGGGGGGGGGGCACACTTTTTACCACTTTGGAAGTGTCCCTCGCGCAAACTATTCAGTTTAGAAAAAATGATATTAGAAACCTCAATATCATTTTTGAAGACCTATCCATAGATACCCCACACGTATGGGTATGATGGAAAAAAATTTTTTGAGTTTCAGTTCTAAGTATGGGGAACACCAACAATTTATTGTTTTTTTTCTATTTTTGTTTAAAAATCTTTTTGCGGTTCACATAGTACATCTACTTACCAAGTTTCAACAGCATAGCTCTTATAGTTTCGGAAAAAAGTGGCTGTGACATACTCGGACAGACATACAGACACGACGAATCCATAAGGGTTCCGTAATTTTTTTTACGGCACCCTAAAAAGGAGTGATCACCCACGGGTTTTTTTAAAATTATAATTTCACGAGATATTCAATAAAAATCAAAGATAAAAACCGCTTTTTCGAGCGACGCGTGGCGTTTATTTTGTATGAAGATCTCTGTTCTGCGGTGGCGCAGTCTTAAGACTGCGATCGACCCTCTCTTTTGGGAAACTATACCTTTGATTAGAGAAAGAATCTAAATCTAACAGAAAATGTTGTAGGTAAATCAATCTAGTTGGCGTGTAATCTCCATGTGTAAACAACTTAGGGTCAACCAGAGACATGTTATCAATGTAATTTAATATATCGTTGGGGTCAACATAAAACACTGGTCGAAAGAGACGACATCATCATGTTCTAACTAAGTGTTTATTTTTCTATGCGGTAAGTATGGATTCCCGCAGCGATGGCTGCGTATCAATCAGCCAGCCATCAAGTGATGGTCACGTGCAGGAGATGCTGACGTCGCTCAGGGACGGAGGGGTTCGGAGGTGAAGAGGATGTCAGCGATCGCCGCTGGGTCCCTTCAAATACTACTTGTATAAGTACTCGTTAATCGGATAAATGAGCAATATATGTATGTAAGTTTATTAATATATATTTTGTGATTTTGAAAACGACTAACGATTTCAGTGAAGTATGTGGGAGTTTTATGGGGGCGAAAACTCAATCTAGATAGGTAGGTCTCTTACCTGGAAAAAAGCTCAGAACAAAAACTAAAACTGTTATTATTCTGAGGGAAAAGAGATTTTCAGCAAAAAAAACAATATCTGTATCAGTCACAGAATATTTAATAGTTTGTATTACGCGCCCAAGCGCCCGAATTCTAATTTCGAACAGGCTTATCCGGAATTCAAAATACTGGCTGAAGAAGACATTAAAGATTGTGACAAACAAGATTAAAAAAAAAAAACATTTAGCACAATCCTGTCAGACAATTTTTTCTGTATTTACAGTAGATGCTTCCTGCCAATCTCGGCTGCAGTCAGCCATTCATCATGCGATGGTCATGACATAACTGAAGGACAGAGGGGTTCGCGTGAGGCGAGAGGATATCACCGATCACCGCCATGACACTCAATGTTATACTGTGGCCGGGACTCAATCTGTAACCCTGTCTATAGATAACTGGTACAGCTCGTTCATGGCACCTGCCTTGGTTGGCCGCCAACCAAGGCAGGTGCCATCTTAAGGTGAACGAGCTGTACGCAATTTATTATGATAGACAATGACAGTTTCAAACTTTTAAAACTGTCATTGTTGATAGACCTCCATGATAGACCTTTGTTTGACCACGATCTCACTTGTTGTTTTTTTTTTTTTTTTTTTATACTACTTGGATGACGGATCAAGCAAGAGGCCCACCTGATGTAAGCAAAGAGTACTCTGTATATACTAAAATTGGTAAGTGACGATATGGCCGAAGATGGAGCACAAAGGTCTAGAAGGCACGTATTCACTCCATCCTTGAAGAGACCCAGATTATAGTTTTCAGGAAAGTCGGCAGTGTATTCCACTCCTTAGCAGTCCGCATTATAAAGGTAGAACTGAAACGTTCAGTACGAAGTCCGAATAGAAGGTAATGAGGTAAGTACGGCTCCAAGAGATGCTAAAAAGGTATAGTAAATAAAAAGTATACCAACGCTACTAAAAACGGTCCTTCGGTTTCGTCTTTTTCTCGTATAACAAGGGAACGTGAGCGTACAATACCACTTACGACACAATACCTTGTAGAAGGCCTTAACCTGTAGGTAGGTACTCGTTCGAAACTTAGGACAGACGGGGAAGAAATTCTTATAGAAAAACATAAATACTTATCTGTATTTGTAGTCAAGATATTTCAGCCTGTTTTTATAATTCCTATTTATTTTAAACAAAGATGCTTTTTAGGGTTCCGTAAAAAAAATTACGGAACCCTAATGGATTCGTCATGTCTGTCTGTCTGTCTGTCCGAGTATGTCACAGCCACTTTTTTCCGAAACTATAAGAGCTATGCTGTTGAAACTTGGTAAATAGATGTACTCTGAGAACCGCAATAAGATTTTGAAACAAAAATAGAAAAAAAACAATAAATTTTTGGGGTTCCCCATACTTAGAACTGAAACTCAAAAAACTTTTTTCATCATACCCATACATGTGGGGTATCTATGGATAGGTCTTTAAAAATGATATTGAGGTTTCTAATTTCTAAACTGAATAGTTTGCGTGAGGGACACTTCCAAAGTGGTAAAAAGTGTCCCCCCCCCCCCCCCCGTAACTTCTAAAATAAGAGAATGATAAAACTAAAAAAAATATATGATGTACATGACCATGTAAACTTTCACTCAAAATTGGTTTGAACGAGATCTAGTAATTAGTTTTTTTTTAATACGTCCTAAATCGTAATCCATCCAAGAACTTTTATATTATGTTACTTGCTGCTACGGAACCCTTCATGGGCGAGTCCTACTCGCACTTGGCCGCTTTTTTTTAGGGTTCCGCACTCACAGGGGAGCCAACGGGTCCCGTTACTAAACCTCTGCCGTCCGTCCGTCCGTCTGTCCGCGGGCTGTATCTCATAAACCGTTATAGGTAGACTAAAATGTTCAGAGTGTGTATGTATTTTGCAGTGCAACAAAAAATAAGCATACAAAAAAAAGTGGACGTAATTTAACGTGAATTATTCGGCGTTTTTTCGCTCGCCCTTCAAAATGACATAGTGTTAAAACCTTCTAAGGTTTCATAGCAAAAGAAAGTTAGGAACAGCTGGGCTATAGGATTCTCACCCCGAGTACAATACCTCCATCGATACGGAGGCCTGCAACGCTCTAAGAATACCTCCCACACAAATGTATAGTTTACGTAAGTGTCATTTTCCTGCACTAATTTGAGGCACTCAAACATTATAAACATATGTATATCGGTATTGCAGTAACTTCGGCCGGTATATCCCACCCGTGTGCGAGTCTTTAAATGCTAAAGAACAAGACAGGGAAAAGAACCACTTACTCGTACAAATATAATAAAATATTCAATAAAAGAACCTCGAAAGCTCCGAAATAAATAATAATTCAATACTCAAGATTATATTTACGAAATCTGTTTTTCACTCCATTAGCAGCATCTCCGCATGAATCCTGTGCCCTCAGAGTAATTATTAGCAAGCTATGGATGACAAAGGAGTCTACTAAACACTAATAACCTTACTTATTATAAACGTTATCTAAGTTTAAGTCTTGCTTAAAATAAGTCCTGTCTCTTAACCCCATTAAATTAGTAACTTTTGACAGATTTTTATCAGTCCTACTAATATTATAAATGCGAAAGTTTGTGTGTGTGTTTGTTACTTCTTCACGCTGAAACGGCTGGACGGATTTGCATGAAATTTGGAATGGAGATAACTGGACTCCCGGAATAACACATAGACTTATTTTTATCCCGATATTCCCACGGGTTCAAGACTTACGCGGGTGAAACCGTGGGGCGCTGGTAGTATTTATATAAATAAAGGGAATTTGAAACTGCCTGTCAAAGTAAAAGACAAAACACTGTGTAACTTTTCCAGAGATATTTCCCGTTTTATACTAGCAGGTCTTTGTTATTATTTTTGCGCATAAAATCACCTATATGAGTTATGAGTAAGAAACACGTTGAGGAGTTTTCCTAGTCTCATTAAAGCATTATTTGTCTCTCGCTAGGTGGCGTTGGCGTCAGTTTTGGTAACAGTAGTTATATCAAAATACGCAACTATCACAAAGATATTAATTACTACATAGTTTTACAGGATTTTGTATTTTTTTAAACTATTTACGTTGGCTGAACGAAGTTTTCCACTTCCATGATAAAATTTAAAAAGTAGGTAAATAGTTACGCAAGTGCTATCTCTTGACTATGAAAGACCTAAACTGACAATTACACTTTCAATACTCCTCAATAAATTCGGACTATCTATTCATGGCAAGTACACCTTGCATTTTTGAAAGAAACGTCGTAATTTTTATTTTATTAGTTCATTCTTATTTGTTTTTTCGAGTTATTTCTCGTAATTTTGGTGGCATTTTAAACGGTGTAGCTTAGATAAATATCACTTGTGTGAGGTAGTTAAATTTAAGTGCAGGTATTGTGTCTATTTTCGAAATTGTGTTTTTTTTTCCTGTAACAACTTGGTTTTTGGGCCACCATTTAAACTGGGTTATGACGGTGACTCTTGACGACTTGACTATATAAAAAATAGAATTACATATATCACTTGACTTGATTTGCAAAATTGTTTGGAGCACCCCTCATAAGCCATAATAGGAACAAAAGAAGAAGTGGGTGTTACACTAGAGTCTGGTGTACTTCTTCTCTACTTCTGGACATGGACGTATGGTCTGGTCACTAGACCAATTCCACTGCATGATAAATATTCATATCACAGAACTCTGTGTAGCCTGCTTACATTACTCTGATCCTGTACCCTATTTTCTCACGAACACGCGACAAGACAAGACGTATAGCACACACATGCGAACAATTTATCAATTAACTATTAACTTAGCTATGGCAAGGGGACACCGCGTGTGAGCTACCTCTATCCAAGTGTCAATTAGTGAGGGAATGGATAAATTACGCTGCTCTCTGTAAATAGTTTAGGTGGAACGTTTCGCTTGAGGAGCGAAATTCAAATTTGATTGTTTTTTGCACATCACAGCTCATCAACACATTTTGAGATAGCGAAACCTGATATTGCGGAACCTAGGAGTCCTAACACGCATAATATTGACTGAAACTGTCTCATAATTGAATTCGCATTTGAGTTAAAATTTGAATTTCGCGCTACAAGCGAAACGTTACACCATACAACAAAAACGCCTCGCGCCGCTCTCGAGAAAACGGTTTTTATTGAATATCTCGTCAAATTTCAAATGTAGATAATTTTACAAAACCCCAGTAAACACACTAAACCCTCGGCTTTGATGTATTTATTTTATTTATCTATTTTTTTTACATTTAGTAAACAATCGAATATAGGCATAAAATAGACGTAACTTTGTTTTATTTTATCTATCGAGAAAAATTTGTCCTATCGTGTTTCTGGTACAGTGATCCCTCGTAATTATGATGTAGTATCCATACAAATTTTTAATTTGAATATTGTACTTGATAAAGTCTGTTAAAAATCAAATCTAAGATTAGTAATTTTGCGGCACACCCTTCAGAGTGTAAATCTTTTCATAGAAATCTGTCAAATTGGCAAGTGCTAACTTCTAACCGTGCTACTAATAAACGTGATTGTCATCGGGTTAATTAGATACACCGTGTGTTGTCTGTTTCGATCGAATTTGAAACTGCCTGTCAATGCAAAAGACAAAACACTGCGTAACTATTCCAAGGATGATTCTAATTTTACACTAGCTTGGTAAGTGTCTCATAATATAAGTAAGTATTGGTTTGGCAAATAGGCATAGCCAAACTTAAAGGTACAAAACTCAAATAAAACACGACATGATAATAAAATTGTTGCAAATGTACGACGTGAACGAAATCCACTTTATTTAGATATACTTAGGTAGAATCCTCCCCCGACCGGTTTATTCGTAAACGAATTCTCAAAAAGACAGAAGACAACAAAAAAACAAGTCTCACCTAACTTAATCTCATTTCTCACTTAGATATTGTTATATAATCTGTGGTACCTACCACTCGTACTTTTTATCGCCGGCCTAATTGTTTGTTTACAAGATTAGACCATTCTGGTTTAAATTGAAGCTTCGAAATAAAAATTAAAATCGTAAAACAGCTGTTAGGTTTATCTTTCTAGGAATTAATGTGAGAACATCCTCTGTGAAGCTCAGCCACGGACAGGAATCGAGTGTTTTGTATCTTCATAGCACTTGATAATCTACACTATCTATATCTACACTTATATTCGAAGGAGGTAAAGCTTGTTTGTGAGTTTGGATGTAAGGGGTAATATCCGGAACTAGTTATCCGATTCCGAAAGGACCACGCCCATTTATCTGGGCATTTCTGGGGCACAGATGGGCATTGTCCTTTATTTCCCAGAATGCTAATAGGTGCCATATCACTATTTCACCTCACAAGCTCGGAAAGGTTTTGTTTCGTGGAAAAGGTTTTTTAAATTCGAACCTGTCCATTCAAATTGGTTTTATACCGCCAGCCTCATTTTTATAATAATCGCATTGGCCACGTTTGCACTACTTATATTAGCTGTTTTTCTTGCACTAGCATTTTCCAAGCTACAGCTACATGGAAGTTAGTAACTGTACTATTATGTATTCTGTGGGTGTAATGAGGTGAAAAATTGTTTGTTTCGCTCGGCAGCAAAGTTAGTCTGCGTCTCGTACCTTTGAATTCAATCCTAGAATCCTTCGCTTGCTCAGGTTTCAATACAGGTACTCACGCCAAAATATGTGTTGCAGCCTTGCATGACAAATAACTACGAGTATACGAGTATTATTTAAGTTCTGCGAGCTGTGACCACACTTCAACTTGCTAACTGTGAGAGCTAGCGGTGCTCTTGCTTCTTCTATGGGTCTTCTCATTTTGGATTCTAGTGAAACTCCGAGCATAGCTCTCTCCATAGCCCGCTGCACGACTTTGAGCCTAGACCAGTCCAGGGATAGGTACTCTTCGAAAACTACACCACTAATTTCGTAAACGTTAATGTTACGATGTTTGGATGTTTGGTTTTTGCTCAATCATGCCAAAACGGCTGAACCGATTAGGATGAAATTTGGAACACAGATATATTATGACGTCAACTGAGTTATAGGCTACTTATTACTCTCGTAAAACGTGAGCGAAGCCGCAGTCGGGCAGTAGTTTTCAATAAATTATTCAAATACCTGCAAAATAAGTCTAAAATGATCTTCCAAAAAGTTTGCATATGAAATTAAACACTCACTCAATGCGTGTTCACGTTGCCCTATTGTACGGCAGCTGAAAGGCCTGTTATGTCAGCATTTTCAGTTAACAAAGTGAACAGCGGTGGGTACGGGAAAGTGCAAACATTCTACCATGGGTTAATTACGGTATGCGAACACCAACATCCTTTATTATAACGTAGAGCTGTTAGGGACCACAGGGAACAGGTGGATATTTGATTAAAAATACCGACTTAAGGTGGATGCTCTCGAATTAAGACGCGAAATTAAAAAAAAAACGTTTTTTTTGCCAAATACAGCTCATCAACACAATCAACTTTCGCTATTAGAATAGCGAAAGTTGATTTTGCGATAACTAGGTTTTAATCGATAGTATCTCATAATATCATCAGTTAAGCTACGATACCCCGAAACAAAAAAAAACGCGGTTAAAATGTGTTTGTATCGTAGCTAAACTAATGATATTTATGAGAACAATTAATTTAAACATGTGTGTCAAGTCTCTTAGTACTCGCGAAATCAACTTTCGCTGTCTGAAGAAGTGTTCATGAGATGTAATGAGCAAAAAACACAAAAAAAAAAGGTTAAATATGAGGGCTATTCCCATTAGTTTTACAAAGTCTTACCAGTTGAACTACTGGTAATTTTCTTCCCAACAGACTTACTGATAGTAAGACTTCGCTTGTGTTATTTTTTCCCATTAGGTTTACTTTATAAAACATAGACCTCGTAAATGATAGACAATAGTTATTATGTCTAAGAGAAAAAACAAAAATTAAAATAACTGCATATTGAACCTACTTTGTCGAAGTTCATATTCTGAGCTACTGGTTTACTTTATCTCTTCCTATCTTCAAAAAACTACTATCAATCATTTTTTGTCCGTCTCGTAAAGTTGTTGGGTTAGTTCTAATAATATGTTCAGAAATTGATTTATTGTCTGCCCGCGGCTTCGCTCGCGTTTTACCATTATAAAAAGTAGCCTATAGCCCAATCCAGGTCATAATCTATCTGTGTACCAAATTTCATCGAAATCGGTTCAGCTGTTTCGGCGTGATTGAGTAACAAACATCCAAAAATCGTAACTTTGACATTTATATATTAAGGTGCAGGTACGAGTAGTATGCGTATACCTAATTTAACTGAATTTAAATCACCGGCCTTTTTTCTCGTTACCTAATTTCAATCCAACCCAAAGTTGACTGAAAGAAATCACTCTCAGCGATAAGACCAATGCACCCATTGTACTTCCATAACGTTTAGTATATGTACTTATATTTTGATTCTTTTAATGTGTTAATTTTTAGGGTTCCGTATCCATAGGGTGCCAATAGGACCCTATTACTAAGCCTCCGCTGTCCGTCCGTCCGTCTGTCTGTAAGCGGACTGTATCTCATGAACCGTAGACAGTTGACATTTTCACAAAATTTGTTTACTATTGCTGCTATAACAACAAATAATAAAAATTTAAGCAAAGTTAAAGTGAAGCCAAAAAATAGGTACCTATAGTTTAAACAGGGCACTTTTGAAACACCTTTTGTTAATATATACTCAAAAGTTTTGCACACAAACTTAGTTACGAACAAACATCATTAAAAACAAAACTTTTAAAAGCAAAATCAAGTCTGCATGAATTCCGTTTAGGAGAAACATTATTCGGTTAGCTTGCTCGTATAGTGTTAGGTATAATGCGCGTCATGTAAAAAGAACGCTGGCGGTCAAGCTTCTACAGGCGTTCCAGCGTTCTTTTTACATGACGCGTACTATAATTGTACATTATTTGTAGTAAACTAGGTAGGCACTCATTCAATGCATAGGTATACATTTCTTAAATAAGTAGGTATAGTACGCGTCATGTAAAAAGAACGCTGGAACGCCTGAAGAAGCTTGACGTTCTTTTTACATGATGCGCATTTTACTTGTTAGAAGCATATAGATCTACCAACCAAGTCTTATAGAGCCATTTCAGTGAGTGTTCCATATTTTCATAGCTTTGGAAAATCAAAATTGGCAGTGTAAGTACTCCTATAGCTTTGTGATCAAAGACTCGAAGTAAACACAAGCAATCTTCAAAATCAATCTCAAAGAGAAACAATCACAGAAAGAAAGGCGTGTATTCAGAATGTTTGATAAGAAACTAACTTTATTTGCTGCGCTAAAATAAGAAAAGCCCTGCTAGGGGTGCAGACAAATCGATTCTAGCTCATGTGGAAAGTGGAGATAATAAATTGAAACAATATTGACTTGGTGGTACCTACCTTCACAGGTGAAGTCCAGACAGTTCGGCTTGACAGGAAGCAATTTGTCGATAGTCGTAAAAGTCGAAAGTGGAGGGTAGACAACCCTCCAAATATGCGAGGTGTCAGTGTTTCCTTGACAAATTTAGAACAGCTTCAAATAAACTTGGAATTATAAAGTTGTCTATATGATAGAAACGAATCATGCAATCATTTTATTTGGCCAGGGTGTTCTGGGTATTTTCTAAGTATAATAAAAAAACTATCTATGTAATATATTGTATTAAATATCAGTTATCTAGTACCCATAACACAAGCTCTGCTTAGCTTGGGGCTAGATAATGGTGTGTGAAATATCCAGTAATCTTTATTTTTTACACTTATGTACTCTATTATATCGTCTAGCAGCTAACCTGGACCATAAGCTGACACACAATCAAATCTCATCATAATCGGTCCAGTAATTTCAGCGTGATGATTTTCCAAAGAGACATGCATAGGCAGGCAGAATGTACCTTCTCGTATGAGTACTAGTATCTAAATGGACAATTGATCCTGAAATTTCAACGGGTACAACGGGTCCATACACGGGTATAACGGGTACAACCTTTAATTAAAAACAAAAACAACATCTACTTAGCATCTGATTTGCCGTCTACATACATTGAAATAAAGCATTCTGTAGAAATGTTATAAGTATTGCAATACTAATCCTACCGCCCTCAAATACGGCTCAGAATTAATTGGAACTTTTATTTTAGTACCGTTATTGTGAGAAACCATTCAGATATTTTCGTAGCAAAACAATGCGGCAGTGTCGTGGGGCGAATCGGTTTCCGGTACATAAAGTCCTGCAGAGGGCGCCTCTATCGACCCGTACGAAATGTGAGTAAGGTGTGCACGGAGGCTCGAAGAAAATCCGATAAAGAAAAAGCTCTCCTCGAATTATAAAAAAAATAGAAGGTAAACGAAATAGGACAAATCTTATTTAATTACGGGGAAAATACTCTCAAACTTTTTTTGTAATGAGCTGATTAGAAACATTTTCTATTTCCGCTTTTTAACACGCTTTTATATTAGGTTCACTTGTAAACAACAATGTACCTAATCAAATCTTTCGACATCTTCCCGATATCCGATTGTGCTGAAATTTGGCATACCTGTCAAGTTCCGATGACAATAAAATATTATGGTGACAACGAGCTGATCTGATGATAAAGACGGAAGGTGGACAACGGAACTCCTCGATGATTACAGTGTTGAGTGACAGTGTTTGGGCTCATTTTGATCAGCTCACGGTTCCGATTACTAAGAAAAGCGTGTATTGAAAGCAGAATAATTTACGGATCGGAACCCTCAGGGCACGAATCTCACTCGCACTTTTGTCCGTTTGTCCGCGCTCTGTTGGTAAGTGAAGATGTGATCGACGATGGAGCATGGAAGGCCCCTCATCACTCTTGCCATAAAGATAAAGATACCCTTATAATAGCTTTCAGTAGTTGTTCCGCGGAGTGGGGCACTGGTGACCTGTAATACATGTTTTTCTAAAACCTATCTCAGGCACCAGGCTCTCGCAAAACAGGTTTTCTTGGTTCATCACAGTTACTTACAATGTAATATTATGCACGAGTTATGTTACTTGATGACAATGAAACCTTTTGTGAAGAGCTAAATAAACTTTATGCTTTATATTTTAGTTTTCAGTAGAGTCAGATAATGCAATTGACTACTGTGAAACTTTTAGCAGTGAAAGCATCGACACGACAAGAAAGAAACGGAAAGTCTGAATTTCTTCCATGTTGGCACTAGTCCACCAAAAGGCCATCTCCGCACCAGCTCTAGGTATATACCAAGCTTGAAGAGATGTCGTTTCATCAGAAACTTCCAGAAAATGGGTGTTTGAAGCTATTTAGCTTTCAGTAAATTGTAAGGTATATAAAATCTTCTTGCTCTTTAATACGCATACGCTTTTCAAAGTGCCTCTCGGGTTACTCAATTTTGACGACCAATAGGTACGGCCATTCGACAAACTTGAATTACAAAATACCTACCAAGGTAGCACTTATTAGGTACCTACAAAAAAACAAGCTTTTATTTATTATCTGTGAAAGGTAAGAAATCCAGTGGCTGACAAAGGAGCAAAGCATTTCCTTAAATAAAACTCTCGTAAACATTTTATGGTCGCCACAAAATATTTGTCGGTGCGTAAATCGTGATCTCGGGAGAACAGATGACAAAATATGGGATTTATAAGACAAATAAGGAAATGATAATGTGGTAGACAACAATCTCAACAAGTTAATTATGGAGAGTCTGATAACGTTGCTTCAAATTACCGCAGCAAATGAAAAATATTTGGTTCGAGGGTCGATCACCTTCAATAACTTGCATAAAATAATAACTATTGATTGTGATTTGAATAAAAACACAGGCGACGCTGTTTTTACTGCAAATTACCTAAAAACCATTAATCCTTAAAGTATCTGCGCTTGGCTTTCGCGTGCGACGGACATCGTCATTATTGATTTAGAGCCGTATCGACTTTCTACTACGACTCGTAGTTATTGTTAACTCAGTTACTTATTTTTATTTCGATTTAAATCACAGTAATCACAGTCTTATCACAGAAGTAAGTAAAAATTCGTACTAAAAAAAAACAATTTCGTTCTTATTGAGAATTGCACTAAACAATAAGCCCATAGAAACATGCAGGAACTTTATTTATACTATTCTACCTCTCGGGTAAACGCGCGCTACCCACCGCTTATTGCGAACATTTCTCTGTGCAAACAGTAGTAGCGGCATAGTAGCGGTCATAAATATAAGAAAATGTATACGTGATTATTAAAACTCTGTGAATTAAAAGTAATGTTTCCATAGAGTTTCGCTTAGTCACTGGTTATAAATAGATGACTTCCCCGTTGTAGGGTCTAGCCACCACGTTTGATTTATGGTGCGTGATACACTGAGAAATATTACGAAGAGGTGGGGGTGTTCAATGCTTCGAAATAATGTAAGCAGGGCTAACGATGAATTTTTTTCTAGCAATGAGAGTGACGATTTCACGTGTGCTCGAGTAAGCATTGGCAAAACGTGCGCCACTACCTAGTGCCTACCGACATGCTTACCTACCTAGGTAAGCATGTCGGTAGGCATGAGTGGAATAACTTTGAATTAAATATAGTAGTAGTAGAACTTTTTTGTGAAAGAGTTTGTCCGGGGTAGTACTACCACCATACCTATTTGTGCCGCTATGCAGTAGTGCTCGCATTGCTGTGTTCCGGTTTGAAGGGTTAAGGGTGCCGATGAAATTATAGGCACATGAGACTTTTCATCTTTATGTCTCATGGTGGCGGGCGCAGTGCAATGCCACATAGGGTGCGTCCTAGGTGGACGTGACCTATGAGGTAATGCACTGTTCATAGGCAGAGGTTACCGCTTAACATCAGGTGGGCCATCTGCTAGTTCCGTCATTCAAGTAGTATAAAAAAAAAACTTAGATAGCAATTGTGCTCAGAAAATAAGCCAACAAACTGTTTATTTTGACAATAAAGTTTCCAAACAAATATAATCCAAGATACCAGCTTACTGAATTAGCGTATCGTGGGCCTATTTGCTTCTCGCTAACATAAATTGCTAGAAATTTAAATTTGGACCACAGGTTCTGTTGCATATATCATCATCAGAAGTCCACAGCTGATGGACATAGGCGTCCCCCATATAATGCCACGACGAACGGTCTTGAGCCGCCTCCATCCACCATGTTAATTATAATATGTAGGCACATCATTATTATTATGCTAGACATTAGGTAGACAGTTTGGTATATCTAACTTATAGCGCCGGTTAAACTAGAGGGCCTTCTAAAAGATAATTTTAAATAACAAACTGCAGATTTTAAGTGTTCAGACTACAGTGACGTTATAGGTAGCTTTGGGTACCTGTAAATACGTTGGTTTTAGGAATAATTTTTAATTTCCTAGGTACGTGACTTATGGCAAAACCCATTCGGTATGTTACCGACCCACCTAGGGTAGACTCTGTAGATACCTAGAGTCGTGTCTGGCCTCAGATAGCCCCAAGCTTGTTCACAGGACATTACTGCGTCGTAATATTCAACATTCTGAAATATAGCAGCCTTACGGACCCAACATCTGCACTTTATTCAATGTTCAGTAGGGCCACCAGCTTTTAGAAGGTATGCAGAAAGTTTGGGCAAACGCATGTTTATCAGAACAAGAATCAAGATGATCAATTATGCGCATGGTAATTATGATAAGATATCGGGATGTTATAATTATTGGCTATACAAATATAAGAATAAAATACAACAACAATAAGACTCGATTTATTTATAATGTATAAATGAAATTCGTAAATCAAGACGAACTTTTTGCAAAAGTTTTATTTTGACCCTTTTCCGGAAGAGCTAGTAAAATCGTGTATTATATTTAAATATCGAGCGAAAGAAAAAGTATCAGTTTTTCGAATTTAAAAAAAATTACTTGGATTTTCAGCAATAGTAGAGGTTTTTTGTGAAAGAGTTCGTCCGGGGAAGTATTATTACCTCCATACATATTATTTCTGCCGTAAAGCGGCAGTGTTCGAATTTATCTGTATCGGTTTGAAGGGTATGGGTGCCGTGAAATTACAGACACGTAAGACTTTTCACCTCTATGTCTCAGGGTGGCGGGCGCAGTGCAATGCCACATAGGGCACATCCTAGGTAAACGTGATCTATGAGGTAAATGCATTGTTAGAGGCAGGTGGGCCATCTGCTTGTTCCGCCATGCAAGCAGTAAAAAAAAAGATATAGGATTTTTCTGATCGCATTCAGCTGGATTTGAGATAAGTAACTAGGCACCTACTTCCTAAACGAAATGAAATATTACGTGTTTGCGGAAAAGCTTCCTTAAAACAGTCCGGAAAAAAAAACTTACGATAAAAAAAAAACTACATAGTCAATATATCATTCAAAATGTAAACGTAGGCACACATATCACATCATCAACCTACTGCAGTCCACTGCTGGACATAAGTCTCTCCCATGACGCGCCACTGAGCTCGGTCTTCGGCTCTCCTCATCCAGTTTCTGCCAGCCACCCCGCGCAAGTCGTCGCTCCACCTAGCCAGAGGGTGCCCTACACTACGTTGGCAAAGACGCGGTCTCCACTCAAGAACTCGTTTACTCTACCGGTTACCGGCTTCTGCAGATATACCGGCCCACTGCCACTTCAGCTTCTTCCTCCTGATAATCCTCTGGGCTATGTCGAGAGCTTTGGTTCTCTGTCGGATAACCTCGTTTCGGATCTTATCCCTCAGAGAGACTCCAAGCATAGGTATTATCCCTTATACAAAAAAAATGCTTTATTTGGAATAAACACATGGGTACAGTTGTATTGAGTCCGATAATAAACGCAGAAGTTTTTTTTTTTAAGTTTAGTAGCTCGCTGATCTACTTTAACGTAAGACGTCTACGTTTTAAACGTAGGTATTACATTGTAAAGCGTTCAGATGCCTATCGGGGTCTTATTACGCGTGTTTCTGCAAATAAGCTTGGCGGCAAGTCCCAGATCAAGTCCCAACTACCACAGAAAGTTTAGTCCGCCTCGTTTCAGCGCGCGGTAAAGGATTATTTTATGCTAATACCGTGGCGGCTGTAGCTATTTGTGCAATTTGAGCAGTCTGCTGTACAAAACGCAAACACCTATAGAAAGGTAAACATAAATAATGTATTACGATGTGAAGATGGCGGCTAGATTTTCGCATAGCTAAATTATGGTGATTTCGTCTACGATCTAAAAAATGTTATTTCATATCATTACCTACTTGGAAATCATTATCATGCCGTGGTGTGTCTGGTCTTAGAATAGATCCTTACGTCTCCTCCCGTGGATGTCGTACCGACTATGGGGTTACCTACACATGGCACATGGGGCATGGCACATTACATGGACAGCAGAGTCCGTCCTGCCGAGCGTGGTGATTATGGCAAATCCCCCCATTGTAGTTTATGGGGGAGGCCTCGTCCAACTGTGGTGATGATGATGAATCATCTCCGCGTAACCAACTATCATCAGGAGCCGATGAGTGTACTCCTAGGGCGCTAGAGCCCTCTTACAAACGAAGTTTGCTCCTAATTGTATTTGTACTTATTTATTTATGCATCAATTACAACAGATGTAATTACCCTGGCAGAGTATAGCAAGTTACATGTTATTCTAAAAAAACTTATAACAAATAAATTACAAACAATAATATAATCTTAACTTGCGTTTTTCTACATAATTTTTCTATAAAAGTTACAGGAACTATTAATCAATTAGTTATTATCTATATAAATTGGTTATTATCTCATCAAATTCCATGAAAGTTTGTACTTAAGCTCAATATGCTACACCCATGGTTTGTCAGTTTCTTATAAAATGATATGGTTTCCAAATAACACCAAAATAAACAGTTGTACCGATAATGCCACTATTTCTGTGATATTTTTCAATTGTAGGTATAAAGGAAATACAAGCGTGGCTGCTATAGCTTATTATGGAATGTGTTATTAATGGAAGAAAGCGTTAGCAGAGTCAGTCGTGGGAAACAATGGTGGCTATGAGCTTACCACTTGTCACGTCTATATTCCACGATGGTGCAATCCACTGTGAAAAGAGGCCCATTGAGGCTCTGCCTACCCCTTCGGGGAAAAAGGCGTGTGTCTATGTATGTATGTAAAGCCCAAACAAAGTATGTGGAAAGTCAATGTCTCGAAATACCTCTATTTTTTTTAAAGAAAATAGATAGGTAGCTGTTAATTCAAGAGTACCTTAGGGAGTCGGGGACGTAGACGGCATTACTTACATTGACTCTTGACTTAGTTTTACTGGAATTTATTATAACTTGATATTAAATAACTTATTACTTGACAGTGGCTAAATTGTTGGATACTTAGAGCATTGCAGGCCTACGTACCTTTGGAAAAAATCGTCAAAGCCATTAACAGAAAAAAACCTCTGCATCATACGTTTGATACGGTATTTACCTACTTACTATAATGTGAAAGTGTTACTTATTATTAGCAAGGAATCATGTTTAATTAGTAGAAACTAAGAGCTAACGCCGACGCCGCCGCGCAGGTGGAAATGTGAAAACGGTAATTAAGCATTTGTGATAACAATTTTCGGTTGCATGTGTTCTGGTAGTATATACCTACCTACCTCCCGCTAATTACATTGGGGTTGTGAAATTATCGTTAAACTAGGTACGCAGCCGATTAAGTAGAATGGGTAGGTAATTGGTTGAAACTACAGGACTTGCAACGTAAAAATAATATATTTTTGTTACTAGAAAACATTCCTGTCCTGAGCCCTTAATCCCAGCTAGTTCCCAGTCAAGTAATGACAAAGATACTTATTATTTATTAGAATATCGAAAGGTAAATGTGCTGTGCGAATTAATGATGAAATGGTCGGAAGGTCCCTCATTAAATAGCTATGATAGTCAGAGACTCTGAAGACTCCATTGTCAGATGTAGAAAATTCTTACGTTGCGCGTTCTTTGTTCCATTTTCGTCCCTTTGTTTACGGCACTGTATGGAAAGGAGGGGAAGAAAAGAAAGCTCGAATAGCAAGTATTTTATTGCGGTCCAACTTACCCTTAAATGATTTACCTTCGGGGTTTTCGTACCTATGATACCGCTACATTGACGAGAAATGTCTTACAAACTGCTTGTAAAATTATTCATGAGAGTTCTACTGAAATCTGAAGAAATAGAAAACATATATTTTTCGATAAAAATAATATTGATAAGTACCTATTCTTGTCATACAAGCATTTCGACACCAAAGAAAAAGTAGAACACAAACAGTAGGATGATGGACGGCATTGATATCGGTGGTAAGCAGGGTTATCGCTTCTTAATTTTATCAGTTCCTTTCCTAGTTTATAGATAAGTATAAAAGTATAAAAGTTGATTTATCTGTAACAAAAACGTACATACATACATACATAAATACATACATAGACACACGCTTTTTTCCCCAAAGGGGTAGGCAGAGCCTCAATGGGCCTCTTTTCACAGTGGATTGCACCATCGTGGAATATAGACGTGACTAGTGGTGAGCTCATCGCCGACATTGATTCCCACGACTGACTCAGCTAACGCTCTCTTCCAGTATTTTCACATTTCATAAATAAGCTAGCAGCCAGGACAAATCTAATACCAACGAATCTTACAAACAAGTCCGGGTAATCCCTTAGTCGGCTTTTACGACATCCACGGGAAGAGATGGAGGGTTCTATTCTTGGGCCGGACACACCACCACACCGGACACACCAAACAAAAACGTATGATAAACAATCTTTATAAATTAAAGGTACAAATTGCAAATTATAACAAAACTATAGTATACATTTAACTATTAAAACAAAATTAATACCATTAGTATTCTAAGAATAATGCAATGTTACCAATGAGATGTAGCGCCAGTGCACTATAGCTCCCTCTCTAGGAATACTGTGTTCTGGGCAGCTAGCCTCTTTCGAACATTGTGATCATTATGAGTGCTTAAAGTTTACTAAAAGTGTATTTAATACACCTAGGTCAATTAGAACAGGTTAATTAAGTTTACGAAGCGGAATGCTTGCGCTTGGGCCTTAATTAGCCCATCGCGGGCAGAATATAGGACAAGAATCGGATCGCTTTTGATTATTTATATCTTAGTATATAGTAAAACAAGGCTTGACGCTTATCGCCAACCAGCACAGTTACTGTGAAGTGAATGAAACCGAATATAGCATAGGTATAGTTTCCGCCAGGGCGACCGCGCGCGAAGCCCAAACAATGTTTGTGGGAAATGGGAAGTCAATGACTGGAAATATCGCTAGAGACACGACGTTTTTAAACAAAATATCGCTTATCAAAAGTTATTAGCTGAGGTATTGTTGATGGTGCGATGGGTTCCTTTGTGTCGTCTCATTTAGACTGTTTTTCAATAAATTATTTGATGTTTTGTAAACAAATAGCGCAGAATGAAAGTTACTTGTAAACAAAGCAAGGAAGAATAAGTTGTAGGTACCTAGAATAAACATAGTCACACTACATACTCTATGTAGCGTGTATTTTATTTATTATAAAGTTACATCAACGAACGCGTGTTTTGTGGTGTTATATAACCCAAACAAAGTATCTAGGAAGTCAGTCTCGAAATACCGTTTTTTAAAGAAAATAGGTAGGTAGCTTTGATTATTTATAGACATTATCTAAGGTAGGTAGCTGTTAATTCGCGAGTAAGGGAGTTTATGGTGCGATGGGTTCTTTTTTTTCTGTCTGATACGGACTACCTTTTAAATTTTTTCGATGGAAAAATAGATGTTTAAAAAACGGATGGAGAAAAAGCATAGAATTAAAGTTGCCTAAAGTCACAAAGCTCGTAAGGAAGAATAGGTGTTACCTAGAATAAAAGTAAAGTACAAAAACTACTATAACTCGTATACTCTACATTTTTTAGCTCTAATGTAGTCGTTTGGTTCATGGAGTTACATCAACGAACGTAATGTGTTTAGCGATCTCATAATGACTCAGCAGGCATTTCCCTTTAAATACAGCACTCGGAGTTACGGTTTGATTAATGGAGAGTGATGTATGGGTCATCACCCCCGTAGTATTAATAAAATCATGAATGAAAAGTCGGAATATGAAATCCGTAGGCAAATTTTGAGACCGTGGTATTCAAATATTTTTGTAAAATATGGGTTGGACACCTCTGTCTGCTACATTCACTTAGGTTTACAGTCCTAACCAAGACCAACGTCATACATTACTAATTTAAGTAGATTCGTCGTAGGAAAGCTTTAAGTTGCGCAGCAGGGTATGGAGAGAGCTATGCTCGGAGTTCTACTACGTAATAGAATCCTAAATGAGGAGATCCGTACCCAGATAAACCAAGATCGCCGACATAGCCAGCATCGCCGCAGCTCTCAGAATAAAGCTTAGGCCAAACCAACGCGTTCAGACCGCATCCTCAGTGGCGTGCACGGTGGCGATCAATGGTAAGACAATGGATCACCACCGCGCACGCCACCTCGGACGCGGGCTGAACGCGTTGGTTTGACCTTAGCTTTAGCAAGTTGAAGTGTCTCGCAGAATTGATACCCGTGGAAGAAAGGTTCTCGAGTGGCAACCACAAACCGGACGACGCAAACGAGAAATGCCCCCTTAAGATGGCCCAAAGACATTATAGATGTTGCAGGAAGGCGGCGGATGGAGGCGGACAAAACCGTTCGTCGTGGCGTTCTATGTGGGAGGCCTATGCCCAGCAGTGTACTTTTGTAGGCTGATGATGACGATGAAGTAGATACGTCCACGTGGCGACGCGAAAGAATACTTGTGGGAGGGGTATCACGCAAAATTACCAATCTTAGATTTGATTATTAACAGACTAAATCAAGTTCAATATTCAAATTAAAAATATGTATTATAATACCGAGGGAACACTGTACCAGAAACACGATAGGACAATATTTTCTCGATAGAAAAAACTCAAAGTGGCCTCTAAGTTTTGGCTAGATTCGATTGTTCATTAAAATGGAGAGATATTGGGTCAAAAACGAGATAAATAAAATCAATACAACAAAGCCGAGGGTTTACTGTAGGGGTTATGGAAAATAATCTAATTTGATGAGATATAAACTGCTTTTTCGTGATGCGCGAGGCGTTTTTTTGCGGAACTTTAAGTCTGCCTAACAGTAACGTACCTACCACCGTAGAAATGCGTATGTATCTGATTATCATCCGTTCTCAAATAAACTTGGCAAAAGACTTCCTAGTAACGTAAAAACCACGGCGAATTAAAATAAAATTAAACGCTAGTCATAATATCCTATCGAACGATTGGAACGAAGCGACGCAATCGTTAAGTTGAAAAGACGTTAAAATGATATTAAAAACCTCGTTTTCACACTTTTTAATTTCGGGACCGGTGGTCTAATAGTGGGAGTTTTTTATGGATAACATCTAAGAATAGACTTTCGCCCACTCCTTATTGACATCTGTGGGAAGGTAAAAGACAGGAACGCAGTGCTATCCGCCTCCCCCATGAGTTATGTATTGGCTGCGCAAGTCAATGAGGTAATTCATTGCCATAATGCTTGTTCCGTCTTCACGCAGTTAAAAAACCGGCCAAGTGCGAGTCAGACTCGCGCACGAAGGGTTCCGTACCATTATTTAAAAAACCGCAAAAACACATTTCTGTAGTGTGGGAGCTCCCTTAATTATTAATTTTTTTCAATTTTTAACCCCTGACGAAAAACGAAGGGGTGTTATAAGTTTAACGTGTCTGTGTGTGCGTGTGTGTGTCTGTCTGTCCCATCGTAGCTCCCGAACGGATGAAACGATTTCGTTTTTTATTTTTGTTTGAAAGGTGTATGTGTGAGAGAACACTCCCGTTCATAGCTTTGTTTGATCAAAATCGGTTCAGCCGTTCAGCGTTGGTGTTATTTTTAATTATTACAAAATTAATTACTTGTTTATTATTTGTTGTTATAGCAACAACAGAAATACATCATCTGTGAAAATTTCAACTGTCTGACTATCACGTTTCATGAGACACAGCCTGGTGACTGATGGACAGACAGTCCGACGGACAGCTGAGTCTTAGTAATAGGGTCCCGTTTTACCCTTTGGGTACGAAACCCTATTAAAAAAGCTGTGCTCACGTCATTGAGGACGTGTCTTACCTACCTCTCACCAGGTACCTAATGATCACACTTCACATAATACTAATAATATGTATATAAATTCGAAAGTAATTACCTCTGTCAGTTTGTTTCCCATAGACCTTTTCACGACTAAACAGCTGAACCGATCTTGATTAAGTTTTGCAAAGTTATAGTGTATCACGAGGAAGAACAATTTTTCATGAAGCGCGAAAATAATTTTCGCTTGTCACACGAAAACGCTTTCAACTCCTGTTGGGTATGGTGGTGGGTAAGGCAAAAATAACGGCAAAAATAGGGACACGAAGAAAATCCCTAATATCAGCTAATAGGCTGATTCTAGGGGGCGCTCACTCATCGGTACCTACGCCTATCAAAATACTTCCGGCCAAGCGTGATTATTGTCGCTCTAATCAGTTATTTAGGCTACGCGTTATTTTTACGATTTCCGCTATATCTACTAAGCTATGCAAATGAGCTTTCGGTGTTTTTGATTCACTGTGGGTTTCTATTTTTAGTGCAGGACTCACATATCCTGTATATTTTCCACACGTGGTTTGTGTCCATCAAACTTTAAATTTATACCGGAAAAAAAGGTGTCTGTCAGCTGCGAGCCTGCGACGCGCGTCCAGGAGGGCAATTCTCGTGCTTTAGAGATTAAGTCGAATTCGACATATGTCGAAAAAAGATGGCGAATGTCGAATTAAATCTTAATTTGCTATTCTCGTGATGTCACAAAAAGACATAATTCGACCAAAATCATTCAAATCGAATACGATTTGATGGTTATTGTGACATTTTCGTGACATTTTTTGTAGACATTCATGCTTCGACATTATCTCTAATTTAGAGATAATCTCTACAATCCGAGAATTGCCCTCCAGGAAGGCAATTCTCGTGCTTTAGAGATTAAGTCGAATTAGACATATGTCGAAAAAAGATGGCGAATGTCGAATAAAATCTTAATTTGCTATTCTCGTGATGTCACAAATAGACATATGTCGACCAAAATCATTCAAATCGAATACGATTTGATGGTTATTGTGACATTTTCGTGACATTTTTTGTAGACATTCATGCTTCGACATTATCTCTAATTTAGAGATAATCTCTACAATCCGAGAATTGGCCTCCTGAGTTTACTCCAGCCCATTGCAGAAAACATGACGACTTCACTTTTGGTTAACGTGCGACAACGACAACATAACGGCTTCACTTTTTGATAACGCTCGGTTTTACTCCCCATGTATTTGCCTTTTTATGAAAATCAATTCTTCAGAAATAAACCAAGAAAAAAGAAAAAGTTTGTGTAAAACAAAGTACCTACCTACCCACTTACCTACCGTTTATTCTATACCCATTCTAAGTACCTACAATGAGAAAAACAGAAAAAAAATATAAAAAGGTAAAAACTTACATGTACCTACTTGTACCTACTTACTTAGTTGTGTTTCCTGCGATAACCATGTCAACAAGTCTTCAACAAGGTGAAGTATCAATTTGACAGGGGTTTGAATGCCACAACATGTGGTCGCTCTGACCCCGGGGTGCCGCTATGGAGAGAAAGCTTCCTTAGATCCAATTTACAACCCGTTTGACGGGTCCCGCTAGCCCACATTCGTGCGGCATGATCTGATCTTATTGTTCACGTGCTTTATTCGCAGTTTGTACACCGGTTTGTTGGTTATATAACCCCATTATCCCGTTTTGCTGGGTATCGCTACGGTACCGTTACAAGAAATTACCCCGAAAAACTCAATGTAGTTATTTTCGGTGTCTAGACATATCGCAAGCAAGCCTTTGTAGGACACTACTGTGTGGTCATGGTGGTTCCAGGTTTTTTTTTTAACATTGATATACCTTTGTTTTTCCACGATCTCACCTGTTGGTGACGATGTGGCCGAAGATGGAGCACAAAGGTCTAGAAGGCACCTATTTACTTTAGCCTTGAAGAGATCCAGATTATAAGTTTAAGATCCAGATCCAGTTTTAAGAATATATCCTAACAATAGATTCCCCCATTTCCTCCCGTGGATGTCGTAAAAGCCGACAAGGGACTACAGCAGCAGGAGGCATCCACCTGAGCACTCAACACCAATACTGCGATCACCAATCGGCTGCCTAGAGTTATGATTATGGCAAATCCCATTCGACCTCGTCCAGCAGTGGACGTCTAAAGGCTGATGATGACTGTAAAATATATAGGTACCAGATACCTACCTCTACCTACATCATAATGGGACTCATGACATAGACTCGTAATTCTATGTCATGAGTCCGATTGTGATGTGTCACAAAAACCCTTCACAATGTTATACGAAACAAGAGCCACCCAGACCTATAATTACACTAGATAACACAAGGGCACCCACTTTGCGTGTCACTTTGCCTGTCCGAAGAGGTGCAATGCACCTATTAACAAACCTCAAATTAGTACGCTCTCGGTCGTCTTCGCGATAGCACGTAGAAAAATGCCAAAATTGCGACATAGTGAACTGTAAAAATTCTTCGAAATCAGCTAGTCGTGCGAATGGAGACATTTCGTAGCCTTGTAGGTACAAAATAAAACGGCACGCTTGGTTTCATACAAATTTACGTGTTTATGGTCTGTGGGAGTCAACATCTGTCAAAATTTAAAATACCTAGGACAGGCCGGCAGCTAACGTCGGGCCGATCGAGCCAAATTAAAAAAAAAATTAGAGCTTTATATTTTTTTTAACATTGATAGACCTTTGTTTGACCACGATCTCACCTGTTGGTAAGTGACGAAGATGAAGCACAAAGGTCTAGAAGGCACCTATTCACTCTTGACTTGAAGAGACCCAGATTATAGTTTTCAGGAAAGACAGACGACGGTGATATCCGTGAAGTTATAGGGACTACCCAAATTCAAGCTTCTTGTTTATACCAATCTCTTGAAAAAAGTCAAGTCATCACTCAGAAGATTTAACTTAACTATATAGTCCAAGCTCATTTTGTAAGGGAGTATTTCCACCTTAATTAGTAAACATAAATAGGTTTTATTTACCTACTCACTCTAATTTTGGAGATTTTCGTTTTGTTTACATTTAGTTTTGTCATAACCTTCGACCAAAGTAAAATAAATGGACTGGCCTTACCCATACAAAACGTCCGTGAAAAATAAGACAATTCGGATTTAGGGTACGGTCAACAAATAAACTATCTATCTATCTATCCAGCCACTGCTGAGTAAAGGCCTCTTCTCTATAGCGCCACTCCTGGCGGTCTTTTAAATAAACTAGGTGAAATTAAATTATTGAACTTCTTAAATACTGTATTTTTTTAATACTTAATACTTTAACAGATGCAATGTGTTTTCTAAAGTTATTTCAGTAGGTTTATAGTACAAAAAAATCGCCGAAAAAAATGCAATTATTGAATGAAACTTTTACAAAAATACATGGTTCCCTTCTGTTTTATGTAGTTACGTATCTATTTTTCAGCTCTCAAACATATACAATATAAATCAATAGAAAAGCAAGTCCACCTAAGGTCTTCAGCTCAATCAATTTGTGAAAAATATATTTTTCATCACTCAATAAACTAAGAAAATATCATAAAAATCATACGAAAACATAAATGAATAAAAAATCCAGTATTTAAGAAACTGCAGAGTGCAGTTTTAAGAATTTTGCACAATGAGTTTTTTTATACTACTTGGAATGACAGATCAAGAAGATGGCCCACCTGATGTTAAGTGGTACCCTCTGCCTATGAACAGTGCATTACCTCAGGTCACGTCCACCTAGGACGCGCCCTATGTGGCATTCTACTGCGCCCGCCACCCTGAAACATAAAGATGAAAAGTCCCATGTGGCCGTAATTTCATCGGCACCCTTACCCTTCAAACCGGAACACAGCAATGCGAGCACTACTGCTTTGCGGCAGAAACAGGTATGGTGGTAGTACTTCCCCGGACGAACTCTTTCACAAAAAAGCTCTACTACTACTAACCGTTTTTTGGCGTATAGAATTCATTGTGTAGAAAATGATCAGAGCAAATACGGGAAAATGTATTCCACTTCCAAAAGTCGTCCGTTCTTGCTCGTCTTATGACTTCTATCCATTTTTAATTACCTTAGATTGTTTTTGGAAAGCTATAAGGTTAATTAACATGCCATTACATATTATATGCAATTACCTAAAGCGACGTGCTCAGCAATGTTTTGACGTAAATAATGCAAATTACAATTCTAAATCAATACGATACCCCTTAGGCATCAGATTTTTTTGCAGTCTGTACCGGACCATCCGTCATGCGTGAAGTCTTGTCAAATATTTCGTCGCTGTAGTTGGAAAACTAAATAAGTAATAACAACAACAAAACCAACATCGCGAGAAAAACGCGATTTACTGTTTTATTGCGTCAAAAATGGCAATAACTTTTTTATCGTAACTAATTTTTCAGTCCGTGTTTTGATATGTTATAGATTGGTACTGTATCTATTTTCGAATTTAATGATAATACATTTTAATTCTTTTGATTAAGAGAAAAAAATAAAAAAACGACTATGTATTTTTCCCTCGCCAAAGATTTGAATAATTGAAATGATCTATTATTCACTTATTTGAATATGACAATCCTATCCATGGGTATAGATTTATATAATATTAAAATACATTTTAAAATAAAACCAACTTATAATCATTTCTTTTTATCAAGACTGAATATTAGAAAACTACTGAAACACCTACATTATTTTAGCAGACTTATAAATTCAAAGTAAGTGACATAACAGACTTATCATACGACTAATGCTTATAAAATCAACAAAATGAAAAAAAAATGTGGAACACAATAATTCTAAGTATTTAAAAGAAAAAGGTATGTCGACTAAAATTAAAACTATCTACGAGTATAAACTTGTGTC
Organism: Operophtera brumata; assembly: GCA_932527175.1. Classification (NCBI taxonomy): domain Eukaryota; kingdom Metazoa; phylum Arthropoda; class Insecta; order Lepidoptera; family Geometridae; genus Operophtera; species Operophtera brumata. The sequence continues at coordinate 13,328,233 of OW052236.1, forward strand.
TGTTAACTTTCATTCAGAGTGGGGAACATTGAGATAATGTCCTGGGGCGTAGTCCTCCTTGTCGCTCGTCCTCTAGAGCAAGACGTGTCCATCGACATGTATGGGCCATCATAACCATGCAATAAAGTCGATTTCGCAAAATGTGTTAGTTATGTAGTTTTCCTACCACACGACGATTTATAAGTTTTTTATCAATTGATGAAAATTATATTACAAAACCTTTACTTACGAATTAAATGCGATGCCTGAAGCTTTATTTGTATTTCTTGTGTTGTTTGCACTTGCAGAAAAGCACAGGAAGGCATTGTATTACCAAGGTATCTAATTTTGGTATTTTTCAGCATAGCTGTCACTCGTTGCCGTGACAAAGACTGACTGAAGCGAAGTGTACTAGCTAGGTCTGTTTAGAAGCTTCAAAACTATCGTTCCCTAAGGCCCGTCCATTCATTTTATTTACGTCGATGGTCATAACCAATCAATTATTGTTAATATAGGTACTGGCTATATTGTTTAATTTTTATAACCTTCCTTCCTTTCCTTCCTTCCTTCTTTTTTTTCTTCCTTCCTTTCTTTTAAGTCAAGTTTTTATTCGAGATTTTTCATTTATTTAGCTCATACAATAATTGGAGGAGAACGATTTAATTGAACGATAATATTAAAAAGTACATATCATTTCTACTTCAAAGGGAAAGCAGCTTTAAAGGGGATTTCGGGAATAAAAATTCCCGAAATCCCTTTTAAAGCTGCAAGTTCAGAATCAAGGGGATTTCGGTAATAACCCCAATTAAACACTGTTTCGAGTTTCCACTACGCATTTATTATTTTATCGCTGACATGCGAACGTGACTCTGAACTTTCTGAATGAACCAAGTTAATTAAGTTTTTAATTGGTTGAACTGAAATGTAGAGCCATGTTTTTTTAATTTACCCGTAGGCTCTATTTATTGCCTATTTTTATACACCTTTAGTCGTCGGAACAAGCAGATGACCCACCTGATGTTAAGCGGTACCCTCTGCCTATGAACAGTGCATTATCATATAGGTCACGTCCACCAAGTACGCGCCCTATGTGGCATTGTACTGCGTTCGTCACCCTGAAACATAAAGATGGAAAGTCTCATGTGCCTGTAATTTCACCGGCATCCATACCCGTCAAACCGGAACACAGTAATGCGAGCACTACTGCTTTGCGGCAGAAATAGGTATGGTGGTAGTACTTCCACGGATGAACTCTTTCAAAAAAACAAAAAAGCTCTACAACTAACAAAATAAGATTTACAGACCTAACTAGATTCGGTATTTTTGCTGGTCTACTCTAATCTTCTCTGAAACCCCAGTTGCCCCTGTTTGGGTAGGTTTTTGTAACACGTCAATTCTATTATTAATATCTAGATAAGGTACCTAAGATAAAGGTAGAGGTGTGAAGTCTTTAGTTTCGCATTTTTTCAGGAAATCAAAAACGACTTGCATATTTTAACTCCCAACATAAATCATACACAGGGTCGTCAATTCAATAAATTCTCACTAGTACCATCATAAATGTTACGATGTTTGGATGTTTGTATGTTTGTAATCAATCACGTCGAAACGGCTCAACCGATTACAATGAAATTTGGTGCACAGATAGATTAAGACCTGGATTGAGCTATAAGCTACTTTTTATCCTGGTATATACATACATACATAAAGGTTTTTATTCATTGGAATCACAAGGATCGTTTTGAATCGTCTTAAAAAATAAATTTACATTTACTCCTGTTCCAACGCAACCAGACCTAGAAGAATCAGGCAACAAACACGGTCTGTTTTTTTTATGATCCTTCTTACTACCTACTACCTAGTTGGGGAGCGCCTGTGTGGTGCCTCAAGAACAAGTGGAAGCTGATTCAAAGAAAATAGGAAAAACACCTTAAAACAGTCAAAAGTAAGATGCTAGAGAAAATCAGCAAAAGTTCAAACGCGAGGGGAGTCGCAAGCGGACACTAATCTTATATAGGTATGAAACAGTTTCCTGATCATAAAAAGGTGAAGTTCAGGACTCACCACGGCACCAGCTCCTTGTTCTCATCGAGTCCAGACGGCGTCGCCAACGTGTCTGAATCCCCTTCAGCTCTTTCGCCAGGGTGCTCCGGGATCACTCGCTCTATCGTCGTCACTTCTTCAATATCAGAGTCGATCCCCTGGGCGAAGTCCATGTAGAAGGACTCGCGGGAGTCACTCGAGCCCCGTCGCAGCTTCAGCGACAGATCTGGCGATGAGTCATCCATTTTGGCGGATCGGCTCTTTTCCGTCTCACTGTATCTTATCGGTTTTTCACTTGTTTATGAGTCATTTTCAACGGTTAACCCATGGTGACGTGGTTCTTGAAGTTGTTGATTCGTTCTACAGTTTATGCATGGGCTTTAATAAGTTTGTTCCTTCGGGAGCCAGGATAAAAAACATACAAACCGCCCTAATTAAGAGCTCTGGATATTCATAGATTACCTAATCTCATCATCCTAATACTATCACGTGGTACCAAAAAACCTCTGAATATGTATCCTTAAAAAACGAAATAGTTAGGTAGGTACCTAACACTACGTGTTCTGTCTCTCGATCGAATTTGAAACTAATAAAAACACTGTGTAACTGTTCCAAGGATAATTCGAGTTTTTTACGTAACACGGTTAGGTATTTACCTATACGGAAGCCTACCTAGGTACCTACGTAGGTACAGGCCGTCTTTAGTAACAGATAATTAATAGGAAGGAGGATTTTCAACTTAAACATAGGATTCAAGTAAATACCTAGGTAGGTACCTAGGTACTGTCGCCCGGTTACGTTTGCACCATTGATTTGCCCCATTAATGGTGCAGACGTTACTAGTTAGTTATGTTTGCACCATTGATTGTTCAGGATTTCGGAAAGAGAAAGGCCGTGGTGTCGGGCTCAAGAATAGACACCTCAGTCTCCTCCCGTGGATGTCGTAAAAGCCTTCACCTGAGTACCCGACACCAATCCTTCTGGCATCCAAGCTTAGTGATTATGGCAAATCCCCCATTGCATTCTATGGCGGAGGCCTCGTCAAGTCAGCAGTGGACGTTCTAAGTATGCTGATGATGATGATGCTGAACCTTCGTAAATATGGCGAGTGATAGGTTAAGTGATGCAGAGCAATAATAACCTACATAGCTAGATTTTCTTATTTTAGTACCAAATCCAATACCTATTTAGGTACCTAGGTAGGTTACCACCAACCTACCTACCAAATTAATAAGTCCTTCAAATTGCTTAAAATTGTCTTAGCTTAGTCACAGATAAAAATATACCTAATACTAAATACTGCTTAGTTTAGAAATATTTAATAGAAGCATCGTGTTATACTTAGTTATTGAGCTCTATATTATGATATGTAGGTACCTATATCATGTTTTATGAGCTCCAGATTTTCAAAGCCATTCAAAAACTAATAAATTAATTTATGTCGTAGCCCGATATTTAGACGCAACAAAAAAGGTGCTCAAACACAAACAATGGTCATTTATCTTTCGGAACAAAAACGAACTGCGGCGTAAAAAGAACAATGACCTGTGAACCGTTCCTAATGTTACCTTCCCTAAAATCGACACCGATTCCTCGCTTCCTGTCGACCGGACTAATAGCATGGTGTGAAGATGTGAACCCACACACACAGCACACTGAATACACAGAACACGTGTCGTGTAACTACCTACCTACACCTAGTAGAATTAATCCGATAGGGCGCAATTTAATGAACACCGAAAACCACCTCATCCAGAGACAATAAATCGTTGATATCATCAAATATTCGCGGCTCTTTTCAATTCCATAGACACCATCAATCAAAGCCCGAAACACAGTACCTACCTCTACCTATGGTAATCCAAAATAATAAATATGAATTGACAATCCTAAATTTGGATGTAGGTATCCAAACATGGATACGGTACCTACCTACCTACTTAGTTCTATTCACTTCAATAGATGTGATTAATAAATAAGAACAATTGATAAAACAGCCTTTGTATGTAATAATTCAAGATCGAAAACCATTTAAAAACAATGTTAAACCTTGTAGTTTAGTCAAGAGTAACAATCATAAGAACCGAGAAGTTATCTATGAATGAACGGCTTTTTATTTTATTTATAAGCCGCTCCTAGTTATTATTTAATCCACGTTTACATGTGATATTAATCGCCGGTCCCTCGGGAACAACAATAATGCCTACGGATAAACATATTCATTCGGCCAACGTCTATCGTGCGATTCTTACGCTAGGCACGCATCGGCGTATGTATTGACACGGAATAATTCAGCGGGCGGTCACTCACACAGCTCCGACACACTCCGGCGTGGTGTGTGTTAGCACTCGCGTGGCGTCGCGACACGGGACGGACGCGACCTCTCGCGGCGAAGGGTGGCGCGCGATTGACGCGGGAACTGGAACGCACCGCGAGCGGGGAGGGCGGGGGATGCACCCTAGGAATGGGGATCAATCCTACACCCGCTAGTCAGATATTTGGGAAACAGTGCCATTGACATTACAGTGTCGCGGCTAAAACCGGACGGATTAACAAAGTTAAGGGTTCCAGAAGCGGTCGTATTTTCGATTGTCTTTCAAAGATAAACACTATCTACAACACGCCCATAGTAAGATAAAACTTCATCATAGGAATCATCAATATGTTGCGTGCGACCAAAGACTTCTAAGTCTTTGGTTGCGTGCGACACTGACTGACTGGCTGACTATCGAAGCCAGACTGTGCGTCCCAGATAGATCGTAAGTAAGTCCTAGAGATCAGTTTCGAGGGTACATTCCTTTTGTGGGCTCGGACTGCACTTAGAAAGGAATTTCTCAAAAGGAGTGCAGCAGGGTATTGAAGTTTAGGTACCTATATGGAAAAAAGCTACACGCGGACGAAGTCACGGGCGTTCCACTGTTTATATTTTTGGACTTCATACAAAGTCAGACTAGGACTTATATATCAATGTCTGAAATAAAACAACAATCTACACCTATAACATACTTTATACATATAATTGATCTAACATAGTTGATTATATTTTAACACTCATATCACAATACTTTTAGTCTTTATAAACAATATATTTTTATTACAATCGATATGTGAGGCAACAGAATAATACTTTCTATTTCTGCCGTCTAACACGGCCAAAATAAAAATATTTGGAATAATAATGTTGACCCATACAGTCTAACTACATCAATATTATCCATACTAGGGTCGTAGAGGGCCCAGTCTAAAACGGGCGTGTGGTGTACACTACACGGATTTTGTATGGAAATTAATGGTGTCCGATTGGGCCGCTTTTCGGGTTTTCAATACACCCGTGAAGTTGCTTGTTACATTTGCCCAAGCGAGCCCGGCCTGTCGAAACCATAGAACTGGGCATATAAGTTGTCTGAACACTGTTCCCATACCTATGTTTAACCTAAAGGGCTATTTTAAAACGTTCGAAAAGCCAGCGGATTCGTAAGTTACCGACGGAGATTCCGATAGACCCGATTCTTAAAAATCCGATATATAAAACTTTGACATTAGAATTCGAAACATTCGTCCAAAACATTCCGGCAGCTATTTGGTGTCGGTAACTCTTCCGACAAAAACTAACGAATCCGATCGGAAGACTTTTCGATCGTTTCAAAATTGCCCTGCTGATATTCATAGTTGTTTCCCTCCCCCCAACCTTCCTCCACTTCACTCAACCTCATTTTAATTTTACTCAAAGAAATTACTCAGAGTGAAGATACATTGTCATTTTCTTCGAGAAAGCATCTGTCAAACTGGTCAAACCACAGCCTTTTAAGAGAGGAGGACCCTCTAAAAGTCTGCCAAAAAATACAGAAATCAAACTCACTCAAGTTGTAGTTTTAAGTTGGGATGAGTACGAATCTAAGAGTGGAGGAAGATAGAACTATGGATAAATAGATTTGAACATCAGGGGGCTTAGTACGAGAATTTGATAGTATTCGAAACTATATGTAGTTTCGTTTCCTTTAATACATTTTCTGACAGCGTTCCTAGTTTTCTCCTCGTTTCCGCTAGGGGCACTGCAAGTAAATATATGGAAGGAAACGAAACTTCATATTGTTTCGAAAACTATCCAAACTCGTACTAAGCCCCCTGGAATATTAATATTTTTAGAAAGGCTAGTAGAATGACTAAGAATACCATGAGAGAGTCCTTTTCACGAATTAAGTCCCGCGGCCATTTGAGGAACTATCAAATAGCAGATAGCGAAACGTTCGCTTTGCGCATAGAAACTAGCGCCCCAGCCATGGGAATACTTTCGTGAAAAGGACTACATAAAAGCACACAAAGTGGAATCACACATTTTGATAATATTGCTTTTAGGCTAATACAGTATCGATTACATAAGTGATCTAATAAATACCAGCACGCGTTTGTATCAGCCAGGGCCCTAATGGACCATTTACTCGAAGCCAGGATATTGCGCCAGTGAATTCAAACCGTTCTAATTTGATCAATGGAAAATGATGGCTTGGTTTAGTGGAATGGCTCGTGTATAAATGGACCTTTACTCTCGGATAAAGCTGGCCCACGTGATGACATCACACCTCGAATGACCCCCATACAAATCTATAGAACACCAGGAAATGGTTAAAAAAATCGATCGCCTGATTTTTCCCACACTTTTACATGTGAAGTTATAAAAATAGGAAAATTCTCATAATTACTACTCCTAAAAAGATATTTTGATTTGAACTGACCTTTATAAGTTCAACAAAAGTCCTTCATATAAATAAACAAACTAACACAATTCCGTCACATAACTGATATTTTCATAAATTCGAAAACATAATTGATTGAATTTTAAAAAAAATTAACAATTTTAGTCATTCATACAAAATAATATCAATAGGAAATTAACAGTGATGTTGCATAACATTAAATAAGTTCTACAATACTTAAGAACGACTATAAATGATTCATGTATATTTAATTTAATTGGCATGCGGTCAATCAGGTTTTATAGAGTAACAGGCTCGAAGAAACTTTAAAATCTTCATACTTGATTTAGTAGGACGATTTAATCTATGGACACTAAATACATTACTTTTGACTGAAGACTACTGGTACTACTAAAGGTCAATGGCGCTTTCGATTTGAAATAAGGCATTTATTTACTTATTTGAAAGAAAACCAACATTACAAAAACAAGAAAGAAGTAACAAAATCGTAACTGAGGCCTTAGTACGAGTTTGGATTGTTTTCGAAACTACAGACCGTTCACCGCAAGTTGGCACCTGCCATGTAGTATTTACAGGTGCCATCTTACGGTAACGAGCTGGGCCGTTCACCGTAAGTTGGCACCTGCCATGGAGTATTTAAAGGTGCCGTCTTACGGTGAACGTGCTGTGTATGAAGTTTCGTTTCCATCCATACATTTTCTGACAGCGCCCCTTAATTCCTTGACGTTTTCGCTAGGAGCGTAAATGTATGGAAGGAAACGAAACTTCATATAGTTTCGAAAACTATCCAAACTCGTGCTAAGGGTACAGAAGGAAAATACTAAGGAATAGATAGCCAAGAGGGGATGATAGTTGGTGAAAGAAGAAAAAGATTTGAACATTTTGTAGCACAATACCAAAGAGTATTGTATATCTATATGGTATATCCAAACGTAAGGTATATTGTGATATACTTTACGATTAGATAATAATGATATTTCAAATGGAGAGCGAAAATCGTTCGTATTATGACAATCCTTGGATTCCACGTTTAATTTGGTGTCCAGTGGTTAAATCGTCCTTGATGGTTTAATCTGATTCATACCATCTAAATACTAAGAAATCTAAAATAATATAATTGTAACAATACATATAAATATTTCATTAAAATAAAGGATAGACAAACTTTACGGGCATAACATTAATTAATATAGTCTTTGTATTTAAGTTAAAAGGTCTGTTTCATATCCGCAGTTTACAGAGACACTCAATAAGGGTCAAACTATATAAAAACCCATCCTTCAGCACTCCACATAAAGTATTGTATTGTAAAGAATGTCATCAGCCCAGTATCGTGCTATCAGCGAGCGATGGCATCCGGACGTCATTCCTCACAGAAATTGTAGCGATTTGAAGTTGCATTTCCTAAAGCTAAAGCTAACTAAACATCCTTTTCTTTTATATATAAAAAGCAAATGACCGGTATTGTCTTCTTTAGTTTCTTCTTATAATGGCTTCTGTGGAGTGCTCCAAACAATTTCGCCAATGTCAAGTGATATAATAATATTTTTATAGTCAAGTCGTCGAGAGTTTCCGTAAAGTCATAACCCAGTATTTTTAGCTTTAACTTTAGAGATGACATTCTTAAATCGCTATCAATGTTTGACAATCGCGCAGTTCTGAATGAGTAGAGGTTAGATCAGTAGAGATCCACCAACTTATCTGTAGAACCATTTGTGAACAATAGTGTTGTGTGAACTGTCCAGAAATACTTATATATTTTTTATTTATTGATTTACCTACATTTTTCTATCATCTACATACATTTTATTCTACAGATAGGATGGTGGCAATATATGGTGCCGTCAGCGGCCAATAGCACCCGGACGCCATTCCGTACAATACTGTTTACAGCCGCGCAATTCTGAATGAAGCATACATAACTTAACCCTAGAACGCCTTAACCTACAAACACTATTACCCCCAATTCCATGCAGCATTTAATACTAAAAACCGTGCTAACCTAAATAACGCGAGCCCTTTCTAATACACTGAAATAAAAGGGAGCGCAATAACTTTACCATGGATTAGCTTTAAGAGCCCCCACAAGTTACGGTTCCTCTTAATTGAAAATAGTACCTTTATTTCTCGATTTGTAGATGTCTGGTATTTTTTTAATTCACAATCAAATATACATCAGTAACCAGACATCCTAAAGTTATTAACTACTTTTTCTATTAAGAGTCCCTAAAATCCCGGAGACTGAAATAATGCTTCACATCACAAATCAGTTGTTAAGGGTTATGTACAAGAAAATAAAGGTGACTGAATCGAGACTGAATTTGAACTAACTGAACTGAAAAACTGTATTCTACTCCCTCATAACAACAAATTTAGTCTACTCTCGATCATGTTTCGATCTTCTAATCAATTTTTACGTGTTAATAAGCACGAGAATTATTAATTATAATAAATAATTAAAAATAATAATTTATAATTATTTTTTTGCTGGTTTAACTTCGTTTCGCTCACATTTCGATCTAACATTTCCGCGTCGTATCAGTTGAGGAGAGTATTGTGACATTTCTAATATCGACACTAGATTGGAATATGATCCGAAATATATCATATTTTTTAACCGACTTCAAAAAAAAGGCGGAAATTGGTTGTATTTTTTTATATTTGTTATTTCCGTCGTTTAAAAAGGGATTTGTTTTGTTTTTTATTTTAGGGGGTAAATTACTTTCAGATTAGTCTCATTTTTATCAAATCTAGTTCTGATGATGGGATCCACTCCTCAAATATTATAGACATAGGTATATACATATATATATATATATATTATATATATATTATATATATATATACATAACGAATTTGATTTTTCAGCAGTCAAGTATTTGCATTCAGAAAGTATCATTTGGTGAAGTGTAACCGATGAAGAGGTCCACAAATGGTCACCGGAATTAAGATCCTCAAATAAGTATATCACGGGTGGCGATACGATTAAGATAGTTGAACGACTATGATGAAGCAGATTTATATAATCGTAAATCACCACCATCGAACTGATCTGATGATGAAACTGGTAGGAACCGGAGCTCAGTCATAAAATAATGTATCCTAGCCGTAATTGGCCTTATTAGAACTGTCATGAGATGCATTCTAGCTCTACATGATTTTAATGGTAACTCCCACGTTCAAATTGTGTCTTTGTAGTTATTTTTGTTTGTAAAAAATATATTATTACAAGAAATGGCGTTCAGAACCGCAGAGATAATTCTGTCACCACCGTCTAATTAACTTTTAATAAACACCTATCCACAAAATTTCAAACATAACATCATTAGTGGCTAAGTCGGTTATAAGTCGCCGCCACCGATTTTAGGGCAAAAACATGTGTCGTGTGATATTTCACCCATGGTTCTTTCTACGCGACAATTAACTGTAAGAGCCACATATCTCAGGCGGGTGAGCAAGAAAGGACCAGAGGTAAACGCGGGTTCGAGTCAGGTAGTAGATGATTACGCGCCTATTGGAAACAGACCTTTGCTATATAGTTTTAAACATTTATCCAACACACTTGCTCCACTTCAGGCCGCCGCAAGCCATAGCGCCGATTAGATAAACAGCCAGAACAGCTACCACAGCTATGATCACGTACATTTTGATGTTCTTCCAGAACAGCGTTCGCTGCAATGTCCTCGAAGTGTTGCGGTATGAGTGCGACTGAAAGTTAATAAGTTTTTGTTGAATATTATGGAGCCTTCACTGTTCTTTCCAACTAAGAAAAAGAAGAAAGAAGATCACCGACATAGCCCTCACAATTAGCAAGTTGAAGTGGCAATGCGCAGGCCATATAATCCACAGAACTGACAACCGTTTATGAACACTACTAAACACAGTTTAGTTTAGGGGGAGACCTCGGCGAACGTATTCAGATCAGATCGAAGACGTTCTGGAAAAAGGCCAGGTCAAGAGTATCCGATGAGCATGTATGAAGAATTTGATGAGAGTGAATGAAGCAAAAGCGGTATGTCAGGGTCGTATCAAGTGGAAATCCGTGGTCTCTGGACCATTTTTCGGGGAAAAGGCGTGTGTCTATGTATGTATGTATGTAAGTTACACTCCATGACTCCATTAAATTTTTTACACATGAACACACTAATATCTAGTCTCGGGGTTTGTCAGTTTCTTATAAAATTATTATTGTTTCCAAATCACACTGACATAAACATCTATACGAAAATCTTATAACCCATAGATAGATAGATAGAAAATTCTTTATTGCACAAGACAAAAAGCAGTACCTACATAGACGAACTTAATGCTAATTAGCATTTTCTTCCAGCTAACCTTTGTGTAATGTAGAGTGGTACCCAATGCTAGTTTTGTAGACACAATCTTACGGTTATCTGACGCATGCATTACGTGCATTAGATAATGAGATCCTGAGAAAACTGACATGCTCGACCCAACACGAAGGCATGTGAAATCTACCAATACGCACTGTACCTGCCGATGTACCGATGTACGAACTTGGTACAATAATATACTGCGCCATAAGTAGATGAACAAAAAATAACCTTGGCTAGATTATCGCACTAACCAGCAGCAATTTCGGTTTATAGCAGTACAAATACTCAACTAATTAATTCATGTCGATAATTAATGAGATAAGCAGTAGTGCTCGCATTGTAAATTACAGCCACGTGAGACTTTTCATCTTTATGTGGAAGGGTGGCGGGCGCAGTGCAATGCCAAGTAGGGGGCGTCCTAGGTGGACGTGACCTGTGAGGTATTATGCAGAGGTTACCGCTTAACATCATGTGAGCAATCTGTTTATTCTGCTTATTCTCTGTTATACAAAAGCAGATTTAATTTATTAGTTCATACATGAGCTATAGACATGGCTATACCACAGAACATATATCAAGATAGACACCGCAAATACGTAAATTTGTATGAAACCAAGCGTGCCGCTATATTTTGTACCTACTGCTACGAAATATCTACATTCAAACGGCTAGCTAACTTCGAAGAATTTTTACAGTTCACTATGGCGCAATTAGGCATTTTTCTATTAACATCCGACGTGCTATCGCGAAGACGGCCAAGAGCGAACTGATTTGAGGTTTGCTAATAGGTGCATTGCACTACTTCAACAGGCAAAGTGACACGCAAAGTAGGTGCACTTGCGTTATCTATTGTAACTATAGGTTTGTGGGCTATATATACCTTATTTCAAATCGAGAGCGAAAAGCAGTCATTGTCTTTTGAGCGTACCATCATGAGGATAATCAACAGGGATCGGGATTTAAAAACATAAATGTTATAACATATGGCCCTGGCTTTTCGCTCTTAGAACAGAATATATACAGTACTCTTAGTTTGAAATTAGGTAGGTACCTAAAGTTGATGAGTTATCTCATTGATATAATACTTACACCTGTTGCTAGATTATCAGCTTTGTTTACAAGTAGCTCCAATTTCTCTCCCCGCATCGCCATACTGTCTGTAAAAATAAATTAATAAATTTAGATTGTATTTATCTTAAAAAACACGCAGTTTTTAGCAATCAGAATAAATAATAAATAATGCTGGACAGTTCACACAACATTATCGAGCCCCAAGCTAAGCAGAGCTTGTGTTATGGGTACTAGATAACTGATATACAGTGTGAGTCTTCATAATGTGCACATATTAATATGTCGGTAACTTTGGTTAATTTTATCGACGGAAAAAACTACAAAAAAAAACTATCATTCTTTTTATTATTTTATGACGCTTTTTAAATTTTTGTTTGCTACAATGGCCTCCATCTAAACAAAACGGTGTAACTTTTAAACTAAACGATCTATTTCAATGAAACAAACTGATTAAGGATTAAAAATAACAGAAGCTGCTCATAAAATTAAAATTTATAGGAAAAACAGCCCTCAATGGGTCTGACAAACGTTTTTTACTTTACATGCCAAATTAATCTACAAATAATTACAAGAAAAAATGTGTTTTTACTTTTTTCATATCTCAAAAAATGCCTGAGATATTTACGATCAAAGTGCGTATTTCCAGCCGATGATTTTTAAAAACGCGGGCGGGCGCTTACTGGCCTATGACGTCACACCCTCGGCCATTCGACAGTCGCGCTTTCGTTCGCACGCCGCTGCGCAGTAATAGTCTAAATTATACAGTTCTCAGTGGTAAAAATGGGAAAAAAATACTGTATTGTGCCTTGGTGCTTCAATTCAACAGTCAAAACACCTAATAAACTCTTTTTTTATGTGCCCGAGGACCCGAAAATGAGGAAATAAATAACCAATAAAAATGTAAGAAAAAATTTGCGGCCCGCAAGTTGATCAGCACTGATTTCTTAACTATTAATTTTATTAAAAACTGTAAATGAAAAACGAAAGCGGACATAAGACAAAAATAATCCGGTAAATATCTGGTTTAGTATAAAAATATAATAATAGGTAGGTATTTGCCTACTTAGAAAACTGTTAACTACGTAAATACCTACTAGGACTTACCTATATTCTGTACATGGGTAAATATAAATAGTGACATTTTCTTTAAGTTTATACTAATAAAACACATAAAATAATCATAGACAACCTCGAGATGTTGATTGCGAGTACCTATTTTTTATCGCAGCCCATAATAGGTAGGTACTACTAAAGTACTAACACACACTTTCAGTTAGGTTTAAGTTGGAACAAATACCTACACAAGAGTACCTAGGCAATGTTTACTTAGAACATACATACCTTTTCATCATTATTCCACGAATTTCGGCAGCCGTAAAATCCTGATTCTTCATGAAATATTGTGCCACCATCAAACTATCCACTCTTCGCAGATTGTCCGACTGACCTTTCAGAAAACCTTCTCCCATTCTACACACTACACGTTTCACTTTAGTGTAATCGGATATAAAAGGTAATTTAATAGGTAATAGGAAAACGAAAACGATCAAAACAAAATGAAACGATACGCGCGTCAACGCACCGGACTACCGCGCCGTGTCGCAGTCGCCGGCTGAACGAGGGTGTGACGTCATAGTATGAGCGCGCGTAATCTCGGAAATTCAAAAAAGGGCTTAAACTTCTCGTCTTTATAACTTCGGAAATACTGCATGTATTGAAGTGAAATAAAAACTAATGTAATGTAAATGATCTACGCTCCGATTTTAGGTATATTTTAAAGTAATATTTTGACCCTTTTGTGTTCTCCATTGCAAATTAAGATGTTTTTTCACAAGAATCAGCTTAATTTTCAATATTTTTTCCAATAATTTTAAAATTTTGCAAAAAAAGCCGTACTTTACCTACATTTATTATTACTTTATGTTATTCTACATTGTATTATGTATCTGATAGTAAAAACCGCAAGTTTATAACTAAATCACAACATTTCTTATCAACTTTCCTATAAATTTTTATTTTATGAGCAGTTTCTCTTATTTTTAATCATTAATCAGTTTGTTTCATTGAAATCGATCGTTTAGTTTAAAAGTTACACCGTTTTGTTTAGATGGAGGCCTAGTTTTTTTTTGTAGTTTTTTCCGTCTATAAAATTAACCAAAGTTACCGACATTTTAATATGTGCACATTATGAAGACTCACACTGTATACTTAATACAATACATTACATAGAAAGATATTTTTTATTATACCTACATAGAAAATACCCAGAAAACCCTGAACAAATATCTGCAGATCGCACAAATATTTGTTGCGAGGCGGGAATCGAACCCGCAACCTCCTGCGTTGCAGGCAAAAAGTCGCCCGCCGCGCCACAGAGGTCGTACCAATCTAGGTACCCAATTATTCAATTCGAAGTGCAGGAATCGGCGGAAAGAAAGCATAAATTCGGTAAAATAACAACCGATAAGCTAATCATAAAGTTGCGCCGGCCAATTGACGTAAACGAACTTTTAGACTGCGCCACCGGTTGACAAGCTGTTTACGGATAGGGTTGCCAGATGATAATTTGATAAAGGGTCCAAAAAGAATGATTTTCTTTAAAAAAAAAAAAAAGGAGGACAAATGTTGACATAATTTTTATTTTTTATAGCTAGCTATCCAATTTTTGGAAGTAATTCTTGGTTTTTCAACAAATAAATATGAAAATCTACACGTCATATTTTTAAAGGTTAGAATATAGAATAAACCAGAAAGTGCGTACGACGCTATTAGTACGGGGCGCTGTGTCGCCAAAACACAATGCTGTCCCGCGCCTATCATACTTCCACTTCCCACCAGTAGGGATAAATTATTTATATAGATCATAGTAAATGTTTATAAATGATTTATTTATACCTAGTTATTATTGGTTTATTTATCTTTATTTTAGGGGTTTTAATTGGAGTTGCTTTTTTAACTTTATTAGAACGTAAAGTTTTAGGCTATAATATTTTGGTGATATTGGCAACAATGACAAAATGTACGCTTGTCTTTTTTCCAAAGAATGCATGGTAAACAAAATTCATTATTTAAAACAAAAAGATATTTAAATGTAATACTTACTATCTACTTCTATCCTTCTTCTTTTTATGCCTAGCAGAATTTTCACATGTGGGAACGACACACGACGGCATATTCACAAAAACATCTTTTGCGTTCCCGACCACTGACAGACTGGGTGAAACTATTCTCATTGAGACTAGTTTGCGTGGGGACCGTTTTTGCACGTGACACGGGTTCTGGTTTATACTATATTCTATATTAAGTGTGTGTGTGTACACAACAGATAGGGATTTTCATATTGACAACAAGGTCGATTTAATTCTCGAATATGTATGGAAAATAATTATGGAATATTCTCGAAAAAAAACATTATTTAATTATCTAATGAGTCCAAAAGGTCAATGCTCTTTGCTTAGGTAGGTATTTGTTTTCCTATAAATGACACATCAGACACAAAAATCTGTAAACCACAAATTGAATGTACCCTCATAATTTCAGGTCTCTAGAACTCACAGTTTAGGCTGTGCGGTGTTGTGTCTTAATTAGGGAATCCAATCCCGCAAACGCGGGATCCCGCAAAAGCTGGATCCCGCATGTATTTTGCGGGATTGCTTATGCGGGACTATACTTGCGAGATCCGCGGGATTTGCGGGACTGAAAAAATATCCGATTTTTTTAAATATTTACGAACTCGTATCCAAACACTAGAAATATCTACGTCTGTGTATCCAAATGAGAGCACCGTCAATCCATAACAGGGGAATTCCCTAGTAATCAAAACATCATTGAGTCTAGTAGAAGAAAGAAATATTGTTTGAGAAATAAATACGCACGAATATTACAAAATTTCATTGGAACTTTCTTGTTTGCAGTGTTTATTAAATAGTGACCTGTATTTCTATTAAAAAAACAGTAAAATGAGTGTGAGTGTAGTTTGGAACCCTCCTCTTGTACTTTGGAAGACGAACTAGAACGTAGTCTTCGCACTGACTGGGTGACATCTTCATCAATACCTATACCAGCTGTATCAAATTCATTAGATCTCATATTAAAACGTGAAATGACACTAAAAATATGCGGAATATGAATGCGGTGGCAACAGGGGTAAAAATTTGGAAGCTGCTTATAAGTTTTTAAAATCAATTCCACCAACGTGTGTCGAGGCAGAGCGCGCATTTTCTGCAGCAGGATACCTGTGTAATAAAATAAGATCTAATTTAAATGATGAAACTATGAATACATTGAGTTTTCTGCGTAAATATTTTCAAAAAAAGGCTAATTCATAATAATTTATGTGGTGTTGAAATTACTTGAAATTTTAATGTTAAATCGCTTGTTTTGCTACTAATAAATATTACATTATTTGAAAACTTAAGGTTTTATTTTAAATACAAATAATTCGTCTTACTTTATAGTAGTCTAAAAGAAGTAAAGTTTTTATTTTGCAATCCCGCAAATCCCGCGGATCCGCGGGATTGTTGACATCAGTCCCACATATCTGCGGGATTCATATTTCAGTGCGGGATTGGATTCTCTAGTCTTAATAGTCAGTCAGTGTGTCAGGTAAACACATATCTCGAAATTCAGTTCTTAGGGGTGAATAGCGTGGAGAAAATCGCTGGCGACGACATACATCATTTTTGGAAGCATAACTTTATCTATTTGTCTGAGGGAAGCATTAGAAACTCTAAAAGACCTTGTAGTGTAGGTACCCAAACTAACGCATTGAGCTGTTGTAATTTCAAGGTTAAATCAAATACCTAGATTTCATAGTAGAAGCTTTATACATATACCTACCTACTTGTACCTACTCACCGAGTACCAGCGCTTCGCTATACTGAAACCCACATGATTACTGCATATGTTACATTCTGTGGCGCAATCTGCTCATCAGCGTTTGGTTAGCAATCAAAATGATATTATGCAAGTTTTTACTAAAAAAGTATCCTTTGTCCGTTCCTCATGGTGCACACTATTACTTTGTTAAATTTAATCGCGAATGGTTCAGCCGTTTAGTCGTGAAAAGGTAACAAACAAACAGAAATAGAGTTACTTTCCATTTGTGTGAACTGTCCAGCATTATTTATTTATTTATTTGTTATTGTTAGTGTGATTGTATTATTTTTATTAGTATTTATTTTTTATTACAAAATTAGTTGGCAAAGGCAAGCCTCCATTCGCCTTTACCCAGCATTGGCTGATTCCTGGTTGAGGTGATCCACTACACTAGTCTGTACTGTACTGACTAGTTTATTGGATCACCTCACTAATTTAAAATCTCATGTACATGAGATTTTTCTATTTTAAATTTATTGTTAACTGTTTCTAACAACATCATTAATTACCTATGTGGCATACATTTTATAGTTGGACACAATCTCCTTTTCCTGTTTAATTAATCAAAGAGTGTAATAACCTAGAATGACACACAAACAAAGGTATTTTTGCTGTTTTGTTAGTGCAGCTCGTTCATTTCAGATAAGTATGCAGATAAGCCCTGTTTATTTACAACCAATAAGAGAACATTTATTGACATAAAATATTCAAAATGTATGTTCTGGATTTCTCTTTATGTTTGGCAAATAGTTTTACATTGTTCAATATTTTTCTAAATGGATTGTGACTACTTTTGACTGTTCATTATCTAAGTGCAAACTACTATTAATTAGGTACTTAAAATAGACCAGTTTCAATGTGGCTTATCACTAAATAATGCATCATTTACACAGAACATTACAACAGATTAAAACTTAAAATTAAAAGCATTTGGTTATAATGAGCAAACATCATTTAATAATGGCATGTCCTAGGGAATTATATCCTCCTCATTGAGCATTGATCCTGTGTGGCAGACGGTCTGGTCGCAGAGAAAATGCTCATGTTCTAGAATAATGTAAAATCTCACCCAAGTGTAGAGCGGAAATAAGCGATTAAAAATAGACCTATCTTTCCAGTATAAGTCATCCTCTTCTTCACCAGTTATCATCTGACAATTGGCCATAGAATAGTCTATTGGCACGATCTACAAGTGCAGTCTAGGCCTGGGTCTCATAAAAACCTAAATGCTACAAATTATTGAAGCATAAACTTACCTATATTTTTAACCATAATATCCTTCAGTTCGTCCAGCTCTCCATGAACTCTGGATATGGTCTCAAGGTCTCGAGAGTCACTGTAATGTTTCATTTCCGTAGATAGCACTCGTGAAAACTCCCCGTTCATAGCATAAGGAATGGCTGTTTGTGCTGTGTCCTCAAACGTAGTTTTGAATCTTCGTTTTATTTCATTTAAGTACAGGAATGCTCTTGATCGTTGGAATTTCTAGGAAACAATAACTTTATACGTAAATGGCTCAGACGGAATTTACAGATAACAATGCATTCGAATAGTACTTACATCGTCAGTAATGCAGAAATACACCAGTTTATTCTCCGCTATGTAGTGAAACAGATAATTTCCGTGAGAGTAAGTCAGTTTGTCATCGTGGGGCGGAATCTTGGACAGTATTTGCTCGGTCACTTCTGTAAAATTTCCGGCACATGTTGCGTATTTAGCTAAAACAACAGTTCCCCTGGACACTACGCTGAATAAAATGGGCATTTTGATTAAATGTCTCGATGAATCACAATAACAAAGAAACTGCGAACGTTACGAACTGGTACGATCGAAACAGAATAAGTATTCAGATATTTTTTTAAGTGAATAGGTACACTGTACACTTTTAATTGCTTATTCGGATGATAAACAAAACAGGTTTAGCTTTTAACTCAGAATATAAAAATTTGACGAAAATCGAAAACACTCCGCTACTTGGAACAATCCACCACAGACAAACAGAAACTCAACAGAAAGTCAGAAACAGAAAACTTTGCGGACGCGTCAATCTGCTGTCAGTTGGCTGGCGTCAGTCCACAAAAGAAAAAAAACGGCCAAGTGCGGGTCGGACTCGCGCACGAAGGGTTCCGTACAAAACTACAAATACGGAAAAAAAACAGGGTTAATAAAAAAAAATTGCCCGCAAAAAGTGGACACCCTTCCAAAAAATTGCCCCGCAGAACATCGCATAGCCTAAATTTGGAAAATCACGTTTGTTGTATGGGAGCCCCCTTAAATATTGATTTAATTCTGTTTTTAGTATTTTTGTTATAGCGTTAACAAAAATACATCATCTGTGAAAATTTCAACTGTTTATCTATTACCGTTCATGAGATACAGCCTGGTGACAGACAGACAGACAGACGGACAGCCGAGCCTTAGTAATAAGGTCCCGTTTTACCCTTTGGGTACGGAACCCTAAAAAAGAGTGCTCGGGCCCGCCTGCGGGTGTAGATCTATGGCTACAGAATACATAGAGACAATTTTATTAACCCCAATTTAGTGGTATTAGTTAGAGAGAGAGAGCGCGAGTGTTTTACTCATAGATCTAAAATTCTAAGTCTATGGTTTTACTATGTTCCTCCTTCTCAGCGTTGCTAACATAACGGATTTCCCATCACTAACTAGCGCTGCCATTTTAGCGCTTTGAGCACTAGATCTAGCGCTTTTTTGGTATTCAAAGTGCGCATTTCAAAGTTTTAGCGCCTAGCGGATAATCTGGCGCTTTTCTCATTTATGTCAATTGACGACCGATTTGCGCAGTAGTTCGAAGTTCGAGTTCGAGTTAGAATTCGGCTACTACGCCATAGGTCGCGGGTTCGATTCCCGCACAATACCTACCTACAAACATTTATGTGCATGAACATATCTGTTTGTATTGGTCTGGGTGTTTTATATTTGCAATATGTGATGATGATGATGATGATGTATTTACAAAAAAAAAGTAATTAAGTATATTTATATCCGTTGTCTGGTTACCATAATACAAGCTTTGCAAAGTTTGGGACTAGATGGCGCTGTGTAACATTGTCCAAGGATATTTATTATTGTTATTATTCAAGAAATAATTTAGCGCTAAATCTAGCGCTTTTTCAAAGCGCAATTTTCTAGATATCTAGCGCTTTTTATAATCGTGTTAGCGCTCAATCGGATTTATGATCTGGCAGCACTAACTAATAACTAGCGGATTAGGGTATGAAGAATCGGAAGAAATCGTATTTTGACGGCTAACTGATTTTTTAGCGGCCGTCAACTTTTACAGCATCCGGAAATATATAACAAATTTCTCTATGATCCGGAATGATTGAGACCCCAAATAGTGACGATGATTTAGATAATATAGAATTAGATTCTTTTTAAAACAGATTGATGAACATAATTTTCTACTATTTTACAAATTTTTAACCACATGCTGAACCACAGAATAAATAGGTAATATTAAAAGTGTGAACATTTTGTTTTAATGGTATAAAATACGTGACTATAAGCAATCTCAAGTTATCCTTAAAACTAAGCAACATTAATTAGTCGAAATAATCATCAATGTCAATATCAGGATTCAAAATATCATCACCAAATGGAGTTAAATCTATTTGATCGAGAATCAAATTTTCACACATCTCTTCCAAGTCTGTTTCACCAATCAATATAGCACCATGTAATCTTCCATCTTTGAGGACAAACTTGATGTATTCAAGATTAGGAGTGGTCCGTAGAAGAATTTCATAGTCAGTACCTAAGCCTTGCCCATTGTACTTTCCTAGTAATACTATTCTGTATCCAAATAGGGTGGTGCAATGTGTGAAAAGTTCAAAACAAAAGTCTTGTAATACTTCTTGATTTGTGATTCTTGCATGCATTGCTTTGGCAGCCATTCCCGCCATCTGTCTTGCCTGAGTCCACAGCTTCAGTTGGAACCAGTGCGGGGCATGCTCCCAAGAAGCATGGGCCACATCACCAGCAGCAAAAACATTTCTTAGGCTGGTTTCCTGATATTCATTCACGGCCAATCCGCCATCTGGGCCTGCTTTAGGCTCCTTATCCCAAGTAAAGTTCACTGCAGGCTCCACCCCCGTTGCTGATATAAGAAAATCACAATTTATTATTTTCCCATTGCTTAGTTCAACAACTAATGGATAGTCATTAGTAGTTTCTGTGACTGACTTTACTTCAACTTTGTAAATTACCTCAAGCTCCTGCTCACCGGTTTCATTTCTTATTCCTTCTAGTTTTCTGTACCAATCGGGTCCTAACGCTGCAGATTTGAGATCTTTGTTCAAGGAGACTACAATATCTTCTTCAGTAAATACGTGTCTTCTCAATATTGTATTTTTTTCATTCTCATCAACTGTTTTCTTTTTGAAAGTATTTTGAAAAAACTCTGCAGCTCCGGGGTCTATGAAAGTTGCCGAGATATAATCATCTCGGATGACCCATATCTTTTGAATTCCAGAAGTGGCATGGATTATCTCTGATGCAATACCCCCATTACCAACTACAACCATTTTACGGCCAGTCACTAGTCTGTTTTGAAACTCTTTAACTGATTCGGTGTCTCTGATACCAAGTATCTTTTTGCTTTTATTTGAATCTGAAATCAGTCTTGGAACTCCACCTGTGCATATACAAATTGTTTGATAGCGGATTCTTACATTATCATCAGTAATTGCTAAATGATTTTCTGTATCTACTTCTTTTAGTGACTCGTATACGATTTTGATGTTTGGATGTATCCTTTGTAAGGAGCTTGCCTCTGTTTCGTGCACATCGAACTTTACTATGGTTTTGGCGAAGAAACTGACGTTACTTACGTTCTTGACTAAAGAAGATGCAGTAAGTATTACAACTGGTTCTTCAGGATGCAATATTGCTAATGTTTCAATGCAGGTGACTCCTGCGATACCACCGCCAACGATAAGGTAGGTTGTTTCTAAATCAGACATTTATTTGGAGTAAATATGATGTATTTAATCTTTCAAGGTCCTGTCGTTTATCTAAATAAAATAATTTTACAGTTTTACTGTGTAAGATGATTAAAATTCACCTCAACACATGTCAATACACCAAGAGAAAAATACACCTCGAACAAACTGTTCTCATCAAATTGTAGTTTTTGCTCATCAAATACTTGACAAATGTTCAAATCAGCTGTTTTTTATGTTAGGTAAGTTGACAGCTGACAGACAGAAATGTCCTTCATTCTTCTTCTCTTTTTTAAATGGCTACTGGGGAATCAAACTCCTAATCTTGTAAGAAACGTCGTAATTTTCGAATGGCATCAGTTGTGGATCTACCGGCGACGAATCCGCATTGGTTTTCAGTGACGCTAGTTATTTCAAGTAACCTTTTGTTGATGACTCTTTCCCATATTTTGAAGGAATGTGAGATTATAATATTGTCTCCTTAACATTATGATTCTATTTTTTGACATCTAACAATATTTTTTTATCAATATAGGAACTATGAACTATCCACAATAGATATACGACAAGAACCGCAAGCCATCGCACTGCGTAGACACACAGTGGGCCGGTTTTGAAAAAAGGTGGACATAGGAACAAATTTCGTAATTCCGGTCTGAAAAAAATTGCAACCGATAGTAAATTGTATGGTGATTAAAAGATACTCTATTCAATTATCCAAAAAAGACAGCCCTTCCTACTTTAAAAAAATACTCAAGAAAAAAATGTATGGAAAGATTTATATTTTATTGTTTTTCTCAGAAATAAGAAGTTTTGTCAAGAAAAAACCTATAATAGCTTAAAGTACCTACCGTCTTCTACAAATGGGCATTTAAGGTTCTGGTTTAACCTTGCAGCTTTGGCAGTAAACGGGGGTTAAACTCTAAAAAAATAAAATCGTTTATTTTGATACGAACATCTGATAGGAAATGTAGTGCTTGTTAAAAGTTATTCTAGACAATTTTCCATAAAAATGAGTCTGTGATATTATAAAAATATATTTCTGAAAAAGTCCGTTGAAAAATTAAGCAATATATTTTTTCTCGAAATTGTAAGAGGTTTTCATAAGAAACTTACACTACTTAAGTTCATTACAAAATAGCAATATTCGTTGATAGCTTAACAAACTCTGTTGCAGCGGTATTTAAATGGGGTCAAAATTTAAAAAAAATATGATTTAATGTTAAATATGAATGGAAAATGATACTTTTTTTTATTTTTTCTATTTTTTTTACTATACTACTTGAATTACGGAACAAGCTGATGGCCCACCTGATGTTAAGCGGTAACCTCTGCCTATAAACAGTGCATTACCTCATAGGTCACGTCCACCTAGGACGCGCCCTATGTGGCATTGCACTGCGCACGCCACCCTGAGACATAAAGATGTAAAGTCTCATGTGCCTGTAATTTCACCGGCACCCTTACCCTTCAAACCGGAACACAGCAATGCGAGCACTACTGCTTTGCGGCAGTAGTAGTACTTCCCCGGACGAACTCTTTCACAAAAAAGCTCTACTACTACTGATTTCCTACATTCGCTCAGTATTATCAACGTAAAATTAATAAATCATAATAAAATCTAGTGTCAAACACTACAAAGACTGTTGTCTAACTATTGTCTTAGTAATTATCTCCAATAACTGCCAATTTTTCCGATACTCGAGCCGATACTTGGCCTTGTATGAAGGTACCAGATACCTTTCATTGTTACAGTACTTCCACTGAGTATAACCTTCATAAAAATAATAAATCAAAATAAAATCTAGTGTCAAAAACTACAAAGATCGCTATTGACTTACTAATTATCTCCAAATAACTTGCCAATTTTTCCGATACTCGAGTCTAATGCCTGACCTTGTAGGAAGGTACCAGATACCTTTCATGAAATAAAAATAAATGAAATAATAATTTTTTGCATGAAATATGGTACAAGAGGATGAAAAAAAAATATATAAGATTATTTAATCTTAGGACCAGCATATTTCGCCATTAGTTAGCATGCAATTTTAATAATAATGTTAGTTTCTAACCTACGGTTTAATAGTATTTATTCTTACAATATAATTCAATAATAATAATTATGGCAACGAAACAAGGTAAAATAATAGTGAATAATAATAAGAAATCATAATATTAAATGTCACAAATCTTATAAATACCTACATTTTACAATCAAAAAATTCTTTCAAATTATAAAAACATTGCTTTACTAACCAACTGTGTAATTTACTTGGAAATTTCCGCTCAGGGAGTTCCGTTATATTCTTAGGGATGTGGTTATATACTTTTATTGCCAAATGGTAGCAGTTATTTGATCTAAGTGCAGTTTTTGCTGCAGGTAAAACTAGGCGATTAGGATTTCTCGATTCAAACACACGATCCAAATCCCGTTTCCTAACAAAAAGATTTGGCTGTTGCCTCACAAATCTACAGATCTCATAAATATAGATACTAGCTAGAGTTAGTAGATTAACGCCCGAATACTGAAACGCTACTCAAATAATTGAGTTCGTCTCAACTGTTTGAGACGCCGTTATCCTAAAAATTCGTATACTGAAACGTCAATTTGATCATCACTTAAAAATTAAACATGACAGATTTGAGTATGATTGTCATCGCCACTTATGTTCAAAACGGTATTCTCAAAGGATGATTAGCATTTGACAGCTGCGTAAGTAAACATCAAATTCTATAAGTAGCCATCAAATGTGTACTCACGACCTATCCTAAAATCCTAACCTAATAACGTAGGTACCCATCTTTATTTTGCACTAAAAATGTCGGTATCTTTGCTATCCTCGTTGTCTGACCAAGAAGTGGTTTCCACCGGGCGGCGAAACGAAGATAAGCTAGATGCCTTTGCAAAATATGACGACCTGAAGTTTAAAATAAGGATCCGCCTCGATAAACAAACTGTGCTGAATTTGTGTTCTCTGTTTGGGGAACATATTCAGCCCCTGACCAGGCGAAACCGGGCGATACAAGCAGTGGACCAATTATTGATAGCGCTTCGGTTTTTTGCTACTGGCAGTTACCAGAGGGTCATTGGAGACATTTTACATGTTTTTTTTTATTCTGCTTTATATTACGGATCAAGCAGATGGCCCACCTGATGTTAAGCGGTACCGTCTGCCTATGAACAGTACATTACCTATCACATAGGTCACATAAAGATGTAAAGTCTCATGTGCCTGTAATTTCACCGGCAACCATACCCTTCAAACCAGAACACAGCAATGCTGCTCGCATTGTACGGCTTTGCGGCAGAAATAGGTACGGTGGTAGTACTTCCCCGGACTAACTCTTTCACAAAAAAGCTCTACTACTACTGTAGAACAACCAACAGTTCACCTTATAGTCCATAGAGTGGCAACAGAAATAGCAAAGTTAAAGGGAACCTACATAAAAATGCCTACCACCAATGAGCAACTCAGTATCGCTCATGAGTTTTATGGAAATGCTGGGATTCCTAGAATAATTGGTGCTGTGGACTGCACTCATATAAAAATCAAGTCACCTGGTAGGTATTATTTATACGTCTATGTAACTAGCGACCAGCCCGGGTGCCCGGGTATCCGAAGCACTATAATAAATACATATTTTACAGCCTATAACTTGGTATTATTTATTCCTAACTAAATGGTAACTGTTCAAATCAAACAACTGTTTATTATCAACTAACATTTATTTTCTTTGAAGCATTCTATTAATTCTAAGTTTTAGTAGCTCTCATTCCAATTTTTGTCTTTGCGAATTCTTACCCTTTTACAATATCTACAAGTATTTCTTTTTCCGAGGGTATTAATTACTCCCCAATAATCACTCGTCTTTTTATTAGTTATCTCATTCATATTTTCAGAAAATAATGAAATGAACGTACGAAGCACTCCTTTTGTTTGTGATAATTTTCACAACAAAACAAACTTTGCTTTTCTTGACTGACAATGACAAGACACATTTTATGTTTCGTTACCACTTAGTAGATACATTTTATTAAAAATTATCATGTTCACTGCGTAAAACGAAAATCTCAGTCCAAAATAACAAGAAATGTAATAGGGAACAAACTTTTTGAAATAATATTGCCATATAAAGAAAATTTAACGGGCTCTCAGCGAATCATGGTCTCAATGCTACTAAAAGGCAGTTGAGTATGCCACTTATATTTAAGTGTACGTCATAATTAAATAGCCTTTAGCTAATTTGATCAGATGAGTAGCGTTTCAGTATTCGGGCGTAAGCCTTTTAAATAAAGGTCTGCATGAGTCTAAAGGGCTGGCGCAACATATAGCTCGTATGCATTTCTTTTGTATAATAAACAAGTTCGTTATGTCTACTGAGTTACCCCATAGCACAACACCATAACGCAGCGCAGAGGCAACATACCCATGATAGGCACTGAGGGCAGTTTTTTGATTCACTATTCGTCTAAGTTCGCGTAGTGCATAAATGAATCTGTTTTTTTTTTTTCAACTTTATTGACTTGTAATTTCCATGACAGTTGTTGATCAAGCGTTATACCTAAAAAGTTAATTGATTCAGATTCATTTATACATTGATTGTTAATATGAATATTCAAATTAGGCAAAGCCGTTGTTTTATTTCTGATAAAGAACTGCATATAAGTAGTCTTGTCGATATTAGCACGTAAATTGTTACCTTCTAACCATTTTACTACACTATTTATTGTATTGTTGATGTCCGCTTCATAGTTAATACATTTATCATGGTCTATTACTATTGAAATGTCATCTGCAAACAAAGTGCATGTGTGCGTTGTTATGTCTGGAAGGTCATTAATATAAATTAGGAACAGTAGTGGTCCCAGCACACTACCTTGAGGTACACCGTATGTGTTTTCTCTAGGTTCAGATTTGTATGTCACTACTTCCAATTTTGTATTTATCCCTTTAATTTCTACATATTGAGTACGATGTTCAAGATATGATTCAAGCCAAACATATGCAAGTCCTCGTATCCCGTACTTTTCATTGTTACAGTACTTCCACTGAGTAGTCCTTTGTTATTTAAACCAAATGTACAATAGTTAAGTAAATGTAGAAATTGTCACGAGTCACAGCTTTACCTTCATTGATATATTTATATGATAGATTTTATGAAATGTATTGGTTATACTTTTGACAGAGACTTATGCTTATTTTCACCAACCACTTTCGGGCCAGAGGCTAGTATGAGACACTTGAATGTAAAATTTGACAGTTTTTCATAGAAACCTGTCAATTTGGCATGAGTGACTGGCTGAAGTGTCTCGTAAAAAAATAAGTATTGACTTGGTTGGTGAAAATGACAATTAGTACTAATTAGCTCGTAAACAAAAATGTAGAAGCGTTGGTTGGTAGGGGCTTTTGGGGGCTTTGGGTTAGTGTTTAGGGATTTGTATGGGTTTTTATCTGATAAGTATTTAGGTTTTTTAGGGGTTTTTAGAGAATTGTAAGGGTTTTTATGAGGTGTAAGTGGGGTTAGGGAGTTGTTGTTGTTGTATATGAGATGTTTAGGGGTTTTAGGGCTTTTTTTTTTTTTTTTCTTAACCTATATTGTCCCACTGCTGGGCAAAGGTCTCCCCCAAATTCCTCCACTTGTCCCTGTCTCTGGCAGTCTCCCACCACTCCTTCTCAAAACCAACAAGATCGTCCCGCCAACGCTTAGGGGCTTTATAATATGATTTATATGGGTTTTTGTCGTTTGATGGTTTTGATTTCATATTGTTTTTATATCCATGATTATCCTACTGTTTTGATTCTATTTTAAGATTTCCTTGTTATTTACTAATTTGTAAAAATACATTTGGCATTTGCAACTTACTTTTTTTTTTTACTTTCTACAACTTAATTATATTATAAAAACGGGAAATTTTCACGTACCGTTAAATCGATGTAAGCACCGACATTGTTTCGACCCATTCCGAGAGTCTTTATCAAGGTGAGTGAACGCGACGCACTGCAACCGCGTCTCGCTTAGCTCGCTTTCCTATACAACAATTGCTTTACAATATATATTTTTACTATACATAGAAAATACCCAGAACACCCTGAACAAATATCTGCATATCGCACAAATATTGGTTCCGAGGCGGGAATCGAACCCGCAACCTCCGGCGTCGCAGGCGAACGTTCGCTCGCCCCGCGCGCCACCGAGGTCGTCAAAATGTACCTAATAGAGATATTTACGTTATAAGCGCATTGTAGAGGAAAGTTACGGTAAGGTACGTTTTTTTTATCGAGAAAATTTATCGGAATTGTGTTTTGGGCTAGCATGCTTTTGGAAATATGATGAAGATACATATACCTACATATTTTTCTTGCTGTCTTAAACTGAGTCGATTTTGCTAAAAAAATATTTGACTCTTGACAGCCTCGTAAATGGTAATTGTGAAGAGAGACGAAATACTGAAAAAAACAGTTTTTCAGTGGTCTCTACGGCAAATTTCCAGCTAATATAATTTAGTTTCGTCATGGACTAAGTTTATAAGTCCATGGTAGTAACACGAGTAAAAAAAACTTCCCGTGGTACTACTGAACTGCTTGGTAGTTCTACGGGTTTTTTTTCTACCCGTGGTACTACTAGTAGTAATACTGGTAGTACCACGGGCAATAAACTAAATAATTCGAGACCAACTAGTGAAATGTACGATTAGTCACGCCACGAACGATAAAAAAATATTGTAATTTTGCTTTTAAAATAAAGGACAATAGATAAGGTCAATAATTATGTAATTATGTCTAAACTTAATATTATGTAAGTAACGTCTTTTTGTCTAATATTTTACCCATCTGTACTATGGTATGAATATACCCAATATGTTACTACGCTGTCGAATATAAATAAATTATTGACCGAGCGAGTGAGCGTCCTTGCAACAACTGGCAAAATTTGTTTTCATCTAATAGGGTATTATGTAGGTACCTATATATGTTGGTACTCGCATGCAGGTCGTATTTATCAACGAATCTTGTCAAAACTTGATTATGGGTTTTTTTTTTTTTTTTTTTTTCGCCTTCTATTTTTGATTGGAGGGTTATTTTTCAAAAAATGGGCGAAATTTGCTGCGGCGCCAGTTATCGGCTGATTTTTAAAATATTTGGCAGCGTGATAAGCTATTGAAAAGTGATGCTAAGGAGTTACGGGCTCGATTTCGACGTTTTTTTTTACACAACTTTGTATGACTGGTCAAGCAGATGGCCCACCTGATGTTAAGCGGTACCCTCTGCCTATAAACAGTGCATTACCTCATAGTTAACGTCCACCTAGGACGCGCCCTATGTGGCATTGCACTGCGCCCGCCACCCTGAGACATAAAGATGAAAAGTCTCATGTGCCTGTAATTTCACCGGCAACCATACCCTTCAAGCTGGAACACAGCAATGCGAGCACTACTGCTTTGCGGTAGAAATAGGTATGGTGGTTCTTATACTTAATTGCCTTTTTGGTTCGGCATCATGCATAGTTATAGATAAGTTTGTGGTGACGAGGTCTAGGTACTGTTCGCAGAACTACTAGTAATTATAATAATCCTCCCTAACATCTAATCATAAGTCAGCTTAAAATAAGGCTAAGAATGAGGCTACTAGACCTAGGAATCCTAGTATTGTCTTGCAGTTGATTTAGCCTGTTTACTCAGTGAACACCAAGACTATTATCCCCGAACCCCGACCTTCGGCTATAACTTCCATTTACTATCACGAGTCATAGCACTCGGATTGTAACCCGAGCCATTGGTTTCCGCTGACTTCCCGTCTCGGTCCCTATAACCGACGCACATTGATTCGATAATAAAACGAATTACTCTGCACAGAACACAGTTTCGTCAAGCACCTAATAATGTGAGATAATGATATTTACTTTGACCCCAGATACGACCCTCTGATAAAGCTTGGAATTTGTGTTATTCGCTGTGCGGCGGCGAACGGGACGAGTTCAAAATGAAAATGTGCCTTCGTGTGACAAAATGAAGTGTGCGATTCTATTGTGTTTGTGCTTTAGTGTCACTGTTTATGGATCGCCGAGTGAGTATGGTGTTATTTATTTCAGCTTTTCTCGTTTTGGGAGTTTACAATTGGTAAGATAAATATTCTACGGGCATTGAACTACATTTTTAACCCCCAACGCAAAAACGACGGGGTGTTATAAGTTTGACGTGTCTGTGTGTGTGTCTGTCTGTGGCATCGAACCGTTTTTTTTTATAAGGTGAGTTATTCGGGATTGTTCTTAGCTATGTTTGATCAAAATCGGTTCAGCCGTTTCATTGCGTTGAGGGTTTTTTTTATTTTTTACAAAATTAATTAACTTTTTCAATTCAAAATTGCAACACTTTATAAATGCCGCATTTGGTAAGTAGTATGGAAATCTATCAAACATCAAGTAAGTACCTACTTATATACTCAATCATATCAGCGTTCCCAGACCCAAGCCAAGCCAATTAATTACTTCCTATGACTCAAAAAAACCTACCTAGGTAGGTACCTACATTAATTTTAATTGAGTGGTACTTGGTAGGTACCTATTAGTGAGGAGTAGGTAGGTACGACTTTGATCATACGTTCTAAAACATATCCCTGGGAGGGAAGTAGGTATACTTACCACTTCATGACACTTCATGAAAAACATGCTCTTATTTGGAAAAAACCAACCACCGCAAGCTTTTAAATTCTAACAAATTCTTGCTACCTACATAGAACCTTCGACCAAAGTAGAACGGTACCTATACGTTGATTTCTTAATTTTTATGAGGTAGAAAAGTATGGTCTACATAAAAGCCGGTGGAAGCTCACACTTGTGTCGCGAAATTCAAATTTTTTGGTGTATTTTGCTCATTACATTTCATGAACACTCCTTCAGATAGCGAAAGTTGATTTTGCGAGAACTAAGAGAACACATATGTTTTAATTGATAGTATCTCATAAATATCGTCAGTTTAGCTACGATAGGTACCCGTAAACACATTCTACGGTGTCTTTTTTTGTTAGGGGTATCGTAGCTAAACTGGTGATATTTATTGAGATACTTTCAATTAAAACGTGTGTTTAGTCTCCTAGTTCTCGCAAAATCAACTTTCGCTATCTGAAGGAGTGTTCATGAGCTGTATTGGGAAATATACCTACACCAAAAAATAATAATTTCGCGCCACAGTCTTGAGCATAAATTAATGATTAATAATTAATTAATTCCACCTTAAATAAAAGTTAAATAATCAAAAATAAATAATATTTGACTTCAAAGGTAGTACCTACCTAGGTAGGTACCTAGTTAAATCAAAATTGAATACCTAGTAGGTACCTAAGAGGATTGGAGACAGAAAAGTTAGGTAGATATAATAGATAGGTACCTACCTACTACCTACTTAAGAACCCTTGCTAGGAAAATACAATTTGAATAATAAAATTATTATGTGTTATCTTTTCGAGCAAAAAGATTAAGTTTTTATCGATAGGTAGGTAGGTAGGTTAGATACGTATTCAAAATGGAAAAGTAATAACAAAGTACCTACCTACTTAACTAATCAATTAAAGCTCATAACAATCTAAAACCCACATTATTAATTATAGAAGCATCTCTTTACAAGGCTGATATTAGATCCTGCATCACATAACATTTGACCTTATCGGTTGTAGGTTGCGGTTCAAGTGCGCATTATCTATTGCATAACCTACAATATCTTTCATTCATAACCATTCTGGAATTTGAGGTTGAAAGACTAAACGTGGTCACAGAATAAATAATAGTAGTTTTTGTATTAAAAGCTTCGGTGGGTAGGTGTTACCTAAATCACCTCGTTAGATTCTGCGTTATCTGACTAGAACCTACGACTTAGGTAGGTACCTACTCTACCTATAATTGAACTATGAATGTAGTTGTAGTAGGTACGGTAGGTACATCTTCCTAGAATTGAACCAACCAATGAACGAAAGAATAAAACACCCAACTGCCACATTCTCTTAATTTTATTCTAAAGGTAGAATGTAGATACACTGTTAGTTCACCAAATCGAGACTGTATTATGAATTGACTGAAAAATTTGTATTCTGCTCTGCTCCCTCCTAACAATTTAACTACCTAGTCTAGGCTGTGTTCAATGGGTTTGGATCTTGTTTTCTAACCAAGCTCTGAGGCTCTGAACGACTTGGAACAATTAGCCTTAGAAAACTCTTTTTTTTTTGACGTCTCGTTAGCTCTCTTTTCAAAACTAGACTAATATTTATTCTGTGCCAGTACTAAGCATGTATGACTGCTTTCACCTACGTCTGGATCGGTACCTATACTACCTATATAATAAATAAATAACGCTGGATTCAGGGTGCTCTGGGTAGGTATTTTATATTCATAATTAAAAAAAAACTATCTATATTATAATGTTATTGTATTAAAAATATCAGTTATCTAGTACCCATAACACAAGCTCTGCTTAGCTTGGGGCTGGATACTATATAGGTAGACCCAAACAACATACCAAAAAAGCAAGTTTACCGCATTTTCAGCGTTTTTTTTTGTACGAGACTGGTCTTTAAACTAAATTGACTTAAACGTTAGAAAGAAGCACTCCTCAGAAGCCATTCAAAGAAGAGAAGAAGAAGTTTATTACAAATTAATATCACTTGACATTAGCGAAATTGTTTGATCATGGACGTA
This sequence comes from Operophtera brumata, assembly GCA_932527175.1. Lineage (NCBI taxonomy): Eukaryota > Metazoa > Arthropoda > Insecta > Lepidoptera > Geometridae > Operophtera > Operophtera brumata. Next base: position 13,360,903 of record OW052236.1, read on the forward strand.
GTATACAAAAGGACTGAGCAGCTGAAAAACGAGCCGAGCAAGACAAGTACTATAGAGACAGTGTGTCTACTTCTAATACGGTGACCATAAAATAAAATCATGTCCAGGAGACTTTTCCATAGACACTTATTAACGTGGAGTGGACAAACATTATTTAAATCTAATTATTTATCACAGTTATTTATGCAGCCAGATTCATACTGGAGGCTTGGTAAGTGATCAGTATCACGAATCGGTAACACTTTTTGTTAATTAAGTAAAATAAAATGTTGACTCGGGACTGGGCTTGCGTTTGTAGGAAACACGTCTTTTTTCCAATATCACAGAAAGAGTTATCGAACCTTGTTACTGATTACTTACCGAGTGTTCAGCGTCGGCAAATGGCGTGACTCGTGACGCAGCCATGCCGTGATGTTTCTCGTCTGCCGGGCGTCCCACGACGGCCTACTTTTTTTGTAGTATCGATGACCTCTTAGTATTTACCTATACAATGGTCATGGTCACCGTTGCTATCATAAAGCTATCATTTCAAGTGTTAGAAAGGGACAAACTGCCTCTATTCCACAGATGAAGTAGTACATGGATAGAGTGCTAAAATAGCATAGAGTGTTCCTTCTTACTCCTATCCTAGAAGATAGCTTGCTATCCAATGTTAGAGAGAAACAAATATATTGTCACACGACAGTCGTTTTTCCTTTCCGTACCCTGAATATTGGTACCATGAATGTACATCTCCCTAGATTGGTACCAAAAATGTAGTAGTAATTGGTACATAGTTTAACATTCGGCCTGGTACGAGTTACACAAATAAAAACAGATAGATTTATGCTTGTCTCATTCCAACACATGAATACATTCATATAAAAGAATGAGACTGGCATAATCGATACCGGTTTGTTTTTAGCCATACTTCCATGCTTTAGTTATTCTTCTGAGCTCTATTCTAACTATCTCTCTTGGCTCGTTTTTCCTCTATCTATGACGTTAATCTAGATTGAGTCTTAACCTAATGGAATAAGGTCTTGTTTCGGTATTATAATTTTTTAGAGCGCTCTGTCCTTTTGTATACTAAGTCCATGGTTAGGTTAGCCTACCTACACCTACCTAAACTCATGAAGCTACAGATAAATCAGTCAGTACACTTGTTCTTCTTGTTCAAGAACTTTTAACTAAATCACTTGACATTGGCGAAATTGTTTAGAGCACACCTCAGAAACCATTTAAAAAATAAAGGAAGAAGAAGCGCGAATTTATAATATAGGGAGAAAGGAAAAAAAAAAAAAAAGTTTGTTTTCATATTGTAAACAAACAAAATTCGTGGTGGCGGGCCGGCCGGCACAGTGCTTGCTGTATGCGCCTGTTTTTACATAACTTTTGAATGAAAACCTTCGAATTCAAACTATGTTTTGTGTAATTTACAGATTCGCTGAAAGATCCATATATTTGTGGACCGCCGTCCTGTGCAAGTAAGTCTAATTTGCCTAACCACCATATCAACTAAATACCTACAACTTGTGATAAAAAGCACTGAAAATTATTAATCATTTTGTTTCTACGGGGTTACCAATTTGCTTTACCGTTTAAACTTATAAATTTTTACCTATTTCAGAATCGGAGAAGTTCAAATACTCTTCAGATATAATCTATCACTATGAGTACAAAGTGAATGTGGAGACTTACTTCGCTGGGTCCAGTAATAATCGCTCTACACTTGATGTCAAGGCAGTGGTAAGACAATATTTAATTTTCTATGACATAAATTTGAAGGCTTCCCAATATCACATTACTTGCTGACCAATTGAGTTATTTTTGCCGACCATTATAAGCAGCTCCATTCTCCATTGTTTGCTGACAAAATACATATTGGAGCTGACCAAAACCTCTTTGTTAAAAAGGCTAATGCTGACCGTTTAATAAATGATAGCCATTCTAAAACGGTGGTTATAGACCACTGGTGGTCCCTGGAAACACAGAAAGCTAATGAAATCCATTAGTGGGTAGGTGACCAAATTTTGGCCATACATTGTTCCCTGAAGGAATAGCCAGACATAATGGGCATTTTTTAATTATTTCCCAAACTGCAAAAATATATTGAAACAAGCTAAATTCAATTGAGATAACATTGATGAAATCGCGATAGTATACAAAGGCTTTTTTTTTATATTTAACATGCAATGGAAGCTGCCTTATGGTTGTCAGTTCTGCGAGCTATATGGCTTGCCCATTGCCACTTCAACTTGCTAATTCTGGGAGCTATGTTGGTAATCTTGGTTCTTCAATGGATCTCCTCAATTCGGATTCATTTGGTGTATTTGCGCAAATTTTGCGTTATTTTGTGAAGGCAAACAGCACCATGTACCGTATGACTTATGGTTGATTTTGCTTTAGAAAAACAACACAACCATTTGAGCTAATATGCCAAGTAAATTGCTGTTGTTAGTGTCAATAATCCTACACACCACAAATCTTACTATAATACCATGCACCTTAGAACTGTTCTCTAAATAAGTCCTATTATAATTTACAGACAAAAATCCAGTTCATCAAACCATGCGAAGGGCTGCTCCAACTCAGCGAGGTGACTCTAACTGACCAGGATGAGAACTACCCTGTGGAAAGAGCAGAGAAATTCATCCATGCAGTCACTGCCAATGATCTTAGGTATTTAGGCCTCCATTTACTAGAATTGTTTTGTTTTAATAGGAATAATGAAGCTAGGTAGAAATCGAGACTCTAAACCTGATTTAGGTCATCTGCAACACCCTTGGAGACTCTGAAACAGTGCTGCCAGTCATTCGTTGCATCAAGAGTTGCCCTGGCTGTGCAAGGGATAGATAGTTAGAAAACTATTCAAAACACAAGACAAAAAAAAGCATAGACAAAAAAGCAGTGCATAAAGGAACCATTAGCATTTTCTTCCAGCTAACATTACCCCTTTCCTCTACGTAAGAAAAAAAAAAGCGGCCTATTGCGAGTCGGACTCGCCCATGAAGGGTTCCGTAGCAGCAAGTGACATGATATAAAAGTTCTAGGATGGTTTACGATTTATGACGTATTAAAAAAAACTACTTACTAGATCTCGTTCAAACCAATTTTCGTTGGAAGTTTACATGGTAATGAACCTCATATATTTTTTTTAGTTTTATCATTCTCTTATTTTAGAAGTTACGGGGACGACGACACACATTTTATCACTTTGGAAGTGTCTCTCGCGCAAACTATTCAGTTTAGAAAAAAAAAATTAGAAACCTCAATATCATTTTTGAAGACCTATCCATAGAAACCCCACAAGAACGGGTTTGATGAAAAAAAAATTGAGTTTTAGTTCTAAGTATGGGTAAGTAAGGGTTGTTCTAAGTAACCCCAAAAAGTTATTGTTTTTTTTTCTATTTTTGTGTGAAAATCTTAATGCGGTTTACAGAATACATCTCCTTACCAAGTTTCAACAGCATAGCTCTTATAGTTTCGGAAAAAAGTGGTGTGACATACACGGGCAGACAGACAGACATGACGAATCCATAAGGGTTCCGTAATTTGGTTACGAAACCCTAAAAAGTGGCTAAAACTCGAAAAGGGTTCTAACCATTTCGAAATAATTTACGGATCAGAACCCACAGGCCACGAATCTCGCTCGTACTTGCCCATTTTTTTAGAGGCATTTGATTAAGATTTTTGGCCTCCATACCCTACCCTAGAACAGTTTTGTTATAATGGAACTTATTGTTGGGTGGAAATATTGTTGTTAAGTTACTAGGGTCTACCAAAATTCAATAAATGTGATGGATGTCGTAATATGGCTTACCCATTGCCACTTAAACTTGCTAATTCTGAGAGCTATGTCGGTGACCTGGACCTATGGTTGAGCTGTGTGGAGTAGAAAGATCTACTGATCTTATTTTTTCGGATTACATCACTTAGCTTTCTCCATAGCCTGTGGACTGTGAATGAGGGAGCTTGTGTATGAGGCTAGGAGTTATAGACCATTTCTCAAAGTGAAAGAAAGAAAACCAGTTTATTTTGTCATCACTGGCAACCTTAGAGTGTTGCAGGCCTCCGGACGGTGGCAACACGCACTGATTGTAGATATTCGTCTTGTGGCTCTGCGGTATCTGTAACACGAAGAATAAATGCCCGCATGACATGACATGAATGGGATTTTAATAATAACATTATCTCCTTATCAGTCTTCTGGTGAAAAGTGATTCATGTGTGATTTACTTGGAATTGTTTGTTAAGTACCTGCTATGTAATGTTCTTTATCACAATATTTGAATAACAACAAAATCCACACTCGGTAGGCCGATGATATTGTAACGGTTGAAAGAAGTCGGTGGATGGAGGCGGCTGAAGACCGTCGCGGCATTCTTGGAGGAGGCCTATGTCCAGCAGTGGATGCCACGGGCTGGTGATGATGATGAAATTATAACGACTGCGACGCGGTGGGCGAGTAGCCGCCTAGCAACGGGTGTTCCGATTTCAATGCGGTTTAAGGCACCGAGAGACTGTTACTCCATAGGTGCGGGTTCCCGATGTATTTAGTTTTGGATAAACAAAATCATTGTAGACACAGAGTGTTTCCATTAGTGTTCCTTTTTATAAAAATAAAAAGGGAACAACAACTCGCCCTGGCTTCGAACAGGTAGTAACGAGATGAAAAACAGTCAAACCGCTTTTTTTGCAACCGATTTATAAGTTAAGCCTATAAAATGCAAATTCCAAGTTGTTTTCTTTATGAGGTTAAAAATAAACATCTCTTTTATCAATCTGAAAAATGGCCCTGGAGTATGTATGTGACTAGTTTTTTTTCTGTTACAGGTTTGCGTTCCACGATGGGTACATCTCTGAGATATGTCCTCACACGGAGGAAGAGGACTGGGTCCTCAACTTCAAGAGGGCTATCCTTGCACTCTTTCAGAACAGTATGAAGAGATTTGACATTAATTTCAATGGTGTTGAGGTACATATTCATATTATATTCTAGAGTAATTTTATGGTAATATTTACCCGTGGAAGAAATCAAAACTAGTGCTTAATCCTACCGGGAAAAACTGAGAAACCATCCCTATCAACTGGCACAGCGACTCACTAAGCCCTCATATAAAAAGCGACTTAAAATAAAAGATGTCTTACTACAAAATAACTGAATAGCAGATAGATAACACATCATGGAACTCATCAGAACATGATGCACAGAAATGGAGAAAAGGTCGCTGGACCACTTCTCTTACAAGCCCGACTATCCACACCAAACCTGCTCATAGTCTGAAGATTGAACGCAGATAAACAAAGAAAAAAAAATATTACCCGTGGTTTATAGAGACTTAAACTACTCCCTTTTCCGCAATGAAACTTCATGGGTGGTCCATTGTGGGTGAGGTTTGTAGAGAGATGGATAGTGAGATCCTTTACCTGTCTGCTAGATTTGTTTGCCCTGAGCCTAGACAGATGGGTTTACCTTTAGACATTATGCGGCGATGGGTTTGCGACCTGTCACTTAAAGTATATATGTACAGGTCTAGCGCTTAACTGAGCCAGTCCCTGAGGTATGGGAGCGATACGGGAGGGGTGTTTTCGTTACGTCAAAATGAAGCGTGGCTTCATGTCATATGATAATTTGATAGACGAAAACACCCCTCCCGTACCTCTCCCATACCTCAGGGACTTGACTCAGTTAAGCGCTAGACCTGTAGTATGAAGTATTCATTCAGTCGGTATGAGGATATCTTAAAGTCGTGAGGCCATGCCTCTGTGGTGCGGCGGGCGAGTAGCTAGCTAAGATGCGAGAGGTTGCGGGTTCAATGTTGCATGATCTACAAATATTTGTTCTATGTCCTCTATGTACCTCTGTGGCGCGGCGGGCGAAGCTTGGCCTACGACGCAGGAGGTTGCGGGTTCGATTCTCGCCTCGGAACAAATATTTGTGCGATAGCAGATATTTGTTCAGGGTGTTCTGGGTATTTTCTATGTATAATAAAAAATATCTATCTATGTAATATATTGTATTAAGTATATCAGTTATCATATATTACCCATAACACAAGCTCTGCTTAGCTTGGGGCTAGATAATGTTGTGTGAATTGTCCAGCATTATTGATTATTATTGATTATTTATTATTGTCTGTGTCGTGGCAGCATGATAGTCTTACCTGATACCCACAAGGGATCCTAGTGTGAGATCAGGACTAAGTTGTGCGTGACTGTTGTGTGTTATGTGTCCCTTTGATTGCAGACTGACATCCATGGCACATGTAACGTGAACTACGTAGTACGTGGACAGGAAAACACCAGCCTGATACTGGTCAAAACGAGAGACCTGAGCCAGTGCACCAACAGATACAAGTACATGTCGATCCTGCAGACTGTGCGCTATGATTTCCAGAGTGTAAGTATCTCCTAGCTGTTTTACAAGGTGTTTTGTTCCAACATACATACATAGACACACGCCTTTTTCCCCGAATGGGTAGGCAGAGCCTCAATGGGCCTCTTTTCACCGTGGGTTGCACCATGGTGGAATATAGACGCGACGAGTAGTGAGCTCATCGCCGCCATTGCTTCCCACGACTGACTCAGCTAACGCTTTCTTCCAGTAATAACACTCCTTAAATAAGCTAGCAGCCAGGAAAAATGTTATACCAACGAATCTTATCAACAAGTCCGGGTAATCCCTTAGTCGGCTTTTAAGACATCCATGGGAGGAGACGGATGGGTCTATTCTTAGGCCGGACACACCACAGCTTTTGTACCAACAAATGTTTGAATGAATGAATGAAAATACTTTATTGCACACCTTACAAACTAGTTAAAATCAACACATAACAATTAAACAAAAAAACTAAATGTACAATGGGCGGTCTTATCGCTAAAAAGCGATAACTTCGAGACAACCTAAAAAAATATTAAAAAAATTTTTGAATTATGCTACTGCTCCACCTGCGTTAATGTTAACGTTAGTAAATGTGTCAAGCGTGCGCCGCCTAGAATGAGAGTCCGTTAATGTAGCCAACGTTGCATAGCGCTTGAATCGACGCGAGTTTAAAACCCTATATTTTTATTTTATTGGTATTTTTTGTGCTTTTTTTTTAATGAAATATTTCTTTTGTTTTTGTTTACATTCTATTATTATTTTTATTTGTTATTTCTATTAAGTGTGTGTGAGTGCTAAAAAAATAAATCTTTCTTTCTTTCTTTCTATAAATCCTTTGATGTATCGAAAAAACCGCCACCCGAGCTATCGCCTAACGTCTAACGTCATTAACAATGCCGCATCCTTTTAACGGCAATAAACTGTTGGCTACATCTGTGTAATGTCTTGGTTAACGCGTGTAATAACGAGTTACGTCGCAGGTGGAGCAGTAGCATTAGACGCAAGCCAGAGAGAAGAGAAGGCGGATAGTGGAATTCCTTGATAGAAAATCGTAGATTGGTCGTGTTTAGGCTCATTTTGATCAGCTCATAGTTCTGATTACTAATTTCATCATAATCATAATCAGTCAGTTCATTTCATAAAAGTTAATTTTCAACAAAATACTTATCATATAAGGCCCAGTACATACGGTACGAAAATAGATGGGGAGTAAAATCGTAATCGAGCGTTAACAAAAAGAGAAATCCGTTATTTTTAACCCCCGACGAAAAACTAAGGGGTGTTAAGTTTGACGTGTCTGTGTGTGTGTGTGTGTGTGTGTGTGTGTGTGTGTGTGTGTGTGTGTGTGTGTGTGTGTCTGTCTGTCCCATCGTAACTCCCGAACGGATGAACTGATTTCGTTTTTTTTGTTTTGTTTGAAAGGTGTATTTGTCGGGAGTGTTCTTAGCTTTGTTTGATCAAAATCGGTTCAGCCATTCAGCGACGGGGTTTTTTTTAATTTTTACAAAATTAATTACTTGTTGTCTTCTGCGCAACATATTCGAGCATCTTATACTGAACTAAGCTGGAGTAAACTCCAGTCGCAAGTCGGAGCATTTTTTCCTTAATTTTTATTTTTCTTTCCACTCTCACCATTTTTTCCATAAACTTGACAGTACGATACTATTTCTTCAGTCCTATATCCTTGCCATTTACTTGGTAATGAATGACGGTACAACGATATGGCCCATCTGATACCTCTGCATTATCTTCTTTCAGAAATTCCAAACCTGGCCAGTCTTACAGTCCGAGAGCAAGTGCCGTATAACCGTCGACCATCACGTCTATAAAGCTGTCAACTGTCGCGAGCGCCATCTATTTGAACCTTTCTCTGGCAAGAATTCCGGTGCGATGACAACTGTTATACAGGATTTGACTCTTATAAAGGAGGTTAACAAGACTGATACCGAAGTTTTGGACGCGCAGCCGAAAGGTAACTTTATGTTTTAGGTTGTAAGAGTCATTTCAGACAAGACTACATGTAGCTTGGGGTTAGGAAAAATAAATTCATTAAATGGTAACCGAAAACCGACTTTATCTGCAAAGTCATAGGAATAATTTTGATGGAGTCATATGTCAGTAAGAATTTTGGTGACCATAGGATTTAATGCTCGTGAGGGAAGGTAATAAAACAGTTAGAGGAATGAAGATAAAGCCAGAAGGCACTTTCACATTGGACGATAACGACACGACACGATATCGTCGACGATGCACCACACCACCTACACATCAGCACTTCGGGTGAATACAGCACAAACAAAGTGCGGAGCAGAGACATAGATGTGATGTGGGCTGTGGCATGATATCGTTACGATATTGGCGACGGCACGGTGCGGGGTGAAGAAGAGTAGCGGGCGGGGTGACGCGCCGCACACACACCATATCTATGTCTGAGCCTCGAGTCTGCAAACTTGACAAGAAAACTACACGGGCGTGTGGTGTACACTACACGGATTCCAGTATGGAGAAACCAAATAGCGCCTCTAGCGGGCACCTCGAGAACCTCAAATTCCATACTAAAATCCGTGTAGTGTACACCACACGCCCGTGTAAGTTTCTTGTCACATTTGCAGACGAGCCCCTCTGTTCGCTGCACTTTGCTGTATTTACCCGTAGTGCTGCGGTCGTGTGTGTTATGTGATGTATCGTTTCGCCATATGAAAGCGCCCATTAGAATTTTGCTTTTGCTCACATAACAAAATCAAACTTATTGCTTGAAAAAATCGTTTCGACTTCATCATTATGGAAGCAAGCTATACCAATTTGTTCAGATCATTTTCAGGATTTAGATATAGATAGATATATTGATTGATAAACACTTTATTGCACGCCAAATAGAAAAATAAAAAGATAAAAGAACAAAAACAATAACAGTAATGTACAATGGGCGGTCTTATCGCTAAAAGCGATCTCTTCCAGACAACCTTTACCAGATTTAGATTATTATTTCAGGATTATTTCAGATACTACTAAAAAAAAACCTTTATTAAATTCTTCTTGGATTTGATATGAGTTTAATTTCCTTTGCAGCTTGGACAGAGATTGAGAGACGTTCAAACCTTCTGCACTACCACATACGGTACCTCGGCGACGAGACTGGAGGCCTGAAGTCGGCTAGAGAAGTGCTGAAGTTACTTTGCATGTAAGTTTAGTTAGACCGTCATCTATGACAACAAAGATATGCAGTACTGGGATTTAAATTAGATGTCTCGGCAGTCGTGGTTCGTGGCTAACTGCCCCTTTTCCACTCACTTGCAATCATATAACTGTTTCGAAAAGCCGATGTTTGCCGATATTTGCCGATGCCTCTTACTTTTGTAGTATTACTGTAACATTAGCACCACAACATGACAAATAGTCGTTCCCTTTATAGGGTTCCGAACCGAAAGGGTGCCAACGGGACCCTATTACTAAGCCAACGCCGTACGTCCGTCCGTCCGTCTGTCTGTCTGTCTGTCTGTCTGTCCGTTAAAATGTAAGAGCCGACAGCCGTAAGAGGTAGCCAGTTGAAATTATCACAATTTACTTTGAGTCACGTAGTGAAAACTTTGACTTGAAAATGGATTCCTGTGCTATACGCATACATATTTGGCCGGTTGATTTATAAATATAGAGATACAAACAAAGACTTTCTAATACTTCTACGATGGACTTCCTAACTCTATCAACCCCAAAATAAGGCACCTTTGAAAAATCGAACGATGACAATTAAGTTTCATACACTGCTGGTTCACACTCTAGTTCTTTAAATATGTTCAATAATCAAGCAGCAATGGACGCATTTTGTTTTCTCTTTTGGTTCGGACACTTTTTGAGCGCCGACCCGAAGTCCTTAACCCAATGAATATAGACTTTATTTTTTATTTTAGGGTTAAAGACACTACAGACGAAGCGATCCGTTCAACAATAGAAGAAAACATGGATAGCAGTTCAACCGTTGGCCTGTGGGGGCGCTTGGTGCGATCCGCGCGCCCTCTGCACTATCCCGCACTGTCGCAGCTGTTGGCGCGCGCACCCACCATCTGCGCTAGCGCTGCGTGAGTACAGCCTTAGACACAAGACACATGACCCATGACACATGTCACATGAGCTATGGCACATGACACATGACCCATAACACATGTCACTTAACATATCAAATCTAATCAAATAAATTTATTTCGAGCGAAACTCATAGAGGAAGGTAACATAACACACTTAAACAATAAACACCTTACAAACTAATATGGTACATGACCCATGACACATGACCCATGGCACAAGACCCATGACCCATGATATATGTCACATGACATATGGCACATGAACTATGTCACATGAACTATGTCACATGAACCATAACACATGAACTATGTCACATGAACTATGTCACATGAACTATGTCACATGAACCATAACACATGTCACATGACCCATGGCACATGATTCATGACTCATGACTCATGACTCATGACACATGACCTATGCCACATGACCCATGACACATGGCATATGACCCATGGCACATGATACATGGCCCATGACCCATGACACATGTCATATGACCCATGGCACATGACCCATGTCACATGACCCATGACGCATGTCATATGACCCGTGACACATGATAATTTTATATATTTATTTTATTTTATTGTACCTATCATACCCATGTCTCAAACCATACCCACTGGAGTCTAGTTCTGCACAATCGTGAGCATATATTAAGTACAGCTTTTTTGTGAAGGAGTTCGTCCGGGGAAGTACTACCACCATTCCTATATCTGCCGCAAAGCACAAGTGCTCGCATTGCTCGTTTTGGACCCCAGGCTCAACCACGAGGCTAAACTATTTGAGCCGTTTGGACTATTTTTTCCGTGTTTGCAACTAGTTGTGTAGGTTACAAATCAATATCTCGAAGGCTCAACTGTATGTTTCTCAAGTGGCTCAAGTGGTTACTATCACGTAATAAATACAGTTTTTTTTTGTTAACCTATTGTGTCCCACTGCTGGGCAAAGGCCTTTCATCCCGGCCTTTGGCAGTTTCCCACCACTGCTTCTCGTAAGCCTCGAGATCGTCCCGCCAACGCCTTCTCGGCCAGCCCCGTCGTCGCCTTCCGTCTTCAGGCACCCAAGGAGTTACTACGTTCACCCACTTCTCGGGGTGAATCCGACTGACGAGGCCAGCCCATTCCCACTTGAGCTTTGCTGTCCTGCTCCCCACATCGGGAATGCCAGTTATTGAACGCAGCATGGTGTTCCGCACTCGGTCGATGCGTTTAAGGCCGAGAATGCTGCGTTCCAATGCTTTCTGGTAAATCTTGTATAAATAAATACTGTATGTTTGATAAATTTCAGGAAACACATTCTCGATGCCCTACCCTACATCGCCAGCACTGGATCGGTGGAACTCATCAAAGACATGATAATGAGGAACGCCGTAGACAAAGAGACGAGACACGAATGGCTTATGTCCATGGCTATGATACCCAGGTAAGTTTACAAGAACACCATCGTCATCAGCGTTGACTACTCGACATACAAGTAGAGATACACCAATGTAAAACTGAACGCCCTTCCACCGCTTTTACTTGGCACGTGACGCGATTTGGAACGTCTCCTCCCATGGATATCGTAAAAGCCGACTAAAGGTTTACACCAGAAGCCCGATTCCCGTAATAAAAAATAGTTAAATTAAAGTTCGGATCATGTTAAAATCTGGGCTGTTATTCGCTGTGACCATAGGAGATTACTTGACAATAACGTGTGACATCACAATGTATTCTGAACGATGATTCCACGCTGATATCGTAACGAGCCCGCGTTATGTCACGTTTGTCCATAGCTAATAAGAGGGTTGTCGATGTCACAAACGTCAAAAATGGTATTCCTCACCTGACAATACAACGCGGAATGTTATTATATCGAAATGTGACTGCAACTTGAATGTTTCAAAGTTCTGAGAATTATCTCTTTTACTCTTTTCAATTATTACATAGCACAGTGAATACAATTCAATAGTTCTGTATTTACAGTAGCGGACGTCAACAGCAGATTATAATAGTTTTGCATGATACTAAAGTTTTTTTTTAACTTCGTGGAGGACTGAACAAGCTGATGGCACACCGGGGCCCTTATTCGCTATGACCATAGAAGATCCCTTGCCATTAACGTGTAACGTTGTCATATATTATAAACGAAGATTCCACGCAGATATCGTAACAAGCCCGCGATATGTTACGTTTGGTCATAGCGAATAAGGAGGCAGATGTTTAGCGGTAACCTCTGCCTTTAACAATGCATTACCTCATAGGTCACGTCCACCTAGGGCACACCCTATGTGGCATTGCATTGCACCCGCGTACGCCTCACGTACGCGACTCATCAGCGTTAGGAGGAATTTAGGCCTAAGTGATTACCTCTGTGGCACGGCGGGCGAGGAGATGGCTGTGATTCAAGAGCTTGCGGGTTTAATTCCCGCTGCGGAGCAAATGTTTGTATGATCTGGAAATATTCGTTCCGGATTTGTGTGTTGTGACAGCATGGTACTCTTAGTTCCCCACAGGGGAGTTGTTTGGGATAAAGACCATCGCCCGTTAGCACTAAGCATAAGTTAGGCTTGTCCTAGTTAAGATACACCTAAGCCTAAGAACAGCCTAGCCTAAGTGGACTAAGGAATGGCTTAGGGTTAGCGCAAGCAAATTGATCGTTAGGAGTAGTCTAAACATGTTAGGAAAAAACTTAGGCGATTCTTATGTTTAGTGCATGTATGCGACTGCCGGGTGTTGTGTTATTTATATATATCGAGTGATTTAGTAGTTATGCGATTGATTTGAGATTTTATAAATATTATTTCCAGACCGAAAATGGAGATGTTGGAAAGTATGCAGGAGCTACTGCGAAGTCAGAAGAACGATAAAGTGATCAGCTTCACCGTGTCTTCTATGGTGCATTCATACTGCAGATCCAGCGGCAAGTCGCGTGAGTAACGTTGTAAAGTTGTAAACGTTGTAAAGAAAAAAAAACGATTAAACCGGCACAGATAAAATAATACTATACTAGTAGTCGGGGTTAAAACTAAATCTACACATATCTATACACACATAATATACTCATACATGTAAGTTTATTCATACGTATATACAAACTTACAGTTCAACTAGTACCGTAAGATAAATAATATTTCATGACCATGTTTTAAACATGGGAAGAGATCTATCCCGGGGGCTAACTGTCTAACGATCTAATAATCGGTTTCGATTACGATTTTACAATACATTGCGCAGTATGTTATGAATATTACTGCTCTTGAAAAAACGCCGAAATATGCGATTGTCATTTCGTTAGACAATAGGAGGGCTGGTCTTTGATGGTTAACATGTTACTGTTTATCTTCATTAAGTCATCTTAATATATTTTATTTATAGTGCGAGAATGCTGCGAAGAAGAAACGCCTAGAAAAATCATAGAAGAATTTGAAATAATCATCTCTACGATAGCACAGAAAGGAGTGATCAAAGCTAGAGATGACAGAGCTAATGTAAGTACTTAATTTTTTTTGGTTTTTTAACTGTGTGAGTGACGTAACAAGTAGATATAGTGACATTTTGAATCAAATATTGATAAAGTATTTTAGAAAAGCTCCACGCTATAAGCTGTTGCCTGCCTTTACCTATGCAATGCATTACCTATGAGGTAATGCATAAGGTCCTCGGGCGGACAAACTCCGACACCAGAGGCCAGCACTACCTCATACGAAACGAAACGAAACCTATGAGGTAATGCATTATGCACTACCTCAAAGGTCACACACCACATAGGACGCGCTCTATGTGGCATAACACAGCGCCCGCCACCCTGAGACATAAAGATGAAGTCTCATGTGCCTGTAATGTCACCAGCACCCATACCCTTCAAACCGGAACACAGCAATGCGAGCACTACTCCTTTGCGGCATAAATAGGTATGGAGGTAGTACTTCCCCGGACAAACTCAAGCTCTTACTTTACAAGCTTTAAAAGCTTTTACTTAAAGTTTTATGAATATACCAATATTCAGATACAAAATATGCATGGATACTATATTATAACCCTGTAGACTTACGGGTCTCATAGACCAGGCTTAAATATCGATCTGTGGTAAATACTACTTTAAAACAATAGCAGATGGTTTGTTTTGCGGAATCAAATCTCGCGCTACCTACTTGTCTAACGGACGGTCATACATACAAACGAGTGTACGAAATCCTTTACTGTGATGGTTTTTAAAATTATTTATAACTAGCTGCGCCCCGCGGTGTTACCCGCATAATTCTCGAACCCGTGGGAATATCGGGATAAAAAATAGCCTATGTGTTATTCCAGGAGTCCAGCTATCTCTATTCCAAGTTCCATCCAAATCCGCCCAGCCGTTTCAGCGTGAAGATGTAACAAACACACGCAAACTTTCGCATTTATAATATGAGTTGGACATCTGGTGCGATCGCGCTTCGCCCGACTTTTTTGTGTAAAATCGCGATTACCCAGGGATCAGACCTAAGCTAGATTGATTTTTCGCCCCCAAAAACCCCCTTGTAGCAAGTTTCATCGAAATCGTTATCACAAATACAATACAAATTACTCGTTTGATGGTAAGTATATTATTTTACGGGATTTTCTGTTAAAACGGCTTTATGAAGCGTGTTGCGTTTTGTTTTTTGATAGTAGATTTCTGTTTTGTTTAGGCGCACCATCAACAACATCTGAAAACTTAGGGTACCCAAGACACAACCAGTTACAAGACGAACTAACGTGTAAAGTCTGCGTTTTTCCAGATAATGATCGCAATAAAAGCTATGGGCAACATTGGCGGCTACAAGCAGCAGTTCGCAGACACACTGATGGATCTCATCAGCGATACCTTCGTGCCTATACCTATTAGATTGGCGGCTATCGATGCGTTTAGGAGGACACCTTGCCCTGAAACTCGGTAATGTATAACATTCATGGAAATTAAATGTTAATCTTAGAGCGGTTTCGCACTACGTCCGACCCCAATGCGATCCGTATCCGTGAAAATACGGTCCAGAGTAGTCGTAGAACTATTTGTATGGTAGTTTATGCACTAGATCCGATTTCCGTCATCAGAAATTAACCCTATTTTCACGGATTTGGATCGGACGTAATGCGAAACTACGTCACTTAAGCTAAAGATAATTATTTATTGTCTCAAAAATTTTAACTGGTATATACATTTTATAATATAATGAAACTTAATGTTATGTTTTTGTAATGGAATGTAAAATAAAAATACCACGGGTAGGCTCTACAGCAGGGTACATCAGGGACACAGAGATTCGCCACGGTCTCTCTTTCGGTATCATTTGTTGTAAAGGCATATACAAAATTAGCAAGGCTAGCCTAGTTTTCTAAGAAAACGGGTGAAATAATAAAAACATTGAAAATCCTAATAAGTAGGTAAAGTACTACTGGTATATAATACACTCTACTCATTACTAAAACTATAGTGGTTTGAAATCAATGGTGGGTGCCAATGTACGGCAGTGTGGGTGTTTATTGTGTTCTGTAGCGCGTCGGGCGAATAGCCGGCTGAGATGCGAAAGGTTTGATTCCCGCTGAAAATTCCGTGTCTGGGAGTTATGGTACCATGGTACTTGTAGTACCCCTAGTAATACCCACACTAGGATCCCCTGTGTCGTGTGTATCAGGAACTACGAGTATCATGCTACCACAACACCCAGACTGGAACAAATATCTGCAGATCATACAATAAACATTTGCTCCGGGAATAGAACCCGCAACCTCTCACAGCTCAGCCGGCTACTCGCCCGCCGTGCCACAGAGAAAGATTGTTGCATTGACCTTTGTACCTATTGGTAACCTCACTGTTTGTGTCTTTCTTTGATAATAAATATTTCTGATTCTGATTCTGCTTTTTCGCCTATTCTTACTAGAATGTTCTACTAAAATTACCCTGTAACAGAACAGCCATAGAAGATTCTAGGCTACATGCCAAGACATTCCAGAAAATTCGAGATTTTAGTGGAATGTTTTTTCCAACTTTTCTGGAGCTTTCGCGAATTTTGTAGAATATTCTCGAACTATCCATATCTATCGTTTCTAATGCCGACCTTAAATTACATACTGGTTAGAAAGGTCACCATTACTTTGTTTTAATTTTAACTAAGTAAATTTTTGTTTCAGAGAATACTTTCTGGAAACGTTCAGAGGAGACTACGTGGATATAGAAATACGACTTGCTTCGTACCTACAAGTGATGAAATGCCCCGACCTGAGCACTATTCGCAAGATATTCCACGCTTTGAGGAAAGAACCAGTGAACCAAGGTACATATTATCAGTCAACGTTTCGCAAGTGGCTTGTTTTCTTTTGTAACCCCCGACGAAAAACGTAGGGGTGTTATAAGTTTGACGTGTCTGTGTGTGTCTGTCTGTCCCATCGTAGCTCCCGAACGGATGAACCGATTTCGTTTTTTTTTTGTTTGAAACGTTTATTTGTCGAGAGTGTTCTTAGCTTTGTTTGATCAAAATCGGTTCAGCCGTTTAGCGATGGGGGTTTTTTTAATTTTTACAAAATTAATTACTTGTTATTTTAAGCTCGTCACAGCTAATCATATCTTGAGATAGCCATAACTGATTTTGCGCATACTAGCAAACCTAACAAACATATTTTAATTGATAGTCCCACTAAAATCAGAAATGTCAATGTTACGATGTATGAAAGTTTGTTACAAAATCACGCTCAAACTGCTAAACTGATTTTGATGAAATTTGGTATTCCAATAGATTATGATCTGGATTGAGCCATAGGTTACTTTTATCTTGGTTAAACGCGAGCGAACCCTCGGGCGGTTACTAGTATCTCCAAAGTATCATAGTTTAGCTGCAAAGTTCAGTAAAAGATTTTTACAGTGCTTTTTTTGCTCATGGACTTCCATAACCAAACTAATGATATTTTTGAAGCCCATTGAGGTTCTGCCTACTCTTTCGGGCGAAAAGGCGTGTGTGTATGTATCGACTAAAACATGTGTCTTCTAGTTTCTAGTAATCAGTTTTCGCTGTCGCAAGAAGGGCTGATGAGCTGTAATGAGCAAAAGTCAAAAAAAGTAATCACTACATTTGCGTTTTTGTTTGTTTAATTTGAATGGATTTTTCTTTGCTGTATATGTAATGATCTCAAATAGAATAAGTATTTTTAACAAAAAGCAGAAATAATACTCGATTTAATCGTAACTACGATGCCTTTTGTGGCTATATTCAAAACCAAAGATAGGTGGCGAGTAATATACCTCGTATAAAACCCTTTCAAAGAAAAATACACCCTAATACAGTGAAATAATATCCTTGTTCCAGCCGCAACATTCGTATGGAGCCACCTCAAGAACCTCGGTGAATCTTCAATCCCCTCTCGGGTCGAAATCCAAGGTCTGCTCTCCGGAAACACGATGCCACAGCTTGAAGACAGTCCTGACTTTAGGATGTTCTCGAAAAACTATGAACAGAGCGTGTTCTTTGATCAGTACAACGCCGGTAAGTAAAAATAGGACAAGTTTTTTTCAAGAATCAAATATAATTGTAAAATGTTAGATACTTACAGTTTTACGGTGTTGGTCCAATGATACAATGATGAAATGGGTGAATGGGTGGTGGGTGAATGTGATGATGTTGTAGCCTGTATGTCAATTCACCTATATTTCCTAGGTTTTCTATATCGTATTGTGAATCAGTGCGTGTCGCCAGTGATGACTTACGGCACTAAGAGGTGGCCGCTAACTATTGGTTTTATACACAAGCTCAAAGTGAGAGAGATATTAAAGGCTGTTGACGATGATATTATGAAGTACTAGTTGCGGCCCGCGGTGTTACCCGCATAAGACTCGAACCCGTAGAAATATCGGAATAAAAAATAGCCTATGTGTTATCCAGGAGTCCACCTCTATTCCTGATTTCATCCAATTCCGTCCTGCCGTTTCAGTGGCACAAACACACTTACACGCCAAAACGTCTGAACCGATTTCAATGACATTTGGTACACAGATAGATTATATTATTAGACCTGGATTGAGCTTTAATATTAATATAGCCTTTTTTATTTCCTTTACAATTAATATTACAATTCATTTAGTAACTAACTATGTAGATGATTGAAAATCAAATTAAATAAATTAATGCATTAAGTAAACATATTTTTTATAAATTCATGCATTCTAGTTATTGAGGATTGAGCTATGGGCTACTATTTAACCAGATATAAAGCGAGCGAAGCCGCTGGTGGACACTAGTTTTAAAATATATTTTCCCGTGACAGGTGCTAACTACGAAGCAAACGTGATATTCTCACCGGATTCCTACATACCGAGATCTTTGTCGCTCAATTTGACTTTTGATATGTTCGGTGAATCTATCAACATTTTTGAGGTAAGTTTACTTGAGACTACGCTAGTAGTTGATCATTTATAACTATGCTTCACTAATAAGCTGTAAACAAACGATTTCTTCATTAAACATCGCTTTACAAGGCTATGAATGCATCATAGTACAAAAAGATGAACCAATTTAAAGCTGAACCATCGCTATTACTTAGCACTTGACACAAGCTTGACATTTAAAAATGATCCTTGTTTTACGGATTAAGGAATATTTTATTTTTAACCCCGGACGCAAAAACGACGGGGTGTTACAAGTTTGACGTGTCTGTTCGTGTGTGTGTGTGTGTGTGTGTGTGTCTGTGGCATCGTAGCTCCCGAACGGGTGAACCGATATAGTTTTTTTTTTGTTTGAAAGGTGAATTTTTTGGGAGTTTTCTTAGCTATGTTTGATCAAAATCGGTTCAGCCGTTTCATTGCATTGAGAGTTTTTTTAATTTTTACAAAATTAATTACTTTTGACATAAATAAGTAGTGGCGTGTTCAGTTTTAGATTTGGTTAACTTTTTTTTTTTTTTTTTTTTTAATAAATCACTTTAGCTAAAATAAATAATCACACATAATAGACAGATATACAGACAGACAGACGCGGGAAGCGACTTCCTTTTATACTATGTATTAATGATTTTAAATTACTTTTAGATGAAAGCTCGCGCAGAAGGCTTCGAGCGCTACTTTGAAAGCTTCTTCGGTGCCAAAGGTCCGTTCAACAAGGACAAGATCGTAGACAAAATCAACAACCTACGATTCATGCGCTCCGTCAACGAGGCTGACGAGATGCGAGAGAAAATAGACGATCTCAACTACAAGAACGAGGCGCTGAAGCACCGCTTCCCCATGGCCGAGCTGGGGATCAAGGTGTTCGGGAATGAGATATCGTATTGGAACGCGGAGGGAGACGATGAGATCATGAAGTCTTTGGAGAGACTCAATCCGCAGCTGAGGATTTTGGAGATACTGTCTGGGAAGGTAAGTTTTTTTTTATTACTTCTGTCGCTACCAACGGCTTTCACAGTAAGTGAGATCAGTGTTCAAAAAATTTATCATTAATTTGACTACTTCATTCGCTAGGTAGACGTAATAACACACTGCGGTCACTAGTGCGATCAGTAGTCACTAGTGTCCGCCTGCGGCTTCATTCGCGTTTTACCAGTATAAAAAAAAGCATATAGCTCAATCCAGGTCTTAACCTATATGTGTACCAAATTTCAGCAAAATCAGTTCAGCCGTTTCAGCGTGATTGCGTACTGAACATCCAAACATCGTAACTTTGACATTAATGATATTAGTAGGATAGTGGGATAGTGTTCAGTATTTATAGTTATAACTTCAATTTATTGAGTGAGCGAAGCGAGTAAAAGATCTCTTAAACATCTTGGGCGATTTGACGGTGAATGTATGTTTGTATGTATTGATGTATATTTGGTCTAGCATAACTTTCGAACGGTTGATCCCTACTTTTATCCATCGAGGAGTTAAGTTGTCCACCTTCCGTCTCCATCATCAGATCAGCTCGCTGTCACCATAACTTGTATTGTCATCGGAACTTGACAGGTTTGCCAAATTTAAGCTCGATCGGTATCAAGAAGTGGTTCTAATTCACCTTGCAAGATTCTGGGACATACACACTAGTTAAATAAAAGCTTGTAAAAAGGTCCGATGACATTGTACCGGTTGCGGGAAATCTGTGGATGGAGGCGACCCAAGACCGAACGTCTTGATACTCTATGAGGGACGCCAATGTCCAGCAGTGGACAACTTCTTGAGTCACTAAGATGACAGAACTTGGTTACTGGTTTTATTCAATGATTTTCTTATTAAACTCGCAGGAAATTTCCTACAACAAAGCATCGCTCTTCCTTGATACCACCTTCTCCGTACCGACCGGATGTGGTCTACCGATGAACATGAACCTAATGGGTACCAGCTATGTTAACACCAAGTTGTCCGGAACTGTTGTGGATAAGATCAAGGCATCGGGTAACCTGGACTTTCAGGGGAAACTGCGGCCAAGGTAATATACCTCTTAATTGCTTGAAACAAGGTGACAAAAAGCTTGAACTTAGATATAAGAGGGAGGACCACAATAATTCCCTTGTATGTTACAGTGTGGCAGTGAACATAGCAGCGACTATGAGCGTCGTGGCTGATGGTCTCAGCTCTTCAGGCATCAGAGTCAACTGGAGGCTGTACACCGCTACGGGGGTTGAAGCCAAGCTGGCAGTCCGGGGCGCTGGACTCGTCAGACTGGATCTTGAGCTGCCTGATGACAAGCAAGAGATCTTCGCTGCTAAGTAAGTATTACTATAGCTACACCGTCCGTCTGTCACAGCCTATTTTCTCCGAAAATACTGGACAAAAAGTTGAAATTTGGACATATACAGAGTTAGGTAGTAGAAGAGCTTTTTTTTTAGTCCGAGGAAGTACTACCACCATAACTATATCTGCCGCAAAGCAGCAGTGCTCACATTGCTGTGTTCCGGTTTGAAGGGTATGGGTGCCGGTGAAATTACAGGCACATGAGACTTTCATCTTTATGTCTCAGGGTGGCGGGCGCAGTGCAATGCCACATAGGGTGCTCCCTAGGTGGAGGTGACCTATGTGATAATGCACTATTCATAGGCAGAGGGTACCGCTTAACACCAGGTGGGCCATCTGCTTGAACCGTCAATCCAACTAGTATAAAAAAAATAGGTGAACCTCTGACCCTCTTTTATAATGTGTGGTATTTGTGTTTAGATCCGAGTTGATCATCCTGCACGGTGAGACGGAGCACCAGCAACAAGGGTTGAACCAGAACAGGATAGAACAAAACACTTGTAGCTGGTCAACTTTCGATAACGCTATTGGAATCAAAGTGTGCGCATCTTATCAGGTACGAAATTTACCCGCGACGGTAGGAACGTTGCGTGGGTGTGAGAAAGAAACTGGGTGCATTTAGGTGTGTTTGTGTGAGAGATGGTGTGTGCGCGTGTGTGTGATTGTGTGAGAGATAGTGTGTGAGCGTGTGTGTGATTGTGTGAGAGATAGTGTGTGCGAGTGTTTGTGATTGTCACCATTTATTTACAGAACGCTGTTAGAATGCGATGCGAATTTCGCAATAGTGTTGTAAACTTCATTGAAGGTTCTTAGATACATTAAAACCCATACCTTTATTTATTTTTATTTATTTTATTTGGAAACAAACATTTTACCATTATGTACATAACCATGATAGTTTCAAACGTTAGTATGTACATATATCTAGTAAATCCAAGGTCACGTCCAGCTAGGATGGCTACATATATTGCAATGCGCCCTACGTGGCAAAGCAAAGCATCCTACGTGGCGTTGACATACGTTCTACGTGGCATGGCAATGCGCCCTACGTGGCATTGCAATGCGTCCTACTTGGCGTTGCATTGCGTCCTACGTGGCATTGCAATGCGTCCTACTTGACATGGCAATGCGCCCTACGTGGCGTTGCAAAACGTTCTATGTGGCATGGCAATGCGCCCTACGTGGCATTGCAATGCGTCCTACTTGGCGTTGCAATGCGTCCTACTTGGCGTTGCAATGCGTCCTACGTGGCATCGGCATCAACGTACATTGATAATAGAGCAACAAATAATATTATTTTAGAGGGCATAGTAGATTTATATTTTAGAGGGCATAGTAGATTTATATTTAAGAGGGCATTATAGATTTATATTTAAGAGGGCATAGTGGATTTATATTGTAGAGGGCATAGTAGATTTATATTTAAGAGGGCATAGTAGATTTATATTTTAGAGGGCATAGTGGATTTATATTTTAGAGGGCATAGTGGATTTTCAATTACGCAGCAAGTATTTGTTTAAATACTGTTTTTCGTGATTTTCGTTGCATCATCGCTGTTCTGTCACTTTCAACTTACCTGAACAAAGTGAGTTACTGAGTTTTAGAGTGACGGAATTTGTCTGTTGTCTGCCTCTTAAGGTAACAACGGAACCATCATACTCGTAGTAACACGTCATTGTATGTCAGTCCGCCATTGTTTTTTATTTCAGTTTCCAAACATGACGAACCTTCGCAACGCACCTTACTTCCTGATGAGTGGTCCGGCTAAGTACATACTATCGCTGGAGAAGGCGGATCCGTCGGCGAGAGTATACACATTCCAGTATAATTGGAACAAGAATGAGACTACTAACGTCATTGGTTTCTCATTTGACACGCCTAATAGTAATGTAAGTTAACTGTTGATACTATTTGAGCAGCTTTTATTCTCCAGAAGAGAATAAATTAACTATCAGTAAAAGTAAATGAAGTAAGTTGATGACCCTCGTGGTCCTGCCAGCGAGTGGCCGGCTTTGAAGCAAAAGGTGCGGGTTCGATTCTCGCTGTGTATAAATGGTTGTATTTTCTGCAAGTATTAGATCTAGGTCCTGGATGCCAATGTGGGGTATGCTGAAATTTGGCATACCTGCCAAGTTCCGATGACAATACACTATTACGGAGACAGCGAGATCTAACGATGAAGACGGAGAGTGGTCAATGGCACTCCTTTATGAATAATATTAGCCTGGCCGTGTTTAGGCTCATTTCGATCAGCACATGGTTCCGATCACTAATTTCATAAAAAAATGTTTTGTAAAAGATATTTTTCAACAAAAAACTTGTTTTAAATTCATGTGAGAGCAAGATATAGCCAAACAAAGAGACCCACTTTAATTCAGTGATTGATATCCTATTACCCTATGTTCTTCAATCCTGTGAACAATTGAATTGGATCCTGTGTTTGTCAATCCTAACCAATCCGCCTGCCAACCGCGGTGATTATGGCAAATTCCTCCCTTTACATTCTATAGGCCCCGTCCAATAGTGAACATCTTACGGCTGATGATCAAATAATTGAACAAACCGGTAATAACTCACGTAGGTACTTGTTACGAGTCAAACACCCGACTCGAGTTTCTGGGACTTAATACCCCCTTCCTCAAGGAGTATACGCGACGGCGATCGCCGGGAAGCCGTCGCGTATACTCCTTGAGGAAGGGGGTATTAAGTCCCAGAAACTCGAGTCGGGTGTTTGACTCGTAACAAGTACCTACGTGAGTTATTACCGGTTTGTTCAATTATGAATATTACTCACGGAAGTTTTAATAGTATTATTGATGATCAAATGCCACGTTAAAACGTCGAGCCGACTCCATCCACTGACTTCCTTAGAAATCTAATCATGCATGTTACATTTCCAGGAAAAACGCATGATCAACGCGATTCTAAGCCTGTCAAACACGTCAAGCACGGCCGCTCTAACCCTCCAATCGGAGAAGAGCACTATCAAGGCGAAGGCAATGTACAAGAACCTACAGTACGACAAGTCTATAGAGGCCAGCCTTGATGTCGATGGACGCAAGCAGTTCGACACAGTGATGTCTATACAGAGACACGATATCAAGCATGGGTTCGTGTGGATACCGCACGCTTATTGGGTCGTGGATAACGATAGGGTTGCTGAATTATCAGGTGAGATCGGCGACCTCTGTGGCGCGGCGGGCGAGTAGCCGACTGAAATGCGAGAGGTTGCGGGTTTTTTTTAAATCTTCTTGAATGATAGATAGATAGATAGATAGATAGATAAAGCCTTTAATCGCTGACCTAGTAACTAACTAATAATAATGAATGAAATTTAAACTGAAATAATATAATAAGTACATAGTATTATTCTTCAGCAACTAGTTTTTTTTGTCAAGTTGTCCTTCGACATAGGCCTCCTCTAGTTCTTTCCACACTTTTCTATCACGAGCTGATCTACTCCATCCCTTTGGTAAATTATCTTCCTATCTCTTTATTTGACGTCCTCTTTGTCTTGAAAGAAGTAAATTTTAAATAATATGTGGATACATTTTTAAATTAATTTTCTTCGCTGTAGACGGGAAATTGTCATTTTAATAATACCATTTAATCATTTTTTCATTTTCATAATAATATAAAACTTTTGTTACAGGTGTTATAAAAGTAAAGTCTAAAGGCGGTGTCACACAGTGCGATATAGAAGCTGATTTCCAGACCAAGCAACTAGCGAGCCATCTTAACGGCTTCTATACACTGAACGGACCCACGCACGGGACCAACCTGAAGCTAGACTACCAATTCTATAAGAGCGCTAAACAGACCATTATATGCGAAGGTAAATAAATAGCTGCCATAGCTTCTCTTCACAGATACGAAAGTATATAATCAGTGCGTGTTGCCATATGACTTAATGTTAATGTTAATGTTAAAGAACTCCCTTTTCCGCATTCGAAATCTATGGCCGGTCCATTGCGTGAGAGTTGTCCAACTAGGTAGTTAGCCAGCCTAACTCCGTCCAGAAGCACAGAAGTTTCCTGGGGTATTCGCAGGCTTGGCGGAGTGACCTCGGGTTGTTGAGGATTTGTTTTCGTTGAGCTGCTACTCCCACACATTCCAGGACTTCGTGGGCAGCCGATTCTTCTTCGGTCAGACACCCTCTGCAGAGTGGGCTGTCTGTGGCTCCGATGTTGTAGAAGTGTTTGTTCAGGAGACAGTGTCCTGTGAGTGTCGCCACGATGGTGCGAGGGTCTATTCTTTGAAGGTTGAGCAGGCGACGTGTCAATTGTAGTAAGGCAGCCGGTAGGGCTGCTCTTGACTGTCTGCAGTCCGTGATCCGTGCCCAGCGTTCATTGTGTTGGTTATTGGTGCGGAGCCGCATCCATGTGCGTAGCTGAGAGAAGGGCAGAAGGAGGAATGGAGATGGGCCCTCTGTGGTTGTTCCCGACCCTCTTCTAGCTAGCTCATCTGCGGCGTCGTTACCCAGTGATCTGCTATGCCCCTTTATCCATTTCAGAGTCACCTTGTTTCCCAAGGCGATTCTCTCCAGGCACACAGGCTCCAGGTGACATTCGTAAACGAGCTTGGAGCTCTGAGTGTTGCTGAGGAGAGGGATCCTGATTATTGCGGTGGCGGCCTCAGTGATGGCCACGCATTCACATTGAAAAATGGAACTATGTATGCCTAGTGTCATTGATATGTTAATGTTGAGATCCAGCGAGCGTATACCAGCACCTGTTCCCTGTTTAGTTTTGGAGCCATCAGTGTAGACCCGGACCTCGCTGTTTCCTGATTGATCTCTTTGGTCCTCACATAGTTGTATGTGGTAGTGTTTTTGGAATATGTATTGTTTAGGGATCTTATCACACGGTGCGGCTAGTAGTGGTTCGTAGGTTATCGCTCGCTCTAGGATGGATGCATGCAAGCTCCTAGTGCTTCCCCACAGTCCAAGGTGCTTTAGCCTAATAGCGGCCATTGTTACTTCCTGTTGTATGAAGAAGTCGAGCGGAGTTAAGCCCAGAATGATCTCAAGGGCAGCTGTTGGTGTTGATCTCATGCAGCCCGTTATTGCAGAGCATGCGAGTCTCTGGAATCGCTGTAGTTTAATGATTACGGTATTTAGTTCAGTTCTGGTCCACCATACAATTGCTCCGGATGTAAGAGCTTGCCTTATTACGGCGGTGTATAGCCACAGTGTTATTTTTGGAGAGAGCCCCCAAGTTTTCCCGAGCATTCTGCTACATTGAAAGAAAGTTGCACTTGCTCGTTTTAGTTTATAGTCAAGATGCTTATTCCATAGCAGCTTGTTACCCAGTATGATCCCTAGATACTTGACTTCGTTAGCTAATTTAATTTCAGTGTTGAAAAGCTTCGGGAGTTTCAGATTCCCTAGGTTTCTCTTGTGTGTGAACATAATGAGTTCCGTTTTTGTAGGGTTAACTGATAAACCACGGTTTGTGCACCAGGTCTCGATTGTTTTAAAAGCAGATTTGATGAGGTCACATAGTATGTTCTCGAAGCACCCGGTTGCGAGAAAAGCAAGGTCATCTGCATATCCCACCGTGAAGAGCCAGATGACTTACGGCACTGAGAAGTGGCCGCTAAATATTGGCCTTACACAAGGTCAAAGTCAGATCCAGCTCTGTCAAATTTAGTTTCGTTTACAAAATTATGCAACATAGTCAACACCATTGTCTCTGTTCCTGTCTACAACGTTTGTTTTAACATTTGTGTGACAGTGACAAGAATATAACTAAGCATTAGTACGTGCTAAGTAACTTCTATTTACCTCGGCCTAAATGTCTGTAAAGCTTTAATGTCCGGACTAAGAATAGATCCTGCCGTCTCCTCCCGTGGATGTCATAAAAATCGACTAAGGGATTATACCAGTGGATGGGCAGCAGAGTCCACCTGAGTACTCGACACCAATCTTCTTCGTCGTCGTTACACTCTTGGTAGAGTGGTCGTGGTCGTCACTTCAGGGTCTGTGGCTAGCTTCACAATCATTTGCCACTCATCTCGCACCGCAGCTTTCCTGGTGCATTCATGCAGTGGACCGTCCAAAGCTGCCTTGATTTGATCAGTCCATCTCATGGGCGATCTGCTCCGTGCTCTGTACAACAAGGCGTTCAATGGACACCTCTCCGCGTCGCGATACGTGTCCGAAGAAAGTGGGGATGCGAGATTGCGCATTAGCTGATAGTTGCTGCTTGATGCCGAGTTCTTGGAGTATGGACGGATTGGTACGAAACTCAGTCCTCGAAACCGGTCCGAAACCCCAATCATTCTTCTCCAGCACTAGCTCTCGAGAGCATCTTTCCTCTTTTTCTCGCTCTCCCATGTTTCATAGAGGAACATGGGAAACACTAACGCTCTAACGAGACTGATCTTAGTGGATTTTGTTATACTACCGACACCAACACCATAGTACATAATTATATTGGCTGTGGCAAGAAGTGGGTCTCCCAGGAATACCATTTCATGCCCGAACTTTAATGAGTTAGAAAGTCACGGAATTTGGCTGTTGTACGCGCCTTAAATGTATCAATGTTAAATTTAAATGTAACCCAAAAATTGGCCAAAAACTCTTTCCGAATTGGTAAAGGCGTCGCCGATCACAGGCGAGGGTGTGGGTTCGGGTCGTGCTGGAACGGAATTTTTGGGTTACATTTAAATTTAATGTTATCCATGAAGTGTGGTTTACACTTGAAAAAATAATAAACTATGTATCAATGCTATTCAGTTTTTGCCATGAGGATTCTCTCCCCGCACAGTTTGTAACTTGCTTGCTAATTCCAGGTTTGTACAGCGAGAAGGCTTCGGGATACAGACACGATATGTACGGAGAATTGGCGATGCAATTCACCGCTTACCCTGTGTACGACTTTTACGCTGTTGCGAAGAATATAGTGAGTATTCATTATTGTCAGCACGAGGCTTCGCCCGCATTATGCAGGGATAACAAAGGCTATGCCTGACTCAAGGTCATAATCTATCTGTGTACCAAATTTAATCTAAATCGGTTCAGTCGTTACGAATGAATTAATGAATATTTTTTTTCGCAAAAAACGGTTTACAAATGTAGTTCTAATTCATATTTATCCAGTTACACTAATTAACCAATTAAGTATGCAAATTTTTCAAGGTTTTACATAATATAATTAAAATTACTGATTATTGATTACGGTGTGCTTGAGTAACAAACAAACATACAATTATGTAAACTTTCGCATTTATAATGTAGTATGACAGGTATCTAACTAAGAGTTAATTTTATAAAAAATCAAAAACCTTGATTATTTGCCATGAACACGACTTCAGAGTAAGCAGTCAGCTTTAGCATTGTCCGTTTCTTTTAGAACTATTGTTAATAAATGTAATAACTTAGTTTATATGTAACCGATTTTGTTGATGCTGTAAATAAACATTTCTTTCTTTCTTTTCATTAAAATATAAAAAACGCAAACTTTATGGCAATACGTTGTGTCTTAGATCCTATTCATCCGGCTGGTCATCATCAAACCCTGGAGTCTGCGGGCGAAAGACGTGTCATGTCGTTTTCATTTAAAGTTTTAACTCAAACATGAAGATTCAACTTCAGTAGTACCCTAGATCATTTTCATTCTATGCTGGTCATCATCAGACCATGAAGCCTGATGTCGTCGTAAATGTAGGACAGTCCACCCACCGGTACGACAACGCGTTCACGGTGCTGTTCGGGCTTCCACGGACCCTTCCCCTCATTGATCATGATGCTATGGAAGCCATCAACTCTACTCTCCGCAAACATGCCTGAGGCGCTGCAGAAACGAAGCCGCCCCACCAGCACCCTGAACGCGTTGTTTTAAAGTTCAAAAGTAGATCGCATAAGTGTAAATCCATATTATAATTTACTAATTTTCAACAATATCGTTTCAGTCGTTATTTTGATTGAGGAACAAACAAACATACAATCTTTTGCATTTATAATATGCAGGATGCTATTTCACCATTTTAAGCTATCTATCTCTTTCAGAAAACACAAAGTCACGTGGACGTCAGCTTCAACGTGAGCAATTCGAAAGAGACGAAGCTAGATCCGTCCTTCGCGTTCAGCTTCGTGCGGTTTGAAAAGCTGAACGGCATGAAGCTTGACACGCGACTGACGCTAAAGCGGCCGCGATTGGTCGATATGAAGTTCCAGTTTGAAGGAGTAAGTTCTCTTATATTCGTTTCTTTGAAATAGAGTAGTTTTATTGTATTTTCGTTGGCAGAACTGCCTGGATTTCACCTAATATTATTTGGTAACAGTTACCAGTAGTAGTAGTTGGTCACGTCCAACTATGACGCGACCTACGTAACATTACCCTGCACCCGAGTAGTAATATGCAACTTTGGCACCACTAGTTATATATAGGCACTAGGATTATACATAGGCTTACGACCTAAGACCCCTATTGGACCCCTATTGAATATTCATGAGATCTCCGTCGGATGCAAGAGGAGATCCAACTAGGTGGGAGTTCAAATTAGTTATATATTTCTGCCCATAATTATAATACACACTCAGTTTTCTTAGTAGTCAGCATTCCGTATGTGACAGGTCAAGCATATTGCCACTTATACCGAAAAGTCATTTATCTATCCAAAACCATTATTTCTGCTAACGGTGCTTTTAGAGTATCTTTCATCTGTCACAAGGCCCTTACAGGGCCACCATAGCCCTTCTATATGGTCAGTGATCTACCTTAGGGTCACCATGAAAAATCCAGTGACACGGCGAATGACTAAAATCCAGAGTATCGAGCACCGCCGTAAAGATGCATGTCTTCCGATCTTCTATAGGCTACATATTGGGTAATGTGCCCAGGCGCTACGTGATCTGATCCCATCATCTCATTTTCATCATATGACACGCAGGCGCACGTCTCGGTACCATTCTTAGCTCATTAGTATACCCTCTATTCGCGCTAAGCGTTTTGGTTCCACTTTTATATTGCGATCTGCCAAAGAGTGGAACTCGCTGCCGTCGTCCTAGAATACTATAATTTAGCCAAGAGTGAATAGGT
The DNA here is from genome assembly GCA_932527175.1 of Operophtera brumata. Taxonomy (NCBI): domain Eukaryota; kingdom Metazoa; phylum Arthropoda; class Insecta; order Lepidoptera; family Geometridae; genus Operophtera; species Operophtera brumata. Next base: position 13,391,092 of record OW052236.1, read on the forward strand.
GCTCAAACAGGTGAGATCGCGGTCAAACAAAGGCCTATTTTTTTATAAAAAATAATAATGACGAAGCTGTAGCTCTTACTAGGCAAGGGCCTAGTAAGAGCCCACTAAGATGAGATGAGTCTAGTAAGATATTACTGTTGAGGCCTGAAATAAATAAATAAACAAACGGAGATTAACATTGAAAGGTTTAGGTGCAAGTGTTTTAAGGACGAAGGCATCAGCTGAATATTTTACCAATTAATTAATTGTATTATTATTATTGTGGCGCGTATTGACCTGCAGAGCAAAGGTCTCCCTTCTTTCTCTCCAGTCCTCTCTGTTTTGGGCCACTGTGGACAAATCCTTCAAACATGTATGTATTTTCTCAAACATGATACCATAGTTAGTCTATTCTGCGTTAATTTCCTGGGAACCTAGATTTTCTTAGTGAAATTCCTTTTGCGATAACACAAGAAATATGGATTTTCACACTAACTTTTTCAGCCTACACCGGCGATATACAGTGCCGACATATCTCAAAGAAGGTTCTCGAAAAAAATGTATGAAGATCACATCATGTTCAAGAAAATGTACAAGTTATTCAAGAAATATGTTTCCATTCGCACCAATAGACCGCACGCACTAATTCTTCTTCAAACTTTTAACTATAAGCGCATTATAACGAGCAACTATAATGTAATTATAACACACTAAGACATATTACATACAGTGGTGGCCATATAATTAAGAACGCTGATATAAAGGGAAGATTTTTTCCAACTAAGATGCAAAACTAATTGTATGCATTTGTTTTTATTTCTCTCGGTATCGTAAAACATTTCCATATTACCACTGTATTCATTGATACACATGATTGGCTAAAAATCAATAGGCAAACTTTTTACACTACTTTTAAACAAAGTATTCCTTATTACTGGCTGGTCACGTAATTAAGAACGCTAAGTAGTTTATACCTTTATTCAAATTTAAATAGAGAACACTTAGTCGATTTGTTACTGTTTGTATAATTTTGGCGCCATTACGTGCTGTAAAAGATTAAAGGTGATTGCTTCTTTAGAAAAAACAATGGGAAAAAATAAAAGTTATGATAAATCTACAAGGGAAGTAATAATAAAACTTCGCCGGAAGAATTGGTCTTATAAAAAGATAGCCGCGACCAGCTGCAATGTTCAAAAACGATGGTTTTCCACGCTGTAAAGCATTTTGCTACGTATCAAACTACTTCGAATGTTCCACGTGTACCTAAACAGAGAAAAACAACTCCTCGAGGTGACCGAAACATCGTTCGTATGGCAAAACAAAATCCTTTTAAAGGGTCCAATGAGCTTAGAAAAGAATATTTTGGTGAAAACAACCCTTCAGCAATCTCAGCACGCACTATTCGAAGACGTTTAGTAGAAAAAAAATTGCACGGTAGGATAGCAAGAAAGGTACCCATGTTAAAACTTTGCCACAGGCAAGCCCGGCTTGCATTTGCGAGAAAGTATGAAAACTGGACTGTGCAACAGTGGAAAAATGTACTTTTTTCTGACGAGACGAAAATAAACAGAGTATGTTCTGATGGAAAACGATATGTACAACGTCCCCCGAATACAGCATTCGACCCAAAGTACACGAAAGTTACATTAAAGCACGGTGGTGGAAATGTGAAAATTTGGGGTTGCTTTTCTGGACATGGTGTAGGACCTGTAAAGTTGATAGAAGGTAACATGGATCAGTTCCAATACAAAAATATACTGGAAGAAACAATGTTACCATACCCTGAAGACGTTCTACCGGTCATTTGGACATTCCAGCATGACAATGATCCAAAGCACACTGCACGCACCGTAAAGGAATTTCTTACAGCGCAATTAGTTTCTGTCTTAGACTGGCCTGCTAACAGTCCAGATCTAAACCCAATAGAGAATCTGTGGTTTGAAGTAAAGAAAAAGGTTTAAATACAAAGTGTGGAAATTTAAGAGAGCTGCATGACGTTTTTTTAGAAGAATGGAACTCTATTTCTCTTGCGAAATGTCAAAAATTAATAGAGTCAGTGCCTCGCCGGTGTAAAGCTGTAATTAAAAGCCGTGGATATGCTATTAACTATTAATTTTAGTTAAATATTTCTTAAATTTCCTTTTTATGTTTCCTGTGCTACATAATATTGTGATTTTTTAAATCTAAGTGTCATACAAAACAATTCCCGAGCAGTTAAATAAATCGTTCTTAATTATTTGTCCAGTTTCAGTACTATTTGAATGTGTTACTTTGATAAAATCAATAAAATGTGCAAAAAATAGTTAGCGATTTCATACTTTATTCTTAAGTCTGGTTGCTCTATTAATGTGACTATTATATAACATAACTAGTTGCTTCTCAGAAGGTACACATCTCTGTGTATGATACGATTTAAATAAAAAACTTCTAGAACTTCAAATCGTTCTTAATTATATGACCACAACTGTATGTGTGAAAAATTATCTCGCTAAGACTTCAACAATTTATAATATTGTTGTCGATTTGTTAAGTGATATTTCTTTATGTATAGGAAAAAGCAAATTGACAAATTCTTTTACGAAAATGAACGACGAGGTTTCCGAGCAAGATTAGAAGAAAGATCTATTAACACAAGAACATAATGTATAATATTTGTGTGTTTGTTAAAGATCGGACCAAAATACACAGCCCTGGCTCTACTAAACTTCAACCCGAAGTCCCGAGAGATCATTGTATCTGGCTACCTATTCTACCCTCCCGGTACACAGCTCTACATAGATGCTGAGCTAAATATGACACTACCAACATTACACCCTTGCACTATAAGAACGAAGGTGCACGAGAAAAAACCGAATGAGTTTCAAGTAAGTAGATAAACTCTACATAGATGTTTAGCTGAATACTCGTATAACCCTAACATAAGAACTAATGTTCCTATTACGGCTTCCATACATTTTTACTATCGATAAGTTTAAGCGACTCGCTTCGCTCGCCAGGAATTCGACACGTTGTCTACACTGAATATGATGATCGCTGCGATGCTTTCCAACGAGTGGACCTTGTTGTCTACGCGTTGTCTACACTGAATATGATGATCGCTGCGATGCTTTCCAACGAGTGGACCTTGTGGTCTACGCGTTGTCTACACTGAATATGATGATCGCTGCGATGCTTTCCAACGAGTAGACCTTGTTGTCTACGCGTTGTCTACACTGAATATGATGATCGCTGCGATGCTTTCCAACGAGTAGACCTTGTTGTCTACGCGTTGTCTACACTGAATATGATGATCGCTGCGATGCTTTCCAACGAGTAGACCTTGTTGTCTACGCGTTGTCTACACTGAATATGATGATCGCTGCGATGCTTTCCAACGAGTGGACTTTGTTGTCTACGCGTTGTCTACACTGAATATGATGATCGCTGCGATGCTTTCCAACGAGTGGACTTTGTTGTCTACGCGTTGTCTACACTGAATATGATGATCGCTGCGATGCTTTCCAACGAGTAGACCTTGTTGTCTACGCGTTGTCTACACTGAATATGATGATCGCTGCGATGCTTTCCAACGGGTGGACCTTGTTGTCTACGCGTTGTCTACACAGTCGTCTGGATTACTCTATTCATTTAGCATACGAGTGAATACACAGGCGAGTGATAGTCCTACTAAAATTATAAATGAACTAGCTGCTCCCTGTGGTTTCACCCGCATAAGTCTCAATCCTGGTATAATACCCTAGATGTGTTATTCCAGGAATACAGCTAGCCACATACCAAATTTCATCGCAATTGGTTCAGTAGTTTTTGCGTGAAGAAGTAGCAGTCATACACACAAACTTTCGCATTTATAATATTAGTGTGATAAGTGTGGATGTTTGTTTGTTATTCAATCAGGCCGTAACAGCTGAACCATTTGGTACACCAGTGGGTTTTGAACTAGTCTGAGACATAGGCTTCTTTTTATGTTGGTATAACACGAGCGAAGCTGCAGTCGGACACTAGTTTACCGTGTTTTAAATAACTTCCAGGTAAACGCAGTAGGGGTCTGGTTCACAGGAATAGATTTCAATGTAGACGCGAGTTACCAAGACCTTTCGAAAAGCAACATGGCTTCGCATCATCTGAAAGTGCTTATAAACAGCAGCCATTTCAAGAATATTGCTATAGATGGACGGTTCACGCAGGACAGCAGACAGATCACTTTTATAGGCGAGGTAAGCGCTCACACGAGAGGTGCAGGTTCGATGCCTGCTGCGGTACGAATAATAATTTGTTCTGTTCATGGTACTCGTGGTTCCTGATACCCACGACTCAGGAATCCTATCCTGATCCTGTGGGATCAGGACTTGGTTCATGTTTTTGAAGATACTTTGTATTGATTCTTATAATTTACAAGCGACCTGCCCCGGCTTCGCGGATGTGAAGTTATTGCCCGTGCGAAGCTGGGGTGGGTCGCTAGTTATATATAAATATAAACCTTCCGTGAAAAATTATCTACTGCTGGTGAAAACCGCATTTAAATCCGTGGCGTGGACAGACAGACGCGGAAAGCTTCTTTATTTTATACTATGTATTGATATTCAAATTATTGCTGCCCATTTAAACCCTAAAAAGGGTCTACACAAAAAGTGTCCAATGTCAAGCAGTTTCAACTGTCTGTCCGTTTAATGAAGTAGGTAGCTCCCTCGTTATAGTGATTGCCTCGAAGAAACGCTAGGCGTTGCATAGGTTTCTAGTAGTAGTAGAGTTTTTTTGTGAAAGAGTTCGTCAGGGAAAGTACTACCACCGTACCTATTTTTGTCGCAAAGCAGTACTACTCGCATTGCTGTGTTGCGGTTTGAAGAGTATGGGTTCTGGTGAAATTACAGGCAAATGAGACTTTTAATCTTTATGTCTCATGGTGGCGGGCGCAGTGCAATGCCACATAGGTTGCGTCCTAGGTAGACGTGACCTATGAGGTAATGCATTGTTATAGGCAGTGGTTACCGCTTAACATCAGGCGGGCTATCTGCTTGTTCCGTCATTGAAAAACTCTCTCGAACAGGCTCTTTCGGGAATCAGCTGATGCCTCGTCTTTAAAAAAAGGAAAGAAGAAAAAATTAAAATTCATATAGTTTAAACTTGGGACTAAGACAGGCAATATTACTGAGCCGTAAATTGGGTGATTTCAGGTCTTAATAGTAAGGTAGAATTACATCATTCATACCCTGAAATTAGGCCATATTTAATGGCGTACATCCCAAAACTCACCAGTACATTAGAGCCGCTGAGCCTGCGCCGAGACGCTCTGTGTGTTCTATCGACTCTGTAATGAGGAGTGCTCTGAGGAACTGGTTGATCTCATACTCGCATCCAGGTTCAAACATCGCAACTCTCGACACCGGAGGGGAGCTCATCCACACATCATCGACACGTGGGTATCGCTTCACTATATCTTCAAAACGTGCAAGTTGTGGAATGAGCTCACTTCTGAGGGTTTCCGCAAAAATACGTTAAGAACCGCTTTAAGAAAAATTAAAGAGTCCTTCAGGGTAGGCAACGCATTGGCAATGCTCATAGAAGACGGTAACTGTTTACCATAAGGCGGGCCGTAAGCCCGTTTCTAGAGACAATACATAAAAAAAACTGTTGTAATGAAGCATTTTCGGGCCTTAGGAATGTAATTCTCATTTAACCAACCAATCTCATTTCAACACCAACAAAGGTTCCTGTTTTTTTTTAATTAGGCTTGTGTGAAGTATTTGATCTATAGCAGTTGTAGTGAGACATTATTTGTTAAAAAGTAGGGTTCGGGAGAAAACTTACTGAATCGAGTAAATACTTTGATTTTGGTGTTATTCACGCTTATACTTTTAGGTATTTTAACATTATACTATTTATGACGACCTCTGTAGCGTGTTGGGTGAGTAGCCGGCTGAAATGCTAGAGATTGCGCCTTAGATTCCCGCTGCGGGAAAAATGTTTATTGTATGATCTGCAAATATTAGTTCCGGGTCTGTGTGATGTGGTACCACGGTACTCGTAGTTCCTGATACCCACGTCACAGGACATCCAGTGTGGGATCAGGACTATGTATATGACTGTTGAGTGGTAAGTTATATATGGTCACTACTCTTAACAATATACTATTAATTTTGCAGGGTGAATACAATGATTCAAAATACCGGACACTGGTCCGCTACGTTCTGCTCTCAGAGCAAAACTTCACGACGTACGCCGAAGTGGACGTGAGCGGGAAAGCGTACAGCGTCAATCTGAACGCTGACCTCAATAATAACACCAATCTGAACATGGATATACACTTTGATCAGTAAGTTATCACTGTGAAGTTGCAATTATTGAACTAAACAAACGTTTTTTATCCAATTCTAAAAGTAGAAATTGTTACTTCGTTCGTATGCAGAGAGTTTTTTTTATAACATTAAGTGACGATGTGGCCGAAGATGGAGCACAGAGGTCTAGAAGGCACCTATGCACTCTAGCCTTTAAGAGACCCAGATTATAGTTTTCAGGAAAGACAGACGATGGTAGTGTTTTCCACTCCTTAGCAGTTTGCATTATAAAGGTAGAACTGAAACGTTTAGTACGAATAGATGGTGTACTAATGAGGTAAGGATGATACTGAGCTGTGCGTTTCTATGATGAAAAGGAGGTGGTGGGATCAGATCGTGAAGTTCCTGGGAGCTTCCCTGAAATGTAGCCTAAAGAAGATCGAAAGGCTCTCGAAGGGGCTTTACGGAGGTGCTCGAGACTCTGGATATTATTCTCCGCCACATGTTGCTCACCAATAAGCGTGAAAGCTCTGCGTTCGATCGTGTCCAAAGCAGAGCTCAAGTGCCCTTGCGGTACTCTCATTTTAAAAGTATATTTCGCAGGCTTCGTGACGTCCACATCTCCTATCAACGTTGGGTGTCCGCGCGTCAAAAACGCCTGAGTGCCGCTTTCAACTGGGACGCCAACAGAGACCCCTCGCAGAAAGTGAGCGTCGATATACAGCTGGACAACAAGGGCACTTGGCATCACGGCGGGCATGTCACGCTCTACTACCCTGGAAGGATGGTGAATGGGGAATTTGAGTTCATATTGAAAGGTATGTAAGGCTCAAAATGTGAGTCTGTCTCACATTGCATTCTCCTCTGTTACGACAACAATACTGCAGCAATCACATTGTAATAAATATATGGCAAAGTTGAGGATTCATTCTAAGGGATTTGTTAGCCGTGGTTTGCACTATCGTGGGCCAATAAACGTGACAGGTGGTGAGCTTTTAAAAATATTAAGAAGCCATAATGTTTCGTAATATTGAATTAGTCATTAGTTTCGCGGTAAGAAATTAAATCTACATTTTTGTACACGACGTCGGTTAGCGCGAGCAAGATGGCGAGCGGGTTGCCGCCTGGGTTGAAGAGAGAGCCCAAATTGTCGCCCTATAGACGCTTAACCATGCCTAAAGCCTTTGTACAATCGTTGGTTCCAATCAAAACAATGGATTCATCTTGCGCAAAACCATTCCCTCTCCGGCCCCTGTGGTGAGATGCTAAAGGTTATGGGTTGATTCCTGCTACCGGTTTTTTTTTGTATGTTCTGTAAATATTTGTTCCGTGTCTAGGTGTTGTGGTAGCTCGTAGTTCCTGGTACCCACGACACAGGGGATCCTAGTGTGGGATCGGGACGGTTATGTGAGTGATGGGTGTTATTTCCCAGATTGGTACTGCGAGTGGTTCATCCGGATGGGCTGGACCCGCGCTGACAACATCCTATGGAAAGTAAAGATGTATTCCGAAGCTCGGAATGAAACTGTGTATGCGCTTCTTTCAAACATGAACACGCCGTTCCAAGGCTGGCGGGATACTAGCTTCAATGTCATGTGAGTACAATTTGATCCACCTCCTGGCGTCATATTCCTCAATGCTGAGGGTCGCGACCCACTCCATGGATCACTTTCTGGACGATGTTGCGCCATTGAGATCTGTTGCCAGTAAGCTGCACGGCTTCGTGGAATTTTGAATCGAGAGTGGTGCGAATCTGGTCTGTCCATTGTAACGGGCTACGGCGTCCTGGCCTCTTGCCCTCAATTTTGCGCCTGTTATAATGAGCTACTCTAAGTTGTCACTGCCTTTCCGTGCTATATGACCAAAGTACTCAAGGACTCGCGGTGAAGAAGTTAGAATTTCATAATAACTTGGTAGTAATCTATGGCGCATGCACTATTAAATAATTTTGACCAATTGTTCCCCTTTTTTATGGATATGGCTAGAAATTGGTAACTTTTTTTGAGTAGGTTCAATCTTTATCGAATACTGTGTATTTCCAAGGTAGCCTGACTCACTCAATGACTGACATCAACGCACAGCCTAATCCGTAAGTCATAAAGACCTGGCATTTAGAATCATGACGATTATTCCTTTTGTCTAGGGGTGCACTAAGAAAGTAATTTCATCGCCTAAAGGGGTGCAGCGGGGTGTTGAAGTTTGTATGGAAAAAACTCCGCGCTGATGGAGGTACGGGTGACGACTTATAATTTGGCCAACAGGTGGCGTTACCACGACAATCTCCAGGCGCTAAACGGCAGTATGAATTGGCAGGAAGACTACCTCGCATTCAGTCTACTAGCAGACTACCTGTTCCAACCGAATGAGTTCTACGGAGAAATCAACGCGTTGGTCAACTCCACTATAAAAACGTTGCCAAAAGCTGCGGCCATAGCTAGACATCGAGCTATTTGGAAGAAGAGCGCTGATACTCTGCTAAGTTTTCAAGTAAGTAGTTCTAATTGGGATTTAAATAAGCTTCGAGACTATTATGTGGGGCTCCAAAGTTTACTCTAGTCATAACTAGATGTCGCGACTGTAAAAATTAGAACGCGCTATCGCTCTGTCATTCCTTGGTTAGAAAACTCTACGGAAATTTGTATTTTTATTTGTATTATTTGCACTGGATTCATACCCAAATAAGACATAATCTGTGTTTTTTTTAATAAGGCTGCTTGAATATACCAGCAATATGTGTGATTGAATTTGTTTTTTATTTGAATGCATGACGGAACTAGCAGATTGCCCACCTGATGTCCTGCCTATAACAGTGCATTACCTCATAGGTCACGTTCACCTAGGACGCGCACTATGCGGCATTGCACTGCGCCCGCCACCCTGAGACATAAAGATGAAAAGTCTCATGTGCCTGTAATTTCACCGGCATCCTTCAAACCGGAACACAGCAATGCGAGCACTACTGCTTTGCGGCAGAAATGGGTATGGCGGTAGTAATTCCCTCGAGAAACTCTTTCACTAAAACGCTCTACTAGGTACGAAATTAAGCTCTTCAACATTTATTTTTAATTTTCTGTGTTGTTACAGAATTATTTATGTTACAAGTACAAAAGGTTCAATCCGCAAAGACATTTAAATACATATCGACACTTGCTGCGACGTAATAAAGTGCAATTTCAGCTGACACTGCAATTAATGGTTGGTTTAATTTTCAGTACAATGAAGATGGTCATCTCCTGATCAACTCATCATGGACTATAGATAGTGGACAAAAAGAACACAACATCACGGGCAAAGTCACGCTACTAACTCCCTTCCCAGTAAGTCTAAATATTATTGCCATTGCATAGAGTTGACATTGACTATCATGTTTCATTATCCGACTAGGGCAAAAGGAGAGTGGGTTATGATATTAGCAGTATATGTATGTAAGTTTGTGTACATCTGTCCATCGGATTTTGACGAATGAAGGTATCATATGAAGCGTCTTGATTTTGCGTGTAACTAAATTCAATATGGCGAAAATTAATCGAAATTTTCTAACCTCGCTTTTTTATTGAGTTTAGTATAAAATGAAAGGGCTTGAGTAAAAACCACCTGAGTAAGTAAAACTTTTATTTTGACAAAACACAAATAAGTAAGTAAAACTGATAACTAGGCTAAGAAGCGTTTGTGCTGTGTATACATACATTCACAGACACACGCCTTTTTCCCCGAAAAAATCAGCGCTGATTTTCAGCACGGACCCCGGTTGACGCACGGACTAAGCACGAATAACAACAAGAACAATAATTATTATAAATAGTTAATTTAAAACAGAGTAGTTTGTAAGTTATTAATGTACAAATAAAAATAAAATTATATTAAAAAACATTGTATTAGTAAACAGTAGGAAACTTGAAAAGTGTAAAAATAAAAGTTACAGATAATTTTATGAGCTTTAATTATGTAACCGAATGTTTTTCCGTATGACGCACCATTTTCGAGATATAAGTGAAAAACCCAAGAGTAGGACCTTCTTTGAGGGCCCCCTCCACCTCCCGCTCACCTCATAGACAAGTTTCTGAAGGAATCGCTTAGGTCCCTGCTCATGCATTCTACACCTCCTTTTGGGCCATTCGTTGACTGGGCTAAACCCATAGTACGAGAGCCCACGACCAAAATTTTTGCCTTATCGTTTTACGATCAAAACTGTATAAAATCGATAGATTTGGTGATTCTGGTTGCAAAAAGCCTAATTTCAGAAAAATTTTGCGTCACGTCTGACCTGACCGCATTTTTGAAGATGTAAAAAAAAATTACGGAACTGTTTCATAGTAATCTGTCTGATTTGACGACCTCTGTGGCGCGGCTGGCGATGGTTCGCCTGCGACGCAGGAGGTTGCGGGTTCGATTCCCGCCTCGGAACAAATAATTTGTGCGTTCTGCAGATATTTGTTCAGGGTGTTCTGGGTGTTTTCTATGCATAATAAAAATATCTATCTGTGTAATGTATTATATTAAGTATATCAGTTATCTAGTACCCATAACACAAGCTCTGGCTTAGCTTGGGGCTAGATAATGTTGTGTGAACTGTCCAGCATTATTTATTTATTTATTTATTTATTTATTTTCAGAATGTAGTTGAACGATAAATTTTAGTTACTTAAAACACAATTTTCAGACACCACAAGCGTCGCACGTACCCAGGAGACCATTTGAGAAAATTAAAAATGAGGCAAAAAAAAAAACCTATAGCCAACCGTCTGAGAATCTCGTTTTCAAGTGAACATTGGTCAGTTGATGCGAATTAATCATTTTTCAGAAGAAAGTGTGAGCATCTTATGTGTTGAAACCATTTTGAACGTGTTGAAAATTTTTACCGATATTTCCCATAGCATTCTGTCTGAAAACTGTTCTACATCATGAAAAAAGTTGCCTGGATGTAGAAAAAAATTATATCAGACAAATTTAGTGTCCTACTTCATTAATCAGAATACTTTTCGAGTCAGAAATTATTAAAAAATCGTATTGTGGCGTATTTACGTTTGTTAAACAAATGAATAAGCTGCAACTCGCAAATTCTTAGATGATGATCGATAAAGAGCTTACTCGAAACCATCGAACTAAAATTGAAGGACATTTTTAATAAATTGGACAAAAGGAAATTGGGATAACGTTTGAAAAATACTGTTTATTGAAAAAATAGCGTCGTTTTCAATCACTGTCGGACTCGTCATCGTAGTCGGAACGTAGCAAGCACCGCACGTTACCGGGCGACTCCGAAACGTTCTCTTCGTATTTGGAGTTTATTAAAAATGACATTAAAAATGTCAGAAAACGATTTTTTCAAAAGACTGGCAGCCATACAAAAGATTTAAAAAAAAAACTAAGCTGCTATGAGACAGGTCGGGTAAATTTTTTGACATTTTTGAAAATGCGCTTAGGCCGCATGTGACGCGCAAAATGTCTGAAAACAAATTATTTCGTAATAAAATGACGAAACTTATGTACATTTTTATTATCAGACATATTGTGATAAAACTGTTTGCCTATTTTTTTTAACGTAGCAGATATGCCCCCCATAAAACTGCGACGTTTCTAGCCGGTACTGCCGACTTAGCCGGGTTCAGATTCATGTACTCTAACGGTATTATACAGTTTTGGCCGTAAAACGATGCGACATGGTTTTGGTCGTGAGATCTCGTACTACCAGAAAACGCAAAAATCGAGAACATGTTACAAAATGTTGTACAAGAAGGCTAAATCCACGATTCTATAGTAAGGCCTTCAACCTAAAAAAACAGAGGCTTTTGTAAAAAAAGATTGTTGAGTTGGCCATATTTTTTGGGATAATCGAACTACGCAACTTGATTTGATACTAATTGTTTTCAGTTCTTGCGTTTAAAATATTATTTCCATTTTTTATAAAAAACTTCACTTTGCCTGCTCTAAATGGAACAGCGATTCTGCCCATGTAAGTTTATTCTTATTGCCCTTGAAATAGGGTCCAATTTTGATTGTTGAAGATTAATTCAAGTTGCGCAACATTATATCCTCAAACATAAACCGAAACGAAAACCTTCGTGACCTGCAATGTTTGTATGAAAATCCATATCTGTCGTGTAATCACAAGGGAATTTCACAATGAAAATCATATAATGAACTGCGTTGAATAATAGTGACCAAAGAATATCTGTGCATTGTTTGAAAAATACATACATACACACTCGGACATACATAGACCTTTTTCCCCGGAAGGGTAGGCAGAGCCTCAATGGGCCTGTTTTCACCGAGGGTTGCACCATCGTGGGAATATACACGTGACAAGTGGTTAGCTCATCGCCGCCATTTCTTCTCACGACTGACTCGGCTAACGCCTTCTTCCAGTAATAACACATTCCTAAGCTAGCATCCAGGACAAATCTTATACCAACGAATCTTACTAACAAGTCCGGATAATAATTGAGAAATAAGGTTATATTACTGCCTGGCCAGCTAGTCAGGCGATGATGGTCGAACGTGAGAAAGAAATGTTATGTTGTTTACTAATTCGTTGTATTTATTTCGTTTTAGGGTTACAAGAAAGGTTTCCTGAAAACTGAATTCATAGTGGGCCATAAGAGAGACATCAAAGGTATCACCTACTTGGACTTGGAAGATAAAGTTCTCAAGATTTACGTCAGTGGTATGTATTCTTATGATATTTAAAATAAAAAATGGCAACCCAGTTATAAACTATTATTTCGTATAACGTCTTATACGACAAAACGGTTATTTCATTTGAATTAAAAAAGACGAATAATTAAAAAAAAAAACATCTATAATATTGAAGTGTGTGTTCCTAGTGTGTGTAAAACAGTGGCTGTTTTACTAAAACCTTTGGTAGATAATTTCCACCAATTTGAAAAGTCACGCAATTCACTTCCATTCCATTTCACTACACTTGTGCTCTTTAAACGAGCTACATTGGTTAAAAATAGTTAAAATGGAACATAGGTATCCAAACTGGGTGAAACCGGTGCGATGACAATCCTATACCTATTTAGGGCCCAGCCTTGACATAATGCATTTATCGTTTTTACAAGCTTTTATTTAACTTGCAATGTATGTATGTTTGTCTGGGTGGAATCCGGGTGGAATCTTGCAACTGAATTTTAAAGCAGTTATCCTCAACCGATTGAGCTGAAATTTGGCATACCTGTCAATTGTTCCGATGACTATACAATATGATGGTGACATCGAGCTGATCTGATGATGGAGACGGAAGGTAGATAGATAGATAGATAGATAGATTAACTCTTTATTGTACACAAATAACACACATAAATACAAAACATAACTCAATAACAAAAAAATAACAGAAATGTACAATGGGCGGTCTTATCGCTTATAGCGATTTCTTCCAGACAACCTTAGGATGGAGAAGACTATATGGAAGAATGGGACAGTGGTGTTATCACCTTGACAAATACACATATCATTAAATATATACAAACCTACATTATATTACATAAAAATAAATACATAATAATATAAACACAATATAAAAACGGACAAGAACAATGAAACTCAACAGGACGAAGAAGACGACAAGGAAGGTGGACAACGGAACTCCTCGATGGATAATAGTAGACTGGCAGTGTTTCGGCTCATTTAGATCAGCACACGGTTACGATCACTAATTTTATAAAAGCTTGTATTGAAAATTATATTTTCCCAAAAAAATATATTTTTTATTTGAATGAATGATGGAACAAGCGATTAACATCGCCCGTCTGATGTTAATCCATAACCTCTGCCTCTAACAATGGCATTACCTCATAGGCCACGTCCATCTAAAACGCGCTGCGCCCGCCACCCTGAGACAGAAAGATGAAAGTCTCATGTGCCTGTAATTTCACCAGCACCCTTCAAACCGGAACACAGCAATGCGAGCGCTACTGCTTTGCTGCAGGAATAGGCTTAATAATGGTTCTTTCCAGGTAATATTTTTTTTCTTCCCCAGGGCACATGCGTCGGATAACAAACTGCATGTTAGAAGTGAACGTAACGAGTCCTGTTGTTGAGTTTTCGCATACAACAGCGAGGTTCGGATTCGTGGAAAGTGACAGGCATTTAGTGGCTATGGTTGTTACTCCTAACACTACTACAGGTAAGAGATTTGCTGTGGTCGCGTAATGGGTTTGTTCAGAAAAAACCCAGCACGGTCAATAACCAATCATTTATTTACAGTGATGTACAATGTAATACAATTTTTTTGGTGTGTTTTGCTCATTACTGCTCTGCTCAGATAGCGAAAGTTGATTTCGCGAAAACTAGGAGACTTAACAGACAAGTTTTAATTGATATTATCTCATAAATATCATCAGTTCAGTTACGATCCCCCTAAACAAAAAAAAAACACTGTAAATATGTGTTTAGGGGGATCGTAGTTAAACTGATGAAGATGCTACCAATTAAAACATGCGTGTTAAATCTCCTAGTTCTCATGAAATCAACTTTCGCTACCTAAAAAGTGTTGATCAGCTGTAATGGGCAAAAAACACCGAAAAAATAATAATCATTTCGTGCCTCAAGCGAGACCATCCACCTTAACTGATAAAGGTTCCTGCGGTAGTGGAGTAGTGCAGGAAGAGTGTGTTTTCATTGACGCGAGACTTCTATCGGGCGTCGGCATAGCTGACAACACGTGTTAGTTGTTCTAAATGACACCTCCTGCACCACTCCACTACCGCAGGAACCTACTCGATTAAGCGGTATTTCGTTTATTTTTCTTTTTAGCGAGTTTTATTTTACCGGTGTTCTATGTCCCATTCCACCCCATTATAAAGTAAAATTAGAGTATTATAAGTTTTTTACGGGAAAAATCCAGGTTTTTAAGTT
This sequence comes from Operophtera brumata, assembly GCA_932527175.1. NCBI lineage: Eukaryota > Metazoa > Arthropoda > Insecta > Lepidoptera > Geometridae > Operophtera > Operophtera brumata. The sequence continues at coordinate 13,406,205 of OW052236.1, forward strand.
CTCTTTTTCTATGAATCAGCTTCTCCTTGTTCCCAAGGGTCAACAAACCTCCTCCCACCACCATTAACTACACGGTAACAGTCCTACCAGTAAGAAGGATCATCAAATAAACCGCGCCGTGGTTGTTGCCTGATTAATAATATGCAGTCTATCTATGCTTTGAACTAGAGAAAAAAAGAGTATTTTTCCAAGGCCATAGGCCATTTTGAAACAACTCCTTTACCAGTTCAATTTGTTATTTCAGGTATTGAGGTTCTTCTGAAACTGCTGACGATGCAAGATTTCCACATATACGGACACGTCGCTCTCCCCATACAGTACCTGAACAGAGCCATGGTCACGGCTAAGAGAGGGAAGGAGGAGGTACGGTATTTTGGAGTTATCAATATATATGTATAAAATCGTTGTGTAACTGACTGTATATACCACATCCTTAGCAGTATGTCCTAGAGAGAAATAAGCTTTATTGAAAAATATTTTTTCAAAAAACACTTTTTTATTAAATTAGTGGTCGGAACCGTGAGCTGATCAAAATGAGCCCAAACACTATTACTACTATTAAAGAGGGGTTCCGCTGTCCACCTTCTGTCTCCATCGTCAGATCAGCTCGCTGTCAGTATAATATTGTATTTTCATCGGTCCTTGATAAGAATGCAAAGTTTCTATTAAATCCGACGCTTTGAAGTTGTTCCATACAACCATTAGTTCTCATATTTTTAACCCACTTTTGAAAAAAAGAGGATTTCTTTAATTGTAGAAATAGAATAGAATAGAATAGAAATAGTTTATTTTGAACAGCAAATACACACACAATAATGGTATACAATACAATAATAACACAAACAGAACACGTTTTTTGCTGCGTGTATAGTGCCGTCAAAAACGGCCCGTGCTCAGCATAATGCTGCAGTAAACTGCAGCGCTGATTTTCAGCACGGACCTCGGTTGACGCACGGACACGGCACACACACTGTAAAATACATCAATATGTAATAGGATGATTTAAAAATTATACAATGTAAGACGCAACTATACTCGTTTACTCGTTACAATTTTAAAACTACATATTATATCCTACCAACTCGCTGGCTAGGGGAACAATCAATTGTCTGTATTCTTATTCAATCTATTTAGAACTAGCCTTTCGAATTCAGCTTCGCACGCGTTGTATGGAGATAAAAAGCAATCGCCTTCCGCCCCACCCCTAGCATCCATCCACACACCAAATACCATCATAATCCGCTCAACCGTTGACCCGATAGACGTTGTCCTATCCAATGGTCTGGGTTTCATACAATACATACATACATACATAGACACACGCCTTTTTCCCCGAAGGGGTAGGCAGAGCCACAATAGGCCTCTTTTCACAGTGGGTTGCACCATCGTTTTCATACAATAATCCCATAGAAAAACGCCAGTTTTTTCCTGAATTTTCCAATATTCCAGGCACTCTTTTTAATCTAAAATCCTTGTTTTACGAACAATAAAAAAAATGCCAAATCGGACGAACCGTTCTCAAGTGATGCGATTACCAACGAATAGCATTTCATTTGTATTTTATAAGAGCAAACAAAAGCATAGCCTATGCTTTTGTTTGTATAGATATCCTAAGTAATGTGTAGAGTTCTATATCTTCGACTGTTGTTTTAGCTCGAATTTCGAGTTGGCTGGAGCACTATGGACTTTGGTTTCACCGGCATCTGGCAATGGCGGTCGCCCATCAACTTCATCTACGTGTACAAACTGTACACGCCGCTGGAAGGCTTCGAGGAGAACGGCCTCGTGCTCAAACACGTGTACGGACACGGACTCGACACGGAGCTGTCTATACGCCTGTCGAAACATAAGGTGGGACATATAGTTGTTACTTTTTACAAGCCGTTAGAAGAGTTTGAGGTAAACGGACTCGTGCTCAAACGCGTGTACGGACACGGTCTATACGAATGTCTCAAATAAAAAATATTAATTACTTATAACTTTATCGTGTACAAATGTCCAATCTGTACACACCATAAGGCTTGTAGAGAACGGACTCGTACTTCTACGTACTCGTACGTACGTTTTAGAAGATATGAAGGAGCCTCTAGTCTACTTTATCATTAGCATCCTTTAGACGTCCACAGCTGGACGAGCCTCCATAGAATGCAACGGAGGGATTTGCCATAATCAACACGCTTGACAGGCGGATTGGTAAATGCTGCTGCCCATCCATTGGTGTAATCTCTTAGTCAGCTTTCACGACATCCACGCGAGGAGACGGGGGTGTTTTTTTTAATACTAGGAATGACGGGTCAAGCAGATGGCCCACCTGATATTAAGTGGTACCATCTGCCTAGGAACAGTGCATTACCTCACAGGTCACGCCCACCCAGGACGCACCCTATGTGGCATTGCACTGCGCCCACCACCCTGAGACATAAAGATGAAAAGTCTCATGTGCCTGTAATTTCACCGGAAAGCTTACCCTTCAAACCGGAACACAGCAATGCGAGCACTACTGCTTTGCGGCAAAAATAGGTATGGTGGTAGTACTTCCCCGGACGAACTCTTTCAGAAAGACGGTCTACTACTCTACTACTACTGTTAATATAATAACAATGTAATGTGATGTTAGTTCGGACACACCACGGCTGTTTACTTGTTACTTAACACAACAACACACCCCACAGTCACATACATAGCTGATCCCACACTAGGATTCCCTGTGTCGTGAGTATCAGGAACAACTAGTATCATGATCCAGAATAAATATTTGCAGATGATACAATCATTTAATTTTGTCCCGCAGCAGGAATCGAACTCACAATCTCACGCATCTCAGCTGATACTCGCCCGCCGCATCGCAGAGGTCGTTTACAAATGATTCCATTCACAGTTTGGCGTTGCAATTCAACTGATCGACAACGGAAAAGGCCTTCTGGACGTGCTATCTGAGCGGTTCCAACACGGGCCCGGCAACAACGACATGTTCGTGGAGAACTTCGACACGAGCGCGCGGGTGGTGCTCGACACGCTCTACTATCCCACTGTGTCGTTCGACGCACATCTTATGAAGGTCACTCTAATATATATCATAGCATATTTATTAAACTTCCACAATTAACACTCAAAATATAGGCTTCAGAACCATATATTTGTTTAGGTCCATCATATTTGCATGGAAGAATGGACTCGAGCAGGCGCACGGCTCGGTACCACCCTTACCTCATTAGTACACCCCCTATTCGTACTAAACGTTTCAGTTCTACCTTTATAATGCGTACTGCTAAGGAGTGGAATACACTACCGTCGTCTGTCTTTCCCGAAAACTATAATCTGGGTCTCTTCAAGGCTAGAGTGAATGGGTGCCTTCTAGACCTTTGTGCTCCATCTTCGGCCACATCATCGCTTACCAATAAGTGAGATCGTGGTTAAATAAAGGTCCAACAATTTAAAAAAAAAACGATTCTTCATCCCCCACCTATTTATAAGCCAATTTGAACCGTTCCGTAGCATTATTTCCGTAGATTGCTTCGGTACGGAGTACGCTTCGGCGTACAATGCCACGCTACGATATACGCTATGGCGTAGATTGCTACTGTATGATGTTACCTATGGCGTAGGATGTTACTATACGGTATACCAGGCCAGGCGTGGCGCACCCGCACTTTACCCGACTATACCCGGCTATACACTACACCCGACGGGCTCGACTTTTCGAGTCAATTCAATGAGTCAGACAAGATGAGAGTTATGCGATAGAAAGAGAGGTAACTTTTAGGTGACTTCAGCTGTAGGTAATATGCGCTGTGCGACCTGAATTGCACTTGATTGTGTGTGGCAAGAGTCGCTATTTATTTAATGATTTTGCGGAGTCATCCTTTCGTATCTGTACTATTATATATTCTGTGCTACGGCGTAGAATGCTACGGCACGGTGTAGGCTACGGCCTTGAATGCTAAGGTATGGTGTACGCTACGGTGTAGAATGCTACGGCACGGTGTAGGCTACGGCCTTGAATGCTAAGGTATGGTGTACGCTACGGCGTAGAATGCTACGGCACGGTGTACCCTATGGCATAGATTGCTACGATATGGTTTACTCTACGGCGTAGCGCTATTTGCATAGCTTGATAGCTCTTGCTGACTTATCGATGACCCAATAGTTCTAATTTATATCATTGTATGATTTTTGATTACAGTTTGTGGGTCCTGATGAAGAAGACATTTTAGAAGCCAACGCTACGCTACACTTACCGGGGAAACCTCCTATCGTCTTGACTGATGTGTTTATTTTGGAGGTGTGTAATCGTATTTAAATTTTCATACGAACGAGACTCTGTGAACTGATACCAATTAACTGTCAAATAATGCATGTTTTATAGCTGAATACCTGTGCTTTGCTGCGGTGTAACCCAAACAATTACTTACTCTTTTCTGTGGCGCACTGGGATTTTACCAGAATCTCAAGACAAAAATCCTATCTTTACTAAAAAAGTACCTATGTCCTTCGTCATGATACATGATAATAACCTTGTCAAATATCATCAAGATCGGTTCTGCCCTTTAGTCGTGAAAAAGTAACAAACAGTCAGAGAGACCGACATAGTTACTTTGGAATTTATAATGGTGACCGTATCTAGAAACATCTTGCCTAGAATTATTATGACTTTTTTTTAACTTCGTGAATGACAGATCAACCCTGATGTTAAGCGGTAACCTCTGCTTTTAACAACGCATTACCATATAGGTCACGTCCACCTAGGACGCGCCCTATGCGGCATTGCACTGCGCCCGCCACTCTGAGACATAAAGATGAAAAGTCTCATGTGCCTGTAACTTGCAATGCGTTATAAACGTGTGATGTTTTATATAACCTTCAGTGAAGACTTTTATTTGCGTTTTGATTTTAAATTACCTTAAAGCGCAATCAGACTCCAAATTCTGTCACTATTTAACTCATTATAGTTCAAGTAAGGTAGACAAATACCAAGACAAGTGACAGAATACCACTCGTGAAACGAAAAGCGAGCGCAAATCCCGTAAAAACCGTATTAATTTGTTTACAACAAAAAATAATCTGTTATGTGTGTCGTTTATGCATCGAAGTATGTTCAATTATGTTTTTGGTTACGACAATGGCAGAAAAAACTCTTGATAAATTCAAATATTTTTAAGTTTAATTAATCCACTGATTTTCGGTACACAATCCCTTAAAAATACACTTTTTAGACAACTTCGTGAACTGACAGCACCTTAAGATGGTCGCTTTCGCTCGTGGCGCGAAATTCTTGCGATTGTGCTTCTACGATATTTACAGTGTTTTTTTGTTTCAAGCCCATTCATAGCCAAACTAATGATATTTATGTGATACTATAAATTAAAACTTGTATGTTAGGTCACATAATCTGCGGCAACATAGTTTTAGCTATCTGAAGAAGTGTTGACGAGCTGTGATGAGCAAAAAACACGAAAAAATTTGAATTTCGCGCCACGAGCGAAAGCAACCACCTTAAGTTAACCGCATTGTTTTGTATGTACTTGTTAGTTTTGAAATCACTCTAATATCATGAATGTCAAAGTTACGATGTTTGTATGTGTGCTACTCAATCACGCCGAAACGGCTGAACCGATTTCGATGAAATTTGGTATAATACAGATGACCTGGATTGAGCTATATGCTATTTTGTGTCCTGCTAAAACGCGAGAGAAGCCGCGGTTGGACACTAGTAATAAAAAAATAAATCATCCACTTTTATTTTCCAGGAATACACAGTAATGAAGAACACACTAAACCTGGTGACTCCATTCCAAGCCGTCAGCGAGCTCAAGTCGATATACACTGTCGATATCTTAATGGGAAAATCCTTCAACGTCACCTGTGTCGTGTTGCTCTATAACAGCACTTATTGGCATGAGGTAAGGTTCAATTTTATTCAAAAAACTGAACTATGGCTTAACCAAAATTACACTTTAATTAAAAATATCCAAAACACTAATTCACTCTTGACTACGAATGTGCTTCACTAACATTGTTCACTATTTATTCCGATATCACACTCAAATCTCTTGATTGATTCGCACTGAAAGCCTGCCTGCTCTTCGAGCGAGCTCCGCTTATATACGTGAGTAATATAGACCTAGAATGTTATACTACTATCGAGAATTTCGTGGAATATTCTCGAACTACCCATAGACAGCTCAGGCGTATATACGCCTCAATCTAATCAAGCAGTGCTTAACTGGACAAGAGATGGCGCTAGCATTTCTACAGTTTCTATAGTGCGTCCACTCGTCAACTCTCGATTGGTGATCGCAGTATTGAGTACACAGGTAGATGCTGCTGCCCATCCTTCGGTTTTTAGGAAATCGTCAGGAGGAGACGGAGAGGTATATTCTCAGGCCGGACCCACCACGGCAATTGTATTACGACTGTATCAATTGTATGGCTTCGAAGCGAACACCGTTTGTATAACCGGTATGACAAAAAAAAAAAAAAAAAAAAAAAAAATGCTGGACAGTTTACACAACATTATATAACCCCAAGCTAAGCAGAGCTTGTGTTATGGGTACTAGATAACTGATATACTTAATACAATATATAACAGAACACCTTGAACAAATATCTGCAGATCGCACAAATATTTGTTCCGATGCGGGAATCGAACCCGCAACCTCCGGCGTCGCAGGCGAACGTTCGCCCGCCACGCCACAAAGGGCGTCAATGTATCTGTTGGGTGTTTCCAGATATCGTCAAAGATCTACTACGAGTACGAGAGCGGCGAGGACGACACGTACCAGTCGTACACCGCGTCCGTCGGCATCGCGACCCCGCTGGCGGTGCTGCCGGCGCTGGAGGCGCGCGCCGCGGCCCGCTTGGAGGACGCGCTGTGGAAGATGTCCGCAGACATCACCATGCCGTCATTCGTAGTCACCGCGCTGGCCAGCCTCGAGGTAACACTACACGACATGTGTCATGTGCAGTGACAACGGCGCCTAGAGCGAGTGTGCCTGAGCGGTTTGCGCGGGTGGACATATCTCAGTGATTCGAAAACATAGCGTAATAATACTTACTTTTCTGTATAGCTGAATTCCTATTCTAAAAATTATGTCAGAACTTAATATTCGATTGGTTACTGAACAATCCGTTGGGACGTTTCGATTATTTACTAAAAAACCGATAAATAATTAATAATTAATGCTGGACAGTTCACACAACATTATCTAGCCCCAAGCACTGGGACACTACCGTCAATTTTGTACTTATGTCGGGCGCTTGCTCGCCGTAGTATTTTATATTTTTATATTTTATTTTATATTTATTTATTAGAGTCACCAACATAGTATACACCGATGAAAGTAAATGCACACAAGATAGTTAAGTTATACATGCCAAGTGCTACCACAATTATAGATGACTAACAACATGCTATTAATAATAAAGAGCGAGAACAGATTAAAAAATTAAAAATAAAACATTATCACAAATTAATTAAAAAACACATGTCCTAAAAATTGAAATTAAATTTTAACAAAACAAACATACTTATAAAACCTAAATTTTAAGTGAAAACATTACTTAGCGAGATTTTTCTTAAAATTGGGTAAGCTTCCGTAGAACAAATCAACGCCTTCGACCTTAGACACGCAGTTATACTGGCGAACCATCCTGTTTAAAGGAGCATTAAGCGTAGTACTTATAAAATATTCCATGTCATTTGTTATCGCTCGTGTGTTGTATTGTAAGAGAACCCAGTATTTAGACAAACCTAACATAGGTTTTAAGATACTACTAACCAAAATATATTTAGATCAGTTAGTATGATAAATAAAATAAATTAATAAATAATCTAAGAAGAGCTTCTGCTATGTGTACTAGATAACTGATATACTTAATACAATACATAACATAGATGGATATTTTTTATTATACATAGAAAATACCCAGAACACTCTTTACAAGTATCTGCAGATCGTGCAAATATTTGTTCCGAGGCGGGAATCGAACCCGCAACCTCCTGCGTCGCAGGTGAACCTTCGCCCGCCGCGCCACAGAGGCCGTCACCTATATTTCATAACATAGCTCAGCAACTTTATTAAATAAATACATATTAGAATTCTACATATAATTAACTTCCAATAAACGTTTACATCTTAAAAATCGTTGCAGTAGAGTGGCAAAGTGGCGTAGCCCCCTCCACCACTTTGCCACTCTACGACTGACAGTTTTGTGTTCTGGACATCACATGTAATCCAACGATACCGATTGGATTTTCATATACTTTTTCATTTATATTTATTTATATTTATATTTTTTACTGGTGGTTTATCCAGGAAGTGCATATGAAAATCTATTTCTAGAGCACTTTTGCCCAAACCTGCACTGCAACTACAGCAAAAAAAAAAAGTTTATTTTATTTTATTTGGAGGCATGTTGAACGTGCGGCTGTATGGGCCCACCTGAGACATAAAGATGAAAAATCTCATGTGCCTGTAATTTCACCCCACCCTTTAAACCGGAACACAGCAATGCAAGCACTACTACTATGCGGCAGAAATAGGTATAGTGGTAGTACTACCTCTCACAAAAAAGTTCTTATAACTCTGGCAGTCTAAACTAATTAATGTGTTATTTATTACAGTTGGACGACCCCTTCGTGGAAACTTCTGGTAGCCTGAACCTAACCTCGCAATACCTCGAAGACTACTTCATCAAAATGCAGTTCAAGAAGGATTTCTCGGATGTGGAGAATATGGTCGGCGGTGGCATTCAGATAAACCAAGGAGACCAGAGTAACTTCGTAAGTTGCATTTGGATGTGGCTATAAAACGAGCTAGAGTCTGTTCAAAAAGAGAAGCGTCGTGGGATTGGAGGGCGCAGCCGTGCTTATTTACCTTTTTTGTTTAGCGGGCAATACAATAGGGCGTCTGTTCCATTTTGATCATTTTACATCTATAGCTATTTATTTAGTATAAAATTCAAAATGCCGACAGGTTGAATCCTAGGCTAAAGAAATAGAAAAATAAACTAAATAAAACGTTAGTTCACAATTTGGCCACGATGCTTCTCATTTTGAATAGACTCTACACTTCGCGCACGAGATCGATATCACATGTCTGATAGACGATCTTTTGTGTTAAATATAACATAGAATGAGGAATAGTGTGATCAAAGAGCATTGTGAAATTAAAGATGACGTGGTGACAAGTATTGAGAAAGGTATGCTTACATGGTTTGAGCATTTAGAAAGGATGGACTATAATAGATGGAAGAAAAGGGTACATAAGACGAGCGTGAATGAAACATTGGGAAGGGAAAGACCTCGGCGAACGTATTCAGACCAGATTGGAGACGTTCTGGAAAAAGGCCAGGTCATGAGTACACGACGAGCATGTATGAAGAATGTGAGGTGAGTGAATGAAGCAAGAGGTATGTCAGGATCGTAGCATGTAGAAATCCGTGGTCTCTACCTACCCGTCCTGGAAACAGGCGTGAGTTTATGTATGTATGGTTAAACCGGAGTTTGGTGTATTGTTTCATCCCGAACCCTAGCTCGATTTTGTAGTGGACATTTCGGCCCGCGGGCTGAGTGAGGTGTGGGCTAAGTTGACCAAAGAATCCTCGTAACAGTACCAACTAATTTACGCAGACAAACAATTGGAATGTTTCTGTTGTATATACAAAAATAAACTTCGTTTCCCGGGGGGTAGGCAAAGACTACGGATTTCCACTTGCACTTATTGTATCGTTTTAGTAAGTCAAACTCTGCAGTTTATGTCTCTATAATAAATATACCAATGGTTTTACGAAAATTAATACACATGCACTTCTAAAACAAAACTATTATACTTGTTTTAGCTCTTCGCTGACGTAATCTGGCGTCCACCCCCCTCCCATTACATCCGGTTTAACTCCCGCGGGGCTCTATACCCTGTTCTTTCCCCCTCTATCCTCTCCTTCCAATACAGCGAAGAAGAAGCCCAGAGGGAACTGACTGCTGACTTCAATACGGATGATATGTTCTACTCGTTGAAGGCAGACGGACGAACTGACTCGATCAGTGTGACGCTTAGTACACCGCATGATGGATACAGGTAACGAGATTGTCTGACTGTCAGCCACTTTTATTCATTCAGTGTGTAAGAGGAACAAGTTGTGCCAACATATAGATAAAACAGGCGAGCGTACCTACGCTCGCCTGTCTCGGTCAATAAAAGTGACTACCTAGTCACTTTTATTGACCGAGAGATCGAAGCGAGCGTAGTCCTTGCAAAATTTTGCTTTCATCTGTCCGGATGTATGTATGCTGGTACGGTCGTATTTTTAACATCATATTATTTTTTGCCGTTGGCGTTTTTAGATCGAATGGGTATTTCCCCCAAAAACAGGGGAAGTTTGCTGCGGTGCTATTTACAGGCCGATTCTGATCGTATTTGGCAGAAACATTCGGTACTTAATTCTAAGCAGGAATTACGAATATGAGCAAAATCAGTTAAGTAGGTACCCGCCCGAATTTAAAACCCTCATAAAGTCAGCCGGTTTAAATTTATTAGCAATTAAGCTTTGTAGTAGAATATTATTATAACTATTTGTACAATTGTACATAACTTGGGAGGATTTTAAATAGATGAAAATTTTCATGATATTAAAAGCTAATAAGAAACTTAAGATTTTTGGATGTAAATTGAACACACTTGTTGCAAAAAAGTTTGTTCTCGCGAGGTCTACTGTTCGCAGAACTATTAGTTTTAGTAAGTGGGAGGAAAATGTCTGAAGCGAGCGAAGTGTGCTCATGAAAATATAAAGAGTGGGACGCTTTGCTCAATAAAACTCGCATCAGGCATTTTGCATACACACGCTTAAATAAAAGAGGCTTGCTACGCTCGCATGTATTATCTGGGCGTTGGAATTAAGCGTTTTGCATCTTTTTGTCTATGCTTCACTGATACCTGTGCACCAGTAGGGCTTAGTTTCAATTATACATTTAATATTATGAGTGGCTCGCTCAACTCACATACGTCGTGAGCATTGGCAGGCCGTGAATCTAATCGCATACACTGTATGAAGCTATTCTCTGTTATTGACTGTTTTTTTTTAAATTGAATGCTTGTAAATTGACGTGACTAAGTGTTCCCTGTGATCTTATGGTGTTATGTTATGAACTATGAACTCTTGTAAATAAGATGTTATTTTACAGGGCCATGAAAATAATAACCGAATTTGAAGGAGATAACATAAGTGGATCGTTAGTAACTGATTCTACAGAATACAGTATCAGCGGTAAAACACTGAAACGAGATCCTTTAGAAGTAAGTAGACCACATGTCATAACACAAAGTATATTTATGTCTGTAAATGGGAACCTCAGTAACTACGGAAATGGTAAATATCCCGTTTCTAGTGAAAACTATGTACATAACCCTTGTAACGTTACGGTTCGTCTAGACAGATATTCTAAGACGAACCGCAAGCCACAAGTGAATTTAAGTGGATAGAAGTATTTAGACCTTGAAAAGTTGAGAAAAGGTGATAAAACCTTGACGAGGTAGGTTAAGGTTTTATAACCTCGTAGAGATTTACAAAGATAATATAACCTCCTTAGTCTATGTACATCAAGGTTGATCTTAGATATGCTAAGATCGGCCTAGATACGTCTTGAGCCACCTGAGCTACGGGACATCACCATCCTCGGGGTCGTCTGAGCCACCTGAGCTACGACTTCGACTGACCATCAACATCAACGGGGCCACCCACACCACCTGATCTGCCTCTTCGGGTGATCGGCGACTCCTGGCCATTACCACCTCCGGGTTAGCCTTCATTGCCAGAGCCGCCTTCATCAGACTGACGTCGACACCTGGATGTCTCCACCATCAGGTTGTCTCCATCAACGTATTTAATTACTCACTAAAAGCAGTACTCGTAATGGTTTAGTGGCTTGAACATTTATTTATACTCACTAGCGATTTAAATAGGAGAATAACGTATCTAGGCCGATCGTAGCATATCTAAGATCAACCTAGACGTACATAGACAAAGGAGGTTTTATTATCTTTGTAAATCTCTACGAGGTTATAAATGTTAGCCTACCTCGTCAAGGTTTTATCACCTTTTCTTAACTTTTCAAGGTCTAAATACATCTATCCACTTAAATTCACTTGTGGCTTGCGGTTCGTCATAGAATATCTGTCTAGAGTCTAGACGAACCTTAACGTTACACCATGATAGTTTCAAAAGTTATACAACGGAAATGGTTTTAGTTTTTAATCAGTCAAAATCTACGAATAAACAGAACTCTCCATATTTTTTAGATGTCGCTTGTCCTTGTACCGAAAGGCCAAGGTGAGAAAATTTCCGTCAGAATAAAGTATGAAGCAACTCCCACTATTTATACGATGTCTGCGCATATATCTGGAGCCACGACCGCTACCGTCCATGCCAAGGCTGAGCTGGAGAATATATTTACTGATATTAACGTCAAAGTAAGTAAATAACTGCTTTACCTCAAAAACAAGTATGAATAAAAGGATCATGGTGGGACCGAGTGTACTTCCTCGAGATACACCAATAGTTACTTCTTCAACAATGCTGGTATTTCTATGTATTTTTGTCCTCCGTGCTATATTCATGCATAAATTCAATGAAGGCAACATTTGGACCGTGTATTCCAATTAAATGTCCTTTTTGATAGGATTTTACTCACGAAACTCAGTCGAAAGCTTAAGATAAGTAAGATCATCATTATTTATCTAATAGCTATGTCTTCTCTTAATCAATCAATCAAAATATTGGTTTGCCCAGGTTCTTAAAATATTTATTTCCAGTATTTTTTTTTTAGGCATGCTAATTACTACAATCATTATTCTCAGCGTCAGAACGTATAAAAGTACTTATTTTTTAAATTTGAGACGACTTTGTGGCTCAGCAGGCTGGTAGCCGGCTGAGATACTAGAGATTGCGAGTTCGATTTCTGCTGCTAGACAAATGTTTGCATGTTCTGTAAATATTTGTTTCGGGTCTGTGTGCTGTGGTACCATGGTACTGGTAGTTCGAAGACACAGGGGATCCTAGTGTAGGATCAGGACTATGTATGTAAATGGGTGTTATGTTATGTTATTTGCCTGATTATGTTATGTACTCTGACTTCCAGGTGGATATACCCAGCTCAAAATACAAGGACATTTACTTCAAATCACGAGTTGACAACTACCCTGATCTTCGTAGAGTGGTCAGCGTACAAGCGGCGATGCCTTTGAAGCGGCTTAGCTTTATCAAGGGAGATACTGACTTTGTGTAAGTGGATTTTTATATTGCACTAACTGAAAAGTGCGTGTACTCTTGGTACGCGGTTCTAAGAGATGTTTGTACCACAGACCTTTTATTACACTAGATAACACAAGTGCATCTACTTTGAGTGTCACTTGCCTGTCCGAAGTTGGCGCAATGCGCCGACTAGCAATCCTCAAGTCAGTTCGGTGTTCTTCGCGATAGCACGTCAGAAATTCATAGAAAAATGCCTAATTGCACCATAGTGAATTGTAAAAATTCTTCGAAACCAGCTAGCCGTGCGAATGGAGATGTTTCGTAGTAATTAATTAATTTTGTAAGAATTAATAAAACCCTCAACGCAATGAAACGGCTAGACCGATTTTGATTAAACATAGCTAAGACAAACTCCCAACAAATTCACCTTTCAAACAAACAAACAAAATCGAAATCGGTTCATCCGTTCGGGAGCTACGATGCCACAGACAGACAGACACACACACACACACACACACACACACACACACACACACAACACACACACAGACTCGTCAAACTTATAACACCCCGTCGTTTTTGCATCGAGGGTTAATAAAACGGCACGCTGGGTTTCATACAAACTTGTGTGTCTGCGATGTCTAATCTTGATAATATAATATGGTCTGTGTATCGCACCAACTGGAAAGACCATAAATCTCTTGGTACGCGGTTCTTTCTAAGCGATGTTTGGATTCCTTATTTATAATTTAAAAATTGCCATCTAACTATTAACTGACTTTGCTTTATTAAAATCTGATGTATTATGTACTTTTAACGAAATAGAACTGATATTCAATGATATCAATATAAATATTTGCTACACGATGGAATAAGATTTCTACGCAGGCTGTGAATAGTTATGACTACAGCTCTTGGATCTTAGCTGACAATATTTGTCACTGAGAAGTCTTATTTAGAATATTATCATAAATGCCTTTATTTACAGGTTTGGACCAAAAACTGGATATCTTTTATGCAAATATGAGCTACCTGACATGAAAGGAGAAGGTGATCTCAAATGGAGCTTCTTGCTCGGAGACTTGTTTATAAAGGTAACGATTTATTAGTACCTAGTTGAACTCCGGTACTTTTATCGTAGTTTTTCCTAGATGCTAGTGTGGGATCAGGGTTATGTATGTGATTGTTAGGTGTTATGTTATTGACCGAGCAAGCGAAGCGTCTCTGCTTCCAGTTCAATTTGTTTTCCTATGCTAGTTTGTTGATACTCCTCTACTTACAATCTCGTATTTTACAAACGATCTGGAAAAGTTAAAAATTAAGTCCGAGTAAAGTTAAATCCGATATTTAAATGTTTTTTTTGTCGTTGGCTATTTTTGATTGTAGGGGTATTTTCCCCAAAAAGGGGTGAAGTTTGGTGCGACCCCATTTACCGGCCGATTTTGATACTACTTGGCAGAAACATTCGTTTGTCAATTCTAATCGAAGATGAGCTAAATCGGTCCTAACGTTGTCTATATATCCAGGATGTTTTTTTAGGGCCACTTAAGCGAGTTATCGAAAAGTGATGTTAGGAATTACGTACAGGCTTGAAATTTATTTTTAGTTTTTCCGAAAAGGATAATGTTTACAAAAATAATCTGTTTTTGGGTTATTTCTTTGATCATTATGGATAGACATGATGCATAATTTTATACAAGTTAGTGCTCGCGAGGTCTATTGTTCGCAGAACTACTAGTTTTATTTATATGGAAACTTATCCACAGGCCTTAGGAAACCAGCTCGTGAAAGACCTGCACAAGAGTGTGGATCTGGATATCTACTTCGGGAACACCACCTCGCCTGAGATGATGCAGAAAACGGACGCTGGATTCAGGATGGACTTAGACAGGATTTGGCAGTAAGTATTTAGTTTTCTGCGAGCTATATGGCCTGACTATTGCCACTACAACTTACTTACTCTAAGAGCTAATGATCTTGGTTCTCCTACGACAACCATAGGGTACTAAAGATTCTCGAGCGACATCTGTGAAGTGGATGGCGCAAGTAGGAAGGCCCCCCTCTCAATGCACTGATGACATTTTAAAGATGGTAGGAACTCGGTGAATAGGGGCGATTCAAGGCCGTTCTTCGTAGCATTATATGGGGTAGGCTTACAGTGGCCTACAGGCTAATAATGATGATGATGATGATGATTTAGTTTTACCCTGCTAATGAGAACTGGGCCATAAACTATATCGATAAGGTTCCGAACAGGGTAGTAAGAAACCGTCTCATTGCCGAATAGATTCTTCAGAAATGCGACTAATAAGTTGCCGTATGAGGGAAGTTATAAGGTACGTCTAATGTCGCATTTACATTCAGCCGCAGTGAGCAGGGAAGTGGGCAGGACGAGTGTGTAAACGCGATACTTCTCATGCCACTGCCATTGCCACTCGCGCTGCCCGGCGCTCCCCAAAATGGCGGTTTTTTGTGCGGAAGCCAAAGGACCGGCAGCGCGAGCGGCAGTGCTTGTTTACATTCTGCTCCGACGCTCAGTACTCGCCGTGCGCCTGGAGGAGAAAGACGTTCGTTTAGATCATCGTATATGCATTCAAAAATTAGTTAAGTAGGTAGGTTGATAATAAGGTACTTACAAAGATCTATTTCGATGGATAGATATCATCCACCATCGTCTACGACGAACATTCTTTTTTGTATTCGATATCTTTTTAAATATCGAACATAATTATGTATCGCAAAAAGAGACAGCGCGGCCGCTGTAATTATTTCGACGTCTGCCATTGCCGAAACTTGAAAGCGAAGTGCAAGTGTGTAGTTAGCGTAGGGCAGTATGTAAACACACACTATTCTCGATCCTGCTGCAGCAGTATTTAGGGAATTATCGCCGGCAGCGCGAGGGGCAGCGGCAGGGGCTGAATGTAAATGAGGCATAAGGGTTTTAAATATGGCTGTTATATGACAAACACAAGCCTACTAGATAGAAATTATTCTTTTTCTATGTATCAGCTTGTTCGACAGCAGCTACATACATCATAAAAATATGTTTATGGAAGAAAAAAAAACATCAATACAAGCTTTTATAAAATTAGTAATCGGAACCGTGTGCTGATCAAAATGAGCCTAAACACGGCCAGTCTACTATTATCCATCGAGGAGTTACGTTGTCCATCGATGTCTCCATCATCAGATAAGCTTGCTGTCACCATAATATTGTATTGTCATCGGAACTTGACAGGTATACAAAATTTGATCTCAATCGGTTGAGGATAACTGCTTTAAAATTCAATTGCAAGATTTGACCCGAACATACATACTTACATACAAACATTGCAAGTTAAATAAAAGCTTGTAAAATACCTTTGACTTTGATAACCTTTACCTATACTTATTTTACAGAATCGGCGCAAACGCCTCATTCGGGTACATAATGAGCCAGCGTGTCAATCTCCTGCTAAACATAATCCTACCCAAACCTAACGTGGATGTACACACGTTATACGTAGATGGGTTCATGGGGACGCCTAACGATCCTACCAAGATCCTAGAGGCGGAGTACAGGACAGATGTGACGAACATTGTAACGGGAATCAAAGGAAATGTAAGTAATTACTGCCCTAGGATGTTTTGTATCCGGTTTAAGAATAGACCCCTTCGTCTCATCTTTGACGATGCTCCACTGTTATATAACTTAACTTGTGTATTTCCCGTGACTTCGTGCGCATGTAGTTTTTACAGAGAAACTTCCCTATTTTTCAGTTGGTGATATTTTCAAAATGTCAGGCGTTTAGATGGTCAGAATTGCAAATCGCCACCTTTTAAAATGGTCACAGTACAGTCAGATCAACTCGGTACTCCTCTTCCTCTTCTTAGTGCAACTCTAGATCACAAAATGTACATACCCTCCTCAGATCTCTAGGACTTACAGTTTAGGCTTTGCGGTGATAGTTACTCACCGAGTTAGTCGAGTCAACGATTTTATGTATATTGGTATTGCAGGTGATAATGCTACCGGAGAGCTTCGACACAAACTCCACGATCACCTGGACGTCCACAGCCGGCTACCAGCACATCGACAACAAAGTAGTGTACCGCTGGGATTCGAACGGGTCCAACCATGTCGAGTACGCGCTCACTTCTCCGCTCTATGCGAATAAAACGACTCTGCGTGCGCATGGCTCCTACCAGGTTGACATGGTTCATGGATATAAGATTGTCAAGTAAGTACGAAATTTTTGAGTCTAAAAACTTAAATTACGACTGCTGTACGAACCCTATACCTTAAGCAGATTATAATCTAGAGTTTAGATTACGCTATGTCAGGTTACGCTTTTTGGAGTATAGTGGAGTTTCCTCCTTAAAAATCGATTTTCATATATCGCGCCCGTGGTATGCAAATAGCCCCATCTATTTGCATACCGCGGGCGCGAGCATAATTCGAGCGTTAACAAAAAGTGAAGTCGTTATGTTTTTACTCTGCTCAACATATTCACGCATCCTATACTGAGGGCCTAGTACAGGTTTGTCTTAGTTTTGCATTCGGTATCCCGACTATCGAATTCCGAGTCGATATTTGTTTTTATGTACGGTTTGAATGAGTTTCTCAACAAATCCGCTCATCTTTTTCTCCTTACCAAAAACGACATTTCGACTCACAATTCGGTTTTCGTTATTCGGAGTTGTAACAGATTACAAACCTGTGGTAAGCCCTCTGAACTGGACTGGAAAAACTATAGTCGCGCGTGGGAGCTGACACACACCTTTAAAGGTTTTTCCAGGTTTTTTTTTTATAAACAAGATATATGTACTTTATAAAAATACTAGGTGTGCTCCGCGGTTTTGTTACCCGCATAAGTCTCAAACCCGTGGGAATATCGGGATAAAAAATATCCTGTGTTATTCCAGGAGTCCAGCTATCTCTAATCTAAATTTCATCCAAATCCGTCTAGCCGTTTCAGGGTGAAGAAGCAACAAAAACAGTCACAAAGTTTCGCATTTATAATATTAGCGGGATTCTACTTTCATAAGTACCTACCTAATGTGGTTCACCGTAGTATTGCTAGTTATTTAGTTTTAATAAATTTTTACTTGTTAACTTCTAATTTAAATACAAAAAAATCGAATGGGATATTTTTAGGGGGGAAAACTCTTCTGTTTTTGTACAGTCAAATGCGCTGTATACTAGATCCAAAGAATCTTTACAATAAATTGTTTATTTCCGCAGGGGTGAGATGTTCAAGCCGGGCCACACTCAGATCGGTGAGATAGACGTGCGCTACGGAGGCATCAAGCACACGGACGGACGATTCAACTTCACCACGCCCTTCCAGAACCTGCCCTGGGTGAAGTCTATCTTTGATGTAAGTAGAGAATAGTGAATACACTATCCGACCCCCTTCCTGCAACCTTTATAATGTCGTGAGCCCATCGAGAGGAGGGAGGAGCTTCCACTCTGCGTCGTCTAGGTCGCGGTTGGCACTCGAACACTTTTTTCTAGGACTCAATGTGGATGAATCGGCGTTTGTATCTATGTATGTTTGTCAGAGGATAACTTCCGAACCTTTAATACTATCTTCATTAAATTTGGTAGGGGGGTAGATAGTATTGATATAATTTATAGGCAAGGTTATAAGCTATATCGGTCGGGATGTTGGGGTCCAAGAGGGCGTACAAAAATAAAGTGAGGCAGTCTGATCAAATAGGGTGTCATATGAAAGCACTTTGCTTGGACATTTTAAAATAAGTTTTTGTGAGATGTATGCCGCATGATAAACTGATCTGATTATGGAGACGGAAGGTGGACAACGGAACTTCTCGATGGATAATAACTGTTTGGGCTCATTTTGATCTGCTCACTAACAGCATCAAAAGAAACCGATCGACGTAGTTCACGAAGGCTCATGACATTTTAAAGGTCGAGGAAGTCAGTGGATGCAGTGGAGGTGGTTCAAGACCGGTAGACGTGGCATTTTATGGAGAGACCTCTGTCCAGTGGACCATGCTAATGATGATGAAAATTGCACTGTCATTAATCGCTGATTTATATGGAAACATGTATTTAATTTACCCACACCTTTTGTCCTCGCAGCGGTATAAGAAAAACCTCAATAGTGCCTCTTTTCACTTTTTTTTTGGGTAGCACAGTTTCGGGAATATAGACGTGACCATTTCATCGCCGCCATTGCTTTTTCCTAATTCGTTTTAAATGACGGAACAAGCATATGTCCCAACTGGTGTTAAACGGTAACTTCTGCCTATAACAATGCATTACCTCATAGGTCACATCCTCTTAGGACGCGCTCTACGTGGCATTGCACTGCGCCCGCCACCCTGAGATATAACGATGAAAAGTCTCATGTGCCTGTAATTTCACCGGCTTCCATATCCTTCAGACCGGAACACAGCAATGCGAGCACTACTCTGCTTTGCGGCAGAAATAGGTATAGTGCTAGTACTTCCCCGGACGAACTCTCACCAAAAAGCTCTACTACTAACAAAAACACTTCTAAAAAACCTTCTAAGACATATCTGTACCTACAAAATTTGTCTAACAAATTGAAGATTGCATTGAAATAGGTAATCAATAAGGCGAGTGCACATAACCTGAATAGTTTTAATTTGACAGATAAACAATGTAGAAGAACGTTCTGACAACAAAGTGGATCTGTTCTGGCCTGACAAGTCTGCATCTGTGAACACGACTCACGTCTACTCGAAGTCCGCTAACGGCTTCACGCAGACCGGTGTAGTGTACCTGTCCGTGCCGCTGAACACTCAGCATCTGGTGAACACCGATTATTATTATGTGCAAGGTAAATATATTGAGTAATGCCTTTGTTAACAATGTAGAAGAGCGATCTGACAACAAGGTGGATCTGTTTTGGCCTGACAAGTCTGCATCTGTGAACACGACTCACGTCTACTCGAAGTCCGCTAACGGCTTCACGCAGACCGGTGTAGTGTACCTGTCCGTGCCGCTGAACACTCAGCATCTGGTGAACACCGAGTATTATTATGTGCAAGGTAAATATATTAAGTATATGCACTTGTTTACCCGGACATGGACATTTCTAGACTTTGTTTTTTAGACTTTTGTGCTCCATCTTCGGCCACATTGTCACTTACAAACAGGTGAGATCGAGGTCAAACAAAGGTCTATCAATGTTAAAAAAAAACAAGTTGGTAATATTCGTTTGGATAAAAAAATCCTGGCTGCTAGCTTATTTATGGAATGTGCTATTACTGGAAGAAAGCGTTAGCCGAGTCAGTCGTGGGAAACAATAGCGGCGATGAGCTCACCACTCGCCACGTCTATACTCCACGATGGTGCAACCCACTTTGAAAAGAGGCCCTTTGAGGCTCTGCCTACCCCTTCGGGGATAAAGGCGTGTGTCTTTGTATGTATGTATTTATATGCCATTGTAAATAATGTAGAAGAGCGTTCTGGCAACTAGGTGGATCAGTAATGTCACAGAATACATAATAGTAGAGGTACAGAAGGTTGACCCCACAAAATCAAGTGGATAAATAGCGACTTTTGCCACACACAATAAAGTGCAATTCAGGTTGCACAGCTTTAATTACCTGCAGCTAAAGTCACCGAGCAGTTACCTCTCTTTCTATCGCGTAACTCTTATCTTGTCTGACTCACTGAATTGACTCGATAAATCATTATAAAATTAATAAATAGTGATAGATGTTTTTACAACCATGTGAAGTTGTATCTTTTGGATAGAACGCTGTATAGTGTCAAGGATTTTTTAGATAACGACTATAGTCATTATTGCAGTGATATTTAGATAGGATTAATGTACATTTTACTAATTTAAATTAACTAATTGATTATTTTGACTTTGTATGATGATATTTGATCTATATTATATACTAGTGACTCGTCCCGGCTTCCCACGGGTAGTTTCAGGATGAAAAACAGCCCCCCCCCTCCTATACCCCCCCCCCCCCCCCTCCTATACCCCCCCCCCCCCCTGTTAGCCTATGTCACTCAGGGTGAATGTAGCTTTCCAATGGTGAAATAATTTTTGAAATCGGCACAGTAGTTTTTGAGTTTATTCATTACAAACATACAAAAATACAAATCTTTCATCTTTATAATATCAGTGTAGATGTAGATGTAATTTCTTTTATGTTTAATTTTATTTACACATATACAAATAACGACGCCTCTATATAATATTATATTTACATATAAATAAACATAATAATATTATGTTTGTGCTTTTAGTCTTTTAATTATTATGAAATGAGTTCTATATTAGTAAATGTTGTTAAATTTAGTCAGTGACAAAAATAAAATAAATAAATAATTATTATCAAAGTACTACTGTATTTAGAATACTTAGTAAATCAATGTCTGTACATTTTTACAGTCGTAGTATGTAGCACTTAATTTAGTTCTTATAAGTTTATAAATCTTGTTAATGTGTTACTTCTATGCCAATAAATATTTCTATTCTATTACTTTACAGATGATAAAACCAGCAGCGGTAACACAACTATAGATTTCGACGGCGAGAGATTCGTGAAAGGGTCGTTCAACCAGCTACTGGGGAAGAGCGGACGGAATCTGGACCTTAGCACCACGGACATAGAGGTGGAAAACGCGCACACGCCCGTCGGAGTCAAGTATATCCACGAGTTTGATGGAACTGGGAATGTGGTAAGTGTCCACTGCTGGACGAGACCTCCCCAATATAATGCAAAAGAGGATTCGCCATAATCACCGCGCTTGGCAGGTGGTTGCTGCTACCCATACATACATACATAGACACACGCCTCTTTCCCCGAAGGGGTAGGCAGAGCCTCAATAGAGAGATAGATCATGTTCTGGGTTGACATATATGTAGATTACTTGTATCCCGGTAACACGCGAGGTAAGTGGCGGGCGAAACCTATTCCAAATATATATTTGTTATATTTATTTATCTCTAAGGTTAGTTCTCACAGGCCGTTTAGCCTATCTTTTCTTTGACATAAGTTTTCACACATTACTAGAACAACGAGTCGTTAATATAGCCTAATTCTTTATTGACATACGTTTTCATACATTGTCATGGCTGTTTAGGCCATTTAGCCTAGATAGTCCTTCTTGACATAAGATTTCGTAAATTATCATAACTTTAACAGGCCGTTTAGCCTAACTAGTACTTTTAGACATAATCTCTCTACCTACCCTTCCGGGTAAAAAGGCGTGTGTCTACGTATTTTAAACATTATTTATATATTTGACATAAGTTTTCATAAATTGACATGACTGTAACGTGCTATTTAGTCCAAAATAATATTTTAGACTTAAATGTTCATATCTAATGAGCCGTTTAGCCTAACGAGTTAATTTTGACATAAGTTTTTAATAATTCTGTAACGCCATTCAGCCTAATTATTTTTGACACATATTTTCATACATTATCATGGCTGTAACGGGCTGCCTAGCCTAACTAATTAGTTTTGACGTAAGTTTTTATGAATTATCAATTAGACAGGCTGAGAAACAGCGTGGCTGAGCCCTCGACCTTTTCTTTTACACTAGACTAAATATGTTATTTTTATACCTATATCCTTTGTTATATATTATTTTTTAGTATAGTGTAAAGTTTTTTTTTTTTTTTTAAACTGGTTGGTTACCTTTACAGGTTATAACTTGTCTCCAAATACACTTCAACAAACACCAATCAAAATCACACCTTCCTGCTAATAATAACACAAGTCTTATATTCCAGGACGTGAAACAAGCCACAGTCTTCCACCTAACAAACGCAACCAAATTCAACGTTAGCGGAAAACTAGATGTCACCAATTACGACATCGGGAAGAACCTCAAACTGGACCTCATCCACGGGAATCGAACCTGGGCCTTCGACAATAAATACGAGTCGTTTGACAAGGAGGTGAAGCAGGGCAGTAAGGTGAAGTGGGCGGACGATACCTGGGTGGCATATGATGTACACGTCACTAATATGACTACGGTGAGTTTATATCATGAACTTAGTACACAAACAGGACTGAGTGCTCGCAGCTGAAAAACGAGCCGAGCAAGATATGAACTAAGTGTGGAACCAACATTATTTAAATCTAATTATTTATCACAGTTATTTATGCAGCCAGATTCATACTGGAGGCTTGGTAAGGATCAGTATCACGAATCGATAACACTTTTTGTTAATTTCGTAAACAAATAAATGTTGACCTCCCATAGTAGATGACTCGGGACTGGGTTTGCGTTTGTAGGAAACACTTTTTTTTCTAATATCACAAAAAGTGTTATCGAACCTTGTTACTGATTAGTTACAGAGTGTTCAGTGTCGGCAAACGGCGTGACGCAGGCATGCCGTGATGTTTCTCGTTTGCCGGGCGTCCCGCGACGCCCAACTTTTAGATTTGTAGTATCGATGACCTCTTAGTATTTACCTATACAATGGTCATGGTCACCCTTGCTATCATAAAGCTATCATTTCAAGTGTTAGAAAGGGAAAAACTAACTCTATTCTACCCATCTCTCTTGGCTCGTTTTTCCTCTATAGATCTATGACGGTAATCTAAATTGAGTCTTAATTTAATTGAATAAAGTCTTGTTTTGGTATTATATTTTTTTAGAGTGCTCATGCAGTCCTGTTTGTATACTAAGTCCATGGTTTATATATTTATACATCTTCATAATCTCATCATGATATACACGTCACATATAAGTTCAGTAGTAGTGAGAACAATTGCGACTTCGTGTTTCGTCGGTTAAGCTCGTCCCATCCTGTTGTCTCTGCAGAGAAAACAGGAACTGAGCCGACAAAACACGAAGCATACAATATTTCGTACTACGACTGTACATACATCTTTATTTAATTTGTTCTCGCATGGGTACCTGGATTGTAAGTCTCTTATGATCGGAACCGTGTGCTGATCACAACGAGCCTAAACATGGCCGGTCTACTATTATCCATCGAGGAGTTCCGTTGTCCACCTTCCGTCTCCATCGTCAGATCAGCTCGCTGTACCGTGTGCTGATCACAACGAGCCTAAACGCGGCCAGTCTACTAATATCCATCGAGGAGTTCCGTTATCCACCTTCCGTCTCCATCATCAGATCAGCTCGCTGTCACCATCATATTGTATTGTCATCGGAACGTGACAGGTATGCAAAATTTCAGCTCAATCTGATATCGGAAAGTCACCCTTATCGCCACCCGTGAAATACTTATCATTGAGTGGTTCCAATGGTAATTTCTAGTCTCTTTCATCATTTCCACTTCACCAAATGACACTTTTTAAAGGCACATGCTTGACTTGTTGCTGAAAATACCAAACTCGCTATATGTGCCTATAATATTTGAGGAGTTCCCTCACTTCCTCATGGATCCCATCATCAGAACCAGAATTTGACGCAAATGGGACCAATATGGCAGAATATCGTGGCAACTAAAAAAAACTAATCGGTTCATAAATGACGGGAGACACGAGGTAACAAACATATAAAAAAAAACTCACGATTTGAGAACCTCCTCCTTTTTAACCCCCGACGTAAAAACGAAGGGGTGTTATAAGTTTGACGTGTCTCTCTCTCTCTCTCTCTCTCTGTGTGTGTGTGTGTGTGTGTGTGTGTGTGTCTGTCTGCTGTCCCATCGTAGCTCCCGAAAGGATAAACCGATTTAGTTTTTTTTTGTTTGATAGGTGAATTTGTCGGGTGTGTTCTTAGCTATGTTTGATCAAAATCGGTTCAGCCGTTTCATTGCGATGGGTTTTTTTAATTTATACAAAATTATTACTTGTTTATGAAGTCGGTTAAAAAGATAAGTGGCCGATACTCACTCGAATCAGTCATCAACTCTTTCAGCGCCTTCAATCGTATTCTCTAATTTTTCCAGGTTGAAACAGAATCCCAGCAGCTAATAATGAACGTATGGTGGCCACTCCGCACATTCAACTTGGTCGCGTTATACCACCTACAAGACACGCTGCTCGACGGTAAAGCGACTCTCAACTGGAATGTTATGGAGGAGAATAAGACGGCCGAGTTGAGAGGTGTGTGGGAGAACCCGGCCGGGCAAGAGGGAACCTTGCATAAAGTCGATTTGGCGTTGTCGCATCCTTCCTTTAGAAAGGTAAACTACCAATAATTATTGTATACCTTGCTAGCTATAGTTATTTCCTTCTGAGGGTGGCTTCACACGCGTGGAGTTGGGATAAAAAGCAGCAATTCGTGAACCCGCGCTATGGCGACATCTGTCTGTGATCTGTGGCCTCTCGGTTTGTTTTGCTTATAGTGTGAGCACAGGTGTGAGATTACGTCCCAATAACGCAGCACTTGGAATGCGAATACTCACGAGTATGACCGATTTATCGGTCCAATACAAATGGACTGGCTTAGTGGTTGTCATCTGAGGGCCTACCACAGGTTTGTAATTTGTAACAACTTGGAATAACGAAAACCGAATTGCGAATCGAAATGTCGATTTTGAATGGAGATAATGATGGGCGCCTCTAGGGGACTTGTTGAGAAACTCATTAAAACAATACATAAAAACAAATATCGTCTCTGAATTCGATAGTCGGGATACCGAATGCAAAACTAAGACAAGCATGTACTAGGCTCTCTGGGCTTAGGGGCTCATGTAGAGCCGCGCGTTTGATTGGCCGAGCGTTTGAAGTCTGCAACAACTGAAGCCAGTGTTTTACAAGTCTACAGTACAAGTCTATGACTTAGTGTAGGGTCTGAATACTCTAAATAGCTTTTATACATGTGTGCGTGTTACACAGACACCTTACACGCACACACATACAAAGACTAATGATTAATGATGGTTTTCGGCGGTTTTCGGCGGTTTTCGGCTTCACTTATATCGTGCGCCATGTTCCGTAGTAGTTAAACTATTATTTCTTTAAATAAACATATTTTTAGCCCACGACGCAAAAACGAAGGGGAGTTATAAGTTTGATGTGTCTGTGTGTGTGTGTGTGGGTGGGTGTGGTTGTGTGTGTGTGTGTGTGTGTGTGTGTGTGTGTGTGTCAACGTAGCTCCCGAGCGGATGAACCGATTTAGATTTTTATTTTTTGTTTCAAAGGTGAATTTTTGGGGGTTTTTTTAATTTTTACAACATAATTACTTGTATCATATATTTTTTCAGGATGTAAATATAAAAGGCCAATATATATCAACACCATCAGTAGTGTCCAACCTATCACTAGAATTACAATACTCTGACTACGAGAACGAGCACCTACAACTGCGCTCTATCCTAACGGACCACTCGAACGGGCCCGTCAGAGACTACTCGTTCGCGCTGACGTGCACGCACCCCTCCACGAACCTGGACCTAGACATGAAGTCAGACGTTAACATACACAGTCGCTGGTACTACTTCAACAACTTGTACAGGTTCCAGAAGTCACTGTTTTATCAGAAGCTGAGGAATAATAAGTTGCTGATCGATATGAATAAAAGTCTGGTCAATTGGGAGGTGAGTGACTAATTTATCCAATATATGTCTCGGCCTACTGGTTGAATCAGTCATTTAATTGGACGGCTAGCCATTTCAGTCCCAACATTTTTGATGTAGAAAGGCTAATAAAAAACCGGCCAAGTGCGAGTCGGACTTGCGCACGAAGGGTTCCGTACCCCCTACAAAAACGGGAAAAAAATCTTGTTTGTTGTATGGGAACCCCCTTAAATATTTATTTTATTCCGTTTTTTAGTATTTGTTGCTATAGCGGCAACAGAAATACATCATCTGTGAAAGTTTCAACTGTCTAACTATCACGGTTCATGAGATACAGCCTGGTGACAGACGGACAGCGGAGTCTTAATAATAGGGTCCCATTTTACCCTTTGGGTACGGAACCCTAAAAACTACCTGGGGACTACAATCTCGGTACACCCCCCTTAAACCGTGGTGTGTCCGGCCTAAGAATAGACCCCTCTGTGTCCTCCCGTGAATATTGTAAAAGCAGACTACACTAGGAGATGGACAGTAGAATCCACTTGAGTACTCAGCACTAATACAGCGATCACCAATCCGCCTGCCAAGCGTGGTCATTATAGCAAACCCCCCATTGCATTATATGGGGGAGGCTTCGTTTAGCAATGGAAATGTGACGGCTGATGATAGAAGAAGACCTGTGACGACCTCTGTGGCGCGGCGGGCGAGTGGTCGGCTTAGATCCGAGAGGTGCGGGTTTGATTCACGTCACGCTGCAGGACTAATGTTAGTATGATCTGCAAATATTTGTTCCGCGTCTGGGTGTTGTGGTAGCATGGTACTCGTAATTCCTGATACCTACGACACATTGGATCCTAGTGTGAGATCAGGGCTAAGTATGTAACTGTTGGGTGTGTTATGTGACTTGCAATATTTTCCTTAAATTAAAGCATTTTACAAACTTGTATTTAGTTTCACGTGTCCCGCTGTAATACATTTTAAAAGTTAAATTTGACCCACTTCCCAGTGTTCAATTGAGCTGAAATTTGGTATACCTGTCAAGTTCCGATGACTATACAATGTTATGGTGACAGTGAGCTGATCTAATGATGGAGATGGAAGGTGGACAATGGCACTCCTCGATAGATAATAGTTGACGACAGTGTTTTTGATCAGCACACCGTTCCGATCACTAATTTCATAAAAGCTTGTTTTGATAAGTATATACATACATACATAGACACACGCCTTTTTCCCCGAAGGGGTAGGCAGAGCCTCAATGAGCCTCTTTGCACAGTGGGTTTCACCATCGTGGAATATAGACGTGACGAGTGGTGAGCTCATCGCCGCCATTGCTTCCCACGACTGACTCAGCTAAGTAAGATAAGTATATTTTTAAATAAAAATCTTTTAATCTCTTTTTACAGCGTGCAAATGAAACGTATTACTACAAAGTGAACGGTACATGGGATCTGACCTACCCCGAGTATCAATTGAAGACATTCGTCCTGCGACCGACAGGCAACGACACAGGACTGGCCACGCTGTTTATGAACGACCGATCGCTGGTCGCTCACTTCAACTCTACTGACGGTGAGATTCTCCCATTGCTGGGCTGCTCTTTATAAAGTTGGGCCCTGAGAATCTATGTTTGTACTAATAGATATTCCTAACGTAAAGATTCCTACAATACCTGTCAAAAGTCTGTAGCAACCTAGGAAGATGTACTACATGGAAATAAGGCTATAAACAAACCGGATTCGTTTATACTAGTCTCATTCTTTTATATGAATGTATTCATGCGTTGGAATGAGACAAGCATATATCTATCTGTTCTTATTTGTGTAACTTGTACCAGGCCAAATGTCACACTTGGTACCAATTACTACTACATTCATGGTACCAATCTAGGAAGATGTACATTCATGGTACCAATATTCAGGGTACGGAAAGGAAAAACGACTGTCAAGGAACACTCTATGCTATTTTAGCACTCAATCCATGTAGTACTTTATTCATGGTAGCAACTGACAGATGTTGCTTGAAATTGTCACGTTCGATATTTGTATGTTATAGCGTGAATTGGGCCCGTTTTTATGCATCTTTACTTTGTGGCCAGCAGCTATATTTAGGCCGGCCACATACACTCGTAATTCCGAAACGGAATTTCGAAATGGATATATCGAACGCAGGAAGTCCATACAAATCTATGGACCTACCACACACACTAGGTAATTTTCCGTACGGAATTTGTATGGACGATATTTCATTTCGAAATTCCGTTTCGGAATTACGAGTGTATGTGGCTGGCCTTAGTGTGGCTAGCAGTTTCATTTATTATGACTATCAGCTTTATTTATTCTTATTAGCTTTATTAATTGTGTCTAACAGTTTTACTTCTGATTAGCAGCTTTATTTATTTTTACCAGCAGCTTTATTTAATCTGGTTAGTACCTTTATTTATTGTGACGCGTGGCTTTATTTTTGTGGTTAGCCTATTTGTTTAGAGTCAGAATAAATCTATATTTACAAACAATCATTTTTCTATGCAGATATCTCCTACCATCTAATCGGTCGCATAATCGACGCACGCTCAGCCAAATTCGATGCGTGGCGTGACTTCGATGACGTCACCACTGTCGACGTTGCTTCCTACTTACGGCTCAATCATTCCCGCCTCATGACAAGCAAGATCGCTTGGCGCCCTCAGATATTCACAGAAGTTAAGTCCACAGTTGTCTATGGCCTGAAAACACTCTACAGTCAAATAAACGATACTCTAGTTATACTTAAAGAAGCACCTATGGAAGCCCATTTGGCTTTGAAAAACATTTGGTCAGATGCTAAGCCAAGAGTCAGGGAATTTCTGGACGACTTAAATGATCTACACGTTATAAAGGACGATTTGGATGAGTTTGAAAAATATCTAAACCAATCATACAACAGCAACGACTTCTACGTGAAAAATGTCGTCGAATTCACATACAATATATTAGACGAAATGGCGATTCGGAACCACTTAGAAAGCTTACCTGGTATCGTTAACGACATGTGGGGAATGATGGGTAACACCAGTAGATCTATCAAAGACAGCTTAACATACGTTGTGGACACGATCAAAATGGCCTATACAAACTTCTTGCATTCGGTTAACAAGGCTTTGGAGGCGGATTTCATGGAGCTTGTCTCAGGGAGGCTGGAAGCGATGATTCTTCAGTACGACAACTTCATTCGTGATTTACATTTGAAGTTACTAGAATATTGGGAAGTGACCTGGGTCAATGCGACTAGTAGACTAGCTACGTACTGGCACGAGCTACTAAAGTCCATAGAGCCGCTTTTCTTCAAGGTACTGCACTATACGGAATCTTTTGTGTTCAGTATCGGGAAGGGAGTGATGGATTTCTTCTATAATCGGACTCAGGAGCTGACCGATTCGCCGTATTTCAACTATGTGTCTACGTTTGGACATGAGATGGACAAGTAAGTACATAACTTACTAGTCGAATGCCAGTGAATTTTTCTATACAAACTTCAACACCCAGCTGTGTACCCCCTTAGAAGATGAACTTCCTTTCTTAGTGCACCCCTAGACCACAAAAGGTGTACCCTCCAAACGAACTTACAGTTTAGGCTGTGCGTTGATAGGCACACAGTCAGTCAGTCATGCAACTATTTTATAAATTACTAGCAATTTACCCGGACTTGTTTGTAAGATTCGTTGGTCCTGTCTGTCCTGTTGGATTTGTCCTGGCTGCTAGCTTTTTTAAAGAATGTGTTATTACTGGAAGAAAGCGTTAGCAGAGTCAGTCGTGGGAAGCAATGGTGGTTGAACTCACCACTTGTCACGTCTATTTTGCACGATGGTGCAACCCACAGTGAAAAGAGGCCTATTTGTGGCTCTGCCTACCCTTTCGGGGAGGAGTCGTGTGTGTATGTATGTATGCACTAGCAGCGCCCAGCGGTTTTATTCGCATACGTCTCGATCCCGTGGTATATCGGGATACAAATTAGCTTGTGTTATTTTAGGGGTCCAGCTATTTACAAATTTCATCGCAATTGGTTCAGGAGTTTTTGCGTGAAGAAGAACAAACACACACACACAAACTTTATAATTATAATTAGTGTGATATTGATTTGTCTTAAAAACTGTTTTTTTTTCACAGAATATACAAAGACCTAGTCAACAACGATCTCATAACTAACATAAAGAAGTACAGCAAGAAGATATGGACCACGATTTGGAACAAGATCGAGAAGTACATTCCGTTCAAGGATGAGTTCACACAGCTGTACACAGAGTTTAGGAACGCTTGGCAAAACTTCCTGAAGACTAAACACGTGGTTTATGTTATTGAAAAGGTAACACATTTTTTCTCAGAAAAGCTGCGAGGGAGCCCTCTATTCGTCAAATTTGCCTGCCAAGTGTGGTGATTATGGCAAATCCATTTTACTGCATTCTAGGGGGGACCATCCAGCAGTTGCCCCTTGATTCGTTGGTGGAATTGTGGGTTACTTATTTAAAACAGTGGAACACCCGCGAGTTCGTCCGTGTCGAGTTTTTTCGATACAAACTTCAACATCCCGTAGCACCCCCTTGTGGGGGGGAATTTTGGAAATTCCTCTTTCAGTGTACCGCTAGAACACAAAAGGAATGTATCCTCCTAATTTCAGGTCTTTGCGTTGATAGTCAGTGAGTCATTTAGTAGATTTTATATATATTGATTTCAGTACCAAGAAGCGTACGTCCGTCTGAAGTGGTGGTACGACTACTTCCTGATCGGCGAGGCTATAGAGACGACCGGAGAGATCATCTACGCGAAGGTCACAGATATGGCCAAGACGGCGCTGCAGTACGAGGAGTTGTAAGTACAATATTTTTGATGGCCTTGCTACGTGGATGACAAGTACTTTAAATATTATTTAAGTTAGGAAGTTTTGCATAATTGTTTTTTATAGTCGGTAATAATGCCAAAGCCGGGGATCGAATCACAAAAAAAAATTGTTTTATGATTCCGATCGAATAACACCCAACAGTCACATACATAGTCCTGATCCCACACCAGGGTTCCCTGTGTCGCGGATATCAGAAACTCACCCAGACCCGGAACAAATATTTGTAGATCATACAAACATTTGTCCCGTAGCGGGAATCGAACCCGCAACCTTTCGTATCTCAGCCGGCTACTCGCCCGACGCGTTACAGAGGTCGTTCAACGCTAGCTATCCAGAACTTTATAATATGTTAGAGCACCTAAGCTAATGTACTTTCTTATTTTTAGGCACCGCACACCAAAAACCAACTTCATCTTTGACCCACGCGTGGGTGAAATCATACTCGAACAAAAGCTGCCATTCTCGTGGCACGCCTTCAACCGAACTCCCGACTTCACAGAAGTGTCCGAGTACAGAGCGGTCAGGGACTTCATGGACGAGTGGCTGACGACCAACAAGAGTATCTGGTCGTATTACTACGAGATCCGGCCGTATATGGACTTTAATAACCTACTACCACCTTTTGAGGGTAAGTTTTCTCGAAATATTTTTTCTCGAAGTGTGAACCCCTAACTTCATTCCGGTACATATCTGAATACAGAGCTGTCAGGGACTTCATAGACGAGTGCTATTTTATAACCTTTTTTTTTATACTACTTGAATGACGGAACAAGCTGATGGTCCACCTGATGTTAAGCGGTAACCTCTGCCTATGAACAGTGCATTACCTCATAGGTCCCGTCCACCTAGGACGCGCCCTATGTGGCATTGCACTGCGCCCGTCACCCTGAGACATAAAGATGAAAAGTCTCATGTGCCTGTAATTTCACCGGCGCCCTTACCCTTCAAACCGGAACACAGCAATGCGAGCACTACTGCTTTGCTGCAGAAATAGGTATGGTGGTAGTACTTGATAGTATGGTGGTGGACGAACTCTTTCACAAAAAAGCTCTACTACTACTAAAATATTTTCAGGTATGGCAATGATGACGGGGCAGGGTACCCTCGTCACATTCGACAAGCGCGTGTTCACGGTGTCCGAAGCGGGCACGTTTTTACTCACAAAGGACTACAAGACGAACAACTTCACCCTACTCATGGAGAGTAACGAACAGGGACGGTACAACCTCGTCATTCTCACGCAAAGGAATCTGATCCATATTGATATCTATAAAGCGGTGAGTTCTGTTTGCAGGAATTTCTTTAAATTTTTCAAACCATGGAACAAAATATTAAACAGTAATAAATTACGTTCTCGTGACTGGCTCGAGACTACCTCAACCAATAAAAAATAATGCCCATCGCCTGGTGTAATCCCGTAGTCGGCTTTTATGACATCCACGGGAGAAGATGGAGAGGTTTATTCTTAGGTAGGATACACCGCGGCAACACAAGCAGATGGCGGCCCACCTGATGTTAAGTAGTAACCTATGCCTATAACACTGCATTACCTTAGGTCACGTCCACCAAGGACGCGCCCTATGCGGCATTGCACTGCGCCTGCCACCCCGAGATAACGATGAAAAGTATCTTGTGCATGTAATTTCACCAGCATCCATACTCATCAAACCAGAACATAGCAAAACAAGCACTACTACTTGTTATAGAAATAGGTGGTAGTACTTCATCGGGCGAACCATTTCACAATAAACCTTTTTTCTATGAAAGAGTTTTAAAAAAAGGCTCTAATTTTACTATACCTTAGGTCACAGAGCACAGACAACGCAAGTGCACCTACTTGCTTTTCACTTTGTCTGTCCGAAGTGGTGCAATACACCTATAAGCAAGCCTCAAATGAGTTCGCTTTTGGCTTTCTTCGCTATACCACGTTGGATGTTAATATAAACAAGTAATTAATTTTCTAAAAATTAAAAAAACCTCAACGTAATGAAACGGCTGAACCGATTTTGATCAAACATAGCTAAGAACACTCCCGACTGATTCACCATTCAAACAACAAAAAAAAACGGTTCATCCGTTCGGGAGCTACGATGCCACACTCACAGAGACACGTCAAACTTATAACACCCCGTCGTTTTTGCGTCGGGGGTTAAAAATGCCGAAAAATTCATCGAAATCAGCTAGCCGTGCGAATGGCTATATTTCGTAGCAAAATAGGCGCAAAATAAAACGACACGCTTGGTTTCATAAAAATTTACGTGTTTGCGGTGTTTATCTTGATATAAGGTCTGTGCCTGAGATGCGATGTATGTATGTGTATATGATTACAATTCATTGCTATATAAGTTCTATAAATGGTGATATTGCCGTGCTATAACGATCTGTATGCTTCCTCTTTCAGCAAGTGTCTATTGATGACGTTATTGTGAGCCTACCAGCTTTGGCCGACGGCTGGCTGGTGGACAGACAGACGGACAGGCTGTCTGCGCAGGGCACCAGTGGACTCACCGTGCTGTGCGATACGAGACATCGCACGTGCAAGCTGACAGTGCAGGGTGAGTGCTAAGGGCCGTATTGTGTCCGGCTTAAAAATATACCCCACCGTCTCCTCCCGTAGATGTAGCAAAAGCCGACTAAGTGCTGATTACGCCAGGGGAAGGGCAGCAGCATCGACCTTAGTAATTAATACCAATACGCCTGCCAATTGTGGTGATATGACAAATACCTGATATCCACGACACAGGAGAAACGTTTTGTAGCGTTTAATTGATCTTTGGCTTACTAACGCAAAATTTATTATGAGCTAGGGTTCGAGATAAAATAAAACACATGGAACTCCGGTTTAGCCAAAATTAAACTTTTAATAACTTTATCAGAAACATCAATTCAATGTTAACTGTAGTTCACTACACTGTTCACTAATTATACATACATAAATACATACATAGACACACGCCTTTTTCCCCGAAGGGGTAGGCAGAGCCTCAATGGGCCTCTTTTCTCAGTGGGTTGCACCATCGTGGAATATAGACGTGACGAGTAGTGAGCTCATCGCCGACATTGCTTCCCACGACTGTACTCGGCTAACGCTTTCTTCCAGTAATAACACATTCCATAATAAGCTAGCAGCCAGGACAAATCTTATACCAACGCGTCTTATCAACAAGTCCGGGTAAACACAAATATAATTATAAACACTAATTAACTCTTCACTACGAAACTTTCTACTTCACTACACTGTTCACTTATTATCACTTAAGTCACTTGATTGATTGATTCGCACTGAAAGCCAATTTACGACTAACTGATCTTCGAACGAGCTCCGCTTATACGTTAATACAAATCTCGAATGTTCTACTACTATCTGCAAATTTGTAGAACAAACTAGGGGGTTAGTACGAGTTGATAGTTTTATAAACTATGAAGTTTCGTTTCCTGCCACACATTTACTAGAAGCGCCCCTAGCGAAAATGAGGAGAAAACTAAGGACGCTGTCAGTAAATGTATTGGAAGAAACTTCATATAGTTTCGAATACTATCAAATTCTCGTACTAAGCCCCGAGTGCGAGTCGAGAACAACAATTATTTGTCGTACAGGCTAGCCCTAGTGCGGGATCCATTGTGTATCCCATTATGTAATTTGTGTGTAACCAAATTGAGTTTTTCTTTTTTTTTTGTTCAACTGAATGACGGAACAAGCTGACCCACCTGATGTTAAGCGGTAACCTCCGCCTATGAATAGTGCATTACCTCATAGGTCACGTACACCTAAGACGCACCCTATGTGGCATTGCACTGCGCCCGCCACCCTGCGACATAAAGATGAAAAGTCTCATGTGCCTGTAATTTCACCGGCACCCTTACCCTTCAAACCGGTACACGGCAATGAATCTGTTTTTAGAAATAAACTTATTTGTATTATTTGTATTTGTGTTTCAGGCTGGTTCTACGGCACCCTGGGCGGGCTTCTCGGCACGTTCAACAACGAGCAGTACGACGACCTGCAGCTATCGAACAACACGTTCTCGACCGCCGCGCTGGACGTCAGCCGCAGCTGGAACCTGCTGCCGGCCGCCGCGCCCCTCGACAACAGGGACCAGAGGAACGACACGCAGTGCGAAAAGTTCTTCGCGAACAAATTGTCGCCTCTGCACCCTTGCTTCTCTGTGGTGAGTCATATCAGAAACAAAGAAAAAGAAAGAAAAAACATTTATTTATGTTAACAAACTATATTCCACACAAAAAGACATACATACACACAGAGAATCAAAGAAAAATAAAACTAATTTGTGCCTCTTAGTACCAGCCTTGTACCAGCCACGCATTACTGACACAAATTGGCGTCCAGCTCAGCATTAGTTGTGTTGTAGCAACACAACGCTGATCTTCCGCTGAAACCATCCATATCACAGTACATATTAGTTCTTAAGGCGCAAACAACAGCCAAATTCTGTCACTTTCTAAATCATTAAAGTTCGGATAAGTTCGAAAGTGACAGAATAGCGCTCGTGGAACGAAATGTAAGTGAAAATCATGAAAACAAATATTTGCCACGTGATAAACCGTCGCATCACAGACTCATACGTTCAACTTCTTTTTTTTATACAACTTGTTATGATGCATCAAGCAGGTGGCCTACCTGATGTTAAGCGGTACCCTCTGCCTATGAACAGTGCATTACCACATAGGTAACGTCCACCTAGGACGCATCCTATATATGATAACGTCTTTTCCGACATTTAGGTAAAAGAAAAAGTACAAAAGTTATGTGTCTATATATATATGTATGTGCAATTAAGTTTCTGTATCCTGGTATAACTGTTTCGCTTTCTTGTTAGATCGACGCCACTCCGTTCTACACAGAATGCTTTTCGGGCATATCTGCGTGCTCTCTGGCGAACGCGTACCTGCAACTGTGCGCGCAACAGCACATCCCTACGCACGTGCCGGACCATTGCCACCAGTGAGTATCCCGGCGAGTGAGAGCGAGAGTGAGGGAGAGTGAGAGAGTGAGTTATAGTTTTGGCATGTCCGTCTGCTAGTCTGTGTAACACTCCGATTGCTCCCTCAATTTCGCATCTATCATGACCAAACAACAAGTGAAAGACCAAAATCAGAAAAAAAAATCGGTCAAGTGCGCTTGTGACCTTGCGCAATCAGGATTCCATGCCAAATGTGTGAGAAAATTCTCGAAATTTTTCAAGTTTCTAAAATATTATTTTGTGTGTAAAATATAGATAATAACTAGCATATGGTAACACCATTTTGGAAAAGAAGCTAGGTCTTTGACGGCTTCTCATGGCTCTGTTTTCCATTAATTAAGTTAATTAAAAAAAAAGCCTTACTCTAGTGTTTTTTAAGAGTTATTTTGTATGATTTTGCTGGCATTTTAACCAATGCCAATTTTAAACATTTGCATGCTTGTGAAGCAAGAACATGTGCTCCTCACTATAACATAAGGCCTTCCATGTACCTACCATGTTCTAGCAAATAAACTGATTTCATTTCATTTCATTTCAATGTAGCTCGTTTAAAGAGCACAAGTGTGGTGTTTACCACACTTGTGTTCTGAAATGAAAGTGTATTGCGTGACTTTTCAAATTGGTGGAAATTGTCTACCAAAGTTTTGAAAACGGCCACCGTTTTACTAAAACATGACTTGACTGTTACTTTGACGACTTGGAAAATGCATTAAATATACTTGAAAATGGCAAAAAACAAGCCATGCGGCGACGCCTATTATAAATAAAAAAAAAACACGCAGATTTTCATGTGAGGTGAAAAGGTAATATTAAATTTATTATCGTTTAATTAAAACGATGTGAATAAATTACCTGTTTAACAGTACCCAAGCTAATTAATTATACCTGCAATCCACAGATGCACAACTCCGCAAGGCGACATCATAGAAGAGGGCGAGTTCCACGCACTGGAATATGTGCCCAAATCCACGGACGTAGTGTTCATAATCGAGGCGCAGTACTGCAACAAGAACATGAGGAAAGCTAAGAACATGGACCTGTTTGTGGAAGCTTTTGATACTAAGCTGCAAGCCAATGGACTGTCTGATAACAGGTAACACAAACCGATCTTTAGATAGTTAATTCAATCTTTTAGAAATCTCTCAATGAAAATGGCACGAAGTGTCTATTAAGGTGAAAGCTCACGCTATGAAAATGGCACGAAGCGTCTATTAAGGTGATAGCTCACGCTTGCGGCGCGAGATTCAATTTTTGTAGTGTTTTTTGCCAATTACAGCTCATCAACACTTCTTCAGATTGCGATGTTGAGTTCGCGAGAATAAGAAGACTTAACACACATGTTTTAATTGATAGTATCTCATAAATATCATCAGTTTAGCTATGATACCCCTAAACAAAAAAAAAACCTGTAAAAATGTGTTTAGGGGTATCATACGACTTTCGCTATATTTAAAAGTGTTGATGAATTTCGCGCCGCAAGTGTGAGAATCCACATTCAAACGAAAAAAAAAACGGAAGTAATTGGCCGAGTGAGCTTATTTTACAACAACTGGCAAAATTTGCTTTTATCTGACAGATGTATGTAGGTAGGTATGTTGGTACTCGCGTACAGGTCGTATATTTCAGCGAATTTTGTCGAAACTTGATACAATTTCATAGTTTATTTTGTCGTCGGTGATTTTTGTTTGGATGGGTATTTCCCCCAAAAAGGGGGGAAGATTGTGCGGTGCTATTGATTGGCCGACTTTGATAATATTTGGCAGAAGTATGCGGTAGTCGATTCTAAACAAGAATTTAGAACATGATCAGAATCTGTCAAGAGGTTGTGAAGATATAGATTATGGGTCGGCATGATGATAAATGATGCATTGAATAATTACATCCGAACTTCATAATTCATAATAATAATTACACGAGTTTGTCATAAAACATTTATAAAGCTGGAATTATACAAGATAATAATAAAAATAATAAATGATGCTGGACAGTTCACACAACATTATCTAGCCCCAAGCTAAGCAGAGCTTTTGTTATGGGTATTAGATAACGAATACTTAATACAATACATTACATATTTTTTTTATAATGCATAGAAAATACCCAGAACAGCCTGAAAAAATATCGATTCCGAAATCGAAACCGCAACCTCCTGCGTTGCAGGCGAACCTTCGCCCGCCGCGCCACAGACTGAACACAATTTTTGCAAAAAAGTATGTGCTCGCGAGTTCTACTGTTCGCAGAACTACTAGTTTAACACAAAGACACAAACGCTTATGACAGAAAGACAGACACCAACCGGGTAAGTGTTCCGTTTTACCGGTTAAGAATGCAGAACACAACACCGTCTTTTGATTTTGTGATATCATATCTATGTAAAGGTTGTTTGGAAGAAATCACTTTGAACGGTAAGACCGCCTGTATGGTTTTTTAGAGTTTACTCCTTAAGAATCGATATCCAAATAAGGCCCACGATACGCAAACAGATGGGGAGTAAAATCGACATAAGTCCGTTATGTTTTCCCTCTGCGCGACATATTCGCGCTATATTGAACTGGATTAAACTCCAGTCACGCGTTGGCGCTGACACATATCACTGTTTTTTGTTATTTTTTATTCCTTTGATGTTTATTTGGTATACGATAAAGAGTAACACAAAAGAGATTTTTTTGAAAAATATATTTTTCAAAGCATGATTTTTCACCACCTACCGTCTCCATCATCAGATCAGCTCGCTGTTACCATAATATTGTATTGTCATCGTAACTTGACAGGTATGCCAAATTTCAGCTCAACAGAACACTGGAAAGTGGGTCAAAAACTTGTAAGATTTGATTACAGTCATCGGGACTGGTACAAAAAACTAGGCAGCTACTGTATTGAGTTTCCGTATTGATTTTCAGGTATTCTATCGTTGGGTTCGGCGGCCGCGGCATCTACCGCCGGCCCCGAGCGCTATACGTCAACAACAGGGTGTTCACTAACGCTATCGAGATATCACAGCATTTCGACAGCTTTACTATCGGTAAGTTTTCCTCTGTGGCATGGTGGGCGAGTATCTGGCTGAGATGCTAGAGGTTGCGGGTTCGATTCCCGCTGCGGTACAAATGTTTGTATTATCTGCAAATATTAGTTCCGTGTCTGTGTTGTGGTAGCATGGTACTCGTAGTTATTTTTATTACCTAAAATAGGCTTGCGTTTGGCTACATCACACCTGATGGGAAGTGACGATGAGGCCTATTTAAGCACGCTCGCCTAGAAGATGCCTATTAACTCTTCGTTTGAAGACGCCCAAGTTGTATGATAAAGGGAACAAAGAAGCCGGAAGAGAGTTCCAGGCCTTTGATGTCCGCATGATGAAAGAGTTTGAGAAACGGTTTGTACGCGACGGTGGTATGTCAACAACAAAAGGGTGAAACGCCTCTCCACGTCTGGTCGTCAGGTGGCGGAATGGAGACGAGGGGATCAAATCGTGCAGCTCCTGAGCACACTCACCGAAATGTATGCGGTAGAAAATACACAAACACGCAACTCTTCGACGATGCTCTAAGCTTTGTAACCTTTTCGCAACCAGTGCCTCGTCATTAATTAGTTTTATGGCACGGCGCTCTATTGAGTCCAAAGCAGCAAGCTGATATTTTGCGGAACCATCCCATAGGTGGCTGCAATATTCCATGCATGACCTCACTTGAGCTTGGTACAGCGTAAGTAACTTATACCCAGTTCGTGATACCCACGACACAGGGGATCCTAGTGTGGGATCAGAGGCCTCAGGCGCGGTTAATGCAGAAGTGGCGTGGGCGGTGGCGGATAGTCGAAGTAACACAATATAAACCAGCATAGCGTCGTGTTTGTCGTGGAGAATTACGCCGTGTCACTTAGTGGCGGGACGTCGACTGGATGGCGTGGGCGTAATTCTCCACGACAAGCACGACGCTATGGTGGTTTATTTGTGCTACTTCGACTATCCGCCACCGGCCACTCCACTTCTGTAGAAACCGCGCCTAAGACAAAGTAACATTCTATTAGCGACGACGCTGTAGGAAAGCCAACAATACATATAAAAATAATAATAATATATGATTGAAGAAAGCTATCGAAATGTCACGCGGTCAATTGTATTGTATTACGAATATAGGAATGGAATCACTTCGAAGCTAATTCCGTTTGCCTAGTTTGGCAGGTCTATATTTGTTGTTGGGTGTTGACAGAAAAACCTGACCTCACCCGCGGCAACAAGTCGGTGCGAGCGGATGTGTTCGCGGCGCTCAGCTTCGCGACGGAGCTGCCGTTCCGCGCCGGCGTGCCGAGGACCTTCCTCCTGCTGCCCTGCACCAAGTGCGACCACACCATCATGAAAGTAAGTCATGAAGGCTGCGCCAATCCTAGCCAGATATCTTCATACAAAAAGTTTTTTTTTTTATACTACTTTGAATGACGTGACAAGCAGATGGCCCGCCTGATGATAAGCGGTACTCTCTGCCTATGAACAGTACATTATAACATAGGTCACGTCCACCTTGGGCGCGCCCTTTGTGGCATTGCACTGCGCCCGCCACCCTGAGACATAAAGATGAAAAGTCTCATGTGCCTGTAATTTCACCGGCAACCATACCCTTCAAACCGGAACACAGCAATGCGAGCACTACTGCTTTGCGGTAGAAATAGGTATGGTGGTAGTACTTCCCCGGACGAACTCCTTCACAAAAAAGCTCTACTATTACTACTGCCATGAAGCTAGGTAAAGCGTTACTTCACGCCCGGACAGCTTCTTAGTCTATATAAAGCACAAGTCCGGGCTGGTATGGAGTACTGCTGTCACGTTTGG
This sequence comes from Operophtera brumata, assembly GCA_932527175.1. Lineage (NCBI taxonomy): Eukaryota > Metazoa > Arthropoda > Insecta > Lepidoptera > Geometridae > Operophtera > Operophtera brumata. Next base: position 13,447,577 of record OW052236.1, read on the forward strand.
GATGGCCCGGCCAAACACCAGCTTGCTGCCTTGGACTCGATCGAACGTAGAGCTTTCAGGCTTATTGGTGAGCAACATATGGCGGACACTAAGATCCAGAGTCTCGAGCACCGCCGTAAAGTTGCATGCCTTTCGATTACATTTCGGGGAATGCTCCCAGGAACTTCATGATCTGATCCCACCATCTCCTTATCATCATAGGAACGCACGGCTCAGTACCATCCTTACCTCATAAGTATACTCTACTATTCTATCTAATGACAAGGGTATCACGACACAGGGGATCCCGTAACATAACTATTACGTCAAACATTAACTCTATAAACTAAATGGTTCAGTAGCGTAGCTACGTATCCAAAGGCCCAGATGCCCTCTTGGCAAGTTGTATAAAAAAAAAAGATACAAGTAAAAGATAGGTGGGAGAAATTTTCGAGGAGGATTGTTTTTTTGAGGTTTTTTTTTAACTACTTGTATGACGGAACAAGCAGACACCAGATACCCACAAGGAACTACGAGTACCATGGTACCACAACACACTGACCCGCAAGAAATATCGTCAGATCATACAAATATTTGTCCCGCAGCGGTAATGGAACCCGCAACCTTTCGCATCTCAGACGGCTACTCACCCGCCGCACCACAGAGGTCGTCAATGGGGAGAAACACTGCTTATTTATCACACTAGGTGGCGCATAATCGCTGGTGTTGTTTCGTAGCAAACAAAGGTCTATCAATGTTAAAAAAAAACTGTCAAATGGTCAAATAAATAATTTTAGTAAATAAACATTAAATAATAGTCTGGTATAAAACATGCCTCTGTGTAGTACATTTCAGTGTAAAAAAAAGTACCACCGTTTGCCTGCTGATGAGAAAAAGACAAGACCACTAAATAACAAGCACCAGCGATGGTGGCGCCATCTGAGATTAGTGCCTGTGGCTCCCCATTAAATGTTGAGTGAAGTCTTTATAGTGAAAGTAACGTTGATTGATTAATATATCTTGTTTAATTGTCAGTTGGACTATTCGACCATCTACCACAACCTGATGGAGAACTCGGTGACGCTGCACATTCTCATGGACGACGACTTCATGCTGTCCAAGAAGCGAGTCGCTAAATACTTGTTCGGTGAGTACAACTGTTTTGTACGGCGTTGGACCTTTTACCCCACGTGAGGTGCTACTTTGCCCACGTGAGGTGCTACTTTGCCCCACGTGAGGTGTTACTTTGTCCCACGTTAGACGCTACTATACACCACGGGGAACCTACCACTTTGTTCCAAGTTGGACGCCACTAGGCGCCACCTGGGACGTTACTTTGACATCTATGATATTAGCGGTATTATGTGTGTGCATAATGTTACATACAGTAAACAACTTTCGAGTTGCAATAAAACTTAAGAAATTCATATTTTATCAAGAAAAAAGTTGACAATGATATTTTGATAATTACAGGAGTGGACAGCACGCTAGCGTACACCAACAAAGACTACGAGCGACTGGTCGGCGACGCCGGCCTCAAGAAACAAGTCAAACTGCCCAAGGAGAAGCTAGGGCTGTGCACCTCGCTCGCCATGGAAACTAATGGTAACGTAACATAACTATTTTACAAGCGTTAAGGGAGCGTTCAACTAAGACTTCGAGCGACTGGTCGGCGACGCCGGCCTCAAGAAACAAGTCAAACTGCCCAAGGAGAAGCTAGGGCTGTGCACCTCGCTCGCCATGGAAACTAATGGTAACGTAACATAACTATTTTACAAGCGTTAAGGCAGCGTTCAACTAAGACTACGAGCGACTGGTCGGCGACGCCGGCCTTTAGAAACAAGTCAAACTGCCCAAGGAGAAGCTAGGGCTGTGCACCTCGCTCGCCATGGAAACCAATGGTAACGTAACATTACTATTTTACAAGCGTTAAGTCAGCGTTCAACAAAGACTACGAGCGACTGGTCGGCGACGCCGGCCTCAAGAAACAAGTCAAACTGCCCAAGGAGAAGCTAGGGCTGTGCACCTCGCTCGCCATGGAAACTAATGGTAACGTAACATAACTATTTTACAAGCGTTAAGGCAGCGTTCAACTAAGACTACGAGCGACTGGTCGGCGACGCCGGCCTCAAGAAACAAGTCAAACTGCCCAAGGAGAAGCTAGGGCTGTGCACCTCGCTCGCCATGGAAACTAATGGTAACGTAACATAACTATTTTACAAGCGTTAAGGCAGCGTTCAACTAAGACTACGAGCGACTGGTCGGCGACGCCGGCCTTTAGAAACAAGTCAAACTGCCCAAGGAGAAGCTAGGGCTGTGCACCTCGCTCGCCATGGAAACCAATGGTAATGTAACATTACTATTTCACAAGCGTTAAGTCAGCGTTCAACAAAGACTACGAGCGACTGGTCGGCGACGCCGGCCTCAAGAAACAAGTCAAACTGCCCAAGGAGAAGCTAGGGCTGTGCACCTCGCTCGCCATGGAAACTAATGGTAACGTAACATAACTATTTTACAAGCGTTAAGGCAGCGTTCAACTAAGACTACGAGCGACTGGTCGGCGACGCCGGCCTCAAGAAACGAAGTCAAACTGCCCAAGGAGAAGCTAGGGCTGTGCACCTCGCTCGCCATGGAAACTAATGGTAACGTAACATAACTATTTTACAAGCGTTAAGGCAGCGTTCAACTAAGACTACGAGCGACTGGTCGGCGACGCCGGCCTCAAGAAACAAGTCAAACTGCCCAAGGAGAAGCTAGGGCTGTGCACCTCGCTCGCCATGGAAACTAATGGTAACGTAACATAACTATTTTACAAGCGTTAAGGCAGCGTTCAACTAAGACTACGAGCGACTGGTCGGCGACGCCGGCCTTTAGAAACAAGTCAAACTGCCCAAGGAGAAGCTAGGGCTGTGCACCTCGCTCGCCATGGAAACCAATGGTAACGTAACATTACTATTTTACAAGCGTTAAGTCAGCGTTCAACTAAGACTACGAGCGACTGGTCGGCGACGCCGGCCTCAAGAAACAAGTCAAACTACCCAAGGAGAAGCTAGGGCTGTGCACCTCGCTCGCTATGGAAACTAATGGTAACGTCACGTTACTATTTACCGCCGAGATAGGAGCGCTGGTGGTTGAGTGGGAGGGACCTCGACTTCCGATCATCAGGTCGTGGGTTCCAATCCCCGTGCACAAATGATTTTACAAACCTTTATTTAAGGCGCAATAGGTTCACAGCACGTCTATAATGAGCTCTAGAATTTTAAAGTTTCTGATAAGAGTTCTTACAGTTTTCAAGAAGAAAAAAACATATGGTATTCTTAAGCTATTTATCTAGTGAAATCGTAAATGCAATACACTATTTGAATTACTTCACTCGATAAAAAATATATCAAAGATACCACCTTTTTAAAATTGAAATACCATTTTAAACTTACTTCTTCCACGTTTAAATTTTTAAAACATTTGGTAACTTCTTAATTATTATTTGAGTTAGTGAAGTCATCAACAAAATTTATCAAAACTCTAAAGGGCTCTTTTTCGCCTCGTACAAAAATGTTAGTTGAAACTGGTTGAACCTAAAGCGCCTTAACTTGCTTTGTATGTATGTTCGGGTCAAATCTTGCAACTGAATTTTAGAAGTTATCCTCAACCGATTGAGATGAAATTTTGCGTACCTGTCAAGTTCCGATGACAATAAAATATTATGGTGACAGCGAGCTGATCTGATGATGGAGACGGAAGGTGGACAACGGAACTCCTCGATAGTAGACTGGCCATGTTTAGGCTCATTTCGATCAGCACACGGTTCTCTAAAACATTTTTTTTTGTGGATTAACGGTTTTTCCCTAGTTAGATTAATTCAGCTCTAAAAACCCCCTTATTGCAAATTTCATCGAAATCGTTTTTAATTATTGGCAAGGTGTTAATTCTAATAATATGTTCAGATGTTAATAATATGAATAATATGTGTAGATATATTATGTATTTATGTATTATAAGTTAGACTATATGTATACGTACTCTTTTATTTATTTATTTTATCTACACCACTGTCCTTTATCGTTCTCGTTAATTCTAGTCCATTCCAAGGTTGTCTAGAATAGATTTCCCGCAGCGATAAGGCGGCCCATTGTACTTCCATACTTGTATTTTGATTGTTGTTTATGTGGTGTGTTATAAAGTGTTATCTATCTATCTATCTATTGCTCATATAATAGTAGGTATAGGCTGTGGTATAAGGTACTTTGCTACCATAAAACGCGAGTCATCCTTGGAATAGTTACACGGTGTTTTGTCTCTTGCACTGACAGCCAGTTTAAAATTCGATTGAATGAGACAAAACACGGTGTTTTATTCCACTATTCCAAGTATAATTTGAGTTTATTAGCAGTATGGTTAGAGTCAATGCTGTAGGCGATACAGGATGACCTCCCACTCGATGGACTGACGACATTTTAAAGGTCGGTGGCCGGAGGCGGCGCAATACGATTAAGCCAGGTTCATATTGCTGTGTCGGGTGTGTCGTGGCGCGCCAGAACGCAATCGGTAACGCTTATTACCTACTAGCAGCGCCCCGCGGTTTCTCCCGCGTAAGTCTCGATCCCGTGGGAATATCGGGATAAAAATGTGCCTATGTGATATTCCGGGAGTCCAGTTATCTCCATTCCAAATTTCATGCAAATCCGTCCAGCCGTTTCAGCGTGAAGAAGTAACAAACACATTACACACACACACACACACACACACACACAAACTTTCGCCTTTATGATATTAGTGTGATGACTGGCTACGCATTAGTAGGTTGTATTGTGCTGTGGCGCGTCAACGTACTAATGTTAATCTAGTCATCACACTAATATTATAAATGCGAAAGTTTGTGTGTGTGTGTGTGTGTGTGTGTGTGTGTGTGTTTGTTACTTCTTCACGCTGAAACGGCTGGATGGATTTAGATGAAATTTGGAATGGAGATAACTGGACTCCCGGAATAACAGATAGGTACATATTTATCCCGATATTCCCACGGAATCGAGACTTACGCGGGTAACACCGCGGGGTGCAGCTAGTATGTAATAAACGTAACTGATTGCGTTCTGGCGCGCTACGACACACCCCGACACAACAATATGAACATAGCTTTAGTCGTAGCATTCTAGGAGCCGCTAACATGATAATTATTATGTTTCAGGTACAATATTCGCGGGCGCCAAGCTGCAGGCGGACCGGCCGACCGTGCGGCGGTTTTCGACGGTGGCGGGCAGCAGGATCGCGCAGTCGGCGCAGCCCTGCGGCGCCGCGCCGCGCTGCGAGTGCCGCGAGGGCACCGTGCACTGCAGGCCCTGCGCGGACACGCAGCGAATGGTAAACAGCACTTGATAACTAGGGATATTTACCATGATTTTTGATTTTTAAATGTTCCCGAAAAAAAAAAAACCCGTTTCTATTGAAAAGTATGTACATAACCATGATATTAAAAGATAAACGGCTAATTACCACTAATTTCGCCACTTTGCTGACGTTTCGAGACTGAATTCAGAAGCCTCTTCATCATGAGCACCGCCCGCGACCGCGTTCGACGGTAGACCGGCGAATACTGCGTGCTGCCGCGCGCTCACCTCGCTGGCCGTTTATCTTTTAATATGATTCGGCCAACCACGATAATTTCAATTAAATAACCATGATAGTTTCAAAAGTTATACTTGATAACTACTTCCCCAAACTAAATGTTTCATTGAAAACCGGCCAAGTGCGAGTCGAAGTCGCGCGAACCATTATCTATAAAAACGGCAAAAAATAACGTTTGTTGTATGGGAGCCTCGTTAAATATATATTTTATTCTGTTTTTTAGTATTTGGTGTTATAGCGGCAACAGAACTTCAACTGTCTAACTATCACGATTCATGAGATACAGCCTGGTGACAGACGGACAGCGGAGTCTTAGTAATAGGGTCCTTTTTTAACCTTTGGGTACGGAACCCTAAAAAGCTCTGCTACTACAGGTCTAGCGCTTAACTGAGTCAGTCCCTGAGATATGGGAGCGGTAAGGGAGGGGTGTTTTCGTTACGTCAAAATGAAACGTCGCTTCAGTCATCAGAGACGGGAACGAACACACACCTCCCGTACCGCTCCCATACCTCACTAATTTCAAGTATTTCCCATACTCACTAAGTTCCGATCACTAATTTTAAATAGTTTGGTTGGAATAATATATTTTTCAACGAAAACTTGTAATATTAGTAACACTGCTAGAGCGGTTTCGCACTACATCCTATCCGAAACCTTGAAAATACGGATCTATAAAACTCGAGAGAAATCGGATGACTGAAATCGGATCTAGTGTATAACAATAGCACTAGCATACAAAAAGTTGTACGTCTTCTCCGGACCGTATTTTCACGGATTCTGATCGGACGATTATATATTAGTTACTACGCTAGTGTAATGTACTCATGTTTACTTAGAATCAAGCTTGTTTTATTTTTATTTTTATTTATGTGATAGTGTGTAATAGCTCTAGTGAATCAAGTACCAAGACAAACAAGTGAAGTACCATTAACAACAAAAACAACGTAGTGCGAAACAGTTCTTAGGCTGGATCTTGTACTAAGGTTGTTTTTATCGTGCGGATTTCATCACGCACGCGGGATTGCCCCGCATACGGAAAATTTCACGCAGCGTGAGACACGCAAGCCTACAATCTAGTTTTCTGCGGGCTGCTATGCGTCGTGGTTGTGTACAATGGACGACAAACTCCGCAAAGTATTGATCTTATATCCTCCTCACTTAAACTTTCGAAATTTGGTGCTAGTTCCTTTAATATTTATTTCCAGGCTGCGTCTCTAGCGTCTCTGTTTTTATATAAATCATGGGTTTTATCCCATAAGCAAGGCCGCAAATGTACCCAATTATAACATGTTGCGTGTCAATTTTCATTTTCGATTTGTTTATACAACACGCGCGTGACATGCATGACAGTAAAATGCACACTGGATCAAAGAGGATTTAAAAACTGGATTTCATAGATGTGCACACGCATGCGGGGTCCCCGCGCGGTGCATCCCGCCCCGCATCCCGCGTCCGTAGTCTACGCATTACAATAAATACTTATTTAGAAAAGACCCTTCCGGGTATCACGCATACGGGGCAATCCCGCACGATATGAAAAATACCCTAAGAGTATAACTTTTGAAACTATCATGGTTATGTATATACTTTTCACTAGAAACGGGATATTTACCATGATTTTTGAGTTTTGAATGTTCCCGATATTTCGGAGTTCTCCCGTGATCATGGCGCATGCAACTGTGTCGAAATATCGGGCATAGGGAATAGGACATTCAAAACTCAAAAATCATGGTCAATATCCCTAAGAGTAGTGATGTGATCGTGTGTTGCAGCTGGAGATGTCGTTCTTCAACACTGACGACATCGACGAGCTGATAGACCTGGCGATGGAGCCCTCGGCGCTGCCCTCCTTCCGGTGATCTACACCTCATATAGCTAGTATTCAATGTAAATAAAATATTACATGTACACAATAGGTGGAATAAACTTTAATGAATTGTACACGTTTTTCATTACATTTTTCTTATACAACATGAGTGACAATGGAGACATTATATGAATAATGGTAATTTGGTCACTAGGCTGCGCAAGTTGATCTATATCTTTAAGACCTTGAGGCATGTCGCGGACCGTAGGACCATAAGAATGGTTTACTTTGCCTTATGCCAGCCCATTGTTGAGTACTGCATTTCCTCTTGGGGAGGTGCAGCCAAAACTCACTAGATCGAGTTGGAGAAAGCACAGCGGGCTATTTTGAAGTCACGGGTAGAGCTGTCACAATACGTAGTCCTGATCGCACACTAGAATCCCCTGTATGTTGTGGCGGCCCCCGATATCGGATTCCGTGACTCTGTCCTTCGTATCTATGTGACGACCACATCAACGCGGATTCTAAAGGCTTAGGGCCTAGTACAGGTTTGTTTAAGTTTTGCATTCGGTGACCCGATCATAGAATTGAGAGTCAATATTTGTTTTTTTGTGTTTCTCACAAGTCCGCTAGGGGCGCTTATCATTTTCGGCGTACACAAACGACACTAAGACTCAGTTCAGTTCAGTTCTTGAACAAGTGGCCCTGGCGGAGTAGACCACAATTTCGCCAATGTCACGATTTAAAACAAGTTCAGCTTTTGCACGACTCGCAATTCGGTTCGGTGTTCGTTATTCCGAGTTGTAACAAATAGTAGGTAAACCTGTGGTCGGCCCTCTGAGGGCCTACCACAGGTTTGTAATTTATTGCAACTCGGGATAACGAAAACCGAATTGCGACTCGAAATGTGGTAATTTGTATGGAGTCACCGATGAGCGCCCCTAGCGGATAAGTTGCGGAACTTATTTGCTAGTATGGGTTTCTTTGGTTATACCGACTACCGAAAAACGAGTCGGAAATCCACTCACTGCGATCATTTCGTGAGACCAACTCACGATTACAACGGTTTTTCTGCAAAATGCGATGCGAGTTCCCAAATTGACAGTACTATGATCGAAATCACTCGAAATACGATAATCTTTTCGTGTTTCACTCTCACTTGGGTTTTGGACGGTGAGAAGCTTGTTTTCGTTATCTCGAGACCAAATCTTGGAGTATTTTGGAACGATTTTTTTTCTTTTTTAATTCAATTATGTCTTTTAGATATTTTCTAGCATTATCTAATTTTATGAATCGTCTAAATTGGATAGGGATCCAAGATAACCTATAACGAAAACAGCAAACGCAGGTAGAGTTGTAAAAAACAATGTCCATAGAATATGAATAAAATATCTACTATCAACTCCATAAACTTTATCATAATCTGAAATTACATTGGACTTGTCCACATTTTGTAGTAGCTTCACTTTTCTATTACATAGAAGATTTTTGTTTGTGTTTCTGAAACAAACAAACAATCGCACCTATTTCAGAGCTTTTTTTAATTAAAAAATGGTAATTTAAACGTTTTTCCTTGGAGGAATGAATGCTTTAAGCGACACTGACTGCTTCGAAAATCAAATTCCATAGAGATTTGGTAGCATTTCACGTTTTAAATCCAATGCGCCATCTTTCTAAAACCAACAAGTTACGAGTATCTCGGAAGTTACGGGTGAGCGCTCGATCGACCGATTTACGAGTACGCCGAACACTCAGGGTAAGGTGAAAGATGTATCGATTGAAATTACTTCATTCGGTAACGAGTGCTCGCTACTCGGAAGTCGGAAGTCGGTCGAATTTCTTTGCAAAACTTAGCATAAGCCCTCTGCTCACCAAGGCGAACTTCGTGGCGAGGGACAAGAACTTCAAGTAGGTACCTACATCTGGGTGAAATGAAGTACCTATGTAATTATTGACCTCCGAAATAACTAGTGGTTCGCCCCGAACTGAGACCTCGCGAATACACGCAATTTAGGTAGGTTACCTTATTTTGTACTTACGAAATTTAAATATTTATTACGCGAGTAGTAGTTATACCTATATTGTAGTTTTTACAACCTTCGACCAAAGTAAAGTCTACAACGACGTTTAAATTCCTAGAAACGGAACAATGGATCTTATAATGTGGTTATTGTTTTATGGAGTAGGGGAGAGTTGGATATTACCGAGCCCCTAAGAGAAAATGCTTAAAACTCAGCGTAGGTTAGGTTAGGGTTATAAAAATAAAAGATACCTATGAATATTAGTAGGAAATATATTTGGCTTAAAGTATAGATTCGCAAAACATTTAAAATTAAACATAGAAATAAGATATTATTGAAAAACCAAAAAACTGTAAAACGCGATACTATCAAACAGGTACGTTAATATCGTGCCCATGACCTTTAAATTCGTGCCAGTTCGATAATACTGTGCTAATACAAATAACTCCATTTTTAGTTACATATTGTATATTATATCTATTGTAATATAAATTATTTATTATTTATTTATTAAGAAACAAAAAAAAACAATGTAAATAAATGTATATTATTTATTATATAGTCTTCTAACAACATTCTATTTCAAAAAGTTATATCTTCAACAGTATCATAATTTAACCAGCCTCAATGTAAATCCTTATAAATAACAGCTTCTTACAAGTTTTTTTTACAAATATTCGTGTTAATATAAACTTTACGGTTGGTAAAACTGTTATAAACTTAACAATAACAACTTATTTGCTTCAGATCGAATAAACTGTCTCAAAATTGCTTAAAATTAAAATTCTTGGAACTGTTATTATTTTCCTGCCATTTACTACCATTTCCTTTCATTACTTATGTCTTCATCTCCCTCCTTCATGTTCATCCCACGACTTCTTCTTTTTCGGGGTTTTCCCGTTGTCCACGTTTTTCGGCATTGGATCTTTCATCCTATAAGGTCAATATAATTTTACTAAAGGTAGTAGTACTTTTTCATATATGATAATACCGCGCCCTTGGCACGGAATTATCAAACACGGTCTTTTTTTTTTGTAACCCCTTGCCAATAAACATAAGGAAAGAATATTGCTAAAACATCTTCACACATGCAATTTTAAGTATTTTTGCCTTCAAAATGCATGTAATAAATGATGCAACATTTAAGAAGCAAAAAACAAAAAAAAAGAAGCAAAAATAATAAGTAAAGGGCTCACCTCTTAGGGAAGATACTCTCAAAATAATAGTCGAAGTGCCGAACATTTTAAAACAATTGTGGACTTTCTCTGGTGGCTCGGAACATGCTCGGAACAGACAGACGATGCGCGCGGGGAGGGTCGTCTGCCTCGAGCTTCGATATTATTAGCACTATAGGCACTCGCTATTCGTAGTTTTTGATATATGCAGGGGCGCGGAGATATCAGGCGCGCCGAAATATCTAACTCTCCCCTACAAGTTCCGAAATTCTTAATTTTACTTGTTTTTTTTTTTTTTTCGTTTTTTTTTTTTTTTTTTTTTCGGTTGGAGTGCGTCGCGTTCACTCACCTTGATAAAGGCTCTCGAAACGGGTCGACACAATGTCGGTGCTTACATCGATTTAACGGTACGTGAAAAGTTCCCGTTTTTATAAAATAATTTTATTTGTATATAATTTTTCCCAGTATTTGTGTCATAAAAGCTACAAACATACCAAATTACCAAATTTCTGCGTTGTGGGATTAGTGGAAGTACCCTAGAGGTTTCGGTTTTTTACATTTTTGATTTTTCCTAATACTTCAAAAACTACATACCTGCCTACATAGGTTATACATAGGTTAGCAAATCATTAAAAATAGTTTTGAAATGTCGAAGCGAACTTTCATATGACACCCCATTTGATCTGATATTCTCACATTTATTTTCTTGGACCCCAATATCTCAACAACCCAAGAAGCTTGAATTTGGGTAGTCCACAACCCCCTCTGCAATGCTCTAAGCACTCGACCTATAAAGCTGAAAAAAAAAAGAAAAAAAAACGCGCCACAAGAGAATTACAATTGTTGGATCGACTCTTACCGCTTCCCGCCATTTTCGAAAAGAGACGTTGTCTACTCTTATTTTATTTCTTTTCCTAGTGTTTTCTTGAGTTATTTTGTGTTATTTTGGTGGCATTTTAATTAATGCAGCTCGTTTAAAAAGCACAAGCGTAGTGAAATGAAATGGAAGTGAATTGCGTGACTTTTGAAATTGGTGGAAATTGTCTACCAAAGTTTTAGTAAAATTGGCCACCGTTTTACTAAAACATGACTCGACTGTGACTTTGACGACTTGGAAGGAGTGTAACGTTGCAAAATTTATTGAAAATACAATATAGTGAAAATACAGATACTTGAAAATGGCAAATGCAAAAGCCGTGCGGCGCCAATTATATAAAATAAAAAATAAAAAAAGAATTGTTGGATCCAAAAACTACAGTATATGGTGGACCAGTAAACCTCACCCAATTATTGAAAAAAAAAGAATCCTCTACAGCTCTATGCCGGCTCTACGCTCATGGACGTAGTATACAAGTCCATGTCAAGCTAGAGACGTACTATAGAGACAAGTAGTCAGAGTTTTTTTTTGGTAGTAGTGTTCTGCAAGTATAGAGTTCTGTGGGCGGGCTCCGGCTCTCTCTATATAGGTACTTTGTGGTGGGCTCTACAAATAAATGAATTGTTTATAAAGTTTACACGAAAATAAATAAAATAAATTATGATCCCAGAACAGACCCGATTCACAAAGATATTGAAAAAGAAGTAATGTGCAATCCTCACTAGTAACAATTTGCTGGAAAATAGACAGTTATCAGAATAAGTTCATGTGAATTATGAAGGCCTAAAAACATGAAGTGGATAGCTATTTGTTTAGCGCCTGTTTTACTTGTTCTGCTTTGGAATTTCTCATTCCTATGGGGAGTCGTTCATTTATCATTACTTACAATATGCATAATTATACTGGTGTTCGCGCTTACTCTCTGGGGCCATGTTTCTCTATCGTCTCCCCATCACACCTCGACATTTTTATTGGACACAGTAGAGAAAGAAGTGCGACAACTCGACGACATTCTCAAGGTACGCAGAAATAGTGCCTAATAGTGCGATCCAGTTATGAACTAAAAAATAATAATATAGTATTTATTCATACTTTTTAGGAGGAGGCAACTAACTGGCCTCAGTCAGCTAAGAAAACTCATTTGCCTGTTATATTTGGGAGAACAGTGGACAGTCAGCTTCAGTTACTCATTGACTACCTACTGCGAGATTTCGTCACTCGATGGCTTAAGGAGTTATCACACAAACCGGAGCCTGTGGTGGATAAATTGAAGGAGCACATTTGGGGTGCAATTCAAAACTTGTATGAGAGGCTGTTAAGAGTTGATGCCGAAAAACTGTTAGCAAGTGATATGGTGATGAAAATAACCCAGCATTTTGAGAGAATTAGAATAGCTAAGGATTGTGCGTGAGTATTTGTTATTGAATGTTTTGTCAAGCATTGTATTTTCTGTTGAGTCGAAGTATTTACCATCCCTGTCTTTGTTTCTTTTGTTTAAAATTTTATAATCTATAGAGCTTTTAAGGAAACAAATGATACTATAATGAAGTCAAATCAACCACATTATCAGCCACAGGCTGTGTTTCAAATCAGGCCATAATCAATATTAGTGAGCTCATAAGCTTTATTTCTCAGGCTTTCTCTGAATCGGACCACGCTAATATTGATTATGGTTGATTAAGGCCTGATTCGGACCGCAGCCTTAGAATTAGCGAATTAAAGCAAGACATGTAGGTTGTAGAACCAACAACAACTGGAAAATAAAGGTTCTTGAGTGATGATCACAAACCAGACAATGCACTGTAGAAATGCCCCTCTCAAAATACCAACAACATTTAAAATGTTTTAAGAAGTTGGTGGATAGAGACAGCTCAAGACCGTTGTCATGGCACGGCCTATGTTCAGCAGTTGACTTCTACAGGCTGGTGATAATGAGAACAAACCACATTGCCCAATTTTTGACAAAGTGTGTTCCCCAAATGAAATGACGGTGCCTGTACTTACTATATTTTTAAATTTATTTATTTATAATACACAAGCACCTCTCGGAGCTGATGCGTGTATATCTTAGTCCTTATCAGTGAACTTTAAATGTTAGTCAAGTCTATTTTTGAAAGAATTTACTGAGGGGCACTGATCACTGAGTCTGGTAGCCGGTTCCAAGTGCGTACGACGCGATTAGACAATATGTGCATCCTCGGATTGCTGGTTCTTGGCCCGCATTGCAGCTTCAGCGAGTGTCCTCTGAGTCCTATATTATTGTTCATGATATATTTTTCCCTATTGTAGATTGGAACTAAATCAGGCTCCAGTATTTGCTCTCTCTCCACACTTGATGGCAGCAGACACAGAACTGCACTATTTGCGACAGATTAGTGAACTTATTGTTGTTTTCTTGATGCCGGGATGCTACTCGATGTTGCCGGCCTCACATCTCATGAGAGAGATATTGGCTTGCAAAAGTAAGTTCATTATCATCATCATCAGAAATACAGAAATACAGAAATACAATTTATTTGTAAAACTAATTTACATGTCAAAAAAATAAATCCAATATAAATAAAAATCACAATTATAAAGCATAACATAATATCAAGTCAAGGTAGGCACAAGACAAAACAATTACCTACACTAATAATGATTACACAAGTAACCTTCTTTCGAGAAGTTCGCTCACAGAATAGAAATTCTGCTCGATAAGCCAACGTTTCAGACGAAACTTAAAACTGGATAAACTGCCATCCGATGTGACAGAGTCTGGTAGTTTGTTGTATACTGCCGGACCCATTACATGAGTTAACTTTGAGGACTTCGTGAGGGAGCGGCCGATAGACGCGAGCTTCCCTGCGTTCCGCGTCCCGTACGAGTGGATGTCGCCATTCTTCTTGAACCCTCCTAGGTTTGACCGGACATACACCGCTACTTGCATTATCACAATGCAGGGCAGTGTAAGTATGCCTAGTTCTTTAAAATGTGGTCTAGCAGAGACGTCACGTCGTATATTAACTAAGGTGCGTACGGCTCGTTTTTGCATCCTGAAGGCACGCTCCCAGTCGGCAGCGCGCCCCCATAGTATTTTTATCTATATTTATAAATACTCATATATATTTATGAGTATTTTTTACATCAACAGACAACAGACAAATTCCGTCACTTTCTAACTCAGTACAGTTAGAAAGTGACAGAATAGAGCTCGCGTAATGAAAGGTGGACGAAAAACAGTATTTAAACAAATATTTGCTGCATAATCGAAAATATGAACCTGCAATGCCCTCTAAAATAATATTATTTGTTAGTCTTATTAATTTTATCAATGTACGTCGATAGTTAATAGCGATATTTATGTTATAAGCGCATTATAGAGTTAGTTAGTTAGTTCACGATTTTTTGGAAAAATGTTAATGATGAACATATCTTTTTGTTGTCATCAACTGTAGATTTTGCTAAAAATACGTTTAAAAGATGCCTATTAGACTCTTGACTGCCTCTTAACACAGATACTTAAAAACTATATTGTTGTAGTGTCTGATCGCTACGAAAGGCCCTTAGCGGCAGAGTCGGGCTCGTACACAAAGGGTTCCGTACCATCATACAACATTTAACACTGTAAGTACTCTTTTATTATTAGGACCCCTTTAATTGTGAACTTCATATATTTTATTTTTATTATTTGTTGTTATAACGGCAATAGAAATACACACTCTATGTAAATTTCATGTGTCTATCTATTAATTACGGTTCAAGTAACTTACAGACAGACGAACAGCTGTACAGCAGAGGCTTAATAATTAGTGAGGTCCTGTTGGCACTCTTTTTCGTACGGAACCCTAAAAACGAATTTAACAATAGGATTTTACAAACAGAATAACTGTATAAGTTACATTATAATTACAAAAATACTTTTTCATAGCACAACGTGTCGAGTCGCGCTACAAAATACGTTTTCATAGCACAACGTGTCGAGTCGCGCTACAAAAATACGTTTTCATAGCACAACGTGTCGAGTCGTGCTACAAAAATACGTTTTCATAGCACACCGTGTCAAATCGCGCTCCGTTCGCGCTGCTCCTTGTACTCGTAACAAGCCTCATCACCTGTATTTGAGCCCGTATCTCACCTCCATCAATAGATATCACAACAGATTGTTGCCAGAGGTATTCCCCTCAAGCTAAAATCTTTTTTTTTCGAGGCTCTGATGTTTTAGTTTATGACGTTTTTGCTGCACCCTCTTTGAGCTAAAAAAAACAGTTTTTTTCGAAATTTTATAAATATCAAGCATGGTAATTTATCTGTTTATGGTATTTATATTAACTTATCATTGATCTAGTGTAAAGTACCTAGGTAATTATTTTGTACCTAAATGATTTTATAATAAATGCTAATATGGCATGGGGGTGTCGGATGGAAACCTTTTTAAATACCGCCCGCGATTAGAGATAATAATTAGAATTAGGTACTAAACTTCAAAATGCTGAAAATTACACGAGCTATTGCTTTCAAAGAACATCAGCCACCCTCTTACTTAGCCGACTCAGGAGCAATCTTAGCGATATGGCGCTGGCGGCTGGAAGTCAGACCAGGTCGCAGAGGGCTATATAGAAGATTCCGTGGAGAATAAGTGTAAAATTATTGACAAACTCTGACACCAGAGGCCAGCACTACCTCATACGATACTAAACTAAACTAGTGTAAAATTACTAAACGTATTACAGAGGCAATTAATTTAGTCCCCAATGAGCCTATGAGTCTGGCCCTCCTACATCCAGGGATGAAGTGTTTCAATCAAACCCACAGCCACTGTATAAAAATCCCGTGACTTCGGAGCAATTTTCATTTCACAATATACCGTTTACATTGTAACAAATCCCAACAAATACTATAAATATGCAGGGAAAACGATAATAAAACATACAGAATTGTATAAATTTCACTTTCAAGTTTAATTATAGACTTTCAATATCACTGTTTAATATCCTCGCAATCGAAGTGAAACGCAGAGTGCATACTCGTTTATAAAACGCGTTTTATCCTCGACTTGAAATCCACCCTCGCCTGCGTCTAGGATAAAATGGCTTGTTTTGTGCACTAGTTTTACAATCTACTATTGTTCATAATTTTCAGTTCTGCAACCTGCAATAGATTTGCTCACAGAGCCAGATTACATTAACCAGAAAATCATCCTTTATTTGGAAGCACAAAAGGAAGTGAATGCTATGCATGTCAGGACCCACGAGTATGCAAAGACCTTTGAAGACTATATACGGCTGATAAAAAATTGTAATAATGTCGACACACTCAAGAGGTTACGGTATGTGAATATTGATAACACTTTCGTTGTAGTAATGTTTTAGGAAATTGGGGCATTGGTGAATTATCAAAATTATTGTGTCAGCTTAATTATTTATGTCTAGACTCATTATGTAGGTAATCTTTTCTGACGCTCTGAATAGAATACTGATTAGTAAAATACGAATTTATCAACCAATTTTTGGGCTACAATTAGAACCAAAGCACAGAATATTATAATAGTAACTACATATATACAAAATGCAAATACATTCAATCTTTCGCATTTAAAATACTAGAAGGATGAGAGCTTGGTAATAGGGACGAGAAGAGATGTAAGACGAGGACGCGTCGTGAACGCGCCGGCGCGCCCCTTTGGTGTAATTTCATACAAAAATTTATAGAAGTGTCGCGACGCAAAACATACAGAAGAGACGGGACGCGGACGCGACGCGTTTACGTCTAAGCCGCGTCCGCAACGCGTCCTCGTCTTACGTCTTTTCTGTCTGGCTTGCCCCCTAAGATCGTGGGCTACTTCAAATCACGCTCGTGCACCAATGGATTTTCCTTTTCCACTCGAAAAATGTATATAAGCTTTTAAACCCTTAAGAAAAAGAGAAAAAATCGGCAAGGCAGCATGTCCTAGAACCAAAAATACGAAACTTTTGACATGTGTATGGAAAGAGCCACTATTGGTCCGTAGGCCCTTTTCAGGGCCACCAAACCTCAAGCTGGCTCTCCTGTCGCAGGACGACCAAGAAAGAACCGGTGACACGAACAAGCAGTATAAAGTTGTCTGTTTTTCTATTCCAGTTATGACATTGTAACGCAAATCATGCAAGCCACGACACTACAGAACGTGAAACGAGCGAAAGGTGTTGACTTAGATGCCGTCGATAAAAACGCCGCCACACACAACGCCAGTCGCCAGCAAATAGCTGATGCTAAGAAACTTCAAAGATACATTCATCAGTTGACCATAGCTAAAGACGAATGTGAAACGGCGCTGAACGCGTTGGGATGGGATGGGGCTTTTCCTACAGTAGAGTCTGATAGTAAGGTGAGGGCTTTAAAGAAAAGCAGTTTATAGTTCCGAGTTCCGTAGTTGGCGCAACCGGCTGGGTATTATTTAATCAATGGATATAAACTACACTTTGACCGTGCGACTATAAAACTCGGATTATCCTTGAAATATTTACAGTGTTTTGTCTTTTGCATTAACAAACAGTTTAAAATTCGGTCGAAAAAGACAAACCACGTGGTAATTATTCCAAGTCGTTTTTTTTTTGCGTAGATAAACGTGTACTTTAACAGTATCAGATTTTTTTATGCAATTTATTTATTAATTTCAGACTTTACCTCTCCACAAAGCAATGGAAAGTGTCACCGGAAGAAAATACCTGTCAATGTTTCTAGAGACGATGTGCTCACAAGGCTTAGTCGGTTTCTGGATGGCCGTCGAAGAGTTGCGGCACAGTCCTAGGAGCAGTTGGCACCAGCTCGGTGCTGAAATATTTTACACGTATATTAGGTCTCCTAGCGCTGAAATTAAAGTTGATAAGGTATTTTATTCTCTAATATTTGTTAAAGGGTGGAAATTGAAAGTGCTGCAAGTTTTTTGCTGTTTTTTTTTTCTTTTTCAAACCAATGTTTTATGAAAGTAGTGATAGGAACCGTGAGCTGATCAAAATGAGCCCAGACACTACCAGGCTACTATAAATCATCGAGGAGTTCCGTTTTCTACCATCAAATCAGATCACTGATACCATAATATTGTATTGTAATTTGAATTTGAGAGGTATACAAAATTGTAGGTAAATTCAGTTGCAAGATTTGTCCCTCACTCACAGACAGACAGGAAAGCAATTTAAATAAAAGCTTGTAATGTTACACGCTTTTATTTAACTTGCTCAAAACTCGCAATTATTTTTAATGGGGATGTCTCCAGAAATTATTGTTGTCCTTAGAAATATTTGCAAGATTTGAGCAAAACTAATGCAAATTACTGATTATGATAAAAATGATGAGATTATATGAATGATGTAGTTATCCATAAAATTACATTGCCAGGACACAAGAAAAAGGATGGAATCATTTCTACTCGGTGACAAAGGGCCTGAAGTATTTTATGAAGTGCAAGAAACTGTCGTAGATACGATACAAGATAAATATTTCCAGTCGTTTCTTATGAGCGATCAGTACAAGGCGTTGATCGCCGAACTCGCTACTGAGGAAGCTAATAAAGGTAAATAAAAGTGAGTTGATTTGAAACTAACATGAAAATAAGTAGGTGAAAAGCCGGCCAAGTGCGTGCCGGACTACAGTCGCAATTTCCCTTCGTAACTCAGTTTTCGTATCAGGAAACCTTAAATAATTTTCATTTAGAGTACTTTTAGCCCTCTATCATGGGTGATTTCAAGATTCTAGGTCAAAGAAACCTCATAGTTCACGTCCACCTAGGACGCACCCTATGTGGCATTGCACTGCGCCCGCCACCCTGAGACATAAAGATGAATAGTCTCATGTGCCTGTAATTTCACCGGCACCCTTACCCTTCAAACCGGAACACAGCAATGCGAGCACTACTGCTTTGTGGCAGAAATAGGTATGGTGGTAGTACTTCCCCGGACGAACTCTTTCACAAAAAAGCTCTACTACTACTCATGAAGTGATTCTAAGTAAAACGGCAAGAGAGTAAGATTCTTCTCTTACAGATATTCATTCAGAAAGGTCGCCAATCGAAGATCGGCAGCTATCTAACGAGTCCGTATCGTCTGCGGAGAGTGTGGGCGGGGCGGTACATCTCACGGAACACTCCACCTACGCCAGGAGGAAACTGGATCAGTTGTCAGAACGACATAATAACAAAATTCAGGTACCCAGCTGTACAAAAATAGTAACGCAAAAAGTTTTTGTTGTGTAACATCATTCCTCTCCCTTTCCTGCAAATCTGTGGGAGCAACAAAAACACCTATGAAGTTTTACAACCCGTATACCAAGTTTCGTCAAGATTGGTTGAGAAATGCGACCTGTAGAGAACAGAACAGCCGGACAGACATATGAAATAATTTTTGTCCAAGCTGATGCAGAGACGCTTCGCTCGCTCGGTCTATCATCATCATAAGACTGAAGTAGTCCATAGGATATAGGACATAGGATCCTCCCCCATAGAATGCCACAGTGATCAGACAGAGCCGCCTCCATCCACCTGCGACCTCTTAAACTGTTGTCGGTCCATTGATTCCTACACTGCGTCGTCCGGTTCGTGGTTGCCACTCGAGTACCTTTATTCCCCAACGGTTGTCAATTGCCAGTGCAACTTGCTAATTCTGAGGGCTATGTCGGTGATCTTGGTTCTTCTACGGATAGCTCTAGATACTGATGAATATACGGATAGCCCTAGAATGTTTATGTTTTTGATAAGGTTTTAAAAGTTTCCAAGAACAAAAAATTCTTCAGATTACTTCAATTGATAAAAAAAAAACAAATATACCACCTTTTTAAAACTGGAACCTACTGTTAGACACGTTTTAATTTAATAAACATTTGGTAACTTATTAATTATTAATTAAGTTAGTGAATTCATCAACAAAATGTAACAAAACTTGAAAGGACATTTAATTTTTTATATCACTTTTGTATACATAAATACACGGTATCAGAGCGTGCGCTCGCCTTCAACGCCTCGTACAAAACAATTTGAACCTACAGCGCCTTAACGTATGACCTACTTTAAATCTTAAGTACTGTCTCAAATTAATGTTAATTTACAGGCATTAGCGGCACTCCGCGCGTCTCTGAAACCAGAATCGCCAGCCTTATCAATGCTAGCAAATGAAGTTGAAAAATTGGCCGGAGAACAGATGCGTTTGGAAGCGCATCTAGCAAGAACCGATACATGGGCTGAACATTTGGGGAGCTGGCGTGCCACGGTTCACAGTGCAGAGGTCAGTGGCTTCGTCACCAAGCAGCGCAATTCCTAAGCCTCTGCGGGGCCTACATCCACCGACTTCCTGCGACCTCTATACTATCGTTGATCCATAGAGAGGAGGATTTTCATTAAGTCGCTTCGCTCGTCAAAAATTATCAGTGGTTGGGTCTGGTTCTAATGCTATAACTTCGTGTCACTGGATGCCCCTAGCGTAATCTTAGTGGCCTTTTACGACATTCACAGGAGAAGTTGGAGTCCTATTCTTAGGCTGAGACCACAAAAGCCAACCCACTTCCCGCCTTTTTTAAATTTTAATAGACCATGTTTTATTTTCTATTATTGATATTTTTATCTCTTTATAGATTTTAGACGAATCGAAACCACCCCAGTTCGTAGTGGTAGTGCATATGGCTGAACAAGAGACGGAGGAAGACGATAGACCCGAACAGATCTCCACGGGATGGGTTCTATTGCGGAATTTGAATGAGTTTCAG
Source organism: Operophtera brumata (assembly GCA_932527175.1). NCBI lineage: Eukaryota > Metazoa > Arthropoda > Insecta > Lepidoptera > Geometridae > Operophtera > Operophtera brumata. The sequence continues at coordinate 13,468,769 of OW052236.1, forward strand.
GTAAGGCATTCAATTAAGGATAATCATCGGATCCAATTAAAATAATAAATGTGACTGTTTTCAATAATTGATATTTCGCATTTTATTTCTTACAGGATTTACATAGAAAACTCAGGCCCTTGTGTTCGGATTTGAAAAATATAGAATTACCGTCAAATTCATTTAAATTTCTATTTGGTAAAAACGACAAAACCTCATTAGACAAGGCGAAGATTCTAATACAAAAGTATTTAGAAGTAAGTTGCATTTCACTATTTTATTAAATTAAATTGTTGGATTTGTTATATATATTTATATCGTATTCATTTATTTCCAGTTTGTTTTAGAAGATGAGAGATTAAACCAAAGTGAAGCTTTATACACATTCCTTAATCCTAGTTCAGAGTATTTAAAACAGGGTGAACCAAAGAAAAATAAATTCTCATTTTCTACATTATTTAAAAGGTATGAACATAGAATGATAACAAAGAATAAGTTAAATTCAAATTCCAGTTGTTTACATTTTGGGCTAAGAAACCCTTCATCGTACCCCAAAACATTACTCCGTATCGTAGTGTAGATGAGACATAATCTTGACATGCTGTAAGAAATGTTTTGGCATCCTTTATAATATATTTATCTACGCATTTTTTGTCAATGTTTATTTATTTGTGTCCTTATAATTTTCTAGCACAAGTAGTGAAGTAACAAATAGATCATCTGCAGACAGAGAGGCTTTCGTACATTTATCAGCGGATGAAGATGAAATATCACTGTATTTAGACGGGAATGGGGGAGAAGCGACGAACAAAAGTATGACTAGTTCGATGCGAGGTAAGACCAACATAATATAACACCTAACAGTAACAAGCATAGTCCTGACACACCAAGCCCGAGATAAATAGATCTTACTAAGCACGTATTAATGCTATGCATTATCTCTGTCACTTTCACATACATGTCAAATCAGGCGTGCTAGAGAGGGACAGAGACAATGCTAAGCATTAGTAAGTGCTAAGTAACGTCTATTTATCTCAGCCTAAGATTCCTTGTGTCGTGCCTATCATGAATTACGAATACCATGCACTACACACACTAAAGTGCTTGTAAACTACTTCACAGCTGCCTTACGACTATCTCGATTAATGACCTCCGTGGCACGGCGGGTGAGTAGCCTTCTGAGATGCGAAAGGTGCAGGTTCGATTCCCGCTGCGGGCCTAATAATTAATATTTAATAGTTGCTCTGGGTCTGGGTGTTGTGTTGTGATACCCACGACACGGGGTCCCAGTGTTGGGTCAGGTTATATGTCATCATCATCATCAGCCTATAGAATTCCACTGTATATATAACTACTGACATCCTGCGACCTCCATAATGTGTTAGGTCCATCGGGAGGCCTATTATTTATGTATTACGTGTATAATAAATAAATAAAATATGGCTGTAAGTCATTTAGAGCTTAAGATACATAGCTCATTTTTGAAGTCAGTCACGCACTAGCAGTGAATCTGTCTCTGACAAAAGTTGTAATGTCTAGTGACGTGTCGTGGGTTCGAATCCCGTTCGTGCCAATACACTTTGTACTACAAAAATGTTTACGCTTACTTCGTGTTGTCAAACGATTGAAGGTTAAAATCCGTGGTATGCTAGAAATTTCACATGTATTTTATGAAATTTTACCTGTGCGACGCGCTCTGAATCCCTTCACCACAATGGTTCTTTTATCATCGATCACAGTTTCACAAGGCCCTTCTGCCAAGTCTCGATTTTCCGTCTCTCCCTTTCAGGTGCGGGCATAATCGCGGAAGAAAGAGATAGCATAGCGGAGCCACTGTACGCTTTACTAAGCGAGGTGTTTGACATGCGGGGTGTGTTCAGGTGGCTCAGGAAAACACTAGTCACTTTTGTACAAATTACCTATGGACGGACTATTAACAGGTAATAAATACCAAATACACTTACGTATTCACTCAGACTGTGGAATGAGAAAATACGCGGCGAAAATTAATAAAAAACGGAATTTGGGTAACCTCTGCCTTTAACAATGCATTACCTCATAGGTCACGTCCACCTAGGACGCACCCTATGCGGCATTGCACTGCGCCCGTTACCCTGAGATAAAAAGTATCATGTGCCTGTAATTTCACTGACACCCATACCCTTCAAACCGGAACACAGCAATGCGAGCACTACTGCTTTGCTGATTAGGTATGATGGTAGTACTTCTCAGGACGAACACTTTCATAAAAAAGCAGTTTAAAAAAAACGAGAATCGTTTTTCAAAGAATCTTCAATCTTCTGTGGCCTGTGGACGACCTCTGTGGCGCGGCGGGACAACGTTCGCCTGCGACGCAGGAGGTTGCGGGTTTGATTCCCGCCTCGGAACAAATATTTGTGCGATCCGCAGATATTTGTTCAGGGTGTTCTGGGTATTTTCTATATATAATAAAAAATATCTATCTATGTAATATATTGTATTCAAATTCAAATTCAAAATCTTTATTTCAGGCTTACTGAGAAATGCACTAAACCTAAACAGTAAGCCCATATCAACATAAATACCTTAGAAACTAACATACACATAAAAAACACTTTATTACTTAATCTAACACACGTGCGATCGCCGACGAGATCAAGTATATCAGTTGCCTAGTACCCATAACACAAGCTCTGCTTAGCTTGGGGTTATATAATATTGTGTGAGATGTCCAGCAATATTGATTGATTGATTTATTTATTCAATAACACATTATAACCCTCTTGGCGGTTGAATTTAGAGAAAAACATATTGCTTGGAACAGTGCGTCTGTAGTCCGTGCACTAAGTTTTTTTTTTTTCTGAAATTTACACCTTAGGGGTGCAGCCGGGTGTTCAAGTTTGTATGGAAATAACTCCACGCGGATGAATATTATTATGCCGTGGGCATTCCACTAGCTTATTATAAACTATACTCTTTGAACAAGTGACTGATTTATATAATGAAGCTCTATGCATATTGAGAGAGGGTTCATTTTGCAGACAGATAAAAGAGACGGTGTCGTGGCTGTTCTCTGAGAACATGCTGCATTACTACATCGGCGTGGTGCTGAAGTCGTGGTGGCCGGGCGGACTGCTCTCTGAAAACACATGCAATAGAAACTTCCAGGATAAAGGTATGTCTTTATCACCGGAATCGGTGTGCTTATCCGAAAGGGGTGTTCTACCCAATAAATGTGGTTTTTTTTTCGGAAATGGCTGTGGTGTGTCCGGCCTATGAATAGACCCCTCCGTTTCCTCCGTGGATGTCGTAAAAGTCGACTAAGGGATTAACCGGACTTGTTGATAAAATTTGTTGGTATAAGAGTTGTCCTGGCTGCTAGCTTATTATGAAATGTGTTATTACTGGAAGAAAGCGTTAGCCGAGTCAGTCGTGGGAAGCAATGGCGGCGATGAGCTCACCACTTGTCACTTCTATTTCCCACGATGGTGCAACCCACAGTGACTAGAGACCCTATTGAGGCTCTGCCTACCCTTTCGGGGAAAAAGGCGTATGTATGAGTATGAGCTTAATGTGTGTTACAGAGCACACGCGCACACTGGCGCTGCAGCAGCTGAGTGAGAGCGTCATCGACACGCTGTCGTCGCTGGTGGGCGCGCAGACGGCGGCGCGCGGCGCGCACAAACTGTTCCACACGCTGCAGAACACGACGCATAACAAACAACTCTTCTATGTGAGTATTATACTAGGAACCTTTTTATCCCACACTTTTTTAGGGTCCCGTACCTCAAGCAGAAAACAGAGCAAACCATGAGGGTCGAGCAGTTGGAATCTCGCCATGGTGTCAATTTTATTTCCTTTATGGTGAGGGTGCCGACTGACCGTGAATCGACCTTCATGAATGGAGAGCTCTGGCCGAAAGGTGTCAAGTTCAGGAGGTTCTTCGGCGCCTGACACGAGACACCGCGCAGTTGCGTCATACGTCACCGTCTAAACGTGTGCACTAATATAAAATAAAGTGTTTTTATATTTATGTTTTTATTTATTTTATTTTTGTTTATTGAAAAGACCAACAGCTACAATAATAAAACAAAATCACTTAATTATATAAGTTATACAGCCAATTATAGGTCTCTCTAAATATTAAACTAAAACTATGATAATTTCCTACGATAATTATAATAAAATACATATATAGATAAACACATAAAAACAAAAAAATAAGGTTCACTACATTAAATTATTATATAAGAATATCTAAAAAGTACAAAGAAACAAATATTTGGTTTCACATTTCTAGGGCGTGTTTAAGGGTTTATCCACTACAACTGAAAATTATTGTTCTGGATTATAAAGTAAGTTTATTATCGCTTTTTTGAAGGAATTTTTACTGGTGTTGAACATGTCAACACCCGAGAAGCGCTTGTTATAATTGGAACAAATTCGATTGATTGGTGCATTCTTGGCATAATTAGTGCTATGATAAGGGAGTGAAAAAAGCTTCGTATGACGCGTCCGCGTTGAAGGCACATTTAAATTGATACAGGCGAGTAACGTCGGGGAATCCAAATTGCAATTTAATAAATTGTACAATAGCATATTGTCTAATAAGGTACGTCTATCTTCTAAAGACATTAAATTGTGACATGTGCAACCATCATTGTAATTGTAGAATACTCGTTTGCGGTAATTTATTTAGTTTATGTTAGTTTTTAAGGTTGCTATGGTCTTATTGTTTAGGTTTAGTACATTTCTCATTAAGCCTGAAATAAAGATATTGATTGATTGATTGAAAGGGTCCAAACGGAGCCCTATGCTCTCGCTCATCCGTCCGTCCCTTTGTCACAAGAGTCTAGCGGCTAAACCGTTGAAGCTACAGCCTTCATTGCACTATTTATTTAAGTAACTGTCGCAAAGCCATATATATTTATATATATATATATAATCAAAAAATATTTTGAAATGTTTGTTATAGGGGCTTTCGTACAAGGAAAGGGGTACGTGACAAAAAACTGTCGTGCCCCAGTATGTAGGGTATCATTTTTTAAAGATTTATTTTTTATTTTCAAAAATTATGGAAATCTGTGTCATGAGCGGACATCAAAGTCAGCTTTATTTCTAAAAATTTGTTACCAAGTCTTTCTAGAAAACTTAAACATTTCGAGAATCTTCTGACTTTTCTATCAAACTTAATTTTGCGTATGGCTTAACTAAACTTATTTTTAATTTCTACATTTGGTACAGAACCTTGAATGCGCGAGGTGCTTGTATTTGTCTATGTGTAAATAAAAACACCACAACTTCACAAGTGGGCATGTGAGAACTGGCCTATTATTTTATTTGTGCCTCTGACAAAGCAGAGTTAAAAAAAATCGTGTCTCGCTTGGGTCGCGTAGTATCTTTGTATCGAGCCCTATACTCTCACATGTGATAAAATGCATACGAAAATCCGTCGAAACTTAATACCTGTTCAATCATGGATTTATTAACAGACAAACATTACGAATCAGACTTCTTAAAATTAGTGAGATAACAGTACGCTATTATAGCTAAAACTATTATACAAGACACCGGCCCAAAAATATATAAAGAGCCTGAAGCAAAAATCAATAGCACGCTTATAATAACTACGGAATAAGCCTTGTATTTGTCTTCCGACACCGATATTCGTTCTGGAGTCTTGCCCACGTAGGTTACACTCTGGAAGATAAAAATAAATATATTATTAATGCCAATAACCAACAACAATAATCAGTATTTAAAAGCCGAAAGTACGGAGCGGCGAGGCGTGCAGCGGGGCGTTTCAGCGTTGCAATAGAATCGCGTAAAAAGGACGTGGTGTGATTCAGATTAAAAGACAAAAGTATTTTATTCATTGAAATCACAAGGATAATTTTGAATCTTCATATGAACTAAATTTACTCCCGTTCCAACGCGACTAAACCTAGAAGAATCAGGCAACAAACACCGCTTGGCTTTATCTGATGATCCTTCTTACTACTAGGTTGGAAGCGCCTGTGTGGTGCCTCGAGAACAAAGACAAACTGATTCATAGAAAAAGAGAATAATATACCTTGGGTACCTAGTCAAAAGTAAAGGCTGATTCCTTTTACATTTTACTTTTGACTAGGTACCCTTAGGAGCCTTTGGTGTCCTTAGGCAGCACACGCTATACGCTTGATACACTTAGGCCCGTATTACAGAATTAAACTCAAACTGAATCGGGAAGTATTGGAGAATGTATTGGTCGTGGTGTCTCCGGTCCAAGAATAGACCCCTCCATCTCCTCCCGTGGATGTCGGAAAAGCCGACTAAGGGATTACCCGGACTTGTTTGTAAGATTCGATGATATAAGATTTGTCTTGGCTGCTAGCTTACTTAAGGAATGAGTTATTACTGAAAAAAAGCGTTCGCAGAGTCAGTCGTGGGAAGCAATGGCGGCGATGAGCTCCCCACTTTCCCACGTTGGTGCAACACACGGTGTAAAGACGCCCATTTGAGGCTCTGTCTACCCTTTCGGGGAAAAAGGCGTGTGTATGTGTGTCTGTTTGTATGTATGTATGCATCGGGACTGAAGCATAGTTTATTTTAAGTTTATTCATTGAAAACTGACAAAAAATGTAATACGGCTTGTAATACGGGTACAGTTTTGTAATACGGACCTTATAAATAACAAACCTAATAATAATATGTAGGTATCTCAGATATTGCAAATTGATATGTTTGCGCTCGAGGGCTAAAGCGACGTCAGGACAGTTTGGATGTGGAATGTTTGATTACAAAGACTTAAACTTGTACTTAACCTAAAAATTAACCTAAAAATTAAAAGGTACAGAGCTACAAAGATATTGTATAGGTATTATTCAATATTATTATCCTATCCTATACAATAATTGATTATTATTATTATTGTTTTTTTTTTATATATACTCGTATATAATTTTGTAATCACGTTATCGAAAACGATTTCGATGAAATTTGCTATATGGGGGCGAAAAATCGATCTTGCTAGGTCTTATCTCTGGGCGTTTTTCCAAAATGATCTGCGAGATCAGGTTTTGGATGGGTGACCACATTTTGCGTATAATTTATTGTTATTTTGAAAAATCGAGATGTGTTCTGTTGCGCCAGATATAGTATACCTACCTAGTCACAATAACTTAAAATGCATGATGGTTTGTTTACATTTTGCCTACATCAAGTTTGGCTAAAGTTGCTTTCATAATTAGATTATTCTTTATGGAGGCAAGAAATCAGTTCTTGATCACGAAATATAAACGCCGCGCTGCCCGCCCCGCTGCCCGCCGCCATTCCGTTTGCGGCCCAATTAAATTAACAACTCACAGCGTACGATAAATTGTCTGTATTATTTACAAATAACACTTTCTCTCCAAGGATTGATTCTGGAAACAGATAAGTTGATAAGTTGTCTTTATGCCGTAAAGTTGCAGGAAATAATGTTATGTTTTTATGTATTTGAATAACATGTAGTTTCATAATAATATTATACTTAACAAGCAGTGCCCCGCGGTTTCACCCGCGTAAGTCTCGATCCCGTGGGAATATCGGGATAAAAATGTGCCTATGTGTTATTCCGGGAGTCCAGTTATCTCCATTCCAAATTTCATCCAAATCCATCCAGTAGTTTTACGTGAAAGAGTAACAAACATCCATCCATTCATCCATCCATCCATCCATACTTACAAACTTTCGCGTTAATAATATTAGTAGGGCTATTCTCGCTCTAAGAAAACAGTAATATGATCGCCACTGACTCTAGGGCTGAGATAAATAGACGGTATTTACCACGTACTAATGCTTAGCATTGTCTCTGCCCCTCTCTAGCGCGCGTGATTTGACATGTGTGTGAAAGTGACAGGATAATGCTAAGCATTTGTACGATTTAGGAGCTTAGTGCCGACTTTCGCACTTTGCCGACTTTTGCAGTATTCAATACAGGCCGACTTTAGGACTTTAGGAAACTTCTATGCAATTAATCGCTTATCGACGACTTTCGCATACTGTCGACTTTTATAATTACGTGCTCAGTAAGATCTAATTATCTCGCCCTATGATCACGCCTAAGATCCAGGGTTTCATTGAAGCTATAATTATAAATGATTTATCTTGATAGTTAAACCTACAATAACACTGGTTTATAAGTAATTTGTTATAATGTTGCAAAAGCTGCAATTTATAGAAATGCATAATATACATTACTTACATCGAATGAAAAGGCACGAGATTTGTTAAGTCTACTGTAAACATCTTATTATCTTGATAATATTGAACCCTACAAAGACACGTCGGGTGCAAAAAGAGGCTGCCTAAAAGCCAATGAGAAAATCGACCCTTTCAGAACCTATTTTTCTATGAAAAATGCAATACATATATGCCTGCTTCTACTGGTCTTATACCTGCTACGTACTAAGAAAGAAAGAAAGAAAGAAAGAAAATGCCTCCCCTTGACCTATATAAGTGTGGTTTTACAGTAACGCTTTCGCCAGTGCGGTTGGTAAGCGTCGCGGGCCACAAGCTTTGCGTCTCTTGTACCAACGGGGCCGCGCTTACCACCCGCGCGGACAGTAAGTGTCACTGTAAAACCACACTATAATGTGATGTCTTGGTTTTTAGCCAATTGGTGACAAAATTGCCATTTAATTTTTGATCTACCACGAGAACTTTTCACTGTCTCAAGTCTTCACAGAGTGGCAATTATTTTTGGGAATAACTTGGCTAATATAAAAAATGCGAAAGTTTGATGTTTGTTTGTTACTCAATGATGCCGTAATGGCTGGACACATTTTGAAGAAACTTGTTAAAGAGATAGATTATGAATATGACACATAGGCTACTTTTTAACCGTGTACCACGCGAGTGAGGTCGCGGCGGAATAGTAGTCAAAATATTTACCACTACTTTCAACGCCAATGCTGTTCAGCTGATCCAACTCCCCTTTCCTTATCGTGATTGTGCTGTAGTCCTCACTGTATGTGTACATTTCAGCCGCCAAAACCTTCGTGAAATTATCGTTGCCTTCCGCGACGTATCTCCGGTGGATCTGGTTCAGGAATAAGAACGCTCTGGATCGTTGGCATATCTGAAAAATACTTATTTGGTTACTGATTATATATAACGAGTATGAAAATGCATCTGTGTCGCCCGTAATTTCGTCTGCGAGTAATTTTTGAAAGACCCTTATGCAATAAAAACTTTTCACTCTTCAATTTCCATTTTACTTTTTAAACCCCGACGCAAAAAGTGAGGTGTTATAAGTTTGACCGCTGTGTGTCTGTGGCACCGTCGTAGCACTTAACGGGTGAACCGATTTGAATGCGGTTTTTTATTTGAAAGCAGCTTTTGCTAGCGATGGTTCTTAGACATGTTTTATAAAATTTGGTTCATACGTTTCATTGCGTTAGTTTTTTAAATTTTTACAAAATTAACTTATTTACGTTACGGAACATACTGGTAACTAGAAAAAACTAAGTTAGGCAGAAACCAGTCTTTTCAAAATTGGATCGACTTCCAAACTTAATTTCAATGTAAAAAGACTAAATATTGTATTTAAATTATGGAGCCATGACTTGCCTTTATTCGATAGTAAGTACCCCTTACTAGCAACTCGCCCTGGCTTTGCACGGGTGGTGTAGGGAAAAGTTACAGGCACATGAGACTTTTCATCTTTATGTCTCAGGGTGGCGGGCGCAGTGCAATGCCACATAGGATGCGCCCAATGTGTATTAATCTTAGAAGATAGACATATAGCGTTGCTACAGTTTAATAGGTCTCTTTGAAGGGAATCATTTCAAAATACAGTGTTTTCGTCATCTTTATTTCCGCGGCGCACGCGGTAAAGCTCCCAGGCAGCATGTTTTTCCGACATCTTCATCAATCATCGTTATATTTCAGCCAATTTACACTTTTTTTGGCCATAATTTTGTTAATGTTAAACATAAAGTAATATTGTATAAATCGCTGTTGGTTTACCAAAATAAATAAAATAAATAAAATAAAATAAAACCGTAATGAATTATGCACCTGAACCTTCCTCATGAATCACTCCGTACATTGGTGAAAACCGTATGAAAATCGATTCGGTAGTTTTTGAGTTTATCGCGTTCAGACAGACGCGGCGGCGGGACTTTGTTTTATAATATGTAGTGGTAGGTACCTATGCCGGTATGTACCCACAATTTTAAATATAAATAATAAAAAAAATGCTGGACAGTTCACACAACATTATCTAGCCCCAAGCTAAGCAGAGCTTGTGTTATGGGTACTAGATAACTGATATACTTAATAAAATACATAACATAGATAGATATTTTTTATCAGACCACATCATACATAGAAAATACCCAGAACAACCTTAACAAATATTTGCTAATTTTACAAATATTTATTCCGAGGCGGGAATCGAACTCTCAACCTCCTGTGTCGCAGGCGAACCTTCGCCTGCCCCGCCACAGAGGTCACTATGTAACTATCAACTTTGTTTAATTCGATAAAAATATTTTTCTAGGTACTTACTTTGTCAGTTATGCAGAAATATAAATACGAATCTTCAAGAATGTAGTGAATTAAATACGGTCCGTGGTAGTAAGTCATTTTGTCATCACATGAGGTCAATTTCGATAGAAATTGCCGTGTTATTTCAATAAAATTTCCGTCACAGGAAGCGAAATTCGCTATAATGTTTTGTTTTTGGGCTACGACGCTGAATAAGATAGGCATTGCGATGCCTATGATCACGTAGGTCTAATAACGCGACGGTTATTGATGTTTTTTTATTTATACTTCGAATGTGCGAAAAAACTAATTAGTATTCAAGAATGCCACACAAAAAACAGTTTTTCACTCACAATTTACACAAATTCAAAATTTTCTCAGAAAATTTTGGTAATTTAACTTGTTACACATAATATGCACTCTATTGCATTTATTAACTATCTAATATCGTAAAACTGCGGCAGAACATATAAGCTGCGCTACCCGCCTGATTCGAAACTACTTTGAGAGTGTTAGACGCCTACGCACAGCGTTTTCACACTATCGAATGCGAGTGGATATCACGATCATTCTATATTTACTTCCTTGAGCCACAGTAAAACTTAATGCGGTACCGCAACTGGGCATCTTGGTGTCTTGCGCATCAGCAGGGTGTCTTGGCACCCTGTAATAGACTCTTTCTCGACTGGGTGCGGATAAGAAACCCTTTGATGAAACCGAGTAAAAATTACAGTAACCGCGCAATCAAGCCGAGCGTACTTATTGGTGTCTTTGCACTTAAATGGACTTCGGCAACAGAATAAATTTCGGGACAGCGTTCAAAAAGTGTCCGAACCAAATGAGAGACGTAACGCATCAATTCTGACAAGTTTTATCCGTCCATTGCTGCTTGATTATTGAGCACATTCACTGATACTGAGAGGCACACAATCTTCACATATTTGGTATTTAATGTGTGTGTGTGTTTGTGTGTGTCGTTTTACATCTAAAGACCAAGTCGGAGTTTAGCAAACACCATCGTAACGGCGATCGTCCGTGTATAACGTAATAACTAGCTAGTAATCTTTACCAAAAACGTCACAGATTAATGTCTAGTTACTACGCAATACACGCACGATCATTGTTACGATCATCGTTACGATGGTTGCTGCAAAACTCCGACGTGGGGTACTGTACCGATCTGCATTCGTTGCCACAAATAAATGTTTTTTTCTTATTCTGCTTTCTTTCTTTATCCGAGTCCTCGAATTGGAATGGCCAATAATTTTACTCTGACGACTGACGTCATTGCTGTCGTTTATATGCGTCAGTGTGCGTAAATCCAGTCGAGGACATGTCTCTGAAGATGTGTCGCTGTATCCGCCGACACGCTGCTTCGAAGCTGTGGCAGTCAACCACGCTAGAACTGTCACCATTTATAAAGTGATAGATGAGAAGAGCGCGACAAATGTTCAGTATTTCGCGATCGAGGTTGTCGGTCATGCCAATCCGCGAAATATATACAGACTTTTTTAATTACACGCTAATTTACCGGCGAAATTAATATTTGAGATGTTTCTATTTTCAACGGTTCTAAATTCCGCGTATTTTGATTTCTGCTTCTATTAGTTGGATGATTTTACCCTCCAAAATTTACTACCTCTAAAGGTTGTGCGTTGATATTCAGTTAGGCAGGCAGTCACGCAACGATTTTATATACATACATAAATAGAAACACGCCTTTTTCCCCGAAAGGGTAGACAGGGCCTCAATGGGCCTCTTTTCACCGTGTTATACCGTCGGTCGTGGTAATATAGACGTGACAAGTGGTAAGCTCATCGCCGCCATTGCTTCATTGCCATGTGAAAGGGCGGTGAAAGCACAAATTTTGTTTAGTTTGGTTAGCATTCCAAACCTGATGTCGAGACCAAAGCATATTTGTTTTTTAAAATTGTTCTCTTTGTTTATTTTTGTTAAATAAATAGGTAGCACTATTTGAGGGACTGCAAGATATTCAGTTTCACTTGTACATAATATTGATTTATTAAATACTAGTGTCTGTCCGAGGCTTAGCTCGCGTTTTACCGGGATAAAATAAATAATAAATAAATATTGTTGGACAGGTCACAACATTATCTAGGCCCAAGCTAAGCAGAGCTTGTGTTATGGGTACTAGATAACTGATATACTTAATACAATACATTACATAGATAGATATTTTTTATTATACATAGTAAATACCCAGAACACCCTGAACAATTATCTGCAGATCATACAAATATTTGTTCCGAGGCGGGAATCGAACCCACAACCTCCTGCGTCGCAGGCGAACCTTCGCCCGCCGCTTTTTTTCGCGCCGGATAAAAAGTACCCTATCTAGGTCATAATCTATCTGTGTATCAAATTTTATCGAAATCGGTTCAGCCGTTTCGGCGAGATTGTGTAAAAAACATCCAGATATCGAAACTTTGTCATTTATGATATTTGAGTGATTCAAGCGCTTTGTTCTCTGTTCCAGGATTTATTCGAGCTTGTCCTGTTGGACGTGTTTCCGGAAATCAAGAGATACCAGTGAACGTAATAGGTAAGGTAAGACCATGATAATAGTTCTAAAGCATTTTATTCCTAAAGGGATTCTTAAACTGTACCTGTATGGTATAATTTTCACTAGAAACGGGATATTTACCATGATTTTTGAGTTTTATATCTCGTGATCATGGCGCATGCAACTGTGCCGAAATATAGAGAACATATAAAACTCAAAAATCATGGTAAATATCCCGTTTCTAGTGAAAATTATGTACATAACCATGATAGTTTCAAAAGTTGTACCTATGGTATTTTAAACTTAAGACATTCCTATTTATATTACCTTTAAAAGATACGGCCGTGCTATCTTGAACCCAGTATTGCTGTTTTTAAGAAAAATATTTGTGATAAATAAGATTTATCTGAGATTACTTTGCTTCGGGCAATAAAAACATGACGCGTAGAATTTCAATTGTATGCGTACAATTTGCGCCCTACTGTCTTTAGTAATAAGATTTATGTTCGTAGGTACTACTTTTTAGCGTAGGGATTAATTTCACATATTAGGGATATAAAGATCTGATTCACATTCCTTCAATTTATGAAATGTTCTTTTTAACACACTTGCTCATAAAGTGGCTCTAATTTCACCGCAATTAGGCACATAATGACACCTGTAATCGAACTGTGACTTTTTCATTGCTATTATTCACTAGTTTCGTTTTTCACTAGTGAGTTATAGAGACAGTTGAATATTTACACAGAGTGTTTATTTCTGTTTTATTATTATTTTCTTCACAAGTGTGTTGAAAAACGTCGTATGATACACGTGTGTATTGATGATTACCGTCCCCGGCTCTCTTAAGACTCTCACCTAATGGCGCCTCAGCGCTAATCACCAACATTACACACTTGTACCATAATGTACTATAATACAATTGTTCCAAAAAGCTAAGTAATTGAAAAAAATAATTTCCCACGGCTCTCCTGTTTTCAACATTCTGATCTTATATATCTATAAAGGATATGTCACTGCAATGGAATTTTCTATGAGGCTATCTGGCATTTCCCCAGATTACTATCTTATTTCTACTTTATAACTTTGTAGAACTGTACAAGGCATATGTATCAGTTTTTATTTATTATATGACCAAATGATTGCAAACAAACGAGATTGAATAAAAGCCAATACGTACCTATGTAATTATACCTATCTCTCTATGTATATTTTTTGTAATGTAGGTTACGTACAACGTTTACAGTATTGTCCAATGTTGTTCATAATTTAATTTAGATCTTACGTCATTTATCTGAATGTTGCCTTCTGAATTGCGATCTTATTCGATGTTTGTGTTATAAAATATAGATCTAATAAGTATTTATTAAAATAGAATCGCTGATCTCATAAAATATATGATAAGTTGTATATGCTTTTTACGAATTTGCCAAAGAATATGAACATTGTTATAATTTAATTTCCCAGTGAGATTGCAATCTTTTCGAATATTTTACTAGAAGTATGTTTTTTCCTCATCTTATTATCCTGAAAGCTAGGTAGATTTTTATTGAACACCTCATGACGTATATTGAATCATAATTCAAAATAGTAAGTATATTTATTCATAGTTTATTATTTTTCAAGTGTAAACCACACTTTATGAACACCTGTAGATGGCTCCCATCGGCGCTATAGCCGAGTTGATAGTGCCCACAAATTTCGTTTTCACCGTCATAGCTCGTTCTAGGGCCGAATTGGTAAAGGCATCGCCGATCACAGGCGAGGTTGCGGGTTCGAGTCCCGCTGGAACGAATTTTTTGGGTTACATTTAAATTTAATGTATTTATCTTATTATTACATATTATTTTGCTCCCTTTGTAATACAATCTGATATTTCCATAACCTGATTCAGCAGCCTTTGAATGTCCACTCCTGGACGAGACCTCCCCCATAAAATGCAATTGGGGGTTTGCCATAATTTTACGCTCTTGGCAGGCGGATTGGTTTTTGCAGTATTGGTGTTGAGTATTCAGCTGGATGCTGCTGCCCAATCCCAGGTGTAATACATTAGTCGGTTTTTACGACATCCATGGGAGGAGATGGAGGGGGTCTATTCTCAGGCCGGAAACATCACGGTATACCCAACACGGCAAGCCCTCGTAATTACCCCTAAATGTCAGAATTGGGGACACTTAACTGATGTCTGAGCACGCGTTCACAGGGAAATTACATAGACACACTCCTTTTTCCCCGAAAGGGTAGACAGAGCCTCAAATGGGCCTCTTTTTATCGTGGGAAATAGACGTGACAAGTGGTGAGCTCATCGCTGCCATTGCTTCCCACGAATGACACTGCTAACGCTTTCTTCCAGTAATAATACATTCCTTAAATTGGCTAGCAGCCTGGACAAATCTTATAACAACGAATCTTACAAACAATTCCGGGTAATCCCTTAGTCGGCTTTTACGACATCCACGGGAGGCGATGGAGGGGTCTATTGTTGGACACAGGGAAATAAATTATTTATTATCTAAATCCTGGAATGAAGGCCTGCCTATGCCGAATTGCAACTCACTCTGGGAGCAGCTGACATACAACCAGACGGAAAGACAGACACCGGAATTAGACAAAACTAAACTTAGACGGGCAAGTACAAGTAAGGCGGTCTGTCCACCACCACGTTACGTCACCGAGAACGAGGTGACAGCGCCGAAGTAGCGATACATACATTTACTATAGTCGCGTGTCCACCGCACGTCCGTCACCGTCAAGGCAGTTATGGACACGCGGCTAAATGTATGTATCGCTACTTCAGCGTCGTCATCTCGTTCTCGGTGACGTGACGGTGACGGCGGTGGTGGACAAACGGCCTAAGAGTCGTGCTCAGAGGCTACCGTACCGTAATTTAGGCTAGCGACATCTAGTTATGATGTTTGTTACTAAAGTCAAACAATTATGTATAACAGTAAGTGGTGTTTGTTTATTTAGCATGCTCTTACGCTAAAACGAGAGCTCTTAATTTATTTACTTGTGAAGCTCTAAATTAAATAAGACTAAAAATAACAAATGATAAATTTGAGTTTAGTTTCCTTTTCTCTTTCGTTTTTGCACTTTATCAAGGACCATTTTGTATATAATTACGTAATGTTAATGTAAATCTATGTACTTATACCGTGCAATGGTAATATTGTGCTTGCCTTCGGCTGTGGAACGCGAGGTGCACCGACTATTGCACCTTTCGTCTTATATTTTCTACATTTAAATAATATATGATTTATGAATGAGAAATTAAATATATCTTAGAAATATAAAAAAAAAAAGATTTTGAGAAAATTAATTAGGAAAATCTTTGTTGGATGTAATCTTGTACTAAAATATTAAAATATGTAAATACATTTTATTTAAATTAGTAGGTAAGTAAATCTTCTTGATGTTTATAAAGGTGTTTCAGAAAGTAGTGGCAAGAAGTGTCGTGTGTTAGCATTTGTTTTCATAGATTCTGATTGCAACTGCTTCTTGAGACACCTTTTCATTCTAAGATAACGGGTATATCTTACCGTTGTTTGTTGCACAAAATTTGTGCTCAATGAAAATTCAGATGAAAATTAATCTAGTAAATTTTATTTTCTACAGTTTTTACGGAATTACTACCAAAGCTATTATATTTAAACAAACTGTATATGTAGAACTGTGTATGTTAAGTGTTATGTCTCTTGTTGTTGCCTAAGTGTAATCTACATGTACAATAATCTGAAAAAATACATAAAATAATAAATGTACTGTACATCCAAAAATTGTTTTAATATAATTAGGCATCCCAAATTAACAAGTAATAATAACCAAAACCACGAAAGTTCGGCTTATGAGAAATCTCTTCTCCTATTATTCTCTAGGAGAAGAGACGTGGACATTGAGACTGAAAGACCGGAGAAAGACCGATGCACTGGAAATTGAGGGTTCCCTGGACGGTGCACCGTACCTATGTATCGATTTTACAACGTAACATAAAAGAAATACGTTTTTACTGTTTTTTTTTATTCAAGACAAGTTTTTATAAAATTAGTTACCGGAACTGTGTGCTGCTCCAAGCCTAAACACGGTCAGTCTACTATTATCCATCGAGAAGAGTTCCGTCGTCCACCTTCCGCCTCCATCATCAGATCAGCTCGCTGTCACCATAATATTGTATTGTCATCCGAACTTGACAGGTATGCAAAATTTCAGCTCAATCAGATGTCAAGAAGTGGTTCAAATTCAGCTTCCGGGGACGGACATACACACAAGTGAAGTTAAATAAAAGCTTGGTATAATTGTAATAAAATAATAATCATAAAATTACAGTCGAATAATTTTTCTAGGTTTTTCTAGGTCGCGTTGAAACAGGAGTAAATTTATTTTATAAGACGATTCAAAATGATCCTTGTGATTTCAATGAATACTTTTTACTTTGATTTTAATACGAATACCTAAGTTATTTGGGCACGTAACACGCAATGAAGATTCAATGGAGCGTCTTGTAGTGCAAGGAAGGATGGGGGGTTAGCACGGGGTCGCTCTCCTACACGGTGGTCAGACCTTATCAAGTCCATCACACAAACTACCATGACCGAATGTTCTCGCAATGCTGCTGATAGAGCCGAGTAGAGATGCATCGCAAGAGCCGCCACTCATGCAAGACCTCGACAACCACGACCACTCGGTCAAGGGTGTATGACTAAGAAGAGAATTCGTTAAATGAAACGCGAATTCGAGTAATCTCTATATTTATTTGTTTTCAGTACAATAATAAATCAGACAACAGTTTTGACACCTCCTCCCGAGGGAGGCATTGGAGATGTAAAAGCTGTTATGTTTTGTTTCCTAATTTTTAATATCTTAAATTAATTATAATACCGTATTTTATTTGGCACTGTCACTGACAGCATATTTCAGTTTTTAGAATATCCATATTTATAATACAACGCTAATAAGAACTCAAAAGGGGTTGCATTGGAGATGTAAAAGCTGTTATGTTTTGTTTCCTAATTTTTAATATCTTAAATTAAATATAATACCGTATTTTATTTGGCACTGTCACTGACAGCATATTTCAGTTTTTAGAATATCCATATTTATAATACAACGCTAATAAGAACTCAAAAAGGGGTTCACTTAAAATACAAATGTGTACAAAACCCGATACAGAATGTGCGTTTTATATCGTGGCGAATATTTAACATTTCTAAACAAAACTTTTAGAAGCCCATAGTTTAGATAAAAATGTAGGTACAAAACTATATTTTAAGAACGTATGACACACACTACACCGTTGGTGACCCCACTCGCTCGCTTCCATAACATTCTTTATCACAGCATCCTCATACATAAAATCTTCTCATTTCTTAAAGCTAAGTAACAAATCAGTTAATACATATTACATAAAAGTTAAAAAACTGGAATGCCTATATTGTTTGAAGTTTTCTTTCAGGTATTGAAAAAGGGTTCGTATAGAAATTGATTTTTGAATGTCAAAGTTTTTGCCACAAACATACGGGTAAATCGTAGTGTGAGCGGTAGATACATGTTTTCTTCGTGTGTTTTAAGCGGATTCGTGTAAAATCAGGCATATATCATGTACATTAGAATTTTGAGACGGGGTGAATGTTTGGACCGGTGGTCTATCCATTTTACACACCGTAGCTGAGACGGCCGCTTCGCTTTCCGTGAGGCAAACTCTTGTTATCCCGTATAATGGTTTTATACAAAGTCATTATTAATTAATTAGTCAATACAGGTTGTCTTGACCTATGTGATAGGTGCCTTGGTGATCGAAAGTTACAAAAGTATCTCTATGTTCAACAAAAATAATAACTATTTAAGAATATGTGACTGACTACTTATATCTTAAAAACGTAGACCGAACAACGTAGAAATTAAACTTTTGTGGCCAGTGGTGGTTAGTTAGCATCAATTAACGTCGATAGATCTGTATATATTTTAACATGCACATATTTAAAAATACACTACCCAAAACTGGCTGCTTTAAGTCTAAACGGGTGTTCATCAATTGTTGAAGTAGGTAAATTGTGCTGTATTAAATACCTACATAATTTGTTGCAGACAAAGTGCTTATGACCATAATATAGATAATAATGCTGGAAGCCGTTACAAACAAGGAAATTTGGTTCGGTTAGGTCGCTTTATTAAAATTCTTAAAAATTAAGTTCTGTGGTGTCCAAAAGGTAAAGAACGATATGACAGTTCAATAGCCAATTTAATATTATGTAAAAATTCACTATATTTTGTCATTTCACATGAATTCCGCCCTAACTCTACCTTAGTTTAAAAGACCCTGTCGATGTTTTCTGACGTGTTTTCTTGATAAGTGACGTCACAAAACCACAAATAAAAATGTGGAGGCTGGGCAAATGAATGGGCAACTGTCGTAACGCGTTGCCAGAAATGTTCGTTTGTTGTCCGTGGTACTACCAGTATTACTTCCAGTAGTACATAGGAGTACAGTGGTAAGTAGGAGTTTGGCTCATGTCGGCCCTCAATTTATCGAATTCTTTTCGAAGCGGTGACTTTCATCTCCTTGTACGACTTTACAGCGACATTGTCATTGACATAGCCAGAGATATGACTTGCCGGTACTTTTTCTACAGAAGCCGATGTTTATGCTGTCACTAGAAATTATTTTCCCTTTCGAATAAGGTGTACGAATGCTTTCGCAGCCCAATTCGCTTTGGGCACCCCAGCCCGCCCCGCCTCCTTTGATACCAGCTTCATGCTCCAACGACTTTATTGACGATTAGGCGTTTTTCTGTATATCTAAAAGTAAGGCTAAACATGAACATTATTAGGCATTTAGATCTTTAATAATAAATTCAAAAATATAACTGATACGAGATTACTGCAAATCCGGTCCTAGTCCAAACACTTGATTTTTTCGAGTCAATAAACCAGAAGGAAGAAAGTTAAACTTAATTAACACATGTAATATATAAATTATTTACAAAGTTTATTATTTTTTGACAAAATAGTCATTACTATAAGTTATTAACAATTTACACTGATATTTTATTGTCACCATAATTATCGTGGTGAGATAGGTACAGTATAGATTCACAATACCTACTTAAGGTAAATTTTGATGGGATCATAATTTGATAGAACTACGATCTTCTAACATCAATAGAAGCCACATATTTATATGAATCTTTATACGTACACAGATATCTATTATAATTGTAAAAAAGTAATTCATTGTATTCCAATACAAATTTAAAAACTCCCTTGAATACACAATAAAAGATATAAGTGGTGTATTTATAGATTATAAATTATTTATCGCTTTCTTATTATTTACTAGTCACTTTACGCTATGAATAATGTACCCAGACGGAAATCGGTAGATTATTATCTACATTCAAGGACCTATGTATAGTTATTAGTTAAATGACTATTAAAATCCTTATAACTAGTTTCTTCACCTCCGCCCTCTCCCTTGAGCCTAGGAAGAAGACCAGGTAATTTACCCCCATAAAAACATAGTATGTAGTTACAACTCGAACTAAACTGTCAACTCTATCTCTATCACATATCTTTGAAAGTTATTTTGTAAGATAGAGACAGCGGTAGAGATACACGAGGTGTTTTAGATCGACTTGTAAAATCACACCGCGTTCATTAGTAAGAGTGTTATGTCTTAGATTTCTGCCGTCCTACCTATTTTATTTTAAAACAGTTATCCTACCTGATGATGATGGTATTTTGTTGTTACGATATCATGTTTTACTACAGTGAGATAATCTGCGTGGACTTTTCTAGTATTTAACTTCGATAACACCCTAAGAAAGCTCCAGCCTCGTTTCTTCCCAACCCTTCATACATTTTAATTGCCGTACTAAAACATCTATCAATGAGCATTTTGCAATCATGGTATCGTTCTAGCAGGTAGGTACTTAATTGCAGTAAAAACAAATATAATACTGAACCTACCACGTTCTTCAAAAATACAAGTTAATAATTCTATATACACATCGTTTTACATATTTAACGAGTTACTTATTTTTGATAAATGTAAGAAATTACAATAATACTTTGTATTTATATCAATATGTCCTATTCATAATAAAACATATTAATGACGGAATAATTCGGAATGAGTAAGATTTAAATAAAATATAGTTATTTACATTAAACATTACATTGAATTAATGGAATCAAATTGACCAGTTAGACTTACACACACACAATTATTTCCACATATATAGATACATAGTTTGAGAAATATGATTACTTTGAAAGTAATTCATAATATACAAAACATCATCAATTTAATAAGTCAATATTATCTGATTGACTTTTTAACTTTCTCATCGGTAGATTAACTAGCTAACTTATGAATGCAAATATTCTATGGGAACTTTTCCTATTACGACAGGACTTTAATTTGGACAACATTGTTGATGTAGGTAACAATAAGCTATTTGAAAGTCACTTAGGTACATCTAATTAAATGCTAATGTGGAGTTTTAATATAGTCATCGTCGTGTCATCCACCCTTCCACAGCCTTTTCAGCAAACTTCATTTGTTTCACACACCTGTCGCTCGTTCTTAACATATTCATGTTTTTGTAGCCCTAGAGGCTCGTTTATGTAGTACTTATTAAGTGGATCTGTTATCGAAACCCACACACGGCTTACCTTTCCTTGCATACCCGTCAGGCCCATTCTATTCAAGCACATCCGTGCTGGGTTTATTCTTTTGACGGACAGTATGTTCATCAATGCTTCCTTGCTTAACACGTTAATCTAACACAATTAATGTTCTAGAATTCAGAAAACTAATATTCAGTCAGACCATCCATCCTATATCAAGTCACGCATTACACATTTTAATGAGGGATATGCAAATTAATATCGTTTTTGCATCTATTGTGATATTGCCGTTGACTACTTTACTGCGCTACAACTAGATAAAAATGCAATCCGTTGTCATACACTGTTTTTTGATGGATCACTCACAATGTGCCTTTTCATGCAAATCCATAGTTCCTCCGTACTTGGCCGCTCCAACAAGCGAGTGATCCAGCACATGGAAACATAGTGTGCCCGTGTTATTCCTGATGCAGTCTTGTTCGTGGTGCTCATGTGAAGGAGTGCAGAGTCACCGGCTCGAAGTCATCGTCGTGAGGCCGCGTGCGGTGCGGTGGAGGAGGGGGCGGCGGCAGTAGGCTCGTTCCCTCCGGAATGTATACATTGGTCACACGCTCCTTCAAACATAACAAAAACATTAAAATCGGCAAAAACATAAGAATTCTGTTTCTCGTAGTATTTCATCAGAACTCACCTGACTCTTGTCGTATTTAAATATGTTCTGGAAACGGTTTGTTCTACGTTCCAACGGGTCTTTGGATTTGCGCTCCAACGGGTCTGGTGCTCCAACGCCGGTCGATCCGTTGTAATTCGGGTTATGGAATGATATGTGTCCGCTAGATTCCCGATAATCTTCCTTCCTCTCAACTCGTCCAGTTGCATTGATCTGCCTCACTGTACAGCAAAACAATTCAAAACTTAGCTTGAGCTCTAAACTGTAGTGATGAAGTTCCAAATGTTTTACTTACTGTAAACGCAGAGGATGACGGCTATGGCTAAGAGGAGAAAGGTCAATATTCCCACCACAGTCAAGATGATACCAAGGTTACCACTTCCAGGGGCGACTGTCGGATTGGGCGCATTGTTGGCGTCGTGGTTTACTTCGATATCAGTGTAGTCGTAGAATGATGGGTAGTGCGAAGGCATTTTATGCCCAACGTACTCCTTCGGAACTGCAATTTTAAAGGGAAATGTTATGATAAAAACCAATGCCTGATTGAAATATTTAATTCGATCTTGTTGGTAGGCATTATACCTGTAGAACACGGCTGAGGGTCTGGCCTATCTGGACAGGCGCAAACGTAGTCGTGACCTCTGAAAAGGCAAAGATGCGAGCAGCCCCCGTTGTTTTCCTTACAAGGGTTCCACCCATGCTGTTTCTCTGAGGACACTGCTTTAATTTCCATCGCCATCTCCAGGTCTGTTTGTATAGCTGTTATATTCTTTCCTGTTCGCTTATTAGCTCTCATCACTGACTTTTTGTACCAGTCGGTCCAGTAGATGTAGTTTTTGTACTAAAAACAGAGATTATGTCAGAAAAGCTACTCTCACATAAATATAACAAGTCAATTCATTGTTACTTACCTGTGTCATCCCAAATGGATTTTTCGCCTCTGGTATCAACTGAACTCGATGTTGTCCATTCAAATCAGATGTATCAATCCTATCTTTCAAAGCATCTGTCCAGTACAATCGTCTTTCCTTGTAATCGATGGTGATACCATTTGGGAAACCCAAGTCTTGCTGTACAATGATTGTTCTCTGGGTGCCATCTAAGAATGACCTTTGTATGTTAGGGGTTTCTCCCCAATCGCTCCAGTACAAGAACCTATAACAAAATGCGTGGATGAGTCTTCCGGGCATAATAAGTCTGAACATTTTTGTTTTCTATCAAAATGCTATTCACCCTTTGGCTGGGAACACTGCAATTGCTCTGGGTTCAGTTAGCTTGTTAAGCAGTGTTTTCCTTGATGATCCATCTAGCCGTGCTACCTCGATAACCTGTAAGAATATAATAACAAAAGAAGATTTATAAATAGCTATTCTATAAGCTTTTGAACATGGACACTAAATGACTGTTATGGGTATGCAGATGTACCTATTCTTATTTCTTACCTTATACTCGTTGTCGGTCCAATAAAGATTGTTTGCTATCCAGTCTACTCCCAGTCCATTTGGAGTGTCCAGCCTACCTTGTACCACCACTTTTGTATCACTCATATTCGACATGTTGATTGACCTGAAACCATGATTTATCCATGAATTTACCATCTAAAGGCTGGAATTTGGATAAAAAAATTAAGGAGTTCATATTCATATTGTAAACCTTATGACATCGAGATGAAGATCGGTGTAGAATATCAGTTTCTGTTCCCAATGGAAATCAACAGCGATAGAATTTTGAACTTCCTTGAGACTAAGAGGTAGAGTAACGTCCCATTGCTCCGGAGTATCAAGCGATATAAAAGCTATACTGCCTCTCGTCGCAAACACTAGGAAGTTATCAGGGTGGTCCTTGCAGATTTTCGGTGAAGGTTCCGATTCGTTCTTGAACGTAATTCCCGTTGGACAGGCACATGAGTAACTGACAGGATTTCGAAGGCACAGATTAGAACAACCGCCATTCTGGTCGCCGCATTGATTTTTGAATTTTTGTTCCCCCTGAAAATTAATAATAAAATCAATTTGGTTTAATTACATGTCATGGGATGCCCTTTTTGTTAAGTACTTACTTGAACAGCTCTTATATCCATTAGCCCTTCTAAATTTTGACGTATTTCAACTGAGTTATTTCCAGTGACCTTATCGGCTCTGTTCAGACTTTGTGTCTTCCAATCTGTCCAGTATATGTAAGCACCAACGATGACTATACCATACGGATAGGGCACAGATTTACGGACTATTCGACGGTCGTCTCCATTCAAGTCAGAGCTTTCAATTGTGAGGACTTTAGCATCGTTCCAGTAAAGACGTTCTTCTATTCTGTCGATGGCGAGACCGTTCGGCCACTTGATGTTGTTATCCACAATAATGCGCCTAAGAAGTAAAATAATATAGTTAGAACTTATTGGAAGATTTTGGTTTAGATAGAATCCAGGTGCCATGTTGTCCCACCTACCTGTTCTTGCCATCCATATCCGCTCTTTCTATTTTGGCTGACGTTCCCCAATCTGACCAAAACATGTACCCTTTTTCGTAGTGCAAAGCAATGGCTCGTGGTGAATCTATAAACCAAGATTAGTTTAGCAATTTCAACTATTAAATATCCAAAGTAGTCATTACCAAAAAATACATACCTAATCCGGTCCACACAAGAACTTTTCTATTCCTGCCATCGAGTTCAGAAACTTCTATGCTGTTGCGTCCTCCATCTGTCCAGTAGATCTGCCGGACATACCAATATTTTTAAAAACCGTTCTGATAATTCATTAAACTACCTAATCAGTGAATGTTTTACTACCAACCTTACGTCCAGCAGAATCGATGACAATTCCATCGACAGTGTGTAATCCCTTGCCTACGACTGTTGTTACTTCTTGCCCTGATCGTGTGGCCCGGTGGATCTTTCGTTCTCCGGTATCCGTCCAATAAATAAGACCTAAAAGTATTGGCATTTTGACATTGTATTAAAAAAAAAACTACATTAGAAAGAAACTACCGCATCTATTACATAAAGAAAAAACAAAACTATATCCTTACCAGTTTGAATGTCAACATCAACGCCGAGAGCATTCTTCAGAGGCGGCAGTGGTAACACCACATCTATGAGATAGGGAACATCTAGAGACACAATCCTAATGTCCAAACGGTGAGCGAATATCAAGTAGTTTATTGGGCCGTTTGTACATGTTCTTCCATCCTTCTGTAAAACAAGAATGAAATTAATATAAGCTATTAGAACACAAGTTCGGAAATATTCAAGAAATTAAATTCTTACGCTTAGTTTGATTCCGACAGGACAAGCACACGAATGACCTCCAGAAGACGTAATCGGTTTCAGCAGACAGAGATGTGAGCAGCCGCCGTTATTTTTTCCGCACCTACGAATTTATGTTACCGTTAGTTATGCCTGTGACAAATATCAGAAAACTGCAAATAAACAAATCTGCAATGATTTTACCTATTGTTGCCAACAGTTCGCTCTTTATGGAATACTCTGACGTCCATTAGATTGGGCAAGCCAGCGCCCAGCGTACGTCGCTTTTTGCCGGTGTATTTGTTAGCTGCTTGTATTGACTGCGTTTCCCAGTCAGTCCAGAATACTTCGTCTTTGTAAAGTTCCAAACCAAATGGATGTGGTAGATGCTCGTCTACATCAAAAGAAATACCAAATTAGTCTCAGAATCAAACCGTCTATTTCAACACAAAAACTTCGAAACATACTTATCAGGACCGTTCGCCCAGTGCCATCCAGATTAGCATACTCGATGGTCTGGTTCCCACCATCAGTCCAGTAGATACGTTTATGTACGAGATCAAGTGCCAGTCCGTTCGGCCAGGTCATGTCATTAGAAATTAAGCGTATGCGGTTCCCGCCATCCATATCAGCTCGTTCGATACATGGAGTCGCTCCCCAGTCAGACCAGTACATGTGTCCAGCTGAATAATATCGAATTTTTAGTACCTATATATATATATAGTATCCAAAGAAGCAAGGCTGGTTTCTGATTATTCTGTTTTTAGATTTACCTGCTGGATCCACAACGATGTCTCTCGGCTTGTCGATATTTTCCCACACAAGCAGAGTTCTCATGCTGCCGTCAGCGTTCGCCACTTCAATTCTGTTTGTTCCAGCGTCAGTCCAGTAGAGTTTGTTGGTGTACCAATCGAAAGCCAATCCAGCTGGCCAAACTAAAACCAACAAATTTAATGATTTCCGATCCCTAAGAGGAAAATTGTTGTTCAGAGTTATTACAAATACATTAAGAATAGTTTAGAACGTACCCAGATTAGAGTTGGCTATGATGGTTTGCCCGGATCCGTTCAAGTAAGCACGGTTTATAGTATCTTTGTCTACATCAGTCCAAAAGATCGAGTTGGTGTTTACGTCCCAGTCCAATGCTACTGCTTGCTTTATTGTGTCTACAGGAATCACCTAAAAATAAAGAAACACGTGATTATTATAAACAGCCGTTGCCTTAATTGTATTGTCGTTATAAAGAATTCGTGGGTTTTAGGTTTCGCAAAATAATTTTGGGAATCCATTACTTGCTATGCTTACTTACCATGTCCAAAGAATCAGTTTGCTTTTTAGGGTGTAACTGTTTCAAACGAAGATCTCTCTTGCGTGCATATAAAAGCAGTTTTTCAGGTGATTGGTCACAGGTACGGCTGCAAATTTTTCAAAAAAACAAGCCAAAGTTACAGGGTGCTAAATTCTGACAGTGTTTCCTTGTCGTTTTTAACTTACCCATCGAGGTTCAGGTTGAAACCAACAGGACAGCGACAGCTATGGTCGCGACTGTTCGGTAAACAGAAATGTGAGCAACTTCCATTGTTCACGCAACGATTCTTGTAGTTCCTCAGCTGTCTCAATGGGTGGTAGCTGAAAAGATTATAATAAACCGCCTGTTAAAACGTGTAACCAAAAAGACCCTCAAAATTGTTGATA
The DNA here is from genome assembly GCA_932527175.1 of Operophtera brumata. Classification (NCBI taxonomy): domain Eukaryota; kingdom Metazoa; phylum Arthropoda; class Insecta; order Lepidoptera; family Geometridae; genus Operophtera; species Operophtera brumata. The sequence goes on from OW052236.1 coordinate 13,495,996, forward strand.
CCCATGGAACCGCAAAACCTTATGAGTGTTTTGCCTTATTTATGAAACTACCTGTGAATATCCATAGGAACATTGAGCCCAGCGTGAACTGTTTGAATACCCATCCCGGTTTTCTTATTGACTGTGGAGATGCTCTTCGTGTGCCAATCAGTCCAGTAAATAGCGTCCTCAAACAACGTCAAGGCAAATGGATGGGGGAGTCCTTTGTTTGTAATCTAGACGCATAAAAAATAAGGTTTAAATAACGTTTTCACAATGAATAATACATAGTAACACGTAAGTAAAAGGGACTTTGAGGTTCACCTTTCTGCGATCCTGCCCATCGAACATAGCTCTCTCAATGACGTGGTGTTTAGCATCCGCCCAATAAATCTTAGATTCGATATAGTCAATTGTCAGTCCATTAGGCCAGAAGATTTGATCAATAATGATGCTCTTCCGTCGAGAGCCGTCCATATCTGCTCGCTCAATCTTTGGGTTTGGTCCTGAAAATAGAACAAGTTGACCTCTGTGACCTCTGTCCTCGTCAAAGTAAAGCTGATTATATTTTTCTGTTATCTTACCCCAATCAGTCCAGAAAACTAAAGCATCTCCTGGGTGTACTGCTATCGCTCTAGGCTTGTCTAGGTCATTGGCTGCTAGAACAGCTCTTTGAGATCCATCAAGGCTAGCCACTTCCACCCTTCTCGTTCCTGAATCTGTCCAAAATAGAAGATCATGGATCCAGTCTACCGCCACTCCACCTGGCGTTTCAAGTCCCCAACGTATAACATCTGAAAGAAAAAGATTCGTTCTCTGTAGTGTATTTCTTAAACAAGTTAGCTTGCAAAACATAGTTAGATATTTAGTTCTTTCACCGCCCTACTGGATCTTTAAGAGTCTATTAAATGAGAGAAGACAAAGAGGGAGACACAATTATACCTGTAATATTGTTGTCATTTATTTGGGCGACCCGTATCACTCGCAAGTTATTCTCAGACCAAAAGACGAGCTTCTTTGCGTAATGATAGTCCAACGCAACTGCATTGTGGAGTCCCTTTACAACTGACACATAGTTATCTCCTGTTAGCCAGACCTAAGGAAAAAAAACATGTTCTTTAGTATCATCCTATTTTAGCAGTGCCAATGAATTATATTTGTATTATTTCATATGATACCTGTCTAATCCCGATTCTATTGGAAAATAAGAGCGATGGAGATTCTCCCGTAGGTTTGCAAGATCTTCCATCAGGTCTCAGAACGTAGCCGGTCATGCAGCCACATTGGAAGCTTCCTACGGTGTTCGAACACGTTTGAGAACACACCGGATCCTGCTCATACATACATTCGTCGATGTCTCGGCAACTGTAAATTAAATTGGTGCTAGATCTATTGCGAATGTAAAATGTGCAATGTGCGATTTGAGCAGAATCTTAGCTACATGTATATAAGCGAAACCAAAATTGGGTGAAGATTGGGTGATTTGGCCTGCAAACTTGAATGTGCATGAATGTTCCTTTCGGTTTCTACTCTTCTTTCGGTGCTCACTAAGAAAGGATTTTACGAAACCCTAAAGTAAGTTAAGATAAGGAAAACATCAAAATCGAAATTGAAGTGTGAAAACTTTTGCTTTTATAAGGGACTTTAAAAAAGCTCGCAGAGGACGACGCGGCCGAACAGCCAGTCTATACTAATATTATAAAGAGGTAAAGTTTGTTTGTTAGTTTGCGGGATAAATGTTTGTATAATCTGCAAATATTTGTTCCGGGTGTTATGGTACCATAGTAGGTACCTACTCGTAGTTTCTGATACCCACGACACACGGAATCCTAGTGTGGGATCAGGAACATTGTATGTGACTGTTGGGTGTTATGTTATGTTATGATTGCTATTGGCTATGTTTTATCAGCTTCCGCCCGCGGCTGCGCTCGCGTTATGTGTACCTAGTTCCACTCATCTCCGTAACGGAAGAGCGGTTTTTTTTTTCTTTGTTATTGTTTTGGTTTGTATTGTAGGAAAGTTTGTTTGTTTTTTTGTGTATCGTTGCTAGTGTTTTGTGTTGTATGTAATGTGAATCGTATTATTATTTACACTCATTTCTTTGACAAGGCCCATGTACAGCCGCTACTCAACAATTTGTGTGTTGACTAATCCAAGTGTAGGTACCTAATGTGTTCCAAAGGAAAATAAAATGAATTGAATTGAATTTGAAGATATTTGGTATGTGGATGGATGCTGGAGGGAGTTGCTTTTTCTCCCGACACCACGCGTGCGCAGCCGTGGGTAAAATGCTAAATTGAAAACATAAACAAAAGATAAACGTGGGAAGTGTGGCAGGAAAAGCCCAAGATAGTTCCGAAAATATGCTGGCCTATGACCGGTCTGTCTGGTCTAGACCCGATCGCGGCTATTGATCAGGATGATGATGGTGATAATCTGAGAAGAATTAGTTCTTACCTGTATTTGTCTTCAGCTAACAAAAAGCCCAACGGGCAAGCACATGACGGCTGTCCATCCCAAGTGGTAATACATTGCTTCTCACATCGGTCCTCAGGTGTGCATGTCTTATGTACCGGACACTTCTCCTCGTCATCTCCTCTAGGACAGTCCTTCATGCCATCACACACGTGCTTTCGACTAACGCAGTTCCTAAAAGCGTTACTTGCGAGGTTTTCTAGTGATTTGCACGTGTACTGGTCTTCTTCGCAATGGATTTCGCAGTTCATCTCGTCTTCCCCGTTTGTGCAGTCACGGACGCCGTCGCATATCCACGTTTTCTGGAAGAATTTTTAGTGAAAATAATAATATTAAAAATTGAGTTATCGCCGGGAAGCCGTCGCGTATACTCCTTGAGGAAGGGGGTATTAAGTCCCAGAAACTCGAGTCGGGTGTTTGACTCGGAACAAGTACCTTCCCTTTTTTTTTTTTTTTTTTATACTTCTTGAATGACGGAACAATCTGATGGCCCACCTAATGTTAAGCGGTAACGTCTGCCTATGAACAGTGCATTACCTCATAGGTCACGTCCACCTAGGACGCGCCCTATGTGGCATTGCACTGCGCCCGCCACCCTGAGACATAAAGATGAAAAATCTCATGTGCCTGTAATTTCACCGGCACCCTTACCCTTCAAACCGGAACACAGCAATGCGAGCATGCTGCTTTTTCAATTATGAATTGTTAGTGGTTACAAAGATTAAGCACCTAGTCTAATACCCAAACCCTCACACAGTGATAGAAAAGATATTTATTTTCATACAAAATATTATTAATATAGTTACATAATACTATTTGGCCTCCTTTGAATAATTGGCTAGCTAACGTGTTCGTACGCGGATCGCTGTCACCTCAAAACACATGCTTTGCAGAGACATTGGGTATATTATAGGAAAGAGCTATGCCAAGGTAGGTACATCAATTTTAGTATGACGACCTTCGTGGCGCGGTGGGCGAGTAGTCATGAGGCGCAAGAGGTTCGATTCCTGCTGCGGGTTTTTTAGTCTGGGTGTTGTGGTACCATGGTTCCTCGTAGTTCCTGAAAACCACGACATAAATAATGCTCTAGCATGGGAAAGCTAGTATGTGAGCAGAGCAGTAGAAGAGTAGTAGAAGAGCTTTTTTGTGAAAAAGTTCGTCCGGGGAAGTACTACCACCATACCTATTTCTGCCGCAAAGCAGTAGTGCTCGCATTGCTGTGTTCCGGTTTGAAGGGTAAGGGTGCCGGTGAAATTACAGGCACATGAGACTTTTCATCTATGTCTCAGGGTGGCGGGCGCAGTGCAATCCCACATAGGATGCGTCCTAGGTGGACGTGACCTATGAGGTAATGCTCTGTTCATAGGCAGAGATTACCGCTTAACATCAGGTGGGCCACTAGCTTGTTCCGTCATCCAAGTAGTATAAAAAAAAAAAAAAAATGTGAGTGTTATGTTAATAAAATAGTAGTAGTAGAGCTTTTTTGTGCGAGAGTTCGTCCGGGGAAGTACTACCACCATACCTATTTCTGCCGCAAAGCAGTAGCGCTCGCATTGCTGTGTTCCGGTTTGAAGGGTAAGGGTGCGGGTGAAATTACAGGCACATGAGACTTTTCATCTTTATGTCTCAGGGTGGCGACCGCAGTGCAATGCCACATAGGGTTTTTTTTTTTGTACTACTTGAATGACGGAACATGCAGATGGCCACCTGATGTTAAGCGGTAACCTCTGCCTATGAACAGTGCATTACCTAATAGGTCACGTCCACCTAGGACGCGCCCTATGTGGCATTGCACTGCAGGGTACCACTTAACATCAGGTGGGCCCATCTGCTTGACCCGTCATTCCAAGTAGTATAAAAAAAAGTTTACTCAAAGATATTTTACTTCTGCACTTATCACAGTTACAAATTGTTAAGCCTAAAGTTTTATTGATATTATATTATTAATCCATCATAGTAATAATAAGACATCGGATTATATGCATTTGCATGTTTGCATATGCTTATGCATATAATTCTATTTTTATAGCGTTATTGCATATTTTGGTACTTTTTCATTGATAGTGCTTATTTCAGTAGTTATGCGAGTACGTTGGCAGAGTAAGGCATGTTGTATTACGCCGTCAACACATCCGAGCACACTGAATCCGACCGACTGGCTACACTAAAAACTTGCCTCTGTGCAAGTCCTTCGAAATAATAGAAAAACTGATTGAACAGAATAACGCCCTTCTGAGTTCACTATCGCAAAAGGTTCGTGGCAAATTAAGTGCAGTTATGGATAAAAATCCCGGTCTTGAAGGAATAAAGGAAATTAACGCATTTATCAACGGCACCGGACAAACTCTGCCTGATAAGGTCTCTGCAGAAATGCCGCCAAATTTTAAGTTCTGTCCTGTAACGTCAGCCTATAAATTAATATTAAGTGACAAACGTCACAAGTTTGCTGCAGGAAACCTAGAAAATTATGTTATTGTTTACTGTCACAAGAATATAATAAATAAATAAGTTATTATTAAATAACTTATTATAGGAGTATTATATAATAATGTTATTGCAAGGAAGTTATTATTGTGATAGATAATATAATAAACGTAAGTTCTGATTATAATTGTATTTTTGATTGTGCATATTTTATGCATATTTCGCCCTTTTTCAGTGCATATTTGTGTGCATATTTTGGCAGTTTGATAGTGCATATAATCCGATGTCTAGTAATAATCCTTACTAGAATACAGCGGTGGTCGGAGCATACGAATTCATCTGAAGTGCAGTTTTGTATCTTGTTAGGTTCGCAGTTGAGCTCGTCACCTCCGTCGGCGCAATCTCGCTCCGTGTCGCATCGCCAGCGCTCCGGAATGCATTTACCGTCGTTGCACCTGTTACGAAAATAGTATAAACACTGAATATCTCACCCTAACACATTCTCAACATGTAAGAGTAAAAAAAATGGCCAAGTGCGCGTCGGGCCTCGCGCATTCAGCATTGTACCAAATGTAAAAGTGGTAAAAGTTAAAATATGCATATTTACAAAAAAACGTTTTTAGTTCAAATTAAAATAAAATAAACTAGTTTTTTTTTAAACAAAAGCTGTCTGGTGGCTTCTCATTACTTTCATTACTTTGAAAATAAAAAATACAGTCTACTTAACGAGCTCTAAAAAACTGTATGATATGCTGACGTAGGCAGTTTTTTTACGCCCCCATTTAATTGTTTTGGGGCTCCCTTTAATGTTTTTATTTTATTTTTATTATAAAATTAGGTAAGGTGTGTTTAGAAATACACACTGTGTAATTTTCAGCTGTCTACCTATTACAGTTCATAACATACAGCCCGCTGTCAGACAGACGGGTACGGACGGACGGACAGCGGAAGCTGTAGGGTCCCGTGGGCACCCTTTGGGTACATAACCCCAATTAATTAATTACAATGAAATATTAACAAAAAAGTTCCGAACTCCCTCCTTTGGGGATAAATGTTTCATAAAATACGCCGATCTGTTCTTCCGTAATTTTATCTAGTAGGGCAGTAAGTACTCCAAGATTATAAACAACAAATAACGGTGATGTGCTTAGCTGTATCCAAAGTGGAACAGGCGAAAAATGGACAGAAAACGGTCCAAAGTCGAAAAGTGTACTGAAAGATAACTTCTCTACCTACGGTTTATTTCTATCTCTGTCAAGATGGTATTTTTTATGTATAACAAGACATGACTCGGTCAAAATCTAAAACAAGGCAGCACAAAATTAATAAAAGTTGTAACAGAACTCCTGAATGCCGTGTTCTGTGATTGTAACATACTTGTATTCGCCCGCGCTACAGCTCCCAGGCAGCATAGGGCAGGTGTCCTCATCGCTCCAATCTCCACAATCGTTGTCACCATCGCAATGGAACTCCTTGTTCACGCACTTCTTGTTGTCGCATTGGATCTCGTTCTCGCCACAGCGCAGCAGGTCCACAGCTGGCCAGAAATAATTATCGATACATAAGGTATATACAATTAGGTGCACTATATTTTCCTCAAAATAATGAATAAATTTAGGTGCACTCTCAAAATAATGAAGATACTCGTATTCTTGTTAAATATGCGATTTTAGAATGCTTCGTTCGAACAAACCAAGTGGCTCCTATTTCCTTTGTATTCGAAACAATGTGTTTCACAAAACGTAGAAAATCCTTGGTCTAAAATTTACACTAGGTACTAATAATAGAGAGGAAAAAATATTTGTGAGTTTTGGATGTAGGGGGTTATCTCCGGAACTTTGAGATTGAGTGAAAAGTGATTCACTTAAAGGAAACCACATTATCCCTGAGTGCTATGGTTTTATAGCTTCCGGTTGTGGCTGCGCTCGCGTTATATGAAGTTTCACTTAACTCTGTAACGGTTGAGCTGATGTTGATGATTTTAATGTGTGTGGATGGATGCTGGAAGAGAACGCTTTTCATCCCGACACCAGGCGCGGCAAGAAGCTAGTTTATAACAAAAGCTCGTTAGCTTTGCAAAATGTCTGAGCTGCTAAAATATATTGCATCCATGATTACTTACGGCATTCAGATTCATCCGAATTGTCAGAACAATCAGGTTCCTTGTCACATCTCCAATGCTTGGAGATGCAGTCACCGACCGTGCACGTAAACTGGTTCGCTTCGCATCTGCGTAAAAATAGATGAACGTAAAAACAGGCAAGTGCATAGCAAACCGCATAGCGAGAGCTTCCTGTGTATTATAAATAAATAAATAAAATGGCTCAGTAAAATATGAAAAAAATAAACGCCTTTCTTTTAAACACAATAATATTTCTGTAATGAGTAACCACAGAAACCTATACCACATCAGACTAATAGGCAACACGAGCGCCTTCGCCGTCCCACGCACGACGGTAGGCGTTCACATATATTGTTGGTACTTACATTATTTAAACCAAACCAATCTAAAAGTGAACTCGCTACTATTTCACTATGACAAAGTAAAATATTTCTTATTCCGTAACCACGAGGATCATTTTGAAACGTCAAGATTGTGTCAAGTGCCAAGTTAAAAGCGGTGGAGGGGCGTTCGGTTTTAGATACCATGCAACACCATATTTTACGCCTGATCAATCGCCACAGTGGCTACTCTATTATCTCATTCACCGTAGAGGCTTTTAAAAGCCTCTACGCCAGAGAAAAGCTCGAAACAAGGTAGATAACGGAGCACCTCAATATCGTGCGAGTATCAAAATATTGTACGACTATATACCTTACGGCCTTCTATATGTGCATTTGTGCCATATCGTAGCATCAATTACTAAAATCTGTAGTTTTACATCAATTAATTAGTCTTTCGATTCGAATTTTAATAGATCGGTACCTATCGAGAATCTATAATTTTTTTAATTGATATAGTTAGGTATATGGCTCTTGGGGGTATTAGTCCAAAGGCGTTAAAAAATAATATGTTAGGGCTACTAGCCGAAGTGCGGTTAAACCTAGGTTGAGCCGGCTACAACTAACGCAAAACGGATATTTGATGTAGAAAGTCCACTAAAATAGATTTAGAAAAGCCTAACTGCCTACCGAGGGTCTATCTATCTGATTTTTGGAAGTCCCAGGATTTTTTATTCAGAAAGGCTACAGCAGCTATAGTCTAATGGTATACCTAGTTGTAGCCGGCTAAACCTAGCTGTAACCGCACTTCGGCTTTTAGCCGTAACATATAGTTAAATAGGTACCTAATGAAGTTGTCATCTCCACGGATACTTTTTTTGTATCATTGCTAGGCCTTTGTTTGACCACGACCTCACCTGTTGGTAAGTGGTTTAGGCCACAGCCCAAACCATCACAGTCTACGTAAGTGTAATTTCTCTTGTAGTTATTCCACTTTCTAAGCATTCATTTCACAGAATGCGCTGCAGTTTAGAATGCCCTCCGAATTAAATCTATGAGATATGTTGGGCAAGGTGAGTCGGGTCGAGTCGCAGGCTGCGCGTAGGCGTGTTTCCATGGAAATCTCCCCCCTCCCGCGCTCGCGCTCCCCCAGCCCCTAGACCGAGTATTGATCTACAGCCCGTTACAAGCCCCGCATCCAGGGCCCATGTCAAAAAGAAACTTTCAGCTTTTATTTTACTCGTAAGCAACGATAACCAAAATAGCAAGAAGATGAAATCAGCAAAGTTCTCATTCATTTATTTTGTGAACGTCAAGGTTAGGTACTCTTTCCTACAGTACGTTATCCTAACGATAACCCAAGTACCTAAGGATGAAAGCTCCATAGGTAATTGGTTTATCGATGGCCAAGTCCACTTATTTTCATAGATAGAATAGCCCTTACAATATACCTATTCAGGAGTTGATTGAAAAATAAACAAGTCTAAAAACCGTCGGTACCTCATTAATGGAGCAACCAGTTTTGATTATGTGTTTATTGGTTTTCATCTCTAAAAGTGCTTGCCGATTTGAATGCTGAATTAATGCAGTTATTTTGTAAACCATTATATGTCCCCAAAGAAGGGTCTTAGATAAGAGGCCCATTGAGGCTCTGCCTACCCTTTCGGGGAAAAAGGCGTGTGTCTATGTATGTATTGTGCAGGAAACCAAGTGTTTTTTTTTTCAAAATGCCTCTGGTTAGTTACTACTACTACCTACCTAAAATGCACACATTCGAAACCTCCCTATCAATAATAAATAAATAATATAATAATAAATAAATAAACAAATAATGCTGGACACAGTTCACACAACATTATCTAGCCCCAAGCTAAGCAGAGCTTGTGTTATGGGTACTAGATAACTGATATACTTAATACAATATAATACATAGATAGATATTTTTTATTATACATAGAAAATACCCAAGAACACCCTGAACAAATATCTGCGATCCCACAAATATTTGTTCCGAGGCGGGAATCGAACCCGCAACCTCCTGCGTCGCAGGCCAAGCTTCGCCCGCCGCGCCACAGAGGTCGTCTTCTCAATCTCTTGATACCACATGTACCACATGTCACAGATACCTATTTTTTGTTGTTCGTTATTTTTGCCTTTGTTACTCACTATAAAAGATTGTTCAACATTTGTAGTACCCTATAGCACTGTCAGGGTCAAGAAAATTCTAATGTTACCTCGTACATCAAAATCCATTCAGCCTTTAAGATACAATGAGAAGCATACATAAAAAGAAAAAGAAAAAAAAAAAAAAAAACGCTACTGTTTTACTATAGTATCAATGAATATCTTAATGATTTTTAGAGACGCAATTTTATTGATTATTATTTTATTAACTGCCCTAGCGTTTGAGTATATTATGTTATTGTTATTTTTTATGACATTTGAATTATTGTGTATCTGTGATTTATCTTTTAACTTGTAACGATGTACCTACTACTTATTTTGTTAACTTTGCATGCTGTAAAGCTGGTCATGGCCTGTACCTTTTTATCTTTATTATCATCTCATTTATTGAAGATATACAAATTTATTGAACGTAGAAGAAGTTCTATACACGCCCCCCTTTAGAAATAGCCAATCTGTAAATCCGTAAATATCATATTATGAATTAGCGTATCGCCGGTCAGTTTCCTTATTCGTCAATTTTGCTGATTCAACAGTTTAATGATTAGACTGTTTCTTAATTCGCCAATTTCCTTTTTTGCCAGTTTTACTAAATTGTCAGAGCCTCTATTAAGGCAGTTTCTTGACTCGCAAACGTCCTTATTCCTCAATTATCTTAAGTTGTCAATATTATCCTCGAAGACAGTAGACTGGGCATGTTTAGGCACATTGTGATTAGCACACGGTTCTGATCACTAATATTATAAAATCTGGTATTGAGTATAAATCCCTAACAGTTTTTTCGAAAAGAATCATTGTAATAACCTAATGGAGATGCGATGAAAAATTACCTAAATAATGTAGAGTGCGATGACGTCATAGTCATAGATCTTAGCTCAACGAGGGTGAGCTCCGAAATCAATAGGGCACTAATGGTTATTGCAGTAGTTAATATAATTGAATGTTGATTCGGTATTTTTAAGCAGCTGTGATTTTTGTGATATAGAAAATGCCGTTTGTGTATTAAATTATCGTTATTTATACATTTAGCTGTAGCTAAATCAATGATGTTAAACAATAATTTAAGGTAATCGTGATTAAAGCGTTTATTACGCCCGACGGAACTACGCGTTCCGGCGTTAGAGACTGTGTTTGTGTATTACTCGCACAAAAAGTCGCGGGTGCGTCTGTAAGTACATTTTTAGGGTTCCGTAGCCAAATGGCATAAAACGGAACCCTTATGGATTCGTCATATCAGTCTGGCTGTCTGTCTGTCCGTCCGTATGTCACAGCCACTTTTTTCCGAAACTATAAGAGCTATGCTGTTGAAACTTGGTAAGTAAGATGTATTCTGTGAACCGCATTAATATTTTCACACAAAAATAAAAAATAAACAATAAATTTTTGGGGTTCCCCATACTTCAAACTGTTTTTTTTTTCATCAAACCTCAAAAATTTAGTTGAATATTGAGGTTGTAATATAATTTTAATACTAATTATACCTTCAGTGTATCACGAAGGTTCAGTATAGACGACCTCTGTGGCGCGGCGGGCGAAGGTTCGCCTGCGAGGCTGCGACGCAGGAGGTTGCGGGTTCGATTCCCGCCTTGGTACAAATATTTGTACGATCTGCAGATATTTGTTCAGGGTGTTCTGTGTATTTTCTATGTGTAATAAAAAATATCTATCTATGTAATGTATTGTATTAAGTATATCAGTTATCTAGTATCCATAACACAAGCTCTGCTTAGCTTGGGGCTTGATAATGTTGTGTGAACTGTCCAGCATTATTTATTCATTCATTTTTATTTATATACGTACTTGGCCTTTGTGCAGTTGGTTTCGTCCGAGTTGTCGCGGCAGTCGTTGTCTCCGTCACACACCCAGTTGTGATGGATGCAGAGTCCGTTCCCGCAAGTGAACTGATCCGCTGTGCAGTTCGCTGGTCCGCCTGTGAGCATACCTCGATGCATCAAACACAATGCAAAGTTGGCTCTAGCCGCTTTATGTGTTCAAGGGGTAAAACGTTTAAAATGGGGGTATTTTGCTAGTTTTCGTCTACTCGACGAGGCCTCCCTATAGAATGCAAGAGGGGTTCGCCAGAACCACGCTTGGCAAGCCGACTGGTAATCCTAGTATTGTGTTATGTACTCAGGTGGTCGTTTTTGCAGGGTTCCGTACCCAAAGGGTAAAACAGGACCCTATTACTAAGACTCCGCTGTCCATCCGTCTGTCTGTCTGTCCGTCTTTCCGTCTGTCACCAGGCTGTATCTCATGAACCGTGATAGTTAGACAGTTGAAATTTTCACAGATGTTGTATTTCTGTTGCCGCTATAACAACAAATACAAAAAACAGAATGAAATAAATATTTAAGGAGGCTCCTTACAACAAACGTGATTGTTTAGCCGTTTTTATAGATAATGGTACGGAACCCTTCGTACGCGAGTCCGACTCGCACTTGGCTGGTTTTTTGTACTTTCGGGGTAACAAAAACTTCAGAATATTCAATTCTGTAGATAACTTGTACCTACATCAAAAACTTGCAGTGATGTTAGTTCAATCCACTTCCCAAGGTTTCGTGGAGCGATGTTAGCTTTCAAGGTATCAAGAAATGAACAGTCTTGTACGTAACATTTTCAAGGTTACAGGCTGCCCTAGCCAGTACTAACTAACCCTTTGCACCATCTTTAGCACAGAACGGGAGTGCAAGGTGAACGAATAGCCCAGCCCTATCAAGCTAGTCAGCTGTCAAGGTGTAAGTAAGTAAAGCATTTATTTCATAAACCAATGTACAATTATTAAAATGAAGCTCTGACTCGTAAACTAACGCTACCTGTATGTCAGGAGACAGTTTCTTCCCAGTAGGTGTAACATAAAAATGTTTAACAAAATAAAAAATAAAAAACACGTCAACAATAATGAGCTTTGAGCTTCATACTTATAATTACTTAAACTACCTACTACATAAATCATAGTGTTTACAATCATAAATCTTAGACCCTCTAGATACCTACCAGTACAATAAATTTCAATCATGACCGTCGAACCTTTGAACCGTTTTTAACCTAGTTTAATTTAACTACTTTTTTTTGTCTAATTATTTACTGTAATATAACATATTAAATGATAAGGATTTTTATATGAGGGCATTGGTGTCTGCGTCACAGTTTTATGCTTCTGCAGATATCTGTTTCTAATTGTTTTTGTATATATGTTATTTACTTCCAAATAAATACTTATTTTATCTATAAACCCGCTTTTATTTCTAGCTTTTATTTAGATTCACCTGTCCCCGGTGTCTGTAATCCAATCTTACTAGTCAAATTTGACCCACTTCCCGGTGTTCGATTGAGCTGAAATTTGGCATACCTGTCAACTTCCGATGACAATACAATATTATGGTGACAGCGAGCTGATCTGATGAAGGCTGGAGGTGGGCAACGGAACCATCGATTATTAATAATAGTAGCCTGGCATTGTTTGTGTTGAATTTACTCAGCTCACGGTTTTGATTACTATTTTTAGAAAAGCGTGTTTATAAAACAACTTATTTTAAGCATGGTACGCATGTAACTAATCATACGTGCTGACTGATGATTCGTTTACTTCACAAACATATTTAAGGTTAAAAATGTTGCACAGTACAAGAAATCTAGCAAGTAAAACATGCTAGGAATAACAAAATAAATAAACAACATGAAATTATTCAATATATACAAATTATATACTTAATGTTTCTACTAAGTTACGCTCTGTTGCTGAGGTCTACCCACATCGTTCCGTTTCGCGGAAACATATAATATTTTAATCAATTTAAAGAGCTTGAAGTTAGGAGAATTTGAAATGTCTGTAAGAAACAAATAAAACAATAGAAATTGAGTGGAGTGAATGACCTTTGCTGTTGGAATCATATTACGCCGATAGTGACCCCGATAGCAATGCCGGCCAATAGCAGCGCTCATGGTTACGCCGATAGCGATGCCGGCCAATAGCAACGCAATAGCTATGCCGATTGTGACCCCCGTATGAAGTAGAAGCGTCGAAGCTGTCGTATGAGGGTCATGACGCCCAGAGAAGGATCGTGACCCCCGTAGGTGGTTGCGGGTATAAAGCTGGGGACGAGCGGATGGGAGGACAGTTGGATTGGAGAAGCCAGAGAGGTCGGAGCTTGGAGAATCATTGGTAAGTCAATTGTTTTTATAACTTTTGTAATGTTGTGTCTTATTGCATAAATTGATGGCTTGTGTGTACTTTACAGATAAAATAAAGTAGTTAAAGTAATTAAAATACTATGCGTTTTTGTTTGCATTGACGCTTACGTTTGCGTTTACGTTACGCTGAATTGCGTTGACGTCTATGTTGCGTTTGTGTTGTGTTTGCATTTACGTTTGCGTTTACGTTTTCGTTTGAATTAATAAAGAAGTCTTTCAAAGCAGTTTAATTACTTTAATGATTTTATTTAATAGTTTTTACCCTTTCTTTGATAAATTGAATCTAGAAACTTGTTCTTAGTTTTCACGTAACCTTTAGTTAGGGATTATATCTTGATAGAAATTCATTTTCATATTTGCAGTCTGTTACTTAATGTGAATCTTACTTATCGATTAAATCTAAAATCCAACTTGTTTTGAAATAGTGAACTTCTGTGTTTAATTGGAGAGAAATAATTCACAAATTTTACATAGTGATATCTATTGAGATGAAAGATAACTCAATTTTGTTATTAACGGTTATACTCCAGTCAAGCAAAGCCGTACTGAAGATGATCTCTACTAGAGAAGGGAGTGACTCTTGAGACACTGACCTGATGTAACAAACCAGGATATCTACTATCATAATTTATATTCAAAGAATAGTTTTGAATTTTGAATTGGATTCAGAAGTTCCATTTTTAAACTATCTTGTTTGAAATAATAAGCTAGTAAATCTAAACTTGTTAAAAGTAAAAGTTGTGATTTTAGATTATTTTGTTGTGACAAAATTATAAAGTTTGAAACAAATAGGTAACTGGGGTTTTACCAAAAGCTATAAAGAAATCGTTTTTGATATTCATGATTATACTCAGCCTAGCAAGAGCCGTGCTAAGTGAATCCTGACTAGAATAGAAGGAGGAACTTGAAGTCCCTAATCTGCTATATCAAATATTGATAATTCTTTCCTATGCTATTTTATTATGTTCCAAGGTTTTATTTGGGGAATTCTTTAAAACAGAAATTAGATTCTTGTAAAGGTAAAGACAGACTTTGACTGTATTTTATTTATTTAAATCATTCGGAAGAGTTTTATTATACCGAGCTTTATTTGAAGTTTAGTTTATTTTCTACCAGGCTTTGTAGAATGTAGGATTATTATTAGAACTTAGGGGCCTTTCCGTGAAGGCAAGTCCGCGGTTAGAAGAGTGTTGGATGATCGCGAGTTAACCCACCTCACTGTTAGTTCGTTTAAATATAAAATAAAATATTTAACTTCAAGGTAGTTCTTGTTCTTATTCCGTAGAATGTTAGGTTACTATTAGAATTTAGGGGCCTTTCCGTGAAGGCAAGTCCGGGTTAGAAGAGTGTTGGATGAACGCGAGTTAACCCACCTCACTGTTAGTTCGTTTAAATATAAAATAAAATATTTAACTTCAAGGTAGTTCTAGTTCTTATTCCGTAGAATGTTAGGGTTATTATTAGAACTTAGGGGCCTTTCCGTGAAGGCAAGTCCGGGTTAGAAGAGTGTTGGATGAACGCGAGTTAACCCACCTCACTGTTAGTTCGTTAAAATATAAAATAAAATATTTAACTTCAAGGTAGTTCTTGTTCTTATTCCGTAGAATGTTAGGTTTCTGTTAGAACTTAGGGGCCTTTCCGTAAAGGCAAGTCCGGGGTTAGAAGAGTTGATGGAAGATCGCGAGCTACCCTCCTCACTGCTAGTTCGAATAAATATAGATTAACAATAAAACCTTTAGGTAGTTCGAGTAAGAGAATTCGTAGATGTTGTAGGTATTAAGGTAAGACTTTCGTTTAGGTTAATTCGAGAAATTTTATGAATACCGTTATAACCGTTATTTCCATCTATTAAATAAATATTTAGGCTAAAATGCTTGATGACCAAATGAGTTTTAAGTCAAGTTTGAATCTTAGACACTTGACTAAGTGGTATTTATAAATATACCTAATCTTTCATTATCTGAGGTTTTAGCCTCTAAGAGTTTATAAGTTTGAGCGTGTCTTGGACCATTAGAGTTTGTGAATCCTCTTTTAAAACATAAATGAGTCTATAAAGATAAATAAAGATCTATATTTTAATATGAGTCTCAAAATTAAGACTTTTATATTAAATATAATTTTAAATCCTGAAATACATTTTTATACAAACATTCTGGAATAATAACTTTCCTGTATGAATGTTTATTTGTCCCTTAACGTCATTATATTTTATAATATTTATATATGGCGAGGTTCGGAAAGACAGTTGAGGGGAGGTCGGATGAACTGTCCCGCACAATTTTATTGTGCGGCCCTTAGAGTGTCCCAGTACAAGACTATACAGACTGACAAACAAACTTTAGCTAAGTCTTTTTCTTTGATCATGATAATTTATGAAGTTTCAATACTTATTGTTGTTAAGAGGATAACACATCTCTTTTGACTCTGTGATGCGTTCATACTAATTAAATTATGTTGGAGTGCACTTTAGGATAAAGTCATTAAATAGATTCGTCTATAGGTATTATATTAGGTAAGTTAGGAAATTTTATAAGTATGGTAAAGAGAGGAAGTCTTTGAACTATAGTTATTGATTAGGATAAAATCTAAAATTAATAACGTCGGGATAAACTAGGTTAATCAAATTATATTTTAAAACTAATCAATATAGAATTTATATTTTAGTAGTTTAAATATTATTCATTATTCGATAGATAAGTTTAGTTAGGTTTCCATTAGGTATTGTTAGGTCTTGACATAAATAACTTAAAATTACCTGAATTACTACAATTACACAACGTACGGTCCTACCACTAAAAACTAGACGATCACCATGGCCAAAATAATTAAGTAATGAATCAAGTCAACCCATATCTAGTATGATGAGCATATCAAAGATACGATCATGTAAGTAACTATGAAAAGTAAGAAAATGGTAGTACAGTTTAAGAGCAGTCAGTAGTTATAGTATTTGTGGGGTTTAGGGATGAGGGTTGTGAGGTTAAGAAATTAGTAAGTGGGGTAGTGTGTACGAGAGGGGGGAAGTTACAATATGGTATAGCCGTGACCAGGATAGTTTATGTCTAAATTTAGTAGTTTCTCAATTTATTAGTAATATGAATTTAATTAGGTTATTTTTTTAAGCTGTCATAAGTATAAAATAAATATTTTTGGGTATATTGTTAATTTGTGGGTTGTTGTTTGAGTATTTAATTCATGTGGCGGGTTTCCCGCACAATTTGTTGCCGGAAATATAGGAAAGTTCTATGTCAAGTCAAACTATAATTAGGTATTTTATTTAGTTTTTTTTTGTAGGCATCCTTTCATTTAATAGTTTTATAAATTATGTAAGTCTTCGTTGTAGGAAAGTAGTTTCATTACGTTAGTTGGAAGGTAGGTAGTGTTTGTTAAATTTATTAAAAATAAATAGATAATTGTGTCCTTGTTTAAAAGGTTATCGAACTTAAAGACTATGTGAGAAAATAGGTAGGTTAACTTATATTTCTAGGCAAAGTAACAAAGCAAATAAAGTCACTTTCAGTCTTATGTAGTTGCGATTTAAAAATTCTTAAAGGTAGATATCATTTTATTGGCAAATTTTGGAAAAATTGGAATTAAATGAGGTTAATTGAATATAATGAATCTAAAAACTTTTGCAGAAATATTTGTTCAAGGTATAAAGAATACCATCATCATTAGGTTCATCTCCTTTTAACGCCTTCTAGAAAAAATTACTGATCTAGTCATTGTAGATTCATAAAATAGGTTACTAGTAAAATAGGATTATGTTAATAGTAAAATTATATTTTTATGTTTCTTATTTTATTTTGAGCTACTTATCTATGATTTTTGTTGTTATAATATATTAAGTTTGTTCCATTTACATAGAATAAAACGGGGTAAATTCTAACTAGGTAAATTTCTCAGTTTTGCCTCAGGTATTTTTTATCTAAAATAAGAACTTAACTTAGAGTAGTTCTACCCAACATTTCTAATTAATGTAAAAATAGGTATTTAATTCTTTAAACGAGGGGTCGGTTGGTTAATTAATTTTAAGTAAGTAAATAGTGGGTTATCATTGTAAAAGTGGGAATTAAAATTCTTTGAACGGAGGGTCGATAAATAAATTATTTTGAATTAGACTAAAATAGGTAAATACTTTCATAAATAGAAGATAGATAGGTAGATAGATCGGAAGATAGATAGGTAGATAGATATTTAGATAGATAGGAAAAAAGACAGGTAGATAGTTAGATAAATTGATAGGTAATAACATTCGGATTTTAGGGGTTGATTTCTTTAAGCAGAATTTATTCAAAGATATTAATTTATTGAGATGGTATATTATTACATTAGAAATTAATGAACTCTAAACAAGTCATTTCAAAATAGTTTTTGTAAATGGTTAACTTTATCTTTTCATACAAGTATTTTATTCTTTAAATTGGGGGGTCGTAAATTAAATTATTTTTAGTTAACTATAGTATCGTGAAATGTTTTTTGTTATAGAAGTAGGTATAAAATTATTCAAAAGGGGAAGTCATAAAATATATTGTTTTGCTTTAGATTAAATCTTCTTTGATATTATACGTAGGTATGTAGTTATTTTAAAAGGGGGTCGTAGATTGCTTGCATTTAGGTTTTACATCTGTGGTAAACGATTACGTGAGAATGTATCTTTTAAAATCTTTAAATTGAGATTAAAATAAATCTATTCACATCTTTATTATTAATTATTTTTACTCATAGATCGACTTAGTAAATAAAATAAAAAAAAATAAGTTGCACAGAACAAAATATGAATTGTTGGAGCAAATGGGTCTGGTTCATTTCTGAGTATTTATTTGTTGGAATCAAATATGGTATAACATAATCTAATTAGGTTTTGAGGGAGAAAATAAAAAAAATAAGGTTTCGCTTAGGATGTTAAAAGTAATATCGGCTTCAGATTCTCTTAGGTTAGTTAGATTGTTAGGTTTCACTTAGGTTAGGTAAGAAAAAAAAACTACTCAGGTTTTAGTTTTTATACTACTTGAAATAACGGATTGAGCGGATGGCCCACCTGATGTTGAGTGGTACCCTCTGCCTATGAACGGTGCATTGCCTCATGGGTCGCGTACACCTGGGACGCGCCCTGTGTGGCATTGCACTGTGGCTGTCACCCGGAGACGTAGAAATGAGGGGTCTCATGTGCCTGTAATTTCACGGACACCCTTACCCTTCAAACTGAAACACAGCAATGCGAGCACTACTGTTTTGTGGCGGGGATAGGTATGGTGGTAGTGCTTCCCGAACGAACTCTTTCCTTAGGTTAGGTTAGGTTAAAATAAAGGGTTTAGCCAAAACAGGCGAAATATATATAAAAAAAAATTGACTTACTTTAGAAAAAAAAAGGAATTTATCTGAGATTTGTTTATTTATTTCAAAGTTTCAGACTCGTAAATACGCCTAGATTAAATGAGGGTTCTATTGTACGAAATGCGTAATCATAAATTTTTATTCTCGTGTTATATTTATTCTTATAAAAGTTTAGTAACAACATACTAAGATGGTTCATTGCATTAGTGCCTGTAGTTAAAAAAAAAAAAGGAGTAACTTAGGATTAAGGAAATGAATAGGTATAGCAAAACTCTTCTGAAGTAGAATCAAGATAGTCTAGAAACTGATTGAGTTGGGTTATTATATCTAAACAATACCTTGTCATTGGTCAAAGTTTGGTTTTATACATTTGTTAAGTTTGGGTGTTTAAAAAAAGGGGTAATGTAAAATAAATATAACAATTTTAGCATTTATTCTTTATGAGTAAAGGGGTAATTTATTGAAAGGTTTGGTTTCTATATACTCAAACTATATGTAGATTTTTGAATGGGGTAAACTAGAAAAGGAGTAGCTTAATTTGGACAGGTGAGATTCATAGTAAGCTAATAGTTAAAAATAGTTCATTAAAAGGTAAATTATGTATTTAAATATAAATAATGCTGTTGGAAAGCTAGGGATGAATGAACTACAATGAATAGTATCTAAAAGGAGTCGTGTATGATGTTGAATGAACAGGTAATTTAAGTAGATTTTTAAATGGATCCATAAAAAAAAATTGTTGGGGTTTGAGGTTATGAAGGGCCCTAGTGTTTCAACAGTGTTTTCAATGAGTTTTTCATAATAAAATATTTGAAAAAAGGTTGCGTGATATATAGGAACAAAATGTTTGATTTTAGAGGTTACAATTTAACGTTCTTGTTAAGATTTCTGAAGTACAATATTATTTGATTACAAAGGAGGGTATAAAATCCTGAATAGGTCTAGTCAATATTTTTATTTTTCGGAAATTGTTGGTAGAAAAGTAGAGTTTCAAAATATAAAAAAAAAAGGTTAAAGTCGGGCCAGTTTGGTGGGTGACATTTGACATTTGTCGGTTTTATCTTCATATTGAGGTGTCTTGGAAACATCGATTAGGGTGAATGAATCGATACGGACTTGGAACATATGTGAATTTTAAGGGTCATCGGGCGAATCCCTGTCCCATTATTTTCTTTCGTAAATTTAAGGAACAAAATAAGACAGACAAATAATTTTTCAAAAAAAAAAAAAAATGCATTTATTCATTTGAACTATCAGAAATGTTATTAGTATTGTCATCTTCATCACTGCTGACAGCACTTAGAGATATTATTAATTCATTTTCAATAATATTGTCCATTCTAACATCTCGTTCAAAATCTTGTAAAATTATTTTCTTTGTTTTCTGTACGTCTTTTCTGACTGACTTCTACACACACC
This sequence comes from Operophtera brumata, assembly GCA_932527175.1. Lineage (NCBI taxonomy): Eukaryota > Metazoa > Arthropoda > Insecta > Lepidoptera > Geometridae > Operophtera > Operophtera brumata. Next base: position 13,516,447 of record OW052236.1, read on the forward strand.
ATTTGTAGCAGAGTCATCATTTTAGCAGTACTAAAGAGTGGTTCAGTAATGTTCAGCGCTGCATGACCCTTTATTTGTGCCCAAATAAGCTCGATGGCGTTATACTGGCAGTGGTAGGGAGGAAATCGAATAACTTAGTGTCCATGCTCTAGGGCTAGTTCATCGATTACATAGCGGAGCTTGGACGACTTAGTTGCTTTTACCAAGATTTAACAACTCAACTTCTAATAAAGTTGGACTTGGTTTACACCATTTCTTAACATTCACGAGACAATTTCAATATTTTTGAGTTGATGGTGTGACAACTTGTGCAGAGTGATACGATGCATTGCCCATTATAATTTATACATCCCACCTAAATTGTACCTAATCAATGATTTTTCTATTTAGTTTTTTTTGTATTTTATAATTAGTTAAAAGAATAATAAATATCATTGTTTTATTATAATCACAACGAGGTTATTAATTTATGGTGATTTTTCTTCATAAGTAATCACTGCATTATATTCGACTTATCAGCTTTAGATTTTTAGTGTGGCATCCCCTGTATTTGGAAAGAAAAAGGGTTACATGACGCAACATTGTGGCGGCGTTCAGTTCTTTGGATCAGAAATTGTTTATTACGTTTAGAATAGTTTATTAGTGAAAGAAAATCGTAAAATTACTCGTATCGGTCATTGTTACAATAAATATAGTAATTGAAAAAAAAAAAAAAGTTAAGCATTGTGCAGTTCTTACTTTATGCCCACCGTTACAGGGTTACGTTGTTGAATTTTGATGAGTTGTCAAGTGTTACCTATTGGAATGGCCTGACTTTAGTATATTATTATAATGATAAATATATGTAAGTATGATAATTATGTTTTGAAAACAATATAATAGAATGAAACATAAGTAACAATATCAAAAAAAAAAAAAAAAAAAATAACTTCAAGGTAGTTCGTTTTCGTTTCGTAGAAAATAGGATATTTTTAGAATTAGGGGCCTTTCCGTGAAGGCAAGTCCGCGGTTAGAAGAGTGAAGGATGATCGCGAGTTAGCCCTCCTCACTGTTAGTTCTATTAAAAAAAAATATATATATAACTTCAAGGTAGTTCGTTTTCGTTTCGTAGAAAATAGGATATTTTTAGAATTAGGGGCCTTTCCGTGAAGGCAAGTCCGCGGTTAGAAGAGTGAAGGATGATCGCGAGTTAGCCCTCCTCACTGTTAGTTCTATTAAAAAAAAAAAAAATATAACTTCAAGGTAGTTCGTTTTCGTTTCGTAGAAAATAGGATATTTTTCGAATTAGGGGCCTTTCCGTGAAGGCAAGTCCGCGGTTAGAAGAGTGAAGGATGATCGCGAGTTAACCCTCCTCACTGTTTAGTTCGATTAAAATAAAAATAAAAAATAACTTAAATTATATTCATATTTTTCATGCAGTAAATAAACATGAAGATTCAAAATAAAGAAAAAAGTAAATGAATTTGAAGTCATGCTATGATTTGTTACAGACATTAGTTATCTAGGATATTTAAGATTTAAAAATGTTAGCGAATAATTGTTTGAATGATCATAATCTGGTTTAACAAGCTTTCATCGGTTGAATTGATTTATTATTTATTTATTAGCTTAAATTTAACTAATTTATTTTGGTTATTTTACAAAAGTTTCTTACCTAAATTGACCTGTTGGGCTAATTAAGTAGCGTGAATCTACTGCGAAACTTTTACGTGAGGAGTTTTGAGAGATGATGAACGAAAAAAAAAAAAAAAAATAAGGGCTTAGTTAATTCCACAGTTCCTAGGTTAGAAACGGTTGCTGGTGCTTAATTTTAGATATGACATTTACTACACAAAGGACGGTTGGTGAAGGAAGGGATTTGGTGTTAGGTTTAAGTCTTTAGACAAAATATTCCTGTCACGAGTTGCCTTCATTAAAAGTTCTACTTACGTGGTTAGGTTCGAACTGGGCACTCCTACATGCGCCGAATTGAAAATGGCTCATTATGGGACTTTAGCTTCAGGGGAATAACATGATTATTTTGCCCCGTTACACTTGCCATTATTGGGTGATCTGGAAAAAGTAGGGGGGAGGTAGTACTTTCACTTCAAACAAGGGTTTGATCGGGAAGGGCTACTTGATATCACTCGGGTATAGCAGAATTCACAGCCCTGCTTCTTCTGCTGAACCTAGATTAAACAGATGGTTTCTGTGGTTGGGTGTTTTGGTTATGTTATCATAATTATCGTCTGATGCTCGAGTTCTTAATGGACTGTTTTCAGATTGGGTTTAAAGACACTTTACACTTTATACACACCCACCCGAACACACACGAGATTAAATATATATTTGATTTTAAGCACTATCAAATTGTAGTGTATTTGTAATTTGGAAATCATGATGAGAATAATGAAGTTCAATTGTGTTTGTGAGTAAAATTGGATTATGCCAAATTTCCTATAGTGAATTTTGGGTAAATTAACTGCGAAAATTTGCAGGGGGTCGAGCTGTAACTAATCATACGTGCTGACTGATGATTCGTTTACTTCACAAACATATTTAAGGTTAAAAATGTTGCACAGTACAAGAAATCTAGCAAGTAAAACATGCTAGGAATAACAAAATAAATAAACAACATGAAATTATTCAATATATACAAATTATATACTTAATGTTTCTACTAAGTTACGCTCTGTTGCTGAGGTCTACCCACATCGTTCCGTTTCGCGGAAACATATAATATTTTAATCAATTTAAAGAGCTTGAAGTTAGGAGAATTTGAAATGTCTGTAAGAAACAAATAAAACAATAGAAATTGAGTGGAGTGAATGACCTTTGCTGTTGGAATCATATTACGCCGATAGTGACCCCGATAGCAATGCCGGCCAATAGCAGCGCTCATGGTTACGCCGATAGCGATGCCGGCCAATAGCAACGCAATAGCTATGCCGATTGTGACCCCCGTATGAAGTAGAAGCGTCGAAGCTGTCGTATGAGGGTCATGACGCCCAGAGAAGGATCGTGACCCCCGTAGGTGGTTGCGGGTATAAAGCTGGGGACGAGCGGATGGGAGGACAGTTGGATTGGAGAAGCCAGAGAGGTCGGAGCTTGGAGAATCATTGGTAAGTCAATTGTTTTTATAACTTTTGTAATGTTGTGTCTTATTGCATAAATTGATGGCTTGTGTGTACTTTACAGATAAAATAAAGTAGTTAAAGTAATTAAAATACTATGCGTTTTTGTTTGCATTGACGCTTACGTTTGCGTTTACGTTACGCTGAATTGCGTTGACGTCTATGTTGCGTTTGTGTTGTGTTTGCATTTACGTTTGCGTTTACGTTTTCGTTTGAATTAATAAAGAAGTCTTTCAAAGCAGTTTAATTACTTTAATGATTTTATTTAATAGTTTTTACCCTTTCTTTGATAAATTGAATCTAGAAACTTGTTCTTAGTTTTCACGTAACCTTTAGTTAGGGATTATATCTTGATAGAAATTCATTTTCATATTTGCAGTCTGTTACTTAATGTGAATCTTACTTATCGATTAAATCTAAAATCCAACTTGTTTTGAAATAGTGAACTTCTGTGTTTAATTGGAGAGAAATAATTCACAAATTTTACATAGTGATATCTATTGAGATGAAAGATAACTCAATTTTGTTATTAACGGTTATACTCCAGTCAAGCAAAGCCGTACTGAAGATGATCTCTACTAGAGAAGGGAGTGACTCTTGAGACACTGACCTGATGTAACAAACCAGGATATCTACTATCATAATTTATATTCAAAGAATAGTTTTGAATTTTGAATTGGATTCAGAAGTTCCATTTTTAAACTATCTTGTTTGAAATAATAAGCTAGTAAATCTAAACTTGTTAAAAGTAAAAGTTGTGATTTTAGATTATTTTGTTGTGACAAAATTATAAAGTTTGAAACAAATAGGTAACTGGGGTTTTACCAAAAGCTATAAAGAAATCGTTTTTGATATTCATGATTATACTCAGCCTAGCAAGAGCCGTGCTAAGTGAATCCTGACTAGAATAGAAGGAGGAACTTGAAGTCCCTAATCTGCTATATCAAATATTGATAATTCTTTCCTATGCTATTTTATTATGTTCCAAGGTTTTATTTGGGGAATTCTTTAAAACAGAAATTAGATTCTTGTAAAGGTAAAGACAGACTTTGACTGTATTTTATTTATTTAAATCATTCGGAAGAGTTTTATTATACCGAGCTTTATTTGAAGTTTAGTTTATTTTCTACCAGGCTTTGTAGAATGTAGGATTATTATTAGAACTTAGGGGCCTTTCCGTGAAGGCAAGTCCGCGGTTAGAAGAGTGTTGGATGATCGCGAGTTAACCCACCTCACTGTTAGTTCGTTTAAATATAAAATAAAATATTTAACTTCAAGGTAGTTCTTGTTCTTATTCCGTAGAATGTTAGGTTACTATTAGAATTTAGGGGCCTTTCCGTGAAGGCAAGTCCGGGTTAGAAGAGTGTTGGATGAACGCGAGTTAACCCACCTCACTGTTAGTTCGTTTAAATATAAAATAAAATATTTAACTTCAAGGTAGTTCTAGTTCTTATTCCGTAGAATGTTAGGGTTATTATTAGAACTTAGGGGCCTTTCCGTGAAGGCAAGTCCGGGTTAGAAGAGTGTTGGATGAACGCGAGTTAACCCACCTCACTGTTAGTTCGTTAAAATATAAAATAAAATATTTAACTTCAAGGTAGTTCTTGTTCTTATTCCGTAGAATGTTAGGTTTCTGTTAGAACTTAGGGGCCTTTCCGTAAAGGCAAGTCCGGGGTTAGAAGAGTTGATGGAAGATCGCGAGCTACCCTCCTCACTGCTAGTTCGAATAAATATAGATTAACAATAAAACCTTTAGGTAGTTCGAGTAAGAGAATTCGTAGATGTTGTAGGTATTAAGGTAAGACTTTCGTTTAGGTTAATTCGAGAAATTTTATGAATACCGTTATAACCGTTATTTCCATCTATTAAATAAATATTTAGGCTAAAATGCTTGATGACCAAATGAGTTTTAAGTCAAGTTTGAATCTTAGACACTTGACTAAGTGGTATTTATAAATATACCTAATCTTTCATTATCTGAGGTTTTAGCCTCTAAGAGTTTATAAGTTTGAGCGTGTCTTGGACCATTAGAGTTTGTGAATCCTCTTTTAAAACATAAATGAGTCTATAAAGATAAATAAAGATCTATATTTTAATATGAGTCTCAAAATTAAGACTTTTATATTAAATATAATTTTAAATCCTGAAATACATTTTTATACAAACATTCTGGAATAATAACTTTCCTGTATGAATGTTTATTTGTCCCTTAACGTCATTATATTTTATAATATTTATATATGGCGAGGTTCGGAAAGACAGTTGAGGGGAGGTCGGATGAACTGTCCCGCACAATTTTATTGTGCGGCCCTTAGAGTGTCCCAGTACAAGACTATACAGACTGACAAACAAACTTTAGCTAAGTCTTTTTCTTTGATCATGATAATTTATGAAGTTTCAATACTTATTGTTGTTAAGAGGATAACACATCTCTTTTGACTCTGTGATGCGTTTATACTAATTAAATTATGTTGGAGTGCACTTTAGGATAAAGTCATTAAATAGATTCGTCTATAGGTATTATATTAGGTAAGTTAGGAAATTTTATAAGTATGGTAAAGAGAGGAAGTCTTTGAACTATAGTTATTGATTAGGATAAAATCTAAAATTAATAACGTCGGGATAAACTAGGTTAATCAAATTATATTTTAAAACTAATCAATATAGAATTTATATTTTAGTAGTTTAAATATTATTCATTATTCGATAGATAAGTTTAGTTAGGTTTCCATTAGGTATTGTTAGGTCTTGACATAAATAACTTAAAATTACCTGAATTACTACAATTACACAACGTACGGTCCTACCACTAAAAACTAGACGATCACCATGGCCAAAATAATTAAGTAATGAATCAAGTCAACCCATATCTAGTATGATGAGCATATCAAAGATACGATCATGTAAGTAACTATGAAAAGTAAGAAAATGGTAGTACAGTTTAAGAGCAGTCAGTAGTTATAGTATTTGTGGGGTTTAGGGATGAGGGTTGTGAGGTTAAGAAATTAGTAAGTGGGGTAGTGTGTACGAGAGGGGGGAAGTTACACGCACAGAATACTCACTATGTCTATAGACATACCTCGCAACTTCTCATGTCTCGAAACTTCACCCCAGATACGTCTCGCAACTTCCCATGTCTCGCAAGTAAACCCCAGATATGTCTCGCAACTTCATTCCAGTTATGTCTCGCAACTTCATTCCAGTTATGTCTCACAACTTCACTCCAGATATGTCTCACAACTTCACTCCAGATATGTCTCTGTCGTTGTTACGAAACTACGGATCTTCCGAGATAACCGTCCAGTTTAACCATCGTCATAGTCTCTGATGAGGTACCTAGTGTTATGTTGTGCACTTGTGCTGCATACGTTACTTTCAGCGAAAAACAGTAATGCCAAAAAATAAAGTTAGCACGCGAGTTTTGAATTTAAAAAAAATTGCGTCTAATCTTACCGCAATGAGTTTCATCGGAGAAGTCCCCACAATCGTTATCGCCGTCGCAAAACCATTCGTTCGCTATGCAGACATTGGTGCTGTGACACAGGGTGCGGTTCTTCTGCTCGATGCAAGCGTGCGCGCACCCCGCCTCGTCTTCCCCCTCCGCGCAATCAAACACGTCGTCACAGCGCTTCTCCATCGGTATGCAGGCGATGGATATCTGAAAAAACCAACATATGAACACCTGGTTCTACTCCTCTTCAAATATATCTATGTAGACTGTTGAGTAAATAGCCTTCACACCACTACAGTACAGTGACTACGGGACGGGGTTCTTCAAAAGGGGTGTTTGGATTTTTTTTAAAGGGTCTGCAACGTGCGTGTGATGCCTAATGGTATTGCAGACGGCTACGGTAACCGCTGATGGGCCGTAAGCTAGTGTGCTACCTTGGTAGCATAAAAAAAAAACACCAAGCAAGCCAGTCGGCCGTGACGGCATGTATCCCGGCTGTACGTTATTGGTCCTACAAATGATGATGCTGCAAACCAGCTTGGCGAAAACCCGGTGGCCAATGCCAGCAGCATTTTTGTAGGAGCCTATGCCCATGCTCTATATCTAATCACGAAACTAGACTAACCTGACACGAAAACTGGTGGACGAGACAGGGTTGGTGACCATTGTTGGCGTCATAATCCGGCCCTTCAGGAGCATAATCGGTTTGCTTGTTGAATCCGGGGTGATCTGTGATAGTAAAGGTTCTCTTCTTATTTTAGGTAATGGCTTCTGTGCATTATTTGCAACAATTTAGCCAATGTTAAGTGATTTATTTAATTATATTTTTATAGTCAAGTCGTCAAGAGTCTCCGTCAAGTCATAACCCAGTTTAAATAGTGGCAGGAAAACTGAGTTTTTACAGGGAAAAGTAAACCATTTCGAAAAGACACGCCAAAAAAAAATAAGTTTTTGTTATTAATAGACATAAGTAAGTTCTTATAGTTTCCAAAAGTATATGGTATTCTTAAGTTTTTTATCTACTGTAAATTCATATACTTGAATTACTTTTTCACTCAATAAAAATAAAAAGATACCACCATTTTAAAATTGAAATCTAATTTTAGAGTTTTTCTTGCACGTTTTAATTTTTAAAACATTTGTAAACTTATAGAATTGATAATAGTGGTAATTAGCCGTTTATCTTTTAATATTTAATTTGGTAACTTATTAATTCAGTTACTAAGTAATTTAGTAAGTAAGTAATTTATTTATTCAGAAACATAGTCCACAAAAAATTATTTATTCCAAAATATTTAGACGAGTGACTGCCCTCTGAATTGATCATTGAGTGAATTCATCAACAAAATTTTACAAAATTTTGTTATACACAAAAACACAGTATCAGAGCTTGCGCTCGCCTTCTTCTCCTCATACAAAATTTAACAAAACCTTAAAGGTAATTTTTGTATAATTGTGTTATACACAAAAACACAGTATCAGAGCTTGCGCTCGCCTTCTTCTCCTCATACAAAATTTAACAAAACCTTAAAGGTAATTTTTGTATAATTGTGCTATACACAAAAACACAGTATCAGAGCTTGCGCTCGCCTTCTTCTCCTCATACAAAATTTAACAAAACCTTAAAGGTAATTTTTGTATAATTGTGTTATACACAAAAACACAGTATCAGAGCTTGCGCTCGCCTTCTTCTCCTCATACAAAATTTAACAAAACCTTAAAGGTAATTTTTGTATAATTTTGTTATACACAAAAACACAGTATCAGAGCTTGCGCTCGCCTTCTTCTCCTCATACAAAATTTAACAAAACCTTAAAGGTAATTTTTGTATAATTTTGTTATACACAAAAACACAGTATCAGAGCTTGCGCTCGCCTTCTTCTCCTCATACAAAATTTTAGTTGAACCTAGTGGTAAACATAAAACTCTACTTATTTACTCCCAAATCTCACCTTTAGCAATGTTCGTTCGCTTACGGATTAATAAGCACAGAATAAAATAACAAAAAGCGGTCAAGTGCGAGTCGGACTCGCCCATGAAGGGTTCCGTAGCAGCAAGTAACATAATATAAAAGTTCTTGGATGGTTTACGATGAATGACATATTAAAAAACAACTACTTTCTAGATCTCGTTAAAACCAATTTTCGGTGGAAGTTTACATGTTATTTTAGAAGTTACGGGGGGGGGCACACATTTAACCACTTTGGAAGTGTCTCTCGCGCAAACAATTAAGTTTAGAAAAAATATATATTAGAAACCTCAATATCATTTTTGAACACCTATCCATAAATACACCACACGTATGGGTTTGATAAAAAAAAACATTATTTAGTTTCAGTTCTAATTAACCAAAAATTTATTGTTTTTTTTTCTATTTTTGTGTGAAAATCTTAATGCGGTTCACAGAATACATCTACTTACCAAGTTTCAACAGCATAGCTCTTATAGTTTCGGAAAAAAGTGGCTGTGACATACACAGACAGACAGACAGACAGACATGACGAATCCATAAGGGTTCCGTTTTTTGCCATTTTGCTACGGAGCCCTAAAAACGAATAACACTAACGCCTACTGTTTAAAGTTACACTTACGGTGCCATAAGTCAACGCGCGTGTGGGGGTTATGAGGCCAGAAGCCAGGCCCCTGCATCGGGTTGGGGCCGACGCCAATCGCGCCACCTGACGACTGGTAGGGGGGCACTCGGCCCACCGGTGACCGGGGGTCTGGCGGGTCGGCCGTGCCGTTCGTGGGACGAGGAGCCCCTAGTGATGGGTGCTCGTCGCCGCTTACTGTTGTGAAAAAAACTCATTTAAACATCCTTTTTCTTTGATTCTCTTCTTTCTGAAAATGGTTCTCTAAGGTGCACCTGACAAGGTCGGACAATGCTGCGTTGATTTGAGATTATCCTTAGAATGCTTACTCAGTGGTTTTTCATTGGCGAGCAGTTTAAAATTTGAGCAAGTACTAAAAATATGAAAAAACACGACTGTCATGTTTTTAAAGTCAACTAATAATTTCGAAGTTTTTTCTTGAGAACTACGTGCAGTAAATACCTAAGTGTAATATATTTTTAGAACCTACATACTCCCCAAGTTCTACACATTGATAACAAACACGACAGATATTTTTTTAAAGTTTGGTCATTTTCATTTTGTTATCATGGTCATCCTAGTTTTTTTTATTTGACATATCCAGTGCGTATCGGGATAACGTGCAGATTCGAATGATACCTCAATCTTCTAAATCGGTTAAGGCGTTTAGAATGGTGGAATAAAGAAACATACATACATAGTACATACATAACATAACACCCAACAGTCACACACATAGTCCTGATCTTACACTAGCATTCCCTGTGTTGTGCGAACTACGAGTACCATGGTACCATAACACCCAGACCCGGAACAAATATTGACAGATTATGACATTTGTCCGGCAGCGGGAATCGAATCCGTAACCTCACGCACCTCAGCCCTGAAAAATACACTCCTTCTTTTGGGTAGTCGTGTAAAAAGACAAAACAGGATGTAACTATTCCTAAGATGGTCTGCGTTTATTAATGCGGTATGACTTTACGCGAAATAAATATAGAAAATCAAAGTCCACAGGATCATATCCAAAGGATCCAACAGGAACTACTCCAATAATAGGTCGGTACTTATTCTCGGCTCTTCAATCAGTTTGTGTACGTCATGACATGTTGCTAGGTTACAAACCCCAGTTCTCGGTAACCACTTAGGTACGATCATTTAAACTGAAATCAGTGACCCTCGTCGCACCGGGGAATACTCGTACGCGGCAGTGACTGCTTTATATATTTATAGAACAACTGCGAAGAAACAAGGAAATTGATAAACAAGCGAGATAACTTCCGCTATCCAGTCTTAAATTTGATTTTTAACTGGCTAATATTCAAGTACAATATTCAAATTATAAATACCCATGCATGTTTAGTACATTATAATTCCAAAGGATCACTGTACCAGAAACACGATAGAACAATACTTTATCGATAGAAAAAAAAAAACAAAGTTACCTCTAACTTTTGGCTGGATTCGATTGTTTATTAAAATGGAGCATACTATTGGGTAAAAAAATCGTTAAATAAAATCAATACAACAAAGCCGAGGGTTGGTTTTGTTGGTTGGTTTGGTAAAATGATCTATATTTTACGAGATATTCAATAAAAACTGCTTTTTCGTGCGCCTCAACCGAGACTCGAGAAGCGACGAAACTTATAATATTCGTTCCATTTTAATCAGTGCCTCGTCCAGGCGTCGTTGACCCGGCTCGGCCTAGCATAGGTAAATCATGAAGCTATGTCTGGGCAAAGGTACACTTATGTTAGGTAGGTACCTACGTGTACAGAAAGTTCGCCGTAAGTTGGCACCTGCCATGGAGTATTTACAGGTGCCATCTTATGGTGAACGAGCTGGACCGTTCACCGTAAGTTGGCACCTGCCATGGAGTATTTACAAGTGCCATCTTACAGTGAACGAGCTGTAGTAGTAGAGATGAATACTCACCACATAGCCACAGTAATACGAAAGAGGTCGCATACACAAGAACCGGTGCAGGCATGCTGGCGCGGCGCCGAAGCGCCATCCGTGGACGGATCCACCTAGGTGACCTGCGCGGACGTCGCGCGCTTGCTGGCAGCACGCTTCCACGTCACCATGGCGCTTCCCGGGGCACAGCCTGCCTGGAAACAGCATTTTTTTCAGACCTATGCCCTTTTTATTAGTGGGACAAAGAGACAACAGCTTAATTCCGTCACTATCTAACTCAGTAAAGTTCTGATAAGTTAGAAGTGACAGAACAGTGTAACAGCGCTCGCGCTACGAAAATTGAAAGAAAATCACGATAAACGGTATTTATACAAATATTTGCTGCATAATCGAATATATAAATCGACTATGTCCTCTAAAATAATAATATTGGTTACTCTTATTAATTTTATCAATGTATTTTGATATAGAAGACGTTCTGGACTTTTTACAGAGACGTTCTGGAAAAAGGCCAGGTCAAGAGTACACTTAACCGACGAGTATGTATGAAGAATGCGATGAGAGTGAATAAAGCAATAGAGGTGTGTCAGGATCGTAGCAAGTGCGGAAATCCGTGGTCTCTGCCTACCCCTCCGGGAAACAGGCGTGAGTTTATGTATGTATGTATGTATTTTGATATAGGTTATAGATATATTTACGTTGTAAGCGCATTGAAGAGGATAAATCACGATTTTTTTTCGAGGAAATTTATCAAAATGTTGTTTTGGTCTCGGTCATACCCTATGAAATATGATGAAGATGAACATTATATTTATTGTTGTCTTATACTGTGTAGATTTAGCTAAAAATACGTTTAAAAAAGCTTATTTGACTCTTCAGCCTCTTTAGACAATAGAGACATCTCGATTGTACAGCGCTGCCGATGTATCTCGGCCGCCGTGAAGTTAACCGCTTGCTCCATCGATTTCTCAGGGACAACGTTTGTGACAAATATTTTTAATTCTCTAAGGTTTAATGCGATGACAAACGGGCGCTCAGGATACACAGCAGAACGGTCCATTTCGACACCTTGTTATGGGGCAAATAAACTAGTGGTTCGCCCTGAACTGAGACATCGCGAATACACACGATGCAGGTAGTGTATGTACTTTCTTTATCTTTCTAACCGACTTCTAAAAACATTTACAAAAATAAAATTTTCACGGGACCACCTCGAGATAAATTCCTACACACCATCGAAAGATGTTTCGAATAGGACTAGACTAAGCAACGGGGCGTGAAGACCACATGCATGTAGCTGACGAATTAATTGCCAACCTCCTTTTGTGAAGTCAGTTATCATCTCAAAATAATCTTGCAAGTGTATCATGGTGGCAGTATTGCAAGAAAACCATAGGCATCATTGTTAAGTTTAGCGAAGATATCGAAGAAATTAGAGCAACAACGTCATTCCCCTTCATGGAAATGGGAGATGAACAATGGATATTATATTGGGGTACAAGTTTCTAATTTCTACATTTTTAGACAATTTAAATAAAAATAGTTTTGAAACATTCAAGCAAATCGCTTTTATATGACACCCCACTTGATCTGACCGTCTTTTTACTCCCTGTTGGACCCTAATATCTACCCCCCGACCGATATAGGTCATAACGTTACCTACAAATTGTACCAATACTAAATTTCATGAAACCTCCTACCAAATTTCATGAAGATTAGATTAACGGTTGGTAGTTATCCTCGGACAAACATACATACACACATCATCAGCATCATCGTGCTTTTTAATTTTAATTTATGCTTACTTTATAGTTCTAAAAAATACATTTTTTTACAGAAAGAATAATTTATTCCCATCGAGCAATACGGAGGCCTGCAATGCTCTTAAGTTTATTCCAGTTCAATAAAAAGTTTACTAGCAAAGAGCTAGCACTATTAACTTTAAAAACAAATCAGACCAAAATTATGTCGCCTATAAACTAAGATTAATGAATTTATATATTAAACTAAGCAATTAATTTACTAAATTGATTTAAATTATTATAATTTGTATTTGATTTACCGCATAATTTAAGTTTTTTAACATTCTTCCGTACGAACTCTCAGGTCTCTCACTTCAATAAACTGGTTACTATAAAATTTGTATTATCCTTACATAGTGTGTTGTCAATTAACAAGCAATTTAAAATTAAATCGAGACAAGTCACGGTGTTACTATTCCTAGGATATTCCGCGTTTATTAGTAACAAGGTTACATATAAACTTAACGTAACATACACAAACAGTAAGTCAAATTAACCATTTTGAACCACTATAACATACATAACATACCTACAACATATAAAATTAACCATTTTGAACCACTATAACACATACATAACATATACAACATATCAAATTAACCATTTTGAACCACTATAACACATACACAACATATAAAATTAACATTTTGAACCACTATAAACGGCAATCTTTCTCCATTAATCACTTTCGCGTCACTCTAGTAGCCATTTTAGTTGCACTGATTGCCTCGATGTATTGCTCATATTAGCGATATTTCAAAACATGAATGCACCAACTCACCTCTTAACTGAAGAACTATTTATTTCTGCAGTGTGTTGTAACAAGAAATAAGCCTTCAGTTTTTGAAAATAAACTGTTTTGCCATGAAAATTTATTGATAGTGAAAAAGCTGGTAACAGCGGACATATTGGAAATCGCGAAAGCTCCGGGCATGCGCAGTAGGGCGCCGCGCCGCACTACGAGCTACTTGTTGAAGAGATTTTCATTCAAGTTTCGCAGGATCGCGCACTACGCATTTAGATCACTTGATCCCGCCTCACATCTTATTCTAATTTCTGTAACATTATAATAATCCTGAATAGGAACGTACCTAATCAATGTTTATGTTTTTTTGTAGACTGCACCAAAACTCCCAAACGTTAATTCTGATCACACACTGATTAAGTATCTACATAATACAAGTTTTTTATTACATTCTACGGATTATTGTCCATGAGGGCCGATGGCAGGATTTCCCGCCACGCTAGTTAATTATACCATTAGCCAGGCCTTAACCAGCGTCAATGTTCCAGCAGTTCTAGAGCTGAATGGTCTGCTTCGTGACGATGATTAGCGGCCTGACGGCACGATTCTTTTTCCGTTGGAGAAGGATAGACCTTTGCTGTGGGACGCTACATGGGTTGATACATAGTGCGCCATCTCATCTGTCCGGAACATCAGTTAGGGCCGGTGCAGCGACCGATTTGGCTGAGGATCTCAAATTGCGCAAATATGCAGATCTCGACGGGGCTAGAAAGCATTTTATATATACCTTGGTAGAAAACCAAAAAAACAAAAAACAAATTCATAAAACCAATCAATGATTATAGCCAGAAATGTTTTTTGAAAGATAGTAAGTAGATTATCATGACTTAATTTTAAATCTATACGTAGCTAAAACATCATAGATTCTATCTAAGTATGTTTAGCTATTCTGCCTAACTATGATAGTTTTTTGAATGGCTCCCTGGAATAGGTAGGTACATAGATATTGCCTCGGTTTGAACAGTAAGAACCACGGAGGGCAGACTCTATTTTATGTAGGTACTTGGCATCATGCATAGATCGTCTTCATCTTACAACTATTGCGAACTATAACTGTGACTTTTCCTATCATCATTCAGTTTCCTGCTTTGCTGTGATTGGCTGTGTTTTAGTGGTTCGATAGCACTTGCATGTTGTGTATGATTTATTATTAAATAACTTTAATAATAACTCATACAACCAGAGGAGGACATTTGATGTCTAAAATTGAGCGCTTGCTTTCCAATGTTCTACCTATATAGGAATATTTAACAGCGATATCGAATACAACAGTATAATTACATAAAATGGTTATCTAAACGCTCACAGGTCACTATGCACTGCTGATATAAATAGAATATCACATTACTCACCTGAACAAAAATAAAAACTAGTCGTCAATGAATATAACTTGTCCTTGGTGAGGCTCTGTTCAATGAAGTCTCTTAGCACAAAGGATCGATTAATCAGTTTACTAAATTATCGATAGAAGTTTTATAGCGACAATATTTGGCAAATAAGTATGAAAATTGAGCGATCAATATAGAGGGTTGCGCGGCTATCGCCCACGCACGAACCAGGGCGCGGGCGCGCCACTCGTACCCCCTCCCCTCCCCCCTGGACCCTGGCAGCCTGAAACTCAACACCTTTCGCCCTGCCATCCGCCCACGGGCTTAACTACAAACTCTATTATTTTAATGATATTTTAGTAGCCGTTAACTATGTGCACATAACTACCAATCAAAACATTAGTAGAGTTCCTTAAAATTTTTTTATGAACCAAGAAATTTAAACATCAATAAAATCTTTTACTCACGTCAATTTAAATAATGGCGAAGCATTCCCAAAATGAGTCCTTTCACACACAATATTAGGTTTAATCTTAATTCACCATCCACTATCACTTTAACGAACTAATCACTTCACTATGTATATGTATATTGCTATTTTTATTGCAAATCAAGCGATGCGCTCAATACATGCGAGCGCGCCGAGACCGGGATGGCTACTAGGCGCTCTGAGCGCGCCGCGGACCCGCGCAGTCTACAATCCACAGCCGCAGATGAATGGAGCTCGCCCTTGTATATAAAATCACGACTCCTACATTTATATTGTATCGCCTCGAGTATAACGCTCGATAGAAATAGATTAACTGCTTATAAATATATTCTAATATGTTCTGATGCCCATTTCATATTCAATCCTTGTTTCACGATTGCATCTGTAGGCACTTTGAATTTAAATGTAACATTGGATTACAAAACACAATGCACAATTGCATATTTATTTTAACTAGATTAAAAAACCTGTAACTATTTTCAGTGTTGCATTTAAATTAGAAAAATCTTCGATCACAAGGAAAAATAGAACACATCGGTGTCTATTTTTTTTTCATGCACAAATTTCAAGATTCGCCTTCCCTAGTACCCTAGATCCTGTTCATCCCATGCACAAATTTGAAGATTCGCCTTCCCTAGTACCCTAGATCTTGTTCATCCCATGCAGGTCATCATCAGACCCTGGAGTCTGCGGGTGAAATATAGGTATATAACGTCGTTTTAATTTGATATTTGAGCTCATACTTGAAGATTCAGTCGCAGTAGGACCCTAGATCCCTTTTGATCCAGCTATGCTGGATACCTTGGAGCTTGAAGTGTAGCCTGATGTGGTCAAAAATGAACATTATGAGCGAGCTCAAACTGAATTTGACGTTTTGTACGGGCCTGATATCCAGAGTAACATTTTGTTATTGCAAATGTTGCTCTGGCTACCACGCTACCAGGCCCTGCACGTCGTTAAAAACGATAAATCCTACGGCAAGGACACGATTGAGCCCATTGGTTTTTGTTGAAGCTTTCACATAAATCGGAAGAAATTAAAATTAATCGATTTCCTCTACCTGTAATTAAAAACTACTAGTGTCCACCTGCGGCTTCGCTCGCGTTTTACCAGGATAAAAAGTAGTCTATAACTCACTCCAGGCTACAATCTATCTGTATAGCAAATTTCATTCGTTTCGGCGTGATTGAGTAACAAACATCCATGAAGTCTGCACCCACAATCTTCGACCAAAATTTCTTTGGTCGAAGCCCACAATTATGATATTTAGTGGAATTTCTCTATCGAGTAAAGTCCGTCTAGTCCCTAATCAAAACGTGAACATTTGTATAGTAGTGCCATCTCTCCTACAATATCGGAACACGATTACATTCGAAGACAAACCCCTCAGCAAACGGCCTAGGTAAACGTTCTTATTTTCGAAGCCTTGTTTGAAGAGGTTGCTCATTTTCTTCCTCCCTATACCTGTCGCCATCTAGTTTTCCGAGTATGTAATCTCAGAACTTTTGGGTCTAAACTTTTCAGGGAAAAGCTCTCATCGAGCTTAAAATTATAGGACCTTTTTATTACCTATTTAGTTTGATGAGTGAAGGTAACTTAGTACAAAGATGTCACTAGTTGCTACAAACCGAATAGCTTTTAAGGTAGAGGTAGTATAGTATTATTTTATCTGTGGTAGAGATATCTTAGAGGTAGGTACTGTGGGTAGTTCCTGGATCTTGCCCTCTTCAGATGTTTTCGAATTATGCCTAACCATCGAGCAACGCAGGCTGCCTAACACAATTATCTGCTTATGAAGTTTTTGCAGTTTTTATGACTAGGTACGATATGTAGTGAGATTACTTTTTCAGTTTAAATTATGAATAGAAACACACATTTGTTATTGTAATAAATTTTATTTTACTTAAATGATAATTAATTAACTAATAGATTGCAATCTTTTACTAATTAATAGGAATAAACATCAATAGAATTTCTACTATATTTAATTATTATTTACAATGAAAATACCCTAGTTTTATAGTAACTACGTAACTAGATGGTATTCTCAATACAAAAATGGGGATCCTATACAATAAATAAATGTGAAATCATAAAATCAAAATATTATCAAGAGAGAAACCTGAAGAGGACATTTTGCAAATTATTTTTATTTTGGCGAATTTTTAGTTAAACGTTTGGCAGTTTTGTTAAATTAACATGAAAATTGCTAGTCGACTTACCTTTAATACTACTGGAAATTTAAAGGAAAATTTGGCACATGTTGTTTACAAAATAATATTATTAAAAACAACCGCACATATTATAATATTTATAGAATGTTAATATTATAGTATGTACCTACATTAGTGTCGCGGCCTACAACTCAGGCGATGATGGACAAACGTAATACACGTCTGATTGCAGTTAAGTCTTGTATATATACATTTTAAACAATGCGCGGATATTCAAGGAAACTAATTTTTGATAATTAACTTGAACTTAGTAATACATGATAATTGATGAATTTTCATAGTGAAAACTATCCTATTTGAACTTTCCTTTTTTAACTCAATAAAAAATATTTTGGGTAAATCGTGTGTTAAAATTATTCGAGCTATTTAGGGAAAACTGTAAATGTGTTAAAACTAAATGTTCACGGAACCCCACACAACGCATAGTTCGACACTGGACCGGTTTAAGAGATCTTGACCATTCAGTAAAACTATTTTTTTATCGTGAAACGTATAGTAACCAAGCTTGCTTAAATCTTAGATTTTAAACCATATTACAGGAAGTTTTATTTTTTCTTTAAAAATACCCTCTAATCCATATATTTGTAGATTGCAGAATGCTCTGCTTGGTTCATTACTTTCGTGTTTGATAAATCTACCAAATTCAAATTTCTCGTTTACGAGTACCTACAACATAATTCTTTACATAGCTGAGTAGATCGGTCTACTCGAACATGTCTGAGAACATAGTAACCATCTGTCTTAAAGTGACGAGTTGCGAACCACAGAACATATTAGCGGGAATTTTAAGGGCGATATGTTAAAATATCGAATGGGTAAAGTCTAGCAAGAAAACAAAAACTTCAAGAAAGTGATAGCGCTATTACTCACTTTAACCCGGGAAGAGATGAGATGTAGATTTGTGCAGCTCAGAAGTTACTAACGTAACCGACAAATGATAAAACATAGTTTAAACATCGTAGCAAATATAAGAATAAATCCTTTTCTATTAATCTAAGTAGGTACTGTGATTAGCTACTGTATTAGTATAAAAATACCCAGTCAAACTTTGAAGGAGGGACCTAAAACGGGTTTTAAGAGAAACGATTACAAAAAATAAATCTACTGATAAAAGTTTCACCAATCATGTTTCTGTTTTTCATTTATATAGAATTACATCGTCAAATAATAACTGTATTAACATCAAGTTTGCATTTTTTACCGTTACTGAGTGGGCACGTAACACAGCGACTTTTAAATTTTAACATATCGCCTTAGCAGCGTGGTCTCTGTTTTCGCTTACCAGATCAATAGGTCAGATAGGTCCTTCGACCTCTAGTCAAATATGTAAAAGGTCCAGTAGACCGCATTGAACATGAGGAAGCAGACGGGAAATATGACGCGGCTGTATGTGTCGATGACGTTAACATCTCGGATCTTCGGCATTGAAGACTTGATGACGGTCGCTCCTCGGCGCAGCGCGTGTATCATCTTTGGCTTGCTGGTAGAGCCGTCTAGAAACGAAATATAATCTGTAAGCATTTGCTTCAGCCTGCCGCTTAGAGCAAGACGGCCACCGGTTGCTCTATGGCCTGTCGTCTTATGGTTAGAGAATACTTAATGCACTTTGTAAGAGATAGTCCAGCCACCAGAATCATTACTAAACAAACGCAGGTCGCGTCTGGCCGAAGCATCGAGCAACGCAGGCCTCCGTACCGGAGTGCTCGATGGGCCGAAGAGATGCGTGACCTGAGAGCTGGCTCTTATTTTGCTCAACGTAATGCTATTGCCATCCAGCGTGGCAATGCAGCCAGTATCCAGTATATTTAGATAGTTTCCAACGATCTTTAGACAGCATTTCTGTTTAATGTGTATTTTTAAAATATGGTATATACCTACTTGTATAGGGTGCAACGTTTCGCTTGTGGCGCTAATTTCAAATTTTTGTGTGTTTTTGCTAATCACAGCTCATCAACAACACATCTTGAGATAGCGAAACCTGATTTTGCTGAAACTATGAGCACTAACACACAGGTTTTGGTTAATAAAAACCAAATTTGGCTAAACTAATGATATTTATGAGACAATCAAAACATGCGTCTACGCCTCCTAGTTTCCACAAAATCAAGTTTCGCTGTCTCAAGATATGTTGATATGTTTTGTTTACTTGAGCACAGATTACTTAATAGTTACTTCGTGACTTGAGTTACACCTCGTACCTTCATATCTGTTTCTTCTTAGTTTAATACGTGTTTCTGTGTAGCTCAAATAAATATATATTCTTCTTCTTCTTTTTTTTTAATGAGCAAAAAAACTTAAACAATAACATTTTGAACTTCGCGCCACGTGCGATACGTTTCACCAATGGAATTCAGCTAAAATAAATCATCATAATCTATCAACGAAAGTGCTGCACCTAGTTTATGTAACAGAATACAAAATGTTTAAGTAAACTTACTCCGCGAGGTTCTAGAATGCGGGCGCGTGCGATATCGCAACGTGGTGTGGTCGCGCTGCAGCCGCAGAGACGGAGGCGCACCCGCAGTTACTGGGAGTGGCTTCGAGCGCAACCCGAGCAACGGAGACACCCGTCCCGTGCCGCCTGCGCACTCTCGGAGCGCGATGATCTCTTCAGGCGAGCGAGAACCTGCAATACGAATGCAAATTACTGTTTCAAAACTTCAATACAATATCGTGTTCTTTTTAACAAGCATATGGCCCACCTCCTGTGCCTTTAACAATGCATTACCTCATAGGTCACGTCCACCTAGGGCGCACCCTATGTGGCATTGCACTTCGCACGCCACCCTGAGACAAAGATCAAAAGTCTAATGTGCCTGTAATTTCACCGGCACCCTTACCCTTCAAACCGGAACACAGCAATGCGAGTACTACTGCCTTGCGGCAGAAATAGGTATGGTGGTAGGACTTCCCCGGACGAACTCTCGCATAAAAAAGCTCTACTACTACTAATATATTTATTTATTCCATATTTCTTAAATAGTACATTGTGATACAAGGGTCGTACATAGGTTATTGTAAACGAGTTGACGTTTTGTAAACCCAAGCCAAGTTTGGTAAGCGTTTACCATCGTCACGAGGTAACCTTTACCTTTACGTCCGTTTATGATGCGACGTTTTTCAACAAAGTTGTGAGAAAACAGTTAAACCTATCCCGAGTGTAATTTTTCTTCGTCTATAGTCGAAATCATTTTATCCTCACTTAATAAAACTCCTTGCTAGTAAACTTTTTTACTCAACTGAAAGAATGTACTGCAAATAAATGATTAAGGAGTTTTTAATTGTAAGAAAATTGCCAAAGAGAGTTTCGAACATTCAGAATTTACGAATTTTTTAATAATTTAAATGTACACTTAAATTATGCTGTGTTATAATAAAACAATCAATTTTCTAAATTAATTGCTTAGTTTCATCTATAAATTATTTTTTCTTCGTACACATTTCACATATTGAGTCTTTGTACCCGTTCGGGGAAAAAGGCATATGTATGTATAAAAATTCGACATCATTTTACTCTCATTTGTTTACAAACTTCTTTGCTAGTAAACTTTTTGTACTGGAGTAACGAAAATATTGTAAAGAAATCACTCTAGTTCGGTTAAATTAACTTTCAAGCTACGTTTGCTGGCTGGTTAAGTACACTTTCGAGCAACTGTATTGAAAAGTATATTATTATATTATTTTTATTTTATTTTTTTATTATGAGCCTGTGGTGTCCCACTGCAGGGCAAAGGCCTCCCTTCCTTCCTTCCATTCGTCTCTATTGTTGGCTATTTGGGACCAATCCTTCAAGTAGGACTCTAGCTCATCCCGCCATCTCCGTCTGGGCCTTCCACGTGGCCGTCGTCTGTTTGGGATCCAATCTGTCGTGGTCTTTGCCCATAGTTATATTATATTATATTATTATAATATTATATTACTAGCTGACCCGATCGCGACTTCGTCCGCGTGTAGATTAGGTAGTACCTACCTACTCGTACTATGCATTCTGTAAATAGTTGCTGGTACAAATATCTGCCTGTAGGTATAAGTCCACTGCTGGCCATGGGTCACCCCTATAGAATGCCACAATGAGCGTCCTGAGCCGCCTCCATGCAACGACTTCCTGCTACTTTTAACATGTCGTCGGCCCATCGAGGAGACTTTCTACTCATCCGGTTCAAGGTTGCCACTCGAGAGCAATTATTCCTCAACGGTTGTTGGTTCTGCCATAGAATAAATAATGATCAGCGAGCTATATGATCTGCCCATTGCCACTTCAACTTGCTAATTTTGAGAGCCTGTCAGTGGTCCCGATTCTTCTACGCATCTCTTCGTTTCAGATTCAGGTACATGTACGGAACCTCCGAGTACTGCTCTCTCCATAGCTCGCTGCACGATTTGAGCTTTTATCATGCCTTTAGTTGACAATCACATCTCACTACCGTAAGTCATCACTGGCAACATGCACCGATAACAGACTTTCATCTTGAGGCTCTCCAGTGACTGTGATGTGAATATTTAGCGTAGTTTCTTGAAAGCTGCTCATCTGAGTTGGATTCGTCGGCAAACCTCATCGTAGAAGGTCCAACACCTTCCTAGTTGAATCGTTTTCCCAAGTAGACATAGTCCTCTAAAGCATAATAGCAGAATCCCAAATGAGCATTGGCAAGATACTAACAAACCTCCAAAAACAGATATTTGATCAGGGTGTTCTGGGTATTTTCTATGCATTATAAAAATATCTATCAATTTAATGTATTGTATTAAGTATATCAGTTATATAGTACCCATAACACAAGCTCTTTTTTTTTATTTTTTTGTTATTTTACTTGGATGCCGGAACAAGCAAGTGGTACACCTGATGTTAAGCGGTAACCCCTGCCTATGAACGGTGCATTACCTCATAGGTCACGTCCACCTAAGACGCGCCCTATGTGGCGTTGCACTGCGCCCGCCACCCTGAGACATAAAGGTGAAAAGTCTCATGTGCCTCATGTGCCTGCTTAGCTTGGGGCTAGATAATGTTGTGTAAACTGTGTCCAGCATTATTTATTTATTTTATTGATTTATTTATATATACCACTGGAAATGTAAAATAGAACAAGTAAGTTATGTGTATTTCGGTGTAAATAAGGGGTTCTTATTTAAATTACAAGGGCCCGGCTAGTCGATCTTCCAAAGGGCTGGGAATCATTCTCAGAGGAATGAGCTCGTAGAGTCTATAAGATGGTTCTACGGCGTAGACCGATCTCGTAGACGCTAAGTTCCACCCATTGTGTTTAAGGTGATTAGTCACCCCAATTTCTGTCACTTTCTAACTCAGTAAAGTTCAGGTAAGTAAGAACGGGGTAGAACGCGAAAGAAATAGTGAGCGAAAATCACAAAAAATCGCATTTGTCTGTAGTAAATTACTATTTTAAAAACTCTTAATATCCTAATCGCCTTTTATATTACGAATGAATCATTATATAGCTTCAGGTGTTTGGAAGCAGTAGGCTTTTTTTCTACAAAGCCTAGGAAACTTTGTATTTTTTTCCCGTCAAAAGGAACAGCAAATTAATAAAAATAAAAAAAATGCTGGACAGTTCACACAACATTATCTAGCCCCAAGCTAAGCAGAGCTTGTGTTATGGGTACTAGATAACTGATATACTTAATACAATATATTACATAGATAGATATTTTTAATAAATAAAAGTAAACTTAAACTATTGTTGACAATATTATTATACCTATTATATTTTTATTTTTTAAATTCTTTGGGCCATTCGTTTAGGAGAAGTATGCTTTCTAAGATAGGTCTATAACGGTCTATTTTGCAGTTTTGGGTCTATTATCGCCCCAAGTTATGATATGTATACTGTGGTCTAGACCTACGTACCACCAGTCTTCAAGTCCTTCTCCACGCTCGTGCTAGTCGACATCTGGTCTCTGTTCTTTAACTTGGCTCGCTTCCTAGCTCTTGCACCCCAGTAGGTGTAGTTCACAGCAGCGTATTCGAGCAATGCCGCAAACACGAAGATAAAACACATGACCAGGTATATGTCGATGGCCTTGACGTAGGATATGCGGGGGAGACTGCTGCGGACTCCTGTGCTGATTGTGGTCATCGTGAGGACCGTCGTTATGCCTGTCAATAAAGTAAAGCAACAAATTACTTATGGCCTAAATACATAGGTTTCGCTCAAACTAAATTAAATTATGGTCAACTAGCAGCGCCCCGCGGTTTCACCCGCGTAAGTCTCCATCCCGTGGGAATATTTGGATAAAAATGTGTCTATGTGTTATTGTGGGAATCCAGTTATATTCATTCCAAACATGCAAATCCGTCCAGCCGTTTCAGCGTGAAGAAGTAACAAACACACTACACACACACACACAAACTTTCGCCTTTATAATATTTGTGTGATGTGATGATAGGTACACGCTAGAACAAAAGGAAGCTTACAACATTGAGTATCAAGTAGGTATGTAGCTGTAAGAACAGATTGATAATGCCTGTAATGATTATGAAAGGTGACAAGTTCGACCTGAACTAGTTTGAGTCTGTATCTCGGCGGTAACTTTTCATTTAATGATTTACTTAGATCTTTACTTCATCATCATCAGCCTGTAGAAGTCCACTCTTTGACCTTGACCTCACCCATGGAATGGTCTTGAGCCTCCTCCATCTATCTTAAAACTATCGTCGGTTCACCGAACGGACCGGTTCGGCCTACCGATGCCTCCGTCTCGTCCGGTTCGTGGTCGACACTCCAGAACCGTTATTCTTCAGCGGTTACCGGCTCTGCGAGTTATATGGCCAATTGCAACATCAACTTGCTAATTCTGTGATCTTTACTTATCATCTGCTGTTGGACGTAGTCTCCACCATAGAATGCGATGGGGGATTTGCCATAGTCATCACGCTTGGCAGGCGGATTGGTGACCGCAATACTGATGTTGAGTACTCGGGTGGATGCTGCTGCCAAAGGGGTTTGTACACCAGGGGTGGTGTAATCTCTTTCTGTAACGACATCCACGGGAGGAGACGGATGGGTCTATTTTTGGCCGTACCCACCACGACAGACGAGTTTAAGTAGTGAATGTTAGAGTGTTTAACTAGTCCAGTCAAGTTAAACATAAAAAGTGGGTCGTACTTGCCAAAGTTCGGGCCACGCTGATTTTTTTATATGTTGTTAGGACCTTAACCAACATTAAAAAACCAGTTTAGCAATTTTCCAAGTGCTGTGCGTTCAGGGCTGTGCCCAAAAAACCATGAAATTTTGTTTTTTTTTCAGTTTTTGCTTTATATCTTAGTGAAGGAAGGGTCTGAACGGTATAGTCACTGCAAATACTTTTAAAGTTAACTAAATTTGCTACTATTTTACACTAGCGCAAGCTCTACAGAGCCATTAGTGACTATACCGGTCAGACCCTTCCTTCACTAAGATATTGAGCAAAAACTGAAAAAAAACCCAAAATTTCATGGTTTTTTGGGCACACCGCCGAACGCACAGCACTTGGAAAATTGCAAATCTGGTTTTTTAATGTTGGTTAAGGTCCTAACAACTTATAAAAAAATCAGCGTGACCCGAACTTTTGCAAGCACGGATGTACATCTTGACTGGACAAAACGCAGTTTGGCGACGCTCTTGTAACAATTACTGTAACATCTTTGTATCCCTGTGTAACTTAAAGTTTTAATGTATGTAAATTATAAACGCAGTTTCGTACGTGATACAATCTATGAATGAATGTCGAGTTACATTATAACACTAACACATGTTGCACATTGCGTATAATATAAAGTTTGCAATTTCTAATTCATTAGTAGGTCTGTTCAAGCTAGTCGAGTACAAATAAAACTAAACCAAGTCAAGCTTCGATCAAGAAAACAACTAGATATCAGGTCGGCGCAAAAAATACGTCTAGGTGAATAACAGCTCACTTGAAAAGTGAGCTCTTATTTTTTATTTGTGTTTGTGAGAACTTTATTTGTAGCTCTTTAAGGTTGATTTCACACTAAATGTTGTTTAAACCTATGTCTTTTCATTTCTAAGTGACAGAAGTAATTTATTGCTTGCTCGTTTTTTGTGACGAATGATCGTAAGTATACTATAATATTTTGAAGATTTGCTACTTTATTGCTAGATATCATGGTTGTAATTAGCTTCAACTTAGAACTGTTTTAAAAGTTATGTTTCATTAACAAATATAGCTGTATATGTACCTATATATACCCATGCGGGCGGTATTTCCCTTTCATTTTGTAGTTAAGTTTGAACTTACCTAAAGCAACCCTCGCAGACGTAGCTTCATGGTTAATCCAAAATGACACCCAAGAGAGCATCACAATCAGTATACTCGGCAAGTAAGTCTGGAACACGAAGTATCCTATGTTTCTCCTGAGCTTGAAACTCAAGGAGAGACGCTGATACACTCCTGTCGCCAACTTTTCCTGGAATTTTCAAGTATTTAGTGAACTTGCGAAACTATTACCTTGTTTGTGAAGTTTGGACCTTGAGACGTTGTTTGGGTTTATGCACCAACAACGCTAAGTTCACGTATTCAATTTGGAGCTACGAGTTTCACCTTTTCGAGGTTATTTTGCTGTTAACGAGACCCGGCCCCTCTTCGCATTGGTGGCCTGATTATTGGTGGTTCGATAACATGAGATAACCGTGCCAACAGTAAAACTTTCTTCCATTAATTCTACGTATGATATTTTTTCGTTAGTCACGGGGTGACTAAGAAAGCACTAGTGACATGATGACTGATCTTAATAACGAATATTGAAAGAAACTTTCTACCTAGTTTCGTAAGTACGTACTTTTCTATCATTAGTCCCATGTCCTAGTATGGTGAACTGGGGGAGCTCAGCGTTTTCCACACCTCGCACCGGCGTCTCTTTCCAGTACATCACTACATCGGACACGGTGTACCCATCTGCAATACAAAGGCAACGTTAGCATACTGCTTTGTGTTTCTAGGTACGACTCCCACTACTTATTCAAGGTTCTCTTTACAAGTCTCTTTACAATAAAGTTGAGAGATGTCTCTATTTTATCTCTCATAGGAATATAACAGAACCTTGAGCAGCTCGATAGTGTGACTCGAACCTAATTCTGTAAATTTTAAATACCTTCTCTTTTAGTTAATTATTTCAGGCAAATTTTGCGCATGACCTACCAAACTTTCAGTTATATCTAAGAAGCATTGCAAAAGCACTGAAAGCTTGCGACAAATATTACATACGCGACTCTTACTTTATTTGCGTGAAAGGAAATTAATAAAGATTAAAAAAAAGCTGATGAATATTTTTTTATGAAATTAAACTAAAAGCAAGAAAGTATTTTTTTGTTGGACATAAGTTATTTTTGTTTAGCGTTTATATGAAACCCTACGCATTTGTTTGCATGTTGCATATATGTTATATTGCAGGCATATTGTTCAAGAATGATGCCTATCATCAGTCAGCATAAAAGCTCAAGCCTGATGATCTGTACAAGTGTAGGAGTCACACAGCTTTCAATCTCGACGGTGCAGTTCTGGCTGTCCAGTGGGTAGTAGTGCAGATCCATCATGCAGGCGAGGGTGGCTGTGAACCGCATCCCGTAGGTGATGCTGCCGTCGCCGGCGAGGCGGACCAGCTTGTTGCGTTCTGTCACATCGTGGAGGAAACTGAAATGTTTTTTTTTTCGAATTAGTTAAATAAATAAATAATGTTGGACAGTTCACACAATATTATCTAGCCCCAAGCTAAAAAGAGCTAGTGTTATGGGTACTATATAACTGATATGCTTAATACAATTCATAACAAAGATAGATATTTATATTTTATATATATATAAAATACCCAGAACACCCTGAACAAATATCTGCAGAACGTACAAATATTTGTTCCGAGGCGGGAATCGAACCCGAAACCTCCTGGGTAGCACCTTCTGCGTAGCAGGCGAACCTTCGCCCGCCGCGCCACAGAGGTTGTCAAAGTTGAAAAATCTTTCCCTCACGTAAAACAGTAAGTACTCATTATTATATTCAGGGATTTTGAAATATTATCCTACTGGATTTACATAAGATAACATATCATCCAACATTCACATATGGTACTGATCCCACACTAGGATCCCTGTGTCGTGGGTATCAACTAGGAGTACCATAAGTGCAAAAAATTCAGATATAAACAGGAAAGCTGCTGAGATTTCAACCGGAAGGTAACTCCCGAAGTACCTAATTTCTTCGGCACAAACATGGGCGCGGCCCAAATTATAACAACCTCAAAACACAAAGATAGTAAAAAAACGCATATCTTAAGTATACTAGGAGTTCACTTACCTGTTTTTATCATTAGCGAAAAATGTATCAGGCACCCAAATCTTATCAGCGAAATCCCCGGACAGAGTCAGTACATCCTCAGGCAAGCCGAACCCTAACCTCTCGTCTTTCCAATACTGATTCAGGTACAGGGTTATTGTGTAATCCTGAAAGAGAGCACACTTTAGCGAACCCACATAAAAGGTCCGATAGTTTACGACGGGTAAAGTCATTTGCATTTATGAAACAGAATTTGCATGTCAAAGATAAATTTCACTTTCATAAACAAATCGTAATGAAATAAGTTTGCTTTGGTTACGAGTAAAAACTACAGCCTGAAAACAAATGAAAACACCCGGATAGTGTTACAGTATGTAATATAAACTCAGACAAATGTATGTATGTAAGTTTCGCCGATGTGGGAGACCATAAATGACGGAGAGAATGTGTTGATAGTTTTTAAGCTTACATAGTTTATTTAAATGATATATATTTCGGCTTACATGTATACCTAAGCCATGAGTGGGCGGTGACCTCAGCGACGGTAAGCGGCCACTGGCGGCGGAAAGTAAAGCCTTCCATCGATTGGCTGACGCAGCACGCCGCCCCCAGTGATCCGCGATGTGTGTCAAGTGACAACGGCCTTGCCCCTCTTTCCGGGCTATTAAAAGCTTAATGAATTTATATGAACTGATCGAGAGCCAAGTCCTTCGGTCCGAAATCATCGAACGCGCGAGGCCGTATCGTCTTACCACCCTCGTTGACAACGCCACGAGTTTGACGCTATTCATCAGCCGTATCCAATGATCAAATAACAATATAGTCTCAAATTCATCGCGTTATGATGATTTAAAGATGCTTCTGTTAAGATTATGTAAGTGAGTGTCAACATTTTTTTTTTTTTATACTACATGAATGACGGAACAAGCAGATGGCCCCACCTGATGTTAAGCGGTAACCTCTGCCTATGAACAGTGCATTACCTCATAGGTCACGTCCACCTAGGACGCGCCCTATCTGGCATTGCACTGCGCCCGCCACCCTGAGACATAAAGATGAAAAGTCTCATGTGCCTGTAATTTCACCGGCACCCTTACCCTTCAAACCGGAACACAGCAATGCGAGCACTACTGCTTTGCGGCAGAAATAGGTATGGTGGTAGTACTTCCCCGGATGAACTCTTTCACAAAAAAGCTCTACTACTACTAAACAACTAACTACATATAGCTTACCATATTTACTTCAGATATGGCATCGAAACTAGCGATAGTTAAATCCATCCCGACATACAGCGGATCTCCTGAAAAGCAATAACATTTATGCAACGAAGCATCAGAGGCATATGTTGGCTAGGAAACGAACCGCTGACATATCAAAACGTACGTATTTACGGAGCGAATTCAATACAATATTAAATCTTTATGGTCTACGGATCGTGTAACTTGTAGTGAGAGGTAGTTTTCTTTAGTAGGTACCTCCTTAGCAAAATGCTAAGACTGCTTTATTTGAATTCCTAAATGCACAACTAAGCAAATGTAATTTCACGTCTGCAAATATCACACGAATACGAGGTTTTTAGAGACGAGTCAACAGTATAAATATGCCGCAGATGAGATATTGCAAGTTAATATTTAGTGCAGTCCTATATGTACCAAATATTAAATTTTGAATCGTTGAAAAGAGGCCCATTGAGGCTCTGCCTTCCCCTTCGGGGGAAAATAAGTGTGCTTAGGAGTGGTATTCATAGGCCACAGCCAGTTACATTAATGTGAAGAACGAGTAACTTCTGCAGCAAATATTGCCGTCGTCAGCAACTTAATTCAGAAGTGTTGCAAACAGTGCAAACTTCTAATTATTTTCAGGATATTTTCGCAATTCGGTCGTCATCAGAACAGAAGTAATATAATTCAATCAAGCTGGAATAGGGAGGACTTACCTCCGAAATTGGGACGCAATCGAATGTCGTACCCGTCGAGTATTCGCGATACGGTGTGCGTCACGTTTTCGAGCCGGTCAGCCGCCGCCTTGCGATCATACCTACCACAAAATGATAATTTATGATTATTTAGTAGCAGCACTCGAAAAACAGCAGCTTTACTTCGGCGTAAAGCCCGAAGCGGTGGTGGAGTACCTCAATCAAAAGACAGGACTAACCATGAGGGTCGAGCAGTTGGAATCTCGCCATGATGTCAATTTTATTTCCTTTATGGTGAGGGTGCCGACTGACCGTCTATCGACCTTCATGAATGGAGAGTTCTGGCCGAAAGGTGTCAAGTTCAGGAGGTTCTTTGGACGCCTGACACGAGACACCGCGCAGGTGCGTCATACGCCTACACGTGTCTAAATGATAGTCTAGTTTAAAAGTGTTTTATTTTTATATGTTAGTTTTTAAGGTATTTATGTTGCTATGGGCTTATTGTTTAGTATTTTGTACATTTTCTAATTAGCCTGAAATAAAGATATTTGATTTTTGATAACCCACAGCTGGGCAAAGATATCCCCTCATTCTTTCCACACTTTCCTATCATGTGCCAAAACTGACCAATGACACGGAACCTCACTTTAGGTCTACCATGCTGTATCAATGCAACACTCGTTACTTACAATGTACATTTCTAATCCACCACAGTTTCCACAGTTGGAACAGATTTTCTTTCCTCTGGTGGCGGGAGAAACGTGAAAATCCACTTAGCAGATGCAGAATAGATTTGTGTTAACGGGAAATAAGAAAAACATGTAGTTGGAAATTGCAAGCTGTTTCATCCCAAGTTTTCCCTGGTAATTTAAGTATATTATAGAATTGAAGTTATTGTAGTCCGTCAGGAATGCTATATAGGTACACCTTTATCTGAAGGTATACATTGTATTAACCACATGCATAAGATCACAAATAAAATTACAATAAATAATATTTAAAAAAAATAAAAAAAACACGTTTTTATAGCTAACCGAACTAAAAAATAGAAAATAATTTTCAATTTTAAAGAGTTTATATTACAGTAGTAGAAGATCGAACATACAATCAGTTTTGTTTTTTTTTAAAACGTGTAATAAATAAGTAATTGTAATTCTAAATGTAACAATAATTCTGTTGGCAACTATCTATGAGAGGAGAGTTATGAAAAGTAGTAAAATGCACCCCACGCTTTTAAAAAACACAAAAAAAAAAATGATTGATTGTTCGATCTTCTACTACTGTAATATAAACTCTTTAAAATTGAAAATTATTTTCTATTTTTTAGTTCGGCTAGCTATAAAAGCGTGTTTTTTTATTTGTTTTTTAAATATTATTTATTTTTCATTTTTTAGTTCGATTTATCTCTGTCTCTCTTTCTCTCTCTCTATATATATATATATATCTCTCTCTCTCTCCCTCTATGCAAAGTTTCAAATTAATCAGACTTCTGGAAATTGGTGAAAATTATGCTCAAAGATTCAGTTACATACATACATACATACATACATAGATACAACCCAACCTAATAAGAGCGTGTTAAAAAGATTGAAAAGATGTCAAACACAGATTTAGATATACCTATATCTGTGATGTCAAATGTTAATTATAGCACAGATTTCATAGAAAAATATAATTAGATTTTTCGTATTACATTTCTTCTATCTATAATTAAATGAAACTGTAACTGGGCTGAATCAGTACAGTAATTATTTTGATCTACGCTCATATCGTAAAATCCTGGTTAGGTACTCAAAAATAGTGTTTTAATGACATGATTTATTAAACATTCTTAAGTTAACATTCTATATGTAAGTTGTTTTTCTTCTCTGTTTGTGTGTGTACAATAAAGAATAAAGAAAGAAAAGAAAACTGTTTTTTTTAAGTCTCCCTCATTTGCTTCAATCTCTAGTGTATTTCTATAAACTCAAAGATTAATAAAACACCAAGTACCTTCAAGATGATCGATTGCTACAATGATGACATTCCAGCAATTACATGTAGATTGCCGTATGTAAACTACGTTACTATGTATGTAACTATGGTCAAAAACTAGATAGATTGAAAATTATTTATTACGCAACTTAAAAAGTACTATATATAGGCGAACTTAATGCTAGATAGCATTCTCTTCCAGCTTACCTTTGTGTATTGCGGAAAACAATTTACAGGCAATATTTTGATTCATGGATAGATTATGTGAAGAAAGTGTTGGCATAAATTGTTCTCTTGATTTGTGTTTTGTATGTGATTGAACATAAGTATCTATACATATACTTTATTTATTAATTTGTGTAATAATGTATATTGTGTGTAATTCTTAACTAGTTTGCAAGGTGGTGGTGTATACCTGTCAGCTATAGAATACTTAATTATTAACATAAAGTATATCTGGCATGAACTAGCCGACGGGAACATTTTTTAGGAAGCAAACTTTATATAGTGATATTTTTTTTGTGGGATAAAGTAAGAAGGTATACCTTAAAATCGATTGCATGTTATTCTGACTGAAATCTAACCATAGAAATCAAAATGATCAGGTGTTATGTACGCCTGGAATAGTTTATCAAGTTATTATGATAGTTTGAAAGTTAAACTCACTGTGCTTGTGCAAGGGTGAAGATTAGCGGCAGCATGAGAACTCGCACGTCCAGGAGACGAAGCGTGCGACGCGCGCTCATCGCGCGGCGGGAGCGCGGGCACGCGCACCGCGGCTCATCGCGCGCTCACGGCGCCCTCTTGCCACGCGCTATCCGCCACATCTCCAACATACACATACCTCAAATTTTAAAAAAGTAACTTTTCAAAAACTAGTTCGATCAGATAAAGTATTGGCGGCTATCGCGATCGCGATCTGAAGTACGGCCTCATGAATAGTGGCATGAGCGTCCGAGCCGGCAGCGTCGTGCGGAGTGGCGTCGCGCGTGCGCTACCCGCGCGCTCCTCGCACGCTACTCGCTCGTCTTGGCGCGCTCTTAACTTGCCAACTTGAACGCGTACTTCATAGAATTCAAGTCAATGTCAGTTAACACACCATAGCCTGGAGCAACGGAATTCTACTCTTATTTGTATTTCTCGAGACCCTCTATTTAGCCAGAAACACTGCTAAAAGCGAACTTTCTTCCTAGCAGTGCTTATCAAAACGAGGTACTTGTCCGGAAAATTGCTGAGTAGCCAAAAGAAACAAACACGAAAATGATAAATAGCTTATTAATGTCAGAACTTTATCGAGAGTTTTATCTCAACTTATTACGACTGGTCTTGTAGATACAACCATATACTCGGATAAAGTTAAGCGTTTACACAACGAAAAAATACATAAAAGTGGAATTAAAGTGATTAGAATAACTAGAAAGTCACTTGATTCCAAAACTTGAATAAAATATTGTTTTGTTATTACATTGTGTATATTCTATACAAATTATCTTGTCTCAACTACAATTCCTATGTCGTGAACTCTTTTAGCTGAAAAACTCGTATTCGTAGCATCAGCGTAGCACCTTGTAGCTAAATCGTAGCATACTTTCTCATTGCAGCGCGAAGGGTACAAAGTTCCTAAGTTAATTAGAATATTATATGCACTGAAAGAGCATTCCTTTGGAGCTCATGCTAATGTCTCACCACACTGGTTTATTCTACCAACATCACAATCAAAGGTTTTTTTCAAAGTTAGAACCATTGTTATATCCCACGATGCAACCCACAGTGAAAAGAGGCCCATTTGAGGCTCTGCCTACCTTTTCGGGGAAAAAGGCGTGTGTCTATGTATGTGTAAAACCATTGTTATGAGGGGATGAAACAAACAAATGTGAAAATTTACAACAAATGGCGTTTTTCTTTTCCTATACTAGTTTATGTAGTTCGGACTTCGTTTAGTGGAATCAACAGATTTAGCTCAATTGTTGATAAGAGCGTGTCACATCACACTCGCATCAGCATTGTACATGCGGCGCTGCAATCTGCAAGCGGACGCGTTGGCGTTGGCAAATAACTTCCGCACCCACCTCACCTCCGGCGTAGTACACTTAAGACTAGTAACACAACTCTCATCTTCAAAAACTACACTGGGTCATAGCAGACTAGCTACTTTTTTTTACTACGCGATTGATGGAACAAGCAGATGGACCCACCGGATGTTAAGCGGTAACCTCTGCCTTTAACAATGCATCATAGATCACGTCCACCTAGGACGCAACATTGCACTGCGCCCGCCATCCTGAGACATAAAGATGAAAAGTCTTATGTGCCTGTTATTTCACCGGCGGCACCCATACCCTTCAAACCGGAACACAGCAATGCGAGCACTACTGCTTTGCTGCACAAATAGGTATGGTGGTAGTACTTCCCCGGATGAAGTCTTTCCCAAAAAAGCTACTAAAAAAAACTACTTTGCTACTTGCTTTCTTACTTGCTACTTTCGGCATCAGTAATTTTTGTCAGCTTCGATCCTGCATCGCGTTTTGGCGACTTGCCACGTTTGATCGCTTCATCGGCTGACGGAGAAGTGAAGCGAGGGGGGAGCGGGAGTCTGTGGGGGGGAATGTGTGCGTTCAGCGTTCAGTCCCCGCATCGAGCTTCCAAAAAGCGAATAAATCGTCGATCGCAGATCCTAAACGTATCCATTCAGTTTTGGCTCTTAGATACTGTTTATCTGGGGAAATTACAGGCCTGCATCCGTCACGCTATACATGAAGGATATATAGCGTGACGGGCGCAGTGCTACGTAGAGCACTTAAGTGGACGTGACCTACGATATATTGACCTCTACTTATTAAGGCAATATTATATAGCATAGATTCAAACAGTACAAGCGTATCCTTTGTATTATCTTGTGTTTGCACTTGAAACACTACTCTTTGCGCTTTTATGCAAAGTTAAGCACAGAATCAGAAAAAGTAGAACGAAATCAAGCTTCAAATTTTTGTTATGACTGTTTCTACGGTTGGATTTTCACCATCTTAGTTTATATGGGATCGAAGGCGAGATCGTCCATACTGCATTAGCATGTACTATGTTCCTCCGGCCGTGTGCTATATTTCTCACATAGCTCCTTTTGCAAGGCTATTCCGCATGTTCTGCTAACCGCATGTTGCCATGCTACGGCTTTATGAACGTCACACACGTTTTGGTACGCTGCAGCGACACGGTGCACCCAGGAGGCGATGTCCCTTCGTCTTACCTAATGATAATGGTACTGTGATGATAATGTGCGTGATGAACGACTATAAAGCTATAAGTATTTTGAAGAAAATTTCCAAATTGTTTTTTTTTTATACAAGTTGGTATAACGGATCAAGCAGATGGCCCATTTGATGTTAAGCGGTACCCTCTGCCTATGAACAATGCACTATCACATACGTCACGCCCACCAAGGATGTACCCTATGTGGCATTGCACCGCGCCCGCCACCCTGAGACATAAAGATGAAAAGTCTCATGTGCCTGTAATTTCACCGGCAACCATACTCTTCAATCCGAAAAACAGCAAAGCGAGCACTACTGCGTTGCGGCAGAAATAGGTATGTTGGTAGTAATTCCCCGGACAAACTCTACTACTAACTATAGGTAGTAGTAGTAGAGCTTTTTTGTGAAATGATAACTACTAGTTGTTTGAATTGTACCTAAAATAATCTACAATATCTGGTGCGACCGAGATTCACTCGGTTTTAAGAAATCCTAAAAAAAATACACTCAAAATGGGTCACCCATCCAATTATGATCCCGCAGATCAATGCTTAACCAAACTTGATAAAACTTGTGTTTTGCTCGGAAATGCGCTTTTTCACAGATATATATTTTTTCGCCCGAAAAACCCTCATAAGTATAGCAAATTTCATCGAAATCTTTAGAGCCGTTACCGAGATTACAAAATATATTTTGTAGAATATTTAATACATATTGTTATTGCTTTATTTAGAACAAATACTGCTCGTTTGATAAGTATAGGATACTAATCTACATACTAATGTTATTTTAACTTTAATATTTTGCTCAGCAATTAAAAACAAGAGCACACTTTAGTAACAATATATTTATTTTAGCGTATTACATACATAATTCATTTGCATTCTTCAAGAAGGTGATGACAAAAATTATACACCAAATTATTTTTCAGTTTTAATAAAACACCGATCTTTCTAGTGTTCTCACTGCAATCAAAGTGAGTGCTACGATATCGCTACAAAGGTACTACGTTTTAGCAATTACCAAACATTGAAGATATTTCCCAAAACGCTGACACAAAGATCTTTTCTGCTGGATATTCAAGAGGCACCTTTGCCGCAGCGGGCGAATAGCCGGCTTAGATGTGAGAGGTTACAGGTTCGATTCCCCTTACGGGAAAAACTTTTGTCATCTGCAAATATTTGTCTTCGTCTGGGTGTTGTGGTTCCATGGTACTTGTAGGTCCTGATACCCACGACACAGTGAACCCTAGTCTGGGATTGCAATGCATAACACGTTTTTTTTAATACTTGCTATTATAAAATTAGTGATCGGACCCGTGTGCTGATTATAATGAGCCTAAACACGGCCAGTCTACTTTTATCCATCAAGGAGTTCCGTGATCCCGTCTCCATCATCAGATCAGCTCCCTGTCACCATAATATTGTATTGTCATTGGAACTTGACAGGTATGCAACATTTCTACTCAATCGGTCGAGGATAACTGGTTCAAAGTTATGTTTCAAGATTTGTCCCATACTAACTAACATCTTTTAGAATTCTTTTGAATATGAATTATGACAAACGCAACTTTTTTTGTAAAATTGTAGGAACAATCTACTGAATCATACAACAAAGCCTAACCATAAACTAGGAAAAGATACTAAGAGGCTCCATTTGCAGGGATTGAAAAATGTTTGGTATAGCAGCGGTTTGAGCCTCGAGATTGGGCTAGGTAATGATGGTGATTTAACGGAGACGTGCCGTATACAGTCACAGCAGATAACCCCTACCATTGTCCGTGTTTATATACAAGGAGAAACCACTAAACTATTTAAAAAGATTTTTAATAGAGTTAGCGGACACGTACAAAGGCGAGAGTTAGTACAATTAATTACCTTAAAACTCTTCTGTTTGCTACATAAGTGGCAGTTCACATTTTCATGCGAGTAATTAACAATTTAAAGCACCTAATTTAACATCATTGGAAAGTCTTTTATACATAGACACACGCCTTTTTCCCCAAAAGGGTAGGCAGAGCCTCAAATGGGTCTCTTTTCACTGTGGGTTGTACCATCGTGGGAAATAGACGTGACAAGTGGTGAGCTCATCGCCGCCATTGCTTCCCACAACTGAATCTGCTAGCAACGCTGCAACGCTTCCACGCTGCAACGCTTTCATCCAGTAATAACACATTCCTTAAATAAGCTAGCAGCCAGGACAAATCTTATAACAACGATTCTTACAAATATTTGTTAACAAGTCCGGATAATCCCTTAATAGTCGGCTTTTACGACATCCACTGGTGGAGATGGAGGGGTCTATTCTTGGGCAGGACACAACACGACCGTTGAATAACTGAAAAAAAATATAGAAAAATCTATTTTATTGACACATAATTTAATTCATTTGTTCAAATACTACTTTATTTGTTTTGTGATGATCAATCTCCCGCACCGGTTTAACTAAAAAACAAAAACAAGTAAACTTCAGAGTCCTATTTCCTTCACTAGAATTCATCAAATTGACTGAAATAAAAATCCTGTAAATCAGGCATTTGTTGACACATAATTTACTAGAATGACGATAACTAATCACATTACGTTTTTTATTTTTTAAAACACTGTGTCAA
This sequence comes from Operophtera brumata, assembly GCA_932527175.1. Taxonomy (NCBI): domain Eukaryota; kingdom Metazoa; phylum Arthropoda; class Insecta; order Lepidoptera; family Geometridae; genus Operophtera; species Operophtera brumata. Next base: position 13,554,207 of record OW052236.1, read on the forward strand.
TGTGACTGTAAATTTTAAGGTGGAACGTTAGACCAAAGAGCGCGAAATTCATTACTTTATTTTGTTTTTGCTATCTCTCGTTTTTTTGTTAATTGACAAACGTGGCTAACTAATGATATTTATGCGATACTATCAATCAAAACGTGGCTAACTAATGATATTTATGCGATACTATCAATCAAAACGTGGCTAACTAATGATATTTATGCGATACTATCAATCAAAATATGTGTTAGGTTTCCTAGTTTCCGCAAAATCAGGTTTTGCTTCTTCTTATCTTAAGTGTTGATGAGCTGAAATGCGCAAAAAATTCGTAGAAGAAAGTCCTTGAAATGGGTCGTTCTTCGTGCTCCACCAAATACACAATTATATTTGAATTTCTCGCCACTACCTCTTTTCCTTTGCTTAATTGTACCAAAAAGTACAACATACATACACGGTCTTCAGGTAGCACAACTCTTTCATAAGTTCTTTTTTAAATTTTGTACATACCTTGTTTTAGTTGTATTATTCTTTCACCAAAAACTTGTATTTTCATACATACATACATAGACACACGCCTTTTTCCCCGAACGGGTAGCCAGAGCCTCAATGTGCCTCTTTTCACAGTGGGTTGCACCAGTATTTTCATAAAATAAGCTAAAATAACACTTTTGAAACTAAACTAGAACAAGGAACACTTTCACAACGTATCGAGTTCTTCCAACTATACAACGTAACCTCATAGTAGTTTTATAACGCACATCACACTTGGAAATGTGTGGATTCTATTCCAAATCACCAGCTAGAGGTGGCATGTACTGTTTGAACCTCTGGAACCTTCGAGGTCGCGTGTCCGCAGCCGTTTGAACATATTTTTTGCTTTATTTAGGGAATTTAATGCTTCAAAGGATTTACGAGGTTTCTTTCTCGAGAGGACTTCACCTATCTACCCTTATATTATAAAGAGATAGACTTTGTTAGTTTGGAATGGATAACTCAATAACTGCTGAACTGATTTAAAAAATTATTTCGCCTGTAGAAAGCTAAATTATCAGCGCGTAACATAGGGGTGGGGGTGGTGGTGGTGGGGAGGGGGAACTGCTTTAGCAGATTTTGATGGTATTTGGTGTGTGGATTGCTAGTACTTAATGTAGGGTAACTTTTACGTAACTATGGAAGCAGTAAAGCCACAATCATAAGAGTTCATAATAAATAATGTAACTGTTGCTACGTAGGTAGCCTAAACACAGACTGTCAAACGGACAACATCGTTCATCCCTACTCGTCAATTGTGTTTAGTTGGGGGTTAATGAATGTGTCGTAGCCCCACGTAGCCCTTCGTAGCACCGCGTAGCCTTTCGTAGCATTGCCGTAGCGGTTTCGTGGCTCGTAGGGCGATTTGATTGCTTCGTAATTTCTTGTTAGCAGCGAATTTAGCGGGCGGAATCATCTCCCAGATGTAAGCAATTTTCTCAATGGCATTGCAGAACTTGAGATGGTCATTAATATGATTTCGCCCACTTCACATTTATAAATCATTTTATTACACGAATAATATCAGTGGTTATCATCGTTTTTCATTTGTTTCTGTACCATGTTAATTGCTTTTTTTATGCTACTTGGGATGACGATTCAAGCAGATGGCCCACCTGATGTTAAGCGGTACTAATTTACTATGTTAAGCCTATGAACAGTGCATTATCACATAGGTCACGTCTACCTAGCATGCGCCCACTGCACTGAGCGCAATGCACCTAAATAAATATGAAAAGTCTCATGTGCCTGTAATTTCACCGGCACCCTTCAAACCGGTACACAGCAATGCGGGCACTACTGCTTTGTGGCAGAAAAAGCTATGGTGGTAGTAAATCCCCGGACAAACTCTTTCACAAAAAAGCTCTACTACTACTAAAGTACTTTTCTCATAATCTATCTGGTCAGTTAGATACAAAACGTAGCATCGTTATAAAAGAAAAACCTACGATGTTATGACATCGATAAACGGTTTGAGAACCTATTTGAACTCAATTCAACTCAGGGATTATCGTAATAGCGGCATCACTCTGCGGATTGAGAAATCTTATTAGAAGGTAGGATGGCAAACCGGGGAAACAATCAGACGAGCCTTAGGGATCTCGTTTGCCTGCCATTGTTCATTTTGAACCGAATGCGAATGCATGGTATATAGTGTATGTGTCTTATGTTGTTTTGTATAAATATACATTAGTAGAATTGTAGAGGCACGCTTCGACCAAAGTAAAAAGTAGAGGCACGCATCTTGACTGTGACTCTTGATGAAGCTTGAAACGCCAATATTCTACGCACGGTCGGTTGTGGTATAGGCGCTCTCCAATCAAATTACCCATAATAAATTTGAAAGTTCGTAGATTCACAGTTACCCAACGATAACATGAATAGGTTCGCATGTCTGTTTTAACAAAGTTACTTTTTATTTTATTATTTGAACTAATAGAATACATATAGTGGTCCGATAAGCTACCAAATAGCACGTACCAAATAGTTTGCTATGATTTTAATATTAGTCGGCTGTTTAAAAGTACGCAAAATTTCATAATGTATATATATCCTGGCTGCTAGCTTATATAAGGAATGTGTTATTACTGGAAGAAAGGGTTATCAGAGTCAGCCGTTGGAAGCAATGGTGGTGATGAGCTCGCTCCGGCTTGGCACGTGTAGTATCGGAATGGAAGCAGTCACCCCCACTCTCCCTAAACCCCTCCCTGAAAACCTCAACCCCCAAAAAGTATCTATATTTTACGAGATATTCAATAAAAACTCCTTTTTCGTGCGACGCGAGACGTTTTTTTTGTATTAAGATTTCTGCCTGTTTTTGGTGCAACCTTAAGATATTGAAGTATCCACAAAAGCCCGATACCGAAACCACTATTCAAACGCCATTCAGCAATCGATAAAGTATTAAACAATATAAAACCTATACTAGAATGGTTAGCATAGCAAACCACAAGTGGCTATACATTCATGAGCTGCGGTTCAAAGTTGACGAGGTAACCGCCGCTGCCGTTTTAGTTATCGTCTCGTTGACGCATGCGTCGTGCCGCCAACGCCAAGCTACCTTGCCTCACCAACTTCATACAAACTTATGTTCGAGGCGCCACGAACGCGCAAGACATTCGCGGCCCATACGCGCACATAATCAAATTATAAACTAGTAAACGATGTGCCGTAAAATACTTATACTTGCCGTAAACTTCGTCTGCATTATCCGGTAAGTGATTTGAGATAACTTTTGATTGTTTTGCTCAGCTATCAATTGTTTTAAATAAGTTTCAGAAATATATTTTTAAGTTTCTGTTCTTTGAACAAACTTAATGAACGGTCAAAAATAACTAAGTTAGTTGAGTTTATTTAACGTTATGTGTAGGTTGATGGGTTTAACTATAGTTAATGGATGTGACATTATTCCGGCATCACCAAAGTTGTAGTCTTGTAAGTTAAAATATTTATTTTCCTTAGTCCACCTACCTCCGTAAAATAATTGAAATTGTGTTTCTGGAAACGAAAATAGAAATCGTTTCACTAACATCTTTCAGCGTTTATGTGTGCAACGAGAATATTTAATTGTTTATTTACGTAATGAAAAACCCTCGTCAAGTGTCGTTAGTCACAAACGCCCAGTCTGTAAGTGACACTATATAGGTATACCTTATTTAGATTACGTATATGTATAGGTTAGCTGTATCATATCAATTATGGAACGCTTTTTTTCCCATGAAAACTTCTAAATTACTTTATAGTGTTGTATAGTGTTGCTGTTTGTTGTACCAAATAAATAAAATAAAAAATAATATAATAAATAAATCTGTAAATATTTTTAAGCCAAACGTCATCATTTTCCTTGTCTATGAACTGCTAGTTATCGTTATAATATAATACTATCAAAGCTTATAAATCCATAACGCAATCGTATATGTTTATACATGTTATATGTATGTGTTGGTTGGTAGGTAATATATTCTTATTATAATTAAATAGGTATGTAGGTAGGTATGTTATATTATGTATGTATAACTTGTACACCGCAGTCTTGCCTTTTTATTTTATTCTGTCCATTTATAGATTATTTGGAAGAGATGGCTTTTAGCGATAAGACCGCCTATTGTTCGTTGTTAGTTAGTTTGTTGTTTGTCCTATCCCAGCAAATGGTGTATCATTTTTTGGAGCTCGTTAGGTAAAGTAAGTCTGTTTTTTTTTTCAAAAGTGTAAAACAAAGCCCATTCAGTATTTTCAAAATAATTGTTACCTAATTATTTTAGTTTCCAATTGAACTATAGTTACTAGTACTACTTATATGTTATACCAGCGCCCCGCGGTTTCACCCGCGTAAGTCTCGATCCCGTGGGAATATCGGAATAAAAATGTGCGTATGTGTTATTCCGAGAGTCCAGTTATCTCCATTCCAAATTTCATGCAAATCCGTTTAGCCGTTTCAGCGTGAAGAAGTAGCAAACACACTCATATACGCAAAGACTTTCGCATTTATATACAGTAGGAAGGATAGGATAGGATCAACCAACAAATAATAATATTTTAGAAAAATTAAAACTTTTCGAAAAAAATCTCATATTTCAATTACCAACAAACTTAATTTTGTGTGTTGTTTTTTTTTTATTCTGTGCTATGGATTAACTAAACTTATACCATTTGTAACTTCCCCATTTGGTACGGAACCCTGAATGAGTGAGGTCGGACGCGCACTTTGTCGTTTTTTTCTTAGGTGTACAATTCAGATTTGATCTATCTTTCAACCCTAAATTTGGTATTAATTTTAATCTCATAACAACGAAACTTGCAGGTGTAGAAACTACATAATCAGATGTGAATACTCAACAAAAAATTCATCAATATTAAATTTAAATGTAACCCAAAAATTTCGTTCCAGCGGGACTCGGGAATATCAATATTTTTAAAGATTTGTAAAATAGCGACATTATAATTTTCCATATACAAGACAAAGTAGTATATTCATTTTGCAACTTTTAAAACTTGTCTATTATCATGAGGTCTGTAAGTTGTAATTGCAATCAGTGAACTTTACTGTGATTCAGCATTTAATTTTAATTTAATTTAGTTTCTCTTCTTTGACAAATTACATGTCCTCAGACAAGTCAAGTCAACTAAGTACCTACTTACGATTTTTTATAGGTTTTTACACAATAAATAGAAAAATCTAATAATAACTTATTCATAAGTAGTGATAACACAAGCCATAATTTACCTGCAACAGAATCGTCGAATGTATAGTAAATATAAACCATTCAAATATTTAAAATTAGTCAAAAGCTTCAGCTTCTTCTTATAATAACTTTTATTAAGGCGTGGATATTTGTGAAATAAGGTGCATTAAAACCTTTTTTCTCTCCACGATTTTTATTGGAAATCTACTTAATAAATATACGTTAATCTACACCATATAAAGCATATGTCCTCATGCTTTCATAAATTAAAAAACACTTACAAATGTTAGAAATAAATTTGCAAAGGAGCCTCTGTTTTCGTAGTTACATCCATTTTTCTCCTAAACTATCAATCATAAGATGGGTTTATTGCCTTCAGTATATTAAATAACACCACGCCGAGAGGACCTTGTCTTTATTTTGGAAAATTACGTACCTAAAAATTTTTAAATTAAAAAAAAACGTGATTTTCGCTCACTTTTCGTTTCGCGAGTACTTTCTGACACTTTCTAACTTAACTGAACTGTAATGAGTTAGATAGTGACAGAATTTGGCGTCCATCGACGCCTTAATATTTAGTTATCCTAGTTCATAAGTTTGCTAACTTTTTTACATAAATAAATCTAATATTTCTTAAGTGGAAGGCAGGCAGACTTTGCCCGGCAGTGGGAGAGCATTGCTATTAAAAGTTATACAATCAGGTGTCCTCTCAGATATATTTTTATAACAAAGCAAAATACGAAACACAGAGATGTCTGTGACAGGCGTTTATAGATTTGGAGTGGCGTGAGAGCCCCCAGAAGTCACTTCTTTGTTTTTCCCAGTACCTATGTATTTCGTAACCTTCGATATTATTTTGAACATTTTACGAAGACTTCTGTTGTATGGCGATTAGGCGCTTAATGACCCATACTCATAGTAGAGTCGTTCCTGGTAGATCCCTTGACTTTGATCCATTGTAACCAATATCAAAAGAACCAATGAAGAAAGTAATCATAAAAACGCAATAAGACTAATCGCAAAATGACCAACATGCGACATGACTTTATTCCTCTTATTATGTCTTCTTATCTGAAATCTTTCGATTAAATATTCATACAGGACAGAATACAGGACTTCATCGAAGGTTGAAAGAATCTGCCTTCCGAGCCTTGTTGCCTTTGTCAGTGCAACTAATACATAATATCAATTTGTAAATTGTGTAGTATTTTCCCCTCATAAAATGCCGCAGTTAAATGAACGGCATAGGTATCTATCACCACCCCTTGATGTCCATCCAGGCTTGAGACAAAATGATAGGCTTTTGTCTCGCAAAGCTGTTAATTCTCGTAAAATGGTTAGATGTTTTATTTATTATATTTTTTGTAGTTATATTATGTATTTGTGTATTATACGGTAGATTGTATATATACGTACTTTTATGTATTTATTTATTTTATCTACATCACCGTCCTTTATCGTTCTCGTCAATTCCAGTCCTTCCCAAGGTTATCTGGAAGAGATCGCTCTCAGCGATAAGACCGCCCATCGTACTTCCATACTTATTTTTTTGATTGTTTTTAATGTGTTAATTTGTATGTGGTGTGCAATAAAGTGTTATCTATCTATCTATCTTGAACCCCTCTCTTCGGATAAAGATTATTCTGCCTTCTGCCCATCACTTATACGACAGATGCTTTCTTTTTGTTTCTTATTTTAACTTTTACTTACGTAAAGAAAGTTAACTTGATTCTAAAGTATGTTTCAAACAGTTGCTCAAATAGTGTGCTTACAAGGCCAGTAAACATATCTTAAAAGTTATTTTTACCACCCTCGTTTGATTTCTTTACACAATACCGCACTAGTGCGGTAAAGTAATTTGGTAAAAAATTATCCTCCAGACTAATAAAAAAGTTCACTACCAAGGAGTTCTTTTAAATGGAGACAATCAAACTGGAGCTTAGAGCATTGCAGGCCTTCGTACCGAACTGAAGACTTACTGACAGGATATACCTAGGTAACAGGATACATAAAAGTGAATTTAAAAAATACCAGACATAACATAACATTACACCATTTACACCCAACAGTCACATAGATAGTCATCATCATCATCATCATCTACACATCATCCCACACTAAGATTATCTGTGTCGTTGGTATCAGGAACTACGAGTACCTGGTACCACAACACACAGACCCGGAATAAATATTTGCAGATCATATAAACATTTGTTCTGCAGCGGGTATCGAACCCGCTACCTCTCGCACCTCAGCCGGTTAGTCGCCCTACGCGCTACAGAGGTATTCAATATCTTTAAGAAACTTACGCTGAAAAAAGTACTTTTTACCATTTCTGGACCGCAAAACTGGTCCTTAAGTATCAGATACCCTTAAGTATCTTCCGAGTGATTAACCCACCCATGTATAACTTAAACGACGATTTAAGTTTTAATTGCTTCTTTGGAAACTATTATCGGATCTCACTGTTTGAGACGAGTTGAGACCACCTTCATTGTCGCTGTAAATTGAATTTACGTTCAGGAGTTTTTGCGGTAGGAATATTGAGCTCTAAACTTTGCAACATAGATTCTTGTGACGAAATATCTAAATATTTTTAGTTATCAGTTTTTGGTACTAATTTAGGTAGATTAATTTATTGTCAGTTGCGATGCGTTGCGGCGGCGGTGCGGCGCCGGAGCGGTGTCGCTGCGTCGTCTTACATAGTAATTAATATCTGTGGCATGTCACACGATGCGCTGCGGCGCCGCGCCGCACCGGACTTGCAACAACCAACACGAGGCGGGGAAGGGTGAATGCGTTGCGACGCCGGAGTGTGAATAGTGTGTGACGCCGTCTTTGCGGTGCGGCGCCGCACCGCTCGTGTGCCCGCCGATACGGTGAAATCTTTGCGGTGCGGCACCGCAACGCATCGTGTGCCCCGGGCCTAAGAAATGTTATATTGCGTCTAACCGTGCTGATATAAAACGCGAAATATCCCTGAAACAGTTTTCACAGTGTTTTGTGTTTTGTATTGACAAGCAATTTTAAATTCGATTGAATGAGAAAAAACACTGCGTAACTATTCAAAGGATTTTTCGCGTATCTTCATAAATAAGAAAACACAAAATGAAAACAGAAGTATTTTAATAGGTACTTTTGAAGTAGTGGTACCTAATAATAGAATCTGAACATTGAAATTAATAAACAAAAAAACCCGGGAAAACGAGATTTAAAAAATATATTTGTAAATCGATTTATCCTGTCTTTCTACTGTTTTGTACCTATATTTTAAACACTGATTATAAAAATCACTGATATTAAAATTAAATTAAAATTCATTTCATGCATTTTAATTGGTTAATACGAAACGACTGCCGGGTTTCGCTAGTCTTATACCGGGATAAAAAGTAGACTATATCTCAATCCAGGTCATAAATTATCTGTGTGCCAAATTTCACCGAAATCGGTTCAGCCATTTCGCCGTGTTTTTTTTTTTTTTTTTTTTTTTTTATACTACTGGAATGGCGGATCAAGCAGATGGCCCACCTGATGTTAAGCGGTAACCTCTGCCCATGAACAGTACGCACCCTATGTGGCATTGCACTGCGCCCGCCACCCTGAGACATAAAGATGAAAAGTCTCATGTGCCTGTAATTTCACCGGCACCCTTACCCTTCAAACCGGAACACAGCAATGCGTAATAAATGACATGATAATAGTGGGATGCTACGCTACTACGTCAATTGCCGAAAAGCAGGATGAAGCATACTATGATCTGGGTCTCTCCAAGGCAAGAGTGAATAGGTGCCTTCTAGACCGTTGTGCTCCATCGTCAGCCAAATCGACACTTACCAACAGGTGAGATCGCGGTCAAACGTAGGCGACTTCTATACTATAGCCTGCGTACGAGTAAAGAATAATGAATGAATGAACAGCATACACGCTTTTAGCAACTGGCAAACGTGCGATGTGGGTTACAATGCATTCAGCAGTTGGACGTTTCATATCGTTTCATATAATGGATATAATACCTATAGCTGATTAGAATGGGCCGATAAGTCCCCAACCACACTGCTTTGCTTGATTCATGGTGCGTGAATTACCATGTAAAGATAAAGAGTAGAGTAGTAGATTACTGCGTATCGCAATAAGCTAGGTCTCTGTAATAACACCATTGGAAGGTCCTAGATAAAATGAAATTGTATCAGGTGTGTGGGTCGTCGGCCAATTTGCCAGTTATTGTCGGGACCGACACATTTATATATACAATGCCACTGTATTAGAAAACAATTTACGGTGAGTTTCATTTCAATAAGTTTCAAAAACTTATTTGTAGAGACCATGGAAGTATTTTTGCATCTTAAACATATTTAGGGTTCAGTACCTCAACAGGAAAAATGGGACTAGTAGAGGATCACTGCCTGCCTGTCTGTCAAGACCCTTTTTCTCAAAAACGGCTAAAGGCATCAACTTGAAACTTATACCAAGTATAAAGGTCTGTAGGATTATAGTGCAGTATAAAAATCAAGGTTAGAATGCATCAAAAAGATAAGGAATATATATATATATATATATTTTTAAACTGAAAGGTTTCTAAGGTACCTTCTTCCAGAAACGTCACAATTCTGATACAGACCGTTCACCTTAAGACGTCCCCTGCGATGGATGGCACTATTCCCAAGACAGGGGACATCTTACGGTGAACGGTCTGTATTTGAATTGCTAGGAGGCTTTGTGACACAAATAAAGGAAATAGTCAAAAAATGGAATGGGATTGTGAACTTTGTCGGAAAAAGCTCGATATAACTCTGCATGGTAAGCCAAAACAAACGAAACGGAAGTCTTAGGGCGCTTTTATTTATTATCTCTCTTTGTGGAGCCCCAGATTATATCCTAAATTTTTTGTAATTAAAGATATCAAAAAGTTGTTAACCGTGAAATTCTAAATAGTATCAGTTTGTTTCGCCTGAGTTTCCGGGCGTGTTTGCATATTTATCATCGCTAAGCCGTTATTTAACTGAAGAATGGACTGATGTTGATTTCCCGTAAACTGTGTTTAATTTTGTTTTTGATTGTACTGTTTGCTTTGAAAGTCAGCCATTCTCTGAATCGAATCCTTGCTTTTTGTTCTCTAAAGTTCCGATCCAAACACAAACATATATATTGCAGGGTCAGCAAGATATTACATCAGTCTGCAAATAATCTACCTCTGGGATAGCTCAGAAGTATTTTTGAAACTAATTAATTTTCCTTAGGGACTAATCCGGATCCCTTTATTGTGGTATGAAATATCATATAGGTAAGTGATGGAAAATTAATTAAAATGGTTTTAAGGAAAGAAGGCGTAAATAACTTTTACCCGGCTTAAAACATTTTGATGATCATGCGTTACTCGGTTGGTAACTTATTATTATTAATTCTACTATATATAAAAATAAGTCGGGGTTTCCTTCCTGACGCTATAACTCCAGAACGCACGAACCGATTTCCACGGTTTTGCATTCGTTGGAAAGGTCTCGGGCTCCGTGAGGTTTATAGCTAAGAAAATTCAGGAAAAATTTCAACAGAAAAGCGGGAAAATCTTTTTTCACATACAGCGCCATCTCTGATACATAGCATGTACTACAAACCAATATTTTAAGTAGATGGCGCTGGTGGTTGTTTGACAGCTACTCATTCTTCTCTGCATCACCAAACGAAATGTTACATAAAACGAAGCCATCTGGTAGCGAAACGGAGTTCGCCGGGTTTGCTAGTATATAATAATAATATAATATATTCTTTATTTCAGGCAAAAAACCCATAAATTACAAAAAATTACAAAAATTTCAAAAAAAAAGTTATTAAGTTACTAGTCTTCTGCCGGCGGCTTCGCACGCGTTGTGTCGGGATAAAAAGGAGTGAGGTCTGGTGAGGGGGGTCACCCCCTCCTGTATTCCTCTCCTGCAACCCCCCACGAATATTTGGCAGAAACATTCGGTAGTCAATTCTAAAATAGAATTTCTAATATGAGATAAATTGGTCAAGAGGTTGTCTAGATATACAGGGTTTAGGCGAAGTCTTAAATCGCGAGAATTATTGAAAAGTCTTGCTAGGAGTTACAGGTATGATTTTGAAAATTAATTTAAGTTTTTCTGAAAAATAAAGTTTTATAAAAATATGCCTTTTTGGGTTCTTTGTTTGATTATTATGGATCGATATGATACATACTAGTATGCAAGTTTATGGTCGCGAGGTCTATTGTTCGCAGAACTGCGAACACAGCTTATCAACGCGGTTGTATGCAGGGTCCGAGGTGTGATGGGATGTATGAAGTATAAGAAGGTAGTTTCTTTATAACATATCGTGTGTCAGGGCAGCAAATGTTTTCTCAATACGTGAATATTCCATTACTGTCGGCCATCTTGAGTTGCACATCCGAGCAAACGTATTCCGAAGCCTCAATACCCGGACTCTATACTGCCATCAGCTACCTACCGATGTTGATGCTCAGCCAAATGAGAAGTCAGCTAGTTCAGTCTACGGGTCGACTGACGGCAGGCAGACAGAGAAATTACAGGTACATGAGACTTTTCATCTTTGTCTAAGGGGTTTGACCTATGGGGTAATGAAAGAAAAGAAAGAAGTCGCCTATACACAAAAAGACAAAAAAAACAGCAAACAAGATAAATACTTAATAAAAACTAATTACACAGATACTGAACGAATGCGAAGTTTTCCTTTTGAGTCGTACTTACAGTACCTACAGTGAGAATGTCAGACGGGCGAAATCCCTTCCTATCTTTAAAAAACTGCTTCATAGTCACTTTCTATCCTAGTTCCTTATATGATTATATTTATTTTCTATTTATTTATTTTTATTTGGTAGGTTTAGTATCTATATACATGTATAAATTTATGTTTATGTATTATATTTTATCAAGTTATGATATTACTTTATTTAGTTGTATATTTTAATAATATAAATTGTATAAATTCTTAGGTATATATAAATTTGTGTAGCCATAGTTTAAATTTATAAATTAGGTAGTAATTTGTTATATTTATTTATTTTTAATTTTAGAGATTGTATTCCAGATTTTAAGCTACCGTTCTATGTCGTGCAAATAATTCCAGTCCATCCCAAGGTTGTCTGGTAGAGATCGCTTATAGCGATAAGACCGCCCATTGTACTTCCGTGTTTAGTTTAATATTAATTTTTAATTAGCTTATTTTCTGTGTTGTGCAATAAAGTGTTTTCTATCTATCTATCTACATTTATAATAATTATGTTATTCGACTATTACTGGTTTACTTGTAAAGCCTACTTAACTGTGATAGTTATCCTTTCGTTTTATAAACTACTGCCGTGATCCAAAATAAACGTTTAGCTGGCAGGGGTGGTTTTGAACGACCTGTCCAACGACACTCTATGGGAGGTGCCTTGGTATGCCTTCCAAGGTATGCCTTGGGATAGAAACAAACATTATATTACGAGTACCTACCCTACCCTAAGATTTTACCCTATTTTACCACTTTGCCGGCGTAATTCATCAATATATATAAAACTAGTATATATATATTTACGCCAAATTACAGCTTTCTAGTACTAAGAGTCTCTGAGCTAAACCGCGGACAGACGACGGACGGATGGACATGGCGAAACTATAAGGGTTTCTTCCTTGTTTTGTTGACTACAGACCCCTAAAAAGGACAGTTAGACACACCTGTTACGTCTTTAAATAGCTGAGCTGATAAGTTTTACATTCATTTCTCATATCCGACCGCAATTAAAATCTGTCTGTGGAAGGAGAAGCATCCACCACCGCCCGATTTTATATCTCCCGAAGAACACCTGCCCCCAGGACATGATCTCCCGTGGCCAATCTGGAAGTCAATCAATAGACTCCGAACTCAAGTTGGCCGCTGTAGCCGCTGTAGAATCTCTGTAAATGGGGAATGAGAGACCCCTCCCTGACTGAATGCAATTGCGGTGAGCCTATTCAATCTATGCGCCATTTGCTTATCTGCCCCTTGTGCCCTACCAGCTGCACAAAGGACGACCTTAATAAAGCCACAGAGAACGCAATTACAGTGCCCAAATTTTATTCCACTACTGTATAAAAAACAAAACATGAGTGAAACTTTGACACGAAAGAAGAAGAAGAATGGATATATGGGACATGTATGTAAAACTTATTATCATCGAATCCTCGAATCCTCTCTATTTGAACCACTTTTGTTCCACCATTCCTAGAAGTTCGATGGTAGATTCTATAACGACCATTCGGGACTCGGGAATACGTAGGAAAGAGTGAACTGGCTATTCTCTCAGCTTCGATTGTAGTTTGTAATATTCCGGGTTAGCCGAAAACGACATTTCATCTTGCAGATATTTTGATGATACCCGCTCTATACCTGACCGAAAGGTATGAACGAGGTATTTGCTTACATGATTAGAAGACGAATACTCGTGAATCTATTGAAAAACTCAATATCCTGGTTCATTATACGACATTTTCGTGTAGCCATTGCTTCCATAGTTAACTTTTTAGGGTTCCGTTCACAAAGGCTGCTAACGAGACCCTATTACTAAGCCTCCACTGTCCGTCCGTCTGTCAGTGCGCTGTATCTCATGAACGGTCACTAGGTAGACAGTTTAAATTTTCACAGAGTGAGTATTACTACATTCTCTATAACAACAAAAAACAAAAATAAAATAAATGTTAAAAATTAAAGGATGTCCTAATAATAAAAAAGTACATAGTGTTAAATCTTGTATGTTGCTACGGAATCCTTCGTGTGCGACTCCGGCTCGCACTTGGCCGGGACTGTTGGGTGTTATGTTATGTTATTCAATGGACCGACGGTATTTTAAAAGTCTCCGGGAGTCAATTGATGGAGACAGCGCAAGCAAGACTGACATTCTGTGCTGAGGCATAGGTTCAGCAGTGGATATCACCCTGATAATGATGATGTGAAGTTATGCGTACCTACACTATACGTATGTAGATTCTAAAAATCTGGTAACTAATGCCTTTCCCACGTCGGTAGTCATATCGGCGCCAAAAAACTTGCTTATATCATCCATCGCTCATTGTCGTACCGGGGACGCAGAATAAACAGTAGTACCTACGGTGACGCTATCTCACCCCTAAGCCACCCTGGTCACAATACCTAACATACGCGTATGATCGATTGGAAAATAACATTATCGAAAAGTACACATACATAAGACGCAACATAACAAAGCCGTAACGTAGGTACGTGGTAAAACCTCGTAGCCTAATACTTACGCAATGTATAATGTAATTTTTGTGCTAGGTACGTATTCGCATTCATGTGTTCCGGTTTGAGTATGTATCGGTGAAAATACACTATATGGAAAATAATTTTGTAAATTTTTACTGTAAGTTTGGGTCAGAGTAGTGAGCGCATTGCAATGCCACGTAGGTCACTAAGGAGGACGTGACTTACGAAGTATTGCAGTTGTAAAGGTGCATGCTCATAAATTACAAGAACGAATGCTATTATTGAGCAAATGCTACACACACTACACAGTATAATGTAAAGTAAGTTTAATGTAGGTTAATGGTAGTAATAACCATGCTCATTTCCAGTATGCACAAAAATCAATCATTTATAATGCTGGATAATGCTGGACAGTTCACACAACATTATCTAGCCCTAAGCTAAGCAGAGCTTGTGTTATGGGTACTAGATAATTGATATACTTAATACAATATATTACATAGATAGATATTTTTTATTATATATAGAAAATACCCAGAACACCCTGAACAAATATCTGCGATCGCACAAATATTTGTTCTGAGGCGGGAATCGAACCCACAACCTCCTGCGTAACAGGCCAAGCTTCGCCCGCCGCACCACAGAGGTCGTCTAATTGATGGTTTTTCGAGCATGCTACCTGAGGCACTGGTGGAAAGGGTGTGCTCTGAGCGCGTTAGCTACTGACACACATGCTCATTATTAACACGAAAACATGCTATTATTGAACAGTTGCTCATTACTAGCATGTGTGTACAACATTTGCTCAGTAATAAGCAAGCTCATTTCGAGTAAGCTCAAAAATAAACACATGCTTAATTTTCAAGCATGCTACCAGACGCAGAGAGTGTACAGTTGCAGAGCATGCTTGTTTATGCATGCTAATAAGCATGCTTTTTTATGAGCATGTGTGTCAGTACCTTAAACAGGAAAACTCATCGTCTTCTTAAAGCCAGCATGCTTATTGTTAGTAAATGTGTACAACTGCAAAGCATGCTAGTTTTGAGCATGCTAATTAACATGCTTTTTATAAGCGTGCATATCAGGGGTGAGCTACATAACAGTTTCGAACTTACCTAAAGAAAAGCATCGAAATATGGCATATTTACTAGCTGAGTTCGCAGATAGGTTGAAACTGCTCTGCTAATAATAATAAATGGTCAAGCTTTTAACCATTGTTATTATAATAATCTGAATTAAAATTTAACAGCTTAATTTACAGCATCATAGATTTTTGTTAAAGGATTTAATATTCTATGAAAATGTCGCTGTATTTGTTTTAAGTACGATAGGACCCAGTAAGTAAGCTTTGAAATAAAGATTCCAATACCTAAACTTTAAAAGCGAGAATCAAAGTGCCAGAGGACATTTGGAGGTTGAAACTCGTTGCAATGGAGTGCCAATAATGCTCCAGGCATGATGAATTAAGCGACTGAGAGCGGATAAATGGACCCTAATATGTTTAACATCGTAGATATGCTAGACTAGATCTACAGATGTCCTAAAACTGAAAAAGTTGCTGAGAGCGATCTCTTCCTGGCAACCTTTGGGTGGAACGAAATGAGAAAAGCTATAATGGACGGCGGTGTACCTAAAAAGCAAAATTATTCAAAGAAAAAGATAAAAGATCTAATAAAACAAAAAAAAACATTATGTATAATTTGAATGCTATAAAATAAACTAATATATGTAACATAATATCCCTATAAGCCCGGGAAGGTGGTATTCTACCCATCATGGCGAATAACTTTAGTTCTACGACTTTTTAAATTTAGAAGTTTCTCATTCATGAAATATATTATATATTGTATATAATATATGTATGTATAATATATACTATGTTATATATTGTATTAAGTATATCAGTTATCTAGTACACTGAAATTACATTTATTTACAGAAAGAATAATACAAGGTATGTACAAAATACATATGAAACAGTTGTGCCACCTGAAGACCGCTGCAAGCGATCTAAAGGTAGCTCAACTGATCCAAATCACTACCAGACGGAAGCGTCCCTAAGATGCTGGCTGCATTGCCACGCTGAATGGCAATACTAATGCGTTGAGCCAGATAAGAGCCAGCTCTCGGGTCACGCGTCGCTTCGACCAGATGCCCTGAAAGAATTTTGAAAACGCGAAGGGCCCCGGAACCCCACGGACCCCCACGGACCCAGAGTCTCGACCTCGAAAGGCTCAAATAAGTAAACTCTGTCGAGACTCGCATATTTGCGTCTTTTGAGGTCCTCAGCGGAATCTGCTGCCGCACCGGCCCTAACTGATGTCCCGGACAGATGAGATGGCGCAAGGGTATCAACGCATGTAGCGTCCCACACCAAAGGCCTACCCTTCTCCCACGGAACAAGAGTCATGCCGTCAGGCCGCTTACCATCGTCACGTAGCAGACCATTCGGTTCTAGAATGGCGGGAATGTTAACGCTGGTAAGGGCCCAGCGAATGATATCATTAAGGCTAGCGTGGCGGGAAATCCTACCGGCAGCCCTGGTGCACGATAATCCGTGGTGACCAAGCTGATCAACAGCAGTACCGCACTGGCAGTGATGAGGGGCACAGCACCCTGCACCCAACCGTAAAGAAGTTGCAATACGGAAAGAAACTGGATCCATTAAAGTACCAGTATTGTGTGATGGAAGTGCTTGCAACCAAAACCCTGACTCCCATTTGGAAACGGCCAGGAGACGAGCACGATCTGTGGAGCTTGAGCACGTTTGTAACAGACAATTCCGCGTCAGCTCGCACAGAGGCCCGTCCCATTGCCGTTGAGACGAAAGAGATTTGGGGGGAGTAGTATTGGGGCAAGCACTATGCCAAGCATTACGAGCCTCGTCTAAGTATGAAATTTTGAGAGTGTTGCCAGAAAGAGCCACAAGGGAAGGAGATATAATTTTATCAACCAAAGAACAAGTGCTATAGACGGAAGACAAGAACGCTGGTAGGGCACTTGAAATTTTACGAATACCTAAGCCTCCTAATTTAACAGGCAAGGAAGCTTGCGACCACGCCCTGTCATCTAAATCGATATTCAAAACCGACGATAACGTGTTCTTTATTATGTTGTCCAAGCCTTCCACCAGCTCACTGTGTTTCCACAGTTAACAACATCTTAAAGCATATGTAAATTTTGGCACAAAAAGTCAAAACTTTATAATTGTAAAAGCCATATGGACGTTAATTTGGAGCAATCGGTCGGAACTTCTCATAAAATTTTGAATTTTCTCGTCTACAAATGCCGGAAAAGACTCGTCATGAATAGGTGAACCAAGGAGGCGAAGCGAACATTCATCTACAACTGTAATATTTGAGGCCAAACTTTGAAATTTTTCAATGACTGAATTTCTATCCATACAAGTGTCGGAAACAAAAAGTTCGCACTTAGAAAAATTTAGATCTAAACCTATTTGCCGAAATTCATCAATGATGAGTTTTAGATCGCCAAGAACAGTGTCCACGTCGCCACCTAAGGTTCCGTCATCCAAATACCAAATGTTTAGTTTGGATTGGATACGTTGAATAATCGGATGGATGGCAAGGCTAAAAATGGCCGGACCTAGAAGGTCACCCTGCTGACAGCCAACAGCAGACCAAATTATATTGTTCTGATAGATTAATTTAGAAGGTGAGCCGTAACACTGCCAGAGAAATGGGTAAATTTCAGGAATTTTGTCTTTAATTTCTTTTAGCAGAGTGCCCCTATCTACAGAATTAAAGGCGTTTTTTACATCCACCTTTAAAACTACCTCCCCCAAACTTTTGTCCAAAAATGTACGTAAAGAATGTACTGCGGCTTCACAGCCACCTCGCGAACCAAAGCCTAGCTGAATGGGTCAGAAATAGTCGCCTAGATAGGCGGCTTCTTTCCGACAGCAGACTTTAGCTGCCAGGCGGCGGTAGGTGGTGCCAACAGCTATGGGTCTTATCCCGCCGTCCTTTTTTTTTAAAGCGCATAGGTTCGCACCATACAGGAGCTCCGTGATCTCGCTGTTGACTCGACCAGACAATATCAGGTTGATCAGGGTCGTCAAATCTCCCAGAAGGACTTCACCTGCATGGCCGGAACCGCCAGACAGCAGGTCCTTTAGATGCTGTGGAGTCACAGCATCCAGGCCGCCGGCAGAGCCACTCTGAAAAGACATGACGGCAGCGAGCACATCCTGGCTGGTCGTCTCGACAGCGCCATCACTCTCTTGCGGTGGATCGGGTAAGAGGGAATCTGGCCCTGGGGACGGATGTTTACTCTCAAGAGAATTGAGAGTATCATCAGAATTTTGGGCTATCGTGTCACTAGAAAATAGGATACGGGAGGCACCCTTGATGTCACCATCGCTAAGTTTACTCTCTACAAGTTTGTAAAAAGTAGACTCAGCGACTGGCTTCACAGTTTTTGAATTTTTTGTTGTGTCCTGGTCATTGTACGAAAAAGGCATGCGCTCATCGCGTGCAGTGTACCTCACACAATTTTGTTTAATCCGAATAGTGAGTGAAGATTTGTTGCCTAATTCTTTTTTTACGTGAAGTACACTGTAGGGAAATACTATCTATGTTATCTAGTACCCATAACACAAGCTCTGCATAGCTTGGGGCTCGATAATCTTGTGTGAACTGTCCAGCATTCTTTATTTATTTATTTATTTATCTCGTAAAAATCCTGAAATTCCTCCAGAAATTCCTGAAATTCCTCCAGAAATGTACCTAACACAACATGAGGAAGCCCCACGTTAGGTACTTTAACGTATCGAAACATCCTCATGTTGTGCTACGTACACTTTTGGAAATATGAGGATTTTTGCGAGGCATTTCATGAATGAAAAACTTCGAAAAGTTATTCGCTATGAGGTGTAGAATACCCCCTCCTCGGGCTTATAGGAATATTATGTTACACCCTGTATACCAACATAACTATAACAATAACTTAGATAATTTTTAGACTATCTAAAAATAATAAATATGAAATAACTATAACAATTAATCATAATCAATTATAACGCTAGGTAGATTTGACTGATAGGTAGTGCTGTTTCACCTCCAATAGACACTCCATTTTTTTGTATATAACTTATACAACTCAACAATTTGAAGCAAACTTAGATATTTTTCGTACATAGAGCAAAGTAAAGTTAAACATTTAAAACGAAGTCAAAGTATACTGAAGAATCTTTATCCGAGTCAGTACAAATATTTTTTGTTTTAACTCCAAAATCTAATTAAAGTTTTGTACTCTCTGAGGTCAGAGTTGATCTTAGAGAAAAGGTAAGTAGAACTTTATAATTTTATTATATAAGGTTCACAATACTTTGTTTAGTGTAGGTAGGTAAGTCTTAGTATGCATTCAGACTAAATTAGTTGCATACGTTTTAAAAAAAAATAAGGTTGCTAAGGTAAAAAAGAACCCTTATGGCACAGATAAAATAATACTATACTATTATGGCGAGACTTCATTATCTGTTACATTCCATATTTTTAAGACATTTATTTTGTGCGAACTCTTATCAGCCTAGTTTGACGCATTCGCGGATTACGTCTTCAATGAAACGGCCGGTATCTCTCGTCACACACGAGGGGTGCTAACTGGAAATATTGCATCCCCTACGTGCTTATCGTACCCGAGAACGCTATAGAAAGGTTCTTTGAAGAGTTTCGACCGTATACCTTCAGAGTGTATTGAGATTTACGAGTGCCCTTTTAGTGTTTGAGCAGACCGTTGTGATGAGCTCGTGAAGAAATTTACAATACTCAAACAACGCATTAGAACTTTGGATTATATAGGTACTTTAATCATTCTTTATTCATATTTATTCATTAATTATTAGTTTCACCGTGCTAAACAAACACGAATTATCTCTGGAACAGTTACACCGCGTTTTGTCTCTTTCGATTGAATTTGAAACTGCTTGTCAATGCAAAAGATGATTCTCATTTTATAGAACAGACCGTTCACCGTAAGGTGGCACTTGCCATGGAGTATTTACAGGTGCCATCATACGGTGAACGATCCGAACCGTTCACCGTAAGTTGGCACCTGCCATGGAGTATTTACAGGTGCCATCTTACGGTGAACGATCCGGACCGTTCACCGTAAGTTGGCACCTGCCATGGAGTATTTACAGGTGCCATCTTACGGTGAACCAGCTGTAGTTAGCACGGAGTTAGGTCAGAGTTTTTGACGTACAAATATTGTAATTTTTTACCCACGACAGAACGGAGAAGCAGTATGCGTTTAGAGTCAGAGGTTGGTTGCATGTCTTTTTACCGGCATAAAAAGTAGCTTTTAGGTCCATCCAGGTCATCTATTTGTATACTAAATTCCACGGAAAGCGGTTTAGCCGTTTTGGTGATTGAGTTACAAACATCCAAACTTTGTCATTTACACATTTGCATTTTGTCATTTGGTGTTATGACAAAAAAGTATTTTCATTCGTTCATTCATCCACCTAGGTCGCACCCTATGTGGCATTGCACTGCGTTCGCCACCCTGAGACATAAAGATGAAAAGTCTCATGTGCCTGTAATTTCACCGGCACCCATATCCTTCAAACCGGAACACAGCAATGTGGTGTTCTTAGTCTAGTAAAAGATTAAAAAGTCTAATCTTTTAATTTCTACTTTACCGTTTACCATTGACCTAAATACATTAAACCTTATAAAATGCATAGGTAATGGTATCAATGTCGTTGAGTATCAAGTGGTCTGCGCAAGGGCACAACTCGCACTTGACAGCCTGCCAACTATCGAACGGCAACGACGTTCGCTAGTCAATGTCAACAGCCACTCGCCGCATCTCATTAACGATTAGAACTTTTTATGAAACTTGTCATTGCCCGCGATTTTTTTCAACCCTCTTGAGCTTGAGTTATCGACTACTTCTGTGGCGCGGCGGGCGAATAGCCGGCTGAGATGCAAGAGGTTGCGGGTTTGATTTCCGATGCGGGAGAAATTATGATCTGCATATATTTGCTCCGGCTCTGGGTGTTGTGGCACCATAGTACTCGTAGTTCCTGATACCTATGACACGGGATCCTAGTGTGGGATATTATCAGGACTATGTGTGTGCCTGATAGGAGTGTTATATTGTGTTATGTTGGCTTGTATTATTTTTCTTCGTTGTGCCGATAATGGATCATTGTACTTTTTATATCTTGTTTTAGTAAAATTTATCCACTCCTACGTCGTTATCAGATGCAGTGTATGCCACTCAGTGTACCTACAGGTGTTGGGCACATTGTTTGAGAATCAGTTCCGCAAGGACAACTTTTCGCTGTCTCTTCTGAATAGTTCAGTTTTTGTAGTACCTACTTAATGTAACGCATGGTTTAGGTACCAACAAAATACATAAATGTCATAGTTTTGTCTAAGGGCCGTAATATCAATAGCAGTTTAATCTATAATTGTCAGTTTAAATCATTTCTGTCCATTGACAGAAATAGTTTAAACTTAGAATCATAGATTAAACTACTATAGATATAGAGTTTTGACATGAGTTTAATCTGATTGTACCGTGTTTGAATTCAAAATAACATTAAAAATGTACATGGCAAAACTGTAAGGAACCCTTATAGTTTCATCATGTCCATCTGTCTGTCGGTCTGTCTGTCCGTCCGCAATTAGTGCCGTTTTAGTCGTAGTACTATCATGCTGAAATTTTGCATGGTTGTACAAATTCGAGATGCCTATACAAAGTTAAGAAAAAAAGCTTCGAAAAAATATGTTTTCGCTTTACTTTACCCTTCGACTTTACCATACATGTAAAGTTTTTTTTGTGCGTACCCTATCTTTTGGGATATCTTTAGATATTCAACAATAGAGGTTTCATGAACTTTTTTCAATACAGAGTTTCATTCCTTTGAAATGGTCATTATTGTGAGTCAAGTGATAGGGTGGGGTGGGGAACCCCTTACTAGCTAAACCGCTAATTGGGAATACTTACTTGAAAAGCATTTCAAATAATGAAACTTCAAGGGATATTATCACAGCTAAGTAGGGTTTACTAGTTTTTAGTCGGGTTTGTAACCGTTCAAAGCTCCATGCTAAATTCATTCGTTCTTTAAACGATATCTATGTAGAACTCGCTACTAAAAAGTGTCTAGTACTAGGACCCGTAATATCAATAGCAGCTTAACCTCTGATTCTAAGTTTATACTATTTATGTCAATGGAATGTCCAGACGAGGCGATTTACGCGCGATTCGACTCGCGCGTGTGAATTTATCAATGGGGTCCCAAGTAACTCGAGTCGCGCGTCGAACGCGCTTCAGACGCGCGAGTCGAGAATCTCGCGTATTGCACGCGATTTATGGGCGAGCGGTAAAACGCGCGACTGCATGTGGACGGAATGTATGAAGCTCTAGTATCTCACAATCACGCGGCTCGAATCGCACGAGTCAAATCACCGCGTCTGGACAAGCTCTTAAACTGACAGTTATTAAACTGCTATTATGGTGGATTTTTCCCTGTAAAAACTCAGTATTTCTGCTACTATTTAAACTGGGTTATGACTTGACGGAGACCCTTGACGACTTGACTATAAAAATATAATAATATATCACTTAACATTGCCTAAATTGTTGCAAATAACGCACAGAAGCCATTACCTAAGATAAGAAGAAGATATTCGCTGACACACGGCTTTAGATGACGTCCACCACAGCTAAAGCGCGTTCTCTACTAGTGGCGACATCTAGTTTTGACTTGAATAAACTTCGAAAGCCTACATCGTCCTGCATTATGGGCTATTCAAGAGGAGCTACGCTTGTCTGGTTATCATCAAACTCAACAGATATATCTGGAATCTTTGAATTTTGAGCCACCTGGCTGTAGCTGTTTTATCGTAAGCGCTCAAAGGAAATGCGATATTTTAAATCTTGGTAGATGCTTTACAGATTATATATTTATTTCTTCATTATTTTTTTCCTCTTTTATTTCCCAAATTGAATACCGTGGGCACAGATAAAATAATACCATACTATATAGTACCGTGGGCTTAAAATCGTATTGTGAAACAATGAAGTGAAGCGTGACAAACAGCACTCGAACCACTACACGTTCTTCGGAGTTTAACACTCCAACAAGCACTGCGAGAGCACCAGACCGTTTATTTAAGGTGGTCGCTTTTCCATACAAACGTATTAGCACAAATATGGGCAAACAGAGTATAATTTTACACTGAAATGACTGTTGTTGGCTTTTATATTGGTCATTATTTGCGTCAACACATATTTGGTTGAAGAAAACAGTGGATTAATAGCGAAAATAACATCGAAATTTTAGTTCATTTATGTCAGTGTGTGGGTGTACACTGACAGTGTAACACACATAGCCGCAGATTAGACAACAGTTACAAGTCTCTTACACGCGACGTTGTCAGCTCGTGACTTACGCCGGCTAAGCGCTGTTGCCGCTTCGATCTGTCATATCATAATTAGCTCGGATAGAAAATATTAGAAAAACAAACATTTAGGATTGGACATGTGTATGCGAATCAGCCAGACAGCCGGAGGCCGCAATGCATTGCAAGGTCTCTACATATGAACTTTGTATAAATAATGGGAGAAAATTAAATTACAAACAACTAGACAGAAATTACAGACACATATAATATTATCTTAATTACGTAAAAATTAAATTAAATACTACTAGCTGATCATAATTACCTATATATTTACGCACAAGGTTTTTTGAACTGAGACCTCACGAATACACACGGTTTAGGAAGGTTACCTTATTTATTTCGAAAAAAATATCTATGTACATCCACATGTGGTTCGAAAAGTTAGACCTTCAACGTCGTTCAAATTCCTAGAAACGGGAGGTCAACAAAGAATGTTATACACTGGTTGTTATTTTATAGAGTATAGGTACCTACAAGTTTCAAGATTCATAAATTTTAGACTTTTCCCAGTATTTGTATCATAAAATCTACAAACGTAAAAAAAACAGCGTTGTAGGATTAGTGGAAGTACCCTAGAGGTTTTGTTTTTTTACATTTTTGATTTACCCTAACATCTCAAAAACTAAAAAAGTTTTGAAATGTCGAAGCGAGGAACTTTCATATGACACCACATTTGATCTGATATTCTCACTTTTTTTTACCTCCTCTTGGACCCCAATATCTCAACAACCCCCCGACCGATATAGCTCATAACCTTACCAACAAATTGTACCAATACTATCACCTCCCAATCAAATTTCATGAAGATCGGATTAACGGTTCGGAAGTTATGCTCGGACAAACATACATACATACATACATACAAATGCCAATTCTTCCAAGTTGAATCAGAGAACTCGCTTCGCTCATTCAATATTTAAAAAAAAAAAAAAATTGCCTTGTTTCAGTCGAAGTCAGTTCTGTGTAGGTAGGTGAAACTACAATCTTCAAACAAATTCGTTGAAATGATTCCTAGGGGTATTATTCATTATAATTGCGAGTTAGGGTCTTCGGAAGATTCAGATATGCAGGCCCAGGGTGGGTATTGAACATTTTGCCTCCTGCTTAGAAGACAAGAGTTCATCTTACTATGACATGTTATGTCTGTCCGTGTATGTCACAGCCACTTTTTTCCGAAACTATAGGATCTATGCTGTTGAAACTTGGTAAGTAGATGTATTCTGTGAACCGCATTCAGATTTTCACAAAAAAAATTAAAAAAACAAAAAAAAATGGGGGTTCAGTTCTAAGTATTAGTACTTAGAACTGAAACTCATTTTTTTTTTCATCATTCCTGTTGGTGTGGGGTATCTATGTATAGGTCTTCAAAAATGATATTGAGGTTTCTAATATAACTTTTTTCTAAACTAAATAGTTTGCGCGACAGACACTTCCAAAGTGGTAAAAAGTCCCCCCCCCAACCCCGTAACTTCTAAAATAAGAGAATGATAAAACTAAAAAAAAAATGTACATTACCATGTAAACTTCCAACGAAAATTGGTTTGAACGATATCTAGTTAGTAGTTTTTTTTAATACGTCATAAATCGTAAACCATCCAAGAACTTTGATATTATGTTACTTGCTGCTACGGAACCCTTCATGGGCGAGTCCGACTCGCACTTGGCCACTTTTTTTTTTAATTTCCATAATATTATTTGCATGCAATGCATATCAGCCGGCCTAGCCAAATGACATTCGCTTCGAAGCGATTCCATTCCTTTCTAGGCGCTAGTCCAGATGGTACGTTCCTAAGCACTAATTTATTACAAGTAGGTAATTGTGTTTATACTGTACTAGCCATTTCACCGCAGCTTGGCAAACAAACAAACAAACAAAACAACAAAGTTTACATATTTACAGGGAATTAATTTTGTAAAAATTAAAAAAAACCCGAACGAAATAAAACGGCTGAACCGATTTTGATCCAACTAAGCTAAGAACACTCCCGACAAATACACCTATCAAACAAAAACAAAAAACGATTTCGGTTCATCCGTTCGGGAGCCACGTTGGGACATACAGACACACACACACACACACACAGACACGTCAAACTTATAACACCCCTTCGTTTTTCGTCGGGGGTTAAAAAATACAAAATAATAGTGAAGATAAATAAAAAAACATAAAAAAGATAAATATTTTATACATAGTGTAATACAAATTAACAATCTTTTTTTTAAGGAGAATTAGCCTTTTTGAAATACAATCCTTTCCCTCATTGTCTCGCAAGTCGCAAAGGCCTCGAAATTAAAAATAATATAATTAATTTTTATTGAATGGGTTATCCTCTTTTTTAACCCCCGACGAAAAACGAAGGGGTATTATAAGTTTGACGTGTCTGTGTGTGTGTGTGTCTGTCTGTCCCATCGTAGCTCCCAAACGGATGAACCGAAATCGTTTTTTTTTGTTTGAAAGGTGTATTTTTCGGGAGTGTTCTTAGCTTTGTTTGATCAAAATCGGTTCAGCCGTTCAGCGTTGGGTTTATTTTTTTATTTTTACAAAATTAATTACTAACTCAACTATAATCTGGACCTCTTCAAGGCTAGAGTGAATAGGTGCCTTCTAGACCTTTGTGCTCCATCTTCGGCCGCATCGTCACTTACCAACAGGTGAGATCGTGCACAAACAAAGGTCTATAAATGTTTAAAAAAAAAAAAAAAAACTTGTTGAAAATAGGGTCAACTGCGGATTTCCTCAATGAAGAATTGTTACTTCGTCGGCTTTATTTCTCAAACTCAAGACATCACAATAATGGAAATGGAGCGCGACGAATTATTCCCATTTGTCACACTGATCTGTCCCCCCTAAGGTGACAGTTAGAACAAAAAAGTTGGATCTGTCCCCCTGTTGCGTGATTGGGTGATGGCTGGTACATTTGCGTGTAATTTTTATTTTTATTTTAGGTTATTGTATGGAACCCTTCGTGCTAGAGTCCGACTAGCACTTGGCAGTTTTTTTTTATTTTTTATGATACGAATTGGCAAACTAGCATACGGCCTGAAGCCCAATTCTCTTAATTATTTTATAACCACACTGCAAGTTGACCGAAACGAGATTGTATTGTAAATTGACTGAGAAATTGGTATTCTGCTCCCTCACAATAACAAGATAATCTACTTTCGGTTCTTGCGACCATATATTAGAGTAGGATAGTGCTATATAATAATTGTAAAGAGTGAAAGAGAGAATTCTCAGAACTTTGAAACATTCAAGTTACAGTCACATTTCGATATAATCACATTCCGTGTTGTATTGTCAGGTGAGCAGAATACCATTTTTGACGTTTGTGACATAGACACTCGATCGTAACATGATCCGAACTTTAATTTGACTATTTTTTATTACGAGAATTGGCTTTCTGATGTGAAGTGGTCACCGTCGCTTATAGACACCGGCAACACCGGGGGTAATTGTCGATGCGCTGCCTACCCTGAAGGAATTTATGACCATTTTTCATGAAATAAAACATGTCGTACGTAACCAAGCGTTAAAACCTCAGATGGAAGCTCATTCCATAGTTTGTAGGCACAGAATAAATAATAGTACTTTATGGGGAAGAAATGATCTCGAGAAACGACTCGTTCGAGAAACCCAGGGTTCTATGATGTGCGGATGAGCTTTGTCACGGTGCCGGGAAGAGCGATGGTAAAATCTCGATGCGAGGATGAGATCGGAAAGCTCGTCAGAACATTCCCCGTTGTAGAGGCGGTAGAACACGCAAAGAGATCCGATAGCTCTGCGTTGGCTAAGCGGTTCTAGAGTATCGGAGAGCTTGGGGTCACCGATGATGCTAATGGCTCTTCTCTGTAAGGAGTCAAAACGAAGCAGCTGGTACTTGGTTGCCCCGTGCCATAGATGGGAACAGTTTCTACGTGCGGCCTTACTTGTGCTTTGTAAAGCAATAGCCATTGATGCGGCGTAAAATAAAGTTTCTATGTGCATTATATTATGGGGGAGGCCTATGCCCAGCCGTGGACTTCAGTTGATGATCTATCAATAAAAGCTGAAAGTAACTAAATCTTTAGAAAAAAAAGCGGCCAAGTGCGAGTCGGACTCGCCCATGAAGGGTTCCGTAGCAGCAAGTAACATAACATAAAAGTTCTTGGATGGTTTACAACTTATGATATATTAAAAAAAACTACGTACTAGATCTCTTTCAAAACAATTTTCGTTGGAAGTTTACATGGTAATGTACACCATATTTTTTTTTTTAGTTTTATCATTCTCTCTCTCGCAAACTATTCAGTTTAGAAAAAAATGATATTAGAAACCTCAATATCATTTTTGAAGACCTATCCATTGATACCCCACACAGGTTTGATGAAAAAAAAATGTGTTTCAGTTTTAAGTATGGGGAACCCCAAAAACTTATTGTTTTTTTCTATTTTTGTGTGAAAATTAGTTTCGGAAAAAAGTGGCTGTGACATACACGGACAGACAGACATACATGACGAATCCATAAGGGTTCCGTATTTTTTTTTTCGGAACCCTGAAAAACGACTTCATAGCTAGGAGTTTATACCCAATACAACATAAATACATACATAGACACACGCCTTTTTCCCCGAAAGAGTAAGCAGAGCCTCTCATGTGCCTCTTTTCACTGTGGGTTGCACCATCGTGGGAAATACACGTGACAAGTGGTGAGCTCATCGCCGCCATTGCTTCCCACGACTGACTCTGCTAATGCTTTCTTCCAGTATAATACATTCCTGAAATAAGCTAGCAGTCAGGAACTACAAGCTAACTACAAGTCCGGGTATAAGACTTAATAAAATTAGTGTGCTGATGAAAATGAGCCTAAACACGGCCAGTCTACTATTATCCATCGAGGAGTTCCGCTGTCCACGTTCCGTCTCCATCATCAGATCAGCTCGCTTTCACCATAGTATTGTACTGTCATCGGAACTAGATAGGTACGAGTATGCCAAATTTCAGCTCAATCGGATATCGCAGGAGACACCATTGTTGCCACCCATGAAATATAGTAGTAGTAGAGCTTTTTTGTGTAAGAGTTCGTCCGGGGAAGTACTACCACCATACCTATTTCTGCCGCAAAGCAGTAGTCCTCGCATTGCTGTGTTCCGGTTTGAAGGGTAAGGGTGCCGGTGAAATTACAGGCACATGAGACGTTTCACCTTTATGTCTCAGGGTGGCGGGCGCAGTGCTATGCCACATAGGGCGCGTCCTAGGTGGACGTGACCTATGAGGTAATGCACTGTTCATAGGCAGAGGTTACCGCTTAACATCAGGTGGGCCATCAGCATGTTCCGTCATTCTAGTAGTATAAAAAAAAAAACATTCTGAATGCAAATGCTTGACTTGTTGCTGAAAATACCGAAATTGATATATGTGTGCCTATAATATTTGAGGAGTTCCCTCAATCTTCATGGATTCCATCATCAGAATGAAAATGGCACCAATCTGGAAGTATATCATGTAATTTTTTTTCCTAATCGTTACGTAAATGGTATGAGGTAACAAACATAATAAAAAACTCTGGAATTGATAACCTCCTCCATTTTTTGAGGTCGGTTAAGAATCGAGTACCTACTTTTTGATTTGAAATAAGGACACACCACAACACTCACTTCACAAACATAATATTGGCTGAAGCAGAATCAGTGTATTTTGTAGATCATTACAAAAACATTTATAAAAAAAAATAGTCTGGTATCGAACCCAGTACTGTGGTTTTAGTGTCGAGAGATCTAGTCACTGGTTACAAAAAAAAAAGTAAAAAAAAAAAATACAAAAAATAAAGGCAGTATAGAATCGAACGCAGTAACGTGGGTTCAGAAGTTCTGAGTCGACAGTCCAAGCCGCTAATCCAACTATTTTGAAATTCGCGCGCCGAAATTAGCTTATAGTTCTAATACAATAATATCCTTGACTGTGTGCGTGAGTAGGCTTTCATATTGCTCGGAATTTGCTCGGCACAAGTATGTTAAAACTAGAGACTAAAATAACCTGAAATATAGCTAGGTACATAGCAAATGAACCACCATTTGCGTGAACGTTAGTGTTATGACATAATATGCACATTTTAATTCATAAATACATAAAATACTTCAAAATTTGGCAACAGCGCCATCTATTGACGTTGTCGTGCCTAGCTGACCACGAGGAACAACCTTAAGAGAAAGCCCGCTCCATACCAACTGAAGTTTGCTTCTCATTTGGATATTAATTCATTCAGGTGAATTATTTTTGTAGACAATCTAGAGTCCAATCTAGGACAATCACCTGACCAGCATTTTTTTTTTTCTTTTTTTTTTAACTTTGTGTATGATCGGTCAAGCTGATTGCCCACTTGATGTTAAGCGGTAACCCCTGCCTTTAACAATGCATTGTCTCATAGGTCACACCCACGTAGGACGCACCCTACGTGGCATTGCACTGCGCCCACCCCTGAGTCATAAAGATGAAAAGTCTCATATGCCTGTGATTTCACCGGCACCCATATTCTTCAAACCGGAACACAGCAACGCGAGCACTACTGCTTTGCGGCAGAAATAGGTATGGTGGTAGTATTTCCCCGGACAAACTCTTTCACAAAAAAAGCTCTACTACTAACATTTCCTTTAAATTGTATTGTTCACCTAGAATGGGTTATAAGATTTCCATACTATTCTATAAGACGATTTTTAAAACTAAAAAATTGCGGGCCAAGATATTAGTGTGTTGATTATGTTTACAAAATTTCATGGAATTGATGGGACGATATCCAAAATAGGTGCAAATGTCGTTTGTATCCAGAGAGCTCAAGCGCCCTAGCTAGTAGCCTAGGACACTGCTCTTGAGCATAGAAGAGATCATATTTATTTTCTTCAGAAGTTTCACTCGCCCGCAGAACCGATTATGAAATTGTATACACAGATAGATTATGACCTGGATTGAGCTATAGGCTACTTTTTACTCTGGTAAAAAGCGAACGAAGCCGGGGATGGACACTAGTTATACATATCCTATATAATATATAGTATAATAGGGTATTCTGGGTATTTTCTATGTATTATAAAAAAAATCTATCTACGTAATATATTGTATTAAGTATAACAGTTATCTAGTACGCATAACACAAGCTCTGCTTTGCTTGGGGCTAGATAATTTTGTGTGAGCTGTAAAGCATTATTTATTTATTTTTATTTCTATTAATACCCAACACCGTCTCCGGCCAATCCGAGCTGAATCGCGCAACGAGTTAGCGCTTCATTTTTAATTGAACGAGCGAGGTGGGTTCTCTATGTCACATTGGATAAATCAGCGTTTGTATGGTTTGTCCCAGGATAACTTCCAAACCTTTAATTCGATCTTCATGTTTGGTACCTAAGTGAGTAGATAGTAGGAGTTCTCAGTTCGGAACGAAGTACTAGGTATAAACCGACTTGTAGTGACACATGTCTATTTGTGTGAAGGGTCCAACTTATGCCACGTTCAAGCATAAAATGCATGTGTAGGTTGAGGTTACGTACTAAATCGGTCGAGGGGTTGTTGAAATATTGGGGTAAAAAAAAAGACAATTAGGTCAAGTGGGGAGTCATATGAAAGGGCGCTGTTAGGTTTGCTTGGCTTTGTACTTTTTAAACAGTAAACAAAAATGTAAAAAATAAAACTCCTAGAGTACTTTCGGTAATTCCATAATGCTGAAAATTAGCATACGTACGTATACGTAAGTACTTATTGTCATTTATTGTTAGTTTTTTATACATTTTGTATAATTGACTCTTTATTTTGGATTTTTTTACATGTAAATCGGTTTTATGAACAAATTGTATTTCTGTCATAAGAACTTGACAGGTACCTATGTAAAATTTCAGCTGAATCGGTCGAGGTCAAAATTCATTTTCAAGATTTGTCGTACGTCAACGTCAAGTACGTACATCAACATTCTTGAGCTCATTATATGCTTATAGACATTTCGTGTTACCACTACCGGTCCGCTGAACACGCCAAAAAATGAAGAAGAAGAAGACATTTCGTGAACTTATAGCACCTTAAATAAAAGCTTTTAAAAACAAGTCTCGACAGAGCTTACTTATTTGAGCCTTTCGGGGTCGAGACTCTGGGTCCGTGGGGTACCATCCGGGGCCCTTCGCGTTTTCAAAATTCCGAGAGCTGGCTCTTATCTAGCTCAACGCATTAGTATTGCCATTCAGCGTGGCAATGCAGCCAGCATCTTAGGGACGCTTCCGTCTGGTAGTGATTTGGATCAGTTGAGCGACTACCTTTAGATCGCTAGCAGCGGTCTTCAGGTAGCACAACTGTTTCATATGTATTTTGTACATACCTTGTATTAGTTGTAATATTCGTTCTGTAAAAAAATGTATAGTTTAAAAACAAGTTATCATTTAATTCGTCAACTTGCTACTATTAGGCAGGTAGGTAAGTATGTAGTAACGCCTCGTGCGTTGGTTAGTTCGATTCAAATGGTTATTCGATGTTGTGTAGGGAATTATCTCGAGGTGGGACTTTTATCTTAATGTTATCAAAGGTAACCAGATCGCGTGTATTCGCGAGGTGTCAGTTCGGGGCGAACTACTAGTTACAAGCAGACTTGTAATGACACTCTATTTGTGTGAAGGGTATAGTTTGTACCACGCTCAAGAATAAAATGCATTTTTCATACCATCCGCTTTCTTCCGTCTTTGAAACGTCTACTTTGTGAATAAGACAATGTCTTTTAAAATGCAAAAATAAAAGACATGAAACATTTTATGGGTACCTACGCGAATAACTTATACGTAAGTGAAATTAGTAGTGAAGTGAGTAGTAGTAGAGCTTTTTTGTGAAAGAGTTCGTCCGGGGAATTACTACCACCATACCTATTTCTGCCACAAAGCAGTAGTGCTCGCATTGCTGTGTTCCGGTTTAAAGGGTAAGGGTGCCGGTGAAATTACAGGCACATGAGACTTTTCATCTTTATGTCTCAGGGTGGCGGGCGCAGTGCAATGCCACATTGGGTGCGTCCTAGGTGAACGTGATCTATGAGGTAATGCACTGTTCAGGCAGAGGGTACCACTTAACATTAGATGGGCCATCTGCTTGAACAATCATCCCAAATAGTATTAAAAAAAAGAAAAAAAATGAGTTTGGGTTTTTGTAGCAGGTAGAGATACATACTTATCCTTATCTACGTATTTTCACATTGTAAGGAATAATTTATTGTTATCTGCAACTTCTCTTCTCTTATTATAAACCTCAACGTTCTAAACGCTTGTACAAAAAAACCTATAAGTCAAAACAAAAGTTTTATTCGGAACAAAAGCTGTGTTTCATGTCACAATCACTAAATTGTATTTGTAATAATTTGAGGCCCGGAGGAATCATTCAAACTCGTCGTCAAGTTATCGGACCACAAGCGGTGACAGCGGGCGACTTGAAAATTGTCGTCTGTGAGCGATGGTGTTATATTTTTCCACTCGACACGAAATATGGCGCGACATCGCAAAGTTCCATCAATCTTATTAACTGCTAGTGATTCTGCGATCAACAGACCCTTTCCACAGGAAAACGTGTGGAATAAAAACATAATTTGGATAGTTTACCCAGCACTAGCACAGAAGGTCAAGGCTATGGTACAAAACTAGGTTTTTAGGGTTTCGTTACCTAAAAGTTACAAAAAGAAACCCTATTGTGATACTTTGTTATCTGTCCATCTGTCCGTCTGCAGTGCGATTCCCAGCAACAACTATTGCTATCTACTTGTTTGGCACATCTATAAATCTATTCCAGGTTTTTAGTGGTAAATTATTTTTATTTTCATAAAATAATAAAAGAGGTGTCCAAAAGAAGGTTGTAAAAAAACCAGACCTGTTATTTGCTATGACCATAGGAGATTACTTAACAATAACGTGTGACGTCACAATGTATTCTGAACGACGATTCCACACAGTTATCGTAACGAGACAGCCTTATGTCACGTTTAGTCATAGCGAATAAGGGGGCTGCCCCCTGCAGGTGTGGCTTAGTTGTGGCCGTGTGTTTTACGTGAATACGTGTACGTAATAGGATATATATTTTCTTTAAGTATATTGTATACCATAATTCTGCCGCAAAGCATTCTCACATTACTTTTTGCCCGTTTGAAGGTGCCTGTGAAATTACAGGCACATGAGACTTTTCGTCTTTATGTCTCAGGGCGGCGGGCGCAGTGCAATGCCACATAGGTTGCGTCTTAGGTGGACGTGACCTATGAGGTAATGCATTCTTAAATGCAGAGGCTTACCACGTAACATCAGATAGCCCATCTGCTTGTTCTATAATTCAAGCATTACATTAAAAATAATAATTTTAGTAATAAAATTACGAAAAATATAACTCTACCATAAAAAAACGCTTTACAGGAGAAAACCTTCCATGTTATTGTGCCTGATAGCTTAGTTTGATACAAGTAATAAATTTTGTAAAAGTTAAAAAATTCCTCAACGCAATGAAATGGCTGAACCGATTTTGATCAAACATAGCTAAGAATACTCCCGAAAAATTTACCATTCAAACAAAAACTAAATCGGTTCATCCGTTTGGGAGCTACGATGCCACAGCCAGACGCACACTCAGACACACACACACAGACACGTCAAACTTATAACACCCCGTCGTTTTTGCGTCGGGAGTTAAAAATAGACGCCAAATTATAAACAAAAGCCCTTCTTAACCGCTACCTGAACAGTTTTTACCGTCCAAAGAGATTTCTTCCTTCAAAGTTATTGAAATAAACCTTCTCACGCCCCTTCGCCGCTCAAAGAAAACTCACTAACATATCTTCTGGAGTAACTCCGCACCGATTTAGAATAAATTCTTATACAAAATGTTTATTTGTCGGAATTTTCGCGTCGATAGATTTCTCGGCACCTGATCCATTCGACTTTATCCAGTCGTGATTTTTACTTCATCACTCTCACAGTTTATAAATTTACGTTCATTTATAACAACAAGTTTGCTAAAACAGTTTCCCATACAAGCTTTGAGGAATATAGAATAGATATAATCTAATAACAAAATGTAAATTTCACAGTATCCAAACAAAAAATATATTTTATATTTTATAATGTATGTTTTTATGAATAAATACATATTTTTGTATTATAAGTACTAAAATATATTTTTTGTAATTCATCTGGCTGACCCGGCTGACGTCGTCCTGTTCGGAAAAGCAGCGCCAAGATATTTTCATTTTAACATTTTCATTATATTTATTTTGCGGTTCCACAATTACATCTAACGATTCTACTGTTGAGACATAATATTTGGAAATTTCACTTTTTTTTTTTTTTTATAATCTTTGGACCTTTGTTTGACCACAATCTCACCTGTTGGTAAGTGACGATGTGGCCGAAGATGGAGCACAAAGGTCTAGAAGGCACCTATTCACTCTAGTCTTGAAGAGACCCAGATTATAGTTTTCTGGAAAGACAGACGACGGTAGTGTATTCCACTCCTTAGCAGTATATCTAAATTATTTGAACATTTTGTTACCAGTTTTTACTTGAAATAAAAGACTAGTGATGAAATTATACATATTCTTTTACCGACATTGTTTCCTCAAAGTTAGTATGGTAAACATGTGGTGCAAAGGATTTACGTTTAGTTGGTGGATCCTTAGCAAGGATGGATTTACGATTTTTGGAGAAAATATCCATGAGAAAGACATCCTGCATATTAATATTTCATTTAAAAAAGACAATCGGGGACAATCCTTTTTTAAATTCAACTTTTAATTACAATCCTGAGGGACCAAGGGTCGCCTGAGGCCAACATCTCTCGGAGTCCGGGTTTATATCCAAAAATTCAATATCTTTAAACTTTGCACTTTCCTATCCCGGCAATATCGTTTAACTTTACAATGGAGTTTACTCATTCAGGCACCGATGTACTTTTATCCGATAGGCTTAAAAAATATAAGCCCCGACAAACTTTATAGGTTCTCATCATCATCATCAGTTAACATCATTATCATCCTACTACTTCACATTATCATGGACTTAAGTTCAAAGCCTACAAATTCACATTATTGTCCAACAACGTAGGTACGTTCCATTTTATAACAGAAATTGCAGGGACGTTTCGGTTTCTTCGGAATTTACCCTTTTCTTTACGAAAACAAATAACTATGCCGGACATTCTTGCCGGTTCTGGGTAATATTTAAAAAATGAAAATGCAAATTAAATATAGTTTACGTGGAGGTTTGGAAGAAAATAAAGGCAGGAATTTTCGAGTTATAAGTACGTATCTAGATAGCAGTAAGTGTGAGTAGTGTAAGTGTGTACCTACCTCTATCTAATACAATAGCACATGTGAGGTAAAAAAAAGTTGCAGTTTCCAATCAAACAACCTACTCTACTTAACCTCTATCGCGTTTAGTATTTGAGTGATTAGAGTTGAATGTCCATAAACGTCTGTCAAAGAGTTGAAAGCTAACCTTATCACAATGGTGAAATAAAATATCTACTACACTCGAAATAATTTACATAAATAGTGTTATGAAGTTGTGAAGTACTTCTAAATTACTATTATTAAAAACAAAATTGAGTTATAAAATCAATCCGGGAGATACCTGGGTCATCTAATGAACATGATTGATTTATGGACTTCACAATGTTAGGAGACGAGATCGTTAGATAAATTTGTAAGTTATCTAAGGATAAGAAATTAAAATGCTGGTTTCTACTTTACAAAGACAACATTTTTGTGTTAAATCTTCACCATTTATATAAATTCATATAAGATAGAAACCTAAGATGGCCCCAACTTAAATCTACTAAAGCTATGGAAGAATGTTAAAATGAAGATTTGCATCCCGAAATTACTCCTCTCAAAATGTCAGAATGCAGAGGAAATCGGCTGTCAATCACTGCTGGTGAACTTTTTCAAGTCTGGAATCGATTTCTACTTATCAGTAATTGGCAATTGCTTAGTACTGCTCGGATACTTAAACTCTCCATGTTTTGTGGGTAGCTTACTTATTATATTTGGACACTTTATTGCTATGATATCAGACGTCTGCAACTTAGTGGCAGACTTGCTATATATCAAACACGACTTCAAGTCGTCAGGGCGAGACTTCAGCGTAAACTTCTTCTTCGTCGTAGCCAAATTTTTATGGGTAATCGGCGAGTATCAGGAACTAAAATCAGCGCTACGGAACAATTTCACAGAATGAAATAGAAGAAGCCTTAGATGTTGAACTTCGATAGTTTAATTGCGACATATTTGCCAACCTTTGGACACTTGTTGATGGCACTGGGATACATTTTGGAACAGTTTGAGAGTGTTAACCCTCCAGTGCCGAGTGCCGTTGTACTAGTTGGTCATCTCTGCGTCCTTTCAGACCCTCGCGCCCTCTCTTCCGACCAGCCTGGAATGCAGGCTATAAGCCTCATATTCTTGGCCAGCAACATTCTTGTCTTTATGTACGACTTTCTCGTAGCTATGCACTTTCGAGTACCCGTAATCGATGAGATCGATCACTACTTTGGATGAAACCGGAAGCTTCCAGAGCAAATAATAACTATCAAGATAACATTCATTAAGCATCGTGATTTCCAAAGGTATATTTCGGAAAAGTCAAAAATTGAGGAACATTGTCCCGGCGTCAAAAAGATGACACGCAGCATATTTCACCTGAAAAGAAGGCTCGGCCGAAACCACAAGTCAAATTATGAAGCAATAAATAAACCCTTTCTAACTGATAATTAATTATGGCGGGTTTAGTTGTAAGAGAATTTTAATTGACTACGTCATAATGTTGGCACAAGAAAATGAAAACTCTTGGACTGACTAAGCAAACTTCTAAAGATTGTCATTTAAAAATAAA
This sequence comes from Operophtera brumata, assembly GCA_932527175.1. Lineage (NCBI taxonomy): Eukaryota > Metazoa > Arthropoda > Insecta > Lepidoptera > Geometridae > Operophtera > Operophtera brumata. The sequence continues at coordinate 13,591,918 of OW052236.1, forward strand.
GCTCTCGCAATACCTACTCAATTTTTTTTCTTTTTACTTTATGGATAAAACTTGTATGAGATTAGATATGTACAGGATTAGATACAATTTTGTATTGATCATTTTTCTATCTTTGCGTAGCGCCTTGTTTGTCTAGTTTAAAACAAATATGGTAAACAATTTCTCCGTAGTGTCTTATTTAACTTTATTTGAGAGTCTACTTTGATTTAATGACGAAGCTAAAGAAAAGCCACGCGTAGGCAGATACATTGCAGTATCAAGGGTGCTATCGGGACCTGAGTTGACAATTTGGTACATTTTGTAACAAGCGAAGGGTCCTCTCCCTTTGAGAGCTCTCACCTCCACCAATGAGGTCTCAAAATCACTGGCTTTTGTCCTTCCATCCCACAAAGGGAAAATTATTGAAGGTCACTTGATACGACATCGTTATTTCTGCTTAAGTCATAAAATATTACAAAGATAGTAATGAAATTAATACTTTTCTTTGTTGTGGGTAGGAAATTTTACGAACATAAATCATACTCGTAAGTTAATTGCGAAACAGTGGGATTCAGCGTCGAATTAGTGGAGGCTTTCATCACATTACTGACTTTAGCCTAATTAATGGCTCTCCTAAATATATTGGCGTCCGGCCGTTTGCTCTACGCGCAATGAATCCCGATTTCACCAACACACACATACCCAACACACAAAAATTGAGTGTTTGTTAATTAACAGTTTCACATGTTATTGCTTGGGCTTATAAATGTTATAGGTACTTTACTTTAGTACCCATAACACAAGCTCTGGCTTAGCTTGGGGCTAGATAATGTTGTGTGAACTGTCCAGCATTATTTATTTATTTATTTATTTATTTTGGAGAAAAAGTCTTGTTTTTTTCCATACCTATTTTTCCTGTTCGATTCATGAATTAAGGAACATTGTGTTATATTAATTTAATTTAATTTAATAATAAATAGTTATGACATGTTTTGGTGAACTCTCATAATGATAACCTATAATGGTTTGGTCATACTTCTTCTATTCTTCGTTAAATTAGGTAGGTTACTCATATCTAGATTTTGTCGTAGTAAGTTTTGTTACTTATAATAACTCCGCAAATGTTTCGTCTCTAGCAAATAACTCCAACTAGAAAAACTGTAAGAAGAAAAGTTTCATCGTAGGTTGAGCGCTAATGTGAGTTGTCGTCTATATCTCTATTTCCCGCCAGGCCAAGGCAGCACCACTGTCGTCGTTACTTACGAGTACCACAGAGTAGCCATCTTGGGTCGTGACTTGCCGCTAAGTTTTAACTCGATGGACTGTATCTGAGACGTTTTATTCAATAATGCCGTCTTTTCCTACTAGTTCAGTTGTACAGTTCGTTGGGAGCAGTCGACGTCATTCAGGACGTCTGTTGATAATTTAATTCGGATTCTTTTAATCTTCTACCAACCCGTAAGATTCTGACATTTTCTGTTTTGAATTATTTTAGAAAAGTAGCTAAAGGGTAAACACACTAAATAACACGCATCTGAAAACATAGCCCAAGCATTATATTTGAATCCTTTTAAGGCGCGATAGGTTCTCAAATGTCTCTAGAATTTTAAAGTTTTTGATAAGAATTTTCATAGTTTTCTATGAAGAAAAAAATATCTTTTTATCTAGTGAAATCAATAATTCAATACAATATTTGAATTACTTCACTCGATAAAAAAAAATAACATAGATACCTCCTATTTAAAATTTAAATGCTATTTTTACTCACTTCTCTCACGTTTTAATTTTTGAAACATTTGGTTACATGTTAGTTATTATTCGAGTTAGTGAATTCATCAACAAAATTAAACAAAACTTTGAACGACATTTTTATATAATTTTTTTATACATAAAAACACGGTATCGGAGCGTGCGCTCGCCTTGTTCTCCTCATACAAAAATGTTCGTTGAACCTATAGCGCCTTAATACCCATGATTAGTGTTGCCATACGTCCTGGTATATCGGGACTGTCACCGTTATTGAACTATAATAATTAGGTATGGTCCTGTTGTCCCGACAGTACACAGAATGTCCCGATTTTCCCGATTAAACTGTTAACTTGCGTTTTTCTTTCATTCGCAGCTAGGATTTAGATACACGTGCCAATCAGTAGTCTGTTACTCGTAACGCGACGACACCCAGTCTAGGTTCAGGCTGAAAACCAGCGTCGATATCGTCCATGGCCGGTATCGTCATTAAGCTGAGGCTGGACCTGTTTAGCCGCACACGTAGGGAAAGACCAATTTTACCCATTCCATCACGTAGGGTCTAGTTTTATGTTTAAGTTTAAAACCCTATTATGGTTATTTTTTGTTTTATTCTTTTTTTTCATTCAATTTTTTTTTTATTTGTTATTTCTATTAAGTGTGTGTGTGCTAAACAAAAACTTTTTTTTTATGAAACTAATAGGCAAACTAGCATTATTAGCTTTCTTTCTTTCTTTCTTTCTTTCTTTAAACTACATTGAGCCAGAATCTAAACATAAGTTTTCTTATTTTAATTTTAAGATCAATAAAATTCTCATTGCTGTTATACATCTTCCATAAATTAAATTAATATGCAATAATATACCGTAAACCTTTGAGCGGTTGACGGGTAGCGGTAAAAAGGTCTTTCAAGTTTAGGTTCCTAATACCACTTTTAATTTCAAATCTCAATTTAGGAACTGCATATGTAGTAGTAGTAGAGCTTTTTTGTGAAAAAGTTCGTTCGGGGAAGTACTACCACCATACCTATTTCTGCCGCAAAGCAGCAGTGTTTGCATTGCTGTGTTCTGGTTTGAAGGGGCCGCTGAAATTATAGGCACATGAGACTTTCATCTTTATGCTTCAGGGTGGCGGGTGCAGTGCAATGCCACATAGGGTGCGTCCTAGGCGGACGTGACCATTGCATTGTGGTAATGCATTGTATAGAGCTACAAAGTTACTAAATACGAGTATTGTGCTAAAACCATAGATTTAGTATATGTACTAGATCTACAATCAGAGATCGAAGATGGAACCAAAAAAAATATGTGCACGTGTTGGTGAAAGTCTATGTCCGAGTTAAAAATAGTGTTGTCCTCGACCAACACTTTTACATTGTCGATAGAATTCATCATCCGTCCGTGATGTGTATGGCAGATAAATACATCTTAATGCAGATTAAGTCTTTCATGAATAACACAGTTTGGCAGATTTGACGTCATAAAGAGAATAAGGTTCTTATTCCAATTTTGAATACAGTTGATAAATAAACCTTTATAATTTATTGACCCCTAAATATTACAGTTTTATTTATAGGTGGGATCTTAGAGTTTCCCTTTTAAATTTAAACTTAAAATGTTTGCTGCATATACCTAGTGGAGTTCTTATTTGAGTCTATCCCACTCTTCTTATAACCGATAACCATTTTTCTCGTAGCAAAGGATTACTTGGAAATCTGAAAGCACAAAAACATTTTATATCAGCCGTGCTACGCCCATATAATTTTTCACTCTGTTACTTTATCTATAGACAATTTGTTACCCCAAAGTTTATTATTTTTCAAGTGTAAACCACGCTTTATAGATAACATTAAATTTAAATGTTACCCAAAAATTCCGTTCCAGTGGGACTCGAACCCGCACCCTTGCCTGTCATCGGCGATGCCTTAAACAATTTAGCCATAGATCGAGCTATGACGCTGGTGACGAAATTTGTGGGCACTATAATAATAATAATAAAGAGTATTTATTTCTAAAAAGGTTTACAATGTTTAAATTTTTCACATAGCATTTAAATTTTTTAAATCTATATTTAAGACCTTGGCATTTTAATGTACAGCCAGTGAAAAACATTGACACCTTGCTCTAACTAAGTAAAACTTGTGTTTAGACGCAAGGGATCTCTGCTTCGGCTTGGTCAGATAGATATTAACTAATCTAGTTTCATATTTTAGAGGTTATAAAAAGCCCATTTATCTTTAATTTAAAGTAGGTACTGAGATACTTACAGAAGTATAGCAGTGTATTGTGTAGATTAGTGTGTTGTGTAAATAGTGTATGTGTGGAAAGTGTGAATGGTGTGATGTGTATTTATGACTAGTGTGTGTATGTGTGTGTTGTGTATGCGTGTTGGGAAAATATAATAAGGTGTATAATCTTAGAATTTAATCAGGATTGGATTGATAGCAGATCCTCTGTCTGCCGATAGTCTAAGCTGAGTAAGAACAGTTTAAGTTTGTTTTTGCACTCAACTTGTGTTGTTTTATGAATTGTTGTTATTTTGTTTATTTTGTTGTAAAGGTATGTTGCTAGGAAGTTTAAATGTTTGTGTGCAAATGCGGTTCTACATTTTATTGTGTTGTATATTTTATGCTGTCGTCTTTTGTTGGTTATATTTAAGTCTGGCTTTATTTTGTGCTGTTTTAAAATAATTTGTTGTATGAAAAGTTGTCTAACGGATAGAACTTCACAGTCATTGTAAAGCCGTTTCGTTGGGTACCTGAACGGTCGAGAATAGGCTACTTTTAGGACTGCTCTCTGAGCCCTTTCTAGCGGAAGCAAATGTGTTAAAGCTGCGCCACCCCACGACGTCAAGCAGTACACCAGCAGAGATTGACATAACGCGTAGTAGGTGTTTTTGAGCTGGTCAATACTTGCTGCGTGTTTTATATTTTTAAATACTGCAATTAGCTTTCGTGTTCTGGCAGTCAGCAAGTCGATGTGGGATTCATAGGTCAAGTGCGGGTCAAGAGTGATACCAAGGTATTTGATCGTGTTACAGCTTCCGACTAACGGACAATCGCATGCCAAACGACTGGTAGATGACTGTAGGCAGTGTAAAGTGTGAGCTTTTATAGAGTATATTGCAGAATTTGGTAGACCGGGTTTGCGAAGAGAGAAAGCTTAATATTTAGTTTTTGCAGCGTTAAGGGTGAGAATATTTTGATAGAGACACATAGAGACCAAGTCAAAGTTTGTTTGGGCATGTCTATAGACTTCATCCCAGCTCATTCCCTGGAATAGCAACACTGTGTCGTCCGCAAAAGCAAGAAGCTTGCCATTTTGCAATTTGAGGTCACATATCTGATTCATATAAGCTAGGAAAAGAGTTGGGCCCAAAATAGAACCCTGAGGTATACCATAAGTGACTGATAGTTCGGAACTAACGTATTCACCAATCTTCACGCACTGGATTCTTCCACTTAAGTAACTTTGAAGTAGTTTTAGTTGGTCTCCACGTATACCTAGGCATTCTAGTTTATCCAGAAGTAGGCAAGTTGACACCGTATCGAATGCTTTAGCCAAATCTAGGAAGATAGCCATGCATTTCGATCCTTTTTCTAGACATCCTACAATGTAGTTGTTAAGCTCCGATACGGCGTCTGCTGTAGATTTGCCTTTTCGAAAACCAAATTGATTTTCAGATATGAGGTTAGAAGTTTCAAGGTATTTGATAAGCCTGTTATTTATTGCTCTTTCTAAAATTTTAGACAGAGATGGCAAGATGGATATGGGCCTGTAGTTAGTTATAATGAGTTTATCTCCAGTTTTATGAATGGGTAGTATAATAGCTTTCTTAAAAGCCCTCGGGAAGACGGAAGTTTGAAAACATAGGTGACATATATGGGTAATGGGTGCAACAATTGAATCTTTATTATATTTTATTATGCTGCTAGAGATATTGTCCCAGCCAATAGAACAATCAGTTTTAAGACTATTTATTAGCATTAACACTTCTGATTGGTCAATGTCTATGAGCCCAAAAGAGTTTAGTGGCTGTTTATTTGTGTTATTTAGATTTGGATGCATATTCATGTTTCCTGTGCATATTTTTTCCGCCAATTTTCTACCCACATTTGCAAAGAATTCATTTGCCGAGTTTATTACTTTGATAGGGTCGTTTTCACGTAACAGGTTTTGAGGTAATGACTTTTTAGGTTTGTAGTTGGTTAGAGTATTTATTACTTCCCAGGTTTTTTTAACATTGTTACCTGCTTTTTGAAATTGCTCTTTCTCATACGCTTTCTTTAACTTATTTAGGAGAGAGTTACAGAAATTCCGGTACCTTTTGTAAATTACTTTTAGATTCTCGTTATCGGCTGCTTTGCGTACTTTAATGTGTAGGTTGTCACGATGTTGTATACACCTAATAAGTCCCGGTGTGATCCACGGTTTTATAGGAGATTTCCGTCGTGAAATTTTTACTTCATGTGTATGTTTTTTAATAATATTCATTAAGATATTAATAAAAAGATCAGTAGCGAGATTGCAATCGGTTGCATTTAAAACGCATGAAAAGTCCGTTGAGTCTAGCTCTATTTTGATCGCTTTATAGTCCACTTTTGTTATTATTTTCTGTTTTACTATTTTATTATTGTTGTTAGATTTAAGCCCTAATAACACCGAGTAATGATCGGTCATACTGCTTTTTATGACAAGAGTTTGAGCGGTTAGTTTAGTTTTTATAAAAATGTGGTCTAGGCAGCTCTTGCCTCTTGTGGGAAAAGTGTGAGAAGGTAAAAGACCATGATAGGCTAGTATATTCATATAATCTGTTACCTTTCGTTTTTCGGCGTCGCCTATTATATTTACATTAATATCCCCAATCATGACTATATTTTTGTAGTTTGCTAAAGTGTTAAGAATATTATCTATGGAATTAATGAAGTTATCTAAATTTTTATATGAGGGAGAGCGATAGAGAGAAATTATTGCAATGTTATTGTTTACTACGGTGACAAGGCAATTGGCATTTACAAATGTTGGTTCATAAGAGCTTGTTTTTAGGCTTATTTTTGTATAAACAACTACTCCATCATTTTGCATGACGTTGTTAGAGGTCGATACAGCTTCATACCCATCTAGAGCAGGTAGATTACCGCATTTCAAAAGCCAACATTCTGTTAAGACTATAACATCCGGTTGTATGTTTGTACGTTTGATGAGTATCGAGAATTCATCAAGATTTTTTGATATACTTCTTATATTTTCCGTTATTATAGTGAGTTGTTTACTAGGTTTTTTTATGAAATTCAAACAATTTTCTGGTGTGCAAGTGTGAGCCTCCGATACAGACACGTCATCTATGCTATCGTATAATAGTTCTATCGTTCTGTTCATATTAAGTATAGAAAAAAAGTTTTATTTTTTAACACTGCGTATGAACATGCAGTGTCTTTGTTTACAGAAGATAACTTTGGTTTTACGATAACATATTGTCTTGTGGCGGTTTGGAGAAAAGGAAGTGCATGCACGTTATTTGTTGGTAGTTGATTGTTTGTATTTTGTGTTTGAAATGGTGTATGAGTTTGTGTATAATTTGTGTTTTGTGTGAATATATTTATTATTATTTGTGTGTAAAATATAATATAAAGGGCTATGTATTTTAAACTAATTAATATATAATAAGTACCTATTCTACAGTAGATATAGTATTGGTAAGCATGTACTAGTCACGCATCCAGTTCAATGTTTTTCAGCTGTTCTTCGTCTTTGATGTATATTCTATTCGCACCTTCTTTTTTTCGTAAGTAAACTTGGCCATATGCGGTCCAGCAGTAGGCGAAGTCGTTCGCTTTTGCATATTCTCTTGCTTTATAGTACAGACCTTTAGCCTTAAAAGTCAGATTTTCACCTATGAAGATTGGTCTTGGTGTACCTATTATTGATAGGTGGCTGGTGTTTAGCTTAGCTGCGTTATTTTCCTTGTTAAAGTTTCTGGCCTCCTGGACAATTTTATTCTTTATGTTAGTACTGGCCAGTTCCATGACAATGGGCCTCGGTGCATCAGGTTTTCCAGGAAGTCGCCGAATGTTACGAATTTCTGCTGGCTGCACTTCAATCTTCAGCGTATTTAGCAAGTTCCCAATAATCTGGGACAGATCTCCTGTAGTTTCTCGCTCCTTAGACGGAATATTTCTGATTTCTAGTTTATAAGCACATTATTGTCGGCTCAAATCCTCAAGTTGGCTTTCCAGAGACTTAATTCTGTTTTTGCTAGCATCGAGCTCGGTTGCCAAATTGTTTGTCTTCGCCTGAATAGATTCATAATGAGACGACAAAACATTTAACTTTCTATCTGTTTCTTCGTTTAATGTTCTCATTTCCATAACTTCCTGTTTAATTACGTTCGTGTCTGTCATAAGTGCTGTAAATTTTTCATCTTGATTACGTAGAAAGACAGTGAAGAGTTAGGAAATGTGATCGCTTATGTCACATTTGAACGCATTAAGAGTGCTGTCTAGCTTAAACGAATTTACCAATTCAGGACTACGAATGGCTCTCCTTTTAAAACAACGACTTGAAGTATTACGTTCGGCTTCTGTATCCGACTGGCTGACTCCATCTATTTCACTCCGTATTGCGTCAGATTTTGTAGGAGTGCGAGACGTCATGACTAACGTTAGCCGAGAGCGGGGCTGTAGCTTATTTATAGCAGTAAAAAGTGTAGTTAACTTTATATTATCACAACACGTAGGTGCAGAACAAGCGTAGTCGATTTGTGCGGTCGCCTCGTAAACTGGTTAGCGTAGCACGATGGCGGGAGCTTCGTAGCGTTCCGTAGACGGCCGCGTAGCACACAAGATGGATTGTAGGCGGTAGTTTCGTCGTGGACGCTCAACGATAATTAGCTCAGTTGGTATTGGCACACACAACGGCCGGAGCGCAAAAGAGTCGCCGGATCGAAAACCAATGGACCGCAAAAAGGCCACACAGCAAGACTCACTCAGTCAGTCGATTGGCGGTCCCTGAAGACAGGCGGCGAAGCTCCCAACGATCCAGCAAAGCAGCGAAGCCCCGGGGCGCAGTCCCAGCGAAATCACAAAACACCGTGCAACAGGCCAACACGTCCGTTCAGTATAAAAGCCTTGAGCTCGGCTATAGCGCCAAGTTGATAGTGCTGTATCTACAGGTGTTTCATTGGAAGGAAACCTTCTGTTTAAAGTTCGAAAGTAAAGGCATCGCTGATCACAGGCGAGGGTGCAGGTTCGAGTCCCGCTGGAACGGAATTTTTGGGGTATATTTAAATTTAATTTGTTACCTATTATTTTATTAAGCAGAAATAAACAATATTTATTTAAAAAAAAATAAAAAATATACCCTTTCGGGAAAAAGGCGTGTGTACAACAACGTAAATATTTACTCCAAAATATCTACTACACAAACTGCAATAAAAACACCCGTGGTGCTTTAAAGTTACCTTTTCAACATACAATACAAAAACACACACCTCAATGTCCACCTGGTTATTATAGATTTTGAAAAAAACGGTAAAATGTTAAAAGAGCACACATATTTACTCCAAACAAAGTAAACCTCCATTCTAGGATGGACACAAATTTAATTTATAGGTAGGTATAGTGCGCGTCATGTAAAAAGAACGCTGGTGGTCAAGCTCTACAGGCGTTCCAGCGTTATTTTTACATGACGCGTACTATAATTGTACATTATTTGTAGTAAACTAGGTAGGCACTCATTGAATGCATAGGTATACATCTCTTAAATAAGTAGAAAAGTAAGTAATCTCTTAAAAAGAACGCTGGAACGCCTGAAGAAGCTTGACCGCCAGCGTTCTTTTTACATGATGTGCAATATACTACGATATAGACTGCAACAGGACTATCGATATTTCTGACGTCATCACTTGGTCAAGCCCTATCGTAATCAAACATTTTTATATTTTACATAAAATATTGTTTATTTCTAGGTGCAGCAACGAAATATTATTAAAAAATATAAGGGAAAGTCCTAATCTACGAATGAAACTGGTTTTTAGGCCATTTACTAAAGCAGAATTGATAAAATAAGCAATACAATCGAACTACCAATAATCTCTTATTTACCTGTGAAACGTGTATTTTCCCGGATAATTACGTCTTATATATTCACAGTCACAAACTGAACACGACACCATTGTGATACAAAGTAATATTTGTTATTTAATAGTAAGATTACTAAAAAAGTTACGAAATTAGTTAAACTGCACAACAGACCGTCGGGTATGGGCATGTACTCAAGCAAAACATGTCACATTCAGTACATTGTTGCTGTCACTTTTCTTCTTGCACGGGGTACATTTAAAAATGACTTCTCTCTCCCACGCTTCGTTTGTCTATTTAGCGTAGCGAAAAAATTCTACGTCTATGGCTAAAACATTGTAGAGTGGACTTTAAGTATGAAACAAAAGTACAGGAACAGACAGTTTTTAAATTACTTTTATAGCATGGCTAAGGCGGACAAAACCACGTCTTCTCCATTTTGTGCCTCCCGTCCCGAAGAGTTCCCATGTCTTATGGCACAGAATAAATAATAGTACAAGTCCTATGGCAACTGTACCCATGATCCATGATAGAGCGCGAATAGAACGCGCCCGTCGGAACAGCTGTTATCTAGACAAATTAACCACCCGGCATGAGAACTAATTTTCATAACTGCCACGTGCAGGCAGCGCACCGAACAACGTCATCTGAAACTATTCACAAATCCACATTCAAATCCTCTGAATGGAGAACTTTATTTCAATATAGGTACTTTTTTAGTAGGTACTATTATTAATGTGGGTTCAAATAGATTAAATTGTCGACGAACTTACCTTTTGCCATTTACTGCTTAGGTTAATTAGTAGGTAAGTTAGGACAGGGCTAAGTTTTTTAAAGTTTCGTTACAAAAAAGAAAAATTATGGCGAGTATTCGTTGTCTGTCTGCCGGTAACTTACCGTTTCGCCGTAAGTTGTTTTAAACATTGTATTTCACAAAAAAAGATTCGCAAATTTGTATTTCTTAAAATCTCTTTTAGCCAGCATTTATTTCATACTAGCAGCGCCCCGCGGTTTCACCCGCGTTACTCTCGATCCCGTGGGAAAATCGGTATAAAAATGTGCCTATGTGTCATTCCGGGAGACCAGTCCAAATTTCATGCAAATTCGTCCAGCCGTTTCAACGTGAAGAAGTAACAAACACACTTCACTCACACAAACTTTCGCTTTTATAATATAAGTGTGATAAGTAGTAAAGAAGTAAAATCTTATGTTGCCGAAATTTCAATTCGCAAAATATTCATTCGGTCAAAGTGTCATATGGCCGAACAACGTTACTTACAAAATCGTTCCGATATTTTTTTGTACGGCATTGCACTGCGCCAGCCACTCTGAGATAAATCTCATGAGCCTGTGTTTTCACTTACACCCCTAATACCCTAATACCCTTCAACTTAGCGGCTTTAATAATACTTCTAGTAGTGGTACTTCCCCGAACGAACTCTTTCTTAAAAACGCTCGACTGCTAACATACACACTTTCGATCAAATTCGTTAAATTGGTGTTGTATGAAATAAACATGGCATTTGCGAAATAAAATTAGCCGAAATTATATTTTTTGTTTTAAAAATGATAATCCCAAGTATTTGCGTATTGAACATTACGAAAAATGCGGTTATGAAGTTAATATTTTGCGAAATGGAAATTAGGAACACGTTTGCAAAAAGTTTAGTGAACATTTTAGTGTAAACAATTTTCTGTGAAGCGTTTTTGAATCCCAACCACAGTGTGTTTGTCAACAACTACTGTTGCTAGCACTTGAAATTTGGCACAGTTGTAGCCGAAATCCATAACAGTTGTTTTTTTAAACATTTTTATTTTCACCTAAAGCGTCTCTGAGTTTTAGAAAAATTAAAAGTGAAGCTACCATGCCAATTAGGGTACGTTTTTGTCATATGAAGGGGCTCCGTTAGCATACATCAAGCAATTTTGTATCCTTTTTTTAGGAATCTCATCGATTGAAGAGATACTGTTAAAAAATAATCAAAAAGCCTATTATTATAGTTTACGGTAACGACGAACAACGAAATCTATGGTGCCTGTCGGACTCGCACTTTGTTGAATTTATTATATCTAGTAATCTGTTAGATACCTTGCTTTGCACCACTACAGAAATAACAAAAAATATTTAGGTAAATCTTATTTTTTGGTTTTGGCACAGATAAAATAATACTATACTAGGTTTTGGTAACAAAAGAGCTTTCTTGACCGTTGCTTCAACTTCTCCCATCAATCAAACTTGCTCGTTAGAAGAAAAGTTCCGATTATAAAGTTGAATCCTCACATTTTCTTCACAAAGTTATAGAAATTTGTTGTATCTGAACCCTACTTACCAACTACTACCTTAATAGGCAGGTAATTCGGAAGCTTCCCTAATTACATAATATATTACATAATTTTATGCCTCGACTTTTGATTAAAGTTATACACAGGTTACCTATGTGCGCGAGTTATCGAGACTCCATCTAAATAGTAAAGTATCAATTAACAATCTATTAAGTTTTCAGTTATATTTACCACTTAAATATGAAATTCATTTAAAATCAAGCGTTAAAACAGAAACTGGGGCACAGGGGTGAATTGAACCTCGATTAAGAAATGGAGGCCACGCAATCAAATCAGTCATATCGACAAGGCGCAATCAGACGACGTCTGCAATTAGCGTCACATACATCGAAGATATCGCTGACTTCGTAGCAGTTTGCGACAATAATATTTCATCTCTCAATGTTTATCTATGAATATTTTAATAGCAAATTTCACTAAATCTCTCATGGAGATTTATTTAAATTAAGTCTAGAGTGCTCCCGATAGGACGGGCTATGGTTAGCAAAGGCGCCGGCTCCATGATTATGTCAGATTAGTGGGACTCTCTAGGATTCCAAGCATATCTCAGAGCTCAAAACAATTAGGAAAACCGATACCGAGCTTATATCTATACGAGAAATAGGTAGACGTTGTTAAAAGTTGCATGAATAAAACCAACGCTTCGCCGTGGATTTAGTAGGGATAACAGGTAAACTAGAAAGTAACACAATGGCTCTCTGCCAAGATACCTTTCGTCTTAAGTATCTTTTTCGGAATAAATGACTTCGAAGCCGGAACCCTTGAAGCGACCCCTGTTGCTTAATATTCAAGCAATTAGAGAGCCGGCTTTGTGGTAACATATTGAGCATAACCTTTTACGATTTCGTATTTGTTTTTCAATATAAAAACTATGTACCTACCTATAGGCACTTTCCTGATACGTTTTATTACGATATCAAAGTAAAACCTAATGTAACATTTCAATCTCTTTGTACAGCGGCTCGGTGGCTGACGCGAAAGGAGCAATCTACTTGACAACTAAAAATGGAACGTTTCCAATAACGTTGACATCCCTCAAGGCCCGGGACGGCGCTACACAACCACACGCTCCAAAGATTCTGTCGGCAACCGCTAAGAACTTGTCACAAGATGCAGACCAAGACAACTGGGGAGATGGCTCCAATGAAATGCTATTTACCAATTACGTTAACGGGAGCTACGACGACGTTGATGCGACCTACATGTGGAAAAGTAAGCGAAGCATCAACGATGCCGTCTCGAAAAACATTACATTAGTTTTGGAGAACCTACTCAAAAATTACGAGAACTCTCAATTGCCTACTCACGGCAAAGGTAAGAATTGCGACAGACTCCCAATTAAGTTTCGAATATCTAACATCAGGTTTAATCATCGATTTCTATTTCAGGCTACCCCACAGTGGTTCAAACAAATATTCTGATTAGAAGCATGGGACCCGTATCTGAACTTGATATGGTAAGGATTCTACGTCACACTAAGATATAAACGTTATTTATAGTTAGCGAAATATGAGAAAACATTTTATTTCCCTCAGGATTATTCGATGGACTGCTACTTCAGACAGTATTGGCGGGATACCCGACTGTCATTCCTCGGTCCCATCCGCTCTCTTTCCCTTTCTATTAAGATGCTCGAAAGGATTTGGCGGCCTGACACTTACTTTTACAACGGCAAACACTCGTATGTTCACACTATAACTGTGCCCAATAAATTACTAAGGATCAGCCAACATGGAGACATTTTATATTCAATGCGGTATGTACGTCTTTATTTAAAGCTTTCTTTGTTTTTTTACTTTTTAACCGACTTCAGAAAAGAAGGAGGTTCTATGTTCGTCTGTATGTTTTTGATGTGAAACATCTATGGGTGCGCCTTGACAGTAAACCCGACTTTGTATGCTGTGACGGCAAACGGCGTGCCGATTGTACAACATAGATGTTTCACACTTGCCGGGCGTCACGTGACGGCCATTTTTTTTAAATGTATGTTCACCGATAGCTCTTTCAATTCTAAATAATTTGAATAAATCTTTATTTGTTTGATTGGGTCCTCGAGGTGGTCCCATATTCACCAAGTCAGGATCTGACGATGGAATCTCAGGGCAATCGAGGGAAATGTTCTAAAAATAATGGCACGTGTGTTTGTTAATTTTTAATAACTTATTGAGGTGTTTGCGGCTGGGCTTCATGATCTCATGCTCGAGATGATCGCTGATGATGAAAGCCACATCACTCTTTATCGATTGGGAGTTAGGTGATAATACCGAGTTTCAGATTTAGTTAAACAGACAAATACTGTTTATTGTAAGATTTGAAGTCGTTTTTTTATGTGTACTTGTTACTTTCTAACTTAATATTTTCAGCAAGCACTCAGCTATGACGTTGCAAAGTAAAAAGCTAAGATAAATTGTTGTAAAGAAACAATTTTCAATTTGAGTCGGGGAGAGCGGTTCATTAATTTTATAGCTGCTAAACAAGCATAGCGTCCAGCATTTTTAATTGGCAGAATGAAAAATACGCGCTCCGATTACATTCATTTATTCATTCAACGCAAATTGCCATGGGTACTCGTATTACTAAATTGAAAGGCATGTACGCACACACTGAGTATTCGTTTGAATATGGAAAACTCCATGATTATGTATGTAGCACTATAAATGATCTTCTAAACGCAGACTAGGAGCTGAGTAAGCTCTAACGCCTGCTAATCGGTTTAGTTGGGTTGATCGCTCGGTGCTTCTAGGTGTACACAACAAACAGACTGAATTTTGTATCGTTTTAGGATTTAATCATCATATCGCTAAATCAGGCTTAATGGAATTGTTCAGTGTGTTTAGATGAAACAATTTTATAGCAAGCTTGGCTTGGTAAGTTTTACTGAACTCTCTCTAACTTTGATTATGTATCTATCTTACGTACGGCGGATAGGTGTTGTTCGATGTATAAGTATCTATTGTCTTCAAGGATAATCTTAAATACGACGGAACGACGGAAAGTTTTAGCAAAAGTTGCAAATTCATACCACATAGACACACGCCTTGTCCCCAAAAGGCAGAGCCTCAATTGGCATCTTTTCACTGCGGGTGCACTATCGTGGGAATATAGACGTGACAAGTGGTGAGCTCATCGTCACCATTGCTTCCCACGACTGACTCGGCTAACGCTTTCTTCCAGTTATAACACTTGCCAGGACAAATCTTATACCAACTAATCAACTCAAAAGTCCGGGTAATCCCTTAGTCTGCTTGTACGACATCCACGGTATAAAGTCGTAGTAGAGCTTTTTTGTGAAAGAGTTCGTCTGGGGAAGTACTACCACCATACCTATTTCTAACGCAAAGCAGTAGTGCTCGCATTGCTGTGTTCCGGTTTGAAGGGTAAGGGTGCCGGTGAAATTACAGGCACATGAGACTTTTCATCTTTATGTCTCAGGGTGGCGGGCGCAGTGCAATGCCACATAGGGCGCGTCCTAGGTGGACGTGGCCTATGAGGTAATGCACAGTTCATAGGCAGAGGTTACCGCTTAACATCAGGTGGGCAATCTGCTTGTTCCGTCATTCAAGTAGTATACAAAATAAAAAATAAAAAAACGATAGGTGACGGTGGGGTCTATTCTTAGGCCAGTTACACCTCGGCAATCTTAGTATCTAATACGTAATCGAAATGTTAATAGATGTGATGACCAATAATGCCTATCATATCTTTGGTTTCTCTCTCAAATACTCACTTCACCGGCAGAAACTCATTGCCTCATATTAATGCCGATATCTTTTGTACAAAATTATCTTTTGTGTTCCTTTCAGATTGACAATAAAGGCGAAATGTCCAATGGAGCTGCGCAGTTTTCCTATGGACCGACAATCGTGTCCGTTGATTCTGGGAAGCTGTAAGAATCAATATTTTATGTATTGTTTTTTCTTTTCTTTTATTTTCTTCTGCGAGAAATGGACAGAGTTAAAATTAATTGATGTCCTTTCACTGCTTTATTTTCGGTGTAATATTTCTCGCCCGCATTGGTAAAGTTTCTTATTTTTTTTACGTACATTGTTTTTCCTTTTTATCATAGCTGCTCGTACCACAATTACCTTGCCAATTGCCAAGCTAGTTAAATTGAGATTATGTTGTCAGGTAACTTGGATTCTCTTCTCTGAGTTTTCGGTCTCATATCAAGTCTGTTTTCAAAATAAAAAAAAGTAATATAAAGTTAAGTAAAAGTTTATTTTGATAAAATCCTTACACGGTACAATTTACATGCTAAGATATAAACTGTGCCGTGTATAGTGCTGACAAAAAGGGTCCGTGCTCAGCATAATGCTGCAGTACACTGCAGCGCAGGTTTTCCGCACGGACCTCGGTTGACGCACGGACACAATCTTTATCAACAAGCTTTTATGAAATTTGTGATCAGAACCGAGAGCTGTTAAAACCCAATCCCTGCCAGGCTACAGTTACTTTAATTTAAAAGTATTTTAACTTATTCTATACTTGTTTTCATGCAGATGCATATTCAAACCAGCAGCTGGTATACCAATGGCAGAATTCAGAAAGCGTAAATTTTGTGCCGGGCATGACGCTATCACAGTTCGACCTCATCAGCTATCCGTACAGAAACTTCACATTTACAAGGAGAGAAGGTAAGAAATTAGTGTTTTGTTAAAAAAAATCTTTTGAAAACAATCTTTCTTGAAATTTGTTATCGGATTTGTGAGCTGATAAAAATGAGCGCAAACACTGCCATGTTACTGTTAATAATCGAGGAGTTCCATTGTCTATTGTCTCCATCATCAGATCAGCTTGTTGTCGCCATAATATTTGATTGTAATCGGAAATGACAGGTATGCAAAATTTCAGCTCAATCGGTTGGGTGGAACTAGTTTACAATTCAGTTTCAAGACTTTAACAATACGCGTAACTTTTTAGTTTTTAGTTTCCCTTTCTACTACACATGTGAAGTTAAAGAAAAGTTTTGCACGATGTTTTGAACAACTACAAAATCAAATCCGGCTGTTTCCCTCAAATGGATGGAAACACTGGATGTCTTCTAGTAGAGAAAAGGGTCGTAGAGGGCCTACGAGAAACAAAAACAGACAAGATGAGTGGTGAAACTCTTTAAATATAAATTGCCTCTCTTCAATACGATGCTATACTACACGATCTGCTACTTATTGAACGAGTGAAGCGAGTTCTCTGAGTCAACTTGGAAGAATCGGCGTTTGTATGTATTGTCCGAGCATAACTTCTGAACCGATAATCCGATCTTCATGCAATTTGATTGGGGGGTAGATAGTACTGGTACAATTTGTTGGTAAGGTTATGAGCTATATCGGTCGATGGGTTGTTGAGATAATGGGGTCCAAGAGGGGGTAAAAAAATTAAAAGTGAGAATTTCAGTTCAAATGGGGTGTGTGTGGGCCCCTCGCTTCGAATTTTTAAATCTATTTGTTATAATATTTTAACTTATGTAATTTTTGAGATATTTGGGTAAATCGAAAATATAATAAACAAAAACCTCTAGGTTACTTCCACTAATCCTCCAACGCTGAAATTTGGTATGTTTATAGCTTTTATGACATAAATACTGGGAAAAGTATAAAACTGAAGAATTTCGAAACTTGTACTCTATAAAACATGAACCAAATATGTTGACCTCCCGTTTCTAGGAATTTGAATGACGTTGTAGGTCTGACATTTCGAACCACACGTACGTATATTTTTTCGAAAGAAATAAGGTAACCTACTAAATCACGTGTAAAAGCGAGGTCTCAGTTCGGGGCGAACCACTAGTTTATATATTTATTGTGAAACCAACAGCGATACAGTTATCTTAATATTACGCTTATGATATAAAAAGTACTAATATATTAAATCTATTTTATATATTACTCGTATTTTATTATATTTACTCGTATATTAAAAGTACGAGTCATTAACGTACAGTAATTAACAATGCAATAAGATTATGATGGCAAATATACGGCTTTTATGAGAATTACCTAAAGACATAATGAACATTATGAACAAATTCAGTAGTTCATTAAATACAAATTAAAAGACCGATAGGTACACAAATATGATAATAGGAAGGTATCCAATCTTAAGTCCATGATCCAATCAAGATGTATGTCTCATTTCATCCCACTTCCCACTACCACAGATAAAATAATACTATACTAGTTAGTACCACTACAATACAAATGTCAGTTACGATGTTTGTATTTTTGGTTGTTAGTCACGCCGAAACCACTTTAATGAAATTTAGTACCTACACAGATAGATTGTGAACTGGATTGAGCTATAGGTTACTATTTATCCTGGTAAAAGGTGAGCAACGCCGCAGGCAGACACTAGTATAATATATACAAACCAAGAGCGATCAATGCTAATAGATACTATTTATCTATTTATTTATTTAACAGCAAATTTCGAAGAGGTTGGGAAAGAGAGAGGTGAGGGGGTGGTATGAGTATGTCTTCATGTGTGTGTACCTACTTCCTCCCGGGAGTTACAAGAAAGAGTACGTTACTATTAATGTCTACATAAAGTGTTAGCGTTAATTAATTTTTACAGAGAGTCAAAGAAAAAAGACATCACAATATCATTAGCTCATAATGTACGAGGAAGGGACAAAAGATACTTACATAACTATTACTTTGTATGTCGCCTAAATAACTACAAAGAACTTACATTCTTATACGAAGAAAGTTTCGGAACAAACACAAGTAACCTCTCTTTATTACATCGCCTGTGCAAACGGAAAAATATGGACTCAATAATGTTCTACCCCATGGACCCATGATTAGGAATGAAGCTATATGAAGACGGCGCCAATTTATCTCAATAGAAGCAGAATCACTTATTCAACCAGGTTTCTGGTACAAAAATGAAATACTTTAAAATAGAAGTTGAAATGATCCAGATTTTGTTCATTGAAATGATTTCCGTAGAGCATCAAAGGCACTGAGCGAAAAAGCTATGCAAACTCTACTTCGTGGACTAATCACGGAACGGACAACTTTATCCGCTTACCCTAATAGGATCGCAACGAAAACTCGCATAGTCTGCCTCCTGTGTAACTTGTTCATAAAATCGATTTATTATCTAGGCAGCACATGCAGACTACTCAGCGATAAATAATTTCACCCTCTTATTTACCAAACACACGTTTAGCACTTTTATCTTAAATTGCTTCCCAATATAAACTTTGAGTGCTTTCAGACATGTCCTATATTATGTATGTACAGAAATATGATTTGCTTTTTTCGTCTCCGGGGCAAATAATAATGTCAAGCGAGAAACCGCTCCAACACGAATCGGCTTTTACGCCTCGGAGAATTTACATTTTCTCAAATGGCCTGGAGATGTCGACTGTGTGCCTAAATAGTCATTGGTGCCAGGAGTGAGACACTTTGTAGCATTGCTTGTTGAACACGGCAACTGGAAGTATTTTAACTTACTTCATCATCATCATTGGCAGCATTTAGACGTCCTCTGCTGCGAGGCCTCCCATATTGAATGCAATGAGGGATTTGCCATAATCACTAAGATAGGCAAGCGGGTTGGTGATCGCAGTATTGGTATTGAGTACTAAGGCACAGAATAAATATTAGTACAAGTAACTAAGGGCCTAAAGCTAAGGCCAAACCAACACTTTCAGCCCGCGTCGGGCCTAAAGCTAAGGCCAAACCAACACTTTCAGCCCGCGTCGGGCCTAAAGCTAAGGCCAAACCAACACTTTCAGCCCGCGTCGGGCCTAAAGCTAAGGCCAAACCAACACTTTCAGCCCGCGCCGGGCCTAAAGCTAAGGCCAAACCAACACTTTCAGCCCGCGTCGGGCCTAAAGCTAAGGCCAAACCAACACTTTCAGCCCGCGTCGGGCCTAAAGCTAAGGCCAAACCAACACTTTCAGCCCGCGTCCTCAGTGGCGTGCACGGTGGCGATCAATGGTAAGACAATGGACCGCCACCGTGCACGCCACCGCGGACGCGGGCTGAACGCGTTGGCTTGGCCTTAGCTTTAGGGATTAGAGCAGGGGATGAGCAGTCCCCTGGTGTAATCCCTTAGTCGGCTTTTAGGACATCTACGGGAGGAGACCGAAGGGTATATTCTTAGGCTGAGATAAATAAATATAACTTAGCACGTACTAATGCTTAACATTGTCTCTGTCCCTCTCTAGCACGGGTGGTTTGACATGTATGTGAAAGTGACAGGGATAATGCTAAGAATTAGTACATGCTAAGTATCTCGGCCTAAGCGTCTGTTACACAAGGAGAGTTTCTAGCATGCGAGCGGCGATTTCTTCTAGGAAATAATACGTTTTTCGCCGCTCGCGTGCGAGAAGCTCGCCTTGTGTAACAGCCGCTTTCGTTTGGACTCACCACGGTGATTATTTACTTACCAGGGTTCAACTTGGATTGGGTTGCTTATTATTACCTAATTACCTATTAATTTACCTTAACTGCCTCAAGATGGAAAGCGAGGTCGGGGGTGAAAGTGCCGGTGATACGACCTCAATGTTGTCGAGGAGTGGTGGAGACCTCTAAAGCAGGGATGTAACGGAGGTAGTTTTATCGGAATCGGAGTCGGAATCGGAGTCGGAGGCAGGATCAGAAGTGGTGGCATGAGAGAGAATTTTAAGAACATTTTAAGGCATGAAGAACAAATTAACAACAAGTGAAAAAATAATTGACGATAGAGTGCACGTAGTGGGAGTCGAGGGGATTCCCCGCGCGACATGTATGAACCTGTTCATAACAGTCGACACAGGCCGCCGCCGCCGCTATGTTATGCTTCGACCTCCGATTAAAACCTTCGATTTAAAAGTGTCGGAGTCGAAGTCGGAACCGAAGGTGTAATAATAATCGGAAGTTCCGACTTAACGGAACCGGAGTCGAAGCTCCGTAACATCCCTGCTCCAAAGACAGCGATGGTGTACGTTATATATCTTCATGTACATCAATCTTTTGTTCCAGGCGACTTCTCAGTGCTGCAGGTGTCGTTCAACCTGCAACGTCACACCGGATACTTCCTCATCCAAGTTTATGTGCCATGCATTCTGATCGTGGTCCTCTCTTGGGTGTCTTTCTGGATCCACAGAGAGGTACACTAAATATTATGTGATTTGGTTTTTTACAAGCTTTTAGTTAACTTGCAATGTTTGTATGTAATTATCTTCGATAAAGGAACTAATATATCGATGGTAATTATACATACTTCCATACATATAATAGTAATTTATGTAAAACTATCACACCTACAAATTTGTAATTTAACATAGTAATTTAAATGAATTTCTAGATGTGTTTAAATTAAAAAAGCAGCCAAGTACGAGTCGGACTCGCCCATGAAGGGTTCCGTAGCAGCAAGTAACATAATATAAAAGTTCTTGTAGTTTGTTGTAACTTTGATCGATGTTTTAATAATAGTGTATTAAAAAAAACTACTTCCTAGATCTCATTCAAACCAATTTTCAGTGGGAGTTTACATGGTAATGTACATCATATATTTTTTTTAGTTTTATCATTCTCTTATTTTAGAAGTTACACCTTTTACCACTTTAGAAGTATCTCTCGCGCAAACTATTCAGTTTAGAAAAAATATATATTAGAAACCTCAATATCATTTTTGAAGACCTATCCATAGATACACACGTATGGGTTTTTTTTTTTTTTTTTTAGTTTCAGTTCTAAGTATTGGGAACTCCAAAATTTACAGTTTTTTTCAATTTTTTTTGTGAAATACTTAATGCTGTTTACACAACACATCTACTTACCAAGTTTCAACAGCCTAGCTCTTATAGTTTCGGAAAAAAGTGGCTGTGACATACACGGACAGACAGACAGGCAGACATGACGAATCTATAAGGGTTCCGTAATTTTTGGTTACGGAACCCTAAAAACTGTTAAAAAAAATCTTTCCAGCCATACAAAGCTGTGCTTTTTGCAAACTTTTTACAAGCTATGTAAGTATGTATGTTCGGGTTAAATCTTGCATCTGAATAAGTTTAAAGCAGTTATCCTCAACCGATTGATATTAAATTTTGAATACCTGTCAAGCTCCTATGACAATACAATATTATGGTGACAGCGAGCTGATCTGATGATGGAGACGGAAGGTGGCCCACGTAACTCCTCGATGGATAATAGTAGACTGGCCGTATTTAGGCTCATTTTGGGATTCCGACCACAAATTTTGGAAAAGCTTGTATTAAAAAAATATTTTTGCAAGAACTTATTAATATTGTAGTTTCAACGTGTTTAGGTTTGACGTATGTTTGTGTACTACTTTGCGAGAACCGCTAACCAAATAATATAATAATAACACCCACCAGTCACACACATCGTACTGATCCCACACTAGGATCCCGTGTCGTGGGCCGTGGGTATCAAGAAATACAAGGACCATGGTACCACAGTACCCAGACTAGAGGCCTTTGTACGAGTATTGATAGTTTTCGAAACGATATGATGTTTCGTTTCCTTCCAGCACAGCGCTCCTTAGTTCCTTAAAGTTTTCGCGACGGACGTTGCAACCAAATGTATGGAAGGAAACGAAACTATATATAGTTTCGAAAACTTTCCAAACACGTACTAAGGCATCCGGAACAAATATTTGCATCCAAATATTTCGAACCGGGAATCGAACCCAGAACCTCTCGCCCGCCACGCCACTGAAGTCAATCATATATGAGGTTTCCACCAATTGAACATCCGATGACCGAGGAAGGTGTTCTTGTGCATATAACCTACTTTCAAAATCTGCAGGCTCATTTCAAAGCGGCGCGACCATTACATTTTTGTAACAATGTACTTGTTTTTTTTGTTACAGGCAACTTCAGACCGCGTCGGGCTGGGCATAACGACAGTGCTGACACTCTCTACTATAAGTCTGGACTCGCGAACAGATCTTCCAAAAGTGCGTTACGCTACTGCTTTGGATTGGTTCTTGCTTATGAGCTTTTTCTACTGCATCGCGACTCTACTCGAGTTTGCCGGCGTGCATTATTTTACCAAGGTACAAACATACGTTATTCAAAGAAATGAACGGCTAGAATTATCTTCTCCATCGTACTCCGATCGTATGTTTTTCTAAAACCTTATGTAGCTGTTTTTATATTATAAAATAAAAGTTAGTTCTTTCGATACCTAACGAACTTATTTCGTGGCTGTGTAGCTCTACGTTACTTTGTAACTTTTCGTGATAGCGTAGCTCTACGTTGCTACGTAGCTCTACGTGACTGTAGTTCTACGAAGACGCGTAGCTCTACAGTTCTACGTGGGTGTGTAATTCTACGAAACTGCGTAGCTATATGTTACTATGTATATATACGAGTCTATATACATGTTGCTACGAAAGTCTATGTTGCTACGCAGCTCAACGTGGCTGTGCAGTTTTACGAAGCTGCGTAGCTCGATGTTGCTACGTAAATCTACGGGGACTCTACGTGTCTGCGTAGCTCTACGTAGCTGCGCAAATCATCGTGGTTGTTTTTTAGGGATCCGTACCTTTAATTAAAAGTACCAACGGATGTTTAGAAAGAAAAAAAGTCGATTACTTACTGTATAAAGAAAATAGTAGTAGTAGGTATAGAGCTTTTTTGTGAAAGAGTTCGTGCGGGGAAATACTACCACCATACCTATTTCTGCCGCAAAGCAGTAGTGCTCGCATTGCTGTGTTCCGGTTTGAAGGGTATGGGTGCCGGTGAAATTACTTGCACATGAGACTTTCATCTTTATGTCTCAGGGTAGCGGGTGCAGTGCAATGCCGCATAGGGTGTGTCCTAGGTGGACGTAACCTATGAAGTAAAGCAGAGGTTACCGCTTAATATCAGGTGGGTCATATCCTGGGGCCGTCATTAACGAAGTTAATAAAAAAAGAAGAAGAAGAAGAAGCAACAATCAACAAAGAATAACTTAAGATTATATTTAGGTCGGTTCCGGTGAGATTATAGTCGACGACTCGGAATGGGAGGAGCTGATCGAAGAGGTGGGAGGGGACGCGTACGCGGCGCACGAGCTCGCTGCGCGCAGGCGCAGCTCCGCACGAGCCGCTAACAATTTCGTAAGATCATTTTGTTCTAATCTTATAATGGCAAGACGGGACCAACATTTTACAGTACAACAGGGTATATTCGGGGTATTCGCCGGCCTAACGTCGAACTGCGACCAGGCGGTGCTCATGATGGAAAAACTTCTGAACTCAGTCTCGAAACGTCAGCAAAAAGACGAAAAAAAGTGGCAATTAGCTGTATATTCATTTTGAGAGCAGTAATTTTAGTTTATAAGACGATTAAAAATAATCCTTGTGATATCAATAAATAAAATACTATTAAATTTGAATTTTGAAAATTTGTCTGATATTTCCAGAGCTTCCTCCCGAATAGAAGTGACCTCAGCGATTCAGAACAGGTTTCTGGTCCGGAGCTAGTCGCAGTTCGCCTGACGATGGAGCGCACCACGCAGACCGAGCGTCGCGTGCCGCGCTGGAGGCAGCTGCTGTACTGCCTGGCCGGCGATGACCGCTACCGGCGCAAGAGGCAGGTGGACGCTGGTACGTTGAAGGCAGTCGCAAGAGGCAGGAGGACGCTGGTACGTTGAAGGCAGTCGCAAGAGGCAGGTGGATGCTGGTACGTTGAAGACAGCTGCAAAAGGCAGGTGGATGCTGGTACGTTGAAGGCAGCTGCAAGAGGCAGGTGGATGATGGTACGTTGAAGGCAGCTGCAAAAGGCAGGTGGATGCTGGTACGTTGAAGGCAGCCGCAAGAGGCAGGTGGACGCTGGTACGTTGAAGGCAGCCGCAAGAGGCAGGTGGATGCTGGTACGTTGAAGGCAGCCGCATTAGGCAGGTGGATGCTGGTACGTTGAAGGCAGCCGCAAGAGGCAGGTGGACACTGGTACGTTGAAGGCAACCACAAGAGGCAGGTGGACGCTGGTACGTTGAAGGCAGCCGCAAGTGGCAGGTGGACGCTGGTACGTTGAAGGCAGCCGCAAGAGGCAGGTGGACGCTGGTACGTTGAAGGCAGCCGCATGAGGCAGGTGGACGCTGGTACGTTGAATGCAGCCGCAAGAGGCAGGTGGACGCTGGTACGCTGAAGGCAGCCGCTAGAGGCAGGTGGACACTGGTACGTTGAAGGCAGCCACAAGAGGCAGGTGGACACTGGTACGATGAAGGCAGCCGCAAGAGGCAGGTGGATGCTGAAACGTTGAAGGCAGCCGCACTTCTTTTTTAACTGCTTGATTAACGGAACAATCATGTGCCCCACCTGATGCTAAACTGTAACCTCTGCCTTTAAAAAAGCATTACCCATAGGTCACGACCACCTAGGACGCACTCTATGTGGCATTGCACTGCGCCCGCCACCCTGAGACATAAAGAGGAAAAGTCTCATGTGCCTCTAATTTCAGCGACACCTATACCCTTCACACCGGAACACAGCAATGCGAGGTATAGGCGAAATAGGTACGGTGGTAGTACTTCACCGAACGAATTATTTCACAAAAAAGCTCTACTACTACTAAAACAGGTTCATTGTTTCCGGGACATTCACGTAAGTCCCGCGGCATGTTGCTTCATTTGTCTCCTGAGTGTCTCCAAAGCTTTATCAAGAAACGGCAATATCCACGAATGGATATTAAACTATCTACTGTCAATAGCATCACAGATTACGATTTCCTACCTATCTAATAGGGGCCGAGGTAAATATACTTTATTTAGGACGTGCTGCCGTGGTGTCTGGCCTAAGAATATAACTCTCTGTCTCCTCCCGTGGATGTTATAAAAGTGGACTAAGGGATTACACCAGGGGATGGGCAGCATCTTTCTGAGTACTCAACACCAATACTGCAGAAACCATCCGCCTGCCAAGCGTGGTGTTTTTTTCTTTTTTAACATCGATAGACCTTTGTTTGACCACGATCTCACCTGTTGGTAAGTGACGATGTGGCCGAAGATGGAGCACAAAGGTATTGAAGGCACCTATTCAGTCTAGCCTTGAAGAGACCCAGATTATAGTTTTCAGGAAAGACAGACGACGTTAGTGTATTCCACTCCTTAGCAGTTCTCATTATAAATGTGATTATGGCAAATCCCCCATTGCAATGTATTAGAGAGGCCATTGGTCTATTGTGCCCTTAGCAGACACCTTGCTTCAATCATACTGCTTTTTATGTACCTACCTAATAATATTTTCGGTCTCTGAGTTCGAAGTAAGAGATGTACATACATCATGTAATGTAGGTTTGAACCTAGGTACTTCGTGATATTTGTCTGAGGAGATAAAAGGACCTTGCCGGTCTAGGCAGGCAATGTTAGTATGAAAATCCGTCTCTGCGTCGACAATTTCATGAAAACCAGTGGCAGAAGCAATAATCAATAATAATAATAAAATGTTTGAGAACAGTTATATAAAAGCCTTGGCCGCAACTATGCGTAGATGTCAGAAGTCACATGAAAAAAAGATTGCGATAACTAAAAATTTAAATATTTTTTTATTCCTTGATAATTATAAACCCTCTTTGAGGAATTTATTATTTGTAGTATATTTTATCGAAGATTTTGTTTTAAAATTTATAAAAAAAACATGATATTTATTTTCTGTTTTCTTTTTAATAGCTTTCCATATTACATACTCGTCCATAAAAACCATGGTAATAAAATGGTTTGATTTTGTTCTAAATGTTGTATTTTTAAAAAGGAAATAATTCGTAAAGTATAGTTTCTAATAATATTTCAACATATGATCACAAATTTTTTTATGTGTTGGTTGTGTGCTGCCCATTCTCACGTTCTGTCATCAACGCCTGACTCGTAGTCTGGCCGCAGTAATGTACCTACATGTTTCGTTCCACAGGCAGGCACGGACACATCAACAGCGTTTCCCACATCGACAGGGCTGCCCGCGTCATGTTCCCGGCCTCCTTTGCACTGCTCAATCTGTTCTACTGGATGATCTACGCGTTCTCTAGTGCCGACTTCGCCTGGAGCGACAACCCTATCAACTCACTTTCACATTAGGATCACAATCAAACTTTCGCTGGAACAGAGATGCGCTTCGACATACCCACACTAGACTACATATACGTGAAGTGGCTGCCCGACCAACCTTAGGTTATAACGCGAAGCGCATTTCACCTGGCCGAGGCCAGGACCAGTTGCGGTAGGTCTTGCTGCCCAAACCCCAGAATATATACAGTACCCAAATATAAGAGACTTACAATCTGGGTACTCATGCAAGTCGCTCGTGAACCAAATCAAATCTGCAGTTCGGTCAAATATTTGTTCCGAGGCGGGAATCGAACCCGCAACCTCCTGCGTCGCAGGCGAACCTTCACCCGCCGCGCCACAGAGGTTGTCAAATATGCAAGTAGCCTCTGTTGTCTTAGTTACAACCATTTTACACCTAAACTATCAATCATAAGATGTTTTGATTGTCTTCAGTATATTAAATAACACAACGCCGAGGAAATATTCTTTTTATTTTTGAAAATTACTGGCCTTTGGATTTTATAATTAAAAATACGTGATTTTCAGTCATTTTACCTTTTGCGAACGCTATTTTATCACTTTCTTACTTACCTGAACTTACATGAGTAAGATATGACAGAATTTGGCGTACATCGACGCCATAGGCTGCGTTTCCATTGACGCGGAGCTGGGCGGAGCGGAGCTTAGCGGTGCATGAATTGACCAATCACTATGCTCGAAATCTCTGCTCCGCTTCAATGGAAACAGCACGAGCGGAGCGGGGCAGAGCTGAACGGATATTCATATAAAATAAGCGAGGTGATGCGGAGCGGAGGACAGCGGAGCGGTGCGTAGCGAGGTGATGCGGAGCGGAGGACAGCGGAGCGGTGCGAAGCGAGGTGATGCGGAGCGGAGGATAGCGGGGCGGTGCGTAATTCGTTATCTTCGTCGTCAAGTAAGGAAAGATATAAAAGGATTGCTTTTTTCTTTTTAAGCGACAACATGACATATGCTCTTTCTGAAAGATGGAGACAAACTGAGCTCAAAATTGCGTAATTCCAAAGTTAGCTCCGCTCCGCTCCGCTCCTCTCCTCTCCGCTCCGCTCCGCTCCGCTCCGCTCCTCTCCTCTCTGCTTCAGTGGAAACACTTACCACTTTTCACCGCTATTCTCCGCTCATCTCCGCACAGCTCCGCGTCAATGGAAACGCAGCCTTAGGGAAGTATTATGCCGCTAGCCCGCTGCATACGAAAGAAAGTTTGCTCCGCATCATGACAGTTAATTCAAGTAAATTACTAAAAAAAAATGTTGAATAAAATTTTGATCAATTAAATGTAGACACAATCTAGAGAGTAATATCTATACCAGCAGTTTGTCAATTTCCCATGTAATTGTATAGAATCAAACTAGCAAGGTTGTAAGATTTCCTTACAAATCATTAAGTTAGTGGTTAGGAAACCATATAATTTTATAGGAAACTGACAAACCACGGGTCTAGATATTAGTATATTGATCATGTGGCATGATGTTTTTATGGAGTTTGATGAGATAATATGAAAAATAAGAGCAAGTTTTGTTTGTATGCTCAAGCGCCCCTTAGCGGACCACTCTAGGTCCAAAATATTAAAGATGAAAACCCACTTTTTTTTTATGCAACTTAGTATGACGGATCAAGCTGATGGCCCACCTGATGTTAAACGGTACCCTCTGCCTATGAACAGTGCATTACCTCATAGGTGCACCCTATGTGGTATTGCACTGCGCCCGCCACCCTGAGACATGAAGATGAAAAGTCTCCATACCCATACCCTTCAATCCGGAACACAGTAATGCGAGTACAACTACTTTCCGGCATAAATAGATATGGTGGTAGTACTTCCCCGGACGAACTCTTTCATAAAAAAGCTCTACTACCACAGAATATATACAGTACTACTACTAACTAACCTCGTACAAACCTCACTATCTTGAGTCGTCGAACCGTACAGATGAAAATAGCCTGTATATGGTACTTACTTATTTTACGCCGTGCCGTGGTGTATCCGGCCTAATATCCCTCACAATATACATTCAAATAGAATACAAAATATCCTCGCGTAAGGTTGAGTCGAGTCGAGCAAAATTAGAGGAACGACTAAGAATACCGGTGACAGGCACATTAATTACTAAGGGCATCTAATCTGCTCGAAATCTCGGGTCGAGAGGCAGACAACAGCAAAATTCCGACACTATCTAAGACAGTAAAGTTCAGGTAAGTTAGAAAGTGACAGGATAGCGCTCGCCAACGGAAAGTGACCAAAAATCACGGAAAACAGTACCTATTTAAACAAATAATCAATGTACGTTTATTAACAGAGATATTTACGTTATAAACGCATTGTAGAGTTAGTTCACGATACTTTTTATCGAGATTTAACGAAATCGTGTTTTGGGCTCTATCTTGGAAATATGATGAAGACTAAAAAAAAATTGAGATTTTGCTAAATATAAGTTTAAGAGAAGCCTATTGGACTCGTTCCTCTCAACTTAAGTTTAACAGGTAAATCAATATATGTCAACAAAAAGTTTAAGTTAATAGTTGATGTAGGTTCTATAGGATTTAAAAATAAATTCAATTTAAAGACCATTGGTATTATAATAAATATAATTCGTTATAACTTTGACAATTCTATAACCAAAAGCCAAAATAAAAATATCTGGATCATTGAAATTAGAAAATACGAACAGTCTGTTGGATAGTAAAATAAAATGAAGGTACTATTAGTATCTAAATCTTTATCTTTGACTACGGAACCCTAAAAAGGAAATCTAAGTGCTAACCCCGTACAGAGAAAAGCACAGCCACGTTAAGAGTACGTACACAATTTGCATAATTCTCATTTATTGAATGAGTAAGATATTTTTACACCTAAAGAGGATTGTATATACTTGGAACAAATACAAGATAACAATACACAAATACACATTTTTTTGGGCATTTCGGGAATATTGTATACCACAAAGTGGCGTATAGTAATGTAAGTAATTTATTGCTCCTTATAATCTCTATATTACAGTTGTAATTTATATTACTCGTATAATGGGAATAATAAATAAGAAGTTAAAAAAATATAACCTAAAAACTCACCTGGAACCTACATACTCGGTGAACAATCGCTCTTAAGAGGCAGAACAACAGCCACATTCCTTCACTATCTCACTCAGTAAAGTTCAAGTAAGTTAGAAACTGATAGAATAGTCCCCGCCACTACGAAAAGTGAACAAAGAACAGTATTTAAACAAATATTTGCTACGTAATCAAAATATAAATCGAATATAACCTCTAAAAATAATATTTCTCACTCTTATTAATTTTATCAATGCACGTTGATAGGTAATAGTGATATTTACGTTATAAGCGCATTGTAGAGTCACGATTTTTTTTATCGAGAAAATTTCTCGATTTCGTGTTTTGAGCTTTGAACTCTCCCTTGGAAATATGATGAAGATAACATACACAAACTCACGCCTGTTTCCCGGAAGGGTACGCAAGCGACCACGGATTTCCATTTGCTTTGCTACGATCCTGACATACCTCTTTTGCTTCATTCACTCTCATCACATTCTTCACAAATGCTCAGACTTTTTCCAGAACGTCTCCGATCTGGTCTGAACATATATTTAGATTAACATGTATATTTTTCATGAACTGTAAAATACTGTAAAATATGTAGATTTAACTAAAAATACGTTTACAGCCTCTTAATGAGTTTTCAAGTTATTGTGACATTGATACTTATTTCCCAGTATTCTCCTTAGTCGAGGTATAACTAATATTAGCACTGTAATCTAATGATTATAAGGAACAAATCAACAGCGTCTTATTATACGCCACAAACTTGAGGTACGACTAATCTTCAAACAAAACAAATTTGTACATTTGTGTTCTTTCTTGATTAAAAAAAAAAATAATTATTGTGTTTCTCGCAGCTCATCAACACTGCTTGATAGCGAATACCGGTTTTACGAAAACTGAGACCTATCTGATCTTAGTTTAGCCACAGTTTAGCTACGAAAGTGACTGAACAAAAAACTCTGTTAAATAATCTTCGATCAAGAGTTGTATTCTTGA
This sequence comes from Operophtera brumata, assembly GCA_932527175.1. Taxonomy (NCBI): domain Eukaryota; kingdom Metazoa; phylum Arthropoda; class Insecta; order Lepidoptera; family Geometridae; genus Operophtera; species Operophtera brumata. The sequence goes on from OW052236.1 coordinate 13,623,130, forward strand.
TCGAAGGAAATAGTCATAGACATTATATATTACTAGTGTAAGAACAGGGTGGAAGACGTGAGAAATGACGGTCAGTTCTTCGGAGCTAAAATCAGCCAGTCTGTAACTTGGTCCGCCCGCGAGCGGTCGTATTTGGTGCTATGACAAAATGCAATTTTTTATAAAAATATTTCAATGAACTTCAAAGTATTAATAGTAATTCTGAGATACTATCAATTCAAACATGTGCTAGGTTTCCTAGTTTTCTTAAAAACCGTTCTCGCTATCTCAAGCAGTGTTGATGAGCTGAGATGACCAAAAAAAAAAAAAACACGATTTGCGAAATTTTCCGCCGTTTCTATACTACTATGAAGACTTCTATGGTACATACATTGGTTCTAAACTGCTATGAAGTCTCCTATGGTACATATATTGGTTCTAAACTGCTATGAAGTCTCCTATGGTACATACATTGGTTCTAAACTGCTATGAAGTCTCCTATGGTACATACATTGGTTCTAAACTGCTATGAAGTCTCCTATGGTACATACATTGGACATAACAAATCTGAAGTAACTAGTACATATTGGACATTATCTATCTATACAATGATCGCTTTAGGTATCATTTTTACACATAACAGGTATAATTTATGAGAATATAGTGGACTTGTATACATAATTTGTTTATCACAATTGAATGTCTCAAATATGCTAGTATACACCACTATTACAAATATACCATAAAAAAATTAACAGGATATTAAGTATTTGGTACGAATTTTATCAGCGTATTGTTTTTTTTTTCGAATGTAATTAAAAAAAGATATTATCATTTGTTTTCTTAACAAAATCCGAATTAATTTATGGATATAATACGCTTGCTTGAGTTTGTGCGGTGACGCGTGACGCGTCGATATAATAACTTGGTAGTAATCTCTGGCGCATGCACTATTAAATAGAGTTGACCAATTGTTCCCATTTTTTATGGAGACTCCTGGAAATTGTTATTTGGTAACTTTTTTTGCGTAGATTCAATCTTCATCGAATACTGATTATCCAGGTTTTTATATGGTATATTTGGAATAGTGGTGTAGTGAATTATTTAAGGGCAAGAGAGCTAATTTCACCTATATACCAGGTTTGGTCCAACATTCTGTAGTACATAATGCTAATCTACTTACATTCCTGCATTTTCATAATATTCTACCCATTATAAATAGAAAATAGACTTTCCAAGGCATATATAGTCAACCTGGGTATTTGTAAACGGGGATAATTGGAAACATTGCACACAAAATATCCTAATTTAAGATTAATCTTATATGTTTCCAATAGTCCGTTTCCAATTACCTAAATTGACACTAGTTTAAATACAAACTGGAATGTATAGTATTTAAGGCTTTTATCATAAGTTTGAAGGTTTTATACCACATTATATTCAATGAATGTCATAGAATTCTTGTAAAAAATTAATAATAGAACTGTGTCGTATAGAATTTGTAAAATTTTAATTTTATTATAGACAAATTATGCTACATGCTTGTATATAAATAAATATTATTGCAGTTCAAAGCTTAAGTTAAAATTATATTGCAATTTTGATTTAGCACATTATTGTACGATTACATGAGCAAAAACTTTGTAGGAATCTTATAACGATTAAGAATATATGCAAAAGAGAAATCACTTACAAATAAAGTGTGGGTTGGACTCGCGCCCTGAATGTTCCATTTTATTATCCAACCACGCATAATTTTTGCATTCTTTAAGGCGGTATAGGTTCAACGAAAATTTTTATATGAGGCGAAGAAGGCTAACGCACGCTCTGATACCGTGTTTAAGTGTATCACAAAATAATATATAAATGCCCTTTAAAGTTTTTATAGTTTTTGTTGGTGAATTCAGTAAAAAAATACATTAAGTCACTCAATTAATAAGTTACTAAATGTTTCAATAAATAAAACGTGTATGAAGTAAGTCTAAAATTGGACTTCAAATTTTATAAAGGTGGTTGGTATCTTTGTTTTTTTTTATCGAAATAATACAAATAGTGTATTGAATTTATGATTTCACTAGACAAAAAGCTTAAGAACACCATATATTTTTTATTCTTCGAAACTTGAAGAACACTTATCAAAAACTTAAAATGTCTTAAGCTCATTATATATTCGTGAACCTATAGCGCCTAAGCGACTTTCCATCATCGTCCTATTTTGATATTGATTAAAATTAGGTTTTCCCCTCTCTTGTGTCATAAAGTTTCAAAGACACTGGAAGTACCGCAAAGTTTTTTAATGATGGTTGAACCTTAGATACAATTTTTTTCTTTGAGGTTAGAAGCCAGCTATTTCTATAGAACTATGGGGCCATATAAATTGATAGCTTAGCCATTCCTGAGAAAAGGGGTTTGCTAGGCGGACAGACAGATGGATAACAAAATGATCGTATAAGGATTCGGTTTTTCCCTTTTGGGGTATGGAACCCTATAACACATTTGGTGATGCTTCTTTGAACTACCACTACTTTTATAATACAAAATAATTAAAAACCAGTAATGTTACATTGATTTTGTTTCTATTGCTTTCGTTGTATGTAATAATCATTGAGTTGTCCTTAAACTTTAAAACAAAGACTAAATCACGATAGATCGACATAATACCGCCTTCATACCATGACCGTATCAACATCACATACAGAACTTTTCCATCTCTTACGTCGTAAATCTTCGGCAATATTAACTTTATGTTATCACGTTCTAAAATGTACATGGTACAATGCGGTCTAGCGTGGATCAGCCATTACACAAATCATAAATTCAACCCTATCACCTTATTTACACACACACAATTTCCAGTAATGTCAATATATACCTACTAGATACTATAAATGAGTTTTGCTTGCTACACCACGCCTGATGATGGAATTTTCAGAGGTTTGCAGAAATTGTCACTGAAAATTGTGTCTGTGTAAAAAAGGCCTATGTCACAAGTAGAAATTCACATAAAACACAAAACAACACATAAACAAGCAACTCACTATAAACACATCCAAAGAAATCTAAGATCTCCTAAATATTAGTACCATTTACAAAGACCAAAACATCGTAAATAAATACTAAATTATTTGCCAAATCAAACAGGTCGTCAATTACAACCTCACGTTATTTACAAATATAAATATTGTATAGAAAAAGGTACATACACTACGCAACTATAGATGTGGCGATGATCCAATTTTTTTATATATTTATTCAAAAGAATTAGCTACCAGGAAATACATTAATGTAGGCATTACGATACTCATTATAAAAGAGACTAATAACTACAATAATAAAAAAACCGGACCATTTCCAAAAAAAAATTTAAGACTAGAACACTGGTCACAGATTTTTCAATAGGCAAGGAGATTGACTTAACTTAGCAAGTGTATATTCACTCGCGCGCTTTCTAACATACAGAAAGCTTAAGTATAGTAATAAGTAATCAGCTTAAAACTCGGGAGTATTTCTTCAAATCTACCTATAACTTTCACTACATTATAATAAATAGGTATTTCTTTATTTTCATATACACCAATATAATTAAATCACAGATTCTACTTTTTGTTTTAAAAATATTTTTATGTATCTACCGCTTTCTTAGCTATGACGAGATAGACGTTCATATTATCTTTGCCCTTTACGTAAACGCTCCCGCGCGGCTCGAAGTCATACTTGGCGGAGAGGACGGGTATACACGCCTCGCCAACCTGAATGCGCTTCGGCACTCCGGTCGACTCCATCCTCGAGGCGATGTTCACCGCGTCGCCCCATATGTCGTAGTATAGCTTCGACGTACCTATCACACCAGCCGTCACATCGCCGAAATTGAAACCTATCCTGAGTATGAAATCGAACTCGAGCAAGTCCTGATTGAAATTGTCCACAACTTTCTGCATTTCCAGTGCGAAATCCATCAAACGATAGAGATGGTCGTGGGTGCCGCGCGACGCGTGCCTCAAGTCAGAGTTCAGACCGCTAGCTGCCATGAACGTGCTACCTATCGTTTTAATTTTCTCAACGTGTCGAAACTGTGGCCTCTCTAGCAACTCATCGAAGTCAGCTATGAGCTCGTTTAGAACCCTCAAGTACTCTTTCCCTTTCAAATACGATTCGTCGTACATCTCGTTAAAGTTGACGATGCTGGCGAATATGATGCCGGCATCTTTGTGGTTCTCAGAGTATTTGGCGGTGTTCTTGAGCTGATCGGCCACGTGCCGCGGAATTATATTATGCAAGAGCCAGTCGGCTTGATTGCGCATATTCTGCACCTTTTGCTTGTCACGGTTTGCGACAACATTGCTGTAAAAACTCAGTCGGTAGCTGATTTCGAACTCGCGGTTCAAGAACCATACCAATATTAACAATAACGCTACATCTAAGTACAGTTCAATCAAATGCATCTTGTTGAGCATGCTCATGGTGTCATCAGTGCGCGTGTTGTTGCTGACCGTCCACTCTGTGTCGTTGACGTTAGCGACAGTTTGCGGAATTAACCTACTATTTGAGTCTAGAAATTGAGTATTTGCCTCGTGACAGCAGAGCACAGCAAAAAATAGGAACAAACCGGCGTATAGCGTCATCAGAGTATTTTTCACGAGCCAGTTCATTTGCGTGAAATTGCAAAAATGCACGATGCTCAAACACAGGAGGTACACGTAGAACGACTGATCCCCTCTGAGAATAGTCATCGTCGTGTTCTCACACGAGAAATTTATCAAAATAACTAGGATAGGCAAACTGATCAGCAAACCCCCAGAAAAATGCCACGGAAGCCAACTTGTTAGTTTCCTGAAAGCCCCAATCGATTTCCTCAAATGTGCCGCGACCATTATCGGGTCGTGCTTCGTTTTCCACTTGAGATAGTGTCTGTACACGCACAGCATCATAGCTACGGCTTCTATTAAACTGAACAGCACGAACCAGCCTACGGAGTAGTACCAATCGTTGTACAGAATGAATATCGAAGCTGTGACGGCGAGAAAGATTAAAGCTGAAACTAGTATATCTAACGCGGTGTTGAACCTAGACGTGGTGAGCGTCGGGGGGAAGTCCTCGCAATCGTCGCTTCTGTGGGCCTTGTCTCTGTAGTGCTGCTCCATTTCCGACGACTTGAAGAAGAGAGTGAATCTATTCAGAGGGGGTTGTACAAAATAGTTGATGCCCGACCGCGCATTGTCCTGAACACAACGGATTAGCTGAAGGTCTGACTGCTTGCGTAACTTTTGTAATGATTGTACTTGCTGGTCGTTTAGGGGGGGCGGCAGGCGGGTCCGGTTCAGCTCGTTGATGGAAGACTGGCTTGACGTGTAGTAACCGGACACTCGGTGGCCCATCATGTCGTTTTGAGACGTCGCAAGGTGATTCAGCACAAAGATCTGAAATTAAAGAGCACTTTGGTTCAATTTTATATGCATTATCCCGAGGTTACCATGTACTTATTTAGATATCTCTGTTCAAAAATAAACGTTTGATTTGAGCCATAGAGCTCAAAATCGAATGAATCACGAATCCATCATTACGACCCAGATTGTTTATGGCCCCGCACATAACTTTGTATCTTGTGTTTACAAACTGTTATTAAAAGCTTGTTTATGGCTCATTTCCATTTAGTTGAAAAAACCCTGAGAACGATTTGAATTTTGCAGTTTACATGCAAAATGAATAATGTATTTATGTGTAGAACATAGAATAATCACAAGATTTTGAAAGGAAATACGGCCACTATATCGTTTGATGTTTTATTCAGAACAAATCCCGGTTTTTTATTTTAGCCGCTAGGGGCATCTTCCACCATCTTCCACTATCGGCAAATAAGAGGCTGCTAGCTTTCAGAAGAATTACGACAAATACGTTTATCTCCGTAGTATTCAAATTCGTAGGCACCAACTCCGAATTCGTATGCATTGAGTCTGTAAGAGGACGATTTAGGCTTCTACGTATGCGGTATCCCGCGTGCTAAATCGCTTGCGTCAGCCTTTTATTATGACGAAAAAAACACTTTAAAACAAAATGCTTTCTTTATATCTAGGGCAATGATCATGTATCATGATCTTATTTAAATAATTTATTGAATATTAGCATTATTATTTATTGTACAATTCGGAGACAAATTAGTGTTTTTTTAACTATAGTTTTTTTTTATGGAATCGTGGTTTTTTCCAACAACATGCTCAGCATTACTCCTCAACTTTACCACATATTTATTACATATTGAATACTGTAGTGGTGTTGTAACAGAGGATCATGCTAAGCAATGTGAGGTAGTACAGACTTTTAAATATAGACAATATGTCCCCGCGCTGAAACACGGGGAAAATTGTATCTGCCATCTTAACTCTCGCGGAGGCTTTGTTGCATTAGTAATTTTTATATACATTGTATGTATGAAAGAAAACATGTACAATTGTTTTCACGAAGCTCGATCTTCTTTGCTTTCTTTGTGCTTTGTTGACATGCTGACGGTACGCGCTGCCAAAATCTGACGTCAACAAAATAAGCACTAGAGACCCGGACCGCGGTCACGGTCGAGACTAAGCTCCTGAACTTACTCACACTAAAACAATGTGCATGCGCATGCACTATAACTAACATAGACAAACGGACATCGTGAAATAGAAAAGCTGTATCAGATTTAAAACAGAAAAATCTATGCTTTGGTCTCAGTTTGAGATCAGTTCTGGCATACTGGTTAAGACCGTAATTATTTGCCATGTTTGTTCAGGATTTAGCCTGTCTCAATGTCCCTAGAAAAACTCGCATATATGTTATGTGCGTTTTCCTAGTATCTCTATAATGTAAATGCTGTTTTACCCACATTTACCTGTTGTTGAATGCTAGACCGTCGGCTCGTACTCCTGATGCCGGAGTCCTTGCGACTGTTCACGGAAGGACACAAGCTGATGGCGTCGTCTTGAGGGCGGAACGTGTGAGGGGGAATGGGCAAGTTCAGTCGGCGGTCTTTCGGACGGATCAGTTCTCCTTGCGTGGCCAGGGTCGAGCTGCGAGCGCGGCAAACTGGCACCTGAAATACCAGCAAGAATAATGGATTTTATTTTTTATTTGGATGAATGTTAAGCGGCTACCTCTGCCTATGCATACTCACAGGTAGGACGTGACCTATGTGGCATTGCAAAGCGCCTGCTACCCTGAGACCTAGATGAAAAGTCTCATGTGCCTGTAATTTCACCTACACCTTTCAAACCGGAACACAGCAATACGAGCACTACAGCTTTGCGGTAGAAATAGGTATGGTACATCCCCGGTCGAACTCTTTCACAAAAAACGCTCCTATTTTCTCCCCATAATTTAAGGCTTGTCCTTCAAAATCGTGGTTCATGGAATTAGATATCGTTGGAATTTCCGTGGACTTATTTTTGTTTTATACGACTTGGATTGCCAGGTCTTGCAGATGGCCCACCTGATGCTAAGCGGTACCCTCTGCCTATGAACAGTGCATTACCACATAGGACGCTTCCTATGCGGCATTGCACTGCGCCCGCCACCCTGAGACATAAAGATGAAAAGTATCATGTGCCTGTAATTTCATCGGCACCCATACACTTCAAACCGGAACACAGCAATGCGAGCACTACTGCTTTGCAGCAGAAATAGGTATGGTGGTAATACTTCCCCGGATGAACTCTTTCACAAAAAATCCCTAGCCACGTAGGTGTAAATTTTTATCTTTTTATGTGACATGGGTGTAACGTAATATTGCATAAGGCTGACATTTTCCAGATCTTTGGGCTGATAGATTTTATTAGTTGGTATTTATTTTATATGATACTTTTAGCCATTCTTGGAGTAAAGATCTTGACAGACTGATTATGTACCAACGAAGTGATCCTATAACTAAGGGTTCCCTTTTTTCCTGTTTAGGTACGAAACACTAGAAAAATAAAACATAAATATTTCTTTGATTTCCAATGGCAGGTCTTATCTCGACAAGCTAATTTAACGGATAAGTTATTGATTTAATTAATTCGAATGTATAACAACATGTGTTAAATAATTTCATTTTATTCTGTACATACATACATAGACACACGCCTCTTCCCTTTGCCTTGTGAAAGGGTAGGCAGAGCCTCAATGTGCTTCTTTTCAACGTGGGTTGCAGCATCGTGTGAATATAGACGTGAAAAGTGGTGAGCTCATCGCTGCCATTGCTTCCCACGACTGACTCACTTAACGCTTTTTCCAGTAATAACACATTCCTTAATAAGCTAGCAGCCGGAACAAATGTTATACCAGCGAATCTTATCAACAAGTCCGGGTAATCCCTTAGTTTAGTAAGGATAACTCGGTTTGCATTTATAAACGTAGGTACTAATATTATCAACAAGTAAAGTTTGTTTGTGAGTTTATGTAGGGAATCTCCGGAACTACCTACTTCTCCGATTCCGAAAAGGCTTTCACTAATAGGAAGCTACATTATCCCTGAGTGCTTGCTATAGGTATACCTTTTTTCACCGCACCGCTCGCCATCGGCAGGGGATTCATCCGCACACCTTAGAGCCAGAGTGGTCCCGTACTGTGCGGTTTCAGAGAAACTTCCTCCCGCGAACGCTCAGGTTGTGGAATGATCTCCCTGCTGAGGTTTTCCCGAGCGACTACAGTATGGCGTTCTTTAAAAGGGGTGTTTGGAAATTTTTAAAGGGTCGGCAACGCGCGTTTGATGCCTCTGGTATTGCAGGCGTGCATAAGGCTACGGTAACCGCTTACCAACAGGTGGGCCGTATGCTTGTTTGCAACCTTGGTAGTATTAAAAAAACAAAAGTTTTATTAGCTTCCGCCGCGACTCCGCTCTAGTTATGTGTTAGTTCCCCTCAACTCCGTAACGGTTGAGCGGATTTAGACGATATTTGGTGTGAGAATAGATGCTAGGGGGGGTGAAGGAGGGGCTGCTTTTTGGCGTGCGAAGCCACGGGCAAGAAACTAGGTACATATATTATTGTACGTCAGAAACGAGCAAATTGTTGCAGCACAAAATATAAATAACAAATTATTTACACATTTTTACAATAAATAATTACTTCACATACTTTACGTTAAGTACTTTAAAAGTTAACCTACAATATTTATCAAGTGTCATGCCGGCATTGCATGATTTCACGAAACCACTTTCCACATGCACTCGAGTAAGTCATAAGACTATTTTTGGTTATAATTAATCATCATACGTGTTACGTAATAAACAAATACATGGAAGTCTTCAAAATGGCTTGCGTAAGCGTTGTATTATACAGGGTGTATCATGTAACGCAATATAATTATAGTAATTTTCCTCACCACAAAGTACTAATTACGAAGCGCAGATAGAGAATTATGATGGGATCAAATGATGCAATTGAGACTGCCAAATACTTACTTATACTATAGAATACATAAACACTCCGATAGAAATGACACTGGATGTAGTGTCGCATGCCGCCATCGCGATATCCGTTAATTACTGTTCGGTTTAAGGAAAACATGACACGATAGCTTCTTTCTCATCAGGGTAGCTTAGCTCGAACCTTATGACCCCTACATGATTAATTACGTATGGAGAAAAAAAAATGAGGGCAATTGTACCTACCTACTTACTTAATATGATTCCTATTATGCACGTACCTACTCCAAGTAGTTAAGTTAGATACTAATCTATTTATATATATTTATATAAAACAAAGTTGTCTTAGTTACACCACTTATAACTCAAGATCGGCTGGACTGATGTTAGTTATCTGTTTTTTGATGGATTGTTCTCCGCTCCGAATAGCAGAATAAGTAATAAGGAGGCCACCGGGGGCTACCCGTGCGAAGCCGGGGTGAGTCGCTAGTAATTAATATAAGTAAGTACGACAACATGACGGACGACAACCCTGTCGGTTGCTGCGAGCAAGCGCGAGGCGTCGGGTAGAGTGGGAGGAAGTAGGTATTTATCTCAGCGGCATCAGGACTCAGGACACGCACAAAGAGAAGTACGTAAGTAGCACTTCTACTTGGTTATATCCCCCGTGGTATAGGTCGCGCAACGAGTAATGAGCACTCGGCGAAAGTGGTGGGGGTGACAGCGCATGTTTACATTAGCGCATTCGCTATACAGACCCAAAAAAATTACTTCTGCGCATTGAAGGTCAGCGCTCATTATTCGTTGCGCGACCTATATATCGCCACTTCGTAATAGATCTTCAGATGAAAACCTGATAACATATACTACCAATATTATAAATTTGAAAGTTTGTGTGTTAGTCATCATGTCCCCTAGAGGCTGAACCGATTTCGATAAAATTTGATCGAGATAGATTCTGGTGTTATGCAACCGAAACTAGACGCTAGTACTACAGTTCTAGTACCCAGTACATTCGGCCAAGTGCGTGGGAAGTACCTAAAGAAATATTGATAATACAAGAATACTTACATCAATAGTGTTCTGTCGTCCGTATTGAGATCTATAGCTGCTACTTCTCGCGAATGGAGACATATTACTCCTCGACTGGCTCAGATAGGATCGAATGTCTATAATCTCCTTCTCGAAGGACGCCACTTCTCGGCTAATAGGTATATTCAGCTTACTGCTACACTGTACTGGCCTCGAACTCTTGTCTTGAGATTCTATCACAATGGGTACTTGGTGGTAACCGTTGTTCAGCTGGTTCGCGGTCTCGTCTCTCTCAATAAAATGTAAAGTCTTATCGCTCAATTCATGCTTCTTCATTTCATGGAGCGGGGTGTCCGAATGCTTACGTAAAAATCTAGGCACTTTCCAATTCTTGAGTTTGTTTGTATATTTTCCGTAGCTCCCTGCAAGAGTTCAAAATATTGATTGTACGGCGTGAACACGAAACACATAAAAACGAATTGTTTATGGCCCACAGATGAAACATCATAAAGAATAGATTGAATTTGGAGGTTGAGTAAACTTGACGTTTGCCAACTGATTGCACAATCTAAATACGAGTACATTCAATAAATACAATAAATTCATCTAAATACAGCCATTAGACGTCCTGTACCTAAACGAGTCCTCCCCCATAGGGAGATTTACCATAATCACTACGCTTGGCAGGCAGATTGGTGATCAAGATCGGCTGAATCAGAACCACTTGTAGTAAGAAGGATCATCAAAAAAAACAGACCGTGTTTGTTGCCTGATTCTTCTAGGTCTGGTTGCGTTGGAACATGAGTAAATGTAAATTTATTTTTTAAGACGATTCTTCTTCTTAGGTAATGGCTTCTGTGCGTTATTTGCAACAATTTAGCCAATGTCATGTGATATATTATTATATTTTTATAGTCAAGTCGTCAAGGGTCTCCGTCAAGTCATAACATAGTTTAAATAGTAGCATAAAAACTGAGTTTTTACGGGGAAAAATCCACCATTTCCAAAAGACACGCAATACACTTAAATTGCACTACATCACACATGTGCCATTTATCCAAGTTACACCGGTTAAAATGCTACTAAAATTACACGAAGTAAAAAACACATCAAAATGTAATAAAATAAAAATGTCGACGTTTCTTTCAAAAATGGCGATTCAAAACCTTAAGACGTTAAGGTTTTGAATCGCCATTTTTGAAAGAAACGTCGACATTTTTATTTTATTACATTTTGATGTTTGATGTTTTGATATAGCGCTGACAACCTTAAAATTATACTAATCGGATACATTCAATAAGTTTTTTTGTTGAATTATATATTTTTCAATACAAGCTTTTATAAAATTAGTGATCAGAACTATGTGCTGATCAAAATGAGCCAAAACAAAACACGGCCAGTCTACTATTATCCATCGATGAGTTCTGTTGCCCACGTTCCGTGTCCATCATCAGATCAGCTCGCTATCACCATAATGTTGTTTTGTCATCGGAACTTGACAGGTATGCAAAATTTCAGCTCAATCGGAAGTCAAGAAGTCAAAGTCAAAGTCAAAAAGTATTTTATTCATTGAAATCACAAGAATCATTTTGAATGACGATTCAAAATGATTCTTGTGATTTCAATGAATAAAATAATAATATTATATTTTTATAGTCAAGTCGTCAAGGGTCTCCGTCAAGTCATAACATAGTTTAAATAGTAGCATAAAAACTGAGTTTTTACGGGGAAAAATCCACCATTTCCAAAAGACACACAATACACTTAAATTGCACTACATCACACATGTGCCATTTATCCAAGTTACACCGGTTAAAATGCTACTAAAATTACACGAAGTAAAAAACACATCAAAAATAATAAAATAAAAATGTCGACGTTTCTTTCAAAAATGGCGATTCAAAACCTTTAAGGTTTTGAATCGCCATTTTTGAAAGAATCCAAATGAGGAGATCCGTAGAAAAATTAAGATCATAGCTCTTACCGACATAGCTCTAAAAAATAATGTCTATTTATGCAAAAGCGGTGCTAAGTAACGATTAAGTCATCGTGAAGTATGTTCTACTTATCTGGGCCTAAGAATTAGCTAGTTGAAGTGCAGGCCATACTAACTCACAGAACTTATAACCGTTGGGAATTAAAGGTTCTCGACTGGTAACCACAAAACGGACGACGCAGGAGAGGAAGGGTCCTTTCTCCATGGGCTAAAGACATTATAGAGGTCGTAGGAAGTCAGTGGATAGAGGCGGCTCAAGACCGTTGGTCAGGGCATTCTGTGGGGAAGGCGGTGTCCAAGAGTGGACTTATGTAGGCTGATGATGATGATGTTTGGTATTTTGTGCTAGATAGGCTGCCAGGAGCTGTCAATGATGATGATGATGAAGATGGTGATGATGATGATGATGATGGTGGTGATGATGATGAGGAATGTGTAGCTATAATGTTTTTTTCCGAAGGGGTATTCAAATCATGCAAGAAAACATAAACCTTATCCTACGAACCCTGACCCACAGATAAGATTGTGTTAAGCTACATAACGCTCATTTTCACAAACCAACACTTTGCTTAGTGGAAAACTTTCCCGAGACAAAGTGACAGGTTTATATGAAAAACTGACAAGAAAAGTTACAAAATGGATACGTAACTGGTAAAATAACTCCAAGTTCTACCCAAAGAGCAATAGGATTATTTATGTAGCTGTTGTACACCGGACTCCTTTACGTCGATTTTTACGGATGAATTTCACTTACACTCGTTTCTTTTTATTTCTTTTTTTTTCTATGGCACGACGGACCATGATAGTTTATATCCAATAATATCAACAAAGTTTATGGATTTTTGGCTTGTAGTTTTAAAATCAAGTGGAAACTAGAGCCAGCAGACGGACCGAAAAAACGCGGTTTAAAATCAAGTGGAAACTAGAGCCAGCAGACGGACCGAAAAAACGCGGTTTAAAATCAAGTGGAAACTAGAGCCAGCAGACGGACCGAAAAAACGCGGTTTAAAATCAAGTGGAAACTAGAGCCAGCAGACGGACCGAAAAAACGCGGTTTAAAATCAAGTGGAAACTAGAGCCAGCAGACGGACCGAAAAAACGCGGTTTAAAATCAAGTGGAAACTAGAGCCAGCAGACGGACCGAAAAAACGCGGTTTAAAATCAAGTGGAAACTAGAGCCAGCAGACGGACCGAAAAAACGCGGTTTAAAATCAAGTGGAAACTAGAGCCAGCAGACGGACCGAAAAAACGCGGTTTCTCAATAATTTAAAAACTACAAGTCATATCTTCAATATATAATCAGATAAAACATTCGATATGTTTCTAACATCCAAGCCGGGTTTAATCGGCCATTCTAAGAGATAACTACACTCAGATTTTTGCCAGATATATCTTCAATAGCACAGTAGCTTCAGTAGTATTATCTGCATGACGTAATTCGGGTGCCTGCGCACAATCCGCCGGACACCAGCCTGGGTTAACATTTAGGGGACTACGGCAAAGCTAAATGAGTATATAACTTTTGAAACTATCATGGTTATTTACATAATTTTCACTAGAAACGGGATATTTATCATGATTTTTGAGTTTTAATTGTGCCGAAATATCGAGAACAATTAAAACTCAAAAGTCGTGGTATAAGTCCCGTTTCTAGTGAAAAGTATCCAAATGAGTGTGATTTAAAAAGTGTCTGCCGGGTATTTATCTCGTCTGGATTTTGTACAGTGGTGTGGTTACGTAATTCTATTGCTATCGGTTTCAATGCTTTTTCTATTTGAAATGATGTTTTTGCGATTACCTAACTTACGCAGTCTAGGCCTGTCTCGAATAAATCTCGTCCACGATATGACATCATATACATCGTCGTTTCCTATTGTTTTTGTAAATATAGTTGTAGTTTTAAATAAATTCTTTTTTTTTTTATCTCGTATGACGTATACTAAATTATAGTTTTCATTCTAGTTATGACGTTTTCTCGAGTACGAGATTTTTCAGAGAATAACAAATCGGTTGCAATCAAGCTTTGGGCAAACTGCGTAAATAGGTAATCGTAAAAACGCCATTTCATATAGCAGTTCAGCATTTAACTGATAGGGGTCGGCATTAGATTACGATAGGGAGAACACGAGTTTGGGATTGCTGAGGGTTTGATCTGGTAGTGGTTGGTTTTCTCTACCCCATGGTACCTATCCCTGAATATGACACGCGTAGTTTCTTTCTTAAACGTGATTTTTATCAGATTTGGATATTAAAGAACAGTGATCACCTGTCTCCTTGGAAGGTGGCAGCTTTTGAGCAGGTAACCAAATGCAAAATACTTCATTCAAGATATATGAGGATAAAATCCAGACATGAATTCTGTCTATCTCTTAGGCGGATCTCATTCCTCGTGTAATTTAAAAACTGCTTACGATCTCACAAACACTCAAACGGTAAATAAACAAACTCTCTTGCTATTTTTAGGTACAGTCAGCGACAGTGAAATCGATAAAAGTTTTCCTATTTGTAAACTCTGGCTCCTGGCTGGGTATATGCGTCAGGCTAGTCAGAAGCGGTTTAGTAATAAACAATAAACATACATTATTTCGTTTTTTCATGTTTGGTATATATAACTAGAGCAAATAGCCTACCTAAAACGTGGTTTTATATTTAACTAGTGGACTGCCCGCGACTTCGTCCGCGTGTAGTTATTAACCCCCGACCCAAAAACGACGGGGTGTTATAAGTTTGACGTGTCTGTGTGTGTGTGCGTGTGTGTGTGTGTGTGCGCGTGCGTGTGTGTGTATATTTGTTTGTGTTTGTGTATGTTTGTGTGTGTGTGTGTGTATGTTTGTTTGTGTGTGTGTGTGTCTGTCTGTCGCCTCGTAGCCCCCGAAACGATGAACCGATTTGTTTTTTTTTTGTTTGAAAGGTGAATTTGTCGGCAGTGTTCTTAGCTATGTTTGATCAAAATCGGTTCAGCCGTTTCATTGCGTAGGTTTTTTTTAATTTTTACAAAATAAATTACTTGCTTCGTACAAACTGCAACGCCCCGCTGCACCCCCTAAGGGGTTAAATATAAGGAATTCCTTTCTTAGTGCACTCCTAGACCATTAAAGGAACATACCTTCCTTTCTGGTCACTAGGACTTACGGTTTAGGATGTGCATTGATAGTCAGTCAGTGAGTAGTCAGTCAGTCAGACACGCAACGATTTTATATATATTGATTCCATACAATTATTGGTAATAATTGCGTTTTTTATGAAGTCAGAAGATAGCTTTTGCCCCTGAATGGGATATATTTTCGATCTTGCGAATAATAATAGCTTCTAAAATATATTAAATAAATATTATGCTATCACATACCTATCTTTAGGTTGTGCAAACGAAAATACTCGATAGTATGTGTAGGTAAGCCAAAAATAACAGTAGGTAGGTACCCGATATATTTCTTAACATAGTCGCAATCATGCAGGTGAGGTCAGTCAATTAATATTTCACGCGTGATTTTTGTTTTATCTGTTCCAACACGAAATACTCTCGTTTATGCGTTTATCTCGAAATGATTGACTGCGGTGTCATGACACTTGTGACAAAGAGCGTCACCTTCTCGTAATGAAGAGTCATTCCGTATCTTATCGGCAACTAGCGCGGCTACCGATAACTATGTACTACTTTTTCATAATACCTACTACAATTTAGCTTACAATAAAATCAACGCTACCAATTGAACAGATCTAGGTACGCTTTAGATAGACAGATACCGGGACGAGAAATATACCCAACAACGTAACGTAATACCAAACAGGCACATAAATAGTCCTGAACTCACACCAGGATCCCCTTTGTTTGGGTATCAGGACTACGAGAACTATGGTACAACAACACACAGACCAACCTAGCTTACAAGAGTTTTTTCGCCCTAGGTTTGTATGTTAGATAGTTACCTATTATTAACTTTTGAAACTATCATGTGCAACTGTGCCGAAATATCGGGAACATATAAAACTCAAAAATCATGGTAAATATCCCGTTTCTAGTGAAAATTATGTTACCTATTATTGTCGATAAAAGAACATAATATCACTTCGTTACTCACACGTTTCACGATAGTCGAGGTCAAAATGCAACTGTGCCGAAATATCGGGAACATATAAAACTCAAAAATCATGGTAAATATCCCGTTTCTAGTGAAAATTATGTTACCTATTATTGTCGATAAAAGAACATAATATCACTTCGTTACTCACACGTTTCATGATAGTCGAGGTCAAAACGCAGATTGTTAAATGATAAATATAAACTTACCCACAGACGTCGGACTTTTGGATGAGCTGTCGGTGCGGTCCGGGTATCCTTTATCTCTTTTCTCATCCAGCTCTGTGTCGGAATCCAGTATACTAGGCAGCGAGCTCGCTTTGTTTCGGAAATAAAATGTGCCAGGGGAGAGGAAATTACTGGACTCCGGTTTCTTGGAATGCTTCTCGTCGCCTAGCAAACAGCTGTCTTTCGAGGCGACGGGAGCCGAGGAATGATTGAAGGAAAGGACGGATTGGGGAGACACTGCGGGAGATATAATGAGGCGTAAGTTCATAGGATTGGAAGGGGTGAGGCAATGATCGCGGTCGTACGCGGAATACAGCTGGCGACCTTCGATGAAGTAAGTTTTATGTCCTGGATAACAATAAAACTTTATCACTACAGTTCTAACGGAGGGAAAGCTAGCAATCTATCTACATGACATGCTTACCGAATACTTCTTCGCCTTCTTCTAAGACGTAGGATCCTTCGAGGAACCTGCTGGTTTCTTCCGATATGTGGACGCGGCCTGGCTTGCCCGACGATTCCATTTTGTTGGCGAAGGAGACATCGTTGCTCCACACATCGAATTTGAACCTGCGCGTCCCCACAATCCCGCACAGCACGGTTCCGGTGTGGACCCCAACTCTCATGTTAATGCCCTCCCCGCGCTCTCTGTCGAATTCCTGAATGGCATCGATCATACCTAAAACGATAATAGCACATTAGCTCAAACAAACGTATATGTAGTTAAATGAGGTAGCTAATAGCTAATGGCGTGCATAGGTGAATGCTGAATCACTTACCTAAACCCATTTCGACGCAGCACGTGGCGTGGTCCGGTCTCGGCTCGGGGCAACCGGACACGCAATAATAACAATCTCCTAAGGTCGATATCTTTTCGCATCCGTGCAGTTGGCAGAGCTCGTCGAATTTCTCAAATAAGTCATTCAGTATATTCACTAATTCTTCAGCACCTTTTTTACTGGACATTCTAGTGAAGCCCACGATATCGGCGAATAAAATACTGACGTTATCCATGCAGCTCATGTTGAATGGCCTGAACAGCGACTTGATATCGGAGGCTCCCGCGTTCGAGCTGCGCGGCCCGAAAGGGTTGTGAGGCTTGAGGCTGGGCTCTGACTCCTGAACCTGCTCCTCCATGAGCCAGCTCGCCAGCTTGGGCGGCATCACCGAATGTATCATCTTCTCTTTCAACTGCTTCTCCATTTCCAGCTGACGGCGCACAAGCAAACTCTGCCCTACTTTCATAAAAGTTCCGCGCATTCTCACAAATGTCATCAGGTAAATATGTACACCGATTATGTGCACACAAAGCTGCAGTAATATTCGCACAAACATTCCGGGATACTGCCATTCTTGTTCCGATAGGTGCAAGACAATGTTGAGCACTTCGAACGCTATTGAGTATAAGATTCCGATAATGACACAGGCAAACAGTGGCAACGGTGTCAGTGTGTACACGATGAGCAGTATCTCCACGCACATGGTGAAGTGGCCCGACTGGCTGATGTCGGCCGCGTGCGAGGGCCTGCTGTCCGCCTGCGTGGTGAGCGTAACGAGCGAGAGGCTGAGCGTACAGAGAGCGAGTGCCATGACGAGGGACAGCTTGAAAGTATACACCTTATATATATTCGTAAATGTAACAAATAGCATTACAGACGTTATCAATACCACTCCAGCAAAAAGAGAACACAAAAATGGCCATTTCACTGTCACACCATTCAAGCCAAGGACCACAAAGTAGATAAACCACGATATAGAAAATATCAAAATGTATAAAAGTGCAAATCTGAAAAAGGAGAAAAATAACAACATCAATTACAAGGTGTCTTCAGGGTCAATATACAAGAGAATTGCATTCATGCAGGACTTTCACATTACAAGATACCTATAGAAGAGAACTCACCTAAATCTTAGTCTTATTTGTCTAAAGGAACTACTTCTGTATTGGCCTTCTAGTACTTCTGAATCAAATCTGGGATTCCACCAGGTACCAGTGGCGGCTCTCTCAAAGGCGATGGGTATGGCAAGCCCGCAGCAGTTGGTTGTAGAGTTGTTCTGTGCAAGGTAGGCCTGGACGTGTGGCGCCATCTGTATTTGTGCATCTTCCTCTTCAGAGCAGTTACCATCATGCTTGCTGTCCAACTGCTGGGACCCATTACTGCAGGTGACACATCCCGTTGGAGCACTCATTGTCTTATCTTCAATTGTTTCAAGCAATACGTCATCGTCACAATGCCCTATTGCAGTGTTGTTGATTCTGTTAGGAATAATAATTTCAATTGATAATACAACACAGATAGTTGGTACCTCTTGGGATTATACCACAATTATTAAAGTAAAGATAGGTGTATGACTGGATCCGTACAATAAATATTTACAATGAATACTGTCAATAACATAACTCCTAACTGCTGGAAGGTTACCACTGATACAAAGTTCCCACTGATACAAAGTACCTACTGATAATATTATTGACGAACAAAAACCATGAACCCGCAGGGATTTTTATACACCAGATCAACAAATAGTAGGTATACAGGGTGGAAAGTACAGACTGAGCACAAAGGGTGGCCACCAAAAGCTAAAAGAAAGAGACTAACCCTAACTAACTAACCCTAACTTAGAATTAAGTATATATTGAGAGAAAAATTAAAATTTTCAGCAGTTGGGCCATCTGCTAGTTCAGCCATTCGTGCAATTTTTTCAAGACTTTTCTTATAAAATGGCATGTATGGTGGAACTAGCAGATGGCCCACCTGATGTTAAAATAAATGAATTCATTACGATCTTTGAAGCTTTCCATATTAAAATAAGGTTGTTAGCAATATCCAGAAAGGCACATCACCTTTTTTTGAAATACATTAAAAAAAGCTAATTAATTACACCATAAATAAGCACCTAGGCAAAATCTTCCGAGAATGCAATAAATATTGGTAAATGAGCAAGTATTTTATGTATGCCCATTTTAACTGGTGTTTGCTTTGTACATGTCACATATACACTGAGGTACTTATTATATTACTAACTTAATGTATACCTAATTACCTAAATAGACTGGATTGGACACCTACACCTGCCTGACAACATTTTTGTTCAATGGAAGAGAGTTATGATAAATAAATACTTAGGTAATAGAAATATTGAAACTAAATAATTATGTAGGCTACCAAAATGTCTAGGGCTTAGAAGTAATCATGTTTCATATTATTTTAAGAATCACTACTTAAGATTTATTCCGAAACAATATTATATCTTGACCGAATTTACTTACCAATTCATAGTCGTTTATTGATCAAGGTTAGTGCCGAGCTGCTTAAAAAAACACTGTAATACAATATCACACAACATTAAACTAGCTAGGAATTCTTTTAATCCGATGAAATCACTTCCAACTATCACAAAAAACACAATTTTCGTGGGCATTACAAGAAAAACAACCCTTGGAAACCCTTCCTTCCTTCCACTCACGTCAATCACCATGTCCACAGACAGACAAATGAGACAAACAGTGACTGTCTGACTAGACCATGTCCGTCCGTCTGTCACGCCGTCACCGTCACTCGTTCGCGCTCGTCACCCACCAAGGAATATAAATAAATACTCAAGAGCGAGAGCCCGTCACAGAGGAAGTGCAGGTAGAACATGGATGTGTAAGTCATAGACTTATTCGCTACGCTTTAAGAAGGAACACTCTATGCTATTTTAGCACTCAATCCATGTAGTACTTTATTCATGGTGAACATGAGGGTGAATTCGGGTGAAAGACGAGTGAAAGCATAGTAAAAGTGAGTATATCATAGAGGAAAAAGACCATGGACGGAAACGGAGGCCTGCGTTGCTCGATGGACTTAGTAAGTCCATGAGTAAAAGTGATTACATCATAGAGGAAATAGTTCTACGTTTACTATAGACTAGAGACTGACTACACTATCTATCTTGGAAAATGGCAAAAATGGAGTGAATAAAGATGGACTATAGCGACTCGCTTTATTCACTCCATGATTCCATGATCGATCGGTCTATCATGTACGTATTAATGAATCGCTCATATTCATCGAGCAAGGAGGCCTGCAATGCTCTAAGCTCATAATGGGTTAAAACCGATCGAGCGAGCGAGCGGAGCGAGACAGTCAATTAGGTAGGTACCTACTCATTGGCTATTCATCGTACATGTATATAGGTAACAGGAATTTATTCAATGTAGGTAGGTAGGTACCAGGCGAGCAGCACAGCTGGCTATAATGACGGGCGACGGGTTATCGGATATCCTCAATACTGTAATTTATCCAATACCATCACCAATATGCAAGCAGGCAGGCTGCAGGAGTAGTATCGTTTGGTAGACTTGTTTTCAAGGTAAAACAACTGGAACAATTTCGATTAAATTTTGTAGGTAGGCATAAAGATCGATCAAAACCTGATCTAAAATAAAAAGATAAAAACCCGGGTGAAACTGCGGGCGACAGCTAATATTGTTTAAATTCCGGAGTTATAAAATACCTACCTGTACAATGAATACCGGATAACTTTTGCCTCCATAACTTTTTTTTTCCAGCATCCGAATTTAATGAATCAAAGCCTATTCTATTCTGCTCACTTTTGAAAACCTATACCTACCCATACTTTCAGCAGTTACGGAGATGTGCATGCACTTATTGTGCACAATACAAACAGATGTGGAGATATGCACGGACAAACAGACAGACAGAAAATAATTCTAAAAACCACTGATTTGTGTTCACTCTTTTTTAGTCACCCTTTCTATTTTTATGTAGGTAGGTACACAGGCACTTTTTTTTTTTTTTATACTAGGCAGTGCATTACCTCATAATACTCGTTCACCTAGGACGCACCCTATGTGGCATTGCACTGCGCCCGCCACCCTGAGACATATAGATGAAAAGTCTCATGTGCCTGTAATTTCACCGGCACCCTTACCCTTGTAACTAGAACACAGCAATGCGAGCACTACTGTTTTGCGGCAGAAATGAAATAGATAGGTATGGCGGTAGTACTTCCCCGGACGAACTTTTACACAAAAAAGCTCTACTACTACTACAAAAAAGCTCTACTACTACTGACAAAAAAGCTCTACTACTACTAATAAAAAAGCTCTACTACTACTAAATTACTTATTGAAACACCGGGGTTCCACTGTTTATAAGTACCTAAGTATATAAGATCATAGATATACTATTAAGTTACTAGCTGTCCCCGCCACCCTGAGACATAAAGATGAAATGTCTCATGTGCCTGTAATTTCGTCGGCACTCATACCCTTCAAACCGGAACACAGCAATGCGAGCACTACTGCTTTGCGGCAGATATAGGTATGGTGGTAGTACTTCCCCAGACGTACTCTTTTGGTGGTTTGGCTAGGTATGTTATATGGGTGTAGTACTTCAGATGTAGTTAATGGGGAATAGGTAAATAAATGTACGAACTCACTGTTACACTGTAGTATATAATCCCAAATCACTATATTGTTACCACACAAAGTTTGAAGGCACTAGGAGTAAGAAGAAACACAATTTACACGTAACCGAAAGATATTACAACTTGAGAAATATGGTATATAGGTAGGTACAAATATTGGCCGTATTTACGAGCGCGGTCGGAGCGCGAGCGGCGTGCGCTTCGCGCTGTGTTCGAGCTGTGACTGGTGAATGCGTCCGCGCCGGCCGAGGTGCGGCGCGAGCCAAGTATATAACGCGCGCTAGTATATAACAGCGCGCGACCCAGCTAGTGTTGGGACGAGTTAGATGTTATCATAATAACATCGAACTCGTCGTACCTATTCGGTGTTTGTGAATATTTTAATTGTATGTAAGTATGTTGCCTAAGGTGCCTACACCACCCCCCACCAGAGCCCGTCAAGGGCGATAGGAATCAGGAAATCTGACCTGTCGACCAGAACGAGTTACATAGTTATGTGTGTTTACAGGTGGCGGTTCTTCGTCCTGTACTGAAAGTGTGAAAGCTGGTTTAATACGGTCTATTGAAACTGTCGTTTCCTTATTATTGCGAAGTATTTTAAATACTTTATCGCCCCTAACAAGTACCTTATGGGGTCCGGAGTAAGCTGGGGAAAGAGAACCTCGTGATGTGTCATCTCGAAGGAAAACATGATCACAGGTTTCGAGTTCCTTATAAATAAATACTCTACGCTTACCATGGCGCGAAGTAGGTATTGGTCGCAACTTCTCTGCGAAGTTCCTAACTCTAGCGCCAAATTCAGATAAATCCGTTGTACCGCTAGTGGTTGGTTCGAAAAATTCCCCGGGTAGCCTCAATGGCTCCCCGTACACGAGCTCTGCTGAGGAAGCTTGAATGTCCTCCTTGAAAGAAGTGCGAATACCTAGTAAGACCCATGGCAACGATTCCGTCCACCTGTCATTCGCATGGCAAACTATTGCGGCTTTAAGTTGTCGGTGAAACCGTTCGACTAGACCATTACAAGCCGGGTGGTAGGCAGTGGTCCTTTTATGGACAAATCCAGCCATTTTAGACAGACATTGGAACAAGGCCGATTCGAACTGACTGCCACGATCTGTTGTAATGTCAGTTGGACAACCAAACCGAGCAATCCAAGTCGATAGCAAGGCCTTTGCGACGGTCTCTGCGGTTATATCGGCTATAGGTACTGCTTCTGGCCATCGAGTAAACCGATCTACTGCTGTTAAGCAATACCGATAGCCCTGCGAAAGCGGAAGGGGTCCAACCAGATCGATATGGATCTGTTTAAAGCGAGCGCGCGGAAGGTGGTAGGTGC